>CM060901.1:1074477133-1076977133 GCA_030737815.1 Allium fistulosum | reverse complement strand
GAGAACCGCGCCCATGCTCCACCCTCACCCGAGATCTGTGCCTCCTCCCCTCCGTTCCTCTCCGCTCCTTCAACCGCCTCCCACTCGCTCCACTATCTTCACCTTCCACACTCCAAAACTTCCATCCGAGCCTTCCCATATCGCTTGCATGGCTCCTGCGTATATCATGGGTTAGGTGTTTTCGTCTTATATATATTAGTGATTTATGTATTTGTTGTATAGTTTATATGTTGATAAGTTATTCAGATTTGTACAATTATATACTTTCATATATATTAACCTTTTCAGTGGGTATATATATTTGGTTTGTTTATATATATAACGTAAGTACATATATATATCTGTAAGTATAATATGTATAAGTTGTATGCTTTGCTATTTATATATGGGGTGAAAACTGTTATATTATAGCTTGCTTGGTTAAAATTTTTTATTTTTTTATTTGCAGTTTCAACAGTTTTAAATTGAACACTTAAAGTATAAGTGGTTTCAGGCCTTCATCACATAGATGTTTTAAATTTGATATTCATTTTATATTAAACATTTGAGTTTAAATTTCAATACATATGTAAAGTTATATTGGTCCTGCATAATACTTTATATAAGCATACCCTGTCATGTGAGTTATGTCAAAGGGTACAAGATCTTAAGTATATATGTTTGTTGGATAGACTTAGTCATACGTCTGTATGGAATGTTAAGTTACACGCAAAAGCTGTGTGTCGTGGTATTTATATATATCATATTTGATAGTTGGATCATATGAGTCCTGTTTTGGAAAAAAATAAATTATATACAGTTTACAAAGTTCTAAAGTTATTTACTCCTGTTACAGTATTTATATAACAAGTTATTAATAAGGTTGCAGATATATTATAAATTAGTAATGCTTATGGTGTTAGTTTTATAACATTAGTTATAGTATATGAATAGTCTATGCTGTAGGTGTTAGTTTTATAACATTAGTTATAGTATATGAATAGTTTATGCTGTAGCTTGTTGCTTTCCAATTCTATTTGACTAAGCTTATAATAATATTGATTTTTCTTATAGGGGTTTCGACATAATGTGTCTAAAATTTGATACTAATTTCTAAGCTGTATGTATATATGTGGATATGGATTCTACTTAATATATGGGTTTTGTTATATAAAATAATAGTTTATATTTATTGAAATAAAGCAAATTTATTTTTATTATTAAGTGCAATAATATATATATATATATATATATAAAATTTCTGTTCTATTAAGATGATTCCGATTATCTTTATCGACCCCGTTCTAATTTGTTCCATCTATTCTTATTATCAGCTTTGATCGTTGAATTCGTGGCGGTTTTTGCTTTGCTTCGATTCATCATTCAATTTCAGTGTCCGTATCAGTGTGCGTATCTGTGTCATCTTCTATACTCTCTAGCCTCGAAAGGTGAGCAATCACTCACGATTAACGTTCTTTTATTTATTAAATTTGATTTCAATTGAAACGACAATTGAAATATGCTGTTGTAGTTATCTAAATTGTTATATATGCTATTATCTGTAACTGTTCACCCGTGGGATATGACACCATATCCTATTCTTTATATTTTATTGTTATTTATGATATATGCCTGTTGTTGTATTTTATATTATCTGTTATCACTCTACAAGTTCCCTGTTAGTATAGAAATCACTATGGGTTGAAATGATACATACCCGAACGGACTTTAGAATAAGAGAAAATCGTTATGGGTTGAAATGATAAACCCAAACAATTTTCATTTGAATTAAAATTGGGATTACGGGTCGAAATGATATCTACCCGTATATATTTAAAATTTCGGATTGAAATGATAAATATCCGTATCACTTAACCCTATGATAAATATATATGCAGACACCGTTGGTCCATATATATAAATATTTTGAAAATAAATTCTATGGTTTTGGAAAGAAATATATGGTTTTAATAAATGTTGATTTTTAAATTTTTATGTATAAATGGTAATGATATAAATGGATTTAATAATAATATTTAATTTAATTAAGATTGATTTAACACATATAATATGGTTAAGTATTTAAATTTATATTTCAAAATAGATTTTTGAATAAGTTAAGGTTGGGAAGATAATTTGAATTTAGTTGAAATCGTATTCAATAAAGAATTTTATTTAATTAAATCGATTTGAAACTTATTAAATTTGAGATTTAAGATATGATTTATAACTTGGGTTTGATTTAAGTAATTTAATGAGTATTTCTTGTTTAAATAAATTTAAGGAAATATTTAGAAAAAAAATGTAATTCAAGGCTAGTTAAATGATATTGAATTTATTAAGTGAATATTCCCTGATTAAATAATAATGAAATTAAATCAAGAGCTATATGAAACCGTTAAATTTAACTTTGAAATGTTGAATATTAAAGCTTTGAAATATATTGAAATTTGAATAGTATATTTAGAACTGAATTTAATTAATGAATTGAGCTTTGAACAATTTGAATCTGGAATTTGAAGTTGATTTGAATCGATTTACGAGACTTGAGGAAAATTAAATACTTTACTTTATAAATTATTTAACCTATCTATACTATTTTGGAAAATAGATATATTTGGAATGAAATGATATTTTGGTTTTGAAGTACAAATTAATTTGGAACGACCACGGTGTTATAATGTATATTTCCACCTTGTAGATAGTTCTGAAGATCCTTAGAGGATGGTTATCCCAAACATCCTTTAAGTTACTTGTATTTCAGTTGATATTTCACTTGAGTTGGATTTATTTATATAAGAATGTTAATCCTGACTCGAGTGTTTTGTGTTTTGCTTTACACTCGGGTCAGACCGAGTGATACAACATTTGAGACTCACCCTTGGAGTTTGGAGCTTCCTTTGGAGATCCAACTATCGCCTCAGCTTTCAGCTCTTCTAGTTGATTTGTCCAAAGAAGTCATCTGTTGTACTGGAGACTTCACTGCATTTGAGATATTCTGTTGTATTTTATTTCTAACTCTGATGTTTATATAGTAGCTTCATGAACTACTATTTTATCTATTCCGCTGCGTATTATTGTATTACTCTGTGTCTGTGATTCTGTGATTGATTTATTTACTGTATATTCTGAGTTTTGCCAAATTTTAAATTAACAATCTGATATTTTGAATTATTCAAGTCAGCCATGTGTGGATTATTGTCGATTTGAATGGTCCAAAATACCGGGTCGTTACTGTCACTTGGCTTTTGATACTCTGCTTTTACTTGTTAGCAATTCATACATTATTTCACCCATAATCTTACCTCTCTCTTCATATAGTCCCAGAAGAAACTCCTTTACATATCCTGCTACATCTTCATACCGTCAGGATGAATGGTAAACTTCGATCGATGACATTCTCTAAGAACTTTCTTTCTTGGATTGTCCACATACGAAACACATAACCGTCCCTTGTTCCATAACCATCTTCTTTGATCAAGTGAAAATCTTTCAAATCATCAATCTCAACTCCTACTTCAAGTCTCTTTATCTGTCGGCTAATATTAGATCATCCTTTTATTTTGCTACAATTCTTTCGATTAATACCGGTCGATCCTTTGGATAAGAATTCATTGCGGTACCCTGACTGGAACTGGTCGTCGACCTCATTCTGATTCCACACGAAGCCAATGCCTCTAAATCGTTCCGTTCGGATAATATTGCTAACACCACGGTTTGATATTTTCTCTAAGTGCATCTGCCACTTTATTTCCTTTCCCTGGTGTACACTCAATTCCAAAGTCATACGCTGCTAAAAACTCCAGTCATCTCTGCTGCCTTTTATTCAACTCCTTCTAAGAGAATAAATACTTCAAGGACTCATGATCTATAAATGACTTGAATCATTCACCCAATAAATAGTTTCTCCAAGCCTTCAGTGCAAAGATCACCATTGCCAACTCCAAATCATGTGTAGGATATCTAACTTCATGCAGTCGAAGCTGTCGAGAGGAAAGCAATAACTATACCTTTCTACATTATGCATCCGTATATTCCACCAAATCTTGATTCCCATATGGAACCCTGATACGGGCGCATCGGTCAATAAATATTTTAGCTTCTAAAATGCTTCTTCACATTTATCGGTCCAAATAAACTTTACGTCCTTCCTCGTTAGCTTAATCATCGGTGCTGCTGTGCGAGAGAAATTTTTAATAAATATTCAATAATATCCAGCCAACACCAAGAAACTTCTAATCTCAGCAACTTCTTGAGTCTCTTCCAATTAATAATATCTTCGATCTTAGATGGATCCAAAGGCAATCCATTCCTCGAAACTACATTCCTAAGAAACTTCACTTTTAGTTAATGCCGCCTCAACATATCTGCACTATTCTGAGATGAACCTCATGGTCTTGTTCACTCTTTGAATATATTAAAATATCATTTATAAAAACCAACGTGAATCTATTCAAATGGTCATGGAAGATATGGTTTAACAAATCTACAAAGAAAGTAGGCGTGTTGGTCAGTCCAAAGGATATGACTAACACTCATACGAACCATATCTTGTTCGAAATGACGGCATCGATATACTTTCCTCCCCCACTCTCAATTGATGAAAACCTGTAGCTAAGTCCAATTATGAGAATACCTTGGCTCCATTCAATTGATCGAACAAACCGTATATTCTAGGAAAAGAATACCAATTCTTCATCGTCTTTTCATTCAACTTTCTATAGTCGATACACAACCTCAATGATCCATCTGGTTTCTTCACAAATACCGCTGTAGCTCCCAAGGCGAACTGCTTGGTCTAATAAAATTCTTCCTTTCTAGATACCCCAGCTGCACCTTTAACTCCATCTCGGTAGGTATCATTCTATTAGGTGGTATACTAAGAAGTTCAGTTCAAGGTACGAGATCTATTCAAAACTCTATGGCCCGTTTCGGAGGTAGTCCCGTAATAAGCTTAAAACTATTAGCATACTCCCTTACTTAAATATCCCAATTAACTTCATCCCCCATTCCTTCCATAGCACCAATCGTCGCATAGACGTCGAAACTCGGCTCTTCAAATGAGTACATAATCCGATCACGACAATTAGGATGCTTTAAGGATATTACTCGATCTCGATAAAATACCCTAGCATCGTATCGACTTAACCAATCCATACCTAAAACTACCCCAAAACCCATAAAATCAAATACATACAAGTTGCAGACAAACAAATAACCTAAGAAGTCAATCTCTGCATGGTCACGTCTTGATCCAAGAGTTGCATAACCACCTATTGGATTCGCAACCCTCAGAGAAGTCATAAGGTATGTTGGTTCTAGATTTAACTTATCTACCAAACATTTGGAGATAAAAGAATGTGATGCTCCTGTATCGAACAACACACTAACAGGAATGTTATGGATAAGAAGTGTACCTCCTAACACAGCCTTTCCTTTCTCCTCTATAGATGGTCCGGAAACTGCAAGTTCCAAAGCAAAATATTTTCCCTTTGGAGCTTTGACTGGTTCAGGACAATCTCGCTTAAAATGCCCCATCTTGTTATAGTTAAAGCACTTCACTCCTTTCTTATTAGCAACTTTCTTGTTATCTCCAAAAAGACACTCACTAGTATAGTGTCCTTTCTTGTCATACTTATAGCAAACCACTTTGGCTTTTCCCTTTTTCGAAACTCCCTTCTTTTGAGATCCCTTCCTATCAAAAACTTTTGCTTCTTACCTTGGAAATATTCAGTTTCCCAGGCTTATTCTTCTCCAAAGATGAAAGCAAATCCTCACTTCTCAGTGTCATGTCCACTACAACATTAAACAAATATCTAAGATATGGCATAGCTGCCCCAACAATCTCCAGCTTCAGTACTCAGATAAACTTCTCGCTCTTTTTAAGTAGTGTATTAATAATGGCTTGTCCATGCCTTGACAGCTCATCAAACTTTGTCACATAATCCAACATAATCATATCACCCAGCTCTAACTCCAAGAACTTCCTGAAAAACGTTGACTTGGTTGCTTCAGACATAAATTTCTCCTTAAATCTTTCCCTAAAGTCAGCCCAAGTTAACTCCTTCTTTGGAACTCCCATAGTAACACTATTCCACCCATATAAAGCAGCTCCGTGCAATTATCTCGACACTAATCTCCTTTTCTGATCGTTGTTCAATGCCAGATCACCAAAAATTCTCTCACACCAGAGAAGCCAATCCTCCACTTTAATGGCATTCTCCATTCATAAGAATGGCTTTCCTCCTAAGCTAGTATAATCTCGACTTAACACGACATAGTTATTGCCAGTAGCCACTTCAGACACAAATGCTCCTGCATTGCCAACGTTTCCTTCAGTCAATCCAGCTGCTGCTCTAGCTTGCGTCATGTTAACAAAGAATTGATACATCATCCTCATATCCACTGGTGCAGTTCCAGCACCTACATTAGCATTAATGTGTGCATTAGTGTTGGTGGTTCAAATGGCGCTCCTAGCATTGGCCCGAACATTTCCATTGGTTATGGTGCTTCAGACTTTCAAGTTTAGTCTTCCACTTCTAGTATTCATTTCTCGTAATCTACATACTAGTCTTCATAAGATACAAAAGAATCTGCATGCTAGTCTTCATAATATACAGAAGAATGGTCTAAGATAGAGGGGGAGTGCAGATAGATATACGTACTTATATATATAGCAAATAATAAGTACGTTATAATATCATTATCCCAATCCCCGATTTATTTTTTCTTATTTCATTTGGGTTATGTTTTTTTTAAAATATTGTTTAGTTTTATGCAATCCTATACTCCAATACCAAGTTGTAACATCCCCCATTCCGAAGCTTTGAAATAGATACTATTGATGCTGTAGTCATCCTTAGCATTATTTCTTAACGATAGAATGAGATCTGTTATTGAATCATTAACACCAAGTGCACTAGAATTTACAAAAAAATTAACAAAACATTTCGTTCATTAATTTGCAAATTCATTACAATTCATTTTCAGATAAAATATAACAATTACATATAGTTCCAAGAGCGACATATGAAGATGCCCCCTTGTATGATTAGAGTTTTAACTACTTAAACGGTTACAGTTCCGTCATTACATACATTTAAATAGATAAAAAGTAATTAAACTACTGCATGGCGAAAATATATTTTCTATATAGTAGTTTGCCTC
This sequence comes from Allium fistulosum, assembly GCA_030737815.1. Taxonomy (NCBI): domain Eukaryota; kingdom Viridiplantae; phylum Streptophyta; class Magnoliopsida; order Asparagales; family Amaryllidaceae; genus Allium; species Allium fistulosum. The sequence goes on along the minus strand of CM060901.1, from coordinate 1,076,969,987 downwards.
CTGCACGTCTTCGGAAGCCTATTCATCTAAACCTAAAAAAGCTTACTCTCAGCGTTCTCAATTCCAAATTGAGGACCCAAGAGTTTAGGGGGAAATCAAAAGTTTTTGGTCAGATAAAACGTTTGGTGTGAATAATATTATACCATCTTGAACCAAAATGGATAGATAGTGAAACCACACTGCTGAGCGTAATGAGTTTTCCCCTCACTATTACCATTAAAATTATATCATATCTACAACCAAAATGATTAGCACATAATCATAATATAATCATGCAATAATGGTAAAATGAATAGTCCGTCATTTATTAAGGCCAAACGATTACATAATCCCATGTTTACCCAATCCCAAAAATAGTATATGGCATAGTTTTTTCAGGTTACTACGAACCTATATTAGTTTTCTCAGGCTGACCAAAAACCTATATTAGTTTAGCAGGTTGACTAGAAATCTATCGAGCTGACTCAGGCCAAAGTATAATCAGATAATCCATAATCTCCCGTTCAACGATTCAATGTATGCAATAATAATCGATCAATATACAAAAACGAACGTACAACACATCATCAATCAATTAAATATATATTCAATATGATAACCAATTTATACATAAATTAATTCCCAAAGTAATAGCTTCCTTCTTAAAAATTCTTTCAAAAATGGCGTGAAAGTCTTTCAAGTGTTATAAAATAGCTATCCATCACTTTTTATAACCATAGGCTATAGTGCCTTAAAAATCCACTTGTTTTTATGCGTTAAATTTAGGCCGTTGCACCATAAAATTTTCATAGTCATCGCCTGCTAAAGATTATCACATTCAAATTTGCTTGGGGTCATTGTGCATTAAAAATGAAGGTCGTCACGCTGAATAATATATTTAGCCTTCGCATACAAATATATATAGCCATCGTTATACAAAACTGCTCAACATAATTTAGCCATCACGATATATGAATGCATGGAGCCATCGTGATGAATAAGTAATATGTCATTCAGATGCCATCGTGATTTATCACTTCTTTCCTTTATGAGCATTTTCCAACGTTCAATGTATATAAATTTCATTAAACTGTACCTACCTTCACAAGTTATTATATATATTTTTCATGTGCCTATATGTTAAACAATTCATGCCTTACATGTTATATATATACTTTATAAGTTACTTTAGTGTTCATGTTTAGTGATAGAGTCAGGGATATGCCATATGAGCAATTATATAATTTGTTACATATATCTAACTCGATAACTAATCTTGTTCGAAATAAAATGTGTTCTCTTTTTATTATATACTTGATATAATGTGAGATATTAATTCATTAATTTAATTATAAGCATATATAATAGAAAATCCATAAATGGTATGTTTTGTGATAGTGGTTATAAAGTGTTGTCACCATGAATGATTTATCACAATGAAAATAATTATACCATTTTAAATATTCCTAGTTAAGATGTATCGAGACTGGATATTTGTGTGTCCATTGAGACTAAATTACGTAACACACTTTAAATATTAGACAATGTATTACTCATGACTATCGGAGGCACCTAGGGGTTACGTACTAATGGTTATTGGATAACTATTGAATGACTCATTAGATAGTTTTCTGTTGGTTAATATAACTAATATCAAACAGAAAATATCGATGTGACTGATTTACACAGTTCTCTCGACTTAAGAATACTATATGTAACAACCCTGGTTTGGAGATTACCTGTATATATTAAATTATAATGGAAGTTATAATTTAATATTGTAAATTAAAATATAATTGGAAATTTTAAATTGTTTATTTGGAATAAACAATGAATTTTGTAAATAAAATGGGAAAAATAAAGTTTGAAACTTTATTTTGTTTATTTGGGAATAATATGGGATTAAATATTGATTGGATAAGTATTTGTTTAAATAAATTGAAATATTGGGTATTTATTAGTTTGGAGCTAATAAATTAATTAGGTGATATATTTCAACATTTAATTGTTAAAATAAATCCAAATTGATGGAAATAAAGTTTTAAAAACTTTATTTTGAATATTTGGAGTGAAAATAATCAATTATTTTATTTTATTTGAGCTAATGTTATAATATTGGTAATTATTGCCAATATTAGCCTTTTATTGAATATAAAAGGAGAATTAGGAAGAAAACATGTCTTTTATTAAAATAAAAGATGAAATATTGTTTGAAAATATTATTTTGATGATTTAAAAGTGTTAGAATGATTTATTGTAATTTATTTGACAAAGAATTTTTTTGAACAAGTTATGATTTAAAAATAGTATTCTTACACTAAAATAGTGTAAATGGTAAAATATTGTTAAAAATAAGGTTTTATTTGTAAAAATAACTTTTTATTGTTAAATTAAATTTTATTTTGTTGTAATAACAATTTTATTGCAATACAAATAAGATGTTACATTTTTGTTGACTTTAAAATGCAGTATAGTGTGCATATAGCGTAAAATAGGTTATTCATGTACATAACTTTGCATTTTTTTTCACTAAGAGCTTTGTTTGGGCCTTTTGGGTTGAGGTTAAGCCTTTTAAACAATAACTAGAAGCTTCTGGTTAAGAGAATTAGCCTGTACGTAGAAAAGGTTCACCTCCTCCTTCTCAAATTAGCTTACAGTAAGAAACAAAAGAAAAGGTCATGGCTTTCTCCAATTAAAACCAAAATTCACCAAATCTGTTGCAAATTAAAGAAAATAATCAATAAAACAAGAATCTACAAGGTAATCTCTACCCAATACTATGTAAATTTCATCAAAAAGCTTTGAACTTGTGATGTGAATTGTCCGTAACCAATTCTTTGTTATTGCATGTTCTTGTTTCAGCATTTTCAGGTGCTGAAGCTAACAAAGGAGTCTCAAAATCATCAAATTGATCCAAATCGGTGAAGTTTTCAACCCAATCTTTACTGCATATCTAAGATGAGGGTTCCCTCACGCTTTTTAGTCTGAATTCATGCATTTAATGATGATTTATAGTGGTGAACTTGCTGAAAAAAAATCATTTACAGTAATATTTGTTTTGAGATTGAAGCTGAAACGAATTTGGCCATATCTCTCATGTTTCTTATCTAAATTCAATAATTTTAGATGTTATGGAAAGCTTAGACTTTGTAAAAAAAGTTTCATGTTTTGATTTTTTTGAAATTTCGAAGTTAGCTTGGTCAAAACTGTGTTTGTTTGTTGCTATCCCGAGAGCAAAACGATAGCAATAATGATCGTTGATCTGAGAATTGTTTTGGCCGTATCTTTTGATCCGTAAATCCAATTTTGGTGATTATTTTTCAAATTTCAAGGTAAGAAAATCACCTTCAACTTTTATGTTTTAGATTTTGTCATATTTTGAAATTTACGTGGTCGAAACTTCAATCTAAGGTCGCTTTCCCGAGACCAAAATGATAGAAGTAGTGAAATTCAGATCTCATGATTATTTTAGCCATAACCTTTTCATTTTTTATCGGAATTCAATAATTTTTGATTTTCTGGAAACCTTAGAATATCTTTTACAACTTTCATGTTTTGTATTTTCTCAAATTATGTGTTTAAAATGGGAAAACTGGTCAAACAAAACACAGGCCTGGGCAAAACGCCCAGGTTTCTTCCTGTGTATCTTGAATTGTTGCACCAGTTTTTGGTGCTTTCTCTTGTGTTTTCCAAGCATGGTTTTGATGCTCATTTCAGTGCAAATATTGAGATTTTTATATCACATATTCTCTAGTACTGAATCATGTATTTTCTTGGATTGTTTGGGCATAGTTTTGATGATAAATTTTAATATAGATCTTGATTGTTGTATTATCTTATTCAACGGATAAACCATGCTTCTTGTGATTTTTTTTGGGTTGTTTCTACTATATAGAAGCCCGGATTTTCACGAATCCGTTATTGGGATTTTAATGAATTTTGATGATTCATTCTATGATGTTTTCATTGTGATTCCGAGCACACGTGCACGTATTTTCAAACAATTTTTCAAGAAGTGTTTATATTCTATCTATTGTTCTAAGAAATATATTTTACAAAGTGATTTCATATAAAACATGATATAATTAATATTTTTAAATTATAAAGAGATTTTCAAAGTGGATTTCTTAAATATTTTCTAAAATTTATTTCATATCTCGATTTCGCTAAAATATATTTCCTATATAAAAATACATGTTTTTGCACTTTTCGGACGTATGAGAAAGAGAATCAAACGATTTAGTAAAATACGTGGTATGGGACACGTGAGTTTGTTTTTTCGATTAATTTCGGACTTATACGATCGAAACCTTTTGAGTATTATATTTCGAGTTGATATTAGAGATTTATAATTCCTATTATAGGAATTATTTAAGTTAGACAATATTTGGTGAGTTGAGACGTTCGAGATCTCCTATTATAGGGGTAATAATCGATAAGAACCACTTATAGATGTTGTTTTACTCGCCGTTGAGACGATGCGAGTCTTGAGATGTGATTTTTTATTTCGGGAATTATGGTTTATGAGAAACCATTATGAGATTTATTTGCACTTGCCGATGATACGATGCAAGATATATGATTATTCTGATATTTCTGAGATTTGAGATTTTATTTTTATAATGTGGAGTTAACTAGCGGTTAGTAAACTGTTTAGCGCAAACGTGCGGTATGGGACGCACCTTAACACTTTTCGGGTTTCTTTTCGAGAGTTTGTGACACATCCACGAGTATGCCGGTGCTATAGACCTTTGGGTCATCTGAGTTATGTGACTTCGGTTACCATGAGTTATGTGAGTTCAGTCACCATGAGTTATGTGACTTCGGTCACCACGAGTATGACCTTCGAGTTTACGAGTTAGGTACCTAAATTATAAATAGCACTGGACAAGAGTTTAGCACGTGTAGCATTGCTTCGGCATTGCAATCGGGGATCTGGCCAATCCGGGTTTTCTGAGTTTTATACGAGTTCACCATTTTGAGATATTTTTGTCACATCGATAGCCTAGTGCTACATGAGATGCTATATAAGGTGATTTCGTTTTTATGAGTTTTGAACTCCTTTTGAGGGTTCCATGAGATTTGAGTTTTGAATTTTGATGAGTTTCTCTTATGGCTTTTGTATGGTTACTTACATTTATATTGAATGCCTTGAGTATGGATTTCTTTTGTCGAATTAAACCTAATTATGCAACAACCCTTTGTGAATCTATACCATGCCATTATATTTGAACCATATGTATACCATTCCTTTATAGTTAAAGGAAGAATTCCCTTATGCACTTTTATTCCTCTTAACTTTACTAATATCAAGTTATAGCTAGCCTGACCTGTGTATTTATTACTCGGGTCAGACCAAGTTGCGGTTAGGTAGTTGGACTCTTAGATTTCTTACCTTTTGGACTCCATCTTTGGCTTTGGATATAACATAGTTTTTGTGTAGTAGTCTTTTGTTTGGGAACCTTATGATGTTTTTTTTGTGGGGATGTATGTATATATTACGGTTGAATGCCACTTGTGGCATGTTGTATTACATTTGATGTAAGTGTATATTATCTGTGTTGCTGTTCTGTGACTTAAGATTGTTATTGTTATCATATTTTGTTCTGAATCGATCCTATAGCCACCATAGCAGTGTATTAGAAAGGAATTAAGTATGTCGAATACTCGAGATGAAATGAAAAAAAAATAAGTGCCAAAACCAACATACTTAGCTCTTATCTAATGCAAGACTATGATGGTCGCCCTTAACCACCCCTATTCTCTACATTAGCAGATAAAATTACTATGTAATTCTCTTTGTTAATGTGGGTCTCAGGGTGGGGCATCCCAACTTGGTATGTGAGTAGGATTCAGAACAAAATGTAATAAACACAGAATAGTATACATGATTATCATACATCAAGTATAATACACTTGTAAACATCATCCCCAAATCATAACCAAACCCGACCTTGTCCTTAACCTTTTGATTCCTTTGGGGATAGATAGAAAGGAATATGTCTAAGAATGTTAATTTTAATTCTGTAGTATTCCTTAATTACTGCATTTAAATTGCTAATATATCCCCTGTGAATAATCCTATCTTATCGTATCTTTCATCAATGTCTAGAAGAGGTAGAGGTCGCACTTCAGTGGCGGGACCATCCAGTGGTTCTCGTCCCGAAGGAGTTTATATATCGACCGACCAGATTCTTGAGCTTCTTAGGAGCACTCAGCCTCCTGCTCCTACTCATTCCTCTCCTCCACGCAAATCTGCATTTGCATGTATGTGCTGCGACTTCACCCATCTCGGAGGCAAGCTATTCAAAGGCTCCGTGACAGTTTTAGATGTTCAGTCTTGGCTCCGAACATGCGAGCGCATCTTCACTCGCATGGAGATTTTCGATCATCACCGTGTTCTTGTGACATCAAGTATGCTGTAAGAATGAGCATTAGACTGGTATGAGCTCCTTATAGCTGAGATAGATGAGTCTACTCTTACATGGCGGCATTTACGAGATCATTTTGAGCTTAAGTTTGTGCCAGAATCTGAGAAGGCTTTCCTTGCCCGTCACTTCCTCGAGTTGAAGTAGGGAAAATCCTCTGTGTTAGATTATGTATCCTCCTTCGAGTCTCTATCCAAGTATGGGCTCGAATTCATTGGTACCCCATACAAGAAGAATCTTAAGTTCGTATCTGGACTAAAGAAATACTTGAAGAAGTCGCTCATGCTTCAGCTTAAGCTCTCGTTTGAGGAGCTTGTGGATTCGGCGCTTCACCTCGAAGCCGCCAAAAAAGAAAGGGATAGTAGTGACGAGGCCGAGTTCGAATGAACCCGAATAAGAAGAAATTTCCCTTTCAGAAATCCCAATCATTTCCTCCTAAGAAGATGAAGCAAGGAAATTCTGGTTCTCATTCCGGTGCAGCACCTCCTTCAGCTAGAATATTGGTTTGCTTCAATTGTGGTTCTAAAGACCATCTAGTTAGAGAATGTCCTCAAACCCCCAAGTGCCATTATTGCAAGAAGGAAGGACATATAGTTTTAGCATGTCCTAAGAAGGGGAAGAGTTCAGGTTCGAGGAATCTGAATGTGGCTTAGGATTCTGGTAGTGCATCTCAGTCACGAGGTATATCTCTTACTATTTTGGACGGTTCTATTCTTTTTCTTGACTATCCTATTCGAATCCTCTTCGATACGGGTGTTTGGCATTTATTCATACTGGAGAAATTTGTTAATGCTATTAGATGTTCTGGTCTTGTTGCTTACTTGAGGATTGCGAATCCCTTTGAGGGGATCCGCAATACTTGACGTGAGAATTTTTGGGATTTATTCCTTGTAGTTTATCTTTGTGTGCGTATTAGCATGCTATTTTCTACCTTGAGTTTGGAGTAATTTGAGAGGGAGTGGCTTGCATTTTATCAAGCCACATTCTATGATTTGAAGGGTCCTATATTTTGGTATCCTGATTCAGTTGGTTGGTTAATTCTTGTCTTCGGAATATTGATTATGATTCCAATGTCTCTGCATTCACTCTTGAGTATCAAGATGTTGATGATATATCTCAAATTCCCGTCATTGTGACTCTATTGATTTCTGTAAGTCCATCGTGTATGACACCCAATCGGGCAATCGAATATTGTATTGACCTCATTTTCGGTTCTTAGCCTTTCGATCATTCTTCCACGAGTACGCCCACTAAGGAAATGAGGTGATCCTTGGAATTTAATTGATATTGTCATTTGTACCTCTTTTTGAGATAACCTTCTTGGATACTCATTTATAGGCTTAGTAATATTACTTCGCCCGAAGTAATGGTTTGTCGCTTGTGTTCTTCTTCTCATTTGAGAAGATATTTTACCCTTACCCTCATATCTCGTTGATTTTTTATTCAATCTATTGGTGGTGCTAGGGTATTTCTTCAGCTTGACCCTACACCGATTCTCATTAGCTTCGAGTTGCGGAGGATAGTGTTCTCTTACTGCATTCCGCACTCGTTATGAGTTTCTGAATAGTTCGTTATACCATTAGGAATGATGAACACTCCGATCTATTCTCTTAATCTTGTGAATATAGTATATTCAGGGAACATCTCGATGCGTCCCTTTTTGTGTTTTGATTTTGGGTATATGTAATGAATTGTGTTTTCAATTTTTTTTCAAAAATTGAAGATATATTTCTAAGAGGAATTGGATTTGGTTTTTGGGATAAATAAAGAACATTTTGAGAACTAATATGAGATACTTCTTTATAGAGGATGATTGTTGTGTTGGGTTGTCCATCAAGTGCTTTAAGAATTCTGGTCGATACGCCTGGTCAACGTTATCGATAGGAATTTCCTAAACGCTGTGATGAGACAATTAGACACGATAAATTGAGTTTAATAAGACTAAATTTGGAAATAAATTAAAAAGATTTGAGAACTAAATTTTATTCTGGATGACATATGCAGCCATTGAACCATAGTGAGATATGATGAGTGGCAAGGTGGTTTTGATCATTTGGTCAAAGCTGCAGCCAATTGATAGGGTTATTTATTATAAATCAATGACGAGGCAATGCCATTATGATAATTGAAATGTATGAGTTTGAATATAATTATGTTTTATTGTTGAAATGATGAGATAATACTTTGTTTGAAAAATAAATGGTTATTGAATACTTTAAAATAAGTTATTCATGTTGAAGATGGAGTTTGTTATGAGAATTTGGGTAATTGAAAATAAAGAGTAGTAAATTTTGAAATTTTCATCTTAAGAATTGTTGAAATGAAATTATAAAAATTCTTTTGAAAATTTAATTTTCGAATTAAAAAGGGAATATCAGTAGAAATTATTTGTCTTTTTTTATAAGAACTATAAGAAGGAGTTTGGAAAATTTCCAAGTGTTGAAAATTGAGATTTTGAATTTAAAGGCAACGAGTTTTAGAACTTTAAGAAGTTTGATTGTAAACAAAAATTTAGATTTTGGTTTTGAAGATAATGAATTTCAAACTCTAATGAATTTTGATTGTAAATTAAAATTTATATCTATTGTGTTCCTCGTGATTGTCTTGACTTAGTGCATTAGTCTAACGACTAGCAATTTGCAGTCGTTTGAGTAAAGTGATCTTTGAAGTAACCATCTCTCATCAGGTCTTCTTACCTCAATTGTTGTTATCTTAGTGTTAGTATGACTCCTTCCGTAGTGACATACGGAAAATCATTAGTTTGTTGTCGGAGTTCGAGTAAAGCGATGCTAAATCCTAACTTTATTCGAGAAACTTTTGTGAAATCATACTCCTTCGATAGATTTTTGAGTAGCACCCCATTGTGGTTTTGTTTCGAAAGTGGGATACTTTCAAAATCATGATGCATTACTCAAGAAATTCAATGGTCCGCAAATCCTAGTATTTATACTTAGGAAAATCATTGAATTTCCCGAGCAATTTTATCTTGGTCTTCTTTTATATTGAGTAGATAGTGAGGAATTTTGATCTCGTTCTTGTCTATCCTTCCTTTGAATGATGAAATAAAAGTGTTGAATACAAACTCTTTTCTAGAAATTACGAGGACGCAATTTTGTTAAGGGGGAGTCTGTAATAATCCTGGTTTGGAGATTACCTGTATATATTAAATTATAACGGAAGTTATAATTTAATATTGTAAATTTAAATATAATTGGAAAATTTAAATTGTTTATTTGGAATAAACAATTATTTTGTAAATAAAATGGGAAAAATAAAGTTTGGAACTTTATTTTGTTTATTTGGGAATAATATGGGATTAATTATTGATTGGATAAGTATTTGGTTTAAATAAATTGAAATATAGGGTATTTATTAGTTTGGAGCTAATAAATTAATTACGTGATATATTTCAACATTTAATTGTTGAAATAAATCCAAATTGATCGAATTAAAGTTTTAAAAACTTTATTTTGAATATTTGGATTGAAAATAATCAATTATTGTATTTTATTTAAGCTAATGTTATAATATTGGTAGTTATTGCCAATATTAGCCTTTTATTGAATATAAAAGGAAAATTATGAAGAAAACATGTCTTTTATTAAAATAAAAGATGAAATATTGTTTAAAAATATTATTTTGATGATTTAAAAGTGTTAGAATGATTTATTGTAATTTATTTGACAAAGAAAATAATTTTGAACAAGTTATGATTTAAAAATAGTATTTTTACACTAAAATAGTGTAAATTGTAAAATATTGTTAAAAATAAGGTTTTATTTGAAAAAATAACTTTTTATTGTTAAATTAAATTTTATTTTGTTGTAATAACAATTTTATTGCAATACAAATAAAATGTATACATTTTTGTTGACTTTAAAATGTAATATAGTATGTATATAGTGTAAAATAGGTTATTCATGTACATAACTTTGCATTTTTTTCACTAAGAGCTTTGTTTGGGCTTTTTGGGTTAAGGTTAAGTCCTTTAACCAATAACTAGAAGCTTCTGGTTAAGAGAATTAGCCTGTACATCGAAAACGTTCACCTCCTCCTTCTCAAATTAGCTTACAGTAAGAAACAAAAGAAAAGGTCATGGCTTTCTCCAATTAAAACCAAAATTCACCAAATCTGTTGCAAATTAAAGAAGATAATCAATAAAACAAGAATCTACAAGGTAATCTCTATCCAATACTATGTAAATTTCATCAAAAAGCTCTGAACTTGTGATATGAATTGTCTGTAACCAATTCTTTGTTACTGCATGTTCTTGTTTGAGCATTTTCAGGTGCTAAAGCTAACAAATGAGTCTCAAAATCATCAAATTAATCCAAATCGGAGAAGTTTTCAACCCAATCTTTGCTGCATATCTAAGGTGAGGATTCCCTTGCACTTTCTAGTTTGAATTCATGCGTTTAATGATGATTTACAGTGGTGAACTTGTTGGAAAAAAAATCATTTACAGTAATATTTGTTTTGAGATTGAAGCTGAAACGAATTTGGCCATATCTCTCACGTTTCTTATCCAAATTCAATAATTTTAGATGTTACAGAAAGCTTAGACTTTTTACTAAAAGTTTCATATTTTGAGTTTTCTAAAATTTCGAATATCTTGTTCAAAACTGTGTTTGTTTGTTGCTATCCCGAGAGCAAAACGACAGCGATAATGATCGTTGATCTGAGAATTGTTTTGGCCGTATCTTTTGATCAGTCAGACCAATTTTGGTGATTCTTTTTCTGATTTCAAGCTAAGAAAATCACCTTTAACTTTTATGTTTTGGGTTTTGTAAAATTTTGAAATTTACATGGTCTAAAGTTCAATCTAAGATCGCTGCCCCGAGACCAAAATGACGGAAGTAGTGAAATTCAGATCTCATAATTGTTTTAGCCATAACTTTTTCATTTTTTATCGGAATTCAATAATTTTTAATGTTATGGAAAGCTTAGGATATTTTATACAACTTTTATGTATTGTGTTTTCTCAAATTATGTGTCTAAAAGGGGCAAATCGGCCAAACAAAACACAGGCCTGGGCAAAAAGCCCAGGTTTCTTCCTATGTATCTTGAATTGTTGCACCAGTTTTTGGTGCTTTCTCTTGTGTTTTTCGAGCATGGTTTTGATGCTCATTTCAGTGCAAGTATTGAGAGCTTTATATCACATATGTTCTAGTATTGAATCATGTATTTTCTTGGATTGTTCGGGCATGGTTTTGATGATAAATTTTAATATAGATCTTGAGTGTTGTATTATCTTATTCAAGGGATAAACCATGCTTCTTGTGTTTTTTTTTGGGTTGCTTCCACTATATAGAAGCCCAGATTTTCACGAATCCATTATTGACATTTTAATGAATTTTGATGATTCATTCTGTGATGCTTTCATAGTGATTCCGAGCACACGTGCACGTATTTTCAAACTATTTTTCCAAAAGTGTTTATATTATATCTATTGTTCTAAGAAATATATTGTACAAAGTGATTTCATATAAAACATGATATAATTAATATTTCTAAATTATAAAGAGATTTTCAAAGTCAGTTTCTTAAATATTTTCTTAAATTTATTTCAAATCCCGATTTTGCTAAAATATATTTCCTATATAAAAATACACGTTTTGCACTTTTTGGACGTATGAGAAAGAAAATTAAACGATTTAGTAAAACACGTGGTATGAGACACGTGAGTTTGCTTTTTCGGTTAATTTCGGACTTGTCCGATCGAAACCTCTTGTGTATTGTATTTTGAGTTGATATTTTAGATTTATAATTCCTATTAAAGGAATTATCTGAGTTAGCCAATATTTGGCGAGTTGAGACGTTCAAGATCTCCTATTATAGGAGTAATAATCGGTGAGAACCACTTATAGATATTGTTTACTCGGCGATGAGACGAGGCGAGTCTTGAGATGAGATTTCCCTTTTCGGGAATTATGGTTTTTGAGAAACCGTTATGAGATTTATTTGCACTTGCCGATGATACGAGGCAAGATATATGAGTATTCTGAGATTTGAGATTTTATTTTATGATGTGGAGTTAATTAGCGGTTAGTAAATCGTTTAGTGCGAATGTGCGGTATGGGATGCACGCTAACACTTTTCGGGTTCCTTTCCGAGAGTTTGTGACACATCCACGAGTATGCCAGTGCTATAGACCTTTGGGTCATCTGAGTTATGTGACTTCGATCACCACGAGTATGACCTTTGAGTCCACGAGTTAGGTACCTAAATTATAAATAGCACTAGACAAGATTTTAGCACGTGCAGCATTGCTTCGACATTGCAATCAAGGATCTGGCCAATCCAGGTTTTCTGAGTTTTATACGATTTCACCATTTTGAGATATTTTTGTCACATCGATAGCCTAGTGCTACATGAGATGCTATATAAGGTGATTTCATTTTTATGAGTTTTGAACTCCTTTTGAGGGTTCCATGAGATTTGAGTTTTGAATTTTGATGAGTTTCTCTTATGGCTTTTGTATGGTTACTTACATTTATATTGAATGCCTTGTGTATGGATTTCTTATGTGGAATTAAACCTAATTATGCAACAACCCTTTGTGAATCTATACCATGGCATTTTATTTGAACCATATGTATACCATTCCTTTATAGTTAATGGAAGAATTCCCTTATGCACTTTTATTCCTCTTAACTTTTACTAATATCAAGTTATAGCTAGCCTGACCCTTGTATTTATTACTCGGGTCGGACCGAGTTGCAGGTTAAGTAGATGGACTCTTAGCTTGCTTACCTTTTGGACTCCATCTTCGGCTTTGGATATAGCATAGTTTTTGTGTAGTAGTCTTTTTTTTGGGAACCTTATGATGTATCTATTCTTTTGTGGGGATGTATGTATATATTGTGGTTGAATACCACTTGTGTCATGTTGTATTACATTTGATGTAAGTGTATATGTATATTATCTGTGTTGCTATTCTATGATTTGAGATTGTTATTGTTATCATATTTTGTTCTGAATTGATCCTTTAGCCACCATAGTGGTGTATTAGAAAGGAATTAAGTATGTCGAATACTCGAGATGAAATGAAGAAAAAAAATATGTGCCAAAACTGACATACTTAGCTCTTATCTAATGCAAGACTATGATGGTCGCCCTTAACTAGCCTTATTATCCGCATTAGCAGACAGAATTACTATGTAATTCTCTTTGTTAATGTGGGTCTCGAGGTGGGGCGTCACACTATCGATCTTTAATATGAATGCGCTGCTTTTATTATAGTCAAATCATGGCACGTCATTCATCGAGTAGCTATAGTTGGGTCGAGTAGAAGTATTGGAAGTGAAACACTATTTAAGAGAGGATCGTCTACCCAGTTATATGGGGTTAGTATCACGGTCAACTCAATTCAACTCAAAGTCAAAGTCTCTAGCCGAAGCATTTTGGTTTATAATAATTGTTATTATTGAACCAAGAACTTTATGTTTGGACTATAGAGTTGAATATGGATGATATTGGAATTTTGACCAGTACCAAATTTCATAGTGGAAATTAGCCACAAGGGCCTCTTTAGCAAGTGGAATTAGTTTCTAGGAAACACAATTGAAATAATTACTTTCAAGGACAAAACACAAAATAATTAGTTTCTAGGGCCTAAAAACATATGAAATTATGTCCTTGAAAGTAATTGGACTGCTTACATTGTCCTTGAAAGTAATTATTCTGCAGACTTTGGCCTTGAAAGTAATTTCTTCGAATGTGTGTCCTAGAAACTAATTGGACTACAAAGTTTGTCCTTCTGGTGAAATGCCCCAATTTCATAAGTCCAAAGCGATATAGTTTTAATGAAGAGAATTGGTGTAAATAATAGTCACAACCGGGTTTTCTTAATAAAGTAAAATTGCATTTTACCAAAATCAAGTAAGTGATAAATTTGGCCAAAAATGTCACACCACCTGCTAAGTGACATGTGAACGTTAATATTCGAATGGTTCAATATTAATCGCTGACCAAATTTACACCTGACGAGTCATACAACCAAAATGATGAATTCTCCTTTGACTAAACGATTTAATTTATAATTATTATAAATTAATTAAAATCAGTTAATATTTATGAAATGTTAATTATAAAATTTGATTGTGATTTGATGAATAAATATCGTTAAATATATTTATAATAGTTATAAATATATCAATCGATATATGATATCGATAAGTGATTAAATTGGATTTCATTGCATAATATTTTATTTGGGGTTAAATGGGTTTAAGGCCCATCATATAGGATAGAATTTCGGCAGTAACATTGGCTAGGGGCGTCAAAAATTTGGGTAAGAAGTGCTTAGTTTTGGATCACTGAGATTAAAGGAGAATGAGTAAGAGATGAGATCCATACTTCTCTTCTTTCCATCCACTATATAAGCAAATCTACCTTCATATGATTTGAAATTTTTTAAAGCCTCCACCCCTAGTGCTTGCTGGCCGAATTATCTCTCCTCTCCATCCATCTAGAAGTTCAAATCAAATCAAGTTAGCCGCTATTGTATAGCTGGTGGCTAACGGTTTAAGGACAAGCACTCTGTTGAATCGGAAATAGTTTCAAAGGGCAGAAATCATTATTTCAAGTTGTACTTCAAGTCAGTTGTACCAAGATATGTTTTTAATTATAATACAATTATTTATGCTTAATTATAATGTTTATTATATACATACATTATCTATTGTTAGTTGGGTGAGAATTCTAATATGCAAATGATATTGTCACAAAATTGTTTGGTTATATGTATGTATATAAAAAAATTTCTTTTATAAAAATAATAAAGGTCAGTACGGCTCTATGATAGAAAATAATTTTTAATTTTATTGAATTAATATATATTATATAAATAGATTAATATAGTTTAAAATTAATTACAACATTATACTTTAATCATATATGTTCATATAATTTTATATATAAAGTTTCAAAGCTATGATAATTTTCGGAAATGATAAAATATTATATATATATTTTTATTATTGTTTAAATATTAATTAAATCAGTTTGTTGCATAAATAAATTATATTAATTCAAATATAACATGAAAATTATATTTATAAAATAATATTAGCAGTAAAGTTACTCTTGGCAAAATCCTAAAAAAAGAAACATTTTTTATATTTTTAAATATCAGCTAAGAAAAGAAAATTAATCTTAAAATTAATTTTATATCAAAAATACGTGAAAATGTTTTTTCAAAGCATAAAATATCATTTAAGATTTACTAAAAATTTAAAATTTAAAATTCAAAATAAAATATTGAAATTAATTCTTTATTAATGTTTTAATAATTTTTTATAGGGTATGCAAATAAAGTATATTTTAAACTTAAAAAAATAAAAATAAATTTTTTTTAGAGCCATGTACAAGAATTGGTCTTTTATAATTATCAAAATATTTCTAAGTATTTTATTAACATATATATATAATATATGTTATTTATTATGCATATACTTGTAAATATAAATACTTAAATATAAAAAAATTATTTAATATATATTTGTATATATATATATATATGTATTGCTTAGGAAATTTTTTATAAAACTTTATAAATAATTTGCTTTATATTTTAATAAGTTTATTATACAATATGTATACATAATATTAATATTATGTTCATATGATTATATATAAATATAAATAAATAAATATAAATGTGTTCAAATACTTATATGAAATTATTTAAACATATATATATATGTATATTTTTAATATTTAATATAAATAATAATATGTACATACATATACATATATATACAATACATACATACATACATACATACATACATACATACATACATATATATATTTGGACAATATATCTGCATATTGGATGAGCTAACGTGTCCATTGCATGTAAATCCCAACATCTATATATGGGCATGTTATACCTTGCACGGATTGATATGTTACACATGCACACATTATGTGTGTATATAAATATATGTGTGTGTGTACGATACAAATATATAAATATATCATAACATAAATTAAATAAACTATATAATTTATAAATTTATGTAAAATAAAAGATTTTATTTAAATACATTTAAGAAATGTTCTAAATAAATTAGACTTTAAATGCCCAATTAAGACACAAAAAGGAAAAAAATTGAAATTCTTCCATAACTTCTAGTGCGGGTTAGCCCAGTTCCAACGTTTAGTTCGCCTGCATAACTGTCCCTTATAATAAATATGTATATTTATAGGACATATATTATAGTAGGAGCTATCACGATGAATTCATATACAAGTTGTCATGATGTCATTTCATTTGAATATACAAAACCATCGCTATACATTTCATATACAAGCCATCACTATACGTTTTGTATATAAGCTGTCGTTATACATTTCATGCCTTAAGTTTATTTGCAATTGAGCCATAGTTGGTAATTATATATATATGTATATGTATATATAGACACATACACACACCCTTTATATGTGTGCATGTATGGCCCACATGCATTTGAGCCGTCTCTAATAATATGTGCAATCGCTATATAATATGCCTTTGTGAATGGGGTGATTTTTTTTACTTGGTCAAAAATGGTTCAATGACACTACAAGAAATCCAACCTTTACCTACCAATATATATGGGTAGGTAATGATAACCTTTATATACATATATTTAATGGCAAGATTTATTGGTAGGTAAATATTGCCAATATTATAACATTTTGAAAGGATGATTATCTACCAATAAATACGAGTAAGTAAAAAGTGTTACCTACGTATATACTAGAGGGAATGTAACAACCTACCTTTTTGGACGTTTTAAGCAGACACGCATGCCAGTCTCAAACCATTCAAAAGGGAAGATTGTTATGGGGTAAACAAGAAAAGAGAAAGAAATAAAACAAATACAGAATCTCCTAGTGGAATGGCAAAATATAATAATCAAATAACAGTTCATGAAGCTGTTTACAAAACATTTGATTATACTTATACAACACAGAATCAGAGTTACATACAACAGAGATAAATAACAATGCAGCGGAACAATATGGTGCAGTAGGAATAATATAGTAAACAATAGTACAAATCTTCGTCCTCGTCCTCCAGAAATAAGGTCTTCAACCCTGAAATGCTCAGGCTGACCCGAGCGAATTGAAAAGACAAAACACTCGAGTCAGAACTAAAAGATCTTATGTAAGTTAAATCAACGGTAAATATGAGTGTAACGGCGTCGGAGATGTTTATGGGGTTTTGACATCTCCTATCCAGTGTCTAACGTGAGTGCAATAACTTAAGAGATGTTCGAGATTACCATCTCCTAAGGATCCATTAAACTATCTACTATGTAGTACAATACGCTATTATAATATGTCTACAGTAAAGTAAAAGTATTAAAACAGCGTTAAGGCATTACCCATATCCCCCATAACACATTTTATATATTCCAATAGTCTATACAATGTCATACGCTCCACCAAACCGGTGGTTTACCCAGAGGACATCACATAGGTATGGTACAAAACAAACTCGTAGAAGGCGCTCTAGGGCATGTGAACACGGCACTCGAGGCAATGCCACGGCACTCGGACTGGTGGTAACGCATAGCAACTACTACCGCCCACCTCGGAACACACTCCCAAATCAAAATCAAGGGTGGCCACTAAATCAATCACAAAGTCAGCATATAGTATCGAAGAAGTGTGCCAGATCGGAGGAATGACCTCACTTGGCCCGAAATGGCTCCTGATTTTAGTCACATCTAAGCCGACTTACGGGAGTCAGGGTCACGTCATACCTTTATAGAAATCGTTCGCCAAACCATCCTACTTCATTTTCGGAATCTCCACCATGTACACAGTTGTTAAAGTGGTTTTCGGCATTGGCAGAGAGTATGAAAATATCCGATCCCGGTCTCTTTAACAGCCAAATGCTTATTTCACATCGGATGGTTCTTTTACATTTCAAAAAGTAAATTTACAATTGATATCAAAATATCGTATTCTCAGACCATATCACTTTCAAATCATATCGTCTCCGAAATCACAATTCTATCAAAAATAATATTTCCAAATTAGATAAAATCCTCATTTCAAAATCATCATATTAAATCAATTATGTCATTTAAGTCCCAACTTAAATTATAACATCATTTTGCAGTATTCGCTTTTAAACCAGTGAATTTGAATATAAACACTTCCCCTTTGCTTAGTCTGAAATTTAGAAAATAGTTTTAAATAGTTATAAATAGTTAAAATAATCTAAAATAGTTTAATATCGATTAAAAATATTTTTCTTGATTCAAGATAGTTAAATAGATTTAAAATAGATTAAATACAATTAAATAGATTAAATAGCTTTAAAATAGATTAATTAGATTTAAAATAAGTTAAATGGGTCAATTAGTTTAAAATAAATTAAATGGTTTAAAATAGGTCAAAATGATTTAATATAGTTAATATAGGTTAAAATAGTTTAATGATTTGAAAAATCTTAATAATTAAAGTATTTAAAATAATATATTTTAAAACAGTTTATATTAAAATATGAGTTTGAAATTGATATCAATTTAACTATTTATTTTATTCCAACATATCTGGACCATTACAATTCCAAATCAACAAAACACAATTTCAAATCTTCAATTCAAATTCTTTCCAACCCATGTTTGAAATATCAATTTAAATTATTCCAATTTCAATACATTTCAAAGTTATATTTCAACCCAAATTCAATAACTCAATTCCGATAAAATTTCATTTATACTTAAAAATTCAACTTTAAACTTTCAATTTAATTTCTTAAAGTAGTTCCTTTAAACCAATTCACATTTCAACATAAAACTTGATTTTCCAACAATAATTCGATTTTTATAAATCAAAATTTTATTTCAAAATACAATTTAACTGGATTCGAAATCAAGGGTTTAAAATCATTTAATTTAACCAATCCGGTGTCTGTATATAACGATATTTATCATTTCAATCCGCAATTTAAAATTTGCGGTTATATATCATTTCAAACCGTAATCCCGAATTTAATATTAAAATCCATAAAATCGCTCGAGTCTATCATTTCAACCCATAACGATTTTTCCTTAATCTATAGATCGTTCGGGTATATATCATTTCAACCCATAGTGATTTTTCTAATAATAACTAAGGGAACTTGCAGAGTGATAGCATTTCATAAATCAAATATAACATCCAATCATCCAAAAATAAATTTAGACATCCATCACAATCATCATCCAATTCCGCCAATAAATATCGACAATCAACAGATTATTATATACATGTAATTAACTGGCAATTTAACTTCAGAAATAAATTAAATGACAATTTAATTCAAAATAAATTCAAATTAACAGGAATAGCAATTTAACAATATCAAACAGCCATAAATAAATTCCTAATCACATCACAAATTTAATTTAACTAACATAAGAAATTTTAGAAGTTGTGAGTGGGTCAAATCACTCACTTTTGAATTTAAATCCAATTTAAACCCAAAATTCAAACAGTCTTAGAATTCGTCCAAACAAGCGTCAAAATGTCCGAAATTTCAATATGATCCCAACGCAAGAAATCGCACGTGAATTGGATCTCGTATGGAAAAGTTATGTGGGTTAGTACATTTAAAATATGAATTTAAATAAAAAAACAAAGAGCAAATACCACCGCGCCACGTCTCCCGAGTACGTTAGCTCCACGTTTACCCTAACCTACAGTCGACACATGAATCACGAACGCCGCCACAACTTTGACCAAAGATCGCCACCGCCCTGCTTGCTAATGCCACCATCTGACTGCGCCGATGCCACGACCACTGCCGGCAATGCCCAAGGCCGAAGAAGCGACCCTTTCGGCCCCCTACGATGGTTGCACCGCCGCCACCTAATTCACGCCAATCGCGACGATTTCCTCCACCTTTGCCGTGAAGTAATCGTATTGATGAGCTTGTCTCAACCCCCACTATGCTCTAGTACTCCCTGATAAATGATTAGTCGAAGATCTGCCGTCAAATCACGAAACCCAATGAACAGACGACCTAAATAATCCTTCAATTTTTGGACAAATGGTGATTCGAATTGGAAAATGAATTACAGATCTGAGATGCGCTCGTCGAGAGTTTCAAATTGATATATAATTCAATATAGTTTGGAGGAGTTTTATTTTGGAATTGAATTTGCAATTTGGGAATTAGGGTTCTGTTTGTTTGCCATTGGAATGAGGAGATGAGAAGGAAATGTATGTACAGATAAATGAAAATAAGAAGTAGCTATGGTTTATAACGAGCTATTTATAGGCAGATCCGAAATAAAATGAATGGACAAAATTCGATTCGAAAGTTGAACGATAAACGACCCGAAAAGCCCGTTCTGTCTGCAGAACAAAAATGGGTCATCCCATGTATCAAAATAGATGTTTTGGATAGTTTTAAATTCAATGGAACAGGTTTCAAGTCCTAATTCCATCGTATGAAGAAGTTATGTTAAAATCAGCTTATTTCAAATTGATTTCAATTAAATTAATTTCTACGCGTTTCGAGTCCGTACGATCAAACGACAAGTCCGATCGCTATGAAACTTGAAATCCTACAATAATTCACCGTTACGGATCCGATGATATTAGTTTCGCTGAAATCCGAGTCAGTGGCCAAAATGGCTATTTTCACGTTAATTAAATAAATTAATATTAAATTAATTAAATCAAAATTTCAATTTCAATTCTATAATTTACAAATTTTATCATTTTTGATTTCTTAAATAATTACAATAAATTAAACAATTCAGATATCAATTTAAAGTTAATTAATTTACCAATTACAGTGTTAAATCCCAATTTCAAAAAAATTCAGTAATTATAAATTAGATTCCTAATAATTCCATTTATTTGACCTTCAAATTTTGTTATTCAAATCAATTATCATCTTATGGTATAATTGGTTTATATTTAAGTACACCAATGTTCTCCAATTTCATCTTAATTCTCATTGACGTAACATTTAATTTCAATAAATCCAATTATTATAATTTAAATTTCAATAAATTAATAAATCTTGACTTCCATTCTTTTTATTCAACCAATTGTCACATTATGAATAAAATTAACATTATTCCCACTTATCATCTAAATTTACATTCACGTAATATTCAATTAGATTTTATTGCAATTGATTTCCAATTTAATTTAATAGACTAAATAAATAGGTAACTTATAATAATTGTTACCATTAACCTTTAATCACACTTTTATAAGTTTATTATTTTCAAACAAATATTATAATTACTTACATAACTCTGATTTTATTCAATTACTAGTTATTATATACTATTTCATTAATTAATTCAATATTTACATTTGTTTTCATATGTTCAATTTGTAACAAAGCGTAACATTTTAAATCATTTCAATTAATTGGAATTCCATTCAAATTGTTAATAATTGACTTAAATTGACATTATTACCTTTCATTCTATTTATTATTTCATTAATAATTCACCAATTTTTATTTCTCCCATTATCAACTCACAACATCTTATTAAATTAACAAATTTAAATTATCGAAAACTTACGGGTCGTTACAGGGAAAGTTTTTTGCAATTGGCGCCTATATTTCTCTCTTATCATTTTAACTTTTCATTAAAAATGACGCTGTGTTGTGTGATGATGTGCCAAAAAAACCCTATCCTAGCAATTTCGTTTTTGGAATGGAGATTTGTTTGCATATCCTAGCAATGTTCCTTGTAAAATCACTTATTTATTAACTATTAATAATTATTTTGAAATATAAAATAATTAGCAACTAATAATTAATAAACAGTAATTAAATTTTAAATAATCAATATTAAATATTCAATAATAATTTATTAATAACTTTTTGTATATTGTAATTTTTTTCAAACAATTGACTATTAAAATGTAAGTGTTGCAATTTTTCTAGAAAGTTTCACAATTTCATACTGATATGTCATCATCCAAAATGGCTAAAACATATTCTCTCCAGTTTATTAGAGAAACACAATCTGTACCATCCCCTCTAGCTACAGATCCAACCGTTTATTTAAAATCAAATCTAACGGTACAAATCTCAATCTGCGTACACTACCAAAATTAAGATTATTAGAGGCACTTAATTAGGGAAAAATAAGATAATTGCCTCTAATAATGTAAATTTGGAGGAAAAATAAACAAGCTATTCTATTATATATAAAATTGAATATTTGACCTTTTGTATCCTTCATTCTCAATTAACCTCAGTTGAAATACTACTCTCTCATTGATTTGAGTTACATTTTTGCACTTGTCCCCTTTAATTTTTATTCAGCCACTCTATTATTGCCAAACTCTTCCCCTTCTTTTTTAAACTTCTTCAGGTTTCTTTCCCTAATCGTTTATTTCTTTCCCTAATCGTTTGTTTATTTATTTCCCTAATCGTTTGTTTCTTTCTCTAATTGTTTATCCCTTCATTTTCAAAACCAGCGTTAATACAACCATATTATCTTTTATTCATTACTGTCCTTTTATTTTTCTTTCATGCTATATTGTTTCTCTTCACCTCCTCCGTAATATTTCATGTCACCTATCAACCATCAGTTTTCCTCCACCATTTTAGCTCCACCAATTTAGGTCATGAAAAATAATTCCCCTTTTATATCCTCTCATTAAGGTTATTCTCAAATTGTTATACCCTTCCAAATTGAGATCACTGAACTCTATTTCGCAATTATCCTAGATCTATTTTCAAACCTAGAGCTTCATCCATTCAGTACGCTCCATAAGGTATATTTTTCCAATTCATTTGGAATAAATTATTTAATCGAATCAAACTTTATTCTTAGGTTTTAGTTTTCAAGTTTTTTGTTGTATATTAGATTATATGTTTATTATCAAAACTAGTTATGTGTAATTCTTTCTTTAGGTTCCTTTCTAATTGCTATTTTAGACAAATAACATAATTTAATTTTAGTCTTTTTCGCTGATAGAATAAATTGATCCTCCATTCTCAATTAACCCCAGTTGAAATACTACTCTCTCATTGATTTGAGTTACATTTTTTTAGTTGCCCCCTTTAACTTTTATTCATCCACTCTATTATCACCAAACCCTTCCCCTTCTTTTTTAGACTTCTTCAGGTTTCTTTCTCTAATCGTTTATTTATTTCTTTCCCTAATCATTTGTTTATTTCTTTCCCTAATCATTTGTTTCTTTCCATAATTTTTTATCCCTTCATTTCAAAACCAACGTTAATACAATCGTATTATCACTCATTCATTATCGTCCTTTTATTTTTCTTTCATGCTATATTGTTTCTCTTCACCTCCTCTGTAATATTTCATGTCGCCTATCAACCATCAGTTCTCCTCCACTATTTTAGCTCCACTAATTTAGGTCATGAAAACTAATTCCCCTTCATATCCTCTCATTAAGGACATTCTTAAATTATTATACCCTTTCAACCTGAGATCATTGAACTGTATTTCGCAATTACCCTATATCTATTTTCAAACCTAGAGCTTCATCCTTTCAGTACACTCCATAAGGTATATTTTTCCAATTCATTTGGAATAAATTATTTCGAATCAAACATTATTCTTAGGTTTTAGTTTTCAAGTTTTTTGTTGTATATTAGATTATATGTTTATTAACAAAACTAATCATGTGTAATTCGTTCTTCAGGTTCCTTTCTAATTGCTATTTCAGAGAAATAACATAATTTAATTTTAGACTTTTTCGTTGATAGAATAAATTGTATCCTCCATTTTCAATTAACCTCGGTTGAAATACTACTCTCTCATTGATTTGAGTTACATTTTTGCAGTTGTCCCCTTTAGTTTTTATTCAACCACTCTATTATCACCAAACCCTTCTCCTTCTTTTCTAAACTTCTTCAGATTTCTTTCCGTAATCGTTTATTTCTTTCCCTAATCGTTTGTTTATTTCTTTCCCCAATCGTTTGTTTATTTCTTTCCCTAATTGTTTATCCCTTCATTTTCAAAACCAACGTTAATACCGTATTATCTCTTATTCATTATTGTCCTTTTATGTTTTCTTTTATGCTATATTGTTTCTCTTCACCTCCTCCGTAATATTTCACGTCGCCTATCAACCATCAGTTCTCCTCCACCATTTTAGCTCCACCAATTTAGGTCATGAAAACTAATTCCCCTTTCATATCTTCTCATTAAGGCCATCCACAAATTATTATACCCTTTCAACCTGAGATCACTGAACTCTATTTCGTAATTACCCTAGATCTATTTTCAAACCTAAAGCTTCATCCATTCAGTACACTCCATAAGGTATATTTTTCCAATTCATTTTGAATAAATTATTTAATCAAATCAAACTTTATTCTTTGGTTTTAGTTTTCAAGTTTTCTGTTGTATATTAGATTATATGTTTATTATCAAAACTAATTATATGTAATTCTTTCTTTAGATTCCTTTCTAATTGCTATTTTAGACAAATATCATAATTTAATTTTAGACTTTTTCACTAATAGAATAAATTCTTTGTTTTATTATTTTATATTTTCATATAAGGTGAAGAAAAGTTGAAGAGTACCTAGCGGCTTAATGAAATTAATTTAAGCAGTGTGATGCAGCGGAACCAATCATATTCTCTATAATAGTTCAGTGTTAATCGTCTTTATTATTTTATTCAACGTATTATGTAGGCACATTGAATACTTCTCCACATGAACTTTACGAAAAGTTGATTAGTTGATCGGAAATAAAGAAGCTTAACAAATATTGATGGTGTATCGATAGCTGGCTCATCAGGCATGCTTCATGTCAATTGTGTAGGAGAGATATCTAATTTTTTCAAGTTATTTTCTGTAAATTATATATACATGGGCATCAGTTGTTTGTACATATATAAGTGCGAATTTTATATACACTACATATACATTTGATTGAATATCACAATGACTACAACTGCTTTGATTTGGTTATTTGGGTTGTCGGTATATTAGTTTCGTAGATAATAATAATGTATGTTTTTTCTAGTTTATTTCTAATATAGAACATTTATAAACAACTGTTATTATCTTTTACCTACACATAACCATTAAATTTGACCAAAATATGTGACGCAGCGGTGGATAACAGAAATGGATGAAACGATGAAAGTAGCAATCAGTGGATTGAAAATACCAAGCGCCCAAATCCGTTCATCTCAAAGATACCAGATTCAAGCTATCTTCATCATGTTGATCGCGCACGATGCCGTGAAGGAAGATCTACGATTCTTCGAACGTTGATCTAGCGCACTAGATTCCGTGAATCGGCTTCAGCAATCGTTGATTCGAGCGCACTCGAATGCCGAAGGAGGAGATAGGAGATTACACTCAACTACCAATTTAAGAAGAGGCACAAAGCTCTCAAACAAAGTTTTATTCAAAATCAACTAACTATTACAAATGACACCACCATCCCTATTTATAGGGTTACAACTCACACGACTCAACACATGACCACACATAGGTCGTGAACGACCTAACAAATACAAGACGACTTAAAAACAACGACTCAACAACACATAATGACATAACCAATACAACATACAAACGACATAAGGAATTACAACATAACGACCTAAAACTATAACACCACGCGACATAAGCTTCAGCGACATGAGGAGAATCAGCTTCAGGAAGGACTTATGCGACCTATAGAACGAGCGACATAAAGGGTTGAGCGACCTAGGCTTGAGCGACCTAAGATTGATGCGGCCTATGGTCGAGCGACTCAAGACAGGAGCGACATAAGCAACACGGCAGCGACCTAAGGAAGATAGCAACATAAGAAAGAGCGACATAACTTCTTGCGACCTAAGGAATATCATCTTCAGCGACCTAACATGGAGTGATATATGTGAGCGACCTAGCATAGGTCGTAGCTCGCTCGTACGTCCTGAGCGACTTAATGTTTCTCGCATATGTGAGCGACCTAGCATAGGTCGTAGCTCGCTCGTACTTCCCGAGCGACTTAATGTTTCTCGCGACCTAATATTCTGCGCTTTAAGAACTGGCTTCTGGAACGTCTCGCTAGGTCGTAGCCCTTTAGGTTGTATCTTGCAGATAGAGTTAGGTCGCAACTCCTTATCTCGTGACTCGTTAGGTCGTGAGCGACCTAAGGAAATGACCTTTAACTCGTTAATTCGCAACTCTTTATCTTGTGACTCGTTAGGTCGTTGGCGAGTTAAGAAACAAGAAGGTCGCGCTGCATCATCCTCCCCCTGTTGAAAGAAATTCGTCCTCGAATTGACAGTTTCTTCGTCTTCGACACCCTTATCCTCGTGAATCGGCACCAAGTGTTTGATATTGACAATGTGAGCAATAGGAAGATGATCCGACAAACTCAATTTATAAACATTCTCGTTAATTCTATTCACGACTTCTGAATGACCATTCCTTCTAGCTTCTAGCTTGTTGTAAGTTCCAAAAAGAAATCGATCATTAGTAAACACTGCATACATAAAATCTCCTTTCTTGCATTCAACGCTTCGTCGCTTAATCTCTGCTGATTGCTTATATTTCTCAGTTGCCTTAAGAAATCGTTCCTGTACAACTTTGTAGCATCCTTGCAACTCATTCACAAAAACATTAGCCCGTTTAATCACCCCTCTCTACGGTGGCACTGTTGATAGATCTAACGGTCCTTTAGGGATTGTTGAATAAACAACCTGGACTGGACTGAACCCAGTGCTACGATTAACTATGAGGTTGTGTGCAAACGCAAATGCCCAAATGCTACGATTAACTGCATGGTCGTGTGCACACTCTGCTTGACATAACTTCGAATCCCAACTTTTCAAATTATCATCCACGAGGCATCGCAGTAGATTACTTAGGAATCTGTTCACAACTTCAGCTTGTCTATCCGTCTGTGTATGATTAGCGCTACTAGATTTCAACTTAGTTCCAGACATTTTCCATAGACTCATCCAGATATGGTTCAGACAACAAGTATCTCTCTCCGAAACAATAGATTCAGGTAACCCATGAAGTCTATCGGTCTCTTTGAAGTATAACTGAATGACATTAACGGCCTCTACAGTCTTCTTATAGGTAATGAAATGTACCAATTTTGAAAACCGGTTAACCTCCACATAAATAAAATCATTGCCATGTTGCGTTCGCGATAATCCCAAAACAAAGTCCACACTATCATCCTCCCGTAATTTAGCATGTATATGCAACGGCAAACATAAACTTGCATTTGTCGTGGTCTTCTTTGAAACTTGTCGATTAGGGCTCCTCTGAATAAACCTTTCAACTTCCTTCCTCAGTGACGATTCAAAATAAGACTGTGAGATTAACTGCATAGTACGATCACAGCTCAAGTGTCTTCCTACATGTAAGTTTTTGATAAATTTCATTTGCCAACTGCAATCTGTAGTAGACAACTGACTTCCTTCGACTAGCAACCCATCAACCAGTTTTCTCAACTCTTCTTGCTCTGTTGGACACATACGATAACGTGGTCTATGCGGTACAATAGCACTTGACACTATATCAGTATGATGTTGTGTGTCCCTCAGTGGCGGTAATTCCATGGGCAACTCTGCAGGAACTACATCTTCACATTCATTTACCACTGGCTCATCCTTCTCAGGAGTCTTGAGATCTTTACTGGTTTCGTTCCCATTCAACATAAACACTTACGCTCTATCCTCCACTTCTTTATCAAACTCTTCTGTAGATAATAGTCTAATCGAATCCACCTTCTTTACTGATAAATCACCCCCTTCATCTCTTGACACACTTTCTTCATCCTCATCAAACCTCGCTGGTTGTGAATTTTCAACCTCATGTTCGTCAAACTTCGTTGGTTGAAAGACATCAACTTCATATGTATCTAACTTCGCGGATTGTGAGTAATCAGCTTTGTGGTCATCAAACTTCGCGGGTTGAGAAGTGTCTACTTTATCTTCCACTTCAACACTACCTTTCACTTCTTCAACAAATTCTTTCGAAGATATTAAATTAGTTGCTTCCACCTTCTTCTCGGGCTTGCAGTCACTTTGTTCACGTTTCTTAAGAACTAAGGTAATTTTGGTTCCTTCGAACATGAAACTATAGCTGTTGACGTGACTATTATGTTGTACAGCTCTATCATACTGCCATGGACTTCCCAATAGTAGATGACATACATCCATATTGACAACATCACACCATATATCATCTTTGTACTTTTTCCCAATAGAAAATGTAACCAATGTTCGTCTTCCCACCGTCACTTCTTCCCCTTCCTTTATCCATGCCAGTTTATACGGTCTAAGGTGTTTTTCAGTCTTCAGCCCCAACTTCATAACGGCTTCTTCAGAAATAAGGTTATCGCAACTTCCCGCATCAATAACGAATTTACAAACCTTTCCCAAGATAGTACAGGTAGACTGAAAAATATTGTTCCTTAGCCAAATAGAATCATTCTCATGCTTTGGCAAATGACACCCTCCGTCTCTATGACCATGTATGTTTCTATGATCATGCAAATCCCTTCTACTCGGTCTTTTGACATCACGACATGGTTCATCGTCAAACTCACATGGAGCTCTTCTCTCTTCATCTCTGTACCTATGGTGATCTTGTCTCATTGAAATTGATGATCCTCTTTTATCTTGATAAGATTGTGGCGACACCCTCCTTGCTTCCGTAACCGATGGCGAAACTCTGTTCCCTCCATGGTTCAAGACCGGTGACCTTCCTCTTTGACTTTGATTCAAATCCATCATCAACTTCTCCAACTTTCCAAAACCTTTATTGAACTTCTCTTCGAGGTTATCACTAATTCGTTGCTCTATTACCTTAGCATCTTCTCTTCTATACACATCGGCAATATTCTGATGACGATTACCTCTTCTCGGATGCATGATTGAATCAAACAATCTTCAAAAAATTCTAACACAAACTTCAAAAACTTGGCTTCGGTCTAGCTATGAACAAACCAAACTAATGCAACCTTCAACACTCGGCCTAGATCAAACTTTATACTCGACTCAATTTCAACTAGTTCGGCTTGCTCCACACACGGCTCAAACTTCAAATACCTCAACTTAGCTCGGCTTTGACTCTCGGCCTTGAACAACAAAGTGATGCACGACCTTGACTCTTCAACACAAAGTGATGTACAACTTCAACTTCTAGCCCTCGGCTTTAACTCTTCAATAAGAATTGGCTCCAAAGACTCGGCTTAGCTATGATTGGCTAAGTCTAGCTCTGATACCAAATGACGCAGCGGCGGATAACAGAAATGGATGAAACGATGAAAGTAGCAATCGGTGGATTGAAAATACCAAACGCCCAAATCCGTTGATCTCAAAGATACCGGATTCTAGCTATCTTCGTCACGTTGATCGCGCACGATGCCGTGAAGGAAGATCTACGATTCTTCGAACGTTGATCTAGCGCACTAGATTCCGTGAATCGGCTTTAGCAATCGTTGATTCGAGCGCACTCGAATGCCGAAGGAGGAGATAGGAGATTACACTCAACTACCAATTTAAGAAGAGGAACAAAGCTCTCAAACAAAGTTTTATTCAAAATCAACCAACTATTACAAATGACACCACCATCCCTGTTTATAGGGTTATAACTCACACGACTCAACACCTGACTACACATAGGTCGTGAACGACCTAACAAATACAAGACGACTTAAAAACAACGACTCAACAACACATAACGACATAACCAATACAACATACAAACGACATAAGGAATTACAACATAACGACCTAAAACTATAACACCACGCGGCATAAGCTTCAGCGACATGAGGAGAATCAGCTTCAGGAAGGACTTATGCGACCTATAGGACGAGCGACATAAAGAGTTGAGCGACCTAGGCTTGAGCGACCTAAGATTGATGCGGCCTATGGTCGAGCGACTCAAGACAAGAGCGACATAAGCAACACGGCAGCGACCTAAGGAAGATAGCAACATAAGAAAGAGCGACATAACTTCTTGCGACCTAAGGAATATCATCTTCAGCGACCTAACATAGAGTGATATATGTGAGCGACCTAGCATAGGTCGTAGCTCGCTCGTACGTCCTGAGCGACTTAATGTTTCTCGCATATGTGAGCGACCTAGCATAGGTCGTAGCTCGCTCGTACTTCCTGAGCGACTTAATGTTTCTCACGACCTAAGATTCTGCGCTTTAAGAACTGGCTTCTGGAACGTCTCGCTAGGTCGTAGCCCTTTAGGTCGTAGCTTGCAGATAGAGTTAGGTCGCAACTCCTTATCTCGTGACTCGTTTGGTCGTGAGCGACCTAAGGAAATGACCTTTAACTCGTTAATTCGCAACTCTTTATCTCGTGACTCGTTAGGTCGTTGGCGACTTAAGAAACAAGAAGGTCGCGCTGCATCAATATGAATTGTGTAATAGACCAATAAAATGATGTTACGTGGGCGAATAAAATAATGCCACGTGGTCCAATAATATTGTGCGACGTAGACCAATAAAATGATGCCGCATGGAAAATTAGATAATGCCACATGGACTAATGAAATGATGCCACGTGGCCTAAGAAAAATGATGCCAATGTACTAATCAGATGATGACATGGCAAATTGTTGTTTGACACATGACCAATCACAAGATGCCAAGTGGCGTCATTTATTTATGCTATGTGTATGCTACTGTGGCAACCATGTTAGCAGCCACGTAGGATGACACATCATCAAACACATCAGCCGATGACTCATCCTTTGATTCACAACTTAGTAGGGTCCATGGATTCTTTTACCTACAAGTATTAATAAGTGTAGGTAAAGACTCTTTCCCAACTAACCTTTACCTACCGCTATCTATCAATTTAATATTGGTAGCTAAAAAATTTTACCCACCATTAGGCTCGTTTTACCTACACTTACAATTGGTAGGTGAAGACCCCATTTTCTTGTAGTGTGACAGTTTTATAATTAAAGTAAAAATTGATTTATTACCCCTTTAAACCAATCCTTTTCTACCAAACCCAATTTGTTGTTGGCTTTCTATTGGCCATACTCATACTTTTTAGTTATCTTTCTAGAAAATATTAACCCTCAAAATTAACATAACTAATTAGTTTATTTATTAATAAATTTTTCCATAATTAATTAGCATTTTTCTTCACTAATTAATTCATATATATTAGAAAATTAATGGAAAAAATCCCAAAAATTCACAAATTTTTTTTAATCATTTTCTACCTCCTGTAAAAATTTCGAACCAAAATAACAATTTTCATATTTTTAATAATTAATTTTTGAAATTCAACCATTTTCTCACTTACAAAATTCATAAAATATTCATATAAATTCCAAAAATTATGGAATTTAAAAATCATTTCCAAAATAATAATTCGAACATCGTATCAAGATTTTAGATCCTTTGGAGATAAAAAAAACCTAGTTTTGTTCACATTAAAACCCTTTAAAAAATTCATAAAAATTCCTAATTAATTACCATTCAATCTTATACATGATTGTTCATTCAACAAACATAATAAGCAATCAAATCTAATTCGAAATCACATCAAATCTGAATTAAAACACATACAATCATGAAATGGTAGTATATTATTCACCTTAACCCTTAGAAATGTTGAGATATGCCTTAGCTTCATTTTCCACTTCTTTTCTTCTTGAAATTTCTTTCTCCTTTGATTATGCCCGACCTTACTTTGTTTAGTTTCATTTAGTTTTATGGATGAAGTGAAAATGAATGAGGGAGAGGAGAAAAGTGATGTTTTATTCTCTTTTCCTCTTTTGCCCTCCCTTATTCACGTTTACTTATTAAACACTCTCTTTAGTATAATTATTAAGCCTAACCTATATTACTTAGTTAACCAGTTGATTTTTAGAAAATCCCATAATTCAACTCCTTATTTAATTATCCCATAATTAAATATTTTAAATTATGTTTTCTATAAAATTTGGGGTGTTACACCGACCTAGAAGGCATTATGATCCTAAATAACCTCTAGATTCCCTAACATTAAGGTTATCAATTACAGATGTAAAAAGAATCTATGAATGTCATGGCACCCCTCTAAAAGAAACCTTTGTTCCACTACCATCCCAAAGAGCACACGATCCCACCGAGGGTTACATAACTTGTAATCGATATATGCATCTCTCTGGAGTCGTGCCTCCGTTCAATCATTTTCTAAGGCCGATGCTTCAATTCTTGAAAGTTTCTCCAGCCTAATTGCACCCAAACGGGTATGCTGCTCTGAACTGCATGTTCATGATCTTCCTTCAACACTTGGGCATGGTGCCCACATTTGAGGAGATTCAATACCTATACAACTTAAAGAAGAGGTCAGACTACCCATCTCTGCCTTTTGTAGAATCGTACCGTGGCTACCAAATCATCATTGTCCTGCATAACAAGCTTAACCATTTCAAATATGAGTACTTCTTTGTTATATGCCCAACCGGCTTTACCCAAAAGTGGTTGTCTGGATGTGAGTTCCAATTCCCTACATCACATTCCAACAGAGTTTATTTCACTTAAGTCACCGACTTTCTTTCAATTATCCTCGTACAAATATTCCTTGGAGAACCACTAATGCTTCTCTGGCCCAAACATTTCAATTTCTAAAAGGCATTGCAAACAAAGAGAAAAAGAGACCAAATCTCCTAAACAACCTTCGACTGTGCTATTTTCGACCGTTGCACAACTATTTAAAAGTTGACTTCATGCGTCATGCACCAAGAGCCGCTCAAGATGTATTGTAGGCTAAAATCAATCATTCAACACCTGAAAACCATGAGGCTTCAAACACGGTAGAGGATATTCATAGTATCAATGATGAGGAGAATGAGCATAAAGGTGAAGGAGGAGAAATATGGTAAGAAGAGGAAGATGAAGAGGATGATGATGATAATGAAGAAGATGGTGAAGTTGAATATAGGATTTCCAATCCTAGCAGGAAAAGGAGGGAAACTGATACTCAATTTAAAGTGAGTAAACAGAATTCCATACTCGATCTCATAGATACATATAGAATTCTGTGGAATACCTGGTATGACGAATCTCTATTAAGGAAAGAGAGGGACATAAGGGGATGGATGCTAAGCTTATTAAGCAAAGAGGGAGCTACACATATAGAGGCGAGTTCATCAATTAAATAAGGTAGCCTATGTTTATACCTGATTCGATGCCTAGTCCAACTAGTGGTAAGGAAAAAGACGCTGTTTTATAAAGTTGTCCTATTTAAATTGACGTCTAGGATGGGAAATTTACTTAATACCAAAATCACGGTGTTTTATGGCATGATTGAATCAATAGTTACGATATGCCCGAGCATGGAAGAAGAAGGGGAAGGAAGACGCTTTCCCGGACTGACTGGAAATGAATGGTAAGAAGAGTTCGACCCAATGCTTTATTTCTGTCCTAGTTGATCCTGATTCGACATTAGAAGTATATTGATTGTTCCCCGATAACCGAATACTTTTTTCTGTAAATACTGGATATTTGATTCCATCCATAACTCCATTTTCTTCCCTATGAGTTCCAGTATCGATAAGAATTCTAGTTCTTACTGTTCATATGTTATGGTATGAATACACCATACCAATTTGTTATGTATGGATGATGAGATTCCATTGATATAGAGCCAATTCCAATATACTTATTGAACGTTCCCATTGGCGTGCATCCAGCAGGAATTGAACCTACAAATTTTCCAAATGGATGAGTCAACTAGAGAGACCGCCCCAAGGGATAAGACTACACCACCCACCCCTATGCCTATTCGATTGAGGATAAAGACTTCTACACTAGCTCGTGATCCTCACCGGAGTCAGACTAGGGGATCGTCTCCTCTCTTAATCGCTGAGGATATCTATGGCTCCTTAAATGACCTTGAGAACACACCTAACTTTGTTGGTCTAGAATTTGACATCGGAAACTTCCACATCCCTATCCTTCCATGTTTTGAAGATTTGCCCCATAAGTCCATGGAGGAAGTTACTCCAATCGCTCAACCCTACAAGAATGGTCCATA
Organism: Allium fistulosum; assembly: GCA_030737815.1. Lineage (NCBI taxonomy): Eukaryota > Viridiplantae > Streptophyta > Magnoliopsida > Asparagales > Amaryllidaceae > Allium > Allium fistulosum. The sequence goes on along the minus strand of CM060901.1, from coordinate 1,076,935,605 downwards.
GAATCAATAGGACACACCAACACTCTACACAATACTCAGGGTCAAAGCACATTAACATGGCATGTATTCTTATCCAATTCCGACTTCTAATCCAATTGTGTCTTCTTTTTAGGTACAATGGGATGCTCTAATCTCTTCGAGGGTCTTGATAACAAGTACGATAAATACTACGACCAAAACCCATCAAGCTCTTCTTACCACATACGTGACCCATCTGATGAGTCCGACAGCGAGCGAGCCTAGAGAAAAGAGAGGGAAAGGAGGGAAGAGGAAGAAAGACTTCAACATTATGGGGGTGACTGAGACTCCAACAATCGATCCAGATCATAGAAATGGTTAGGCTCTCCCCCTCACAGACGATCTTCTCTTCCCAAATCAATGTATTGCTATGCCAACAGACTCGACTCTCCTCCCCTGCTTCAAAGGCTCCAGCTTCTCATGTTCCTACACCACTTCCTCCTCGAGTCCGTGTGCCATCCTAGAAATCTAAGAAAATTTATAAGCCTACACACTCCTCTACTTGAGAGCCTAACTTCCAAATGCCCGACAATGGTTATTATGTCTTAGGCCCCTCTCACAAAAAGTACCTTTGTTGCTTTTACTCCGGATACTAGTCCAACTCCAAGTGCTTAGTCAGATATGCAATGCTTGCACCCTGACCTCTGTTTCATCAGCGTGAAGTTTAATTACAACCTAAAGAACATTCCTAGGGAGTGGTAAACCAAGGCACCCAAATCTATAATAACTTGGCATAACATACTATATCTAGAAGAGGTTGGCCAAAGCTATGTCCTATATCAATAAGGCCAACCAACTCATCATACAATAATATGAATCTGAGAGTAAATATCGCAAGAGAATCTGCTAGAACTACACTATGGAATTGACGAATACATAAAGATGGTGGTTAAGAAGGAGAAAGCTTTAGTGGATGTTGAGAAAAAACATCAAGATGAGATGAAGGCCATTGTTAAGTTAAAAGTGATGGAAGAGCAAGTCCACAATGCCCTTCTTAAGAGCGAAAATTCAACAAAAGACAAAGCTACATTATAAGCCAATGTCGTCCCCATGTCCTTACCATGATGAACCTCCATATCGAGGTGAAAAAAGAGAAGAAAGAAAAAGATGATGCACTTACCTTGGTCGAGAAGCACATGCTAGAAACCATGCATATCAAGGATGAGAAGAAAGTCCCCGAGGACAAAGTTGTAGAAATAAAAGCTCGCACCCTCAACGTTGAGAAAGGAAAATGAAGAGCTTCATGATAAGCTCGAGGCCAACCCAGTGTGCATTAATGGCAATGTAATCAAAACTGACAACAACATGTGGCTAGAAGAAGGATACCTTGAGGTGCTAGCTCCCTTCTAGGAAGAGATGTTAAGATGAGAGAAAGCACAATGATGAGTTGATAAAGAAAAATTAAAAGCCACTCTCTTGGAAGAATCTGATTTGGAGGCCCAAGCCAAGGGTCAGGCAGCACGGCCTGCCCAAGCTCCAACCTGTACACTGACGCCTGTTGGGACTCCTATCGTATATAGCTCCAAAGACTTTGCAAAGAACATTGCTCCAATTTAAGAGGATCCCTATGTGGACATTTCTATTCCTATGGTGGCCAGCTCTAAGTCCATCACTATTCCTATGTCTTCACCATTTTCATCCCTCGCTGTCGCTGCCATAAAACAATAGGTCCAACCACTGAGGGATACAACCTCGAAGATCATGGATTTGTGCCTCCATCAACTACCCCTAACCTTACTATTTCATAATCTATTCTAGAGGAAGGGCAGGTTGTAGCACCTTATCATGCTCCGACATCAACTCCTAAAGGTATACCTCTGACCTCGCCAGTATTCGAGAAGCTTCAAATGTCTTCTGGAGATGTTTCTAATCTTTATTTCTCTCTTTACCAACTTTCAAGCCAGCCACCTTTACTGCCTTTGCTGAAGGTCTTCCTTGCTCCATGGCCCAAAACCTCCACCACCACACTTGTCATTGTAGCATCCTAATTTTCCATTCCGACCTCCTTCCCTAGGTCCGGACCTGGTCCAGATGTTGAAAAGATAGGCGCTTTAATTGAGAAGGCTCTAGTTGAGCTTGGTTCTGCTATCGACTATGAAGATGTTCTTATCACAAACGTGAAGGGGCCTAAGCCTTCCTCAGTGGCGAAAAAGTCTTTTGATGTCTTTAAGCTAAAGAATGTTAAAATTAATCTTGGCATGGAGAAGGTCCTTACTCCAACATCCATATCTTTGTCGACTCTTTCGGTTCATATCTTGCAGTCTTTTTTGCTTACTTCTAGGACAACCGATGAATCTCCTAAAATCTCTTACAGTGACTATGACTGGGAACTTGACCCATAAATCAACTTGGGCCACCAAAGATAGCCGACAAAGGGCAAAGGAAGCCTATGCTATCCAAATGAGAAAATAAGAAGGCGAAGAGAGAGAAGAGGTGGCTGGCCCTTGCTACTTGATGCGGACAGTTTCATTTTGTCTCTTGCAGCTTTTTGCTTCTTATATCCATGTACATAAGCCGTTGATGTGCGGGTACTACCTCTGTAATTTCGCTCAAAAGGTTTAGTAAATAAAAGTTATTTTTGTCCAACCCTATCGTATTTGTTACATAGTTTTATTTATTACCGATTAAACATTTCTATTTAACCGTAAATAAAACTGTATTGTATTACTGCTACTAAAATTATTTGGCTTTCCTCTCATGTTCATACGAGCACCAATTAATCTAGTATTGTACTTGCAAAATTCAATAATACATTGATGCCTATTTCTGGCCATTGGTTTCTGCATTGCCTATCTCCAAGCATTGACCTTTGGCCTTTGCCTATCTCTAAGCGTTGGTCAAAGATGAGATGTGTAGGGGCAAACTGTTTGACTTACCGGTAATCCGATTATACTCCAATGATCCAATCATGGTTCAAAGGAGTTTATCAGTACCTATCTCTAGATACCTAAACATCAAGTTTCCAAAACAAAGAATGTCTTTTTTGTGCCAATAATCCAATGGCACAAAGTCGGACTTTAGGAATACGATTTGATTGATTCAAATAACTAACTTTATTTATGAAATCTATGAAAATTATATCTTTATTACATCAAATCCCAATGAATAGGATGCCTAAATACATAAGAAATCCAATTTGGTGTTCCATACTTGCGTTGGCCATTCTTAGGAAGCAATCTATCAAGCACACTTTATTCACTTCATATTAATTCAAGTGTGCCCAATAATTTTCAGTATCTTCTTAACCAAAACGGGACTAGTTACTCATCTAGTGGCAATTGCTATGCCTCTTGAGATCTAGTGTAGAGTGCCTTCTCTGCATCCTTCCCTCTTTCCTTACGCTGTGCCTCACATAGCTCTATAATGTAGCATTCTCGACCTGTGCTTTGGTCCCCTTAGATTGCACCAAACCTCTCAATATTGTCTCTTACATGTTGGCACTCTTGGTATTATGTCTATAAATCTCATGAACAATACAATACTTCCCATAGCACTTCTGTTTATCCATTGCCTCTTTTGGGGTAGGCTTGAGTTGCCAAGTAAATACTTTTCACATAGTCATTTAGCTTCGTATATTCTCCTTCTCTAAAGAACCGCAATCATTTCTTGGGGTCCTGCCTACGCCCCCAGTGTTGTTGTCCTTCCTCTTATTCCCATTTCTAGAATTATTATTCCTATTGTCACCATCATGCTTGATAACCACATTACTCTAAACAACCTGCTTGGTTCAGCCTAACCACCATCGCCTATTCCTTTTTCTAACTCTGCCTCTTTTAAGCACCGAAATTGGTTTGATTTTCTATAAAAATCTTTCAATGAAGTTGGCTTCTTCATTTTAATCCACTTCCCAAAGTCAGACTGGCTATGGCCTCCTTCTACCAAATCCATAAATACAATCTCTTCTTTAGGGTTCTTAACCTCGGTTACTTCAGCATTGGATCATTTTAGAGAATTCTTCAAAGTCTCTCTGAAATTTTTATGCAGATTAGTTGAGGACATCGCATGCTTTAGTTGCACATCCATGAAGTTCTTAGCTAATTCATCAAAAAACAATATGGATCCAGGATCAAGCCTGAAATAATTAGCGGTGTGCCCTAGGGGAAATTTTATAATTTGTTACATATAGGTAACTCTGCAATCGATCTTGTTCGTAATAAAAGTGTTTGTTGTCTTTTATATACATTATTATATCAGAGTTTAATTAATTAAGTAATTAATTTAAAGCACATAATAAGAAACCCCTTTAATAAAATTTTAATTAATTATAGTCGCAGATGGTTGCAATCGTGAGTAATTAAACAAAAAATAAAATGGCATTCTATTTTAAATATTCTCGGTTAAGATGTTTCAAGAAAAGAATATCGATTCATCTATTGAGACCAGAGTGCGTAATGCTCTTCAAGTGTTGGGCAGCGTATTACTCATGGCTGTTGTGGGCACTTAGGGTTACATACTTGTAGTTATTGAATAACTATGAAATTAATCATTTGAGAGTTTCCTATTGGTTAATAACATCTAGGTCAAACAAAGAATCTCATGGTGATGATTTACACAATTCTCTCGACTTGAGAATGTGAATACTCCACTTTGACTATATTTTACTCATGAAATGTCAATCCATAGAGCGACTATAGTTAGATCTAAGTTGAAGCATTGAAAGTGAAGTTGTATTTAATAGAGAATCTGGCTCCTCGATTGTATGAGTGTTGGGCCAAAAATTGACACAATACTTTAGTGAATCCAAATACGAGAACAACAAGGATTAAAATGAGATAAACAACAATAACACATGAATTTTTATAGTGGTTCGGCCTCAATTCACTGTTTAAGTCCACTTTAATTTTATTTTAAGAGCTTTTACATGAATACAAACAAGTTACAATGCTTCAAATCTAGAAAATAATAAGTTATATATGTGATTCAATGACAGCCATACCTACAGATTTGGGAATGAGGTTGTGGAAGATTATAATAGAAAATAAAGCAAGAGTCTCTTAGGAAAATATGAGTTATAAGAAACAAGAGCGTGAAAATTAAAACGGAAGAGGAAGGCAAACTTATATAAAGAACATGATAGATCTTGACCATTGAAGCCTAAAGGATACACATATCATAGCCGTTGAAGAATAATGATGTCAAATAGAATTCGTTGAATACCAAGAGGTATTACCTAATATGAAAAGGGCGAGAGTCGGTCGTAGCATGACGCCTATAAGAGCATTAATGCGAAAGTGGTTGACAATATTGTCGGAAAGATGGCTGAAGATTTCTGTATCTACACCGACATACATCAGCACAAATATGGAGGCAAGTGTTATTACCATTATCTCAGCAAAAATATCCTACGGGTGGATAAAAGGAAGTAAAAAGAACAATACATGGAACTTTACAACTAGGACAATACAAGCAAGAGTTACACCTAGTTTCTATCGTAGAGTCAACATAGTAAAGGTTCGATCCATTTCTAAGCAACATCATCAAGGGACTTCACAAGCTCCAAATACAATACATATGGTACCTTGGATCTCTTACTATGCTATCATACAAATAGCTACGTCGCAACAACCAATGTAGTACAACATTTAACTGTGCAGTTTAATCTAGCTGAGGGCAAGGCAAAAATGCACTTCATAGGTTTTTATCTTACTCTCTCTCCCCATACCCCATAACACAAAGGTTTTTCTGATAGATGTCTTCATCTTATTGTTGAAATGTTTCTATCTCTTCTCACTCATGCATACATGCCTTTAACTTATTGGATAGATAATTATTCCACTGTTATATATCTCATCAACTTCATGCCCACACTCATGCTAATTTTTTCGTCTCCTTTTGAAAAACTTTTTGAATATCAACCCAACTACTCTAAACTTTGGGTGTTTTCTTTCTTAAGTTATACATATCCTCATTCTTGTTTTCAACATTAACCCGAATCTAATATATCTCGCTCATTCTTAAGTTATACATATCCTCATTCATATCCTTATTCTTAAGTTATACATATCCTCTTACTCACTCATGCATACTATTTGTGTTTTTCTCGCTACAACACAACATTTCTATATTTTTCTAAAAATATATCTCTCATCATGTCAAATTTCCTGAAAAATCCTTTCCATTACCTACTCACCGGTTTGACCTATCACATTACAACTTAGAAATCCAAATGGCTTCATCATGCCCAAATTTACTCATTTCAAATGGTCCACTTGATACACATCCACCACCAAATTCACAAACAGTTGACCACCTACGCCATCGATCAAAAACCAACATTTCTCTATTGATATCTCTTAACCATAACCAAATCTTTTTAACCACAAATAGACCATTATCAAAAATTCAGCCCAAGAACCACAAAATTTTGAAACCTTATTAACTTTAGTCTCAACCTGGTCCACTCATCAAAAAAATCATCCCATAACCAGTCATTGGAAAAACAACATCCATAACACTCTAACCAAAATGAACAACACTCTTGTGCTTTCTCAATCTCCTGACACTGAGCCTCAAATTGTTAATCAATCTTTGAAAGATCCCAAATGGAGATATGCTACAAATAATAAATTTGATGCTCCTTTTCAAAATGGAACTTAGTAGCTAGTTCCGTCTAACTCTTTACATAACTTTAGTGGGTGTTTTTCTATATTAAACGACAACCTAATGCTTTTATTGATAGGTATAAAACCATACAAGTTGCCAAAGGTTTTCTTCTATGATCGGGACTAGCTTATCATGATACCTTTAGTCAAATCGTCAAGCCATCACTAATTCGCCTTATTTTGGGCCTAATGATTAGTTAAGGTTGGTGATATGACAGTTAGATGTTAATAATGCTTTTTAACAAGGTCATCTTTCTAGAAATATTTCAAGCTCGACTCCAAGCTATGTGACATAGAGACAGTCTAACACATGTATGCAAATTAAAGGATGCTATGTATGGACTAAAACAGACCACATAAGCATGGTACTTGAACTTAGCCAATTTCTTACTGTGTACTGATTCACAAATTATCATGTAGACATATATTTGTTCGTTCTTCATTTAAGTAACATTGTCATACGTCTACCTATTATGTGGATGATATAATTATCATAGGTAACAATAACAATATTGTTTAATGCTTCATTGACCTTCTAGCACAAAGATTCTCAATCAACAATCTTGCTGTTTTATCTTATTTTCTTAGAATTGAGATCCTCGCTACTCCATTTAGCTTACTACTTAAAAGGTGCCATATCACAAATTTTCTTACTCAAACAAAAATATCAAATGTAAATCATGGTGCTACCCCACTTGCTTCATATGGAAATCTCACACTACATTAAGATACAACGCTGTTTTACTACACATAACATGGAAAAATTGTTGGTAGCTTATAGTACCTTTGCCTCACATGCTAAGACCTAGCATATTTTGTTAACAATCCCAATTCATGCATCACCCCATTTCTGAACATTGGAATGTTGTAAAATGACCACTCCAAGACCTAGGTGGCATATTCACTCAGGGATATTGAAAATTCGATTTTTCTTCATGCTTTCTCTAATTTAGATTAGGCTGACGATAAAGAAGAATATACCTCTATAAGCGTGCATGTTTTTTATCTTCATCGTTGTCAAATTTCTTAGTATTCCAAGAAGCAATGTAAGATCTCTCGATCATTAACAGAAGCTGAGTATCAATCAATCACCGCAATTGCCCTAGAAATCAATTAAATTTTTGCTCTTGTAAGTGAACTTGGTTTTAACTCTCTTACAGAACCCAGTACTTATTGTGAAAATTCCGGTGCATTTATCTCCGTTTTATGTTGTTTCACTCATGCATGAAATATTAGCAATCGATTATCATATTAATTAGGAGCATCAATCAGGTGCTCTTTGTGTTACTCATGTTTTTTCAATGTATCAATTTTCTGATACTCCTACAAAACCACTTTCAAGATGATGTTTTCAAGAATTAAAGGTCATGATGACGTCTCTTCCGTCCCGATAATGCATATTAGAACATAAAATGTATTAAAGAAATAAATGAATTAGATAATTAAATTACATATTCAAATTATTTTTCTATTCGTTATTCATTAGTGCTTATTTATTTTTAATATTGATACTCAATTCATGCAAATAATTTGAATAAGGATTGAATTAGTTATGGTTAATCATCATTACTTTGAAGTAACTCTAACTAAATTAGTTAGTGAGATTATTACCATTTGACATGATTGTATATCCAAATTTCAAATTATTTCCAAATATTTATAAATATGTATGCAACTCAAACAAAAATACTCAAGTCACCGGTGTATTATTATTATTCTTTAGTTGTTTTACCATATGCTCATTCATCTTTAATTTTTTGAATTTCAAATACTTTTATACGTCAAATTTTAGCTTTTTTATATCTATTTTTATCCCAGGTACATTATACTACGATATATGCATGCATGATAGGGAGATACCAACCACTTCCGTACTCATGAGGGCGGTTCTCAAATAACCAATCTCCATTTAGATTCCTACCATCATCATGGAATCTCTCCAATAATGAAACGAATCAACTGGAATTACAAATGACTCATCTAAGAAAATAGTCATTATGATTTATGAATGTAAAATTTTATTCAAACAACAATCAACTTTATTTCAACGGAAAACGATCAACTTAACTTCGAGTGGAGTGGATTTTAAAACGATCAAAAAAATAATTTAATAAAAGAATAAACACATGAGAGCACGTGAAGAGGAGGGGCTCAAATCCACCACGTGTACACTCTTGTTCCGTTCCCCACTATTAACTCCCTCTCTATATAACACCATCGATCTCGCTTCCTCCTCCTACACTTACTGGAAATCAAGCAGAAGTAATCATCAATGGCGAAGCAGTGCGTGGTGATGCAGCAGGCACTGATAGTACCGAACTACCAGCCTCCACATGGCAGCGTTGGCGTTGCCCCTTCTGCTTCTTTGAAAAAGACGTTCCTCTCCCCACTTGAAAAACCCGACGATGACGACGACGTCACCCCCAACGCTTGGGTTGACAGAATGCGAGCGTCCTCACCCACTCGCTTTAATACCGCACTCATCTCCTCTCCTCCTCCTGACAGCAGCAGCAGCAGCAGCAGCAGCTTGATTTGGATGGTAACTTAATTATTTCACCACAACGTATGTCAATTGTTTGATTAAATGTGTAAAAAATTTCGTTTTTATTTTTCCTTTTAGAAGAAACATCCATCAGCTCTTGATATGTTCAGCGAAATCATATATGCAGCGGAAGGAAAACAGATTGTTATGTTTTTGGATTATGACGGAACTTTATCACCCATAGTTGATGATCCCGATAAAGCTTTTATGTCCAAACCTGTACGTATTAACTTTACTCTTATGTTGTATCTGGACGTTGTCTGAATTCTGTAGTTCATGGTTGTAGATGAGGGAAGCAGTAAGAGGAGTGGCTAAGCATTTTCCAACCGCGATCGTTAGTGGCCGAAGCCTGTTAAAAGTTTATAAATTTGTACAATTAGCGGAGCTGTATTACGCGGGTAGCCATGGAATGGACATTAAAGGCCCCCTCCAAAGAATTAACCATTCAAAAACAAAGGTAACAAACATATTGATATATTTTATTTGTTTTGAGTTGCAACTTGTATATTATTATTTGTATTTACTTTTGTCTCGTTCGTTGTTTTTTTGTGGTTTAGGCAAATGAGGTTCAGTTTCAGCCAGCTAGCAAGTATTTACCCATGATTCATCAGGTGCATATCATGCACATTTCTCCATTTCATATCATACTATTACTAAAGGTTTATATTGATTTTTAATTGTTTTTTTTTTTTGGATTTTATGAAGGTTTATAAAAAATTAGTTGAGAAAACAAAGTGCATTCCTGGTTCTAACGTGGAGCATAATAAATTTTGTGTATCTGTCCATTTCAGACGAGTCGATGAGCAAGTGAGCATTGGATATCATGCATAAAATTATCAAGGAATTGTACTTATGATTGTAGAAAATAATAATTGAATTTTTCTTTGATATAAATACAGTTATGGACTACACTGGCAGAGCAAGTGAGATCAGTGTTAAAAGAGTATCCAAAATTGAAGGTATCTGAAGGCAGAAAGGTACTATTTTATTATTATCTGTATTTCTACTTAATCTGGTTGGCCGACATTTTATATATATGTTGCTATCTTACAAGCATCTAAGTTATCATCTAGAATGCGACTTGAGTTCTTATAGTTGGTTTTTTATACTTTTGTATTTTGCAGGTGCTGGAGATTCGACCAATGATCAAGTGGGACAAAGGCAGAGCTTTGGAGTTTTTGTTGGAGTCACTTGGTAAGTTGCTGTGTTTGGTTGCATAGGGACATATTACATCAACATCATTTTCATTCAGTATATTGTTTTAAACCTTTTCAATATTATCGTTTGTAAACCAAACTTTAGCACTAACTCGGCTCATCTAGGATTTAACAAGTGCAACAAAGTATTACCTGTTTACATTGGCGATGATCGTACGGACGAAGATGCATTCAAGGTGATATATTTATCTGAATTTGTAACGTTGTTCTCAATCGTTTCTAAAATTATAAATGCACAGATAGTGATTACTTTTTGTTAACAATATGGCATTAGGTGTTGAAAAGGAGAGGGCAAGGGTTAGGAATCCTTGTGTCCAAATTTCCGAAGGACACAAATGCAACTTATACACTCCAAGAGCCATATGAGGCAAGTGCTCCTTTTTCCTTTCTTTTCCAATTTGCAATATTTTGTTATATTTTAGCTGAGTTTCGTCTTCAATTTGAGGACCACTTTGACTTAAAAATGAACTAGACGTGCCATGTAAAGATTAGTTCATTGATATGGTTTTCAGATGTATAATTGATGCATTCGAATAATATAACTTAATAAGGTAAATACTAATATGTACAAGTCAAAAGGATACTACATTGATGTGTAAACTCAAGCCGGTTAGGTGCCAACTATACCATACATCTTGTTTATAGAGCAATAATTGCTTAGCTTATTCTCCCTAACATTCTTTAATCATGATATGTATCATTTCCTTTAAGATTCATCTGTACAATTGGTGCATTCAAATTGGACTAAACTGTATGTTACATGTGTGAACCTACAAGTAAGAGGTAATTTTTTCTTCTAACTTTCAATGAGTCTTACAGGTGATGGACTTCTTACAGAGATTGGTTGATTGGAAGAGGCTTACGGTGAATGACTTCTGTTGAGCGTTAATATAGTTGAATAGACGTTAACTTGATAACGTAACATAGTATATATATAATATGTAAGCAACTTATTAATGTAAAAAGCTTCTGATTAATACTGGATGGGTTAATTATTATTTTGTTGCGATCAATATTTTCAAGTGTAGAACAACTGTAGATCATGAGGGATAACTGTTCTGTCAAGTACATTTTGATTCCTCAAATATAAATATAGCCCATGAGGTCCATGTCATCGAATGGTACATGTAGGTTTTGTAGTAACTTTGCAGTGCGCAGTGCATATATCTTTTCAAGTCATTGTAATTTGGTACAATAATTCACTTTAGATAATTATATATGTGGATATTTGTGACTTTCAAAATCATTTTGTATTCACCTGTCTTTTAAACATGTGATACAATATATCTAAATTGAAGTGAATTTCATCATGATCATAACGGTGAAGACGGTGCGTACTTTGAAGCTACGGTTTGAAAGATGCAACGCGTTGAAGTTTCAGCTACATTTGAGTTTTGCTTGAGCTTTTGGATATTTCAGAAGTTAACTAATGTTTGTATCAAAATTGGGCACAACACTCTTCGGAGGTTTTTGAAGAGATAAAGTGAAGAAATTAAATGGAAAAAGAGGATTATCTAACAAAAACTCCAAATTTTAAATATGAAAATAATTAAAATGCAAGGAGACACAAAAATTTAGAGTGGTTCGGCGTATCGCCTACGTCCACTATGAAGTTGATAGGTTTATTGAACTTTCTTTGAAGATTACAAGTGAATTCAGTGAGTTACATCAGATAATTATGATTTGCAGCAGTGAGTTACATCAGATAATTATGATTTGCAGCGGTGAATTTCGTTATTGGCAGCAGCAATGGAGTTTAGATTTGGATCCGGCAGAGTTTGGGCGTTGGAGAATTCAAAGAAGAAGAAGCTCCTTTTCTGTATGCCCCGGGGCTCTATTTATAGGTGTAGGAGGCTGATATCTCGCTCAGATCTCGCGAGACTCCTTCTGGCACGTGACCAGGCCCGCGCGCCCAAGCCCGCGAAGTTTCGGTCCGATCCGTGATCGATACGAACGGATTTCGTATCGATCAAGATTGCGTCCGATGGAGTCGAAATTTGGCGTGTACATTCCTTAGCATGCACGTAGGCTTCTGTGAAAATTTCATATCATTTGGACTTGTAGATTAGGAGATATGACTGATACGAATTAGGATCTTCGGGTGGCTGTTTCGTTCGACTCCCTTATTTCGACTCGGTCTTGTTCGAGTCGCTGTTCGACTCGGTCTTGTTCGAATCGCTGTTCGACTCGGTCTTGTTCGAATCGATAAAAGTGATGGTCCAATTCGTATTGGCTAAATTAGCCTAGTTCGCATCGATGAGAGTCCCTCTGTTCGTATCGATGGCCATGCTTTGTTCGCATCGATTGCCATGCTCTGTTATGTGGATACGAAGTGGACATTGGATTATCGAGTCGAAACGTGACTCTCTGATGGATGCGAAGTTGACATTGGATGATCGAGTCGAAATGTGGCTCTCTCATGGATGCGAAGCAGAGCGAGTCGAACAGAGGCTCCCTGATGGATGCGAAGCGGAGCGAGTCGAACAGATGCTCTCTGATGGATGCGAAGCGGAGCGAGTCGAAGTAGACCCTGGTGATCGATGTGGAGCTGATTGAGTCGAACTCGATCGATTCGAACAACGGCTTTGTGATGGAGTCGAACTCGATCGAGTCGAATAGTGGCCAGTCTATGGATTCGAACGCGAGGCTATTTCTTATCCAATTTTGCATCGATCATAACTTGAGCATATTAACTCAGATTGACTTGAAATTTGGAACGTTGGCTCTCATAGCTTCGCTTGTCGTGTCATATCAATTTTAGCTTGATCCGGACTTGGACAAAATTCGTCGATATCCATAGTGAACCTGCGTATAACCGATTTTCTAGACGAACTGTGTTTGGTTTCTAGTCAAGTTCTTGGTGTCACGGCCTTGCCAAAAGGCGGGATAACATTTGCCCCCCAAAGTACGTCTTGTGGGAACATGATGTGCTTTGAAATGCCGCAATCTTCATTCTGAATAGTTATCGTCTTTTCGATGAAAGCTGTAATCTTCGACTGACTTTCTCGATAATGTAAACTGTTGACTGTCAACTACTGTACCCTATATTGTTGTAACTGATTGCTGTACGCTAGTGATTAGCCGTTTGTTGTTGTAATTGTTATCAAACGAGTTTCCAATTCCTGTAAATCTGGAATATTGAATATTAGTCCGTCATATATGCATATATGTTAATCTGACTCTCGCTGACGTTCATGAGTCGTCGTCAGTTTATCTTATATTGAATTCCGTATCGATCCTCTCCTAAATCGACGTAAAATTCGTTGTAACAACGCTCGATGGTTGTTTTTGACTGTTCCTTCATATCGATCCTCTCCTGGATCGGTGTAGAAGGTTAAAACATTGCTTTTGCATCGGTATTCATTGCATTGATGGATACAAAATGAGCATTTCGAATCGATGGATGTGGGGTTTGACGGATACGAAGCGGTCATTCGTATTGATAGGCATTGGCTTCTGGGAGCTGCGATCTGATGGATTCGAACTGTTCGTTCGTATCGATGCTCTTGGAATGGAGTCGAAGAGGATCGATACAAAGAAGGGCTTCGCGTCGATGCAGACTCGAGTCCATGGAGTCGAACAGCTTGTTCGAATCGATCCCGTGGTGGCGCTTTGTAACCGGTCGAATCCATTGGGAGGCGAATCGTTTTTTGCCCCTGCTTTCGAGTCCATATAAATACTGTGGACTTAGTCATTTTCCACTTTTTACTTTTCACCTTTGTGTTTTGTTTTCGTATCGCTCCAGAGACCAAGAAAGGAAACCGTTTCTCGCCTTCGAATCGAATCACATCCTTCAATTCCTTAAACCAGTTATCACAATCAGGTAATTGGACGTCCAACTCACGTCATAGCGATGTAATTCGAAATCGATCGCCAATCACACAATCGATCTCCAGGGATGCTAAGGCCATAATTGGTTCAGAGTTAATTGTTGTGGATGAGTTATCAGTGTTCGCATCGATCAGTTAAGGAAAAAGTTCTCTTCGTATCGGTCTGGGGATGATGGAACTTTGCATCGATCTGTAGTTGAGTGAATGTCATGTGGGGGGATGACACGACTTCGTATCGATGGGGAGTGGCTAGAGTTTGTGTTGATCGATACGTAATCGTCTTCGACGATCGATTCGAAGTCGATTACTTGCAATCGATACGAAGTGGGCTAAGTTGGTTTGAAGTTGCCAACGTCGATCGATACGAAATCGAAGCCTGTGATCGATGCAGAATGCGTTCCCCTGATCGATACGAAACGTATCGACTTGAAGGTGATCGATATGAAGCGTATCGAGTCGAACACGATCGATACAAAATGTATCGATTCGAACCTAATCGATGCGAAAATGGGCCCTCTTGATCGATACGAGCAACTATATTCCAGATTATCATGACTTGCATCTCTGATGATCGACCTATATCTGAGCCCTGATGGATTCGAAATCTTACACCACTAAATACTTGACTCCGATGAGCTTCAGCTTTGCATAACCGGACTTGACTGTAGAACTGTATACTTGACTGCCTTTCGAAGCTCGTCGATGGAACTACAATTTAACAAAAATTTTAACACACTTTAACTTGGATCAATTCCTAACATCTGGATGGCACGGTAGTAACGGTCAGCGATGACAGTTATTCCGACTGAATTTTGAAGTCTCGTCGTTTACATGCTTTCTCCAATTCTGTAGAACTTCTTAAGTGATATACAGTACTGCATTGCACAACACACTCACACACTTTACACTGGGGGATGCACGAGCATTATTGTCTGTTTAACAACAATTTTTCATAAGCTAGTTAGTCATGGAACCCTCAAGTTCACAGCAGCAGGAACTCCCGAGTTCAATTCCTTCAACCATCGAGATACCGGTTATTGAAGCTGAAGTTATAGACCCAGCTCCGGACGAGCGTCCAAGTGCCCGGTTCATTTGTCGTCCGCAAGATTCTGTGCCGTCTGGTATCTCCGAGGATATGTTGGGATGGATTTGTTTAAGGCACGGCTTGTCGCTTGACGATGTGTTACTGCTTGGGCCGAATGACAGGCCACATGATCCCCCGGATGGGTTTACTGCTTTCAACCGTCACGCTTGTACAGCGGGGACACTCCCTCCTTTCAATCAATATATAAGGGAGATGTTATCATTTCTTGGAAAAGCTCCATCCCAGCTACACCCCAACGGGTATGCTTTGTTGAATAACACCTTCATTCTATTTATGGAGATTCTCTTTCGACCGCCAAAGCCGATCGAGATCAGATATCTATTTAACGTTAAGAGTCGTGGAGACAGCCCTTCTTTCACCTTCTTGGAAGCAGTCAGGAACTACCACATTGTAATGGGCTCCTGGGGAAGGCTAAGTTACTTTAAAACTGAATGGTTCTACGTTCGGTGCCCCCCTGGGTTTGCCAGGCGATGGTTGGATAGACGTAAGCGTTGCAATCTTTCTCTTGAATTATCGAGATAATAATAATCGACTCTAAAACTGACATAGTTCTCTCCTTTTACAGCCGCAATTTCTCGACCCGATGGTGGATATTTTAGAGAGCTAGTCTGGATCCTCCAAGCGGCTCCAGGCGAAGAGAGGCATATCGACTTGGTTCTGACTGACAGAAACTTGAGGACTGTCGGGCTAATTGAACGGAGGCAAAGTATACGGCTGGAAGGGACACTTAGAGTGATCTCAAAGAAACGGGTGAAGCGCAAAGCGCCCGGAGTCGCTATGTAGTTAATGCCCCGCTATTACCCCGATATAACCCCTCTATATCTCATAGCGGATTTCCACCGCTACGATATTTCCATATAGCCCCAAAATATAGCCTTTCCGCTTTAAGCCCCGCTATTTCCGATATATCCCGTTATTCCCGCTATATTCCGCTATATCTTCTTTAATAAAATGAATTGAAAAATTGCATTTATACATTATAAAAATTATGAAACTAATTTTTTTGATTTAATTTTTAATATATTTTCAGAAATGAAAATACTCTAATATTCTACTAAATTGAATTATGTTATATAACAGTTTTACGTTTATTTAAAGTATATTCGCACATGTTTTCATTTAAAATTATTTATGTATTAATTATAATTCAATTGAATGATAATTTTTCATTTAATTACCATTTATATATTTGTAAAAACATCAAGTATGAGTTTTATATGCTATTTTAGAGCCATCCGCTATATCCCGCTATATCCTCGCTGTATCCCCGCTATGACTTTTTGCACCTCCACCGCTTTGAATCTGCCGAGCGCTTTAACTGCACAGCGGAGTCGTAATAGCCGAAGAAGTTGATCCGGTGAGAACGCCCACTGTTTGCACAAAAAATGGACAAACACCTCAAAGTTGTATGATTTAGTAGATCTTATGTTGTTCTTAGTGATTTTGGAGATTTATGCAAATATATGAAAAGTAGGGGCTAAACTGTAAAAAAGACACGCAGATTTATAGTGGTTCAGCCAGAATGTGCCTACGTCCACTTTATATGTTATTTCTCTTCTCTTGTTTTGATTACAAGTACAAAGCTTTGATACAAGTAAAAGAAAGTTGTTTGAAAGTTCTCTCCGTGCTTGAGCTCTCAAAATTGTCCCCCATTGTTGTACCCCTGCCCCTCTATTTATAGAGTGAGGCTGGGGGTAGGGGTCTTGGAGGTATATAGCAGCTGGCGGGCCTGGGCTGACGCAATCTGGCCTGGTGGAGCTGGTCCGGTTTACTCTGGTTCGGTGGAAGGAGGTGAGTAGGTTGGTCCGGTGGTACTTGGTTCGGTGGAAGGAGGATGGTTCGGCAGTGGAGTTGGTTCGGTGGTACTTGGTTCGGTGGAAGGAGGTGAGTAGGTTGGTCCGGTGGTTCGGTGGAAGGAGGATGGTTCGGCAGTGGAGTTGGTTCGGTGACTCGATGGCAGGTTGTTCTAGGTGGTTCGGTAGGTTGTTCTAGATGGTTCGGTAGGCCCCTGATTCGGCAGTGGCTCGGTGAAGTTTGGTTCGGCATCGCTCGGAGATGCATTGATTCGGTTGCAGGATGGTTTGGCCAAAGATCACACAACACTTGCCCCCCAAAGTAGGGCGTGTGTATGCACAGGGCATGCTTTGTTTAAGCCTGGTCGTCCTTGTTCGGTCCTGCGTGCCGAATGGATTGGTTCAGTGGCCTCTCCCTTGCCTATAAGTATAGGAGCTATGCCACCGTTGTTTCCTCACCGTTTGAGATAGCCGAACCGACTGATTGCCGAATTAAAATTTCTACCCTTTGCCGAATCAGCTGTGTTAGCCGAACCAGGTGTGACCTTTTTACTGCTGAATGAACTTTTATACTGTACTACCGAATGAACTTTTATACTGTACTACCGAATGAACTTTTATACTGTACTATCGAATGAACTTGTACTCTGGGTGCCGAATGCATTTCTATGACTTGAATCATGAGCGAAATTCCAGACTGCACACACTCGCTCCTTTACTTCCTCTATTCTAACGACGCACTTCTTTGTGTTTGCAGATAAATGTCTCGAAAAGCAGAAACTCGATCAGATAAAAAGAGGTCTCAGGGCGAAGGAGAATCTTCCGCAGTGCCCCCGCTCAGCTAGGACCAGAACATCACGGATCTACTCCGAGATCACTAGTGGACGGGTACGGCCCTCAGGAGGTTCTGAACTCCCCACCCGATTGCTTTCCCAGCTCCCTTAAGGAAGAGCAGCTTGATGTCATCTCCCGTTCTTTTGGAATCGATAGAGCGCACATGCTGTTGCCAGGGAGAGAAGTTATGCCATATGACCCTCCCGAAGGGTACTTTGCCTACAGCAGATACCACTGCATGTGTGGTGCCATTCCACCTCTTAATGCTTGGGTAGCCAGCTTCCTTACATATCTAAAGATGGCCCCATTCCAGCTTCAACCCAACTCCTATGCTATACTGGTGAGCCTCTTCGTCATCTTCCAAAGGAAGTATGGGCGTGCTCCTTCCAACCGGGAGATCCGGTACTTATATAATCTGAGGGGCTATAAGAAGGGGTCCCCATATATCAGCTTGGAGTCAGCTGTAACCTTCAAGCCGGT
Source organism: Allium fistulosum (assembly GCA_030737815.1). Lineage (NCBI taxonomy): Eukaryota > Viridiplantae > Streptophyta > Magnoliopsida > Asparagales > Amaryllidaceae > Allium > Allium fistulosum. The sequence continues at coordinate 1,076,917,184 of CM060901.1, read as the reverse complement.
CTTGGATTTGTATTCTAAGTTCAGCATGTTCAAGAAGGAGTGGTTCTTCGTCAGGGACAACTCTGTTTCTATTCGGCGTTTCACCTCTGGATGTAAGTCGACGCTTTATTTATAATTTCCATTCTGGTTGCGATGCTTCTTCTCATACGTTTTCATTTTTGCTAGCGACAGGTGGCTTTGCAGTTGTGGAGACTGATCGCCTGGTTCAGACGGCGGCTGAGATAGAAGCTATCCCCGGGAGAGATAGATCAGCTGCCTACCTGATCAGAAATGCGACCCTTCTGGAGTATAACTTGATCCTTCCACAGCAGTCAGTAGTCAAGCTGAGGGAAACGGCGGAGGAGAGGGCGGCTGCTCAAGCTAAGGGAGGTGTCACAGTAGAGAGTGGCAAGAGGAAACCTTTCTCAAAATCTCCAATGGTCGGAGGTAAGAAGCTTAAGAAGTCGGATGGTCCTTCCCCCGGCACTTGTCCACTTACTCCGGGGAAGGAAGATGTGGAGGAGGAGAGAGGTGAGGGTGGAGATGACCGGGAAGGTGGTGATGGTGGCGATGGCATCGGGGCCTTGCTTCCTGGGCAAGCAGGCGAGATTCAGGAGTGGATGGATGATGCATTCAACCAAGCTTTCGAGGGGCTGGACGGAGAAACGGCTTTGGTAGAGAAATTCGGGAAGGCTGACAAGGCCGGGACTGGTGCAAGCGAGTCTTCTCAGACTATTCCAGTTAAGGTGGCTCCGACGACTCAAGGTGAACTTTTGACTCCTATAGGCTCCATTTATGACAGGGACTTAGGAATATTTTATGATCCGCTCCCGTCCTGGAATGAAATCCAGGACTCATTGCAGTATCCTACTCCTCCCCAGGGTTTGTATAACTAATGTGTTTCCTTTCTTCTTTTAACTTTTAATTTACCGCGTTTCTCGAATTATGGATCAATGTAAGCTTGTGACACTTGCCCTTTATATCAGGAGCAGGTAAAACGGCCAAGGCCTCAGATCTTCGGCACAAGCTTGAACAATACAAGCTCTCCAAAGCTTCCGCTAAGACGAAGACTCTGACCCACCGTTCCGGGGATGTAGTCGGCTACCGTCCTCTTCTCGGGGTTATTGAAGAGGGTATTCAGAAGAGGAAAAGGAGTCATCCCTTATCCGAACCTTCACCCGGTCCTCAGCCCCCAGTTCAGCCTCTTCATGATATCACGGAGGAGGATACTGAGTTCGCACTCTCTCCGCACCCATCTGAAAATCCTACCGTTATGCATATTGATCGTCCTGGTTTGGCTCGTAATCCATTTGCGGGTCATCCTGATCTGGATCCAGGTTCCCATGATATTACCTTCGACGAGGACACCGGTGAGCACCTTCTTCCCCGTAATCCCATGGTACGGGTGCTTGATGAGGCTAAGTCCTTAGATCTCGATTTACTTACCACTCGGATAGTTACCATGGGAGATGAGGCCAAGGCTAATATTGATCGGGTGGCGGAGGAGACTAGGAAGCTGATGGGGCATCATGCCCTGCTGGTTATGGCTGGAGAGGAGATTGGGAGTGCCAACATCCGACTACGATTGATGGTTTCGGACCAAGCCAAACAGCTTGCTGATCAGGCCATTCAGATTTCTCAGCATGAGGCTGCCTCCGGACGGTTGAGGAAGACTATGGAGGAGGCTAGTAAGGCGGAATTGCGGAAGATGGAGGCTGCTTGCAAGGAGCAGATAAATATGGCCATCTCGACAGTGAACGAGGTTCGGAGGGCGGATCTTGAGCAGGTAGAGGAGCTGTCGGGGAAGCTTGAAGCCGCAGAGCTTGCTTAGGTCAGGCTAAAGGAGGAGATGGAGGCGATGAGGAGGTCCCTTCAGGCTGACTGCTCGCGATACCGACTGGAAAGGGATGCGGCCATTGCAAGGCTATCGGTTTCTGAGGCTCGTATGAGGGAGTTCGAGGAAAATGAGGGGATGATGGACGATATGCTGCAGGACATGTACTTTCGCACCTGGAAGCAGGGCAGCTTATCTTGGATGGACGACTACCCCCGGGTTATGGCTAGGATTTACCTTAGGGCTCTAGAGGAGGCCAAGGCTGAGACGGATAAGGAGGGTGGAGCGGTCTTTAGGATGGATGTGGTCACTGCTCAGTTTACCAAGGAGGAGAAGACAGCGGTGAAAGAGGGGATGAGGTTGTTCGCGGTTGAGGAGGCAGGCGTGGAAGTAGGGGATGACGACAAAGACGATCAAGGGGAAGTTGCTGGTAACCTCCACTTCACTAGTTTGTTCTTTTGTTAACTCTGTTGCTTATCACTAATGATTTCTTTTTATGACCGGACAGGTGGGCAACAGGACAAGGACAAGACTCCAACGCAGCCGGCTCCCTGATTAGACCTGGAGAATTATTTTTGTGTACTTGACATGGCTCTATATGTTAGTCTTAAAACAGTAGAGTAACGTTTAGGTTGTAATTCTTGCTACTTGTAATAAATAGCTCTATTCTTGATGTGCAATTCTTTAACTTAAGCTGATTTTGTCATCTTTTGAATGTTTTTGCTATTTTGACATGTTGCATAAGAAATATAGCCATGCATATTCTTGTAATTAAATTTTGTTTGATGTCAGGTTCTTGTTTAAAACATAATTTCATGACTTGCAGTGTTAGCGTGAGGTGTGAACAAATTATAGGCATATATGAAAGAAGGAAATACCGTCCTTTATATTTTGCTTGTAGATGGCAGCTTTGAATATCCTGTGTGACTGAGTAAGGGATGCGGTCCAGTATCTTGCTGTGAGTATCCGCTTCTATTAGTGAGTGTCTCCTGTTTTGTGTCCTGCACTTCAGGGTTTGTTACAGAGGATAGGAGAAAAAGTTTCTTAAGTAAAATTGAAATATGCGAAATAGTAAAACTTCCAATCACGGAAGGCCTTCGATGTGCTTAAGTTCGTGGCAAACGGGCTTTGTAGTCACTTTCCCTAGCTGTGGGTCTTGGAGACATTTGTCACCCATCTTACGCCTCCACGGGGAGTTAATTCCTTTTTACCACAGCCGCACTTAAGACACATCGGAGCCGAGATCGCGCACAGTAACTACCCGGGCCATTATGGCCCGTAATCGTGGGTATTATTCGATTTACTGTGGCCGGCTAGCGTGGGTGCCGATCGTCAACTGTGAACTGCCCCTGGCTGGCCACACCTTATGTTGGGGCTTATAGTCGGTCCACAGTTGCCGGCGAGCCGAACGCCGTAATGAGCTGCCTCGGCTATAGTCGGCCTTCTCGGTGGCTTATAATCGGCTCATTACAGTTGGCTTTAAGGACCGTCGCGAGCAATGAGTTAACCCACAGCAGAGGGATGCCGGAGCAAAAGTGTCTCATTGGCGAGGGCATAGATTCGCATAGTACCTGTCGGGTCTTGTCCAGGTGAAGTTGAGCTGTAGAGTGCGTTGAGTGGAAACACTATACGCATAGGATTTTGTTCAACAGAAAAGGATAAAGTTAACAAGCAGCCAAGATATAAAGGAACAAGTTAAAAAAGAGACAAGGTTTTTTAAAGTGGTTCGGCACGAAAAGGCCTACGTCCACTGATTCTCTTTGTTAATTCACTTCATATGGGCAGTACAAGTTAAGAAAAGTATCGACGGAGGTGTTGGATGTTCCATGCCCTCTGGAACACCTCTCCGTCCACTGTTGACAAAATATAAGCTCCATTGTGGAGATCTTTATGAATTACATATGGTCCATCCCAGATTGGATCTAGTGTTCCGGGGCGGGGGAAGATTCGCTTGAGGACAAGGTCCCCTTCTTGTAAGGTACGATGCTTGACTTTGGAGTTGTATTGTGCTGCCACTTTTTGTTTATGGGCTGCTGCTTTAAGGACTGCATCATTTCTTCTCTCCTCCACTAGATCTAAAGACATGCGAAGGAGTTCTTCGTTCTCTTCTGGGTTCTAGTGGATCCTACGGTGGGAAGGTACAATGGTTTCAACTGGGAGCATAGCCTCCGATCCGTATGCCAAAGAGAAAGGAGTATGCCCCGTTGAAGTTCTGAAAGATGTGCGATAGGCCCATAGTGCCGTAGGGAGTTCATCCACCCAAGCGCCCTTTGACTTTTCGAGTTTCTTTTTTATTAGAGTTTTCAGAATTTTGTTGACGGCTTCGACTTGTCCGTTTGCCTGGGGATACGTTACGGATGAGAAGCTTTTGTGAATTCCGTGCTCTTGGCACCAGTTGGCGAATTTCTCGCTGTCAAATTGAAGTCCATTGTCTGATATGATTTTGAATGGGACTCCGTACCTGCACAGAACATTTTTGATCAAAAAGTTAATAACTTTTGCTGAAGATACTTTATTCAGAGGTTCTGCTTCCACCCATTTGGTGAAATAGTCGACCGCCACTATAACATATTTGGCCCCGCCTCGGCCCATTGGCAGTTCGCCGATTAAGTCAATTCCCCATACTGCAAAGGGCCAAGGGCTGGTCATTTGAGTAATCTCAGTCGTTGGTAGCCGCAGAATCTTAGCGAACTTCTGACACCTGTCACACTTTTTGACGAAATCTAAGGCGTCCTTGCTTAAGGTGGGCCAGAAATATCCATATCGGAGTATCTTTTTTGCTAATGTTTGTCCTCCGGCGTGGTCTCCGCAGCTTCCTTGATGGATGTTGGATAAGATTTCCTTGGCTTCCCTCCCAGCGACACACCTTAATAACGGGTTAGAGAATCCGCGCCGATAGAGGATGTCTTCTTGTATTGTGTAGCGGGAGGCTTTCCTCAAGATTTTCTTGACCTCGTTGCGCCCGTTGGGTAGTGTGCCACTTTGTAGGTAGTCTCGGATGCGAGTCATCCAAGTTGCTTCTTCAGTTGCAGCTATCAGATTTACTTGCTCAAAACTTGGGGTCAGTTGCTTTGAGATGGCTACTGCTCCGAAGATGGTGATGTCTCTCATACTTGCTTGCTTTGCCAATTCGTCGGCCTCTTGGTTATCTTCCCGAGGGATGTGTTTGACTAGGTAGTGGTCCAATCGGCTGAGAAGTAACTTGGTCTTCTTTAAATATGCTATGAGTCGTTCTTCTCGAGCTTGGAATTCTCCTAGTATTTGGTTAACAATAAGTTGAGAATCGCTATGAAGACACACAGAATTGGCTCCGATTTCTATGGCAAGTTCTAATCCAGCTATCACCGCTTCATATTCTGCATCGTTGTTGGTGGCAGCGAACTCCAACCTTATAGCATAGTGCAGCTTATTCCCCTTGGGAGTGATTATTACCACACCTGCCCCCGAGCCTTGTTCGTTTGATGCGCCATCCACAAAGAGATTCCACTTGATGTCTTTTGCTGTTTCCAATTGCTCCTTATCTTCGTTGGTAGTGAATTCTGCAATGAAATCAGCCATGGCTTGTCCCTTGATGGCAGTGCGAGGGTGATAGGTGATATCATACTGACTTAGTTCAATGCACCATTTAAGTAGTCGCCCAGAAGTGTCGGGACGATGGAGTACCTGCCTCAGTGGTTGATCGGTCAGAACTTTGATGGAATGGGACTGGAAGTAGTGACGCAGTTTCCGTGATGTGATTAGTAAACAGTACGCTAGCTTCTCAAGTTTAGGATATCTGACTTCTGCCCCCGTAAACCTCGTACTGACGAAGTAAACTGGCCGCTGCGTGCGGTTGTCTTCCCTTATCAAGGCAGCACTTAGGGCGTGAGATGACACAGCAAGGTATAGGTATAATTCTTCGCCTTCGCTTGGAGTTGAGAGTACCGGTGGTTTCTGGAGGTGTTCGATTAAGCTAAGGAAAGCGGTGAAGCATTCGTCAGTCCATTCGAACTTTCCTTTGTCTTTCTTTAGAGCTTCGAAAAAGGGGACACACTTGTCTGTTGCCTTGGAGATGAATCGGCTTAGGGCGGCCACTTTCCCATTCAGGCTTTGCATTTCCTTCCGAGTGGAAGGTATCTTGATATCCCTTAGCGCTCAGACTTGTTCAGGGTTTGCTTCAATCCCTCTGGCATGGACGATGAATCCTAAGAACTTTCCTGATGACACTCCGAAGGAGCACTTTAGTGGATTCAACTTCATTCCATACTGTCGAAGCACCTGGAACATCTCGCCTAGGTGGCTTACGTGATCTTTGGCTTTCCTTGACTTTACCAGCATGTCATCCACGTATACTTCCATAGTTTGTCCTATTAGCCCTGCAAACATCTTGTTGACGAGGCGCTGGTAGGTGGCTCCTGCATTTTTAAGTCCGAAAGGCATTACCTTATAGCAGTATAAACCCCGGTCGGTGATGAAACTAGTGTGGTCTTGGTCGGGAGCATGCATAGGAATTTGGTTATATCCTAAGTATGCGTCCATAAAAGATAGGAGCTCGTGCCCGGCTGTGCTGTCTACAAGTTGGTCGATTCGGGGAAGTGGGAAGCAATCCTTTGGGCAGGCGTCGTTTAGGTTGGAAAAGTCAATGCAGGTTCGCCACTTCCCATTAGCCTTCTTTACCAGTACCGGGTTGGCGATCCATTCCGGGTAGATAGCTTCTCGTATGAAGTCATTGGCGAGTAGATTCTTTACTTCTTCATCGAGGGCTGCTGACCGTTCTGCCCCCATACTTCTCTTTCTTTGTTTTACGGGCGCCTTGGTAGGATCAATGTTTAATACGTGGCATGCTATGTCGGGGGAGATTCCGGTCATGTCAGCGTGTGACCATGCGAATACATCCAAGTTGTGGCGGAGAAAATCGATGAGCTGTTCCTTCAATTCGGCTTTTAGTTGCGACCCAATTTTCAATAGTCTACTTGAGTCGTGCTTGTCTACAGATATAAACTCCATAGCCTTTGCAGGCTCGGCGGTGGCCTCCTCCTCTTTGTCCCTAGGGTCTAATTCATTAAAAGGGTCGCTGGTATATCGAAGAGGAGGGGCTTTCTTTAGTTGCTACGCTTCTAGACTTTTCATGCAGAGGGCAACCTCTACACCCTTCCCTTTATCCTTCCTGTGGTTGTTGCGAAGTTCAGTCACATAGCACTCTCGAGCAACGTCCTGGTCTCCTTCTACTTCCCATATTCCATTGTCCGTTGGAAACTTCATCTTTAGGCACCATGGGGCTAGGAAAATTTGGAAGTCAGACAAGGCTGGCCTTCCTAAGAAGGCGTTGTAGGCCGAATGGTTTTCTATTAGCACGAACGTCTGCTTCCGTACAATGGAGCGGGGATGGCTTCCAATCTCAACAAAGAGGTCCAGTTGCCCGAGGGGCATCTTAGCATCCCCAGTGAAACCGTGTAGTGGTTTATCGCAGGGAGATACATCCTTCATTGATAGCTTCATTTTGTCGAATGCGTGTTTGAACAGGATGTTTACTGAGCTTCCAGTGTCTACCAGGATTCGGTAAACTTTGGCGGGACCGAGTCGGGCAGAGATGACCATGGGATCCATGTGAGGGTACTGCCTTCCTTCTAGGTCACGCTTACCGAATGTGATGTCATTACTTTCTTTCCGCTTCGGGTGGCGCTCTTCTATAACCGAATTGACACAGTCTTTATTGTCTCTAAGCGACTTTCCATACCTTTCCATCTCTTTCCAGCTTCTGTCCGCGATGTGCGGTCCTCCTGAGATGGTATGGACCACTATCTTCTCTTGGCTAGAGCTGCTAGCGTTGCGGTTTCCTCTGCCGGTGTCCGGTGAGGGTAGCCTTGGGTTTTCATTGGCAGGAGCTGGAATCCTGTCCTGACTTTTTACATAACGTTCCAGTTTCTTCCTTCTGATGCGTTCCTCAATCAGATCCCGGAGATGATGGCATTCAATGGTATCATGCCCGTGAGATTCGTGGAAGCGGCAGAACTTTCCAGATTTCTGCGCGTTATCTGATTCCTTCTTGTATGGTGGGCGTTTGTATCTAACTTCGCCTTGGGTGGCAAGGAAGATATTTTCGACGGTCTCGTTCAAAGGAGTGTAAGTGTCGAATCTCGGCCCAGGCCGATATAGGCGCTTTTCTCCCTTCTTGCCCCCAAGCATTGTCTCTGGAATCATTTCTTCGAACGTCCCTTTCCACAGCAGGGGCGTTGCTGTGAGTTGCCTTATTTTGCTGTCCTGACTACCCCTCAACGGCAACATCCTGAAGCCTCATGTATTTCCCGGCTTCATGGAAGAAATCGGGTAAAGTAGCTGGTTTTTCTTTCGTCAACCTTCTAGCAAATTTAGGGTCCGGATGCACACCACTACAGAGGGCCATTAGGATAAGCTTCTCATCAGCATCTTGGACTACGACTGCTGCGGCATTGAATCGGGTTAGGTATTGCTGTAGTTTTTCTCCAGGTTTCTGTTTGACGCTGGATAAGGAATAAGCGTCCTTAGGTTGTTCCACATGGATGCGGAACTGACTGATAAACTTTTCTTTCAACATTTCCCACGAGCTGATGGATCCCTGGGGTAGATGACAGAACCAGAAGGTAGCGAGATCTGCTAAGAAGAGCGGAAAGCATTTGCACAGTACTCCCTCTGTTGCTCCACTCATGAGCATATGTTGCATGTACCTCTATAGGTGTACAACGGGGTCGGAGGTTCCTTTGTAAGGTCCATTGTTGGCATCTTCCATTCTCGGGGGGTGATAGCAATTTCGATAGTGCGGGCGAAAGGGCTGGTTACCCTAGCGCCTATCCCTCGATCTCTTTGCTCCCGTTGGACACACTCTCTGAATAAGCGTGCCATCCTTTCATCAGAATTTGGAGTAGATAGAAATGAGTTTGGTTCTGTTCTGTGGGATTGATTCCGTCCAGATTACCTGTAGGGATGGTATCGTCTATCGTTCCTCATATTTTCCAGCGGCTGCCTTTGATCTTCTGGGGGCATGCTAGGGTCAGCTACAGTTGGCCCTTGCCTTGATCTTCCCCTGCTGGGTTCTGATCTAAGCACTTCCTTGGGTCCAACTTCGGGCTGGACTCTAGCTCGGCCCCGTTCACCGGCGTTTCCGTGGTTAGGCAGTATGACAGGCTCAGCTACAGTTGACCTCCGTCCGGTACCTCCCCCGTTGGGTTCGGTACCAAACGTTTCCTCAGGCCTAACTTCGGGCTGTGCTCGGTCTCGGCTCCTACCATGGCTACTTCTGCCGTTAGCTCCTTCGAAGAAGGAAGATCTTTGTTGTCTCTGAGATCCTCCAGACTGGGACTCGCCCTATGATTCAGTGTTGCGGTTGGATTCTTCAGCATCCCTTAAGCGTGACATGAGATGGTCCACCATGGCTTCCTGCTGGGACGTGAAGCGGTTAGTTACTTCAACCACAACTCTGTCCAAATCTGCCCTAGTAATTGCTGCAGGCTGTTCTGTGGCAGGAGTGGTTGGGTTAGCCTGTCCTTCATTTGTTACTGCTGCTGGAGGAGGATGATTTACTTGATTCGTGACAGCTGGATCTGGAAGATTGCTGGATGCGATGTTTTTTCCTTTGTTAACATCTTTTCTCTGTTTGGGAGGCATGTTTTCCAAGTGGCGAACGATGCTGTTAGGAAAACTGTTAAGTGGATGAAGCTGAAGCTTCGAGCTTCTAGTTCTCAGTGAAAGCACCAAAAATGTTTGCACAAAAAATGGACAAACACCTCAAAGTTGTATGATTTAGTAGATCTTATGTTGTTCTTAGTGATTTTGGAGATTTATGCAAATATATGAAAAGCAGGGGCTAAACTGTAAAAAAGACACGTAGATTTATAGTGGTTCAGCCAGAATGTGCCTACGTCCACTTTATATGTTATTTCTCTTCTCTTGTTTTGATTACAAGTACAAAGCTTTGATACAAGTAAAAGAAAGTTGTTTGAAAGTTCTCTCCGTGCTTGAGCTCTCAAAATTGTCCCCCATTGTTGTACCCCTGCCCCTCTATTTATAGAGTGAGGCTGGGGGTAGGGGTCTTGGAGGTATATAGCAGCTGGCGGGCCTGGGCTGACGCAATCTGGCCTGGTGGAGCTGGTCCAGTTTACTCTGGTTCGGTGGAAGGAGGTGAGTAGGTTGGTCCGGTGGTACTTGGTTCGGTGGAAGGAGGTGAGTAGGTTGGTTCGGTGGTTCGGTGGAAGGAGGATGGTTCGGCAGTGGAGTTGGTTCGGTGGTACTTGGTTCGGTGGAAGGAGGTGAGTAGGTTGGTCCGGTGGTTCGGTGGAAGGAGGATGGTTCGGCAGTGGAGTTGGTTCGGTGACTCGGTGGCAGGTTGTTCTAGGTGGTTCGGTAGGTTGTTCTAGATGGTTCGGTAGGCCCCTGATTCGCAGTGGCTCGGTGAAGTTTGGTTCGGCATCGCTCGGAGATGCATTGATTCGGTTGTAGGATGGTTTGGCCAAAGATCACACAACACCCACCGATAACGAGCTTCAAGCTGGGCCTTCTTCCGACGTTCAGGATTCAGGAGGAAGAAGAAAAGACAAGGCTGTTGCTCAAAAGCGTTCTAAATTCGAGAGATTAAAATCCGTGGTTGTGTCCTTGCCCGTCCCGGGGATTAGAATTTCAGAGGCTCCTCCCCCGCTAGTAGAGAATCTTTTTGAAGGGCTTGCTGATATTCCGATTCCGGATTATGTGTCGTCTCAACACGACACCGGAATGGAGGAGCTTGACAATGCTCTTAAGCTGAGCGGGTCACTTGCTATGAGTGCGGCCGACATTTCCGGTTGGTCGGGGGGTTGCACATGCATACACTTCACTACACTACACTACAAGATTCCTAACTGTAAATCGTTCAACTTAAGAAACCACTAACTCTTCCTTCGTCTCTCATTTTCAGGTATGATGGCCGGAAGAGGATCAATGCTCGGGAATCTTTGCTCGGCCCGAAAGGCTTCTTCCTATTATGATTCCCGTAGGAGAGACTCGATAGAGACCGTGATCGCGAGTACTCTAACCAAGATAGGTACGGGCATGACAAGGACAGATAATACAGACACCGGTCTAGATCATGCTCTCCTCCTCTTAGACTCCCATCTCCACCTCCCATTCTTGTTCCACATCCATCAGAGCCTCCTCGTCACAGGCCATCTTCTCATACTTCTAGATCCGAGACTCATCTTCAGAGAGTTGAGACCACGACCTCCATAATTGCAGAGCAGGTCCCCACTAAGCCCACAGGAGAAGGGGCCATTAAGTTAGCTCAGATGAGGAAGGATTTTCCGAATATTTGCTTCGATGGCTATGTCTTCCCACCACACTTAAAAGAATTCCATCTGGGGTGGAAACCACGATGCATGATTATGTTCATGACATCTACACCCAGTACAGAGAGTGGGTAAAGGCTACAGAGAAGGCTTCCAAGGTGGCCTTTGAGCGAGCCAAAGCACTTGAGAAAATGGAGACCGATCTCGCTCAAAGGGACCGGATCATTCAAGTGCTCATTGCTGAGGCCGAGTCTTCTCGGAAATTCGAAATTGAGGCCACCAAAAAAGCTGATGAAGCGAACGTGGCCATGGAGAGGTTGAGGCAGACGCCTGTTGCCTTGGTGGAGGAGATGGGCCATCGGAATACCACAGTTACTACCGAGCGGGATGCGGTGGTCAAGGAACTCCATGAGCTTAAAGCTAAATTTTCCGACATGGCCAAGGAGAAGGATGATGCAAACAACGCAGCCCAGGAGGCATGCGAACAAGCTGTTATGCTTAGGGGTGAACGAGATGCGGTCGTGGCTAAAGTCCGTAAGGTGGAGACTGAGGTTTAGGAGAAAGTGAAATCGGCCGAGTCCAGACTAGAGGCTGATATCGAAGACCTTCTTGTTGCCTACAACGCTAACGTGCTGAGGCACAGGGGTCTAGCCTGGCTCGATGATTATCCGGCGCATCTATACAACGCCTGGGGCTGACTAGTTGAAGAAGAGAAGGAGGCGCATCTGGGTGAGTCTGTGGATGAGTTTGAACTCGAGAATCGTATTCTGAATGAAGATGAAAGGAAGATTCTTCATGAGTCATTGATTCTGCAGGAAAAGGAAAGACTCGGCGCCCAGCACTTCGAAATAGGAGAGGGTTCAGGGGTTGAACATCATGAGGCGAGTCTTGAAGTTCCAATGTCAACCCAGCCCGAATCCTCATCTGCGGTCGATCCCCAAGCTGTTCCTGCTTACAATCCGGATCAGCCGCAGATGTCTCTGGCTACAGCGCAAGTGACTGAAGCCGTTCTGCCGCCAACAAGTCAAACCGAGGAAGGTATTCTGAACATTCCACATATCTGCCTTAGGTCGGAATCTTTATCTGAATTAGATTCTAACAGTTCTCTTATTTTTTGTCCAGTGATTGATGCTGCACCAGCCATGCCTCCTGCTACTCAAGAATTGTATCAGACGTAGGAGGCTATCGTGACCGAAGCAATCACCGTAACTACAACTGCCCCACTTGACGATACGTAGGGGAATACGATGGTGTTTGATGAGTAGCTGATGGAAGAACTCTTTCGCCGTCATGGCGATCCTTTAGCTGACTTACCATTTGTCATGGATGGAGGAGCTCCTGCTTCAAGTTCTTCAATGCCGACTATTGATGCCCCCAGTGGGGCTCGAGCAGTTATTGAAGAGGAGATGTTTGCCCAAATCGACGCTGTAATGGCAGCAGCGGCTCATGGTGGCAGTTCTGGAGGTGGGATGGCAGCAGCGGGACCAACTCCACTTAGAATGATATCTCCTAGTGGCACCGTTTTCATCACTAGCGTGCCCATTCCACCTTCTGTTTTTTATCATGTTCCTCCGACTCAGCCCGCAGGAAGCATCCCTATTCACTCGAGCTCGGAGGAGGATGTCGATATTATGCCATCGCTTGGAGACCGCCTACCAAAAGGAAAAGGCTCAAAGAGGAAAAATAGTGGCGGCTCCAGCGGGTCTACACCGAGAAGGAAGCCAAGGAAGAAGAAAGATTAGACATGCTTCCCCGGTTTATTTTGACTTGCATTTTGTTGGCCGTGTATAGATGCGGGTTCGGCCCCTACTAGTAACAATTTTTTGGAACAAACTTGTACATGAATTTCTTTCATGAATGGTAGAAATGAAACTTTTTCTTTTTGAGTTTCTTTGTGCCTTTGTTTAAGTGTTTCGATGTTTGAAATGTACTTGTAAAGTTTCAGCTCCCGAGTCAAGTTTGTCTTTTTGCACCAAGTCTGGAAACTGTGGACATGGTTCGCGACCGAAAGGCGAGTCGAATTTTGACGTCATATCGCTTCAGTCAATGGTCGATGCTTAAGTCCTGCCCCTCAGTCTCGGGGATGAGTTGTGGAACATCAGTCAGCGATTGATTCTCGCTTATAACATGTTGAGTCTAGTGCCATTGAATGAGCGTTTGAGACAAGCGGAGATTGAACGGTTTATTCACGCGTGTCCGATTGTCGATGATCATATCCGCACTCCGGGGATCCTCGTTTATTTATTGGCGGTTGGTCACGCCGGCTTAAGTTCAAATCATACGTCCGCGCTCTGGGGACTTGGAATCGACCTTTGCACTCCGACTCGCACTCTGGAAGTTCAGAGTTAATGTTATACTTCAATTCATGCTCTGGGAACTTAAAGTTGATGTTTATACTCCGCTTCGCACTCTGGGAATTCGGAGTTGATGTTTACACTCCGACTCGCACTCTGGGAGTTCAGAGTTGTTGTTTATGTTCCGTTTCGCACTCTGGGAATCCGAAGTTGATGTTTATACTCCGACTCGCACTCTAGGAGTTCGGAGTTGTTGTTTATACTCCGTTTCGCACTTTGGGAATCCGGAGTTGAGGTTTATACTCTGACTCGCACTCTGGGAGTTCGGAGTTGTTGTTTATACTCCGTTTCGTACTCTGGGAATCCGGAGTTGATGTTTATACTCCGACTCGCACTCTGGGAGTTCGAAGTTGTTGTTTATACTCCGTTTCGCACTCTGGGAATCCAGAGTTGATGTTTATACTCCGACTCGCACTATGGGAGTTCGGAGTTGTTTATACTCCGTTTCGCACTCTGGGAATCCAGAGTTGATGTTTATACTCCGACTCGCACTTTGGGAGTTCGGAGTTGTTGTTTATACTCCGTTTCGCACTCTGGGAATCCGAAGTTGATGTTTATACTCCGACTCGCACTCTGGGAGTTTGGAGTTGATGTTTATACTCCGACTCGCACTCTGGGAGTTCGGAGTTGATGTTTATACTCCGACTCGCACTTTGGGAGTTCGGAGTTGTATCAGGATCATGGATGGATGGATCACATCCACCATGAGTTAACAAGTGAGGTCGTTGGATGGACGGGTCCACCCTCCTCAAACTTGGTTCAGATATGGACGAAGTCATTAGGCGGATGGATCCACCCTCTTCGTAGACGTATTTTTTATACTCCAGTTCGCACTTTGGGAACCGGGAGTTAAGTGAGGGATTGTCGTGTATCAATCCGTTTTTGACTTTAATGTGATGGCTTGTTCCCGAGCTTGGGTTTTGCTTAGCGAGTGACCGGTTGCATCACAGTCACTCTCTATTTGAATAATTTCCACCATATGGTGAAACTTAGCTCTCCGTGCATAGTGATGATCATATGAAGCATTTCAAGTAAATCACAGCTCTGGCTCGAAGAGATTGCATTTTATTGCTGAAATAAGAAAGTATGGCAAAGTCAGTTGCCTTATTACAAGTTCTAATTTCAAAATGTAGAAACAAATTGCGAAATGGAAAATAAACTAAATGGCTAAACATAGCCTGTTATGTGTAGTAGCGGCGAAGACTCTCGCTATTCCAGGCCCTTGGCAAAGTAAGACCATCAACGGTCGATAATTTGAATGTGCCATCTCCGAGCCTTCGTTCAATAACATATGGTCCTTCCCATGTTGGCATCATATGCGAAGGGACCAGATATATTCTTTTCAAGACGAGATCGCCTAGCTCAAAGGTTCGCGGGCGGACCTTGGCATTGTACAATCGGGCGACTCGACTTCGATGCGCGGCTGCCCTCAAATCAGCCTCTTCACGCTTCTCATCTAGTAGATCGATAGATTCAGCAAGCAATATAGCATTTGTCTTTGGATCATAGTATGTCACACGATGGGAAGGTACTTCTAGTTCAATCGGAATAACGGCTTCTGAACCATAAGAGAGAGAGAATGGAGTGTGGCCGGTCGCGGTCTTGTGGGTTGTTCGGTAAGCCCATAAAGCCATAGGAAGTTCATCGACCCACTTGCCCCCGATCTTTTCCAGTCATTTTTTCAGAATGGATTTTATAACTTTATTAACTACTTCGACCTGTCCATTTGCCTGAGGGTGTGCAACTGCAGAGAATTTCTTTTGGATGTGAAATTGTTTGCAGAAATCTTTAAATTCAGCACTGTTGAATTGGGTTCCGTTGTCCGTAATAATGGTGTGTGGGAGACTGAATCGACAGATGATGTTGGGAACTACAAAGTTGATTACTTTCTTCGTTGTTATTGTAGCAAGAGCTTCGGCCTCAGCCCACTTTGTAAAGTAATCAACTGCGACGATGGCATATTTCGCACCACCTTTTGCCAGAGGTAGAGCACCAATGATGTCGATGCCCCACATTGCAAACGGCCATGGGCTGACCATTTGCGTTATCTCGGTAGGAGGAGCTCTAGGAATTCGGGCATATTTCTGACACCTATCACATTTCTTTGCATAACCTGAAGCGTCACGATTCACAGTCGGCCAGTAATATCCATACCGAAGTATTTTCTTGGCAAGTGCTTGCCCCCTGGTGTGATCGCCACATTCTCCCTCGTGTACATCGTGCAATACTCGTTTAATTTCATCATGAGCGATACACCGGAGCAGAGGAACAGAGTATCCTCTTCTGTACATGATTCCATTCTGGATAGTGAATCGTGAGGACTTTCGAAGGACTTGTCTCTTTTCACTTCTGCGCTCTGGCAGGGTTCCGTGCTCAATGTAATTTCTGAGTGGAGTCATCCATGAATCCTTTTCAGGAACGGTTTCACATACCCAGTCTATTTCTGCCCGGTCAATGCTTGGGGAAGATAACGTCTCTATGGGAACGAGTCCCATTTGCTGAGCTTCACCTGTGCTGGCTAACTTCGCCAATGAATCGGCTTTTTGGTTGCGTTCTCGAGGTATACAATAAATGGCGTAATAATCAAACTGATTCAGTACTTTCTGAACTCGAGCTAAGTAAGCAGCCAGCCTTCGATCTCTCGCTTGATATTCTCCCCGTACTTGACACACAACTAACTGTGAATCGCAATAAATTTCCACAGCGATAATTCTCAAATCCCTGGCAAGTTTCAAACTAGCTAAGAGGGCTTCATATTCAGCTTCATTATTGGTCGCATGAAAATCGAACTTCAAAGCATAACATATAGATCGGCCTTCGGGAGTTTCAAGTACAACTCCAGCGCCCGAACACCGGTCATTTGATGCACCATCGGTATAAAGCTTCCAGACGTATTGGGGGGATTCACTGGTTTCGGGCAAGTCCTCTGGAATGGTAAATTCAGCTATGAAATCGGCTAGGACTTGTCCTTGAATGGCTCATCTTGGAGTGTAAGTAATGTCAAACTAGCTCAGTTCGATGTTCCATTTGAGTAACCTACCAGACGTCTCAGGCCGCGAAAGGACCTGCCGTAACAGCTGGTCGGTGTAAACAAATATGGGATGTGCCTGGAAATACGGTCGGAGTTTTCTTGATGTAATAACAAGGCAATAGCCAACTTCTCCAATTTTGGATAATTCCTTTCAGCCCCGGTTAATCGCTTGCTGACGTAGTATACTGGCTTCTGTATCCTGTCTTCTTCTCGAACTAAGGCAGCGCTGATAGCGTTTTCTGATATCGCCAAGTATATGTACAACTTCTCATGATCAATGGGCTTTGACAGGATAGGTGGTGTCGATAGATGCTGAACTAGTGCTTGGAAAGCGCCCTCACACTCCGTGGTCCATTCAAAGTTTCGTTTCCCTTTTCGGATCAGATCGAAGAAGAGGATGCATTTGTCAATGGACTTTGAAATGAACCTGCTCAATGCTGCTACTTTCCCATTGAGACTCTGGACTTGCTTTATGGTTTTCGGAGTTTCGAGATTTCTGATAGCCCAGATCTTTTCAGGATTAGCTTCGATCCCTCGAGCATTGACGATGATCCCAAGGAATTTTCCGGATGCAACTCCAAAGTGACATTTTAGTGGATTTAGCTTCATTTTGTATTCTTGAAGTATGTTAAACATAGTTTCCAGGTCTTTAACATGGTCGGTAGAGAGTCGTGACTTCACAAGCATGTCGTCTACATATACTTCCATTGTTTTCTCGATTTGATTGGCAAACATCCGATTGACCAATCGTTGATAAGTAGCCCCGACATTCTTGAGTCTGAATGGCATAACCTTGTAACAGTAAAGTCCCATATTGGTTACGAAGCTGGTATGTTCTTGATCGGGTAAATGCATCGGTATCTGATTGTAGCCAAAATACGCGTCCATGAAGGATAAGAGTTCATGCCCAACTGTCGAATCTACTAGCTGATCAATTCTGGGAAGCGGGAAACTGTCTACGGGACATGCTTTATTCAAATCGGAATAATCGACACATGTTCTCCACTTTTCGTTCGACTTTCGGACGAGCACGGGATTCGACACCTATTCAGGATATAGCGCATCTCGAATGAATCCGTTCGCTTTAAGCTTTTCTACTTCCTCTTTAAGGGCGGCAGATCTCTCTGGATCCATACCACGCCTTTTCTGTTTGACCGGGACATGCCGCGGGTCAATATTCAGAGTGTGGCTCACGATGTCCAGCGAGATCCCACACATGTCGAAATGCGTCCAGGCGAATACATCAAGATTCGCCCGTAGAAATTCAACCAATTCCTCTTGAGTTTGCTGGCTTAGCTAAGACCCAATCTTTATCATCTTCGAATCATCATCATTGTCAATTGGGACGTCGATTGTCAGTTCGGCCGGGGATGCTTGACTTTCTTTAAATTCTCCTTTGTCTTCGGTTTCTCTTGGGTCAAGATCACTTAGGAATTGGCTGGGGTGCCCGGGCCTAGGCCCAGGCGTTAATTGTCAGTTATCAGCAAAGCGGACGCAGAGAGATTCCTCTACGCCCTTTCCTTTCTCCTTTCGCTGTGCCTCCCGCAGCTCCGCAACATAACATGCTCTTGCTGCAGCCTGATCTCCCTGAATGATTCCCACTCCATGATCAGTGGGAAACTTTAAAGTCAAACACCACGGGGCGATGGCTGCCCTGAATTCGGCGAGGGCCGATCGGCCCAAGAAAGCATTGTAAGGGGAGTCTATGTCCAAAACAATGAACTGTAACATCCGTACTCTCCGACGTTCTCCAACTCCCAACTCTACTGGCAGTTCCACCATTCCAGTGCGTATAGTAGCACTTCCGTTGAAACCATGGATTTGGGATTGACAAGGTTTCAAGTCCGTGGCTTCCATTCTCATTTGATCATAGGCTCGCTTAAACAAAATATTCACAGAGCTTCCACTGTCAATTAGGATCCTCTTCATCCAAGCGGGACCTACTTGAGCTGAGATGACCAGTGGATCGATAGTGGGGGCTTCGACTTTGTCAGCGTCTCTATTCCTGAACACGATGTCATCTGTCATCGTCTTCTGTTGCTTGGCCGGAGCCCCTTCATCAAAACTACTATAATACTCGAAGTCCGCATGCCTGATAGAGCTGGCATACGACTTCATTTCCTTCCAGCTCCGGTCTACTGGATGAGGACCACCACTTATTGTATTAATAACCAACCTCTCGCCAGTTCGAGTGGGTTCCTCTTGCCTTTCTTGGTTTTGTGCATGATTCTAATTTGATGGGCCCGCACCACCTGACTGCGGCGCCCGCACATACTGATCCAACTTCCGCTCATGTATCAGTTTCTTAATGAGATCTTGTAAATGACGACACTCATTTGTATTATGGCCATAACTCTCATGGAATCTACAAAACTTCCCTGTCTGGATCTGTCTTTCAGTTGGTGGTTTCGGGGCAGGTTTCTTGTATTGCATGGTATTGCAGGTCTGCAAATACACATTTTCCAACGACGTGTTCAATGGAGTGTAATTATCGTACATGGAAGCTCTACGTCGTGGACCATGATTCTGATCTCGCTCTTTGCCCTGATCTCCATTGTCCCTCTGCTGATTCTATTTATTTTGCACGTTCAACTGCACTTTCCTAGAATTCTCTCCGGATTTTTTAACGGCGATGTTACTCTGAATTCCTTCGATGTTGGGCCCTGCGTCATCCTGCTTCCTAGGCTGTTTCGCATCCTCCCTTCTCAAGAATTGGGCTGCCTTGGAATAGAAATGGTCCAATGATGCAGGTGGCTTCCCAGCTAACCAATTTCCGAACTCGGAATCAACATCAATCTCCTTAGTCAATGCCATCAGGATAGAGTTATCGTTGGGATTGCTTCTCTCTGCACATGCAGCGTGGAATCGCTCCAAGTAACGTCTAAGTGTTTCTCCGGGAGCTTGTGTAACACTAGACAGAGTGTTAACGTCTTTAGGCCTCGCCACATGCATACAGAATTGTTCAACAAACTTGGTGGCCATCTGGTCAAAGTTAGAGATGGATCATGGTGGCAAATGAGTAAACCACATGGTAGCAATGCCCCCTAGGGAAATAGGGAAACTACGGCATTTTACTGCATCATCAGCTCTTGCAGCATTCATTAGCCATTCATACTTCAGGATGTGTTGGTTGGGATCAGAACTTCCTTCATAGACTGGTAAAGTTTGCATCCTGAAGCGCCGAGGTGGTTCAGCATACAATATCTCATCGGTGAAAGGGGTATGACTCCGGGAGATTCCCCAGTCGTCATTAGTGAGACCCTGACTTTCACGGATCATTTGACGAATCATCGTTGATATATCTAGCATACGGATACTTGGAGCATGTTGTGCCAAGGTGTGGTCGGGTTCCACAGCGCGAGTCTGGACCGGACGTGGTCGACGGTCCGTGTCTCGCCTCCTTGGTTCAACATTTTCTGGGACATAAGGCTCTGGAGTATGCTCTCATTGGCTACGATGAGGATCAGCTTGGTTTCTAGCATCAACCCCTTGTTCAGTAGCAGTGGTGGTAGAAATATTTCCTGTGACATGATAAGGGGCAGCACCTCCTCGGGATTAAAGTCCTATACGATGACTAGTGGATGGTCCAGTTCTGGGTTGCCCAAGATTCGAAGCATGTTGGTGTCCTATAGCCTGGGTGTAGCTCACACCCAGCCATGGGCGTGTGGATCGGTGATGACCATCAGATGAGGCTGAACTCTCTGTGGAAGAATAAGAAGCTTGGTCTCTTTTGGATCTTCTACGCCCTTGGCGATTTAGCTGGTTGGTCAGCTCCGTGTTGGCGCGCAGTTGTTCAGTTAGCTAATGTCGACTCTGGGTCAATTCCAGGAGCAACATCTGAAACTCTTGTCTGGTAACTAGGCCTGCTAGATCTGAAGGTCCGGTGGCATCTTGGTTTAATGGAGGCAATTGCGCGGGATTCTGCCTGTCCCATCCTCCTTGATCAGCAGCTGTAGAGGTAGTCCGTGTACTTACCAAGGTGAAATGATGAAAGTCCTTTCCTAGATCTGATGCAAATCTGAATAGAATGGAAGGGCTTCAAAGTTCTAGATCTGGATCTTCTTCTTGGATTTATGCAATCCGATATAGATAGGAGATCCAAAGAGCAGGAGAAAAATTGGGTTTTTTTCTCAGTGAAAGCACCAAAGTGTTTGTACCAAAATTGGGCACAACACTCTTCGGAAGTTTTTGAAGAGATAAAGTGAAGAAATTAAATGGAAAAAGAGGATTATCTAACAAAAACTCCAAATTTCAGATATGAAAATAATTAAAATGCAAGGAGACACAAGAATTTAGAGTGGTTCGGCGTATCGCTTACGTCCACTATGAAGTTGATAGCTTTATTGAACTTTCTTTGAAGATTACAAGTGAATTCAGTGAGTTACAACAGATAATTATGATTTGCAGCAGTGAATTTCGTTATTGGCAGCAGCAAGGGAGTTTAGATCTGGATCCGGCAGAGTCTGGGCGTTGGAGAATTCAAAGAAGAAGAAGCTCCTTTTCTGTATGCCCTGGGGCTCTATTTATAGGTGTAGGAGGCTAATATCTCGCTCAGATCTCGGGAGGCTCCTTTTGGCACGTGACCAGGCCCGCGCGCCCAAGCCTGCGAAGTTTCGGTCCGATCCATGATCGATACGAACGGATTTCGTATCGATCAAGATTGCGTCCGATGGAGTCAAAATTTGGCGTGTACATTCCTTAGCATGCACGTAGGCTTCTGTGAAAATTTCATATCATTTGTACTTGTAGATTAGGAGATATGACCGATACGAATTAGGATCTTCGGGTGGCTGTTTTGTTCGACTCCCTTATTTCGACTCGGTCTTGTTCGAGTCGCTGTTCGACTCGGTCTTGTTCGAATCACTGTTCGACTCGGTCTTGTTTGAATCGCTGTTCGACTCGGTCTTGTTCGAATCGATAAAAGTGATGGTCCAATTCGTATTGGCTGAATTAGCCCAGTTCGTATCGATGAGAGTCCCTCTGTTCGTATCGATGGCCATGCTTTGTTCGCATCGATTGCCATGCTCTGTTATGTGGATACGAAGTGGACATTGGATGATCGAGTCGAAACGTGACTCTCTGATGGATGCAAAGTTGACATTGGATGATCGAGTCGAAATGTGGCTCTCTCATGGATGCGAAGCGGAGTGAGTCGAACAGAGGCTCCCTGATGGATGCGAAGCGGAGCGAGTCGAACAGATGCTCTCTGATGGATGCGAAGCGGAGCGAGTCGAAGTAGATCCTGGTGATCGATGCGGAGCTGATCGAGTCGAACTCGATCGATTCGAACAACGGCTTTGTGATGGAGTCGAACTCGATCGAGTCAAATAGTGGCCAGTCTATGGATTCGAACGCGAGGCTATTTCTTATCCAATTTTTTCATCGATCATAACTTGAGCATATTAACTCGGATTGACTTGAAATTTGGAACGTTGGCTCTAATAGCTTCGCTTGTCATGCCATATTAATTTTAGCTTGATCCGGACTTGGACAAAATTCGTCGATATCCATAGTGAACCTGCGTATAACCGATTTTCTAGACGAACTGTGTTTGGTTTCTAGTCAAGTTCTTGGTGTCACGGCCTTGCCAAAAGGCGGGATAACAATTAATAATCGGGGCGAATTGGAGACTCCATAAATATATCACTATTCTTGAGTTTCAAAAATAAGAAAATTTACTTCTTCAATTGCAATAGCCAGCATTAATTTTTTTTAATCAATATCTTGGTAAACTCTCTTTATATTAACTAACACCCTTCTTCATATTAACTAACATCCTCCTTCGATAACGCGGATGTACACTATCATGTCGATGGTGGAATCACTATACATATTTGTATTCTATTTATCTTTTAAATATTTTAAATTTATCTATGTTTGGTAGTGATTTGCTGAATTGGTGATTTATGTTATATGTGAATATGTGTACTGTTAAGAGTGCATTATAACATAGAAGTAGAAATCCATAGGATAAAGTATTAAGTCGATAGTAGTTACAAAATAGTTTTTAACCATGAGCATTGAATTGTACAAGTAAAATAAACAATTGCCCTTAAATGTTCCTAGTCATTTGGTATTTTGAAAACGGGTTGTCGATGTACAAACAATACAAATGTACGTAACTTATCCGTATAATGTAAAATGATTTACTCATGATTGTTAGGGGCACCACCAGGTTATGTACTTGTAGTCATTGGGATAATTACAGAATGACTCACCAAGAACCTTACATACGTTATTGTATGTAAGTCAAGTAGAAGCTCTTATATGACGATGTACAATAGTCTTTCGATTTGAGAGCACTATACATCTTATGTGTGAAAATATTACTTTGACTATGGTCAATCATGCAATATGGGTTCACGTTACAACCATAATTGGGTATATGTCAAGACATATGTAGTGGAACACCATTTAAGAGAGGTTTTATCTCATTCGATACATAAGGTTGTGCCACCATAATTAGAATTTGACACATAGTTATAAATCTCTGGGCAAAGTAATATATTTTATCGATAAATGTTACCTAATTGAACCAAGTGACCTTGAAAGTCAAACTTCACAATTAAATATGCTGCTTATTAGAGTATTGACCATTGATCGAACTTTAGACATCTAGGTGAAATAATAATGGAGTAATATAACATGCACAATCTTGATAGACCAACAAAATAGGGTATGAGCGTGGCTCTAATATGCAAGCTATGTCAAAGAGAGAAGGAATCAAATGAACATATATTCTTCCACCGCCTTACAATAACTTCATATTTAAAGCAGTAAAAATGAAAAACAGAGGCATGCATGTAGTTCCAAGCTCAGGGGAAGAAATGATATACTCGAGTCAGCATGGTGGGTCAGATCTGAGCCAACAGATAAAGCAAACATCAATGACAACTACTGTTCACCATTTATGGAAGGAGAGAATTCAAAGAATTTTCCAAAACAAAGCAATGATAAAGAACAGAATACCAAATCAATCGAGCTAGACGTGAAGATTATCAGTAAAAGAATTAGGAGAAAGCTACTACCGGCGTTGCAAGGGAGGGAGAGCAAATTCAGGAAGCATGAGGTTTGGACAAAGATTATGATTTTCACCCGCCATAGATTTAGAGAGAGAGAAAAAAAGGAAGACATATGGAAAGTCGGTTAGTGTAAAGATGGATTGTTTCAGTGCTGCATTTGTATTTAATTTTGTACGATGTTTAACTTATAGATGCTTGTGGGCTGCGTGAGTTTGTATTAGGGCCTTTGGGCTTGCAACTCAAATCAATAAAATTTAACCGATTTTCTTTGTGTGTGTGTGTGCGCGCGTATCGATGCTTAATGGTGTGATTTAAAATGTAAGACTTCACCTAGTTGATCCTTAAGCAACTAAACTCTTCACCACTACTTTGTTTCAACAAAACCCGTATTGGTTTTAATATTTAATTTTTTTTAGATATAACCGTGGGTGAGTTTACGATTGGGAGTCGTATATAACCTCCAGTTTTCGACCGAAATTAATTTAATAAGATAATCAATAAAAGTTATGAATTATTATGGAGATAATGTTAAATTATATTTATCATTTTTATTATTTATTTCAGACTTAAATTTGTTAGTTAAATCTATAGTATATTTTATGTATTTATTTAATTATTTACTAAACCAATATAATGATCTAAAATAATAAATAATAAGCCAAAAAAAATGTTACACACACGTGTATATGGTTGGTCTTAAGGATAAATGGACAGTGGGAAAAATATTCAATTGATATAAGATGATGTGCATAATGCAGTAAAGAATTTTTTGAGATTCGCTATTTTATCCTATTGTGTAGTGCATTCAATCCACAAGATACAAGGTGTTTAATACATGATCTAGTATGGAGAATGAGAATTCATCGAAGGTAAATTCAACTCCAATATTTGCACATAATATTTGGGGATCCTATGTGACATCTATTTCGTAAATGGTGATTGAGAAGTGGAATGAAGACATTGATTTTTGAAAGTGGAAATGGAAGGTAAAAATAATGTTGAGGAGAACATAGTCATCGTATGGTTTGAGGCCGATAAGTTGTTTGTAGATATTTCGGCTGCAAAATTGGACGGGATGGAAGAGTGGACCTTTACTACTCTCTAACTTGCTATGAGAGAAAAATGTTATTTCCGAAACTAGTGATGAAACTATAGCTAGGGCTATTTGGAAGAATTTGGTAGATCCATACATGAAGAAGTCTTTCACCAACCGTTTGATACTTTTGAGGACTGTTCATCAATAAGATGAAAGAAGGTGCTTCAATTTAAATACACTTAAGCGTGTTAACACTTTGCATGTTGTGTTCGCTTTCAAAATGATACATTGATTTTTCCAACAGTCTTATTTATAGCAGGGATACACTAATATTGGAATTTGTGAGGACTTATAACAACCATTATTCGTGACATTCATAATTCACGCATACAAGCAACCAGATTTCATAAGAATCACATATGATGTTTCCTTAAGGATAGAATTTAAAACAACAACAACATAGACTATATCGATCACAACTATCATCATATTAAATCTCATAGCATAAGCAATTAAATATAATATCAACATAAACATGTAAAGACTAAGTGTATATCATATTAAGAGACATATAATTCAACATCATAATACAACATGCAAATGGTACATCAAGTCTCATGTACAATATATCTCAAAAAGAAAACATAGTCTAACATGTCAATATCCAAAAATACTGGATAAATATGAACATATCAGCAAATAGCTATTGCCCTATAACTTGGCTTCAACTAGAAGAATCCCCATCTCTATGTCAACTTACTCAAAGAATATATAACAAAAGAGATAACAAAGAGAGGGCCAGACGTAAATTCTTGTGAAAAACGAAATATCACCAATCTTCATGATTACCAATACGCTACTATATCAAAAATAATACCAAATGGCAATAATCGGGGTAATGAGACCATACCTCAATCTACATCTTCACCTACATCCAATGAGTTAGCACATTTTTAGTAAGTCTATATACTGCTAATCACCATGACATCAATCGGGCCTCAGCCATCAGAATCTAGGCTAGTGGGCCTTTGGTCTTACGATGAGGCCAAGATACTTTAAGCTTGTCACATATATAAGACCAATACTATGATGCTACAATACATTATCCACAAACTATAATCGTATCTAACCCAGATCGATATATGTTAGTGCGCACATGCGCCCGAAGCTACCATTTATATAACAAGAGGACTTAGGACAAGTAAATCTAGGTCGGTCATCTTTTAGTATAAAGTAGCCTGAGGTCTATAGCCTTTGCTATCGAGATAAAACTACTATCTTTGAATCAGTGTCGTCTAACGCACACAACAGAAATGACCACATTTCGTTCTACAAATGATTTACAAATATCAAATCCCAAAGTCGTAGCTAAGGGATATAGACTTACTCCATATAGGTCATATGGAAGCGTATATTGCAATACCCTAATCATCACGTTTCGAAACCACCAGATAACTTTACAAAACCTCCATATCAACAAAATCATGCTCGAATCATCATTGTAGTCACTATCTCGTCCGACATCAATGCACGTTTCCCCAAACAAGGCATACCATCATCGAAGTCATTATCCTCCTCTATAGTCACCTGTAACATCCCCTATTTTGAGGTCCAAAGCTAAGCGCTACAGATGCTGCAGTCATCTATAGTATTAACTTTTGGTGACAAAATACGGTAATGTTAATGGTATCCATATTATCAGAAGCGCGTGAATATGAAATAAAATCATCATAGATTTCAAAACAACTTTTATGATTACATTTCAAATCAATATTTCATGTTTAGTTACATAATGCCAAACCATCCCCAGGTTTTGATCAAATATAATTATTACAATTACGCCAAGAGCGACATATAAAGATGCCCCTTAGGAAGATCAGAGTACTAAATAGACGTATCTGTCATAAATACATCACAACGGAAATAACACTAAATAGCTCCTACATAGCTAACCTTACC
Organism: Allium fistulosum; assembly: GCA_030737815.1. Lineage (NCBI taxonomy): Eukaryota > Viridiplantae > Streptophyta > Magnoliopsida > Asparagales > Amaryllidaceae > Allium > Allium fistulosum. The sequence continues at coordinate 1,076,890,700 of CM060901.1, read as the reverse complement.
ACTTGCATGTCTTTAGAAGCTTATTCGTCCAACCTACTAAACCTGAAAACCTTAACTCTCAATCTACTCAAATTAAATGTTGAGCACCCGAGAGTGTAAGGGGAAAACATAAATTTCGAGTTAGACATAAATTCTGGTGTGAATAATACTATTACATCTCGATTTACCGATATTAAGTGAGACCACACCGCTGAGCAGAACGGGTTTTCCCTCACTAATATCCTCTTTAAAAGCATATCTTTTGCAAATCAAATCCTGCAATCAAACTGATTGTAATAATTAAAGAAAATACGCATATGCATAATATCATGAAATCAATGGACTATTTGTCCACACTATGGTTTTACTTGGCTAACTATTAACCATTGGCTCACTCGGGCCTACCGTACATAATCAATTATCTAACTTCTGTTAGACACACTACTGGGCTGACTGGCCATAACTTTCTTTTTCTAGGGATGACTGAACCTAATGGTTTGGCGGGCTCACCAATAACCTATCTTTACTCTGTATATTCCCTTCTGTATGTATCCACATTTTAGTCCCACCTGTGACAAGCCCTACACACTGGAATTTTGGACTTATTTTAGCTAGGGGCTAATAGCTAAAGTATAGGGCGTGACCCTACACCATTCCCATAAGGTCTTCTAATATCTACGTCATAACCTTAGGGTTAACTACCCTATTAAAATTTCATTTCCTTATAAATAGTCTTTACAAATGATTTACCCCTGAAAGCATACATTTATAAAACAAGGAAATCGTATACTTTGCTTTACTCAAAACTCTTATGCCATGATATATATACTTTACATAATATAGTGTTGCTGAAACCTTATCAATGGTATCATCTATCCCTTCCAAGTAAGTTAAAACCCTTTTTAACTTAAAAGATTTTAGGCCATAAAGCCAATCAATACCTTCGAAACCTCTGTTTAAACCTTAAACAATCCCTTTTGAAATCATTGAGAACGACCCTTTCAAAAGCTTTACTAAAACCTTAGACATCTTCTTTTAAACCATTTAAACTTGCCCTTCAAAAGCATTGGAAACCCTCCATTTAATAATCAAAATAAACCTTTCAAAAACATTGGGGATCTCCCCTTCGAAACCCATATTATATATATATATATATATTTCGAAAGCATTGAAATTCTTCACTTAAAATGTACCTTTCGATAGTACCGGGTTCAAGTAAAAGTATGTGGAAACATAGCTTCGAAACCATTTAAAATCATTCCTTTAGAAACCTTTTGGGTTTAACTTTTAATATAACTAAGGGTCATAAAAGAATAAAGGCGAAAGCATTACTTTCAAAAGAATATATCCCAAGTAAAAGAAAGAGGATGGTTTCGAAACCAAACCCTTCGAATCCATTGACTCCAAAACCATTTTGAAAGCAATTAAACTACCCTTTCGAAAGCATGAGAAGGCGGATTTAGAGTATAAAGGCGAAAGCATGCTTTCGAAAGCATTTCCGAAACCATCGCCTCCGAAACCATTTTGAAAGTAATTAAACTACCCTTTCGAAAGCATGAGAAGGCGGCTTTAGAGTATAAAGGCGAAAGCACCCTTTCGAAAGCATTGGTTTGAAAGGTTTGAATGCGGTAGCATGGGTTTGTCCTTTCGAAAGCTTCTTTTACAAAATAAAGGCGATAACTCATTCGAAAGGTCTTTTATATAAACAAAGCAAGTTGATTAAGTCGAAAGCTAACTCTAACCCTTTCGAAATCATCATTTACAAATGAAAATAGTTTAAAGTCAATAAAGTGGCTTCCACCCCTTCGAAAGCATGGTTTCGACGCTATACCTTCCGCCTTTCTCCAATTCACTACGTATCAACTGTTTGATAGCATGTGCATTGGTTTTGACTTGGCCATAGGCGGAGGTATGGTGTCGAAAGCTACTGATGGAAGTGGCGAAGCAGTAAATTTAAGCAAAACTGGTTTTTATCCTTTTAAAGTAATTGCTTTCCAACAAACTTGCCTTATTTGTCAACATGTAATTGGTTGCCAATTCTTTTTCAAATCTTTTTCTAAAAGTGCTGCCGAATTCAGATATTATCAAATTAAAACATTTATTGATTAAGCCCTTTTCTTTGAATAAACGTATAAACTTTTAAGTCCCTCAACTTAAATAATTTTATAACCATAATAAAATGCTTAAGAAAATTCCCCAAAAATCACCATAATTCACTTTTTATATGTTTTCTAACATATTAAATTTCAGACCCAAAACCAAAATATAATTGCCGAAAATAATTTTAAACCCAATTTCAACTATTTTTTTGATAGAAAATTCATAATAAATGCACAATTGCTTAGAAAATTATGAAACTTGAAACCCATTTCTAAAATAACGTTCTTGATCATATATCAAAAACGCACATTATTTGGATGTCATTTACTAGGGTTTTCAAATCTAAACTTATCATAAAATCTATATGAAGCAAAATAAATCATCAACAAGCATATATATCCATTTAAACAATCATATCATAGCATATTACTTGCAAAACTAATTCGGATCTAACTAGAAACCAAAAAAAGAAAAAAAAGAGATGTAAGATCATTATTCACCTTGGCTTGGTGTTAAGAAAGTTGAGATTTGTCCCTTGATTGATTTGCTTAAGCTTCCTACTTGAATATTAGCTTTTCATATTCTTGGATCTATTTATGGTGGCCGGCCGAACTTACCAAGGTTTTAGTTTTTTGTTTGCAATTGTAAAAATAAAACAAAGAATGAAGGTAAAAAGGGTTTAGGGTATAAGAACATAGCCTATTCCTATTTATCCCCTTATCATATTTCTTCTACTTACTTAATTTTAATTCTCTTTTGCTTATACATTAGTTAAGGCACGACTACCTTATGATTATAAAAATCTCAATCCCTTAACCATCTACATTATTTCATTTAATTTATCTAATTAAATGCTCTAAATAATGTTAATTAGGGTCATTGCAGACTCCCCTCCTCAAAGAATTTTGTCCTGGAAATTACGATAAGGTAATAATAACAAACAAACATAAAGGTAAAACATACCACGAAACAAGTCAGGATAAGTATCTCTAATCCTGCTCTCAGTTTCCCAAGTACAGTCTCTCTCATCATCACTTCACTGGTCTTTGACTAATCTGACTGTCTTGTTCCTTTGTCTCTTCTCATCTCTCGCAACTATACGAATTGGTTTTCTAATTATAGTCATATCAGGTTCTACTACTAAATCATCTAACACAGTCAGTGCAATAGTAGTTTCTGGATCTCGAATAACTTCCTTAGATGAGAAACATGGAAAACATTGTGGCCTCCTGCTAAACTGTTCGGTAACTCTACTCTATATGCGAGTTTCCCAATTCTTTCTATAATAAGAAATGGTCCAACAAATCTCGGTGCCAGTTTTCCAAATTTTCCAAATCAGATTACACCTTTCATCGGTGATATCTTGATGAAAACATGATCTCCGACTTAGAACTCTATGTCTTTCCGTCTTCTATTAGCATAACTCTTCTGCCTAGACTAAGCTTCTTTCATTCTAGGTCGAATTAACTCAATCTTTTCTGCAACTTCTCTAACCAAATCCAGACCAAGAACTAACCTATCCTCGGTCTCTAACCAACAAACGGGAGATTTGCATGGATTTCCATATAAAGCTTCAAACGGTGCCATCCCTATGCTAGTCTAATAACTGTTGTTATACGAAAACTCGACTAACTGTAGGTGGTCTTCTTCCAAAGTCTAGCACACAAGCTCTTAATAAATCCTCTAAGATTTTGTTAACTCTTTACGTTTGTCCATCTGTCTGTGGAAGGTAAGCGGTACTCATCTTGAGTTTGGTACCCAAAGTCTCCTATAGACTCTTCCAGAACTCGCCAGTGAATAAGGAATCTTTGTCACCTACTATACTACTAGGAATTCCATGCAGTCTAACTATATTTTTCATGAATAATTTAGCCAAAACAGGTGCCGTCCTGGTTGAATAGTCTGGAATGAAATGGGCACTTTTGGTCAACCTGTCCAATATAACCCATATACTTTCATTTCCTCGATTTGACCTTGGCAACCCATCTATAAAATCCATTGAGATAGAATCCCATTTCCAAAATGGGACATCCAAAGGCTGAAGTAACCCACTTGGTTTCTGATGTTCAGCTTTTACCTGTTGACAATTCAAACACTGCTTCACCCATAAGCCTACATCTCTCTTCATACCTTCCCAGAAGAAATTTCTTTTCATGTCCTGATACATCTTAGCCCCTCCCGGATGAATGGTGAACATTTAACGATGGCATTCTCCAAGAACTTCCTTCCCAATGTTTCCCACATTCGGAACACACGGTCTTCCTTTCTTCCTTAACCACCCATTCTAGTTAAGACTGAAATATTTCAAGTCGTCGCTCTCAGTTCCATTCCTTAGCTTTTCGATCCGTTCAGCTAATAATGGATCCTCCCTTGCTTGGAAGCAATCCTTTCGATCATCACTGGTCAAACTTCTAAACATGTCAACATAGCAGTTTCCTTACTAGAACTGGCTTTAGATCTCCACTGTATTCGGCATGTAGTCAATGCTTCTAAATCGTTCCACTCGGCTATCATTGCCAATACCGCATTCTGATGTTTCCTGCTAAGTGCATCTGCAACATTATTCCCTTTCCCTGGTGTCTACTTTATTCCAAAGTCATAAGCGGCGAAAAACTCTAACCACCTCTGCTGTCTCATATTTAACTCCTTCTGAGAGAATAAATACCTCAGTGACTTATGATCTGTATACAACTTGAATCTCTCTCCCAAAAGGTAATCTCCACACCTTCAATGCGAAAATTACTGCCGCTAATTCCAAATCATGAATTGGATATCTAACTTCATGCGGTCTAAGCTGTCGTGACACGTAGGCAATCACTTTACCTCTTTGCATTATCATAGCTCCTAACCCTATTCCACATGCATCCGTATATACCACTAAGTCCTGATTTCCCACTGGAACAACTAACATAGGTGCATTCATTAATAAGTGTTTCAATTTCTGGAATGCCTCCTCATACTTATCAGTTCAGACAAACTTCACATCTTTTCGAGTTAGCTTAGTCATCGGTGCCACTATCCACAAAAATACTTAATGAATCTCCGATAATAAAAAGCTAATCCAAGAAAACTCTTTATCTCAGTCACTGTCTCGGGTCTCTTCCAATTATTCACCGCCTCAATCTTGGCTAGATCTATGAACAACCCATTTTATGCGACTACATGACCAAGAAACTTCACTCCTTCTTCCAGAAATGGCATTTCAAAAATTTCGCTTTCAGTTGATGCTGCCTCAATGTCTCAAGCACCACCCTAAGATGAACTTCATGCTCTCTTTCATCTTTAGAGTATATCAAAATGTCATCCATGAACACTAACACGAATCTGTCCAGATGCTCCCGGAAGATACAGTTCATCAAGTCCACAAAAAATGCCGGCGCATTAGTTAGTATGAATGGCATTACTAACCATTTGTACGATCCATATCTTGTCCTAAACGCCGTCAAAGGAATATTATCCTCTGCAACTCTAAGCTGATGGAACCCTGTTGCCAACTCCAACTGGGAAAATACTTTGGCTCTGCTCAATTGGTCAAACAAATCGTCAATTCTAGGTAACGGATATCGATTCTTTATCGTCTTCTCATTCAACTTACGATAATCGATACACAACCTTAACGATCTGTCCGGTTTCTTTGCAAACACTACGGCTGCTCCCTAGGGTAAACCGCTTGGTATAATAAAGTTCTTACTTTCAAAATCCACCAACTACACCTTTAGCTCTTTCATCTCGGTAGGTGTCATTCTACTTGACGGTCTACTCATCAGTTATGCTCCTGGTACTAAATCTATGCGATACTTAATAGCTCGTTTCGGATGTAGTCCCACTACGGGCTCAAAGACATTTGCGAACTCTTTAATAATAAAAACTCGATTCAACTCATCTTCTTCCTCCATAACACCCAACAAAGCATTTACCCCAAAACTAGGGTTTTCTACGGAGTATATAATCCGATCACTACGACTAGGGTGTCTAAGTGATATTTTCCTATCATGGAAAAATATCCTAGCATCATACTTACTTAACCAATCCATACCCAAAATAATTCCAAACCCTACAAAATCAAATACATGCAAACTGCAAGCAAACACATGACCTAACAATTCAAACTCTAAGTGGTCACATCTCATCCCAAGAGTCGCATACCGTCCGATCAGATTCGCAACCCTTAAGGAAGTAACTAGGCATGAGGGTTCTAGGTTAAGCTTATCAACCAAACAATGAGATATAAAAGAATTTGATGCACTAGTATCAAATAGAACTCTAACTGATACACCATGAATCAAAAGCGTACCTCCCAACACAGCTTTTCCTTTCTCCTCAGCTGTTGGTCTTGAGGTAGCCGGTTGCAATGCAAACATCTTGCCTTTTCCATCCTTGGCTGGCTCCTTGCACTGGTTCTTATAATATCCAATCTGATCACAGTTAAAGCACCTCACCTCTTTCATATCAGCAGCTTTCTTCCCTTTGCCTGTCCAACACTCATGAGCATAGTGTCCCTTCTTATCGCACTTATAGAAAACTACATCAACCTTCTTTTTCTTGGCTGCTCCTCCTTTTTGAGCGCCCTTCTTATGGAAAAACTTTCTCTTCTTGTTCCGCCCACTTTGAGCTTCCCCTGCTTTGTTACCATATGAAAAGGAAGCATCTCTTCTTGCCTCAAAGCCATCTCAATAACTACATCACACGGATCCCTGATATGTGGCAAAGTTGCTTTAGCTAGTTCAGGTTTCAGTCCGTGGATATACTTCTCATTCCTTTTCATAACTGCTCCAACTCCATAAACTTCCTAAGAAGAGTTGACTTAGCACCCTCCGACATGAATCTTTCCTCAAACCTCCTTTTAAATTCAGCCCAAGTCATGGTCTCCTCATTAAATCCTACAGTAACACTGTTCCACCAGTACAGTGCTATTCCTTGCAACTGTCTAGAAGCAAGCATCCTCTTCAACTCATCATTAAGCCCTAAGTAAGCAAAGATCCTTTCGCAATGAAGTAACCAATTCTCCACTTCAATTGAGTCCTCAGTCCCGATAAATGGCTTTCCCCTAAGCCTGGCATAATCTCTGCTTAGTACTGCATAGTTATTGACCACCAGAGCTCCTTGATTTCCTCCTTTAACATTTCCTCCGACTAAACCCTCAGCAACTCCAGCCTGCATCATATTAATGAAGAACTGATACATAGCTCCCATATCAGCTTGCGGCACACCAGCACTCACATTAGCATTTGCATTTGGATTAACATTTGCCTGTCGACCCGAGTTTCTTTTATTGGTTGAGCATTTTTGTTGGTTGTGGTGCTTTGTAACACCCCCCTACTTGGAGGCCCACAACTAACGACTACGGATGCTGCAGTCATCCATAGTTATTAATCCTCAGCGACCAAATACGGCGGTGTTAGATTCATTGATACACAGAAACACATGAATATGGAAAAAATTTAAACTTCAAACAAAATCACATTTCCATATCAGAACATTTCCAATTCATTACATAATCCCAAATTCGCAAATCACGTTCAGAGAAAATAGGTTTATTACAACATACGCCAAGAGCGACATATGAAGATGCCCCCTTGGTTGATTAAAATATATACAGGAAATATAACAACTTTGCCATTACAATAACACAGCGAAATCAAAAGAAAAGAGAACTCTAAATAGCTATCATGCCTCCTGCACGTCTCCGGAAGCTTATTCGTCTTAAGAGGTACCTGAAAACCTCAACTCTCAAACTACTCAAAATCAATTGAGTACCGGAGAGTTTAAGGGAAAAACATAAACTTCGAGTTAGACATAATGCCTGGTATGAATAATAATCTACCATCTCAAATCATTTAGATATCTAGTGAGACCACGCCACTTAGCGGAACGGGTTTCACCTCACTAGTATCTCAAAACCTTTATAAAACCATATACCGTGCTCCTGCATCCACAATGGTTAAAACAATTCAAAACAGTATAATTTGATGATATGAAAAAACAAATGAATCAATTTTGGATTACCCATCCCCATTCCTTTTAGACTATCTGTCTCAATTATAGTTTTTAGGATTACTATTAACTTATTAGTTTTCACGGGCTGACTAATAACCGGTTAAACATTTAAGGACTCCCTGTCCATTGACATAGTTTTCATGGGATCACTATGAACCTATTGGTAACTCCAATATCTTACTCTTATCTTAGTTTCCATGGGTTAACTAGGAACCTATTGGTAACCCCAATATCCTTTCTTCTTGCTCTAGTTTTCATGGGTTGACTAGGAACCTATTGACATCTATCAATATTTCATCCGGATATAGTTTTCATGGGCTAACTACAAACCAACTGGCCCCACCAGTATCCAATCATAGTTTTCATGGGCTTACTATGAACCCGTCTATCTAACATCTTCCTTTATACATAGTTTTCATGGGCCAACTATGAAACTGTCTATCTGACATCTTCCTTTATACATAGTTTTCATGGGCTTACTATGAACCTGTCTATCCGACACCTTCTTTTATACATAGTTTTTATGGGCTTACTATGAACCTATTGGCCCCTGCCAATACCTTTCCCTTTGCATAGTTTTCATGGGCTTACTGAGAACCAATTGGCCCCTGCCAATATCTTTCTTTTATATTTTAGCATCCTATATTCTGGTCTTCCTGACATTCTGGATGCAATTCTACTCATTCAAGATTTTTATCAATTTATATTCACTACTGGGTTAACCTAACTAGTTCTTCTACTCTTTATCCCCAAAATGTAGTTATTGGTTCATTTTAAAGTGAATATATTCATATTTGAAGAAGCAACATAACATCTACCACTCTTGTAAGTTTAAATTTATCGAAGATAACTTCTTCTTAAAACCATTATAAAAAAACTCCTTTAATATATAGCCATGGGTTTTTCCTTTAAAAATAGAGTTTGGGTTATAAAACCTTTCAATATCTTCGAAACCTAGCTTTCGACTTCATAGGATGACCTCCTTCAAAAGCTCTTAAAAAACATTAGGCTCCACCTGTAATACTTTAAATTCTACCTTTCGAAACCTTTCGAATGTATTAAAGTATTAATATTTAACCTTTAGAAGCTTAGCTTCGAAACCAGTTGATTGTACCCCTTTCGACACCATTGGAAGTAACCCTTCTGAAATCATTGTAAGTATCCCTTTCGAAAGCATTGGGTTTATACTTAAAAACATCATTTTGGTCAAAGTGAATATAGGTGAAAGTATCTAATTCGAAACCATCCTTTATCATTTATAAAACATTGGGGAAACATGATGGTGTCGGCACCATCTCTTTCGAAAGCATAAAACATCTGGGTAAAACATTGGAAGGTTGGAGTCAAAACCCCTTTCGAAACCATCACCTTCAAAACCCCTAACCCCTTTCGAAAGCTTTAGGAAGGGGCATAAACTTTATAAAATAAAACAACTTTCAACAGCATTGATATCTTCAATATCATCGGAAGGTCATAAAACGACAGTAGGATTTTGACTAGGTTGGAACCCCTTCTTTCAAAACATCAAAGAACCTAGTCAAAAGAAAACTTTAAGTTAATGGCAACCCTTTTGAAACCCTTTAAAACCTCTTTCAAAACCTTATGCTTCGACTCTATCGAAAGCTTAAAAAAAAGGCAGATGCTTTTCTTTTAAAAATAAACCAGGGTTTCAACCCCTTCGGAAGCTATGCTTTCGATACGCTACCTTCCCCTATCTCCAATCCACTACGTACCATCATGGAGATACCTTGTGTATTGGTTTCGGCATAGTTGGTTTTGACGAAGATGAAGGTGGAATCTGCTGTGTCGAAAGGCGCTTTCCTAAGTAGGCGGAACCACTTTTCTGAGCAAACCAGGTTTAATTCTTGTTTAAGTAAATCTTTCGCTAACTAAGCTGCCACATTTCAATACCAGATTGGTTGCCTTAACGTTTTCAAATTCTTTTAAAAAAATAACTGCCGCTAATCCAGATCTAAACCATGGTTAAGTTAATCAATTAAGCCCTTCCAATTTTTGCAAAGAAGTCCCTCTTCTAAAATAATTTATTTTGCATAGCAAATCAGTTTGGAAAAATTCCTAAAAATTCTAGAAATTCACTTTAATAATGTTATCTAACATATCAAAATTCTAGACCCAAATTCACCATACATTTTCCAAAATAAATTATAAAGCCAAATAACCATATTTTCCTTTGAAAATTCAAAATAATCTTTCCATAGCTTGGAAAATTATAAAAATTGAAACCCAACTCCAAAATCATGTTTCTCATGACATAAAATTTTCCCATGGCATTTAATCAACATTAAATTTTGGTTTTGACCTAAAACCGTGCAAAAACCCTTTTAAATAACCTTATTTAAATCAAATAAATCATGAATCAAGCATATCATCATCCGATATATCATAAAAATGAACTTATCGCTTAAATCCAAAAATATATGATTTAAAAAAAATAAGATGGAATTATTATTCACCTTGATTTAGATAAGGAGATTGGATTGAGATTGATTTCCCCTAAGCTTGATTCTCTTGCTTTTAATTTGATTTCCTCTTCCTCTTAGTGGCCGACCATTCCTTCTCTTTTGATTTTGCGTTTTAAAATGATGTGAATGGGAAGAAAGTTGTGGGAACAAAAATATATAAGGGGGAAATCATGGACGGCTATTTTCAATAATACCCTTATGCGGTTTAATTAACCAAAACCCATTCTTTAGCCCATTAATTAGTTTATTAGGCTTGGCCTTTAATTAATTAATTCAAGTCTCAATCCCCTTATCACTTACATTTACATTATTCTATTTAATTTATCTAATTAAATCTCTTGAATAATGTTATCAAAAATTCGGGGTGTTACAGGCTCCCCTCCTTAAAGAATTTCGTCCTCGAAATTCAGTAAGGACTAATATCAAATATAGCAATCATCTATAAAAACTCCTAACAACCATACTAGTCTACCTGACTAGGAAATATCTATATAAATCTAATATAGACATACCCTCAAAGAAGATCGGGATAAGTATCTCGAATCCTGTCCTCTATCTCCCAAATACAGTCCTTTTCGTTGTCGCTCCACTGAACTTTCACTAACTCGACCGTTTTGTTTCTCAATCTTTTCTCATCTCTCGCTACAACCCGAACGGGTTGTCTAACAAAAGTAAAATCGGGCTCTACTACCAAGTCCTCCAACTCTGTCCGAGGAATGGTAGTCTCTAGATCATGCACAAACTTGTGAAGATGAGACACATGGAATACATTATGGACACCTCCCATACTGCTCGGCAACTCTACTCTGTATGCGAGCTTTCTAATCCTTTCTAAAATCTGGAATGGACCAACATATCTCGGGACCAACTTCCCTGACTTCCCGAACCATACCACACCCTTCACCGGTGATACCTTAATGAAAACCCCGTCTCCTATTGAGAACTCTAGGTCTTTACGCCTCCTAACTGCGTAACTCTTCTGTCTGGATTGAGCTTCCTTCATCCGTTCTCGGATTAACTCAATCTTCTCTGACGCCTCCCTTACCAAATCTGGACCTAAGACCAATCTATCTCCAGTCTCCAACCAACATGCAGGGGATTTGCGTGGCCTTCCATACAAAGCTTCAAAAGGCGCCATTCCTATACTAGTCTGATAACTATTATTATAAGAAAACTCAACCAAATGCAGGTGATCCTCCCAAGATCCACCAAAATCCAACACACAAGCCATCAACAAATCCTCGAGCACCTTGTTGACTCTCTTTGTCTGCCCATCCGTCTGCGGGTGATATGCGGTACTCATCTTGAGCTTAGTGCCTAAAAATCCAGTAGACTCTTCCAAAATTCACTAGTGAATAAAGCATCTCTATCGCTGACTATGCTACTAGGAACTCCATGAAGTCTAACTATGTTCTTTATGAACAACTTTGCCAAAATAGGTTCTGTCCTAGTTGACTTTACTGCAATGAAATGGGCACTCTTGGTCAACCTGTCCACAATAAACCATATACTCTCATTCCCTCTCCTTGACCTTGGCAACCCATCGATAAAATCCATGGATATCTAATCCCATTTCCAAAGTTGAATATCTAGAGGCTGAAGTAGCCCACTCGGCTTTTGATGTTCAGCTTTCACTTGTTGACAGTTTACACATTGCCTAACCCATAAGCCAACATCCCTCTTCATGCCTTCCCAATAGAAGCTCCTCTTCTTATCTTGATACATCTTGGTCCCTCCAAGATGGATCGTAAACTTGGATCGATGACATTCCTCAAGAATTTCTCTTCTCAAGTTCTCCACATCTGGAACACATAACCGCCCTTTCTTTCTCAATCATCCTCTCCGGTCAAGACAAAAGTCTTTCAAATCATCGACCTTGGTTCCAACCTCTAGCCTTCTGATCCTCTCGGCTAATAATGGATCCTCCTTCTGTTTAGAAGCAATTCTATCGATCAACACTGGTCGAACTTCTAAATAGGACATCATGGCAGTACTCTGACTAGAACTAGCAATCGATCTTAACCGCACACCACAACTGGCCAAAGCTTCTAGATCTTTCCACTCTGCCAACACAGCCAACACCACATTCTGATGTCTTCTGCTGAGAGCATCTCTACTTTATTATCTTTCCCCGGGGTATACTCTATACCAAAATCACAAGCAACCAAAAACTCCAGCCTCTGCTGTCGCATACTCAACTCCTTCTAAGGGAATAGATATCTTAAAGACTTATGATCAGTATATAACTCAAATCTCTCCCCCAAGAGATAATGCCTCCAAATCTTCAAGGCAAAAATCACCGCTGCCAACTCTAAATCATGAGTAGGATATCTTACTTCGTGCGGTCTAAGCTGCCTAGACGCGTAAGCAATGACTTTGCCCTTCTGCATTAACACTGCTCCCAATCCAGTCCCACACGCATCGTTGTATACTACCAACCCTTGGTTACCATCTGGAACTACTAACATTGGAGCATTGGTCAACAAATGCTTTAACTTAAGGAATGCTTCCTCACATTTATCGGACCAAACAAACTTCACTTGCTTCCTGGTAAGCTTGTTCAAAGGCGCTGCTATCCGTGAGAAATCCTTAATGAATCTTCGATAATAGCCAGCAAGTCCAAGAAAACTTCTGATCTCGGTCATTGTTTCTGGTCTCTTCCAATTGTTTACAACTTCGATCTTACCTGGATCGACTGACAATCCTTTCTCTGAAACCACATGACCAGGAAACTTAACCTCTTTCTTCCAAAAATGACACTTGGAAAACTTCTCCTTTAGCTGATTCTTCCTCAGCGTCTCTAGCACAACTCTAAGATGATCTTCATGCTCTCTCTCATCCTTAGAGTACACCAAAATGTCATCTATAAACACCAACACAAATCTATCCAAATACTCTCGAAAGACTCGATTCATCAAATCCACAAAGAAAGCAGGTGCATTCGTCAATCCGAATGGCATCACTAATCACTCATACGAACCATACCTAGTCCGAAATGCAGTCAAAAGAATATTGTCCTCTGCCACTCTCAACTAATGGAGCCCTATCGCCAAATCCAACTGGGAAAACACTCTGGTTCGACTCAACTGATCAAACAGATCATCAATTCTCGGCAAAGGGTACTTATTCTTTATCGTCCTTTCATTTAGCTTACGATAGTCGATACACATCCTCAACGACCCATCTGTTTTCTTCACGAATATCGCGGCCGCTCTCCATGGCGAACTGCTCGGTCTAATTAAATTCCTTCCTTCTAGATCCACTAGCTGCACCTTCAGTTCCTTCATCTCTATCAGTGTCATCCTGCTAGGTAGTCCACTCACAGGTTCAGCTCCTGGCATAAGATCTATCCGAAACTCAACAGCTCATTTCGGTGGTACCTGTGATAACTCAAAGACATCTGCAAATTCTCTTGCAATCCGAACCTGACTTAGCTCTTCACCCACTTCCATTGCATTTAACAAAGAACAACAACTCTGATCAGAATGCTCTACTGAGAATATAATTCGGTTATGACTATCAGGGTGTCTCAAAGATATCTCACCATCCTGGTAGAATATCCTGGCCTCATACCTCCTCAACCAATCCATACCCAAAATGATTCCAAAATCTACGAAATCGTAAATATACAAACTGCATGCAAACTTATGACATAATAAATCCAGTTCTAACTGGTCACATCTTATCCCCAGAGTTGCTTACCCTCCTATTGGATTCATAACCCTTAAGGAAGTAACAAGGTATGTGGGTTCTAAGCATAACCTATCAACCAAACACTGGGATATAAATGAATGTGATGCACCGGATTAAAAAGTATCCTAACTGATATACTCTGAATCAAAAACGTACCATCCATCACAGTCTTTCCTTTATCAGCTGTAGTCGGCCTAGCTGATGATCCAATCGCAAATACTTTCCCCTTGTCCATCCTAGCTGGCTCTGGACACTGGTTCTTGTAATGCCCCACTTGATCACAATTAAAGCATTTCACATTCTTCTTGTCTACAGCCTTCTTTCCCTTACCTGACCGGCACTCATTCGCATAATGACCCTTCTTGTCACATTTATAGCAAACCAAATCAACCTTTGCCTTCTTGGTAGCATCCCCTTTCTGGGCTCCCCTTTTCTTAAAGAATTTCCTCTTCTTTCCCTGAGGACCCTGGGATTCAACTGGCTTCTCTCTAGTAGAAATATCAAGCATCTCTTCATGGCGATCCACCACCACATTACTAGGTTCTCGGATATGGGACATGGTCATCCCTGTGCAGTTAATGCCTCGCTATTACCCCGCTATAACCCTGCTATATCTCATAGCGGACTTCTACCGCTACGATTTTTCTATATAGCCCCAAATATAGCCTTTCCGCTTTAAGCCTCGCTATTTCCGCTATATCCCGTTATTCCCGCTATATTCTGCTATTTCCACTATATCTTCTTTAAAAGAAATGAATTGAAAAATGGCATTTATACATTATATAAAAATTATGAAATAAATTTATTTAATTGAATTTTTAATATATTTTCAGAAATGAAAATAATTTAATATTCTACTAAATTCAATTATGTTATATAATAGTTTTCTATTTATTTACAATATATTCACACATGTTTTTATTTAAAATTATTTATGTATTAATTATAATTCAATTGAATGTTAACTTTTCATTTAATTACCATTTATATATTTGTAAAAACATTAAGTACGAGTTTATATGTTATTTTAGAGTCATTTGCTATATCCCGCTATATCCTTGCAGTATCCTCGCTATGATTTTTGCACCTCCGCCGCATTGAATCTGTCAAGCGCTTTAACTGCACATGGTCATCCTAACAAGCTCAGGTCTCAATCCTCGAATGAACCTCTCATTCCTTCTGACATCAGCGTCAACCAAAGCATATCCATATCGAGACAACTCATCAAACTTAGCAGCATACTCGACCATTGACATCTCTCCTTGAACTAGATCCATGAACTTCCTCATCAACGTAGACTTAACAACCTCAGACAAAAACCTCTGCTCAAACCTTCTTCTGAAATCATCCCATGTCAGCTCTTCCTCCAGAACTCCGGCGGTCACACTATTCCACCAATGAAGCACTGCCTCTTGCAACTTCCTAGAGGCTAGCCTTCTCTTTTGCCCATCATCCAAGCCTAGATCAGTACAGATCCTATCACAACTTAGTAGCCAATTCTCAACTTCAACAGCATCCTCCGTTCCAACAAATGACTATCCATCCAAATTGGTGTAGTCCCTGCTTAACTTAGCATAGTTATTCCCGATTGGAACCATAGAATTAGCTCCTCCAACATTACCAGCAACTCCAGCTTGCAAAAGATTGGCTAACAACCGATACACCATCTCCGCATCTACTGATGGATTTCCAGCACCTACATTGGCTTCAGCATTTGGATTAGCATTAGCCTGTCGACCTTGGTTCCTCCTGGTATTAGGTCGAGCATTTCCATTTGTTGTGGTGCTTCCTCCACCTAGATTCCCTCTTCCGTTTCCTACTTCCATATCTTCTTTCTCGTAAATATGCATACGAGCCTTAGTAAGATACAGAAGAACGGTCTAAGAGAGAGGGGAACACGTATATATATATATATCTATATATCAAATACAAGTACGTTACTATAGCATTATCCCAAACCCGTATCATATTTTCAAATTCATTGGATTATGTTTGATAATCTTTTAGGTTTAACTTTCTTTTAAAGTTTCATAAACCTACGCTCTGATACCAACTTGTAACATCCCCCTACTTGGAGGCCCACAACTAACGGCTATGGATGCAGCAGTCATCCATAGTTATTAATCCTCGGCGACCAAAAACGGCGGTGTCGGATTCATTGATACACAGAAACACATGAATATGAAAAAAAATTAAAATTCAAACAAAGTCACATTTCCACATCAAAAAATTTCCAATTCATTACATAATCCCAAATTTGCAAATCACGTTCAGAGAAAATATGTTTATTACAACATACACCAAGAGCGACATATGAAGATGCCCCCTTGGTTGATCAGAGTATATACAGGCAATATAACAACTTTTCCATTACAACAACACATCGTTATCAAAAGAAAAGAGAACTATAAATAGCTATCATGCCTCCTTCACGTCCTTGGAAGCTTATTCTTCTTAAGAGGTACTTGAAAACCTCAACTCTCAAACTACTCAAAATCAATTGGGCACCCGAGAGTTTAAGGGAAAAACATATGCTTCGAGTCAGACATAAAGGCTGGTATGAATAATAATCTACCATCTCAAATCATTTAGATATCTAGTGAGACCACGCCGTTTAGCGGAATGGATTTCCCCTCACTAGTATCTCAAAACCTTTATAAAATCATATACTGTGCTCCTGCATCCACAATGGTTAAAACAATTCAAAACAGTATAATTTGATGATATGAAAAAACAAATGAATCAATTCTGGACTACCCATCCTCATTCGTTTTAGACTATTTGTCTCAATTATAGTTTCTAGGATTACTATTAACTTATTAGTTTTCATATGCTGACTAATAACCGGTTAAACATTTAAGGACTCCCTGTCCATTTACGTAGTTTTCATGGGATCACTATGAACCTATTGGTAACTCCAATATCTTACTCTTATCTTAGTTTTCATGGGTTGACTAGGAACCTATTGGTAACCCCAATATCCTTTCTTCTTGCCCTAGTTTTCATGGGTTGACTAGGAACCTATTGACATCTGTCAATATTTCATCCGGATATAGTTTTCATGGGCTAATTACAAACCTACTGGCCCTGCCAGTATCCAACCATAGTTTTCATGGGCTTACTATGAACCTGTCTATCCAACATCTTCCTTTATACATAGTTTTCATGGGTCAACTATGGACCAGTCTCTCTGACATCTTCCTTTATACATAGTTTTCATGGGCTTACTATGAACCTGTCTATCCGACACCTTCTTTTATACATAGTTTTCATGGGCTTACTATGAACCTATTGACCCCTGCCTATATCTTTCCCTTTACACAGTTTTCATGGGCTTATCGAGAACCTATTAGCCCCTACCAATATTTTTCTTTTATATTTTAGCATCCTATATTCTGGTCTTCCTAACCTCCTAGATGCAATTCTACTCATTCAGGGGTTTTATCATTTTATATTCACTATTGGGTTAGCCTAACTGGTTCTTCTACCCTTTATCCCCAAAATGTAGTTATGAGTCCATTTTAAAGTGAATATATTTATATTTGAAGAAGCAACATAACAACTACCACTCCTATGGATTTAAATTTATCAAAGATAGCTTCTTCTTAAAACCATTATAAAAAACCTCCTTTAATATATAGCCATGGGATTTTCCTTTAAAAATAGAGTTTGGGTTATAAAACCTTTCGATACCATCGAAACCTAGCTTTCGACTTCAAAGGATGACCTCCTTCGAAAGCTCTTTAAAAACATTAGGCTCCTGCCTTATAATACTTTAAATTCTACCTTTCAAAACCTTTCGAATATATTAAAGTATTAATATTTAACCTTTAGAAGTTTAGCTTCGAAACCAGTTGAAAGTACCCCTTTCGACACCATTGGAAGTAACCCTTCCAAAAACATTGAAAGTATCCCTTTTGAAAGCATTGGGTTTATACTTAAAAACATCATTTGGGTCAAAGTGAATACATGTAAAAGTATCTCTTTCGAAACCATCCTTTATCATTTATAAAACATTGGGGAAACATGATGGCATCAGCACCATCTCTTTCGAAAGCATAAAATATCCGGATAAAACATTGAAAGGTTGGAGTCGAAACCCCTTTCGAAACCATCACCTTAAAAATCCCTAAACCCCTTTCGAAATCTTTAGGAAGTGGCATAAACTTTATAAAAAAAACCTTTCGACAGCATTGATATCTTCAATATCATCGGAAGGTTATAAAACGACAGCAGGGTTTCGACTAGGTCGGAATTCCTTCTTTCAAAACATCAAAGAACCTAGTCGAAAGAAAACTTTTAGTTAATGGCAACCCTTTTGAAACCCTTTAAAACCTCTTTCGAAACCTTATGCTTTGACTCTGTCGAAGGCTTAAAACAAAACAAGGCAGGCGTTTTTCTTTTAAAATCAAACCAAGGTTTCAACACCTTCGGAACCTATGCTTTCGACACCCCACCTTCCGCCTATCTCCAATCCACTACGTACCATCATGGTGATACCTTGTGTATTGGTTTCAGCATA
Organism: Allium fistulosum; assembly: GCA_030737815.1. NCBI lineage: Eukaryota > Viridiplantae > Streptophyta > Magnoliopsida > Asparagales > Amaryllidaceae > Allium > Allium fistulosum. The sequence continues at coordinate 1,076,871,926 of CM060901.1, read as the reverse complement.
GTTGGTTTCGACAAAGATGAAGGTGGAAGCTACTATGTCGAAAGGCGCTTTCCTAAGTAGGCGGAACCACTTTTTTGAGCAAATCAGGTTTAGTTCTTGTTTAAGTAAATTTTTCTCTAACTAACCTGCCATGTGTAAACACCAAATTGGTTGCCTTAACTTTTTCAAATTCTTTTTCAAAAATAACTACCGCTAATCCAGATCTAAACCATGGTTAAGTTAATCAACTAAGATCTTCCAATTTTTGTAAAGAAGTCCCTCTTCTAAAATAATTTATTTTGCATAGCAAATCACTTTGAAAAAATCCCCAAAAATTCTAGAAATTCACTTTAATCATGTTATCTAACATACGAAAATTCCAAACCCAAATTCTCCATACATTTTCCAAACTGAATTATAAACCCAAATAACTATATTTTCCTTTGAAAATTCATAATAATCTTTCCATAGCTTGGAAAATTACCAAAATTGAAACCCAATTGAAAAATCATATTTCTCATAACATAAAATTTTCCCATGGCATTTAATCAACATTAAATCTTTGTTTTGACCTAAAACCGTGCAAAAACCCTTTAAAACAACCTTGTTTAAATCAAATAAATCATGAATCAAGCATATCATCATCCAATATATCATAAAAACGAATTTATCCATTAAATCCGAAAATATATGATTTAAAACAAAATAGAGATGGAATTATTATTCACCTTGATTTGGATAAGGAGATTGGATTGAGATTGATTTCCCCTAAGCTTGATTCTCTAGCTTTTAATTCGATTTTCTCTTCCTCTTAATGGCGGGCGTTCCTTCTCTTTTGATTTTGCGTTTTAAAATGATGTGAATGGGAAGAAAGTAGTGGGAACGAAAATATATAAGGGGGAAATCATGGACGGCTATTTACATTAATACCCTTATGTGGTTTAATTAACCAAAACCAATTTTTTATCCCGTTATTTAGTTTATTGGGCTCGGCCCTTAATTAATCAATTCAAGTGTCAATCCCCTTATCACTTACATTTACATTATTCTATTTAATTTATCTAATTAAATCTCCTGAATAATGTTATCAAAAATTAGGGGTGTTACATGCTTCCTCCACCAATATTAACTCGTCAACTCCTGACATCCATATCTTACGTCCTTAAAATATACATTCGAGTCTTTGTAAGATACAGAAGTATAGCCTAAGAAAGATAGAAGAATGGAGATAATGCGTATGCTTGTATATAGCAAATACAAGTACGTTACTATAACATTATACCATACCCCAGTCTTTTCTCTAATTCCCTAGAATTATGTTTCCAAAATCATTTTAGGTTTAAAATTTCTTTTAAGTTTTCATAAACCTCACTCTGATACCAAGTTGTAGCATCCTATATTTTGAGGCCCGAAGCTAAGCGCTATAGATGGTGCAGTCATCTATAGTATTAACTTCCGATGACAAAATTAGATAATGTTAATGGTATCCATAATATCAAAAGCACATGAATATGAAATAAAACCATCACATATTTCAGAACAACTTTTCTTATTACATTTCAAATCAATATTTCATATTCAGTTACATAATCCCAAACAATCCCCAGGTTTTGATCAAATATAATTATTACAAATTACGCCAAGAGCGACATATGAAGATGCCCTCTTGGATGATCAGAGTACTAGATAGACATATCTGTCATAAATATATCACAGCAAAAATAAAACTAAATTGCTCCTACATAGCTAACCTTGCCTCCTATACGTCTTCGGAAGCTTATTCATCCAACATACTAAACCTGAAAAACCTTAACTCTCAATCTACTGAAATAATATTTTGAGCACCTGATAGTTTAAGGGGGAAAACATAAACTTTGAGTCAGACATAAAATCTGGTGTGAATAATACTATTACATCTCGATTTACCGATATTAAGTGAGACCACACCGCTTAGCAAAACGGGTTTTTCCTCACTAATATCCTCTTTTAAAGCATATCTTTCGCAAATCAAATCCTGCAATCAAACTGATTATAATAATTAAAGCAAATACATATATGCATAATATCATGAAATCAATGGACTATCTGTCCACACTATAGTTTTACTTGGCTAACTATTAACCATTGGCTCACTCGGGCCAACCGTACATAATCAATTATCTAACTTATGTTAGACACACTACTGGGTTGACTGGCCTTAACTTTCTTTTTCTAGGGATAACTGAACCTAATGGTTTGGCGGGCTCACCAATAACCTATCTTTACTCTGTATATTCCCTTCTATGTGTATCCACATTTTAGTCCCACCTATGACAAGCCCTACACACTGGAATTTTGGACTTATTTTAGCTAGGGGCTAATAGCTAAAGTATAGGGCGCGATCCTACACCAGTCCCATCTGGTCTTCTAATATTTGAGTCATAACCTTAGGATTAACTACCCCTTTAAATTTCATTTCCTTGTAAATGGTCTTTACCAATGATTTACCCCTGAAATGATACCTTTATAAAACAAGGAATCATATACTTTGCTTTACTCAAAACACTTATGGCATGATATATATACTGTACATAAAATAGTGTCGATGAAACCTTATTAATGGGATTATCTATCCCTTCCAAGTAAGTTAAAAACCCTTTTTAAGTTAAAAGATTTTAGGCCATGAAGCCAAACAATACCTTCGAAACCTCTGTTTAAGCCTTAAGCAATGCCTTTTTAAATCATTGAGAACGACCCTTCCGAAAGCTTTACTAAAACCTTAGACATCCTCTTTTAAACCATTTAAACTTGCCTTTCGAAAGCATTGGAAGCTCTCCATTCTAATACTCAAAATAAACCTTTCGAAAACAGTGGGGATCTCCCCTTCGAAACCCATATTATGTATATATATCTGTCGAAAACATTGAAATTCTTCACTTAAAACGTACCTTTCGATAGTATTGGGTTCAAGTAAAAGTATGTGGAAACATAGCTTCGAAACCATTTAAAATCATTCCTTTTGAAATCTTTTGGGTTTAACTTTTAATATAACTAAGGGTCATAAAAGAATAAAGGCGAAAGCATTAATTTCGAAAGCATATATCCCAAGTAAAAGAAAGAGGACGATTTCGAAACCAACCCCTTTGAAACCATCGCCTCCGAAACCATTTTGAAAGCAATTAAAGTGCCCTTTCAAAAGCATGAGAAGGCGGCTTTAGATTATAAAGGCGAAAGCACCCTCTCGAAAGCATTAATTTGAAAGGTTTAAATGCGGCAGCATGGGATTTGTCCTTTCGAAAGCTTCTATTACAGCATAAAGGCGGCAACTCATTCGAAAGCTCTTTTATATAAACAAAGCAAGTTGATTAAGTCAAAAGCTAACTAAAACTTTTTTAAAAGCATCATTTACAAACGAAAACAGTTTAAAGTTAATAAGAGTGGCTTTCTCCCCTTCGAAAGTATGGTTTCGACGCTATAACTTCCGCCTTGCTCCATTTCACTATGTATCAATTGTTTGATACCATATGCATTGGTTTTGACTTGGCCATATGCGAATGTATGGTGTCGAAAGCTACTAATGGAAGTGGCAAAGCAGTAAATTTAAGCAAAACTGATTTTTAGCCTTTTAAAGTAATTTCTTTCCAACTAACTTGCCTTATTTGTCAACATAAAATCGGTTGCCAATTCTTTTTCAAAATCTTTTTATAAAAGTGCTGTCGAATTCAGATATTATCAAGTTAAAACATTTAATGATTAAGCCCTTCTCTTTGAATAAATGTATAAACTTTTAAGTCCCTGAAATTAAATAATTTTATATCCATAATAAAATACTTAGGAAAATTCCCCAAAAATCACTATAATTCACTTTCTATGTGGTTTCTAACATATTTAAATTTCAGACCCAAAACCAATATATAATTGCCGAAAATAATTTTAAACCCAATTTTAGCTATTTTCTTTCATAGAAAATTCATAATAAATTCACAATTGTTTAGAAAATTATGAAACTTGAAACCCACTTCTAAAATAATGTTCTTGATCATATATCAAAAATGCACCTTATTTGGACGTCGTTTACTAGGGTTTTCAAATCTAAACTTATCATAAAATCTATATGAAGCAACATAAATCATCAATAAGCATATATATCCATTTAAACAATCATATCATGGCATATTACTTGCAAAACAAATTCGGATCTAACTAGAAACTGAAATCCACAAAAATGAGATGTAAGATCGTTATTCACCTTGGCTTGGTGTTAAGAAGGTTGAGATTTGTCCCTTGATTTATTTGCTTAAGCTTCCTATTTGAATCTTAGCTTTTCTTCTTCTTGACTCTCTTAGTGGTGGCCGACCAAACTTAAAAGAGTTTTATTTTTTTGTTTGCAATTGTAAAAATAAAACAAAGAATGAAGTTAAGAAGGGTTTAGGTTATAAGAACATAGCCTATTCCTATTTTGCCCTTTATCATATTTCTTCTACTTAATTAATTTTAATTCTCTTTTGCTTTTACATTAGTTAAGGCATGACTACCTTATGATTATACAAATCTCAATCCCTTAACTATCTACATTATTTCATTTAATTTATCTAATTAAATGCTCTAAATAATGTTAGTCAAAATTAGGGTCATTACATCACCCAGGACCTTACGAACATCACGCATGTCTCTAAAACAAAGCTAAACTCTCGAAATATCAATTTCCAAAACACATAACTCAATTGCCTCAATATAGCATTTTAGACGTCTAAATAGGGTATTTAGACGTCTAACCTCTATTTTAGACGTCCGAACCCAATTTTTAAACGTTTAAAAATGTTGAAAATACACATGAATAATGTGATATAAATTCCCTAAATTTCAGAAGTTTGAATTTTTTATTCATACATTTGAACACCTGTTTCTAACCGAACTTGCACTTGAATGAGGAATTTCACTTAGTCGAAATTCTCCCCACCTTTTCCTTTTTCGCCATTCTCTTTCCCATCTTCGAAACTCTATATCCACCTGACATTGCCGCACATGGCAATGCCGAACCCAGCAAACTCCACACCCTGTTCATCCACCCTCCGCCCGTACGCTGCATTCGCCTTCCATCCGCTATCACCAGCTGAGTATTAGCTCCCACCACACCACCTATCTCCACGTCCATCAAAGATCACTCCAACAGCCTTCCCACCCTTGCCCATGACCGCATCACTTACCTCTCCCTTACACCATCAGCCTCGTTTCATTGCCGAACATTACCCAAGGACCCATGTTATTTTCCTCCACCGACCATAGCCCACTTTTATTTCCATCACCTCACAATTGCCATCCTCCGTTGAACACATAGCCACTGCCGTGCCCACCTTCACAGCAGCTTTCTCTTATTTAAAAAAAATGGTTCATCGTGCTTTTGCTTTTGCCTCGCCGCTGTCCAGAATTGGTCGCAGCAGCTTTTGGCTTTCCTCTGTATGTGTGTCCGTGTCTCTTTCTTCATTCTAGTTATTTCTCTAGCCTCGAAAGGTGAGCAAGCACTCACGATTAACATTCTTATATTTAGTGAATTTAATTCAGATGAAATGATGATTGAAATGTGCTGTTAAAATTTAATTTGTTAGTAATTAAATTGTTGAATACGATATGTTATTATTTAAATTGTTCACCAATGATTGATATATGACACCATAACATTGTTGTATATATATATGATATTTTAAAATTGTTAATTATGATCATATTTTCCATTTGATATGTTATGACATTTTATATTATTATTTGATTGCTCTCATACTGCAAGTTCCCTGTTAGTTTAGGAATTCCCTATGGTTGAAATGATACATACCCGAACAATATTATAGATTAAGGAAAATCGTATGGGTTGAAATGATAAACCCAAGCGATTTTATTGATTTTGAAATTTTGGGATTGTGGGTTGAAATGATATATACCCGTAAATTTAAATAATTACGGATTGAAATGATAAATATCCTATCACTTGACCATAGGATTGAAAACTATATACGGACACTGTTGGTCTATTTTAAACGATTTCCAAACTTTTTGAGAAAAGAGAAATATAAGGATTTTTAATAAATATCGATTTTTAAATATAATATAAAGATTTTATTTAATATATGAGTAAAATTTTAAATTTTAATTATATGTTTGGAAATTTTAAATTTATAAGTTGAGTTTTTAAAGGGTAAATTTTAAGATTTTACTTATAATTTTATAAAATTTAAATATATAAAATATAGTTTAATATAAAATAAAACAGATTTAATAAAGTAAGGTTTAATTTAATAATATTTAATATAATAAAATTTATTTAAATAGAATTTACTTGGATAAGTATATTGTTTTAAAATATTTATTTAAATTTTATATTAATATTTTGAAATAGATTTTGTAATAACTTTAATAAATTAAGGTTGGAAAGATGAATTGAAATTGATTTGAAATTTTATTTGTTTAAGAATTGTATTTAAATAAAAATTGATTGGAAACTTATTAATTTTGAGATTTGAAAGATAGGGTTTTATAACTTGATATTTGGATTTTGATTAAAGGGTGATTAAATGAATATTTTCAAATTTAAATAAAATTGAAATTGAATATTCAATATTGATTTAAATTTGTAATTTGAGATTTTAAATATTTATAAAAAGGTGATTAAGTGAATAATTTAAAATTAAATATAATTGAAGTTAGATATTTAATTTTGATTTAAATTTGTAATTTGAGATTTTATTTAAATGTTATTAAAAATGATTAGGTGAATAATTTCAAATTTAAATAAAATTAGAGTTGAATTTTGAAATATAAATGAAATGTATCAAATTGAATTATTGTAAATTGTTTGAATATTTAAACTTTAAAACCTATTGAATTGGAAGTGGCTTAAATTTGTAGCTCAAACCTGGACTTGAAATTAATATGAATTAAAATGGTTTTAATGAGAATTTGAATTGAACCTCTAACCTTTTTAATTGAAATTGTTGAACTGAAATGATTTGAATTGAATTGTGGAGCTAAAGTTGATTTTGATTAATTTGTGAAATTGGAAGAGACAATTCTAATTTGAAACTATTTTCGATATAAACTCTTTTTAAAATATATAAACTATTTTTATTATACAAACTATTTTATTATTTAAACTATTTTAACCTATAACTTTTTTTTAATATATAAACTATTTTAATTTATAACTATTTCAATATATATAAACTATTTTCAATATTTTAACTATTTTATGGTTATGATTTTGAAAATGAATATGATTTAAAGTGATATGATTTCGAAAGTGGTATGAATTTGAAAGTGTATATGATTTCAAAATTGATGTGTTTTTGAAACGAATATGATATTTTGATATGAAGTATGAACTATTTGCAATGTAAAAAGACCACGGTATGAAATAATCGTTTTGTTGTTAAAGAGACCGGGATCAGATATTGTTATACTCTCTGCCAATAACAAAAACCACTTTAACAACTGTGCACGTGGTGGAGATTCTAGAAGGAAGTAGGATGGTTTGGCGAATGATTCTATATGAGGTATTAACACAGCCCTTACTCCCATCAGTCAACTTGATGTGACTAAAACAGGAGCTATACCTGGGCCAAGTGAGGTCGCACCTTCGATCGAGCATGCTTCTTCGATACCATTCTATTACTTTGTAATTTGATTGGGTGCACCTTTGATTTTGGGATTGTGTCTCGAGGTGGGCGGTAGTAGCTGCTATGTGTTACCACCAGCCCGGTTCTACAAAACGGTAGAATCCTATCCTAGGCATTGCCTCGCATGCCTTGTCACATTCCTTATCGCGCCCATTACGACTTTGGTTTATACCGTACATATGGAGTGCTCCCTGAGTAAACCACCGGTTTGGTGAAGCATACAGTATCTGTATAGACTACGGGAATATATAAAACTGTGTTAAGAGGGATATGGGTAATGTCTTAACGCTATTTTAATATTTTTACTTTACTATAGACATTATCTTTGTAGCGTACTGTACTATGTATGTAGATAGTTCCATGGATCCTTAAGGGATGGAATCCCAAACATCCTTTAAGTTATATTGCATTTCACTTGGACATTTCACTTGAGTTGAATTCACTGGCATAAGAATGTTAATCCTGACTCGAGTGTTTTGTGTTATGCTTTATGCTCGGGTCAGACTGAGTGTCATAGCATTTGAGACTCACCTTTGGAGCATGGAGTTTGCTTGAAGATTTATCTTGTCTATTTAGCTATTCAGTTATTTATGTTATTTCCAGTTGTTTATATTCAGACTTGTAAGTTGCTTGTGTAATTGAGACTACTTTGTATTTGAGATTTCTGTTGTATCTTCTTTAAACTCTGATGTTCTATAGTAGCTTAATGAACTACTATTTATCTATTCCGCTTCTTATTTTTGTAATACTCTGTATCTGTGATTCTGTGATTGATTTATTTATTGTATATGCTAAGTTTTGCCAAATATAAATTAACAATCTGTTGTTTTGAGCAATTCAAGTCTAACATGAGTGGATGATTGTCGATTTGAATGGTTCGAAATGCCAGGTCGTTACACCACCCTTCCATTTTAACTCATCACCTCCTTGCTGGTTTTGGGTTCGGCCATGTCCTTAATGGCTTGAATTTGGTCAGGACTAGCTTCAAACCCTTGGGCGCTTACCAGGTAGCCTAAAAACTTTCTAGAATGGACTCCAAAAGAGCACTTTTGTGGTTTCAATTTCATTTGATATTTCTGTAATATCCCGAACATCTCTTCCAAATCTTTAAGATGATTCTTAGCTTTGCTAGACTTTACTAGCATATCGTCCACATAAACTTCCATGTTTCGGCAAATTTGCTCATTAAACATCATGTTGACCAGTGTTTGATATGTTGCCCTTGCATTTTTTAATCCAAATGGCATTGCCTTGTAGTAATAAATTTCCCACTCTGTTATCAAGCTCGTATGTTCTTCATCTGGTTTGAATATTGGTATTTGGTTGTACCCTGAATAGGCATCCATGAGAGACAATAATTTGTGCCCGCTTGTTGCATCTACTAACTGATCTATTCGCGGTAACGGGAAACAATCTTTTGGACATGCTTTGTTCAAGTCCGTATAGTCAATGCAAGTCCTCTATTTCCCACTTGATTTCTTTACCAGAACTGGATTAGCTAACCCCATTGGGTAGTATATTTCCCGGATAAATCCATTTTCAAGGAGTCTGTAAACTTCCTCTTTCAAAGCGTCCGACCGTAGCTTGTCTAACCGTCTCTTTTTCTGCCTAGTGGGGGTTGCTTCTGGATTGATGTTGAGTGCATGACACTTGACCGTTGGATTAATCCCCACCATATCAGAATGTGACCAAGCAAATACATTCTTGTTGACTTTGAGAAATTGGATCAAATCCTTCTTCAAGTCACCATTCAAATCTTTTCCCACCTTGACCAATTTTGTAGCATCATCTGAATCTATGTATGCTTCCTCAAGATCCTCTATGGGTTTATCCTTTGTGTTTCTCCTCGGTAATCGAATTTGTGATAGTTGGGTTTTCTTCAGTTGAGTTAGCATCAACTCTCTTCCTTTTGCCCCAGAAGGATTGTACCTTTCATACATAGGTTTATTAGATTTATTAATTTTGATCTTTGCTTCGAATGTTGGATGTGAAAATCCATCATCCGAAGGCTGTAAAATAGTAGAAGAATCAAAGTAAGCGGAATACTCCCTTTTATATTGGTCTAGAGTAGCAAAATACATCTCTCGAGAGTTGAACTGCTCCCCTCGGACAATGCCCCATCCTCTTTTTATGAAGAATTTTACCATGAGATATTTTGGGGAGACGAAGGCATTTCTTTTGTCGAGAGCTAGCCTGCCAAAGAAAGCGTTATAGTACGAGGGTTGGTTGATAATCACAAAAATAGACTCGAAGGTTCTGCAGGTTGGTGGCACCCCATTTGCACAAGCAGCTTTACTTGCCCCACCAGCGATGATCCTTTGTTATTGAACCCAAAGATGGGTTCCATGCTGGGCTCCAGCTTGGCTTCGGGAATGTTCATCTGATCAAAGGCATGCTTGAAGATTTCATTGACCGCACTGCCTGCGTCAACCAGAATTTTGGAGATGATGGATAATCCAATTTGAGCAATAATCATCAAAGGATCATTATGCGGATGGTGAACCCCTTTTTTCAGCTCTTGAGGAGTGACAACAAGGTTCGGAATTTTCATACTGTGACGTGGATTCTTTAATGGGGACTCTTCTTAGACAGAGAAGATGCCTTCTTTTGCCTCTTTGATGTACCTGTTTCGGGCTCCTTTGTTATTCCCCACAGGATGCGGCCCTCCATGAATTACGTCGATTCGATTTATTGGCGGGCTTAAGCTCAGGGGGTCTTCATCTTCCAATATATTTACAGCATTACCAGGGTTCTTTTGTGGACCATCCCCTATCCGTTGAGCCTTTTGTTGATCCTGAATGAACTCTTACAAATGACCCTTACGGATCCGTTTCTGGATGATTCTAGCTAGAACCCTGCAGTCATCGGTCTTGGGACCGTTGGCTTTGTGATAAGTACAGTAATATCCTTCCTTCCTTTGTTCAGGGTTATTCTTGGCCTTAAAGGAGGTCGAGAATTTGACTCTTTCCTTAGCCAGAGCATAAACGTAAGACAATGGCTTGTTTAAAGCGACCTTGTTAGCGATTCACTCCTCCCATCTTGTTCATTTGTGTCCTCGGTCTTGGCCAAATCTCTCCTTCTTTCTTGAGGATATTTTTCCTCTTAGCATAGTAAAGCTCATTCATCCGGATGAACTTGTCAGCCTGAAAATGGAAATCTTGTATATCTTTACACCCATTAACCTGTGCAGTTAAAGCGCTCAACAGATTCAATGCGGTGGAGGTGTAAAAAGTCATAGCGGGGATACAGCGAGGATATAGCGGGATATAGCGGATGACACTAAAATAACATATAAAACTCGTACCTAATATTTTTACAAATACATAAATGGTAACTAAATGAAAAATTAACATTCAATTGAATTATAATTGTTATCCTGCCTTTTGGCAAGGCCGTAGCACCAAGGAATTGACTAGTAACCAGTGACGGCCTGTCCCAGAGATCAGTTATATACGGGCTCGCTACAGATATCGATGAATTTTGTCCGAGTCCGGATTGAGCCAAAATTAGTAGGACATAACGAGCTAAGCCATGGGAGCCAACGTTCAAAATCTCAAGTCGATCCGAGTTTGTATGCTCAAGTTATGAAGGATACAAAATTGGGCGAAGATCTGCTACCGTTCGACTCGCTCCTTCGACTCGCTCCCTTCGACTCACTTCGGTTCCCTCAGATACCAACTTCGACTCGTTCCTGTTCGACTCGCTTCACTGCCACTTGAAGTACCTATTTCGACTCACTTCGCTCAGCTGCCTTCTTCGACTCGCTCCAGTTTGGAACCATTGAAAGTGCACGTTTCGACTCGCTCCTCTCAGACAGCTATTCGACTCCATCGAATTCAGCCCCGGTCGGCAAAGTCACTAATCGAAGCGATCGAACCATGTACTTCGACTCGATCAACCATTGTACATTTCGACTCGCTCAAATCAGTGTGCGCTTCGACTCGCTCGAAGCAGCATCAAAAGCGGAGCGATCCAAGAAGCGCCACGTCATCGAGTCGAAAAGAAGCGAGTCGAAACAGGAAGCGAGTCGAAGGAAACAGCCTGCCGAAAACTCCATTTCGTATCAATCATATCTCCAAATCTACAAGTCCAAATGCTATGAAATTTTCACAGAAGACTACGTGCATGCTAAAGAATGTCCACGCCAAATTTCGACTCCATTGGATCAAATCTTGAGCGAGTCGAAATCAGCTCGTGTCGATCACGGATTAGACCAAAACTTCACGGGCTTGGGCGTACGGGCCTGGTCACGTGCCAGAGAGGGTCTCCCAAGATCTAGGCGAAATATCAACCTCCTACACCTATAAATAGACCCCCAAAGCCAACGGAAAAGGATTTCTTCTTCCTCTTTGAGATCTCCAACGCCCGGACTCCGCCAGATCCAGATCTGAAGTCAATTGCTGCTGCCATAAACGAAGTTCACTGCTGCAAATCACAATTGACTGCTGTAAATCATTGAATTCACTTGTTAATGCAAAAGAAAGATCAATAAAGCAAATTATTTCATAGTGGACGTAGGCTGTACGCCGAACCACTCTAAATTCTTGTGTCTCCTTGTACTTTAATTATTCTCATTTCTGAAATTTAGAGTTTTTGTTAGATAATTCTTCTTTTTTCATTTAATTTCTTCACTTTATCTCTTCAAAGACTTCCGAAGAGCGTTGTGCCCAATTTTGGTACAAACAATAATTAATAAAGAAATAATTTTAAATAAAAACATGTGCGAATATACTGTAAATAAACGTAAAACTGTTATATAACATAATTGAATTTAGTAGAATATTAGAGTATTTTCATTTCTGAAAATATATTTAAAATTCAATTAAATAAATTTATTTCATAATTTTTATAATGTATAAATGTCATTTTTCAATTCATTTCTTTTAAAGAAGATATAGCGGAAATAGCAAAATATAGCGGGAATAACGGGATATAACAGAAATAACGGGGCTTAAAGTGGAAAGGCTATATTTGGAGCTATATGGAAAAATCATAGCGGTAGAAATCCACTATGAGATATAGCAGGATTATCACGGGGTAATAGCGAGGCATTAACTACACAGCTGTTAACAAAGAGCTGCTTCCAGAAGGGGGTGTTTTCTATCAAGCCGGAATGAACTGCGATAAGCTTGTCTTGGTCATTCATGTCTTTGGCTTTTAGATCTTCAGCGTTGAATCTCCTCATATAATCTCCCAAGGATTCCCCCTGTCTTTTCTTTATGTTGGCCAAGACTGTATAGTCTATTGTGCGATCTTTGCAAATGCAGAACTGGGCGGAGAATTCATAAGATAACTGCTTCCATGAATATATTGATTTCGACCGATATTGTCTGTACCACTTTGCTGTAGCTCATTGGAGAGTGATCGTGAATAATCGACATCTGACAGCTCCAGATGCATTGTACATTTCCATTTGGCTATCGAAAGCTATTAAATGATCATCAGGGTCTGTAACTCCATGGTATTTCATTGTTGGGATCTTTACATAAGGTGGGATGACTGTAGCCATGATCTCATCAGTAAATGGCGGCACTCTTTCATTATCATTAGCATTTTCATCCATAGTCCTCTTCCCTTTCGTGTTCATAACATCCTCTATTTCCTTTTCATCTGCATCTTCTAGATAAGCCTTAACATTATAATAATTTTTCTGGTCTGGACAGTACTCTTTTGACGTTGAGCTTCTGGACCGTTCAAGCGATTTATCATGAACTCTCCCTTGATGGTTAGCTTTTGATTGAGGATACTCCTTCTTCTTAGAGGATGTTAAGTCTATTTTGCTTTTGTATTCATTGGAGTTAGCTTTTAAATTCCTCCTGGGCGAAACCACCTCATCCCCCTGAGGTGGTTTTGGTGCCTTTGAAGATTTCTAAGATAGTGCCATTTTGAGTAGCTCTTGCATCTCTTGCAGCTGCTGCTCCAAGTGTTTGATCTTTGCAGCATTCTCATCTTGGTGAGCTAGTGATGAAGGCTATCCTTGAATAGCCCCTTCCAGATTAAAGGATGGAGCTATGTTCTCCTCAAGAGTGATGGTGCGGATAACTCCTTCCTCAATTCCGCTTAACCATTTAGATCTCATTTTTCCTACGCAAGTCAAATGAACCAAAATTAGTCTATAATATAGTGACAAGGTCGAAGGTTCGACCCCTCCTTCTAGCACCAAAAATGTTAACAAGAAAACTTGTCAACATCCCCAAAGCTATATGGAAGGTAACCGAGTTCAAACGAAACCAAATTGTTGAGAAGACCTCTTCCTTCAAAACCTATCTTTCGACCAGGTTGACTTAGTCGAGAGGGTTTAAGGAATTAGCTCAAAAATACATGCTAAGGAAGCAGCATCTCATTCGAAACCTTTCTTGTGAATGGGTGGAAGCAACCATTCATTTTAGCTATCCATTCCTTTAGATCTTGTCGAAAGATTTGTTCTGGACCTCTCGACAATGTCGAAAGGGATGCGCGGTTTACTAATATGAGATAACTCTTCTCGACCCAGTGATTTCGCTGCTTTTGTAGAGGAACCCCTTCGAAAGGGTTGCAGATGTAGCTGGGGATGAACCCCTTTCGAATGAATTCCTCTCTAATAAAGCGTTAGCCAATCATAAACCAGAATCCCTTCAGAACCACCCTTTCGATCAGGTCGAGAGGGGTTCCACTCTTTTGAAACAGGTCCAACTAATAATTGCCTAAGCTCCACTTTGTTATTTCTGTATAAGATCGACCTGAATATCCCCTAGTTTAATAAATTCACCAATGTCAAAACCCCATCACCATTCTTATTTTCATTTTTTAATATTGGTTTCGATGGTGATGCGTTTCAACTGTATATACCCAAGTCGATCCTATGCAATGCATAGACAAAAAGAAATTAAGAAAATAAGATAGAATCATGTGCAATGGATCATTAGTCAAGGTAATGATCAAAATGATCTTCCTCATCATCGAAATCCTTAATGAATCCGCCATCTCCTTTTTATTAATAATTCAGAATAAGCTACAATTATAGAAGCTTATCCCCAAATTGATTTAGGGTTTACAGAAGATTTTGTTGCAGCTAAGAAGTTGGAGTAAGAGAAATGAATTTAGGATTCCCAAAGTTCGGTCCCCAAAACTGGACCACTTGGGTCTTATTTATAGATGCAGGTCGGCCCCTTCCACACCTATGCCTTCGACTCGGTCAAAAGGACCCCTTTTTATATGCCGCCTCATGCCTTTCGACTTGGTTGAAAGGCCTCGTCTGCCTTCGACACTGTCGAAGGGCGTCTCCTTTGAGTCTTTTGATTTACCCTTGCGCTCCCATTATCTTTCTCCAGACCTTTCGACTAAGTCGGAAGGGTCTTTTATCATCCTTTTGCCTTTGTTAAGCCTTGAGTATCTCTTCTTGCTGCTTTCTCCAAAACACCTTTCGACGTTGTCGAAAGGTCATCAAATGTGCCTTTCTCTTCATATTGCCTTATTGTCATCGGAAGTGAGATAAGAGCCTCCAACTCTGTCGATAAGTTGTCCATAGGGGCTTCGAAGATGTTGAAGTACCAATGGTTTTGATGATGTTGAGTAGCTTTCGAATGCATGCCTGTGGATTGAGGTGGGACCTTCCCCTAATGTTATTGGCTTCGACCGGTTCGAAAGGCTTGTGTTTTCTTTCGAAAGGGTTGTTATAAGGGCGAAACCTTTAGTTCTGACAGCTTTGGCGTGCATATGGGAGACTAACATTCACTGCCTTCGAAAGGGGGGTTTCGAAGCTGTCCATCTGTGTCGGAAGGTCTTAAAGAGGCAGATAGATGGCCTTGCTGCCCCTTTTTCATTTTTTTCGGAGGCTTGTACATAATTTATCACTTGTGAAGGTGCCAGCTGCTAACGACTCCTTCGAAAGCCTTCCTAATGCCTTCAAAACTTTCATTCATGATCCCTATCGAAACCCACTTTAGTAAAAACTGGTGCTTTTCGTATCTTCTTTCATGCCTTTGTTCTTTGAGTGGATTTTTTGGCTAACAGCTACTAACAATGGAAGACACCACCACTAGGTTACCTTGGAAATAAATTCTCACCACTATCACTGCCACTAGGCTACTGGGAATAATTCCCCCTCACTACGCTTGGAGAGGAAGAACCTGAAATGTCGACCCGCTAGAATGTCTCATCATCTGCATTCGCTTCCACCTCTCGATTGTATTGTTGGCCTCTTATTGCACGGTCTGGGTCCTCCTTTCTAATTGTATCACATGCATCAGGAATCATACATACTATTACCTCCCATTGTGCTGGACCCACTCCATCAAGCATCCTCCTCGTCTGTATACCCACCGTTAGAACCTTCTGTGAATGCTATTTGTGAAAATACATCGCCTTGAATCGATTACTATCCTAAATTGGGTAAACAATATTTATCCAACACCGCCACGACCTAACATCTTCTTTTAGGGAACTAGATTCCCTACAAGTCCTAACATGCATTCAATTGCCCTTAAATAGGCCGACAACCATTCATGTTCTACATAATTTTAATTTAAAAATTTGGGCCGTAGGCCGAGGTTCAGTTCTGCAGTCTTCAATGCGAACATTCGACTACTTATACATAATGGTTGACCGTTACCGGACGACCGCTACAGGTCGACCGCTAGGGTTTACAAGTCGACTGGTCATGAGTAAAAATCTGGGTTCGCGTAATTCAAGTTGTTCATAGTATTTGATTAACCCTAATTATAGTCTAGACATCAATTTGCAACTAAGTTTAGGGTTTGATGATTTAGGGTTTCCAATTTTAAGAGAGAAGGGTATATACATCAATTTCCAATTAATGGGTTATTGACAATTTAAAGCAAGGTTTTAGATCCAAATCAAGTGCTTAGCATATTTATTTGGATTTAGCATATTCAATTTAGTGTTTTTCTATCATCCTAATCAATTAGAATAGTTTAAACTAACTATAATAATCCACTTATCAAAATTGTGCCTACTCACCTCAAACCTAAGCTCTTCCTAATACTTGCACTTAAGAATCTTCCCTACAAATCGATAGCTCTAGCTTGATCCATGTTGATTTAGTAGCTTGTAGTTTTCTAGATTGAATTGATTTGATTTTTAGAAATTTTTAGGGTTTAGGTTTAGGGAAAATTTTAGTAGAGTTTAATTACAGTAAACTTTTAATTAAGAATTAGGGTTTCATTAATATGGTATTTATAGGGGTAGGATTTTAGTTTGGGCCATTAGATCAACTCAAGAGTTATTTTAGAGAATCTGGTCCTCTCGTCATACTCTTCATCCCTAAGCAAACAATCCAATTCTCAACGGGTCATCATAAAATCGATACGTTTGATATTTCACACGTGTGGGTCGACCACCTCCTACCATGGTCGACTGCTACTAGTCGACCTTGAACTTTTATGGGTCGACCTATGGCTTTATAAATTTTAAAATTTAAGTTTTCAATTTTTTAGTTCATTCTAACGTCCATAACTTCTCCATACTAACTCGAATTTCAAAGTGTTATACATAAAAATCATCCGAACAATCGCTATGAACCTAATAACACAAGTTTCGTAGCCAAATTCGAATGTCTATGAAAATTTTCTTTTATGTCCTGGTTTTATTTTAATTTAACTTTCTTATTAAATTTGCGTCTAAATTTCTGTTAAATTTCCAGGTGTTACAGCTATGAAAATGTCCCGATCTACTAAGTTAAAATTTGCAGAAAAATATCTACACCCAAGTAAATTTTGAAATTGACCAACTTATCAGCCTAACTACGTTGACTTGCTAAGTGCGATAAAGATAGCATTAACTTATGAATGTCTTTTATCATCGATAACCAAACCTCCTAAGGTTAGATCCGCTGATGATGAGGACGTTGAAGTACAAATGGGTCTCAAACCTTCAGATCGCCTAAGTTTTCATGCTGTCTACATTAGACAAGCTATTGTGGATGCAGCATGAGAACATGTCTGTCCATGAAATTTTCGATAGTCTCAAAGCTCTATTTGGTGAACAGTCACATTTTGCATAGTACGAATTTATGATGAAACTATTCACTTCCGAACTAACCAAGGGACATAAAGTGGAAAATTAAGTCCTAATGATGAAAGACTATATTGATAGACTTTCATAGTTAGATGTAACGATAAGCAACGAAATGCAAGTAGACTTGATCCTTGAGTCTCTTACTCCCCAGTGTGAGCCTTTCATATTAGACTATACTATGGACTAGTTGAACGTAAGCCTCGTGGCGCTCCTTAATACATTGAGGCTGGCCGAATCTTTGACTAAGGATCAAGGGGTTGTACTTGTTATTAAGGCAAACAAACCACCTTCGATAGGTACGTAGAAGTGGAAATGGGTTGATAAGAAGTACAAGAAGACTACTTCGGCTGACAAGGGCGAATGTCATCACTTTCACAAGAAGGGTCACTGGAATCAGAATTGTTCGAAGTACTTAAAGATCGTCAAAGAAAATAAATAGAATGAATGTGCTGCTCCTATATGTATATTTATGATTCCAAATTATTTTGCAGTCGATAAATTATCTTGGGTTTTGGATGCTGGATCTAGAACACACATCTGTAATTCATTACATGGGCTTTGGAACATGCATCATGTGGCAATGTGAGAAATGTGGCTTCAAGATGTTGATGGATCTCTAGTAGATGCAGTGGCAGTTGGAGATTTTCATTTAATTTTTCCTAGTAGATTTGTTTTGATATTAAATAATTGTAATTATGTAAAAGACTTTATTTGTGGGATTGTTCTGTGTCTAGATTGTCCGAGACTAGTTATATTTTTCATTGTGCTAGTAATGTTATGGTATTATTTTATACGTAATAAAGTCTATGATGGTATTTTAGATAATGACATTTATGTGATCAATACAAATTATGTATGTGCTATGAGTATTTCTTTAAAGGGCAATATAAGTAAAAACTATCTTTGGCATTATAGGTTTGGTCCTATAAGTGAGAAATGACTATACAAACTGAAAACCAAAGGCTTTTTAACATCATTTAAATTTGAATCATTTGATACATGTGAGTAATGTCTCAAAAATAAGATAACCTAGCACCCCTTTAGTAGGAGCAACAAACTCTTGGGTCTCGTACACGGTGATATAGGTAGCTCCGATGCTTGTAATTACTAAAGATAATTGTTTTTATTTTATAATCTTTACCGATGATTTCTTAGGACTAGGATTTGTGTACCTCATGAAGAACAAATCTAATATCTGTAGGAAATTTATTGATTATAAAAATGAAGTTAAAAATCAGACGAATCAAAAGGTTAAAGTACTTCAATTTGATCGAGGAGGTGAGTACATTGAATAATAACTCTAACATTACTTAAAAGATAACAGGATTTTCTCTCAGGTTACTCCGCCATATACTCTGCAACCCAAGTGTTTCAGAGTGATGACATCAAACCATATTATATATGCACTACTAAAATTTTGTTTATAGACATTTCATCTTTTACATCAAGTAGAAAAACGGTGATGTTAAAATTATTTATAACATCAATATTTTTATTATCAATATTGTATAAAACACACACATCACATTGATTTTCAGGTCGATGTGGAAAATCTTTTTATTATCTTTATAACATTGTTTTTTTACACTAATTTTCAGGAAGAAGTTAAAATGTAAATTCCAAATTTGTAAATAAGCAAGGAAAAACTAAGTGTAAATATTTTGACAGAAAACGCAGAATACACCCAAATTCCATCGCTTGTGAGCACAACCATCGCAAATAGTACTATTTGTGTACAATTGGTATTTTCTTAAAATTTTAATTAAAAAACATGGGAATTTGAGCAACAAGCCCCTATCAATAATTAAAATAGACAAAATGCCATTTATCAATAATTATATAGAAATCAAGTCTCACATCTCGTATACAAGGTGCACTATAGTGCAGAAGATAGATAAAATGCCATTTATCAATAATTATATGTAAATCAAGCCATACATCTCGTATATGATCCGCTTCCATCCAGCCCATAAGGTTTCATGCACTCCATCTAGCCATTCGCCTCTCACGATCTGCATGCATAGCAACCCGCCAACCATCTTCTGCCACGTCACCGAAATCCCCTTTTCCTCATTATCCAAAAACTTTAAAATTTGACTAAGTGTAGGAAAACAATTTCCATTTCCCTCATTCTCTTCCAAAATTCATTCACGTGCGCGCTCCAAATTCATTCACATTTGCTCTAAAATTCAGCAGGCTATCCTCGTTCATGGCGATTTTAATTCCTCTAGAAACCTCACTTTATTTCTCTTCCAAAACATAAAATCGCCACTTCAAAAATAAAACAAAACCTCGTTTTCTTATCAATTCACATTGCAGCCTGGCAACTCGTCGTCGCCTACTCTGGATGCTCGAAATTACCAATTGATGTCATGCCTCCGTGCTCTCCAATATGAGATCTAAAACTCATCTTCAATGTATGCTTGGAGTTGCAAACCGAATTCGCTGCCTGCTCCAAAAAATCACCGCTCGAGTTTGTGATGGATCTACAGGATGTATATGACTATTCAAGTTTGATAGGTGAGTTTGGGTTTGATTTCTGGATCCTCTTGCTGCAATTTCGATGTTCACGAGTTTGTATAGAGAGGGTCTTGGTTCTTGTTGAGGATCCGAGTTATTGATGAAGTTTGCCTTCGGTTGGCGATGGACTATGCAGAGATGGTGTTTGTTGAAATGCCTTAAATGTTGTGCTGTTGGAGTTTTGTGTCATACGTTGTGAGTTTTTCTTGTATATATTTTGGAAATGCTTAGTTAAGTTATGCTTATTCAAAATTAAGCCCTTTCGTAAATACTTGAATGACAAAGCTCAATCTATCCAATGTTCCTAAAATTTGGTTTGTGTCTTTAACCCATGTGCCTTTGACTCATACTTAGTTTGTATTTTTAGAATGGATAAGTGTATAAATGAAGATATGAATACCAGTGGATAGACATATTGTATTTTACATGGTTTGTGATATTGATGATAACTCGATCTCCTTCTCGGGCATAAACAATTGGCTCAGGAAATGCCCATTCATAGTTACAATTGGTTTGGCATGGCACAGTGTGCTCACATTCTTTACAACAACATCAAACTGATACTTCTTGATGGCAGCTTCTGCCTAAAACAATGAAAATTTTGCTATGACATAAGTAACAAACACGAAACAAGAGTGCATGAGCTGCTATGGGGATGTGAACTGCCTTCAGTGGAAACTACACATTAATGTAAAGAACTAACCTCCGTTGGATGTTCAGAAAGTGAGAGAAGTGTGCACTTGATGTTTATAAATATGAGGTGTGATATCCCGGAAATTTGGGGCAATATCAATTTAATAATCTGTTTAAATAATTAAATTGATTTGTTAATCTTTGATAATTAAATTTGAATTGGTTTAATAATCTGATTAAATGAATATTTAATTAGTGAATTTTACTAATAAAATGATTTCTATTTATAATATATATATATAATTGTATATATTGTAAATAGATAAGCTTGGGTTTGTAATTTAAATAATAAATAAAATCTTGTTTTTAATTTCTAATATATATTTTGATAGTTGGGAAATTATGATTTATTTAATATAAGCTTTTCAAAGCTATTTAAACAAAATAACTATATGGTTTTGAAATGAGATTAATAATAAGAATTATTTTTTTTTCTTTTTGAAATATTGCTTAATAAATAAGATTTAAGAGTATATATATATAGATAAGTTTAAAATACAATATTAATAGTGTATTGTTTTATTTATAGATATAAATAGACTTTAATAAAATAAAATTGTTATTTTCAAATTGGATGTGTTGTTTTAAATTTACTTTAATTTGGATTTTAAGAATATAATTTGAATTTGAATTTGAAATTCAAAAGAGGTAATATTTAAATAGTTTTAGACTTTAAAATATATGTATAAGCTTTTATTTATAAGTATAATTGGTTATTTCTTTAAAAAGTTATCTTTATATATAAATAGATAAGTAATAAGTGTTTAATAAATTAAGAAAAGTCTTTTATTTACATTTAAAATAAATACAAATTACTTAAAAGACATGTGTAATTCTCTAAAGACTTGGTTATAACAAGTGTAAACTAATTAACACATATAAAGACAAGTGTCAGTCTTTTAATTTCTATTTTTTTTTTATTTTTAAGAAATTATTTTCAGCCTATATGAATATTGTTCTTTATTTCCATTTCTTTTCTTATCTTCATTCCTAAAACTAAGAAAAACTGAATATAATTCCTCTCATAACAAATCAGTAAATTAACTTCCTCTCAATTCAAAATCCTCATAACAAATCTATCTTCCTCTCTAAAACAATCTGCAATTCAAATCCTATTTCTCTAAAACCAAATCAGTAATCAAACAAAATCTCTGTAACCCATTTTCCAGAATCTAAATTAAGTTCCGCCTGCAAATTCTTTTAAATTCTAGAAGTCTAGCCTGCAAATTTGTAAATCTGAAAGCAAGCAACTGATCTAAGCAACATCTCAACAAGATAATTGGCATGCATGCAAGATCCAATAACAGCAAGCAATTCAAGTTTTAAAATCAAAGACAGATTCAAGCAACTCAAGTTTTTAAAATTCAAAAAGCTTTTCAAATAAAATCTGGAAGCTCTGTTCCTGGTGAGTAACATCCTTTTCAAAACTTAAGTATATGATATCTGTTTGCATATGATTTCTGGAGTAAAATGTGTATTGTGTGGATGAATATGATTGAAATTTCTATGTATATATATATGGATGTATGGATGCATGTTTGTAGTTGTATCTGTTCTGCCTGTTCTTAGTTCAGAAGCTAAAAATTTTAATCAAAAATTCCATTATCACTTATCTGATCTTTATTAAGATTTTAGATTCAAACAATAATTGTTTGTTTAACTATGGGTTAGTGATTAAAAATTTAATTGAGTTAAAATATATATAAATGTCTCTAGAAAATAGAGAATAACAGTGCATGTTCAAATAAGTGAAAATTCAAATATCTTTATTTATAAATTCAGGTTTATAAATTGATTCCTTATACAAAATAATGATTTTTGGAAGAAAAATCACGATTTTTAATTAGGTAAATCTAGAGCATTAGGAAGTTGAACGTGAAATGGGTTTATGTTGATTTCTGGTGATCGCGAGATGAATTGAGGTCGTGGTTAAGGCTGGAGGATGATGGATGATCAGAGAATCTGAGAAAAATATCAGAAGTGATAATAATTCACTGTGGCGATGGTAGGAGTTTGATTTCGTTTTTAGCCCTAGTTTATAGGTAGGTCGGAAATTTGGTTTTCTCGGTTGCTATGGTGGATCGAGTGTCATCAATTTCTGGGATTCGGAAGTGTAGACGTTGTCGAAGTCGTGGCAGGAAGTGCAGACGTTCTGATGATCGGAGGAGTGGATTCGAGTTGCTTTCAGGTTAAAGAGTTGTTCCAGGATTTGGTCGAGAATTGCTCGATTTCGAATTCAAGTGTTCCTTGAAGTTCTGTTGGTCGTAATCGGATTCTAGGGTGAACGCCGATGTGTTGGTATGGTCGTAGTTGACCATAGAGGGTCGGAGCCACCGTGCATGTGCACGGTGCACGTTGTTTTCTGGCGAGTTGATTTTGGGAGCAGAGGGAAGGTCTCGAGTTGTCTCGAGTTATTTGCGGGTATTACTCGAAGCGTGGAGGGTTCGACTCGAAGTAAATCGAGATAGGCTCGGGAACTTTTGATGTTACAGGTTTTAAACCTGACAGTGTTTTTAAAATTTAAAATGACTTTTATAATTTAAAGGCAGGATTTAAACTAAGTTTAAATCAAGTTTTCATATGGATTCAAGTTTAAATTTGTATCCTAGTTGAAATAAATAAGTTTTTATTTAATTTAAAATGTTTAGACAACTTTAATATGTTTAAAGTATAATTTTAAAAGGGGTTTGAATTTAAATAAAGTGGTTTAAAAATCTTTAAATATTTAGTGTTTCTTAACATTTGGATTTAAAAAGATTTTGTAAATTTGATTTAAGTCTTGGTTAAAGTTAAATGTGTAATTTGTTTTAAATCTTAAATTTAAAATGAATTAAAAGGAAGATTTAAAAATAAAAGTTTTCAAAGCCTTTTGTAAATGATAAATTAAAGTAGTTAAAGGTTAATACTTTAATTTAGAAAGTAATTAAGGTTTAATGATATATGAGTCATTAAATTAATAAGATAATTAAAGAATAATTTAATAATTTGATTAATTAATGGTTTAGTGTTAATTAATTAAATAATTAAGATTTTAAGTTAAATTAATTAAGGGTTAATTAATTTGGGATTAAGAATCATTTATTTAGATAAGTATAGATTTTAATAAATGATTAGAAATTTATTTATCAAGTGATTAAAGGTTTATTTAGCAATTAATTAAGTAATAGAGTTAAATTAATTGGTAATTAAGAATTTATTAAGTTGTAATTTATAAATAGTTGATTAAAGTTTAATTACTTAGGAAGTAGTTAAAGAATTGTTAATAATTAATGAAAGATCATTAATTAGGGATTTTTAGATAATTAAGTAATTAATTAATTAACATGATTAAATTTGATAATCAATTAGATTAATTAGTTAATATGAAAATGGGTTAAGTATAATTACTTAATGGAAGTAATTAAGGTAATTAATTACTTATGGTAATTAATTAAATAAATTTGATAAGTTTAAATTAATTAGTTAAATTAATTTAAGATAATGATTTGGAAATTTGATAATTACTTAAATGTAATTAGTGAAAGTATAATTACTTAGGAAAGTAATTAAAGGTAATTACTGGATGTAATTAACTGAAGATGATTTAATAATAAAAGAAATTTGAGTTAATTACTTTTGAATAATTAATCAAGGGATTAATTAAAGGATAATTAATTAAGGAGTAATTAATTTATGAAGTGGAGTAATTAAGGGAAGTTAATTACTAAATGAGATTAATCAAAGGTGATTAATAAATGTGACTAATTAATTATTAAATGTAATTAATTTAAATAAGATAATTAATTAAGAATAATTAAGGATTGGTTAATTAAGATTAATTAATAAATAATTAGTGATTAAAGTAATTAATTAATTATAATTAATTAAGGATTAATGTAATTAAATATAGTTAATTAATTAATGAAGTAATTAAAGATTAATTACTGAATGGTTTAAGATAATTAATTTGTGAAATTAATTAAGTATTAATTACTTAAAGTAATTAAAGGGTAATTAATCAGGAATGATTAATTTAGATGGATACTTAGAGTAATGATTAATTAATTGGTTTAATTAATAATTAATTAAGCACGATTTATAGGATGAAGTAATTAATTTAATTCACTTTAAATTAATTAGATATGATAAATCATTACTTAAGAATGGATGAATGATATTGAATGCTTTGCATTGTTGATATCTCTGATAAGAGATGTGCTGATCTATGATATGGATGTTTGGTTGAATTATGATGATAATGTGAATTATCTGTTTGGGATGATAATGTAGATTATCTATTGAATTATCTATCTTTGTGTATATAGATAAGAATTGAATTGTTTTAACCTTAAAACAACTTGGCCCTTAAAAGATACGTTTTGGATTTCGATGAGACCGGGATCGGGTTTCCGTATACCAGGATTCCAGGTCTGGAGACCCGAATACCACATCGATCCAAATTTACGATAGGTCGTGAATCTCAAGTGAAGATGAAGATTCAGAGTGCAAGGGTTATTGTCGTTAACTCTGAGGGTGATTCCAAAACGAGTGTAACGAGATAATGCCTTCGGTTTCGTTCGAACCCGGAACGAACTTGTATGGATTGAATGCTTTCAGCACATCGTCAGGCGGACGATGAGCATTCTAAGTGATATGTTCTGATTAAAGGTAATCGTAACCTCAAGCCTCATCAACCGGGAATGGCTAAAACAGGGGAGGTGCAGCAAGGCTTCGTGGGTAGCACCCACTGAGAGCAAGATAGATCCCTGTCTAGAGGTCCCTTTTCTTTTTATTCGGCTTAGTGTGTGGTTGGTCGCGCCAACTACGGGGTTATCTTGTTCGGAATTATCCAGTAAGGGATGGTTCCGGCTTTGTGTTGCAGGGGAGCGGGCGTACTCCTCGGTACGGTGATCTAGGCCACGTACTGTGACGGGCGGTACCCCAGTAGCCCTGCCATTGTATGGAATCCAAACTCCAATAAGTGCCGTACGTATTAGTTGTGCCCAACTATGTTGGAATGTGAGATGTAAGCATTTCAGCTATTTCTATATTTTACTTGAAAACCCTAGACCCTATTATAATAAAATCAGATTTCCTATCAAATGTTTTGGTTAGCGTAAGGTAAAAACTTACCCATGTTTATTTGTGGGGAGTCTTACGTGATACCTTTTCTTTCTAAAGGTTTTGAAGTTAAGCAAGTTTAACCTGTTACTCACACCAGACCCATGTCTGACCCAAGTGTTTACTTCTGTTTTATAAACTCTTGGGTACTCAAATTTTTACGAGTAGCCAAGGGATTCAGGTTTAGCTTTGACGAATATTCTGGAGGAGCAATGGAGCAGGAGGCTTCGGCGTTCGTAGATATAGTATTCCGCTGTGTTGATATCTGTGATAGTGTCTTGTCTTGTATTTGAGTTGTAATGTCTAGACAGATGTTTATAACTGTCTAGTAAGTGATGTATATGCTGTGTAACTCTGTAAATTGTTGTATACTATGTAATAGTTTATGTTATTAATATAATTTATTCGTTCCGCTGTGAGATCGTTGTTGTTGTTTCTTTCTTTCTTCTCTTCTTTTCTATTTTCTACCCCTTTCTTTCTTATTAATGATACGTCATTCTGTAGAATGAGTGGTGGGTCATTACAGTGGTATCAGAGCATAGGTTGAGCGAATGCCTAAGCTTTTGGTTAAGTGAATATCAAAACACTAGGTTGAGTGAATACCTAGGTTCGGAAGGGTTGTTCATTAGAGATAGGATCTGTAGCAACCTGTTTGAGTGTATATATATACGAGAGCGCGTATTTGTTAGTTATATAAAATGATTTTATATTGTGTTAATTGATCGGTTGGGTGGTATATGGATTCTGGCCAATACGAGTAGCTAACGTTATTGATAGGGATCTCTAAACACTTGGACCAGGCCAACGGACACAATATTGTTTTAAAAAGGTAGATGAAATAATTTTACCCAGATATAATTTCTATATAAAAAAAAAGTATCATTTTAAATGTATATGGTATTTGTAATGATTGGTTGAGATGATAATAATTTATCATCTAGGATTAGGAGTCTGAGTGTTGAGGTTGGAAGTGTATCTGCCGGGACGGTGTTGGGTCTACAGTCTTTCTCGAGTAAGCTTTGTTGTGGTGTAACGATTTCACCAATCTCTGAAGGAAACCTGTTATGGTTCGGAGTTTATTTTTGAAGTTTGGATCTGTCGGTTAGGCAGAAGCGAGTGATGGTATCTCAGGTAATAGTAGCTGTGTGATGAGATGCAGTAACTATGGATGTTCCCGAAGATGTTTTCTTTGGAACAAGTTTAAGGAAGTGTGTATATTTCGGTATTGTGGCTGAGTTCAACATGGTGTTTGTATTGGTTTGGGTCCGAATTTCTCGAAGAGCTTTGATTTAGAAATCTTTGGCATCTGTGGCAGCGTGCAGCTTGGAGTATTCTTTGTGTTGGCAGAAAGTTTTGGCTAAATATTTTTCTGAAGGTGAAGTTCAGAAGCAGCAGAGTGGATCCATTTCTTCGATAGATTGGATAGTTAAGTATAAGCTGTTCTTATTGGTAAAGAGAGAACAGTTTTCTTTGCAGTTAGGCTGGGTTGATCGCAAAAGTGACTTGCGATAGTTTGAGTATTCTCTTGAGTTATCTGAGATTTTCTGGGATGTGTTGTCCAGTTTGTGCTTGTGTTCTTCATCAGCATTCTTATCTACTCCAGATCAGAGTGGTGTAGCGGAAGCAGTTTGGCGAGTGCTCCTGTTTGTCTTTTCCAGATAGGAGAAGTTAGTTCGGTCTTCTGATGTTGTGAGTAGATTTGTGTTTTGGATTATGGGTAGATTTTGAGAGGATCATTTTGTCGAGTTATTTTTGGTCTAGTTTGTTTCTAGAAGCATCGGCGAAGGTTGAGCTGATCAGAAAGGATTTGTAGGAAGCCGAGATCGTTTGAAGATTTTGTGGATAAGAGACGAAGGAATTTGAAATTCGAAGTTGGAGACTTCGTTGTTGTGAAGTTTTTCTCTGATTAAAGGGAGCTATAAGATTGGGTAAGTCTGGGAAGTTAGCTCCGAATTATTTTGGATCTTTTCTGTGATCTAATTTGGATAAGTACTTTGATACACAAGGTTGAATTGTCAGTTTGGATAACTGGAATTCAATGTATTTTACGTATCTCTGAGGGAGTACGTGTTTGATCTATCTCTAGTTTTGGAACCAGCAGTTCTGGAAGATTTGGTTGTTGAGTCAGACTCGTCTGTAGTCTGATATCTTGTTTAGTTCTGTAGATCTAGATGAGTAGGAGCTCTATAGCTTAGTAGTATTGATTGTTTGGATTCTGTAGAGCGAGTATCCCGGTATTTATATTTGGGAAAACTCGAGGAAATTGTATCCAGAATTTTTGTTTGGATAATTAGAATTGTTTGATTGTGTGAATTGGTTGATATGGTTGTTAGCATTTGGATGATAATATATGCTTGTGATTTAAATAGATTATTAAATTACCTTTGTTATAAATTTCGGGGACGAAATTATTTTAAGGGGGGAGGAATGTGATATCCCGGAAATTTGGGGCAATATCAATTTAATAATCTGTTTAAATAATTAAATTGATTTGTTAATCTTTGATAATTAAATTTGAATTGGTTTAATAATCTGATTAAATGAATATTTAATTAGTGAATTTTACTAATAAAATGATTTCTATTTATAATATATATATATAATTGTATATATTGTAAATAGATAAGCTTGGGTTTGTAATTTAAATAATAAATAAAATCTTGTTTTTAATTTCTAATATATATTTTGATAGTTGGGAAATTATGATTTATTTAATATAAGCTTTTCAAAGCTATTTAAACAAAATAACTATATGGTTTTGAAATGAGATTAATAATAAGAATTTTTTTTCTTTTTGAAATATTGCTTAATAAATAAGATTTAAGAGTATATATATATAGATAAGTTTAAAATACAATATTAATAGTGTATTGTTTTATTTATAGATATAAATAGACTTTAATAAAATAAAATTGTTATTTTCAAATTGGATGTGTTGTTTTAAATTTACTTTAATTTGGATTTTAAGAATATAATTTGAATTTGAATTTGAAATTCAAAAGAGGTAATATTTAAATAGTTTTAGACTTTAAAATATATGTATAAGCTTTTATTTATAAGTATAATTGGTTATTTCTTTAAAAAGTTATCTTTATATATAAATAGATAAGTAATAAGTGTTTAATAAATTAAGAAAAGTCTTTTATCTACATTTAAAATAAATACAAATTACATAAAAGACATGTGTAATTCTCTAAAGACTTGGTTATAACAAGTGTAAACTAATTAACACATATAAAGACAAGTGTCAATCTTTTAATTTCTATTTTTTTTTATTTTTAAGAAATTATTTTCAGCCTATATGAATATTGTTCTTTATTTCCATTTCTTTTCTTATCTTCATTCCTAAAACTAAGAAAAACTGAATATAATTCCTCTCATAACAAATCAGTAAATTAACTTCCTCTCAATTCAAAATCCTCATAACAAATCTATCTTCCTCTCTAAAACAATCTGCAATTCAAATCCTATTTCTCTAAAACCAAATCAGTAATCAAACAAAATCTCTATAACCCATTTTCCAGAATCTAAATTAAGTTCCGCCTGCAAATTCTTTTAAATTCTGGAAGTCTAGCCTGCAAATTTGTAAATCTGAAAGCAAGCAACTGATCTAAGCAACATCTCAACAAGATAATTGGCATGCATGCAAGATCCAATAACAGCAAGCAATTCAAGTTTTAAAATCAAAGACAGATTCAAGCAACTCAAGTTTTTAAAATTCAAAAAGCTTTTCAAATAAAATCTGGAAGCTCTGTTCCTGGTGAGTAACATCCTTTTCAAAACTTAAGTATATGATATCTGTTTGCATATGATTTCTGGAGTAAAATGTGTATTGTGTGGATGAATATGATTGAAATTTCTATGTATATATATATGGATGTATGGATGCATGTTTGTAGTTGTATCTGTTCTGCCTGTTCTTAGTTCAGAAGCTAAAAATTTTAATCAAAAATTCCATTATCACTTATCTGATCTTTATTAAGATTTTAGATTCAAACAATAATTGTTTGTTTAACTATGGGTTAGTGATTAAAAATTTAATTGAGTTAAAATATATATAAATGTCTCTAGAAAATAGAGAATAACAGTGCATGTTCAAATAAGTGAAAATTCAAATATCTTTATTTATAAATTCAGGTTTATAAATTGATTCCTTATACAAAATAATGATTTTTGGAAGAAAAATCACGATTTTTAATTAGGTAAATCTAGAGCATTAGGAAGTTGAACGTGAAATGGGTTTATGTTGATTTCTGGTGATCGCGAGATGAATTGAGGTCGTGGTTAAGGCTGGAGGATGATGGATGATCAGAGAATCTGAGAAAAATATCAGAAGTGATAATAATTCACTGTGGCGATGGTAGGAGTTTGATTTCGTTTTTAGCCCTAGTTTATAGGTAGGTCGGAAATTTGGTTTTCTCGGTTGCTATGGTGGATCGAGTGTCATCAATTTCTGGGATTCGGAAGTGTAGACGTTGTCGAAGTCGTGGCAGGAAGTGCAGACGTTCTGATGATCGGAGGAGTGGATTCGAGTTGCTTTCAGGTTAAAGAGTTGTTCCAGGATTTGGTCGAGAATTGCTCGATTTCGAATTCAAGTGTTCCTTGAAGTTCTGTTGGTCGTAATCGGATTCTAGGGTGAACGCCGATGTGTTGGTATGGTCGTAGTTGACCATAGAGGGTCGGAGCCACCGTGCATGTGCACGGTGCACGTTGTTTTCTGGCGAGTTGATTTTGGGAGCAGAGGGAAGGTCTCGAGTTGTCTCGAGTTATTTGCGGGTATTACTCGAAGCGTGGAGGGTTCGACTCGAAGTAAATCGAGATAGGCTCGGGAACTTTTGATGTTACAGGTTTTAAACCTGACAGTGTTTTTAAAATTTAAAATGACTTTTATAATTTAAAGGCAGGATTTAAACTAAGTTTAAATCAAGTTTTCATATGGATTCAAGTTTAAATTTGTATCCTAGTTGAAATAAATAAGTTTTTATTTAATTTAAAATGTTTAGACAACTTTAATATGTTTAAAGTATAATTTTAAAAGGGGTTTGAATTTAAATAAAGTGGTTTAAAAATCTTTAAATATTTAGTGTTTCTTAACATTTGGATTTAAAAAGATTTTGTAAATTTGATTTAAGTCTTGGTTAAAGTTAAATGTGTAATTTGTTTTAAATCTTAAATTTAAAATGAATTAAAAGGAAGATTTAAAAATAAAAGTTTTCAAAGCCTTTTGTAAATGATAAATTAAAGTAGTTAAAGGTTAATACTTTAATTTAGAAAGTAATTAAGGTTTAACGATATATGAGTCATTAAATTAATAAGATAATTAAAGAATAATTTAATAATTTGATTAATTAATGGTTTAGTGTTAATTAATTAAATAATTAAGATTTTAAGTTAAATTAATTAAGGGTTAATTAATTTGGGATTAAGAATCATTTATTTAGATAAGTATAGATTTTAATAAATGATTAGAAATTTATTTATCAAGTGATTAAAGGTTTATTTAGCAATTAATTAAGTAATAGAGTTAAATTAATTGGTAATTAAGAATTTATTAAGTTGTAATTTATAAATAGTTGATTAAAGTTTAATTACTTAGGAAGTAGTTAAAGAATTGTTAATAATTAATGAAAGATCATTAATTAGGGATTTTTAGATAATTAAGTAATTAATTAATTAACATGATTAAATTTGATAATCAATTAGATTAATTAGTTAATATGAAAATGGGTTAAGTATAATTACTTAATGGAAGTAATTAAGGTAATTAATTACTTAAGGTAATTAATTAAATAAATTTGATAAGTTTAAATTAATTAGTTAAATTAATTTAAGATAATGATTTGGAAATTTGATAATTACTTAAATGTAATTAGTGAAAGTATAATTACTTAGGAAAGTAATTAAAGGTAATTACTGGATGTAATTAACTGAAGATGATTTAATAATAAAAGAAATTTGAGTTAATTACTTTTGAATAATTAATCAAGGGATTAATTAAAGGATAATTAATTAAGGAGTAATTAATTTATGAAGTGGAGTAATTAAGGGAAGTTAATTACTAAATGAGATTAATCAAAGGTGATTAATAAATGTGACTAATTAATTATTAAATGTAATTAATTTAAATAAGATAATTAATTAAGAATAATTAAGGATTGGTTAATTAAGATTAATTAATAAATAATTAGTGATTAAAGTAATTAATTAATTATAATTAATTAAGGATTAATGTAATTAAATATAGTTAATTAATTAATGAAGTAATTAAAGATTAATTACTGAATGGTTTAAGATAATTAATTTGTGAAATTAATTAAGTATTAATTACTTAAAGTAATTAAAGGGTAATTAATCAGGAATGATTAATTTAGATGGATACTTAGAGTAATGATTAATTAATTGGTTTAATTAATAATTAATTAAGCACGATTTATAGGATGAAGTAATTAATTTAATTCACTTTAAATTAATTAGATATGATAAATCATTACTTAAGAATGGATGAATGATATTGAATGCTTTGCATTGTTGATATCTCTGATAAGAGATGTGCTGATCTATGATATGGATGTTTGGTTGAATTATGATGATAATGTGAATTATCTGTTTGGGATGATAATGTAGATTATCTATTGAATTATCTATCTTTGTGTATATAGATAAGAATTGAATTGTTTTAACCTTAAAACAACTTGGCCCTTAAAAGATACGTTTTGGATTTCGATGAGACCGGGATCGGGTTTCCGTATACCGGGATTCCAGGTCTGGAGACCCGAATACCACATCGATCCAAATTTACGATAGGTCGTGAATCTCAAGTGAAGATGAAGATTCAGAGTGCAAGGGTTATTGTCGTTAACTCTGAGGGTGATTCCAAAACGAGTGTAACGAGATAATGCCTTCGGTTTCGTTCGAACCCGGAACGAACTTGTATGGATTGAATGCTTTCAGCACATCGTCAGGCGGACGATGAGCATTCTAAGTGATATGTTCTGATTAAAGGTAATCGTAACCTCAAGCCTCATCAACCGGGAATGGCTAAAACAGGGGAGGTGCAGCAAGGCTTCGTGGGTAGCACCCACTGAGAGCAAGATAGATCCCTGTCTAGAGGTCCCTTTTCTTTTTATTCGGCTTAGTGTGTGGTTGGTCGCGCCAACTACGGGGTTATCTTGTTCGGAATTATCCAGTAAGGGATGGTTCCGGCTTTGTGTTGCAGGGGAGCGGGCGTACTCCTCGGTACGGTGATCTAGGCCACGTACTGTGACGGGCGGTACCCCAGTAGCCCTGCCATTGTATGGAATCCAAACTCCAATAAGTGCCGTACGTATTAGTTGTGCCCAACTATGTTGGAATGTGAGATGTAAGCATTTCAGCTATTTCTATATTTTACTTGAAAACCCTAGACCCTATTATAATAAAATCAGATTTCCTATCAAATGTTTTGGTTAGCGTAAGGTAAAAACTTACCCATGTTTATTTGTGGGGAGTCTTACGTGATACCTTTTCTTTCTAAAGGTTTTGAAGTTAAGCAAGTTTAACCTGTTACTCACACCAGACCCATGTCTGACCCAAGTGTTTACTTCTGTTTTATAAACTCTTGGGTACTCAAATTTTTACGAGTAGCCAAGGGATTCAGGTTTAGCTTTGACGAATATTCTGGAGGAGCAATGGAGCAGGAGGCTTCGGCGTTCGTAGATATAGTATTCCGCTGTGTTGATATCTGTGATAGTGTCTTGTCTTGTATTTGAGTTGTAATGTCTAGACAGATGTTTATAACTGTCTAGTAAGTGATGTATATGCTGTGTAACTCTGTAAATTGTTGTATACTATGTAATAGTTTATGTTATTAATATAATTTATTCGTTCCGCTGTGAGATCGTTGTTGTTGTTTCTTTCTTTCTTCTCTTCTTTTCTATTTTCTACCCCTTTCTTTCTTATTAATGATACGTCATTCTGTAGAATGAGTGGCGGGTCATTACATGAGGTATAGTCTATAAGTATGAATGTTTAACATTATGTATTACTTCTTAAGTTTGTACTATGAAATATTATGTGTTTATACTATTGTTTGTTGTATATATAATCGTCTTTAACATTATTTAGTAATATATAATGTGCTTAAAATAAACTAACATCACAAATTACAATTATAAAATTGATTACAATTTTATCAAACCGATGTATATGACATTCAATAACATCGTGGCTGATAGAATAAGCGATGTGTAGCTAAATCGATTTACATCGCTAATAAGTTTAAAACTGATTTCGGATGTACATACAGACATTAGCTATAAACCGATGTCTAAACTTTGGCTATTTTTAACATCACCCACTAGCACATCAGTATATTTTTTCATAGACATGGTCCTGGCCCAATGTCTATGAACAAAATTCTAGTAGTGATGGTTTATTCCACGATGAATAAGGCTGAGTTACCTCTGTCCTATTGGGAATATGTGTCGAAAACCAAACCACATATGTTGAACTCGTTACCCACTAAGTCTTTTCCTAAGTCGTTATATGAGGTGTGGTATGGGAAGATACCCGACCTTAATTATTTGAAGGTGTGGGGTTGTCCAGCCTACGTTAACAACGTTGGCCTCAATAAGCTTGAGGCGAGATCAAGTTTGTGTAAATTTATCGGATATCCTAAAAATTCTAGAGGATATATTTTCTACAACACAGAGGAACAAAAGGTTATTGTTTCCACATAAGCTGTTTTTGTAGAAAAGGAAATTCTATCAAAAGAAATTAATAGCAAAGTTGTAGACTTGGAAGAGTTCCGAGAAACTAACGTGGAGGCTGAACCAGTAGGAGAACCAAATCCACCTATATATAAAATCATGCAACCTATTAGAAAGTCTAGGATGGAATCTCACACACTAGAGAGATACTATAGTCTTCTTATGGATGGCACGTAGGAGGACCGTGTTTTAGATGACGACACTCCTTTATCATTACAACATGCACTACAGAGTAAATTCTCTGCACTTTGGTTTAGAGCAATGAAATCTGAGATGGATTCCATATATGAAAACAAAATGTGGACTTTGTTTAACATACTCGAAGGGATAAAACCCATCAGTTGCAAATTAATTTTTAAGAAAAATCTAAATGTAGATGGACAAGTAAAGACTTACAAGGCTAGACCAGTTGTTAAAGGATTTCATCAAATTCATGGTGTTGATTATGACGAGACTTTTTTGCCCATAGGAATGCTTAAGTCCATTCGTGCTAGCCATTACAATATTCTATGACTATAAAATATGACAAATGGACGTAAAGACAACATTTCTAAATGGTGATTTAGAAGAGACCGTTTGTATGTTGCAGCCCAAGAGTTTTGAGGTCAATGGGAGTGAGGGAAAGGCTAGCAAGTTGTTAAGGTCCACTTATGGACATAACATGCTTCGAAAAGCTGGAATAAGTGTTGTGATAAAGAAATCAAACAGTTTGGTTTTTATTTGAGCATAGAGGAAGTTCAATAGACTGAAAGGAACGAGGAAATGCTATCGTATTTTTGGTATTACACGTTGATGATCTTCTATTGATTGTCAATGATGTTTCGTTATCCCAATAAGTGAAAGCTTGGCTTTCGAAGAATTTCTCCATAAAGGATTTGGGAGAACCAACCTATATGCTAAGTATAAGATCTGTAGAGATATATCTAAGAGTCTATTGGGATTCTCCTAATCCTTATATATAGATACATACTAAAAAAGGTTTCGTATGGAGAATTCAAAGCGTGGAAATGTGCCAACGCAACCTGGAATCGTCCTTTCTACGAAGGATGCTCCTCAGACTGTTAAGGAAAAATTGCATACGAGGAGGATACCATATTCTTTGGCAATCAGTTCTATAATATATAGTTATGCTATGTACTAAATCAGATGTGGCATAGACATTAGGATGCGTAAGTTAATATCAATCTAATCTTGGAGAAAAGCATTGGATAACTGTAAAGTGTATAATAAAGTATTTAAGAAATACTAGTTACTTATTCCTAACATATGGGAATGGAAATCTCCTTATGAAGGGGTATACTGGCTCTAGATTTCAAAGTGATATCGATGATGGCAAGTCAATGTCGGGTTATGTTTTTAAAATTAACAGTGGGTCTGTCAGTTAGAAAAGTTCCAAATAAGAAATGGTAGTTGATTCCACGATAGAGGCCGAGTGCACCACCCTCAATAAATCAACTAAATAAGCGGTTTAGATGCATAAGTTTTTAAGTATGCTGGGAATGGTTCCCGACATTGAAAATCAATGGCATTATTTACTGACAACAATGCGACAATACTGATTGCAAAGGAGCCCAGACTATATAAGAAGTCATGATATATTCTTCGAAAGTTCTATCTAATCAGAGAATTAATTAAGAAGAAAGTGGTCCTGATACAAAAGGTAGATACCAAGGACAACAGAGCAGATCGATTCATGAAGGGACTAGCTTAGTCGATTCTCATCAAGTAAATCGAAGGGATGGAATTGAGATTTCAAAATTGGTCCTAAGTGTAAGTGGGAGATCGATAGAGTTAGGAGAATGCCCTAGGGGCAATTCTATAATTAATTGTAAGTTATTAACTTGATAATAAAATCTCGTTCGAAATAAAAAAATGTATCAAGACTGGATAATGATTCGTCTTTCGAAAATAAAGTACATAACGCTCTCTAAATGTTGGGCTGTGTATAACTCATGGCGGCAAGGGGCACCAAAGGGTTACGTACTGATAGCTATTGGATAACTATAGAATGACTCACTTGATGGTTTTCCGTTGGTTAATACAACAAAGGTCAAATAGAAAATATTGATGTGGTAATATTACACAATTCTATTGACTTGAGAATACTGTTGAACTTCAATGTGAAAACTCCGCTTTGATTATGGTGAAATCATGGCGCAACATCCATCGAAAGTTTGTAGTTGAGTTGAGTAGAAATATTGGAAGTGAAACACTATTCAATGGAGAATTCTTCTCCTCGGTTATATAAAGTTAGCATCATGGTAAATGTAGTCAACTAAAAGTCAAAGTCTTTGGCCAGAGCATTTTGGTTAATAATAATAGTTATAGTGGACCAAGGAGTTTATATTTGGACTATAAAGTTGAATATGGACAATATTGGAATTTTGACTATTACCAAATTCCATAAGTCTTAATGTGATATAGTTTAGCAAAGAGAATTGGTGTAAATAATTGTCACTACATGTAATACTTAAAATAAGTTAAATTGGATTTACCGAAGCTACGTAAGCTATAAATTTGACCATAATGTCACATCGCTAGCTAAGGTGGCATGTAAGCGTTAATATTTAAATTGTTTGGTATTAATTGCTAGCTGAGTTTACACCTAAGAGTCACATAACTGAAATGTTGAATATGTTGATTACCACTTGATTTAATTAATTCTTACAAACTAATTAAATTAATTAATATTTATAAAATATTAAGTATAAACTTTTATTTGATTTGTGTTGAAAATAATGTGTATATAAAAGTTGTATATACACGTATCGATATATGATATCGATGTGTGTGTTTAAATTAGATTTAAATGCATATTTATTTGATCGAGCTTGAAGCGGTTTGGAGGCCCAAATATAGGTAAAAATGGATGACTATAAGGGCTAGGAGTGGGTTGAATTGGGTTCAAAAATGTTTGAAATAGGAAGAGGAAATAGTGGGTCCGGATCCACTTTTAACTCCTCTAACCCTCAGCTATTTAAATGCTTTTAATCCCCATTGTTCAATTTTTAATTTTTTCTTACTTTTCTATCATTTTAGGATGGCCATATCTCCATCACCCCTCCATTGTTCCTTGCAATTAAAACACAATGTTAAATAAAAAATAATACATCGGTGGTTGGAGCTTTCAGTTTGGTAGCTCTCTCTAGGAGTTATGGATACAGATTTAAGGAGTCAACTGATTTGACGTTTCAACGTGTTACATCTAAGCCATAAGGTAAGATTCTATTTATTTTCATATGTATATATATATATATATATTTGTCTATCATGTCATTCTGGTGCTTTAAATTATATGTATATTATCATGAACTACATATGTCTGTGCTGCCAACATTGGATGAGTGTGTGTGTGTGTGTGCACGTGTATATATATATATATGTATGTATTAAATAAAAATATTTTATATATATGTAACACCGTGTAAAATAAATAATAGTTAATTAAAGCGGATTAATAAATAACTAAATAAAGCAAAAAAATTGAATTTGAGCAAACGTCGGAATTTGGCCACGAAACTTACAACATTATGTTTGTGGCGATTTTCTGAGCAACTTTCATATATGGACTTTTGCGATCGGAGTTCAATGAAGAAGTTATCAACGTTTGAGGCTTTTAGATCAAAAATAATTAAAAAGAAATTAAATTAAATAAATAATAAATAAACATGTGGACCCCACGGTCGACCCTCCTCCTTGGGCCGGTTGAACGCTAGCGGTCGACTGCCTATGTGGAAGTGGTCGACCGATTGTGGAAATTATGGAAATTAGCCCCTTTAACATTTTAAGGTATGACGTGATAAGATTGTGAAGTTTATTTCAAATTTATGTTAATTGTGTTATAAGTTTATTTTGTAATCATTTGGCGTGCCTTAATTTAACTTGGAATGTAAATTTATATGTTTTATTTTATTGAGAGTGTTGTAGGTATAACTTAGTTGTATCCATTTCCGTATAAGTTTTCATAGGCTATCTAACTTCAAAAATATGTATAAAAAGTGCATCGTTTGGAATAATAAGAAACATACAAATATGAAAGAGATGTCTAAAGTACAAATGTTCTTCTCCGTAGTTTGCACCATCTATTTCAATAGAAATAAAAAAGATAATTCCTTGTAATTTCAAATGGAGAAAAAGTTTCACTTTTAGGTGGTTTATGGAAAGTTATAATGTTAATAATTTCCTTCTTGGGAATGGTAGCTCCAATATGTTAAAATGTGGAAACAAATATTCTTTGTAGAGTATACATATAAGTGTATATTCTGAAATTCCTAAACGTAGTGATTAGTATATTAATATATATATATATGTGTGTGTGTGTGTATATTTATTATTATGTATAACCATGCCTACTAGTTATATATATAAAAGATAATAAAACGTAATAAATAAATATACGTCGATACTCATATTAGTTATTATTAGGATGATTAGATCTTAATAACGTAGTAAATTACAGGATTAGGAAGTTGCAATGGAAAAGGAGGCAGTAACTCCAACGTTTATGAATAATGTTTGAAATATTAATAGGTAATAAATGCGTAGTTAATACGGATTTATAGAAATCAAATGGGCACATAAATGGGTTTAAGGTGATTAATTGCAGAATTAAACATTACATTTATAAGGAAAACATAATAGGCATAATAAGTTGAATTTCAAGTGAATGAATAATGTTATTAGTATTGTCCAATTTGAGTAATAATGACTATTTATTAAGGACAATTAATTGTGGGTAAAGAAATAAGTGACATTTAGGTAGCATAAATAGGAAAGGAAGAATACAGGAGATAAGCGCATTCATAGATTTGTAGCAAATAAATAAATAAATGCTAATAAATAAACTTAGGAGGAAATATAATTTTCATAGTGGAAGTTATATAACCTAAATAATACATTTAGGATGAGCGTAAATTAGTGGGCCTAGCCCAATATTTAGGTTTGGGATAAATGGTTAGTTTAGCATTGGTTGGGATGCGAAGTCAGTAGAGTTACACAATGGAAGTCTGCCCTTTACCAAGAGGCTACCAGTAGTTGTGTATACATATATACTACTGATATGAGACATCTCCAACTATAGGACCCATGGGGAAAGGATATACGTTTGCATATAGGTGTGGAAAAATATACCAAGGATTTTCCTTGGATTTGAAGTATTAAATGGCTCGATATCATTAGGGATGTCAAGGGATTTACTTCGGAGTGTAAGATATTAAATGGTCATTGGGTCTGCCTCCTCTTTATATATGAAGTCTTAAATAACCTACGACAATGCCTAATAGGGAAATGGGGTCTGCTTCATTTCTAAACAAGAGGTATTAAATAACCGGAGTGGGCATTTTCCTTGACTTATATTAGGCATGTCCAAATGGGATTTCGGCTATAGGGTTCGACAGGTTATGTCAGTTTTGTTGATAAAACAGTATTTAGAAGTAGGGTTATCATATAGGCTTTGACTAGTAGCGGTCCCAAGCGGTCGTTAGTAAAGACTTGGTTTATTCCCTGATGAATTTCATTTCCTACTATTTAGGATCCGTATAGGACATGCAAAAACTTCAAAGTTTAATTAATTGTTTGTTAGAGGTGGGCTAGTTAACCCTTAGATAGGTCTTTGAGATGCGTTAGTAACACGGTTAAGTAAACTATAAAGTCGTACCTATGGGTCATCGGCCTTTTTAGCTAAGGGTTGGTTGACTAGCGTTTACGTCGCGGAGGGCCCGTTTCGGGATTGAGGTATTAAATGGTCATTGGGCACAGTATTCCACCAAGCCAGTTTTCTGATATGTTATTCTGAACGTGAATTGTTTATATTTCTTACAAACTACAGTGTGGGAATGAACAATTTATCCCATAATCGGCTGTAATAATCAAAGTAATGGATGGATCTTATTTATGAGAAGCCAAGAAGGTAAGTTAAGATATGCGGGTTATAGTAGAATAACATAATAGAAATGTCCATCTTAATTGAGTAAGAAGTGATAGGGCCACAACATCATTAATGCTAGTTGATGTTGAAGGGTAGCTTTGAACAATTGTTTTTTAAGGATATACGGGTTGTAATCGCTAGTTGTCTCCTTTTGGGTATTGAAAAAAACGTATGATATGAGATATTTTCCTATTTTATTACTGTTTTGGCTTTTCAGATGAGCTTTGGTCGCTATATATATGTTGGAAAACAAAAAATCTCATAAGGACAGTTAACTAGCGATGAATATAATTAAGGCTGGAAGTTTAGGAAATCATTTAGAAAATTTAATTATCTACTAGAAATAAGGTATGCTTTGATCCCAAAAACTTTAGAATTTTGGGAAAAATAAATTTTAGCAAGCGAAGGACAGGGAAATATTGTTGCGAAACCACGAGTCACTATCCCTATGCCTTAAAAGCTAAAATTTAAAAATATGCTTGCGCGTTGTTTTATATTTTGAAATAAAAGGAAATATTTTCAACATCTAAGATTAACTGTGCAATGCTCGGGTCAACCATGTGCATTATTTCATTGACCGAATACTTATTACATTAAGATGTGGCTTATTTTTCTAAAAATACATAAATGCAATTTCTTTGAATTTTTTTGTTCAAAAGCTTTTAAAGAAAAATACGTTCAAATGATTTTGGGAAATTGTGTTTAAATGCTTTGGGAAAATTGCGCTTTAATGCTTTTAAAAGGTTATTTTCAAACTATTTTGCAAGTTTAATTGAAAGGGGAAAAGGATTTTTAACAGAAAATGAGAAAATTTCCAATTTTCTAGTGCCACATGCTTGCCGTAGGGAGGATCGACGTGTTATTGAATATGAATTTTACTGTCCAATGGCTTCCCTCCTCAATCCCTCTCCATCTCCTCCTTACCCCCTCTCCCCTTCTCCAACAACCACTCCAACTGACCCTTCGTCGTCCGCCAACCCTCCCCCGATCTCATTCATACCTAAGAAATACGCCTCCCTCTTTAGCGCTAAGCCCACCTCCTCTCAGCCGACCACTGGTATTTATGTCAACAGCTCTGAAAAATCCAAACCAGATAGCTCGAAATATCCTCACCCCAATATCACCAAAACTATTCCAGAAAAATCATATGCACAAGTGGCTGCTCTCCCACCACTTATTCCCGACCTTCCGAGGCAGAAACGTCGGCGTTCCTTGCCGTCTTTTCGGCCACTCACAATCAACTTGCCCCGAGAAAAACAAAGCCAAATCATCCGCTTCATTTCCCGTGCGTGCCTCTGCCCCTTCAGCAAAAAACAAAACATCACTTCACTCCTATCGGGACCCAACACCACATCATTACACTGCCAAGCCGAAAAGCACCCTCACACCAATTAACATTCCGAAGTCCCCTCGTTCCCCACCCCATTCTCATACCAAAAATCCTTCTCATTCTCTTCACTCTGCTCCCCCTCCACAACACTTCTCTATGGACAACTCCTCACTTTACCTCACAGCAACAGTAATCAATGGAATCTGGACGGTAGAATCATTGCACCAAACCCTCTCAACCGCTCTTCATCACCATGATCTGCCAATCTGGATCATAAACAACAACAGCTTTGCCTTCTGCTGCCCCACTCACGAATCACTTGTCCTCGCCCTCCAACTCCGAACCGTTACCAAACCAGGCGGGTCCGTCCTCATCCAACCCTGGTCAGATCCTGAGCCTTCCTCTGTCAGCCTAGAACCGGTCACTTGGGCACGAATTCAAGGCTTCTTGGAGCTCCTCCCTGACCGCCCAGACGCGGTGCATTCCGCCCTGAACCCCTGGGGCCGCTTCATTGAATTTGATTGCTGCAACTGGGCAATGCTAGACCACCATTACCTGTATGTCAAAATACAATTTTTTGCAGGCGTCTCAACTCCTTCAACCTTTGTCGCTAACCTGAATAACCATGACTACCTTCTCTCCGTAGAAAGATGGGAACACGCGCACCCAAACCAAAACCCCGAGTCGCTCCCAATAGGTATTGATTTGGAGGAGGCGTTCAGATGTTTTGACGAACATATCCTCATAGAGGAACTGAATTCGGAAGATAGACATGACGCCATGAACTTAGATCCAGATATATTTGCACCCTTAGCTCCTCTCGACCCACCCCTCTGGTTGACCTCACCTCTCCGACCGAACCCAATGCCCCCATCCAGGCTGAACCCGATGCCCCTATCCCGGCCGAACCCGATGCCCCTAACCCACAAGAGAATTCCTTTGAAGTCATGGGTCCCCTTGGTTGGGACAGCTGGCCGATTGTAGATCA
The DNA here is from genome assembly GCA_030737815.1 of Allium fistulosum. NCBI lineage: Eukaryota > Viridiplantae > Streptophyta > Magnoliopsida > Asparagales > Amaryllidaceae > Allium > Allium fistulosum. Next base: position 1,076,828,983 of record CM060901.1, on the reverse strand, counting down.
GAATTGGAATCCCTATGCGGACCTAGACCTTTCCAATCCATGGTTCCTCCAATTTCCCATTCACAGCCACTCACCAGCTCTTCAAAACTCCGTAAGTCAGCTAGCCCTAATCCCCTCACCTCAGCATCCACCTCCAGCCAACTCTCATCCTTCATGCAACCAACCCTTGGATAACCAACTAGCCCTCCTTCCCTCGGACGTTCGAGCAGCAACATCGCCACCTCGGGTCGGACAAGAGTCTCCATTGGTCACTCCTACAGCAGTCAGACGTAGCGCCAGACTACATAAAGCAGCGTCTCACCCGGGTAGCTTTTTTAAACCTGTAGTTTTTTCCTCTGCTAACAAAATTCTTAATAAAAAAATTGCACGTTGCATGGGGGTGAACTTGCGAGAAGAACACCTAACAGCCATGCAAACACTAGAACAGGAGCGTTTGTCCCCTTCCCAATGAAGATTATCACCTGGAATGTCAGGGGTTTAGGGGACCCCAGCAAAAGAATTGCCCTAAATCTCACTCTGTCCCCACAAAAAAGTGATATTCTCCTCATCCAAGAATCAAAACTCGTGGACCCCTCTCCTACCCAAATAAGGCAGCTAGGTGGGCCATATCTTACTGGGTGGGCCCACTCGAATGCTGTAGGATCCAGTGGTGGTTTAATCACCCTCTGGAATGAATCCATATGGTATCATTGTCAAACCATCCTTCATCCTTCTGTCCTTCATGTTTCACTTTGCCACATCCAAACCAACACCATTTACTTCTTCTCCAATATTTACGGCCCACAAAATTCGACCGATAGAAATACCCTATGGAATAACTGCCTCGCCTTTGCCACCCACCTCAATGGCCCCTGGTTATTAGGGGGAGACTTCAACACCACCAGAAATACCCATGAGAGAAACTCCGGAAACATCTCTCAAGACTCAGATTCATTTAACTCCTTTATCAGTTCCGGTTCCCTAATTGACCCACCCATCAACAACAGACTATATACCTGGTCAAATCGTAGATCCGACCCGTCACTTGCTAAACTTGACAGATTCCTCTTCAATGTCAATTGGGACGATCTGCATCCCCTTTCCATCGTTTTCGGCCTAGCCTCGACTATTTCAGACCACTGCCCTCTAATCTTGGATTCGGGCTCATCCTCCAACCCAAATCGTCCCTTCCGCTTTGAACGCCTATGGACTCTGGAACCCTCATTCGACAATTTCATTCAACTGGCATGGTCCCAACCGGTTGTGTCCAACTCCGCAACCGACAGGGTAGTCTCCAAACTCCGCTCACTCAGAAAGATCATCAAACCTTGGGCCAAAAACATCTGGGGCTCCCTTCGTTCGCGCATTTCTACCACCCAAGATGCTATCTTAGAACTCAATATCCTCGAAGAATCTCGACCCCTAACTCCAACCGAATACTCTCAACTGAAGACATTAGAATCTAAGCTTGATAGACTTATCAAACAAGAGGAAATTGGTTGGAAACAAAGATCCAAAGCCAAATGGTTAGAGGAGGGAGACAGGAATACCTCCTTTTTCCATCGAATGGCCAATGGCAGACGCAGATCTATCAACATCACGGAGTTAGTCCACAACAATTCCAGCTTCACCGAATCGCCTGACCATCTCCGCCTCTTCACTGACTACTACCGAAATATCCTCGGCAAGTCATCCCCGGCGCTACCCCCTATTGATTGGAACCTCTTATACCCATCATGTCCCCCAATTCCTGTTCACCACCCATTTTCCGAAGATGAAGTTTGGGCCGCGCTTAGAGACTTGTCGGATGATAAGGCCCCGGGCCCAGATGGTTTTGGTCCACACTTTTTTAAACGTTATGGGGAAACCATCAAATTTGACTTGCTAGATATGTGCGAAGAATTCCAAACTAATCCCTCCTCAGTTGCCCGCCTTAACCACGCCAACATCATCCTCATGCCTAAATCCCCCGGCGCTAACACTATGCCCGCTTTCAGACCAATCAGCCTGCTCAACACCACATTCAAAATCATCACAAAGGTTCTTGCTAATAGACTTCAGTCAGTCATCGATCCTCTGGTGGGGGCGGAACAGTCCGCCTTCATACTAGGCAGAAATATTTTGGACTGTGTCGCCGCCACTCAAGAAGTTGTCTCTTACTGTCATAGAACATCAACCCCTGGTACCCTTCTAAAATTAGATTTTTCCAAAGCTTTCGACACGGTACACTGGGACTTCATCCTAGACCTTATGAAGCACAGGGGCTTTCCGCCAAAGTGGTGCGGTTGGATTGAAGGGATACTCAATACAAGCATTTCATCCATCTCAATCAATGGTTCTTCGGGTGGTCACATTAAATCAAACAGGGGATTGAGGTAAGGGGACCCGCTCTCTCCCCTAATATTTGTCCTGGTAGCGGATGTGTTCAACCAGATGATCAAACTTGCCTCGTCCAATGATTTATTTAGAGGTATCAAGCTTCAAAACTCAGATTTGTCTGTGTCTAACCTTCAATTTGCAGATGATACGATCCTATTCGCTTCCACCGATACCAACCACATCCATTGCCTCAAGGTTGCGCTGTATGTCTTTGAAGCAATTTCCGGCCTATCCATCAATTTTAAAAAAAGCTCTGTCATCATGCTTGGCAACTCCGCTCATCTTGGCCCTCAAATTTCATCCCTCCTCAATTGTAGCATAGCCCAATTCCCCATTTCATACCTAGGCATCCCCATCCGCCCCACCAATCTCCACCGTGCTGACTGGCTCCCCCTCATTTCCAAAATTGAATCCCGACTCTCAACTTGGAAGGCTCACTCGCTTTCTTCTGCAGGTCGCCTTGTCCTAGTCAAATCAGTCCTATCAGCCATCCCCTCATACTGGAGTCCTTCCTCACACTTCCATCCTGGGTTATCAAGAAAATTGACTCAATCAGGCGCTCGTTTCTTTGGAACGGTGGCAACGCAAAAAGGCTGGTCAACTGGAAGACGGTATGTCTGCACCGCAATCATGGGGGGTTAGGGATTATAGACCTTCGCACATTCAACCAAGCGTTGCTGTCCAAATGGTTTGGAGATTACTCACACCTGGAAACTACATCTGGAAATCGTGGATTCTATGTCAACATTATCATTCAAACCCCCATTTGGCGCTCCACACCACCACCCGGTTCAGGCCATCCCCCTTCTGGTCCGGGGTCCTTCTAACCCATCCTAGAGTCAAAACACTTTTCCAGGTGAAAATCGAAAGAGGAAACAGATGCCTCTTCTGGCACGACACTTGGTATGGCCAACTGCCCCTTTCTAAGCTCCTACCCAACCTCTTCTCGCACGCCATCCTCCCTTACGCAACAGTTGAAGACTACCTCACACTTGGTCCTGAGCACCTTTGCCCACCCTCCATCTTCGATGCAGACTTGGTTCCTGAACTCCTCTCCGCCACAAATATCCTCCTATCGATTCATCCTTCCAACAGTCAAGACCTCTTCCTCTGGGCCCTTGCACCTTCCAAGGGCTTCTCAGTCGCCTCCTGCTATCAACACCTAATTCACCCCGGAGGTCTTTTCTCCTGCCCCAGGATTTGGCATTGCAATCTTCCACCTCGCATAGCTTTTTTCCAATGGTGCCTAATTTCTGGAAGAATTAATACCAAGGACAGACTCAACAGACTCAACATCCCCATTGACCCGCGCTGCGTCTTCTGTTTAACACACGATGAATCAGTAACCTACCTTTTCTTCGAATGCGACTTCTCCTACTCAATTTGGGCTGCAACCAGTGCATATCTTTTGTGGTTTATCCCCAGCGCGACCTCCTTCTTCGAGTATTGGCAGTATAATCAGCAGAATGCGCTGATGGACACTTTCATATCAATCTTTAGTTGGTGCATTTGGAAAGAGTGGAATGCACACGTGTTTGGGAAACCTGCACGACATTTTGGTGGAACCTGTAGAAGTATCACTCACTTTTTCTCCTCTCTAACAGGTCAAACCTCCTCCGCGCCGTTCCGTCTGAGTCTCCCGCCTTGCAACGTCCAACCAGCTGAGTCTCAAGGTAGTACTAATGCATCTCCGGAAAGGTAGTTTTAGTCCACCGTGGGCCATTTCTTAGCACCTGTAATAGTTAGTTTGTAATGGACTATGATACTCTAGCACTTTAATTGTATTTTGTTGCTTCATACCTATTTTTTTGGCCATCGATCGGGCTTGTCGATCGACCTCTTACATATTATATAATATAACTACTTAACCGGCTGTGTAGTTTCACGCTACACACTCGTCTCTCTAAAAAAAATGGAATTTTAGAAAACGATAGAATTTGACCATGAAACTTGCTCCATTTTGCTCATGGCGATTTTTTGAGCAATTTTATATATGAAGTTTTGCGATCAGAGTTCAAACGAAAAAGCTATCAACGTTTGAAGTTCTCGGATCGAAAATAATTAAAAAGAAATTAAAGGAAATAAATAATAAATAAACACATGGACCCCACCAATCGACCCCTCCTTGTAGGCCCGTCAATGGTCTGATATAGATTCAAATAGTGCCATACTCGTATTCATATTCGAAATCATTTTCGGATATCCATATCTACGGATGCGGACGGATATTAGATATTTATCGGATATTCTTCGACCAATACACAACTAATAAATCTAAACAAATAAATATAAAATTTAAATTCATTTTGAATCCATTTCAGTACTAAAAATATAAAAGATAATAAATACGCTAAGAAAAATAATTTTAAGCAGCGAATACTGAATTTTATACACATATTAAAAAAATATCTAAATAAACTAGTGATTGACAATCATTTTTTCTACTAAAGCACACAAAAAAATAACTACAATCTGGTTAAAACCCGAATGGGTAGTTATTAGATATGGATGTGGCCATAGCCGCATCTGTATCCATTTTTCGAATATAGGATAATTTTTTATATTTTGGACATGGATATGGACAGATTTCGGATTTTTCGGGTACATGTCAATAGCCCTACTTCCTTAGACTGGTCGACCTCCAGTGGTCGATCCCTATAGAGGAGTGTTCGACCTGTTGTAGTGCTGGCAGTTAGGGTTGAACCATGGCTTAACGGTCCATATTTAATAGATACTAATCTAACAGATAGAATTGATTCCAACGACTCTAAATAAAGGCCTTGCCCCTCACTTTTCTTCTTATATTTTTTTGAACAGTGTAGCGAAGCTCTACCATTTTCTCTTCTCCACTATTTCTTAAAATGATAAAAGTATTATATTTTGTGTGTGTATGTGTATTGAGAATGGCTGAAAGTAAAAGAGAAGAAGAGAAGGAGTGAATCAATTATGTGAAAAAGGTAAATTCTATAATTATAAATTTAAAATTCCAATTAACTCAAACCTCCTCTCTTATATGTAATTCTAATAGGTATGTATATATATTGTTATACATATTTTTGGAATGGAAAAGAAAAAGAATCAATTAAAGGGATGATTTGAGATTTGGAGATTTGGAAAGCTAAAAAGGCGAGTAGAAATTATATGATTTATATATAACATCGAAATTTATGGCGTTGAATTTTATTTGATTATTATACTTATGTAAGATCTGTTGAATTGTAGGTTTAAATTGAATATATTTAATTGAAACATCGCCTACATATTTTGTAAGTTATGTAATTGTGATGGAATGACATATACACCCTAATTTGGAAATTGTCCCCTCAACATTTTAAAGTATGATGTGATAAGATTGTAAAGTTTATTCCAAATTTATGTTAATTAGGTTGTAAATTTATTTAGTAATTGTTTGGAACTCCCTAATTTGACTTAGAATGTAAATTTCTATGTTTTAATTTTTTGGAAGCGTTATAGGTACAATTTAGTTGTATCTATTTCCATATAAATTTCCATAAGCTATCTAACTTCACAAATATGTATAAAAAGTGCGTTGTTTGGAATAAGAAAGAATATACCAAATGATATAGATGTGTAAAGTACAGATGTTCTTCTCCGTAGTTTGCACTATCTATTTCAATAGAAACAAATAAAAGATAATTCGTTGTAATTTCAAACGGAGCAAAAGTCTCACTTTTAGGTAGTTTATGGAAAGTTATAATGGCAATAATTTACTTCTTGGGAAGGGTAGCTACAATATGTTAAAATGTGGACACGAATGTTCTTTGTAGAATATACATATAAGTGTATGTTCAGAAATTCCTATATGTAGTAATTAGTGTGTAAAAAATAGAAAGACACACACATATACATATACATATACATAAATATATATTACATATAATCGCGCATACTAATAATATATATATATATAAAGAAAATAAGCGTAATAAATAAATATATGTCAAGACTCATATTAGTTATAATTAGGATGATTAAATCTTAATAACGTAGTAAACATACAATTTGGAGGTTGCAATGGAAAAAGAGGTAGTAACTCCAACATTTATGAATAATGATTGAAATATTAATGGGCAAATAAATACGTAGTTAATAGAGAGATACCGAAATCAAATGGGCACATGTGTTTAAGGGATTAATTGTAGTATTAAACATTACATTTACGGGGAAAACTAAATAGGCATAATTAGTTGAATTTGAAGTGAACAAATAAATACCATTATTGATTGTCCAATTTGAGTAAAAATGACCATTTATTAAGGACAATTAATTAGGGATAAAGAAATAAGTGACATTTAGGTGGCATAAATAGGAAAGGAAGAATATAGGAAATAAGGGCATTAATTTTTTTATAGAAAATAAATAAATGAATGCTATGAAATAAACTTAGGAGGAAATATAATCTCAATAGTGGAAATTATATAGCCTCAGTAATGCATTTAGGACGAGCGTGAATTAGTGGGCCTAGCCCAATATTTAGGTTTAAGATAACTAGCTAGTTAGTATAGGTTGGGATGTAAGGTCAGTAGAGTTACACAATGAAAGTTTGCCCTTCAACTTGAGGCTACCGCAATTGTGTATATGTACAACTGATGTTTGATATCTCTAACTTTAGGACCCGTGGGGATGGGATATACATTTGCGTATAGGTGTAGGAAAATATACCAAGGGTTCATCTCAGATTTGAAGTATTAAATGGTTTAGTGCCTTTAGTGATGTCAAGGGGTTTACTTCGGAGTAGAAGGTATTATGGCCATTGGGTCTTCCTCCTCTTTATATAAGAAGTTTTAAAAAACCTACAACAGTGCCTAATAGGAAAATGAGTTATGCTTCATTTCTAAACAAGAGGTATTAAGTAACTGAAGTGGGCATTTTTTTACTTATATTAGGCAAGTCTAAATGGGATTTTGGCTGTGGAGTTGGCGGGCTATGTCAATGTTGTTGGTAAACCGGTATTTAAGAGTAGGGCTGACATGTAGGCTTTGACTACCAGTGGTCCTGAGCAGTCGTTAGCAAAGACTTGGGTTATGCCCCAACGAATTTCGCTTCCTACTACTATAGAATCTGTATAGGATACACAAAGACATTAAATTTAATTAATTATTTATTTGTCGGAATTGGGCTAGTTAACCCTTAACTAAGTCTTTGAGATGTGTTAGGAATACAATTAATTAAATTATAATGCCATACCTAGGGGTCATCAGCCTTCATAGCTAAGGGCCGGTTGACTAGGGTTTATGTTACGAAGGGCTCAATTCATGGTTGAGGTATTAGATGGTTATTTGGTCTGCCTCCTCCTAAGTCAAGAAGTATTAAGTGGTCGAGGTTTTCTTTTGGGCAGTACAATGCTTTTATATTTACACACACACACAGATATATATATATATATAAATTTACCTCGGAGAAGGTTGAATATATCGTACGTGCATATGTAATTAATCGGATAAGACGTGAATAATAGACATAAAAATTAAATAGAAATCAATCAGCATAAACTAGTGTTATGGATAAAGTATGTAATTAATCACCAAAACGTTGTTCTGACCACCTCCTCATTACAACTCACAGGGTTGATTTAGAGGGACATGCTACTAGTGCAAGATGCGAATGGTTAATGGAGAAGTCTTCTTATTCATGCTCGGCACTGACAAGGCAACTAGATATTCAAGGAATAATATTGATTCTAAGGTAGTAGCCTTAGTTCGTATATATGTTCTGTTATATTTTTCTATTCCGTTTTGAGTTTATGTAGATAGTTCTTTGATATACTTATGTTTATTTTAGATTACCAGCACCAACACATATATATACCCTGGAGAAGTCTTCTCATTCGAGCCTATTAAGGTGCAAGTTGTTACATTTAGTATCAGGGCTTATGTTCGTCGATCATATGAATTAGGATACATCGAGAGAATGTATTTGTATTTTTACCTATATTATATATATTATAAGCTAAACTCAATGAATTTCGACTATAGAAGTAGTTGCGACCATATTCTAAAAAGATGGATGAGGGAACTATGAGTTGAAACAATAAGTAGGGTTAAATTTATTTTCCTATCCCAATTACCCCATGGGGTGTAGGCTGTACCATAAGGCGTTAACCAAAAAGAGCATGAGCGAGACATATAGAAGGATTTCTGAAGCTGGATAGTACTTGAACCCATTGTTAGACCTAGACTGCCCTATGATTGTGAATTTTGCTGGATTGCCAATTGAAGAGGTACATTTCATCTAGACAGGTGGGAATAGAACATATATGTTACAAGCATACAGAAGTAAGATGTGAAAAGGGATTAAGAAATTTCTCATGAGAGGGTATACATTAACCACCATAAGATGATAACCAGATTTTTAATACATTCTTAATGAAGATGAGTTAAGAATGAGTAAAAAAGAAGGAAAGTCCATAACAAAGGACGAATAAAAGTCCATTTCTAAGTCCGACCTCATGTGAAGGAATTTAGTAAAAAGATTTTGAAAGTTTCTTGATTTGTTTAGAAAATTAAAAGTCCATTTTTAAGTCCAATTTCGTGTGTAAGAACCTATTTGTTTAGAAAATTAATATATTAGTTTGAATTTTAATTTAGTAGGTATTTTATTATGCAAATCTAGATTTGAAATTTAAAATTTGAATTTAAATTCAAAATTATTTATATTAATATTTATAATTATTTTATATCATAATGTTAGTTATATATATATATATATCTGTGTGTGTGTCATTTATATTATAAATATCATTTTATATTATATATATATGTACATGAAGGGGCTAATATGTCCGTTGCGGTGTTAATCCCCGCACTTATACATGGGCATATTAAACTATATGCACTGTATATATTGTATGTGCACGTACACTCGCATGTGTATATGATATGCATGTTATATATTTATAATATAAGTATAACATTTAAAATGAAACATTTTTATAACCTAAATAAAATATCGATTTTATTTAAAATTAATTTAGATCAGATCTAAATAAATTTAAATAAATTTAAACTTTATAGGCCTAATAAGATCCAAAATGGAATAATTTTTTTGAAATTTACTCATTTAACCTGCTGCTTGCTGGCCCCGATCCAGTAGATTGTACAACACTATGCATTCTTTATACTTGTTGTTTAGTTATTATGGATTTAGTGTAGGGAAAACTCATCCTACATGGTGTAACAACCCAAAATTTTTAACAAATATTTTATTCATTTATTTAAAACCTTGGTGTTTAATTGATTAAAAGAGTTTGAAACGTTAAAATTTCTTGAATTTAATTTTAAAACATTTTTCCAATTTTTAAATAAATATAAGCTATTTCCGTAATGGTAGATTTTGGTTAAAAATTTTGACACTAATTGAAATTTTAAATTTTAAATTCTAACTTCAAATCTTTATTTTAAATATATATATTTACAACATTTATTTCACTGTTGTTTTACTTACTTATATTGGTTATATACTTTTAAATTAAGTAATAAAAAATGTTGTAAAAAGGCAATAAATTATGCGTTTTAAATTGGTACGTTATATCCGTTCTTGTTTAATTTATTTGGCGCTATAAATGGTACGCTATTTCCTAATATATTCTTTAGCATATTTACTAAATAAATAAGAAACGTATAAATTTAAATGCGTTACTTTTATTTTAATGTGGGCGTATGTTTCATTTGATTAATGCATCTATAGTGCGCATTCTTAATAAAAAATTATTACCTTAACTAAATAAATAAATTTATCTGTAGCCATGCATTCTAAGTGGGAAAGAAATCATTTCCCTAGCCGTTCAATTTCTTTTAAATCTAGCTTTGATAGGTTACGTGTAAATTTCTACGCTTCTCTTTTTCTTCATTTTTATAATAGGAATAAAATCTCCAAATTCGCATAGCCGTTCCAAGCAAATTTATTTCTCTTTAGACGTTCAAAATCCGTTTCAAGATTGCTTGAAGTTCATGTGTAAACTTTTACACGTTCTTTTTGATTCAATGGTTTTAATTTGGTATAAAAACTCTTTTATTTACTTACCGCTCAAAACAACAAATATTTCTTGCCTATATTCTCTCACCTCAATCAATGCAATCGTGTATAATTGATTTAAATTTATTTCTTGCCTATATTCTCTCACCTCAATCAATGCAATTGTGTATAATTGATTTAAATTTATTTCTTGCCTATATTCTCTCACCTTAATCAACACAACCCTGATAAATATATCCCTCGTACACAAATAGTTTTCAATTGCATCTCAACATTTCCTTCATTTCTTCTTGCGTGCGTGAGCTCTGAAGGTATGGCCTCCATTTTCTTCCTTTTATTTTATATTTTTTTTCTTCCATGCTTTGCTTCTCCCCTCCCTGTCCTCTGCTTCCAATATATTTGACAAATCCATCTTTATATTTCAACTCGCGTTCACAAATTTTCAAGTTATAACAGTCTCCATTTAATTGATATTTTAGCATAAAACTATATCTACATATTTTTTTATGTTTAATGGTTATGTGAATTTTAAGCCAAGCTTTTCAGAGATGTATATATATGTAGTCTTATATCTTATTTGTTATTATAAATATTAGTAATATACATATTTTGAAAATATAATTTGATTTTTATTCCTGTTCGAATATAACATATATTAGTATGGCAGCCGAGTGTTGTAAAAGCATTAGTGATTAATGTTGTAAAACTAAAAATTTAAATGTATAATTTTCATCTTGATTGTAGTGTATATATATAAAGTATGTTTTGTTTTTTTCTCCTTTCTGTAGATATTCGTATATAAATACGTTGTTATATGGTTTGTATATGATAGTTGTTGAGTCGATTTTATAAAACTGTGTTTAAAAGTTTCCATTTTGTTTAACAATAAATTGTAATTTTACAAGGTATGTATATAACAGTGGCTTATAAGTTTAAGTAATATATGTATATAAATTTTCGATTTACATACATGACCTGTATGTATCATTCGAGTGCATGATCTATTAGTCTTGTTTATATGGATATAAAGGGACAGATTGTATATATTGGTTTCTTTTATAAAATCTGTTGTTTATGTATAAAACTATGCATAAGTTATATTTTTAAATAAATATCTATTTAACTAGTTTGTTTTAATTTTTGTTATAATATAAATAGCTACAGTACAGTTTCCTATACATTAGGTTATAGGGATGATGTTATATATATATTTTTATTTAAATTATTGTTTTAAATCGTTATATATATGTTAATTTGTTAAAAATCTAGTGTATGGTGTTTATTTATATCTCAGGTTTTGGTTGTTAAAATGCATAGTTGTAGAGATAGGTAGTTATATTATACATTTCAGAGATTTTGGGTCTAGTCGTACAAGTGTTATGATGATTTTTCAGCGTATAAATTATATTGATATAAAATATAGGTTGATTTTAGTATACATGTTCAATTTAAAACAACAATGTTTGAAATATATATATATGTAAAATTTTATTGCGTTTGAATTAAATATCGATTTGAAAATATACGTTTTAAATTGATTTTTCTGAAAATTATAAATGCAATGTATCTTCTTCATCGATCCCGTTTTGATTTGAATTCGTCTATTCCTATTTATCAGCTTATTCGTGATTCATGCCAATCTTGTTCGTTTTGGAAATTCGTTCTTGGATTCGTAACCCATTTCAAATCTCTCTAGCCTCAAAAGGTGAGCAATCACTCACGATTAACGTTCTTATATTTATTAAATTTGATTTCAATTGAAACGACAATTGAAATATGTTGCTGTAGTTATTTAAATTGTTATATATGCTATTATCTGTAACTGTTCACCTGTGGGATATGACACCATATCCTGTTGTTTATATTATATTGTTATTGATGATATATGTCTGTTGTTGTATTTTATATTATCTATTGTCACTCTGCAAGTTCCCTGTTAGTATAGAATTCACTATGGGTTGAAATGATACATACCCGAATGGACTTTAGAATAGGAGAAAATCGTTATGGGTTAAAATGATAAACCCAAGCGATTTTCATTTGAATTGAAATTGGGATTACGGGTTGAAATTATATCTACCCGTATATATTTAAATTACGGATTGAAATAATAAATATCCATATCACTTAACCATATGATAGATATATATACAGACACCGTTGGTCCATATATATAAATATTTTAAAAAAATAAATTCTATGGATTTGGAAAGAAATATATGGTTTAATAAATGTTGATTCTTAAATTATTTAATTTAATTAAGATTGATTTAATACATATATTATGGTTAAGTATTTAAATTTATGTTTCAAAATAGAATTTAGTAATAATTTGAATAAGTTAAGGTTGGGAAGACAATTTATTTAATTAAACCGATTTGAAACTTATTGAAATTGAGATATAAGATATGATTTATAACTTGGGTTTGATTTAAGTAATTTAATAAATATTTCTTATTTAAATAAATTTAAGGAAATATTTAGTAAAAATGTAATTTAAGCTAGTTAAATGATATTGAATTTATTAAGTGAATATTCCCTGATTAAATAATAAATGAAGTTAAATCAAGAGCTATATGAAACTGTTAAATTTAAATTTGAAATTGTTGAATATTAATGCTTTGAAATATATTGGAATTTAAATGGTTTATTTTGTGATTCAGATCTGCATTTGAAATCAATATAATTTGAATTTGTTATTTAAAAACTGAATTGAATTAAAATGGAAAATTTTGGATTGAATTAAATTGGAATTTGGAATTTGGAATTTGGAATTTGAGTTGATTTGAATCGATTTGTGAGACTTGAGGAAATTATAAATACTTTACTTTATAAATTATTTAGGAAAATAGATATATTTGAAATGAAATGATATTTTGGTTTGAAGTATAAATTAAATTGAATGACCACGGTGTTAGAGTGTATACTTCTACATTTTAGATAGTTCCACGGATCCTTAGAGGATGGTTATCCCAAACATCCTTTAAGTTACTTGTATTTCAGTTGATATTTCACTTGAGTTGGATTTATTGATATAAGAATGTTAATCCTGACTCGAGTGTTTTTTTTTGCTTTACGCTCGGGTCAGACCGAGTGATACAGCATTTGAGACTCACCTTTGGAGTTTGGAGCTTCGCTTGGAGATCCAACTATTGATTCAGCTTACAAATATTCAGTTGATTCCAGTGTTGTATTTAGATTTGATTATTGTATCAAGACTCCCGTGATTCGAGACTTCTGTTGTATTTTGTTTGCTTTATTATATATAAATGGTAGCTTCATGAACTACTATTCTCTTGTTTCCGCTGCATTCTGTTATATACTCTGTATATGTGATTCTGTGATTATTTTATTTACTGTACATGCTGAGTTTTGCCAAATTTAAATTAACAATCTATTGTTTTGAATTATTCAAGTCTGACATGTGTGGATTTATTGTCGATTAGAATGGTCCAAAATAATAGGTCGTTACACATGGCAACATATTCTTACTAAGTTTTTTTGTTTTAGGGAGCGGTATTACTCATTCTAGGCTTTATGTCTGGCTCGTGTATTTATTTTTCCCTTATAAACTGTAACAACCTTGATTTCTACATTGTAAATTAAATAATTTTAAATCTAAAAAAAGATTGTTTGAATTTGATATCCAATAATTATTATTTTTGAAAGTAACTATTTTTTTAATTTAAGGCTATTAATAAAACTTTTTTTTAATAAATTGAAATAAATTAATAAATTCTTTTCGAATAATGTATTGAATAATTAAATAGAGTGAAACAATATTGAATTAAATGAAATTGGAAAGTTATCAAATTGTATTTCATAGAATAATGTGTAAGTCAATTTATATTAGATTGGAATTTTATTTATACATAAAATACAAGAGTTCATTAAAATAAAATGAAAGGAAAAGAAAAGAAAAGAAAAGGAGAATTTGTTTATTTAAATTAGAGCCCAAAGCCCATTTGAACTCATTATTTTCTCCTTCTTTCTAGAAAACTCCTCTCTACACAAATCAAGTCCGTAACTCCATCTTCAGCCTTAATGCCTAAATTGATTTGCGGATTAATTAAACAAAGGATGCACATAATCACGTATAATCCTGGCAATGGCATGCATCTCGTAGGCAATGTCAAAGGCGAGCTTGCGCTTGAGATGGAAACCGAGACCTAGTGTTATTGTGCAGCCTAGTGATGTCATGATGGGGGAAGAGCTGCATTCGTGAAGGCTGGTGGCTTGAAAGAGGCGTGCGTGCGAGCGTTGGTGTTGGTTGATTTGGGGTCTAGGATGGAGGTGTTTTCGTGCGGACATGCGAGTTTGGCCAAATGATGATACAAGGAGGTAGGTTGGTGATGTGCTTAGGGTAGTCGTCGATTTGGAATTCAAGCATAGCTTCAATGAGTTTCTAAACTCACAACTACAGTTGGATTAAATTGCTAGATGTATGCATGTTTTGTAAATTTGTTTAATCGATTTGTTAAATTGTTTATTTGGAATTGATTGATGTTTGGATGCTGGTCGATTGTGTTGATTAGAATTGTGAATTTGCAAATGAAAAGTTTGTTCGATTGTGGATTGAACTATATATATTTGTTTGTCGATGTATATATTCATAGTGATGTTATTATATATGGTTGTAGGGTAATTATATTCCATAAATTTTACATTTAGATAATTATTTATTTTGTTTAAAATGATGTTTGGAAAGCTTTGAAAAATATTATTTAAGGGTTTTAAAATTTTATTAAAAGTATTTTACAAATATTTTACTAAATTTTATTCAATTTAGCCATTTTTAAAATATACAAATATGTTTTTAATTATAAATATGAATATAGTTTTCTTTTGGTTATAAAAACCCTTTTTAAAATCAATATTACAATATATTATAAGTTTGGATATGTTTTAAAGGCAATAGAATATAATGCTATGTTATGAAATATATTACGAGAATGATGATTATAGTATTCTAAAAAGATTTTTATTATAAAGATTATTAAAATGTTATTGAAAGATTTTTCAAACCATAAAAAGATATAGAATTCTTTTTATGAAATAATTAAATGATTTTGGATATTTTTTGAATAAATAAAAATCTCTTTTTATAATATAAGAATTGGTAGGTGCCTTTATATTTATTGATATTGTACTCCTGTTATTAGC
This sequence comes from Allium fistulosum, assembly GCA_030737815.1. Classification (NCBI taxonomy): domain Eukaryota; kingdom Viridiplantae; phylum Streptophyta; class Magnoliopsida; order Asparagales; family Amaryllidaceae; genus Allium; species Allium fistulosum. The sequence continues at coordinate 1,076,813,467 of CM060901.1, read as the reverse complement.
ATTGGTAGGTGCCTTTATATTTATTGATATTGTGTGCCACTATCATGAGGTACTCCTGTTATTTGCATTGGAGAGAACTAGACAGATAGAATCCACCCTAGCAGCCTAATCTTAGGGACGCGCCCCAAATCCAAAACACCTTTATTGGATATTATCTTTGATATGCCTAACGGGATTTGGGTTGGTTGACCCATACGGTAGGTGCCCCCTATCGCTCCTTGGGTTGCATAGACCAACAATCTTTTACCTACGAAGGCAAAGCAGGGTAATGACTAAGACTATGCGCATATGAGCCATTGGTGGATATGTGTCACATTATTCGTCAGGGTAATTGAACATTGTTGGAGAAGATCTGGTTAGGTGACCCTGGGATCCTGGAGTCTAGATACTGCCATCAGTCTCCCTTCTGGTTGTAATGGAGTGGTATATTGAAATATACTATTGATACACCTCACTTTAGTATAGATATGGGTTAGGCGACCCAGGGTTAGGTGGCCTACATATTAATGTATATATCACTCCACTTAGGACTTCGTGTCTCCTTACAATCATTCACCCGTCACGATTAATTCTGATTTATCACTTACTTCAATGAAGGATTCATAAACCTTCCTCATACTAGTTCTCAATATACTAGACATGCATGAAGAGGTATATCTAATACTAAATTATAAGGTATGGTGGCTCTACATGGTGGAATGATAAATCTCATCCTATAAACCTTGTCTACAAGGCTTTAGCCCCTCAGACCTTAAATCCTACATTTTCATGGTATTCTAGAATTTGGTCCACTAAATCGAAGCCAAATGAGAAATGGATGCTTTGGAAAATTATCAATAACGCTAATCACACTTAGGATAACCTAGTTTTTAAAGGTCTTACTATAATATCCCAATGTGTTCTATGCAACAATGCTACAAAGAATAACTCTCATTTGTTTTTAGACTACTGGTATTCTTTTAAAATCTGGCATACTGTTCTTTGTTATTTCAACCTACATAATCCTTCCACTGTTTCTAAAATTTAATGGTATTACATATTTAAAGCCACTATATGGAAATGCAATAGCACCAATCTCGTTCCATGCTACTTGAAAATTTTTGTAACTGCAATATGGGAAGAAAGGAATAAGCGTATATTCATTAAGGAAATAAGTTCTGTTGATAGTTTAATTTATCAAATATTATAGTAATTCTATGTGTGCATATATGTTTTTCAGGGTTTGGTTAGGTTTTCTTTTTGTGGATTTGCTCATGGTTTTTTATTGTTCTTTTGTTTTTTAGTTTTAGCATTTTCTTTGTCGAGGTAGCATGTTACTTTGGAAAATTTTCATTCTTCTTATTCTATTCTGGAAGGGGCTAGTTTTTCCCTATTAGCTTTGCTAAAAAAGATTATATCTGGAATTGGATCCAAAATATAGTGGATTCTCGTATCTTTTATTATATATGGTTTCTTTTGGCAGGTAGCCTATATTCTATACTGATGTTGGTATTCTAGTACTCGAAACCGAGAAATATACTTGGGCATTGATGTTAACTAGCCTAATTATACTTGATGACATCTCATATTCGATAATTTATGGACTTTGATGATAATTCTTGATTTGGATGATTTACCCATCGATATTATTTCGATTAGATAATATTTGATGTTATTTTATATCGATGATGACATCTCAAATTTTATACTGTGCTTGTCGCTATTATAACTCTTGAAGGAGGTGAGTATTGTTTTATAACTTATATAGAACTTTTCTAAATAGTTCCAGGATTTAAAAAAAAAAGATAATAAACACAGATATATATTAACAGGAAGTAAAAATAAAGTAAAAGTAAGATAGATGACACCAAGAGTTTTATACTGGTTCGGATTGACCAATCCTACATCCAGTCCTGTACAATATCTGTACAAATTTCCTTTCAAATGCCTATTTTAATTGGGTACCAAGCAAACCAGAATACGATCTTGATTTTAAGGCAACAAGATACACCCTCCTGGCTTTCCAAGTTGAGGGTAGACTCCCTTGATTTTACCGATCAACAAGATTACCCACCTGATTTAAACAGACAACAAGCACACCCTCACAAAATAGCAGTAGAGAGTTGTTGATTACAAATACAAATAGTTGTAACTTGGATACATCATATCCTATAGCCCTTTTATAGCACTTTGATCTTTGAATTGGTGAAAGAATACTTATAAAACAGTGAGTAGATTATAAGAATGGATGTGGTAAAGTAGAGATTGAATTTGAGTGGATTTGAAGGGTATAGAAATAAGGTTTTTTTTAAATATATATTGAGATTTTAGAGTAAGAAGAATGAAGAAAATTTTATTAAATTAATTCATTTTTCAATTCAATTTATATAATGTTTTAAGGGACAAGTCTATTCACAAAGAGATGGAGCCAAAAATCACAACTCTTAAAACTTTTTAAAAACTTTTAAGCTATACATATGTCAACATAATCATGCAACATATTTTATCTTATCCTTTTATTTTGAGAAAAATAGAAACACTTTTAAAAGTGTTGTGAAATTCTGATATTTTGTAAAATCATTTTAAAAAATAGTTTTTAAATACTTCAATAAATAAAAATTTATAAAATATTTGTATAAATATATTCTTAAAATAAAATAAATATTTTGGTGATATTGTATTCAAGGAAAAGAAAGTAGCTATTCAAGGACTTTAACAAATTTATCTAATGTCTATTAACTATTATCTATAGTCTTAAATTCTTCATTTCTTTGTCTTTAAACACATGAGTCTTCAATTGTCTTGATCATCTCTAAGTCTTGATATCTAGTCTTTTTAATGGTCAGTCTTCAAACTCGATAGTCATTTACTGCGTAATATTCTACAAAACATTCTGTACAACTTGGAAAAACATTAGTGCCTATATTTATATAGTTGTTGTCATTAAAATCAATGTCTATAGATTAAAAATCTCCCTTTTCTGATTATGACAACTAGGTAAATATTTTTATAATAAAATATAATGTAACTCCCCCTAAATTAGTTAACTCCCTATATTTTGAATAACTCTCCCATAGTATATGCGTATATTATATTTAATATTTTCACCACAACAAATATATCCTATTCCAACATTAAAAAACGTTGTAATAGGGGTCTCACAACATTTTTACAAACATAGTATTAGGCCAAGTTGTAATAAGGATGACATTTGTAACGACCCAGAATTTCTGTCATTTGAATTTGGAATATTTAATTGATTTTAAATATTGAAAAGTTAATTTTATAAGTTAAATAACTTATATTTCATATATATCGATTTATTTGATAATTAAATTGTTAAATTTAATATTTGAAATTGTTTAAATAATTAAATCTTGAATTTAATACAAATGAAAACATTTCGAAAGTTGATTTAAATTATATTTGAATAAGAAGGAGGATAGTAAACTTTTAAATTTGACTTAAAAGTGAATGAATAGATATTAGAAATTTTATATTTTAATTAACGTGTAAAAATAGCTTTCTGGGGCGCTGTCTCGGATTTTGACGAAACCAGTTTCATCGGATCTGTATAGTGAATTATTATATGCCGTCGAATTTCATGGCGATTGGATGTATAGTTTGGTCGTGTGAATTCGAAACGCGTAGAAATTAATTAAAGGAATTTAATTTAATATAATTTGATTTTGAAAAGCTATCTTCTGTATATGATGGAATTAGCTCCCGATACATATTCCTTATGTTCGGAATAAGGGTATAACATATAGAACGCCAGGCGGCATGCTTCGTTTGGAGTTCGAAATTTTCACGGATGAATAGTGCTGAGTTTAATTTCCTATAAAAGGGATTAATTATCTTCATTTGCAACTAAACCCTAGCTTCTAAATTTCAGCCGCCTTTAAACCAAACCATCCAATGGCCAACATCGATCGGAGCCTCTAGGGGCCGAACTAGCCAAGGACTTGAACTAGGAAAACGTAGAGCACGACGATACGAAGCAATTCACCTATTGGATCGTCGAAACGACGACCGAGGCTTCTACTAAGCTTGTTCAATAGCGAGTAGGTTACGTTTAACAACCCAAAAAATTAGAGTAATAATAATTAATTGAATAATAAAATAGGGTTGGGAAATTATCAAAATTAAGCCATGGGAGTTGCACCATTGGGTCCGTGGTAATTTTCTGAACAATTTTCATATATAACTTGTTGAAATCCGAGTCAGTATGGAGAAGTTATGAGAGAAACAAAGAAAATCAGAATTATATATATAATTAAACAAAAATGAAAAAAAGGCAGACCCATTACGGGTCGACCCACGCCTGAGTCGGGTCGACCTGCATTATTCCCTGGACGATTTTTCGTCCAGGTGCGAGCCAAAGAATGTAAATTTGATTTTTGGTAAAATCCTGTGCGTTCATAGCCGCATCCGATGGTTCCTAGTGAGCCTATGACGTGGTTGCACCAGATTAAATCTTCAAATCTGACTGCCTGAGATCCCTGAGCCACACTATAAATAGAATCCTAGGCCTAGCTATTTTTCTCATTCATATTTTCTCCCAATTGGGTTCACTGCCTGAGCCTGAACCTGAACCCTAAATAGAAATTTTTTCTAGGAAGGACATCATTTTAATAAAAATATTTTACACCCTAGAAGTGGATCTAGAAAGGCCTAGGATTAGAGCTAAGGCCTAAAATAATAGGTTTCTCAATAGTTGTAGTTTTTCTACAATTTTGAGACAGTTTTTATGTAAGTTTATTTTTAGTCAGTTTTTAAGTAAATTTCAGAAGTTCTTTTCAGTCTATTTTTATTCAGCTGTTTTATTCAGTTATTTGCATTTATTTACAGTTATTTACATTTGTTTTAAGTTGGAATTTAGCCTGTAAATGTTATTTTCTTTTTATAGAGATTTAATCCTTTTTGACGCGAATAAAATATTGAAAAGAGAAGAATTCACAATTATGGATTAAAACAGAAAAACACTAAACTTATAGAAATCGAATGTAAAATGAGAAAAACTGAAATAGGCAAATTTGAGATATTTGCAAGCATGATTATAACAAGTGGTTATAACTAAAAAGAGAAAGTGGGAGAGTAACAGTTGCAGGAACAATTATAACACGTAGGTTATAACTAGAAAGAAAGAAATAACAGAAGGGGCTTATTTTAAAACTTAGATCTTGGATTAAGTTAATAAGCAAATATAGCAGTAATGGCCCGTACCGGCAGCATTCAATTTCAGGTCTAGGACTGATGGTCTCACACGTGGGTGAGGCTGGGCACGCTTATGCTGATTAGGGTAAATAAGTGGCCAATAGGTAGAGGCTCAAATTTAGGGATTTGGGCAAGGGGCGCAAAGTTAGAAGATTTGTTTGTTAGGACCAGTACCGGCAGCTTTCCCTTTTAGGTCGAGGACTGGTGATCTCACTCGTGGGTGAGGCTGGGCACGCTTATGCTAATTAGGGTAAATAAAGGGTCAAGTAGGAAGCGACAGTTAGTGTGTACCGGCGATGACCGAGCGTGCGGCGTCGATTAGGGTAAATAATTCGCTACTGCATCCTAAGCGCTAAGAGATGTCTTTTGCTGTGGGACCAACAGGTTTGGTTCACAGTGGCACAACAGATATAGGAAAGGCCAATCAATGGGTAGGATTAGGATTTCAACCTAATCAAGTTAGTAGTTGAGATAGGATTAGGGTTTCAGCCTAATCACAATAGTTTAAGACAAGCGTAAACAATCAAAGCAAACAGTCAAACATAATCAGAAACAATATTTTATGTAAGTTATATATGTTCTGTATCTTCCTTTCATGCTAGAACTATTGCTTAGGCTATTATCTTTATCTTGCTTAGAAATGCTAGTAATTACTTTCACTCACCAGACTTATTGTCTGACCCACTCCTCTATCTTTCCTTTTTCCCCAATAGGCCAGCGGAGTTGAGAATAGTTGATTCAGGTTGCTTGGAGATTCATTTACGGAGTTTTCTCATTTCAGATGTAGTCTTCTTCTTTTCATCTTTTTCATTTGGCTTATGATGGATTGGCGCTTGTGAGAGGGATTATTATTGTTATTTTTGTACTCTGATTATGTGAGACTGAGATGTATTTTCTTGAGACATGAGAGATTTGGAGTTTTTGAGACATGTTATGTTTTTATGACTTATTTTGAGATGAAGTTTAATTCTGAATGATAAGTTATTATTTAAATGTTTTTTGCTGCTTTTACTTATTCGTCTTGTGAATCTTAGTCTCCGTGATGCTTTAGCTATACCTATAACGCACAACATCCTTTGGTGTGCCCTTTTTGGGAATACTAAGGGGTGTGGGGTGTTTCATTTGGTATCAGAGTCTAAGGTTACAGGATTCCTAAAAACTTGTTTTAAAAGTAAATATTTTTCAAAGATAACATATCTTCAAACTAAAATTATTTTTCAGAAAGAAACTCTTATTATAGAAATAGTTTTCAAGTATAAGAGAGTTTTTATAAAAATCCCCTCAAAGTCCAGTTCAACCTTCTTTCGATTCTTTCGAGCCTAAATTTTCTTTTCTTTGCATAGAATGGCGGACGCCCCAAATCTTCTAGAGGGTGTCCAAGTCCCTGGCTGGTTCCATAGATACCTCCAAGCTACGACACCAGAGGTGCTAGGGCAAGCACCTAATGTAGCACCAGCGGGTGGAGGTCCCGTTAATCCACTTGCAGTAGCCAATTTTTCTAAACTATGCAAGGACTTCGCTAATCTAGGAGGAAAGATGTTTTCTGGCATGGAGGATTTCGTAGAGGCACAAACTTGGTTGAGAAATACAGAGCGGATATTTGGGCTGTTAGGATTGGAGGACCGACAGAGAGTTCAGCTTGCATCTTAGCAGTTGAAGGGAGAGGCTTATTACTAGTGGGAGATTGTAGAGATGGAGGGTAGAGACATTGGTTGGGTTGGATTTCGGAAAAGGTTTCAGAGAGAGTTCTTGTCGCAAGCCGAGGAAAGCATACAGTTAGACAAGTTCATTAGTCTGAAGCAGGGGATTCTTTCGGTGAAAGAGTATATAAATCAGTTTAACGAGTTATCGAGCTTCAGGATGGAGCTTGTTAATACATCGCATAAGAAGGCCACCAAGTTTGCTAAGGGTTTGAACCAGCCCCTCCAAGGGTTGGCATTGACACATGTACCTATGGAAGTGACGTATGAGTCACTTGTAGAAATGATTCTCATATCAGACGTTGCTAAAGAAGAAGAGGTTAAAGGGGTTCCTAAATCAGAAAACTCTAAGAAGCAATGGTGGAAGAATAAGAAGGATAAGGACAAGAAGAAAGGAGGAGGACCTCAAAAGGGACAGATCAAGAAGGGCGAGAAATGTCATAATTTTGGATTGGTTGGGCATTACTCAAAGGACTGTAAGAAGGACACGATGAAGGGAAGGTGTTACAACAGTGGGCAACCTGGACACCTTAGTAGAGCTTGTCCTCAGAGGACAGAGCAGAGAGCAGGTGCACCTACGGCGCAAGTACAGGCTTTGGATGAAACACTTTTTATTAGTGGACCAGACCGAGGTAGGAAACTCTCTGTAGAAGGTTTGATCTCTATTTCAGATTTTCCAATTCGGAGTCTTTTTGACTCCTGAGCATCGCATTCTTTCATTTCTAGTTCCTTGGTTGATTGTTCGCACTTAGATATTTCTCTAGTTGTTGACCCTATAGTTGTTTCAAACCCCATAGGAGGATCGGCACATTTATCCATGATTTGTAGGAGTTTAAATTTTTTTATACTAGGCGTAGAGTTTGATTATGATGCCTATGTACTGGGATTTTCGGGATTTGGGATGATTTTGGGGATGGACTGGTTATCTGCTTATAGTGCGATATTGGACTGCGAGAGGAGATTCATCAGGCTAGGGACATGTAGCGAACGGACTCTTGAGGTTTCTTACGACCCACAGAGGTCAGTCATGTTGAGCTTCATTTATTCCCTTGATTCATTACTATGAGAGTTAGATTCTGTTCCAGTTGTTAGAGATTTCCCAGACGTTTTTGAGGAGGTTAGGGGGCTACCCCCTTAAGAGAGTGATCAACTTTAGGATCTATCTAAATGACAATGCTAAGCCAGTGGCTTTACCCGTGAGACATATGGCTCCTAGGGAGAGGAAAGAGTTAAGTAAGCAGATTGGTGAGCTATTAGAGAAAGGCTTTATCAAACGGAGCATATCCGAGTGGGGGGCGCAAGTCGTATTCGTTACAAGGGTGTATGGTTCCCTTCGACTTTGTGTAGACTATAGAGAGTTGAATAAGCTCACGAAGAAGAACTGTTACCCACTTCCTAGGATAGACGATCTTTTCGATCAACTGGTTGGCTCTTTAGTATTTTCTTCGCTTGACTAATCCACTGGATTTCATCAGCTTAGGGTCGCTGACGATAGCATCGATAAGACAGCATTTAGGACACCCAATAGATCCTTTGAGTGGTTGGTTATGACATTTGGGCTGACCAATGCCCTAGCCAATTTCGTAGATCTGATGAGCCATGTTTTTCGAGATGTCCTAAATAAGTTCATTGTAGTGTTTGTGGACGACATTTTGGTGTTTTCCAAGAGTATGGAGGAGCATGCTATTCATTTTGAGGAGGTTCTTCGTACACTTCGTGTTCATCTGTTGAAAGCAAAATTCTCAAAGTGTCACTTTTGGCATGAGGAGGTACGTTTCTCGGGGCAAATAGTCTCAAGAGAGGGTCTAGCTGTGGATCCTGCTAAGGTAGTAGCGGTACAGGTTGGAAGGCCCCCAATAACGCTACCGAAGTTAGAAGCTTCCTAGGTTTGGCTGGTTATTATAGGAAGTTTATCAGCGATTTTTCTAAGATTTCAGCACCGCTTACTCGCCTCACTAAAAGAATGCGGCATTTGCGTGGGATGTGGATCGTGAGGATTCCTTTACGAGGCTAAAGAGGGCCCTTACTAGTGCACCAGTGTTAGTTTTACCCGATGGAGCTAAGCCTTTTACAGTATACACTGATGCATGTGGGACTGGACTTGAGGCAGTATTGATGCAAGAGGGGAGGGTAGTATGCTATGGGAGTAGACAGATGAGAACTCATGAGAAGAACTACCCTACCCGTGATTTGGAGTTGGCTGCTATTGTTTTCGCACTCAAGTCTTGGAGACATTACTTGCTAGGAGAGAGGTTCGAGCTTTTCACTGACCATAAATCATTGAATTGCCTGTTCTCACAAAAGGATTTAAACTTAAGGAAACAACATTGGATGGAGTTGTTGAGACTTGGTTTTGATTCATGACACGAAGCTATCACTACGACATGCAGATTTGACGACTGCTACGACAAAAAGACACAAGGAGACGAGACTTTAACTAGTGCATCAACTATGATATTTTGTTGTTTAAGTCTTAGGTCAATATTGTTAAAATCTCTCCTCGATTACGTCTACATTAGCTTATATATTTTATACATATATAAGCATACAATTAATAATAAAAAGTTTTAAAGTTATAGAAATTAATATATCTATGTAAACTGTGCTTATTGCACAAATTTAACCAGGTTAGTCGACTGACCCAGATAACCAGTCGACTAACACTAGGAATTTTGTGCAGCATGGACAGATACATAGATATACAAATTTAAATTAAAAAAAACGACTTTGAATATTCAGTCGACTGACCCAGAGGCTCGGTTGACTGAATTTCTATAACAGCGACTTTTCGAAAAGACACGACTTTTGTGAACAGTTGCGAACCTCTAATTAAAAGATTCGGACGCAACACTTCGATCGAAACTCTTCAACAACAGTCGCTGTTTTCAACCTTTATAAATACAAACTCCATTTTTATTCCGAATCACTGAATTACAATCAAATATTCTTATCTCTCTGATCTAACTCTATGAAATCTATTTGCTATTATACTTTCAATTATTCTGCATTAAAGCAATACTAAACCTTTCTATTCTTCATAAACTTCAAATATATATTTATACTCGAGGAGAAGATTATAGGAAGGGTGTACTACAAGTGACAAATCCGTGTTATTAGAACACACAAAGTCAAAAAAAACTTTTGTATTTGTTGAAGTCCTGTTTTGCTGCTCAGGCGTGTGAAGTCCTCTTCGGCCGCTGAGACGAAATCCTGTTCCGCTGCTCAGGTCCTTGTTCGGCTTCTCAAGGGTTGTATAGACCTGTTCCTTTGGGTTAAGTGAGGGTTATTGTTTTAGTGAAATTCCAGAAGGAGTCTGGGACTGGACGTAGGACGGTGCTCCGAACCAGTATAAAAATCTCTAGTGTCATTTTTACTATACTGCTTTTATATTCCACACTATTTACCATATAGCTATCATCACTACACTCTGTATTATCATATATCCATATTACACGATCCATAGCACACTTTCATTTAGTATCAGAGCAAGGTCATCATATAACCGTAACACAGTTATCTGATAATCTAATAATATGGACACTAACACTAGCACTAGCATTAACACTAGCTTCATTGAAGGACAATCCACTGCACATCCACCACTATTTAATGGCATGAATTATAACTATTGGGAAACACGAATGAGAATATATATGCAAGCAAATGGTTTTGATTCATGTAATATAACTCATTTAGAATATACTATTCCTACTAAAGAGTATTCTACTTGGTCAAATACACAAAAACTAGATGCCACAGCAAATGCAAAAGCCATGAATATGTTGTTTTGTGCCTTAGATAAAAATGAGTTTAACCGTGTTAGCATGTGCAATACTGCATATGAAATATGGCGTACACTTAAAGTTACTCACGAAGGAACTAACAAGGTCAAACAAAGCAAAGTATCCATGCTCAAAAGTCAGTTTCAAAACTTTAGGATGAAAGAAAATGAATCTATAAATGATATCTATTCAAGATTTCAGGATATCTACCATTCATTACTAGGACTAGGAGAAAAATATTCAGACTTTGATATTCTTTCCAAAATCCTTAACTCTTTAACGGAAGAATGGGAAAGAAAAGTTCTCGCTATTAAAGAAGCAAACGATATTTCCAAAATAACTCCGGAAGAGTTAATAGGAAATCTAATGTCCTATGAAGTGAATTTGCAGGCTAAACGAGTTCAAGCTCAAGATAAAAAGAATATAGCATTCCATGCAGAACAAGAAGAATCAAATTCAGACAAAGATGACTTAGCCTTTATTGCCAAGAACTTCAAGAAATTCTTGAAATATAGAAAAGGAAACATAAATAATGGCAAGAAAAACTCAAACAACAATAAACCACCATCTTTATCAGTTATGGAGTGTTTTAACTGTCACAAAAAGGGGCATATGCAGAAGGACTGTCCAAATCAAAAGAAAGAATATCGAAATAAAAGGAAAGACAAATTCAAAAGAAAAGCCTTTTTAGTCACATGGGATGATTCAGATTCCTCCTCTTCTTCCGGAAGTGAAAGTGACAGCGATAATGAACAAGCCAACGTATGCTTTATGGCCAAAGATAATGAGGTTAGTGATTTAACTTTTGATGATATGATAGAAATAAATTTTGAATTATTAGATACTTTAAAAAGTCTCAAAAGAAAATATAAAGAGGCTTTAGAAAATCAGAACAAGGAAGAATTCGAAAGAGATAAGCTTAAAGATGAGAAGAAAATATTGGAAGAAGAACTTGAGAAAACTCAACAATCACTTTCAAATGTTAATTCTCAACTTATATTATTAAGTCAAGAAACTGAGACTCAAAAAGAAAAGAATGATGGTCTTGTTTCTGAAAATCATGTTTTAAAAACTAATATAAAAATGGTTGAACTAGAAAATTCAAGTCTAAAGACCAAACTAGAAGGAATTACTAAAAACGTTTAAAATTTTAATAAAGGAAGAGAAAATTTATCTAGACTTATTGAGAATTCACAACCTGTTAATAATAAAAATGGTCTAGGATATAAGAAGAAAGTCAAGAATTCACAATCTAATAATTTAAACAAAGTTAACTATGATAAAACACCCACATCTTCAAAAAGACTAGTTTCTAAAACTATAAATATATGGGTACCTAAAACTAATAACAAGTTAATAAGGAAAAAGTATATTAGCTCATTTATAGAAGATGTTCATAATAATAAAAATTATATTTATAAAAGGGATACTAAACCCACTTGGGTTTGGTTTCCTAAGATCTAACTCTTAGGACCCTATTAAAAAGGTGGGTACCAACGTTTTTGCAGGTCCCACTCAAGAAAAGAGGAAAATGGATACTTGACAATGGTTGCTCAAAACACATGACAGGAGACAAAGATATGCTAATAAATATTACATATTCAGATGGAGGTTCTGTCACTTTTGGAGATAATTCAAAGGGCTATATCATCGGCAAAGGCGATGTGAGCAATTACAGTACATCTAATATACCTCTTATTACAAATGTTTTATTAGTTAAGAATCTAAAACATAATCTATTAAGTATAAGTCAATTATGCGATAAAGGTTTTAATATATAATTTTCTGAAAATAAATGTAGTATTCTTGATCAAAATCAAAATATTATATTCGAAGGAAATAGAGATAAAAACATTTATGTTTTAAATATGAAAGTTAATCTTAATTCAAATATGTGTTTAATAGCTAAAGAAAATGATCCCTGGATATGGCACAAACGATGTTGTCATATCAATTTCAAAAATATAAATAAAATTTCTAAAAATAATCTTGTAAAAGGATTACCAAAGATGAATTTTAAAATTAATAATATATGTGACTCATGCCAATTAGGTAAATTAACTAAATCCTTATTTAAATCTAAGAAAGTTATTTCGACATTACAACCGCTTGAGTTACTTCATATGGATTTATTTGGACCTACCCAAATTCAATCCATAAATCACAATAAATACGTATTTGTAATAGTTGATGATTTTTTTAGATATACATGGACTATCTTTATGAAAAATAAAAGTGATACCTTTGAAAATTTAAAAACTTTTGTTAAACAAATACAAAATTTAAAAGGTATTAGAATTAAAAATATTAGAAGTGATCACGGAGGAGAATTTGAAAACATACAGTTTGATAACTATTGTAAGAAGAAAGGAATATTTCATAACTTTTCGTTTCCTAGAACTCCACAACAAAATGGAGTTGTAGAACGAAAGAATCGAACTCTACAAGAATGTGCAAGAACTTTACTAAATGAAAGCACATTACCAAAACATTTTTGGGCTGAAGCTGTTGCAACTGCCTGTTATGTTTTGAATCGTGTTTCTATTAGACTTCTCACCAAGAATACTCCTTACGAACTTTTTAATCGTAGAAAACCAAACATATCCTATTTTAAAATATTTGGATCAAAATGTTTTATATTAAATACCAAAGATCAACTTGGCAAATTTGATTCAAAATGTGACGAAGGTATATTTGTTGGATATTCGAATCGAAGCAAAGCTTATCGAATTTTAATAAACGAACTAATACTATCGAAGAGTCACTCCATGTATCTTTTGATGAGAACTCTAAACTTATTTCAAAAACAAATATTGACAATGAGTTACTTAATAATAATAAAACAAATATAATAATAAACAATTCAAGAGATAATGACGATATTGTTTATAATCCTAGAGAAGATGAAAACATTGTTAATAATAGAGATATTTCAAATATAATAAGATCTCCTCGAAGAATCTTACAAAATCATCTTACAGAAAATATAATTGGAGAAATAAATTCAAATATTCGAACTAGAAATCAACTAAATTTAATGGGTAATGTAGCTTTTATCTCTACTATAGAACCTAAAAATACTAAGGAAGCAGCATCCGATGAAAATTGGATTATTGCTATGCAAGAAGAACTCAATCAGTTTGAACGAAATGAAGTTTGGGAACTAGTACCCAGACCGAACGATCAGACTGTTAAAGGAACTAAATGGGTTTATAAAAATAATGCAGACGAATTAGGAAATATAAATAGAAATGAAGCAAGACTAGTAGCACAAGGATATAACCAGGAAGAAGGAATAGACTACGAAGAAACGTTTGCTCCAGTCGCTAGACTAGAAGCAATACGGATTTTATTGGCATACGCATGTTTTAATAACTTTAAACTCTATCAAATGGATGTTAAAAGTGCATTTTTAAATGGCTATATTAAAGAAAACGTTTATCTTGAACAACCTCCTTTATTTATTCATGAAAAATACCCAGATCATGTCTATAAACTTAAGAAAGCTTTATATGGTTTAAAACAAGCACCACGTGCTTGGTATGAACGCCTTAAAAGCTATCTAATTGACTCAGGATTCGTAATAGGAAAAGTAGATCAAAATTTATTTATAAAACATTCTAAGAATGGTATCTTAATAGTTCAAATATACGTCGACGACATTATATTTTGATCAACTAATAATGAATTACGTAATGAGTTTTTTGAAATAATGACTAGAGAATTTGAAATGTCCCATATGGGAGAATTATCATATTTTTTAGGTCTTCAGATAAAACAAGTTTCAAATGGAATATTTATTAATCAAGAAAAATACTGTAATAATCTTATCAAACGTTTTGGAATGGAAAACACTTCTGCCAAACCAACACCTATGAGCACAATAGCACATCTTGATAAAGATGAAAATGCCAAAAGTGTAGACCAAAAACTATATCGTAGTATGATAGGATCTCTACTTTATTTAACAGCAAGTAGACCAGATATTATGATGAGTGTGTGTCTATATGCACAATTTCAAGCTGACCCAAAAGAATCACATTTACGAGCGGTAAAACGTATACTACGCTATCTTAGTAAAACTACAAACTTTGGACTTTTCTATCCGAAAGAGTGTTCGTTCGAATTAGTATCATACAGCGATGCTGATTTCAGAGGATCACGAACAGATAGAAAAAGTACAAGCGGTACATGTCACTTCATTGGTAAATCTTTAATTTCATGGTTTAGCAAGAAATAAAACCGTGTCTCTCTACCAACTTGTGAGGTAGAATATATTTCTACAGCACTAGCTTGCGCACAAGTAATTTATATGCAACAGACACTTAAAGATTTTGGAATTAATCTATCAAAATCAACAATTTACTGCAATAATTCTAGTGCGATAAATCTATCTAAAAATCCGATAAACGACTCAAGGAATAAACATATAGATATTAGACAGTGTTAGCACCAAAATTGGTCACTAACCTCGTTCAGAAAGATTGTGTAGAGATATAAGTGATGAAAGTAAATTAAACAGAGAAGACAACGCTAATTTAAATGCAGAAAGTAAGAACACCAAGTTTATAGTGGTTCAGCGTAATTGCCTACGTCCACTTTGTTCAACTTTATTGATTTCCTTTATAGTTGATTACAAATACAATTCGTGAATCAAATGCTTGAGTGAAGTTGTTAAATAGAGAAGATGAGTCTTGAAAATGGCAGAGTCTCCCCGGTGTTTTCTCTCCAAAAAAGGATCCCTCTTCACTGTGACCCTGCCCCTCTATTTATAGACAAAGATGGGCTGGACTTCCCAGGTGGACTCGGTAGCCGAACACTCTAGCCCAAGCATAGTGGTCGCTGCATGCCGAACCAGATATGCCGAACACCATAATGCCGAATGATCCTTTCTATGCCGAACGGTATGTTTGATGTGCGGGAAGTGCATAATGGTTGTCAATCGAGGCCGAACGTGCCTCTGGATGCCGAGTACTACTATCGCCGAGTTCTACTTGATGTCGAGCACTACGCCGAGTACTCCTGTCGTCGAGTTCTACTGGATGTCGAGTACTACGCCGAGTACTCCTGTCGCCGAGTTCTACTGGGCGCCGAGTACTACCTGATGCCGAGTGCTACCCGGTGCCAAGCACTACCTGATGCCGAGCACTAGTTGATGCCGAGTGCTACCTAATGCCGAGCACTACCTGATGCCGAGCACTAGTTGATGCCGAGTGCTACCTAATGCCGAGCACTACCTGATGCCGAGCACTAGTTGATGCCGAGTGCTACCTAATGCCGAGCACTACCTGATGCCGAGCACTAGTTGATGCCGAGTGCTACCTAATGCCGAGCACTACCTGATGCCGAGCACTAGTTGCCTGGTCAAATCTCCAGGAAACATTAGACACCATTTTTTACGTGATAATATAGAAAAAGAAGTGATAAATCTGGACTACGTACCATCAGAAAATCAATTAGCCGATATTTTTACTAAACCTCTGTTAGAAAATACATTTATAAAATTGCATTATGAGCTTGGTATAATGTCAATTAAAGATATATAATAAAATATAATTTTTTTAACTAAAAACTCAAAAATATTTTTTTTTACAAAAATTCAATATTCTAACCATGCTGAGACTCAAACCCATGACCTGGTGTGAATAACCCAAGTGTCTTAACCACTTGAGCTATTGATTTTTTCTGTTATAGTCTAGTATGGACATTTTATTATATGGTGACATTAATATATACTACAATACAAGTCACTTTTAAAATTTATAAATATACATTAATATTGCATAAAATAACTCAGCCAAAAGAAAAACTAACGTATTACCTTACTTCTTGGCCAAACTCAATATAATCCACTCAATTCTATCCTATTTTTCCTAGACTTAGGCTATAAATAGATGCATACTCCATCTTCTTAGATTCAAACTGAATTAAACTCTAAAGCTTTCATTCATTTTTCTTCCAACAACTATTTTTCCACAATGTCAAACTCTTCCATAGATTCTATCGAAATTATTGCTTCAAACAACTCTCCAAAAACTCCGGATCATAAAACTTCACCATCTCACACCGGATATACTCCGGATAAGAAGAAGGGAAAGAAGACGATTGATATTTCTCCTAACACGAAGCAAAAGATAGATGATATGCACCATTATCAGCAAGAATCATTAATGCTACAACGTGAAATGTTTTACGAACAAAAAATAAACTCCAGACGGATAGGAATCATTGAGCATATCATTATGAAATTCTACGGGGCATCGTGACATCCGATAGACGAACATTTTGTTTCACCTATGAGACGACCATCAACTTCATCTCCACCGCGACCACCATACTCACCAAATTCGTGGGATCGCAACGAAGAATCGAATGCTCGTCGCAAGCAACTGAAGGAATACAAGACGCCTAGCCCCTCGAAATAATCGTAGTAGTCATTACCTTTTGTTGTATTTTCTGAATAAATTTTCAACGTATGTATGTTGTTTGGAATAAATTTATTTCTGATCCATTAATCAATATAGCAACTATTTATATTAAATAAATAAAATATATTAACATATCATAGCAAAATAAAAGCCACTGCCAAAAATTCTCCAGGTCAGTCGACTGAACCAGGAGGTCAGTCGACTGACGCATCAAGCAAATTTTTTTATATACATGGCCAGTCGACTGTCTCAGAATCTCAGTCGACTGGACCAGAAAGAAGGAAAAATTCGATCTTCAGCATTCAGTCAACTGATAGTCTGAGCCAGTCGACTAAACCATAGATCTGAGTCACTTTATCACTTTAACCTACCCACTTTCCCTCTTTTATCCTCTACTTTACCATCTTTCACCATTACCATTTCAGATTTCCAAATTTTTCAAAAACCTAGTCTCTCCAAAACTCCATTTTTTTCCTTTAAAATTAAAATTAATGGCTCCTACACGAAAGGGACAAGCTTCCTCACCATCTCAACCTCCGTCAAACGAACAAATCCAAAGATGGTTGTTTGATGACACCGCAATTCGGAGGTGGAGACGAATGCAAGACTTAAGGATTTTCGAAGTTTCGTTTGTTAAATTTTCAGATTTTTCTCCATACCACATCCAAGAGTTAGCTAGAAGGAGCGATTTGGAATCGTTATTCAACATTGATGATAACAAACACAAAATAAATCAAATAATGGTGAAATTGTTCTACGCAAATTTAAACTTAGGTCACCAAAACGTTCCCAATCAACAAGACTGTGTATGGAGTCTAGTATGTGCGAAACCCGTCTTTTTCTCTTTAGATCGCATGGCTCATATTTTGCAAACAGAAAATGATGGTGTAGAATTGGCCACTATTGATTGTGACTTGGTTGTTCAAGACAATATAAGCCATTTGTTTTTAGAAGACGACATGCGTCAACTAAAATCCATGTCTCTACGACCAAAAGCACGAATTATCCATCGCGCTCTAATGAAAACCATAACTCCTAGAACCGGGAGTTATGAACTTGTCTACGAAAATAACTTTAAAGCTTTATATGCTATTTTTGGCAATATTAATGTCAACTGGCTCCGTCTAATTCTTGACGAATTTTTAAGCTTCAACAACGGTAGAATGAATGTAATCTACTACGGTGAACATACTATGCGTCTTCTAAAGGCTTGTGAAATTCCGGAACCGGACTCATCATTTTCTACCGTTGGATGTTTGAACTCTCGGACTTTAGCATTGATGAAACTACCGGTTGCTCGACCCCCTCATATCATGTCTTTTGAAGAATGGACCCAAAGGCAGTTAGTTCAAGACCAACCACAACAACATGGCCAACCATCTCAAGGTCCATCTCGTCAACAATCAACTCGTCGTCAACAATACGAAATTCAACTTCCTAATCCTAGCCTTCATCCATATGAGACAATGTCTATGATATGTCGCAATCAACAGGTTCTTCAATCTCATATTACTAGGGTTGACAAGAAGCTCGGCAAGGTTAAAGGATTTTTTACCAAATTATGGCAAGCTATCTCATGTACTTCCGGGACATCTACAACTACTATAGGCAATCCAGGAAAGCAACCTGTCTTCACTTGGTCTTCTTCTTCTGACGATCAAGCAAGTAGCAGTGATGATGATGGAGATGAAGGTAATAGTGGTAGTGGTAGGGGTAAGCAACCAATGGCTTGAGATCTTTTTCGGTTTATGAAAAGCATTAAGTTTTCATTTCATATGGCTTGTACTAAATAGCCACTATGGTTTATTCATTTCAAATACTCTTAATTATGGAAGTTTAATGTATGGATGATTGTTTTTTTTACTTAATATTTTCTACATTATGACTTCATATTACTTATTCCTTTTTGTCGATGACAAAGGGGGAGAAATTTTATTGCTAACAAAAAGAATGCAGGATATAGAGCGTCAACGATTCAGGGGGAGTAAGTATTTATGTTATTATGTTATATATATATATACAGTCGAAATCTATATCTGTTTACAGGTTGTCATCAATCCAAAAGGGGGAGAATGTTGAGACTTGGTTTTGATTCATGACACAAAGCTATCACTACGACATACAGATTTGACGACTGCTACGACAAAAAGAGACAAGGAGACGAGACTTTAACTAGTGCATCAACAATGATATTTTGTTGTTTAAGTCTTAGGTCAATATTGTTAAAATCTCTCCTCGATTACGTCTACATTAGCTTATATATTTTATACATATATAAGCATACAATTAATTATAAAAAGTTTTAAATTTATAGAAATTAATATATTTATGTAAACTGTGCTTACTGCACAAATTTAACCAGGTCATTCGATTGACCCAGATAACCAGTCGACTGACACTGAGAATTTTGTGCAGCATGCATAAATACATAGCTATACGAATTTAAATTTAAAAAAATGACTTTGAATATTCAGTCGACTGACCCAGAGGCTCAGTTGACTGAATTTCTATAACAGCCACTTTTCAAAAAGACACAACTTTTGAGAACAGTTGCGAACCTCTAATGAAAAGATTCGGACGCAACACTTCGATCGAAACTCTTCACCAACAGTCACTGCTTTTCAACCTTTATAAATACAAACTCCATTTTTATTCCAAATCATTGAATTATAATCAAATATTCTTATCTCTCTGATCTAACTCTCTGAAATCTAATTGCTTTTATACTTTCAATTATTCTTGATTAAAGCAATACTAAACCTTTCTATCCTTCATAAACTTCAAATATATATATTTATACTCGAGGAGAAGATTATAGGAAGGGTGTACTACAAGTGACAAATCCGTGTTATTAGAACACACAAAGTCAAAACAAACTTTTGTATTTGTTGAAATCATGTTCTGCTGCTCAGGCGTGTGAAGTCCTCTTCGGCTGCTGAGGCGAAATCCTGTTCCACTGCTCAGGTCCTTGTTTGGTTGCTCAAGGGTTGTATAGACCTGTTCCTCCGGGTTAAGTGAGGGTTATTGTTTTAGTGAAATTCCAGAAGGAGTCTAGGACTGGACATAGGACGGTGCTCCGAACCAGTATAAAAATCTCTGGTGTCATTTTTACTATACTGCTTTAATATTCCACACTATTTACCGTATAGCTATCATCACTACACTCTGTATTATCATATATCCATATTACACGATCCATAGCACACTTTCAAGAGTTTCTGGCATCATATGACTTTGAGATAGCTTCTACCCCTGACAAGGGGAACGTGGTTGCAGATGCGTTAAGTAGGAAGAGAACAACCCTTAGCCCAAAAATCCTTGTGTGGAAAAGCCTAGATTTTATTTCCACCTTTGATTTTAAGTCCTCTACGGACCTTACTCCTGGATTATTGGCAGCACTTAAGGTTAAGCCTACCCTCATAGATCAGATTGGCTCAAGGCAGCGAGAGGATTCAGAGCTTGTGGATATTCTAGATAGGATTAGTAGAGGAGAGGTCTTTAGACATCTCCAACGCTATTCCATCTATAGTAAAGGGTGGCTAAAGAGAGATGGAAGACTTTGTGTCCCCCGCACTAGTGATTTGACGAGTGCAGTTCTAGCAGAACCACACCATTCTTGGATGACTATTCATCCGGGTGGTGATAAGATGTATAGGGACATAAAGAGAGTGTTTTATTGGAGTGGCATAAAGAAGGATGCAGCAGAGTTTGTGGCTAAGTGTCTTGTGTGCCAAAAGGTCAAGGCGGAGTAGTAGAGGCCTGGCAGATTGCTTCAACCATTGGATGTACCTGAATGGAAGTGGGATAGTGTTTCAATGGACTTCATAGATGGTTTACCCTGATTTAGGAAGGGGAATACCATATTTGGGTGATTGTAGATCATTTGACTAAGAGCACCCACTTCATTCCTGTCAAGAGTAAGAGGACATTACCTTATTTGGCATCCATACACGTTCGTGAGATAGTCCGACTTCATGGAGTTCCCTCTAGCATAGTGAGTGACGGAGACCCTATCTTTACTAGCGAGTTTTAGAGGAGCTTGCAAGAGGCTTTAGGGACACAGCTTAGATTGAGTACAGCCTATTACCCTCAAATGGATGGCCAAATGGAGAGGTTAATAGAGTTCTTGAAGATTTGTTGAGGATGTGCATTCTTGATTTTGGAGGGACTTAGGAGGAGCACCTTACTTTAGTGGAATTCGCTTATAACAATAGTTTTTAGGCTAGCATTGGGATGGCTCCTTTTGAAGCCCTTTATAGAAGACCTTGCAAGTCGCCTTCATGTTGGTTGGAGTCTATAGAAAGATTGCTACTTGGTCCCAACATGGTTAAAGAGACGTCGGAAAAGATTGATTTGATTAGAAGAAGAATGAAGACGACCTAAGATAGACAGAAATCCTATGCAGATAAACAGAGAAGGGATATTGAGTTCGAGGTAGGAGATTTGGTTTTCATTAAGGTGTCTCCGCTAAGAAAGGTAGTGAGGTTTGCATCAAGTGGGAAACTTGCTCCCAGATTCATAGGACTTTCCCCATTGTGGAAAGGGTAGGGAAGATGGCGTATCGGAAAAAGCTACTGGAGAGGCTCGTGGGAGTTCATGATGTTTTTCATGTTTCGCACTTGAGAAAGTGCTTACATGATTCAGCAGAGGTAGTGGAACCTAGCCAACTTGAAGAAGTTGAAGTGGAGAGATAAGCATCGGTTCGTCGCATTCCTACCAAGATCGTTGGACATGATATCAAGAAGCTTAGGAATAAGGAAGTCCCTTTGGTTAAGGTGCAGTGGGAAGATAGTATTGAGGACGCTTCGTAGGAGGCTGAGGAGAAAATACGTATCTCTTATTCGCATCTCTTTGATGGTACGTCTTGAATTTTCTATTTCCATCTTTAGTTTTGAATAGGTTCTTTCCTTAGTATCCTTTGGGAGGGTAGGTCTTAGGATTTAACCTATGGATGGTAGGAATGAATGTAAACATGTTACTAGAACATGTTATGTATGTTGGACGCAAGTGGTTGAAGTGTTTGCTAGTGGATGCTAATGGACGCATATACACACACTAGGCACTATTATCTCTTAGAGATCGGCCTAACTAGGTCACTAAAGCATATGCATATATGGATGTGTGTGCACTTGCATTTTTATTTCATGATTGCTATGAATGAGTGATTATCATATGATTGTTGCATTTGGATGATGATTGTAGCACGCATATAGAACTATCAGTTGCCATTAGGGAATTTGCATTCATTTAGATACATAGCACATACATGAGCGCATAAAAAGGAGGTCGACTGAATCAGTAGACCCCCTAATCTTTTGCATTAGTTAGGGACATTGACACTACACTATTGCATATATCATAAATTGCATTAAAAGCTTAAGGACAATGGATGTAATGGATGATGGTTGAATATGTGGTTGTGGAATTTGGATGAAAATATTTATTTCATTCTTTTGTCCTTGGAGATTTCGGGGCCGAAATCCTTTAAGGAGGGGGGAATGTAACAACCTGAAAAATTAGAGTAATATAATTAATTAAAAAATTAATTTAATAATAAAATAGGGTTGGGAAATTGTCTGAATTGAGCCACGGGAGTTGCACCATTGGGTCCGTGGTAATTTTTTGAGCAATTTTCATATACAACTTGTTGAAATTCGAGTCAGTATGGAGAAGTTACGAGAGAAACAACGAAAATCAGAATTATATATATAATTAAACAAAAATGAAAAAAAGGCAGACCCATTACGGGTCGACCCGCCTATCGGCGAGGTCGACCCGCATTCTTCCCTGGACGATTTTTCGTCCAGGTGCGAGCCGAAGAATGTAAATCTGATTTTTGGTGAAATTCTGTGCGTTCGTAGCTGCATCTGATGGTTCCTAGCGAGCCTATGACATAGTTGCACCAAATTAAATCTTCAAATCCGATGGCCTGAGATCCCTAAGCCACACTATAAATAGAACCCTAGGCCTAGCTATTTTTATCATTTAGATTTTCTCCCAATTGGGTTAATTGCCTGAGGCTGAACCCTAAATAGAAAATTTTTCTGAGGAGGAAATCTTTTTGATAAAAATATTTTACACCCTAGAAGTGGATCCAGGAATGCCTAGGATTAGAGCTAAGGACCATAGGTGAGTGTTTTGTAATTATTTTAGTGAGTGTTTTGTAATTATTTTAGATTTGTAAGCAATTTAAAATAATAGGGTTCTCAGTAGTTGTAGTTTTTCTACAATTTTGAGACAGTTTTTATATAAGTTTATTTATAATCAGTTGTTAAGTAAATTTCAGAAGTTCTTTTCAATCTATTTTTATTCAGCTATTTTATTCAGTTATTTGCAGTATTTACATCTTTTTTAAGTTGGAATTTAGCCTATAAATGTTAGTTTCTTTTTATAGATATTTAATCCTTTTTGACGCGAATAAAATATTAAAAAGAGAAGAATTCGCAGATATGGATTAAAATAGAAAAACACAAAATTTACAGAAATCAGATGTAAAATGAGAAAAACTGAAATAAAATGGAGATGGACTGAAATAGGCAAATTTGATATATTTGCAAGCATGATTATAACAAGTGGTTATAACTAAAAAGAGAAAATATGAGAGTAACAGTTGCAAAAACAATTATAACACGTAGGTTATAATTAGAAAGAAAGAAATAACAGAAGGTGCTTATTTTAAAACTTAGATCTTGGATTAAGTTAATAAGCAAATGTAGTAGTAGTGGCCCATACCGGTAGCATTCCCTTTCAAGTCTAGGGCTGATGGTCTCACACGTGGGTGAGGCTGGGCACACTTATGCTGATTAGGGTAAATAAGTGGCCAATAGATTGAGGCTCAAATTTAAGGATTTGGGCAAGGGGCGCAAAGTTAGAAGATTTGTTTGTTAGGACCAGTACAACCAGCATCCCCTTTTAGGTCGAGGACTAATGGTCTCACACGTGGGTGAGGCTGGACACGCTTATGCTAATTAGGGTAAATAAAGGGTCAAGTAGGGGCAGCAGTTAGTGTGTACCGGCGATGACCGAGCGTGTGACATCAATTAGGGTAAATAATTCGCTATTGCATCCTAAGCGCTAAGGGTGTCTTATGCCGTGGGACCAACATCATTGGTTCACAGTGGCACAACAGAGATATGAAAGGCCGATCAATAGGTAGGATTAGGATTTCAGCCTAATCAAGTTAGCAGTTGATATAGGATTCAGGTTTCAGCCTAATCACAACAGTTTTAGACACGTGCAAACAATCAAAGCAAACAGTCAATTAGAATCAAAACCACATTTTACGCAAGTTTTATCTCTTCTGTATCTTCCTTTCATGCTAGAACTATTGCTTAGTCTATTATCTTTATCTTGCTTACAAATGCTAGTAATTACTTTCACTCACCAGACTTATTGTCTGACCCACTCCTCTATCTTTCCTTTTTCCCAAATAGGCCAGTAGAGTTAAGGATAGTTGATTCAGGTTGCTTGGAGATTCATTTCCGGAGTTTTCTCATTTTAGATGTATTCTTCTGCTTTTCATCGTTTTCATTTGGCTTATGATGGATTGGCACTTGTGAGAGGGATTATTATTGTTATTTTTGTACGCTAATTATGTGAGACTGAGATGTATTTTCGTGAGATTTGAAACATGTTATGTTTTTATGACTTATTTCGAGATGAAGTTTAATTCTGAATGATAAGTTATTATTTAAATGTTTTCCGCTGCTTTTACTTATTCGTCTTGTGAATCTTAGTCTCTGTGATGCTTTAGCTATAACTATAACGCACCACATCCTTTGGTGTGACCATTTTGGTATTATTAAGGGTGTGGGGTGTTTCATCATGGGCGTTTTTGAGTTTGATTCGCACGGCAGCACGCGCATGTACTGGTGTGGAGGTGGGGGACTGTGGCGGCTATGGTGGCGTGCATGAGCAGGGGTGGCAGGCGATCGTTCGTGGTGGTCGCGACGTTCTATTCAAATAAATAAAAGAAAAAGTTGCATGCTTTGAAGAAACGCGCGTGGGAGGGAAGGAGAAAAGGTTTAAGTTTAAATCAAAGTTAATTAAGTTAATTATATTTTTAATTATATCAAATGTTAATAAATTCGTAAATTTCTCGTACGAGGTCCAAATCGAGCGCGACAAGTTGTATTGCGTTCGTATCAGCGAATACTACGCTATGGAGTTGGATTGGACGAATTTTAAGCTAATAGAAAATTTTCGTTAAATTGAACGACCGTTCAATTTTAATTCAAACCGGAGTGCTTAGGAGATTTCTAGAATTTTTGTGAGTAAACTCACCTCTCTGGCCTACTTATATTTTTATATAAGTAGAAATAATTTTATTTATGCTGTTTGTTGCTTGTTTGGATGATATACTATAGATTAGTTGGTTTGGATATATTCCTGCCTATTGAAATGGACGAGAACCTATTACGTTCCCGTGTAAGAGCGGATGACCCTTTGTATACGAATTCCACCTCGAAGTGGTTGATTTATATTTTTATGATTATATTCTGTATGTGATGCAGGGGTACAGGTTGGAGGGATCTAATAGGATTCCTCACCACTGTTGATTTACTTTTCATATATATACTGATTTATAATGTGTTGGATGCCATGTTATTGATTTTGATATGATTTGACTTATGTAGTGCTTGAGTAGCACTGGGCCTTATTTTTTGGTATTCTGAAATACTAAAAATGTTTAATTTGATTTTGTTACCTGGTATCCTGACCCGGCTATATTGGACTGATTGCAGATGGAAGATTCGACTGTTATCAAGAACGATGGCCACGGAGAAATGGTTGTAGGACCCGAAAGTAAAGTACGAATGGTTATACGAAGCCAGAATTGGATGGAGTTGGTAGATAAACAATGCATGATGCTTGAAACATGGATATTGGCTTGGATAAGCAAGGTATCGGCATGGCTTGGTAGTATCATAGGGATCGCCAGGATTGGATAGGCAAGGAGTCGGCATGGTCGAAGCAAAGGAGGGATCGGCGTAGGTGAAAGTAGATGGGTCAGCATGGTCAAAGCGAGATGGATCGGTATGGTCAAGGAAAAATGGATCGGCATAGCCTCTGAAAGATGGATCGGCATAGCCTTTGAAAGATGGATCGTCACGGCTTGATAATAGGCAAGGGATCGGTATACTCTAGTCCTTCAAGAAGGGATCGACACATGCTAGAAACTAAGTTCATTCTTGATTCTAACGATAATATCTTAGGATCTAGAAGTCGAAAGCAAATGAAATTTGGAGAGCAAGGTATATGGACGCTATGGAACCTACCCTAGGGATTGCGTGTCAAATGGCCTAAGAATGAGGGATTGGCATATGTCCATTTGGTGGGTTCGGTAGAAAATAGAGGGAAGTTGAGCCAAAGATCAATCAAAAGCACGAGCTCCACTAGTCCAAATGACTTGATATTTGAAAAGCCAACATATCTAAGCATGAAGAAGCCACCATAGGGATCATTGCCCAAGAATCGACCAATGAAGGGATCGGTACCGATCCCTCTTCATTGGGATTTGGGCCCAGTGACCCCTATGGTGGGCCCATATGGATTAGAAGGTCCTATAGCCGAAGTTTCAGAGAGATTGGTGGTCACCTTCACCTATAAATACTGGCCCAGGGGGCCATTTTGAGGATCTTTACGCTGCTAGTTACATTAGCCTTTATTGTGATCAATTTTTTTCTTACTTCTTGCTGTTTGCTGCTGTAATCAAACTGTTAGTGAATCAATAAAGAAAATCTTCAAAGTGGACCAAGGCATACAACGCCGAACCACTATAAATTTCAGTGTTCTTGATTATTACTTTGATTTGCTTGTTAGTTTATTCTATTCCTCTGTTTTAATTTTTACTTTCTTCATTTACTTCTCTACATAGATCTATTCTTGGGTGCTTGTGACCAATTTGGTTGCAAATATTTTGGTGCTTTCATTGAGAACCTGATTCTCAACCTGTTAGGATCTCCTTTGTTGCTACTGGATTGGGCAAATTCCCCGAAGGAGATCCATAATTATCTTGATAAAGTTGCATATACTACTCAGATTTACTGAAATATAAGCAAGGAGATCGATAATGGTTAGACATACTAGATCTACTTCTCAGAATGTGGATGGAAATGAGATTGCTAGCATTTAACAAGGAGGCCCAAGCAACCAACCTGCAAATTTGAATGCTAATCCGGCTGAAGTTCAAAACCCTACTGATTCTATAACCATAGTTGAATTTCATAATATAATGAGAGAGTTGATGGAAAGCCGTCGCCAACTAAATGAGCAAATTTAGGCTAATATTAACCTAACGAACTGGATTACTCAACAACATCATAGGAAGGCCAGAAGGGATCCCACTCCTTACTCGGCATCGAAAAGTTCAGGATCATCGGATAAATACCATAGGCATTGGAATCGTAGGGTCGAAGGAGATCGCGTAGAAACATCAGAGCACCGCTTGGCAGACCAATATGGTCTACCAAGACCGATCGGTGTCGATCCCTCCCTAGGGATCGGTATCGATCCCTCCTCTAGAGGAGGGCTTCCCCCACTACACTTAGGGAATCGCACTGGAGTTCTTCTCGGAAGCTTGGATGCTGGAGTTCGATCGAATGCTGACCTGGTACCCCGATGGAATGACGATGAGATAAATGTTCAAGGTGCGCATCAAGAGGATGGTGAACCAAGAAGGTGTGAAACAGCCCATAGACATTGACTGGACCATTCACGTGAGGTGGAGCACGACTACCTCTTGGCACCCCCCATCCAGACTCCAGACTTATCAGCAATGGTCAGACAGTTGGTAAGAGAGAATCAAGGCTTGACTAATAATGGCTGGGGAATTTCGAGAAGCCATACCTCATTTTTTAACAACGTTCTATATGCGGAATACCCGAGGAGGTTCAACATTCCATCAATGCCTACCTACGAGGGAAAAACCGACCCCAAGCAGCATATTATGAGATACGAATAGCTGATGGATTCTGCGAGAGCTAACGATGCAACCAAGTGTAGATGCTTTCCCATAACCCTTTCCGGGATAACAACGATGTGTTTCACGAGACTACCTCCGTGGTCAATTTCAATATTGGATGAGTTAGCAACCGAGTTTGTAGAACAATCCCGAATGCACGCGACTCGTCCTAAAGACGTGATGTCCCTTTCCAGTGTGATCTAGGCCCTAGGGGAATCGTTGAATGAATACTTGGATAGATTTCATACCGCTACCACATAGGTCAATAACCCAAATGATCATGCTATACTTATGGCCATGACGAGAGGGATTGATTCGGAATCTGAGTTCGGTGATTAGCTAGCTGGAAAACAGCCTGCCACATTGGAGTGCTTCTATTCAAAGGTAGCTTAGTTTCTCAGGAAGGAGAAGGCCAGGTCCTCTAGGAAAAAGAATGTTGTAGGACCAAGTGGAGAAGCAGTACAGAGTAATATTGAAATAAAATAGTCCGATGATAGTTCTGGAAAAATCCAGGTCAATGTTTAGAATAAACCGAATAAACAAAAGAAAGACGGAGATAGGAATCGAGAGCGGAAGAGGGATTTTGGGAGACTAAAGCCTAGGATTCCAATGTATGAAAATTACACCCCACTAAACACATCCCTGTAGAACATATATCTATCCACTAGCAATACCATGCAATACATGAAGTTGTCTCCAAAAGAGTTGTTAGAGAGACAGAAGCAGACCGGGAAATATTGTCAGTTTCACGAGTGTTATGGGAACAATACAAATGAATGCAGGCATCTCCAGGATGTTACAGAAAAATTGATTCGGGAAAAGAAGCTACAACAGTTTGTGAAAGCCCCGCAGGATGGCGGGCAGGGAACTTCTGATCCCAACCGAGGACAAGCTCTGCATAGGGCTGAAGAGCCTGCACGGACTGGTGGAAGACTGGTGATAAATACGATAGTTGGAGGACCGCACCCTACGGACAGGAGTTGGCAAGAGATGGAGCGCTATGCTAGCATGATAAGGCATGTAGATTTTCAATGCTATTCGAATACAGAAGATGGAGCTCCGACAAAACAGCAACGTACAATGACAGATGATATTGTGTTTAGGAATAGGGATGCAAACAAAGTAGAGGCTCCAACAATCGACCCGATGGTGCAAACAAAGTAGAGGCTCCAACAATCGACCCGATGGTCATTTCAGCTATGATTGGTCCTGCATTGGTGAGAAGGATTTTGATTGATTGTGGATGTTCAATGTATAATCTTCAATAAGGCATATAATTAGATGAGAATGGAAGCCAAAGACTTAAAACCATCTAAATCTCATATTCATGGTTTTAATGGCATTGCGATTGAGGCTGTGGATACGTGGAGTTACCTGTTGAATTGGGAGAAGGTGAATGAAGGACAGTGCGAATCTTACCATTTATTGTTTTGGATGTTAACTCTCCGTACAATGTTTTTCTAGGTCGACCGACCCTGGCTGAATTCTAGGCAGCTCTTTCCCCATGGTGTTTAACTCTGAAGTTTACAATGGATAATGGTGTAGGAGTTGTTCATGGCGATCAGGCGACTGGACATGCCTGTTATGTAGCTGAGTTGAGGGAAGCTCAGCGTAAGGAGAAGGGAAAGGGTGTGGATAAAGTTGTCCACATCCAAGCTATCGAAGATTGACAACCAACGCCTGAGCCTTGGCTGGGCACCACAGTCGGTTCTATAGAGATATAGATCCGAGAGATGACGAAGAGGAGCCCAAAGAGACCAAGTTGCACCGGATGAGCTGACGATTGATATCATGGTCAGCCACGATGACCCATCACGTGTCTTGAAGATTGGGTCATAGCTCAGCCCCCCGATGATGAAAGAACTTGCTTGTTTTCTTCGAGCGAATCTAGATGTATTCGCTTGGACTCACTCTTACATGTGTGGAATCTCGCCTACCATTGCGAGCCATGCATTGAATATTGATCCAAAGTATGTTCTGGTGAAGCAAAAATGATGAGGCATGGATCCGAAGAGATCTGCCGCTCTTAAAGAGAAGGTGGATAAACTAAAAGTCAATAGGTTTATTCATGACTCCCTCTATCCTACATGGATATCTAATCTCGTACTTGTGAAGAAGGCGAATGGGAAATAGAGAACGTGCACTGATTATTCAGATTTGAATAAAGCGTGTCCAAAATACAGCTTTCCCATTCCAAGGATTGATCATCTGGTTGATTCAACTACAGGACATGAATTACTATCTTTTATGGATGCATACTCGAGATATAACCAAATCTCGATGCTTATCCCCGATTAGGAGCACACCAGTTTTGTTACAGATGTTAGGCTGTATTGTTACATAGTAATGCCATTTGGATTGAAGAATGCCGAAGCAACCTATCAGCACTTAGTTAACAGGATGTTTAAAGATCAGATTGGAAAAACAATGGAAGTGTATGTGGATGATATGCTCTTGAAGTCACGACGTTCAAGCAACCACATCAGAGACTTGGCAGAAATGTTTGACATTCTCCGATATTACAAGATGAAAATCAATCCTTTGAAGTGTTCATTTCGTGTTGCATCAGGAAAGTTTTTGGGCTTTATTGTCAATGCTCGTGGAATAGAAGCTAATCCAGAGAAGATTCAGGCTATCCGTGATATCCAAGTGCCAAGGACCATTAAACAAGTGCAGAGTCTGAATGGGAAGGTTTGTTAGGAACTGGAGATAGTGGTTTTGATGACAACAACCTTTGTAACTTATTTTATTATAACTTATATACTAACACTATTGTCTAGATATATATGAATGTTATTATGCAGGATATATATAAGGCATGTACTAATTATTGAAGACTCTACGGTATAAAGATTAAGAATGAAGAAATCAAGTTTGAAGACTCATGAGTATCAAGATCAAGATTTCAAGATAAGTGTCTAGTTTTGTTAAAACTTCATAATAGCATGGAAATATTCATTCCAAATTTCATTTGGGATGGAACCCATTTCTACCTTCTTAGTGGCTTACAAACCCACGACAAGTAGCTTACAAACCTATGATAAGTGGGTTACAAACCCATGAACATCCTGGTTTTGTACAAGTTCTCAAGTTTTGATGTGATGAGATATTCTGCAGGAAGAAGCTTGCAAAACTACTTCAAAATGGTTTTTCAAAATGATTTTCAAAACTGCTTTTCAAAATGTTTTAGCCTTAAAATATTCTTTGTTTTTGTTTTTAAATAAACTCTTGTTTTAAACTTCGTTTGTTTCTAAAACTATCTTCTGATTTTTAAACATTCTTTTATAATATATATATACTTGAGATTTAAAATCAAATTTATATATACATTCTAAAAATATATTTTTCTATTCTTCTTTATTTTAAAACATAGGAAAATTAGTTTATTTTACTCCAGAATCATTTCATCTTGTTTTCCTTTCAATACCTTTTTCAAAACAAATTTTACACTGTTTTTAACTAAGGGATGTCGACATCATAGGATACCCCATGTCGACATGATGGTCGTTAAATTCAAAAGTTTCAATTTTCAAAAGAAGTGTCTATTCATTTAAATCTCTTCACGAATGGTTATGACCATTACTGGTCTATAAATAGCCTTCACAAACGAATTTTTTAACTAAATATTTTCTTATTTTCTTCACTCCTTCTTCTCCACAAATCCATATTCTAAAATTTTCATATTTTTAAGATCGTGCCAAAATTCTGCCAAATTCTCAAGTGAATCAAATTAGAATCTCATTCTTGTTTGATTCTCCGCCCTCTCTCGAAGATCAAAGTGCTATTCAAAGTTATAGGATCAATTTGTAATCAAAAGTTTATCGAGTCTCTCTATAAGGTATGGTTGTGCCTGGAAATCAATTGGGTGATCTTATGTCCCGTAAATCAAGAGAGTTTGCCCCGGACTCGAAGACAGGAGGGTACCTCAAGGCCTTTAGAAATTGAGGATTGTAATCTCGACATTGGTATAATAAAAATCTGTACGAGGTGTTTTCCTTGGTGTAGGACTGGATGTAGGGTAACTCCGAACCAGTATAAAATCCGGTCTGTTCTTTCCTTTTACTACTTTTTATTTACTTTTTGTATCTGTGTTTGATTCTGTGATTGTTCTATGATTAAGTTCTGCATTTTTTATATCATAATTTTTAAATTAGTCCATATAAGTTTTAGAATCCATTAAACACTATTCACCCCCCTCTAGTGTTAAATTAGCCTTAAGATCCTTAATCCGCACTCCCTTTCAATTGGTATCAGAGCATAGGTTTTCATAATCTGAAACTTGAAAAGTTAAAAATGGCATTTTTAGGAAATTTTGTTAATACTAGTTTGAATTTATGCATTTCATCAAAGTATCATAAGTTTGCATATAGTTTTTTTTTATGAAAAGTCAAGTTATCTACCGGATTGGTTGTTATGCATGAACAGACATGTTACATGGCTTTTGAAGAATCAACAACCAGTGGACAAACTGTGCAAATTGAGAAAGATAAATGGATACTTGATAGTGGTTGTTCAATGCATATGACTGGAAATCCCGAGATACTCAATGACATTATATATCAAGATGGTGGATTGGTCAACTTTGGAGACAACTCAAAAGGATATGTGATTGGCATCGGCAATGTCGGTAATTCTAAACTCCTCTTATTTCTGATATTTTGCTAGTTAGGAATTTAAAACATATTTTGCTTAGTATAAGTCAACTATGTGATAAAGGATTTAAAATTAAATTTGGAAAAGATAAGTGTCACATCAAAGATAATAAGTCAAATATTATCTTTGAAGGAATTACGAAGAAAAACATTTACATCCTTAGTATGAAAGTTTCAAATGATAACTTCTGTCTTTTGGCTAATACAAGTAACCTTGGATTTGGCATAAAAGATTTGGTCATTTAAATTTCAAACTGTTATCTAGGTTATCAAAACTTGATTTAGTCAGAGGTCTTCCAAGTGAAACTTTAAAGTAGATAGTATATGTGATGCTTGCCAATTAGGAAAACTTAAGAAAAGTTCATTTAAATTAAAAGATATGATTTCTACTTCTAAACCTCTAGAATTACTTCATTTAGATTAATTTGGTCCATCTCAAGTTCAATCAAATAATCACAATAAATATGTTTTTGTAATTGTAGATGATTATTATAGATATACTTGGATAATATTTCTTAAAATTAAAAGCGATGCTTTTGACTTATTTAAGAATTTTGCTAAAAGAATTCAAAATCAATTTTCATTAAAAATAAAAACTATTCGTATTGATCACGGTGGAGAATTTGAAAATGAAAATTTTGAGAATTTCTGTAATGAAAAAGGAATTACTCATAATTTCCCTTTTCCAAGAACTCCACAACAAAACGGAGTGGTAGAACGTAAGAATAGAATGATTCAAGAGTGTGCTAGAACAATGCTTTCTAATAGTAACTTACCTAAAAACTTTTGGGCTAAAGCAGTCGCTATAGATTGTTATATATTGTTTGCACAAAAAATGGGCAAACACCTCCAAGTCGTATGATTTAGTTGATTTTATGTTGTTTTTAGTAATCTGGGTGATTTGTGCAAATATATAAAAAGCAGGGACTAAACTGTAAAAGACACACAGATTTATAGTGGTTCGGCCAGAATGTGCCTACGTCCACTTTATATGTTATTCTCCTTTACTGTTCAGATTACAAGTACAAAGGTTTGATACAAGTATATGAAAGTTGTTTGAAAGTTCTATCCGTGCTTGAGCTCTCAAACTTGTCTGCCATTGTTGTACCCCTACCCCTCTATTTATAGAGTGAGGCTGGAGGTAGGGTCCTTGGATGTATATAGCTGTTGGTGGGCCTGGGCTGATGTGATCTGGCCTGGCATTGTTGGTTCGGCAGTGGTTGGTCCGGTGGAGAGTGGTGAGTGCGAATTGGTTCGGTAGTGGTTGGTCCGGTAGTGGTTGCATTCTTCTGGTTCGGTGATGAGAGGAGTGTGGATTGGTTTGTTGATGAGAGGAGTTGGGATTGATTCGGTGGTCTCGGTCCGGTGATGAGAGGAGTTGGGATTGATTCGGTGGTCTCGGTCCGGTGATGAGTGGGCTCGGTGCGGGCTTGGATCGGTGGTGAGAATTCGCCCAACATTTGCCCCCCAAAGTGGGGCATATGCCTGCATATGTCGCGCTTTGTTTATTTGGACACCCCCATTCGATCCGAGTGCCGAACCAGTTGGTCCGGCTACCCTACTCTTGTCTATAAGTATGGGCTCCACGTCTTCGTCATTTCTTACTGTTTGAAAGAGCCGATCCAGATTCTTAACTGCCGAATCAGGTGAGGTTCCCCTTTACCGAACGAACCTTATGCTAGAGCTACCGAATGAGTCCGGGGAGCATAAGCGCCGAATGAACTTTCGCCTCGTACTTCCGAATGACACTTTGGGGAGTACGAGTGCCGAATGGGCTTTCCGCCCCCAACCACCGAATGCACCTTGGGAAGTACGAGTGCCGAATGGCCTCTAGCCTCGAACTACCAAATGTCTCTTAGGGGACACGAGTGCCGAATGAACTCCAAGACCGGGACTACCGAATGGTACTTGGGGAACATGGATGCCGGATGAACTCTAAGACCCGGGATACCGAATGATGTTTTTTATGTGTTGAATTTGTCTGTCTACATCCCTCGTTCTGACAATGTGTTTTCTCGTGTTGCAGATAATGTCTCATAAAGTAGAAACTCGTTCCGACAAAAAGAAATCCAAGGACAAAGGAGAGTCCTCCATAGTGCCCTCAGTTCAGGCAGAACCAGGACGACATGTACCAACCCCGAGATCGTTAGTAGACGGGTACGGTCCTCAAGAGCTCTTGAATTCACTGCCTGACTGCTTTCCCAGCTCCCTCAAAGATGAGCAGCTTGACGCTATATCTAGATCCTTTGGGATTGACAGAGCGCATATGAGGTTGTCGGGGAACGGAGTGATGCCGTATAACCCCCAGAAGGATATTTTGCTTACAGCAGGTATCATTGCATGTGCGGTGCTATCCCTCCGATCAACGCTTGGATAGTCAGCTTCATTACGTACTTGAAGGTGGCTCCTTTCCAGCTTCAGCCCAACTCCTATGCCATCATGGTGAGTTTGTTCATCATCTTCCAGAGGAGATACGGGCGTCCTCCTTCCAACCGGGAGATCCGATACCTGTACAACTTGAGAGGCTACAAGAAGGGGTCTCCATATATTAGCTTAGAATCGGCCATGTCTTTCAAGCCAGTCCTGGACTTATATTCAAAATTTAGCATGTTCAAGAAGGAATGGTTCTTTGTCAAGGACGACTCTGTTTCTTTCCACCGCTTCACCTCTGGCTGTAAGTTGAATCTTATTTATAATTTCCGTTCTGACTGCAATGTTCCTCCTTATGTGCTTTATTTCTTGCTAGTGACAGGTGGCTTTACGGTTGTAGAGAATGATTGTCTGGTTCAGATGGCTGCGGAAATAGAAGCCATTCCGTAAGGCGAGAGGGCGGCTTCTTATTTGATCAGGAATGCTACTCTTTTGGGGCTCAACTTAATCCTGCCACGCCAGTCTGTGGTCAAGCAAAGAGACACATCTGAGGAGAGGGCCGCCAAAGCTAAAGGAGGGGCTACGTCGAAGAGTAGTAAAAGGAAACCCTTCTCGAAGCATCCAATTGCTGGGGGGAAGAAACTTAAGAAGTCCGATGGACCCTCCCCCAGCACATGTCCGTATGACCCGAAGGAGGAAGATGTGGAGGAGGAAAGAGGCGAGGATGAAGGAGGTGAGGCGGAGAGTGGAAGTGGTGGAGAAGGTGATGGTGACGGTCATAGCGAAGATGGTGGCGACGGACAGAGCGGTGGTGGTACTGGGGCTTTGTCTTCTAAGCAAGCAGGTGTGATCCAGGAGTGGACAGATGACGCTTTCCGCCTAGCTTTTGAAGGGTCGGAGGAAGGATCAGCTTTAGTGGAGAAGCCTAAGAAGGCTGACAAGGCCGAGATCAGTGCTGATTCTTCTAAGAGTGCTTCAACTAAGGCAATTCCTGCGATTCAAGGTGAATTTTTGACTCCTGCCGACTCCATTTATGATAAGGATTTAGGAATATTTTATGGCCTGCTCCCGTCTTGGAATGAGATTCAGGACTTATTGCAGTATCCTACTCCTCCCTAGGTTTGTATAACAAAAGCGTCTTTTTACTCTTCTTAACTTGATGTATTTCTTGAATTATAGCTCAATGTATGCTTGTAACACTGGGTTTTTATCACAGAAGCGGGTAAGGTGGCCAAGACGTCGGATGTTCGGCACCGTCTTGAACAATACAAACTCCTCAAGGCTTCTACTAAACCAAAGCCTCCGACTAACCGCCCTGGAGACGTAGTCGGCTACCATCCTCTTCTTGGAGTTATTGAAGAGGATATCCAAAAGAAGAAGAGGAGTCGCTCCTTGTTTGAATCTTCACCTGGTCCTCAGCCCCCAACTCAGCCTCTTCAGGATACCACGGAGGAGAATACTAAGTTTATACCTTCTCCGCACCCATCTGAAAATCCTACCGTTACCCCGATAGATCATCCCGGCTTGGCTCGTAACCCGTTTGCGGGTCATCCGGATCTGGATCCTGGTTCTCATGATATTACCTTTGATGAGGCTACTGGTGAGCACCTTCTCTCTCGCAATCCTATGGTAAGAGTACTAGATGAAGCTAATTCCCTGGACCTTGATTTGCTTAGCACTCGGGTTGTAACTTTGGGGGATGAAGCTAAGGCAAACATTGACCGGGTTGCTGAGGAAATCAGGAAGCTGATGGGGCATCATGCTCGACTGGTCAAGGCCGGAGAAGAAATCGACAGTGCTAACATTCGACTGCGGTTAATGGTTTCCGACCAGGCCAAACAACTCGCTGATCAGGCCATCCAGATCTCTCAACATGAGGCCGCCTCTAGGCAATTAATAAAGACCATGGAATAGGCCAGCATGGCAGAGTTACGGAAAATGGAGGCCGTCTGTAAGGAACGGATTGATATGGCTATTTCAACGGTGGATGAGGTTCGGCAAGCGGATATCGAGCGGGTACATGAGTTATCCGAGAAACTTGAGGCCGCGGAGCTTGCTCAAACCAAGCTGAAGGAGGAGATGGAGGCGATGAGGAAATCCTTTCAGGTCGACTACTCGCGATACTAGTCGGAGAGGGATGCTGCCATTGCAAAGCTGTTGGCTTCTGAGGAACGAATAAGGGAGTTCGAGGAGAATGAGGGGATAATGGATGAGATGCTTCAGGATATATACTTTCGCACTTGGAAACATGGCAACTTATCTTGGATGGATGATTACCCCCGAGTCATGACCAGGATTTATCTCAGGGCCTTGGAGGAGGCTAAGGCCGATGCAGATAAGGAGGGTGGCATGGCCTTTAGAATGGACGTGGTTACGGCTCAATTCTCCAAGGAGGAGAAGGCAGCGGTGAAGGAGGGTATGCGGCTGCTTACTGCTGAGGAGGTAGGTGTGCAGTTAGAGGATGATGATCAAGGAGCAGATGCTGGTAAGTCTTCCCTTTTAGCTTTCCGTAACTTGGTTGCTTATTATTAATGAATTCTTTCCTTGATCGGACAAGCGGGACCTCCGGAGCACCACCTTCCTCTGGTCAACATGCTGAGAGTTTCCACTCCACAATTAAAGAGATCCCGGAGGGCCAGCAGGACAAGGGTACAGCTCCGATGTAGCCGACTCCATGACTTGACCTGGATATTTTTTGTTTACTTGACATTGCTGCCTATGTTAGTCTCAAATCAGCAACGTAACTTTTAGTCTGTAATTATGTTACTTGTAACAAACGACTTTATTCGTGGCGTGTAATTTTTAACTTAGGCTGATTCTGTCGTATTTGAATGCTTTCGTTATTTTGATGTGTTGCATAAGAAGTATAGATGTGCATATGCATGTGATTCGATCGTGTTTGATGTCAAGTTCTGGCTTAAAATGTAATTTCATACCTTGCAATGTTAATGTGATGTGCG
Source organism: Allium fistulosum (assembly GCA_030737815.1). Lineage (NCBI taxonomy): Eukaryota > Viridiplantae > Streptophyta > Magnoliopsida > Asparagales > Amaryllidaceae > Allium > Allium fistulosum. The sequence continues at coordinate 1,076,775,416 of CM060901.1, read as the reverse complement.
AATGAATTATAGCTACGTATTTATACACAAAAGAAGAAAGTACCGCCCTTCATGTTTTAGTTGTAGACGGTTGCTTTGAATGTCTTATATGACTGAGTACGGAATGCAGTTGATTGACTCGTCATCCAATTGTGAGTTCTTAGTGAGCGTCTCCTATCTTGTGTCATGTACTTTAGGGATTGTTATAGAGGATAGGAGAATTTTTTTTAAATAAAATAGAAATATAAGAAATAGTAAAACTTCCAATCACGGAAGGCCTTCGATGTGCTTAAGTTCGTGGCAAACGGATTTTGCAGTCACTTTCCCTAGCTGTGGGTCTTGGAGACATTTGTCACCCATCTTACACTTCCGCGGGGAGTTTGTCTTTTTTTTACCATAGCCGTACTTAAGACAAATCGAAGCCGAGATCGCGCACAGTAACTACCCAGGCCATTATGGCCCATAATCATGGTTATTATTCGATTTACCGTGGCCGGCTAGCGTGGGTGCCGATCGTCAACCGTGAACTACCCCTGGCTGGCCACACCTTATGTTGGGGCTTAAAGTAGGTTCACGGCTGCCGGCGAGTCGAACGCCGTAATGAGCTGCCTCGGCTATAGTCGGCCTTCTCGGTGGCTTATAATCGGCTCATTACAGTTGGCTTTAAGGGCCGTCGCGAGCAATGAGTTAACCCGCAGCAGAGGGATGCCGGAGCAAAAGTGTCTCATTGGCGAGGGCATATATTCGCATAGTACCTGTTAGGTCTTGTCCAGGTGAAGTCGCGCTGTGGAGTGCCTTGAATGGAAATGATATATGCACAGGATTTTGTTCAATAGAAAAGGATAAAGTTTACAAGTATCTAAGACACAAAGGAACAAGTTAAGAAAGAGACAAGTTTTTAAAGTGGTTCGGCATGAAAAATGCCTATGTCCACTGATTCTCTTTGTTAATTCACTTCATATGGGCAGTACAAGCTAAGAAAAGTATCGACGAAGGTGTTGGATGTTCCATGCCCTCTGGAACACCTCTCCGTCCACTGTTGACAAAATATAAGCTCCGTTGTGGAGATCTTTATGAATTACATATGGTCCGTCCCAGATTGGATCTAGTGCTCCGGGGCGCGAAAAGATTCGCTTGAGGACAAGATCCCCCTCTTGTAAGCTACGATGCTTGACTTTGGAGTCGTATTGCGCTGCCACTTTTTGCTTGTGAGCTGCTTCTTTGAGGGCTGCATCATTTCTTCTTTCCTCAATTAGATCAAAAGACATGTGAAGGAGTTCCTCGTTCTCTTCTGGGTTATAGTGGATTCTACGGTGGGAAGGTACTATAGTTTCAACTGGGAGCATAACCTCCGATCCGTATGCCAAAGAGAAAGGAGTATGCCCCGTTGATGTTCTGAAAGATGTGCGATAGGCCCAAAGTGCCGTCGGAAGTTCATCCACCCAAGCGCCTTTTGACTTTTCAAGTTTCTTTTTTATTAGAGTTTTGAGAATTTTATTGACAGCTTCGACTTGTCCGTTTGCCTGGGGATAAGCTACAGATGAGAAGCTTTTGTGAATTCCGTGCTCTTGGCACCAGTTGGCGAACTCCTCGCTGTCAAACTGAAGCCCGTTGTCCGATATGATTTTAAGTGGGACCCTGTAATGCCCCAAAATTTTGAGGAAAATGATTTTTAATAAAATGATTCAGTTTAAAAATATTTGGATCAAATATTGATGGAATTTTAAATTAAATGATGTGCAGAGATATGTGTGCACATGTACACTGGAAATAGCACAAGGAAGAGATTTAAAAATTTCTGAAATATATATATATATAAGAAAGTAAATTCCTTATTTAAAGCATTGGATTGTAATTTAAGCATAAGTTAAAAATGAAGTATACGCTTAAATGTATTTTCTGTGAAACAAGGGGAGATTAAATAAATAAATATTTTTACACATGTATATTCTGTGAGCAGAAAAATGTCAAAGCTAAGCAAAAGAGTAACATTAAATAGGTATAAAGCATAAAACAGGTATGTATGTTATGTATAGGCAGAAATAGAAAGAAGGGGGATTTCCAAAAATGAGCAAATGAATAAATATAGTCACACACTTTTAACATGACTTGAGTGAGTGGCCATTTTCTGAAAAAGTAAAGAAAAGAAAATGCAGCCTTTAATTGGTTAATATGGCCGGGGGTAATTAGGGATAAAAATGAGAAAATGCAAACTATGCATGATGCCAGCCAGGACAGAAATGGAATTTTGTCTTGAAAAAAACCCTAGTAAAAATATGCTTATAAATAAGTAGTTATGGCCAGAGAAATTGTTTTACCCGAGCTACTTATAATAGGAAAGGAAGAAAACATTTTAAAGGAAGAGAAAATATACTCAGGGATTTTCTGGATCAATAAGAAGAAATATTTAGGTGAGTAATCTCACTAGATTCATGGCATTAAGACCTGATATGAGGCAGCCAAGTTCTTATGTTGCTATTGATGTTTTCTGAATTTTTTGTTAATCACTGTTATATTAATGTTGTTGAATGGATTTTATTTTCTTGAGCTGATATAATGTTTATTATGGATGCTCTTTGGATGAATTCCTTTGATCTGATTGAATGGTTGCTATGGATGTGCATACTACTATTTACTACATTTTGAAAAAAAAAAGAAAAACTAAGGCAACAATACCTTAAAATCAAGGAAGGAATACTCACTACTGATGGGGATCTATGGCAGGAAATTATTCTTTAAAAAAAATAAAAAAAATAAATATATTATGAGCTGCATTATATTTTATATAAGTGCTGAGGCTTAAGAAAAGAAAGAGTAAGGGATGCAATAGAAATTTCTGTGTGCTGATTCCCTCATGAAATAACAAAATTCACAAGATAAAAATTGTGATTCAGCTAGATCTTGAATCTAGTTCAATCACAGTTACTTGTAAATCATAATAACATAGCATGCCATGGCTCCACACTCAGTTGTAGTTGTTCTTTTGTATGATTTGAAGTTAAGACATCTTATAGCAATATTTATGAAATGATTATCTGTTTGTTTTGAACAGTTTACTTGTAAGATATAGGGAGGTGTTTTTTTTACACACTGTGACATGTCCACATAGCTATCTGATGATAGGATTTTAACCAACACTACTAGTAAATATACTAGGGTTATGAGCCAAGAAGGCTGCTGGAATGCTTGTCATATTTGAAGTATGCAAGTTGGCACATGGTTTGTTTAAGCCCTGAGATCTTTGTGCAATGATGTGAATTAGTTCATTGCAATGTGTCCCTGTGATTCCTTACTAGCAGATGAGGCTAGGGATTTAAATTAATGAAAACAACCTGTAAATGAAAAAATAGGAAAATGAGTATTTCCTAGGTTGGGTGGAATGGAACCCTGGTTATTCCATTGAATATACACACTGTAGATTGATATTCATGATTGAATAAATAAATTTGTGTGAATAAATGATAGATAAAGATATCATTCTTGTATCAAAGTGTATGTAACATAATAAAGCAGTGGATTAAAGAAATTACATGCATACAAAATAAGTATTAAGGCTCATCACCCAGAGCTTAATGTTTTGAATATTTTGATATTGCTCATACCAGATCTTAGATCTGACCCTTGTTTGCTCATGGCATATGGGGGTGTCTCATTTTAAAAATGAGGCAGCCACTCATGCTCTTTCAGGGAATGCAGGCACTAAGTAGAAAATGAAGTTATGGCTATTGTGGAGGAGTGAATGAACATGCTAGCTAGTTTCAATAAGAGCTTAAAATGATTATATCTGCATGTATTCAGGAAAAATTATGTTTCTAAGATTTCCAGTCATGTAATGAATATTCTATGGTTAGTGATCAAGCTGCTCTTATGTTCTGTAAAGTGTTAGATTAAATCAGTTGTTCTGTCGAAATTGTTGTGTGTTAAGGTTTGATTTGTTTTTGAAGTAGTGTCGGGAACATGAACAAGTAAAATATGCTCAAGTGTTAGCCATGAAAACCTGGTAAAGAAATATATAGGTATGTGAGCAATTGCTTAGCATAAATTATATTATGTATTAGACAACCTTGAGTCATTTTAAAACACTGAGTTTTGGAGTATACCTTTAAGTATCTAATGGTTTTTCCTCTGAAATATGTCTACAAATGGTTCAAGTCTACTTTCTAAATTGTTTTGAGAAAAGTAATTGTATGGGAAGGCTACAGGTATGATGCAAATGACTGGCATTTCAATTGCCATGATCAGGTACCTGGCATGACACAAGGCACATGAGTTAACCAGCTTCAAATGAGTGAAGTTTTGGTTGATTATGTCTGGTTGTGTTTTGTTAGTAAAAATGCCTTTCAAAATCCTTAAGTCATTGTTTTACCATAACCAATTTTTCAAAGTCATAACAGATATGCAATCTGGACAGGTTTGCACAAACAAACCTGGAATTATTCTTATGAATGTTAGTAAGTTCAAATTCTTGACATAGCAAATCTTATGCAAATACACAACTCACTATGTGTCATGTGGGCTAAGATTAAGGCAAACAAGTCACATAGATTGAATCTTAAATAAGAAAGTTTTTTAGAAAATACATAAGTGGAAAATGATAAGTGAATATATCATTTCTGGCCTTAGCCAAATATCAATACCTTTGATCCATGATCTGAAATAAAAATCTCAAGAATCTTGAGATTTAACTGTCAAGGTAAATTGATATTAAAAACTATCAAATAGAATGAGCAAGTTCATATAAATTAAATACGCATAGGATTTACTGACTTATTACAAATATTCAAAAGTATATAGTAATTAACTTTAGGCAGAATTGCTAAAATCCAAATCAAACAGAATGCTCTTGTATAACAAATAAAAATAAAGTATATACTCTGAATTTAAACAAGAGGAACACATACATCTTCATATGTATGTGTATATTATTAGAAATACACTGATATATTTATATTGGTAATGAGTTTGAATCCTGGTTTGAATTGTTTGAAAGAAAATGACTCTGATAATTCAAAGGAAATTTAAATCAAACTTAAAAGTGCAAATGAATATATGTGGACATTCAAATACATATAAATTAAATGTGTATATGCATGTACACATATTATATCTATGGAAAAAAAATCCCTATGAAATTAAGGTAGAAATAGGAGGGTCATTTCAGTTGGTATCAGAGCACTTGGTTGCATTGATTGCTAAGTATTATAGAAATGTATTATGTCTGTTTGTTTTGGATGAAATAATTTAGATAAGAAAATAGTAATTATAGAAGTACTCATAATATACTAATACCATTTGCCCAGAATTTAGTTAGCAGACCATGGTAGGAAGAGGATCTCATCACAATGCAGGACCCAGTGCACCTCAAATGCTTGATATGCAAGAATTTGTGAGGGTTTTAAGAGATGGAATTGGGCATAGGCCTGAGAACCCACATGAAGAGCTTTCAAAACTACTGAAGACTTATTCCAATTTAGGAGGCAGAAGTTTTGAAGGAACTGAGAATGTGATGGAAATTCAAGCATGGTTGAGAACACTTGATAGGATTTTCAATGACATGCAGTTAGATGATCAAAGGAAGAGGCAAGTAGCTTCAAGACAACTGAAAGGGGTAGCTTTAAGCTGGTGGGAGGTGATCATAGCTGGAAGAAATGAAAATGAAATCACTTGGAATCAGTTCAAGGAGATGTTAGTGGTAAGATTTGTACCAGCATCAGCCAAGACCACTTTGCTTGAAGAATTTATCAAACTTAGGCAGGGAACTTTGAATGTCACTTAATACACTCAAAAGTTTGAGGGGCTATCTAATTATGGAGCAATGCTAGTGGAAGATGAAGCATCCAAAAATGATAGGTATATAAAAGGTCTGAACCCAGGACTTAGCAGAGCTATGCTACCATATGCAGATAGAACTTTTGATCAAGTAATTGATCTGGCATTGAAACTGGAACAACATGAAAAAGAAAGAGAGAAATATTGGAATTTTAAGAGCAACAACAATAAGAAGAATAAGGGAAGATATCACCCTTATGATAAAAAGAAGGAGGAGGCAGACAACAAGAAGGACAAAGACACAAAAGCCAATGATGCTAAGAAGAAATTGGTTTGCCATCATTGTGGTAAAGAAGGACACATCAAACCAAGGTGCCCAGAGTTAAAAGGAGGAGCCTTCAAATGCTACCTATGTGGGAAAGAGGGGCATATGAAGAGGAACTGTCCTGAGAATAAACAGCAAGGGAAATTGGCAACTTTGGAAGGTAAAGGCAAATCTGCAGTGAAAATTGATGCTGAAAATCATGGCCAAGTGGAAGATACATTACTCATTTGTGCCATACCCATACCAGTAGTATATGATACTGAAGCAACACACTCTTTGATTTCTTATGAAATAGTTAAAGTGTTAAAATTAAACTGCATATTGGTTGAAACCCCATTGCTTGTACAAAGTCCCTTAGGGAGTTCTAGTGTTTTGAACATGAATTGTATGAATGTGGAGTTAAACATAGGAGGAAATATTTTTATTTCCAATTTATATGTTTTAAATTACCCAAATATAGGAGTTATATTGGGGGTAGATTGGTTAAGGCAATTTAAAGCCATAATTAATTTAGACTCATCCACCATATCATTGCAAAATTCTAGAGGCCAGAGGATCACAGTTCTATGTGAAGTAGCTAAGGAAGGGAAATTATATCATTTAGTTGACTTAGAAAAAGATCTCAATGAACTAACCACTGAAGAAATTCCCATAGTTAATGAATACTTGGATGTGTTTGGGGAAGTTAAGGGTGTTCCACACCACAGACCAGTTGAGTTCCAAATTAATCTCATTCCAGGAGCAAGTCCAATAATCAAGAAACCTTATAGAATGGGGCCAAGTGAACTGAAAGAATTGAAAAATCAGTTGGAAGAATTAGAAGGCAAGGGATTTATAAGGCCAAGCAATTCCTGCTGGGGTTCTCCAGTAGTGTTTGTAAGAAAACATGATGGTACTTTGAGAATGTGCATAGATTACAGAGAACTAAATAAAGTAACCATCAAGAACAAATACCCATTGCCTAGAATAGATGATCTCTTTGACCAACTCAGTGAAGCTAAAATATTTTCTAGATTAGACTTAGCCTCAGGATTCCATCAAATGAAGGTTGAAGACTCAAGTGTTAAGTATACTGCATTTAACACAAGATATGGCTTATATGAATTTATGGTTATGCCATTTGGTTTGACAAATGCTCCTTCATATTTTGTTGATTTAATGAATAGAATATTTAGAGATTATTTAGACAAGTTTGTACTGATTTTTATTGATGACATTTTGATTTATTCCAAGATAGTGGAAGAGCATAAAAATCATTTGCATTTAGTTTTGTCAAGATTAAGGGAAAATGATTTAAAGGCAAAATTTTTAAAATGTGCATTTTGGAAAGAAGAAGTACATTTTCTTGGGCATGTTATCTCTGCCAAAGGAATATCAGTAAACCCCGATAAGGTAGTGGCAATCCAAGCATGGAAAAGGCCTAGTACCATCAATGAGATTAGATCATTTATGGGGATGGCAGGATATTATAGGAGATTTATAAAAGATTTCTCAAAAATATCATCACCACTTACCAATTTAACTAGAAAGAACCAAGCCTTTGTATGGATAGAAAAATGTGAGCAAGCTTTTATCAAAATAAAAGAAGCTCTGATTAATGCACCAGTATTGAGAGTGCCAGAAGGAAATGAAAATTTAGTTGTGTACACTGATGCAAGTGGCTCTGGGTTAGGGGCTGTGTTGATGCAGCAAGACCAGGTGGTAGCCTATGCATCTAGGCAATTAAAGCCACATGAAACAAGATATGCAACCCATGATCTTGAACTAGCAGCAGTTGTGTATGCTTTGAAACTTTGGAGACATTATTTGTTAGGTGCCAAATTCATTTTGTACACTGATCATAAGGCATTGAAATATTTATTCTCACAAAAAGATTTGAACATGAGGCAACATAGATGGGTAGAGTTCCTAGCTGCCTATGATCTAGATATACTGTATACACCAGGCAAGGCAAATAAAGTTGCAGATGCCTTGAGTAGACAACATGCCAAAGTAGCCATGTTGATGATGGAAGAGTTTAAGGATTTGTCTATACTTACTGATTTGGAAATTGAGGAAAACAGTGAGGTACAAATGATGCCCATTGAAGAAGATGAAGGTAAAGGGAAATTAAGTATGATATCTTTGCAATCAGATTTACTTCTTAAGGTTGGGAAAATGCAGCAACAAGACCTAAACATGGTGGAAAAGAAAATGCTCATATCAAAAGGGGAGGAAGTAATAAATTATCAAGTTGATAAAAATGGTTATTTAAGGAACAAAAATAGGATATGTGTTCCAGAAAATATAAAATTAAAGGAGGAAATATTAAATGAATACCATAGGAGTAAGTACTCCATACACCCAGGTAGCACCAAGATGTATCAAAATTTGAAAAGAAATCTTTGGTGGAAGGGGATGAAGTCAGATGTGGCCAGACATGTTGCAAGGTGCATGACTTGCCAACAAGTCAAGGCAGAGACACAAAGGCCATCAGGACTATTGCAACCCCTTAGTATACCACAGTGGAAGTGGGAGGATATATCTATGGATTTCATAGATGGTCTGCCTAGATCTAAGAAGGGAAACACAAGTATATGGGTAATAGTGGATAGGCTAACTAAGGTAGCACATTTTATCCCAGTTAAAACAGAAAGAAATGCTCCAAAATTGGCTCAAATATTCATGAAAGAGGTAGTAAGGTTGCATGGCATACCCAAAACCATTGTGAGTGATAGGGATACCATCTTCACCTCAAGGTTTTGGAAAAGTTTTCAAGAGGCCATGGGGAGTGAATTGTGCTTAAGCACTGCCTACCATCCACAATCAGATGGTCAAACTGAGGTGGTGAACAAAGTCTTAGAGGATTTGTTGAGAGCATGTACACTGGACTTTGGAGGCAACTGGGAAGACCACCTCCATTTAGCTGAATTCACATACAATAACAGTTACCAAAGCACCATAGGGATGGCACCATTTGAAGCCTTATATGGCAAGCCATGTTTATCACCTATATGCTGGGTAGAGACTGGAGAAAGGGCTGTTCTAGGACCTGAATATGTTAAAGAAACTACAGAGAAAATTGGGTTAATAAGAAAAAGAATAGCAGCAGCTCAAGATAGGCAAAAGAAATTTGCAGACAGGAAGAGAAAACAGGTGGAATATGAAGTGGGAGACTTTGTTTTCATCAGGATTTCACCTATGAAGAAAGTCTTGAGATTTGGCAAGCAAGGTAAGCTCACACCAAGGTATGTTGGACTCTATAAAATTCTGGAAAAAATTGGTTCATTGGCTTACAAATTAGAATTACCAGAGGAAATGAAAGCAATGCATAATGTTTTTCATGTGTCCCAACTTAGAAGATGGGTACATGATAAAGAAGACATTTTGGAAAAGCCTACCAAAATTCAAATAAATCCTAACTTGGTCTATGAAAAAGAGCCAGTGGGGATTATAGCCAAAGAAGAAAAGAAATTAAGGAGCAAAACTTTGAAACTAGTAAAGGTCCAGTGGAGTAGTGATCCTAATGACTGCACATGGGAGTTAGAGGATAAGATTAGGATGGATTATCCTAAGCTTTTTGCAAATTAAAAGGTATTTTTTTTCTCTTTTTCTAGAAAAATTTGTTATGCATGGTTGATATGATTGAATATGTTTGTTTATGCATATGCTTGATAGATTTTCTTAAGGTCAGTGAATGCTTGTTACAAATACTAGAAAAATTGTGAGGACACAATTCCTAAAAGGAGGGGTGAATGTAATGCCCCAAAATTTTGAGGAAAATGATTTTTTAATAAAATGATTCAGTTTAAAAATATTTGGATCAAATATTGATGGAATTTTAAATTAAATGATGTGCAGAGATATGTGTGCACATGTACACTGGAAATAGCACAAGGAAGAGATTTAAAAATTTCTGAAATATATATATATATATATATAAGAAAGTAAATTCCTTATTTAAAGCATTGGATTGTAATTTAAGCATAAGTTAAAAATGAAGTATATGCTTAAATGTATTTTCTGTGAAATAAGGGGAGATTAAATAAATAAATATTTTTACACATGTATATTCTGTGAGCAGAAAAATGTCAAAGCTAAGCAAAAGAGTAACATTAAATAGGTATAAAGCATAAAACAGGTATGTATGTTATGTATAGGCAGAAATAGAAAGAAGGGGGATTTCCAAAAATGAGCAAATGAATAAATATAGTCACACACTTTTAACATGACTTGAGTGAGTGGCCATTTTCTGAAAAAGTAAAGAAAAGAAAATGCAGCCTTTAATTGGTTAATATGGCCGGGGGTAATTAGGGATAAAAATGAGAAAATGCAAACTATGCATGATGCCAGCCAGGACAGAAATGGAATTTTGTCTTGAAAAAAACCCTAGTAAAAATATGCTTATAAATAAGTAGTTATGGCCAGAGAAATTGTTTTACCCGAGCTACTTATAATAGGAAAGGAAGAAAACATTTTAAAGGAAGAGAAAATATACTCAGGGATTTTCTGGATCAATAAGAAGAAATATTTAGGTGAGTAATCTCACTAGATTCATGGCATTAAGACCTGATATGAGGCAGCCAAGTTCTTATGTTGCTATTGATGTTTTCTGAATTTTTTGTTAATCACTGTTATATTAATGTTGTTGAATGGATTTTATTTTCTTGAGCTGATATAATGTTTATTATGGATGCTCTTTGGATGAATTCCTTTGATCTGATTGAATGGTTGCTATGGATGTGCATACTACTATTTACTACATTTTGAAAAAAAAGAAGAAAAACTAAGGCAACAATACCTTAAAATCAAGGAAGGAATACTCACTACTGATGGGGATCTATGGCAGGAAATTATTCTTTAAAAAAAATAAAAAAAATAAATATATTATGAGCTGCATTATATTTTATATAAGTGCTGAGGCTTAAGAAAAGAAAGAGTAAGGGATGCAATAGAAATTTCTGTGTGCTGATTCCCTCATGAAATAACAAAATTCACAAGATAAAAATTGTGATTCAGCTAGATCTTGAATCTAGTTCAATCACAGTTACTTGTAAATCATAATAACATAGCATGCCATGGCTCCACACTCAGTTGTAGTTGTTCTTTTGTATGATTTGAAGTTAAGACATCTTATAGCAATATTTATGAAATGATTATCTGTTTGTTTTGAACAGTTTACTTGTAAGATATAGGGAGGTGTTTTTTTTACACACTGTGACATGTCCACATAGCTATCTGATGATAGGATTTTAACCAACACTACTAGTAAATATACTAGGGTTATGAGCCAAGAAGGCTGCTGGAATGCTTGTCATATTTGAAGTATGCAAGTTGGCACATGGTTTGTTTAAGCCCTGAGATCTTTGTGCAATGATGTGAATTAGTTCATTGCAATGTGTCCCTGTGATTCCTTACTAGCAGATGAGGCTAGGGATTTAAATTAATGAAAACAACCTGTAAATGAAAAAAATAGGAAAATGAGTATTTCCTAGGTTGGGTGGAATGGAACCCTGGTTATTCCATTGAATATACACACTGTAGATTGATATTCATGATTGAATAAATAAATTTGTGTGAATAAATGATAGATAAAGATATCATTCTTGTATCAAAGTGTATGTAACATAATAAAGAAGTGGATTAAAGAAATTACATGCATACAAAATAAGTATTAAGGCTCATCACCCAGAGCTTAATGTTTTGAATATTTTGGTATTGCTCATACCAGATCTTAGATCTGACCCTTGTTTGCTCATGGCATATGGGGGTGTCTCATTTTAAAAATGAGGCAGCCACTCATGCTCTTTCAGGGAATGCAGGCACTAAGTAGAAAATGAAGTTATGGCTATTGTGGAGGAGTGAATGAACATGCTAGCTAGTTTCAATAAGAGCTTAAAATGATTATATCTGCATGTATTCAGGAAAAATTATGTTTCTAAGATTTCCAGTCATGTAATGAATATTCTATGGTTAGTGATCAAGCTGCTCTTATGTTCTGTAAAGTGTTAGATTAAATCAGTTGTTCTGTCGAAATTGTTGTGTGTTAAGGTTTGATTTGTTTTTGAAGTAGTGTCGGGAACATGAACAAGTAAAATATGCTCAAGTGTTAGCCATGAAAACCTGGTAAAGAAATATATAGGTATGTGAGCAATTGCTTAGCATAAATTATATTATGTATTAGACAACCTTGAGTCATTTTAAAACACTGAGTTTTGGAGTATACCTTTAAGTATCTAATGGTTTTTCCTCTGAAATATGTCTACAAATGGTTCAAGTCTACTTTCTAAATTGTTTTGAGAAAAGTAATTGTATGGGAAGGCTACAGGTATGATGCAAATGACTGGCATTTCAATTGCCATGATCAGGTACCTGGCATGACACAAGGCACATGAGTTAACCAGCTTCAAATGAGTGAAGTTTTGGTTGATTATGTCTGGTTGTGTTTTGTTAGTAAAAATGCCTTTCAAAATCCTTAAGTCATTGTTTTACCATAACCAATTTTTCAAAGTCATAACAGATATGCAATCTGGACAGGTTTGCACAAACAAACCTGGAATTATTCTTATGAATGTTAGTAAGTTCAAATTCTTGACATAGCAAATCTTATGCAAATACACAACTCACTATGTGTCATGTGGGCTAAGATTAAGGCAAACAAGTCACATAGATTGAATCTTAAATAAGAAAGTTTTTTAGAAAATACATAAGTGGAAAATGATAAGTGAATATATCATTTCTGGCCTTAGCCAAATATCAATACCTTTGATCCATGATCTGAAATAAAAATCTCAAGAATCTTGAGATTTAACTGTCAAGGTAAATTGATATTAAAAACTATCAAATAGAATGAGCAAGTTCATATAAATTAAATACGCATAGGATTTACTGACTTATTACAAATATTCAAAAGTATATAGTAATTAACTTTAGGCAGAATTGCTAAAATCCAAATCAAACAGAATGCTCTTGTATAACAAATAAAAATAAAGTATATACTCTGAATTTAAACAAGAGGAACACATACATCTTCATATGTATGTGTATATTATTAGAAATACACTGATATATTTATATTGGTAATGAGTTTGAATCCTGGTTTGAATTGTTTGATAGAAAATGACTCTGATAATGCAAAGAAAATTTAAATCAAACTTAAAAGTGCAGATGAATATATGTGGACATTCAAATACATATAAATTAAATGTGTATATGCATGTACATATATTATATCTATGGAAAAAAATCCCTATGAAATTAAGGTAGAAATAGGAGGGTCATTTCAGACCCCGTACCTACATAGAACATTTTTGATCAAGAACTTAATAACTTTTGCTGAAGATACTTTATTTAGGGGTTCTGCTTCCACCCATTTGGTGAAATAGTCGACTGCCACTATAGCATATTTGGCTCCGCCTCGGCCCATTGGCAGTTCGCCAATCAGGTCAATTCCCCATACTGCAAAGGGCCAAGGGCTGGTTAGTTGGGTAATCTCAGTTGTGGGTAGCCGTGGAATCTTCGCAAATTTCTGACATCTGTCACATTTTTTGACGAAATCTAAGGCGTCCTTGTTTAAGGTGGGCCAGAAGTATCCATATCGGAGATTTTCTTTGCCAGAGCCTGCCCTCCAGTGTGATCTCCGCAGCTTCCTTGATGGATGCTGGATAAGATTTCCTTTGCTTCACTTTCAGCGACACATCTTAATAAGGGGTTAGAGAAGCCGCGCCGATAAAGGGTGCCTTCTTCTATTGTATAGCGGGAAGCTCTCCTCAAGATTTTCTTGTTCGTTACGCTTGTCGGGCAGTGTGCCATCCTGTAAGTATTTTTGGATGGGAGTCATCCAAGTTTCCTCTTTGATTGTAGCTATCAGATTCACCTGCTCGAAACTTGGGGTCAGTTGCTTTGAGATGGCCACTGCTCCGGAAATAGTGCCGTCTCTCATGCTAGCTTGCTTCGCCAATTAGTCGGCCTCTTGGTTCTCTTTCCGAGGGATGTGTTTATTTAAATAGCGATCCAATTGATCGAGAAGCAACTTGGTCTTTTTTAGATATGCTATGAGTCGTTCTTCTCGAGACTGAAATTCTCCTAGTATTTGATTTACAATAAGTTGAGAATCACTATGAAGACACAAAGAATTGGCTCCGATTTCTAAGGCAAGTTCTAATCCAGCTATCACTGCTTCATACTCTGCATCGTTGTTGGTGGCAGCGAATTCCAACCTTAGAGCATAGTGTAGCTTATTTCCCCTGGGAGTGATTATTACCACACCTACCCCCGAGCCTTGTTCGTTTGACGCACCATCCACAAAGAGATTCCACTTGATGTCTTCTGCTATTTCCGATTGCTTCTTACCTTCGTTGGTAGTGAATTCGGCAATGAAATCGGCCATGGCTTGTCCCTTGATGGTGGTGCGAGGATGGTAGGTGATATCATATTGACTTAGTTCAATGCACCATTTAAGTAGTCGCCCAGAAGTGTCGGGACGATGGAGTACCTGCCTTAGTGGTTGATCGGTCAGAACTCTGATGGAATGAGATTGGAAATAGTGACGTAGTTTCCGTGACGTGATTAGTAAATAGTACGCTAGTTTCTCAAGTTTAGGATATCTGGCTTCTGCCCCTGTAAACCTCTTGCTCATAAAGTATACTGGCCGCTGCGTGCGTTTGTCTTCCCTCACCAAGGCAGTGCTTATAGCATGAGATGACACAGCAAGGTATAGGTATAGCTCTTCGCCTTTGTTCGGAGTTGAGAGTACTGGTGGTCTCTGGAGGTGTTCGATTAAGTTAAGGAAAGCTGTTAAGCACTCGTCAGTCCATTCGAACTTTCCTTTGTCTTTCTTTAGAGCTTCGAAGAAGGGGATGCATTTGTCAGTTGCTTTAGAGATGAATCTGCCCAGAGCGGCCACCTTCCCATTTAGGCTTTGCATTTCTTTTCGGGTAGAAGGTATCCTGATATCTTTCAGAGCTCGGACTTGTTCAGGGTTTGCTTCAATTCCTCTAGCATGGACGATGAATCCCAGGAACTTCCCTGATGATACTCCGAAGGAGCACTTTAGAGGATTCAGCTTCATTCCATATTGGCGAAGTACTTGAAACATCTCGCCCAGGTGGCTTACGTGATCGTCAGCTTTTCTTGACTTTACCAGCATGTCATCCACATAAACTTCCATAGTTTGTCCTATTAGCCCCGCAAACATCTTGTTGACGAGGCGCTGATAGGTGGCTCCTACGTTTTTAAGTCCAAAAGGCATTACTTTGTAGCAGTACAATCCCCGGTCAGTGATGAAACTAGTGTGGTCTTGATCGGGAGCATGCATAGGAATTTGGTTATATCCTAAGTATGCGTCCATAAAAGATAAGAGTTCGTGCCCGGCCGTGCTGTCCACGAGCTGATCGATTAGGGGAAGTGGGAAGCGATCCTTCGGGCAAGCATCATTTAATTTGGAGAAGTCAATGCACGTTCGCCACTTCCCATTAGCCTTCTTTACCAGTACCGGATTAGCGATCCACTCTGGGTAGATGGCTTCTCGTATGAAGTCATAGGCAAGTAGGTTTTTTACTTCTTCATCGAGGGTTGCTGATCGTTCTGCCCCCATACTTCTCTTTTTCTATTTTACTGGCGCCTTGGTAGGATCGATGTTTAGTACGTGGCATGCTATGTCTGGGGAGATTCCAGTCATGTCAGCGTGTGACCATGCAAATACATCCAAGTTGTGGCGGAGAAAATCAATGAGTTGTTCCTTCAGTTCTGCTTTTAGTTGGGACCCGACTTTCAGTAGTCTACTCGAGTCGTGTTTGTCCACAGATACAAATTCCATAGCCTCTGCAGGCTCGGCGGTGGCCTCCTCGTCTTTATCCCTGGGTTCTAATTCATTGAAAGGGTCACTGGTATATCAAAGAGGAGGTGCTTTCTTTAGTTGCTATGCTTCCAAACTTTTCATGCAGAGGGCAGCCTCTGCACTCTTTTCTATATCCTTCCTGCGGTTATTGCGAAGTTCAGTTACATAGCAATCTCGAGCGATCTCCTGGTCTCCCTCTACTTCCCCTATTCCATTGTTCGTTGGAAATTTCATCTTCAGGAACCATGGGGCCAGGACAATTTGGAAGTCAGACAAGGCGGGTCTTCCTAAGAAGGCGTTGTAGGCCGAGTGGTTTTCTATTAACACAAATGTTTGTTTCCGCACAACGGAGCGGGGATGACTTCCAATTTCAACAAAGAGGTCCAGTCGCCCGAAGGGCATCTTCGCATTTCCAGTGAAACCGTGTAGTGGTTTATTGCAGGGGAAAACATCCTTTAATGACAGCTTCATTTTGTCGAATGCATGCTTGAATAGGATATTCACTGAGCTTCCAGTGTCTACTAGAATTCGGAAAACTTCGGCTGGACCGAGTCGGGCAGAGATAACCATGGGATTCGCGTGAGGGTATTCCCTTCCCTCCAGGTCACGCCTACTGAATGTGATGTCATCATTCTCTATCCGCTTCGGGTGGCGTTCTTCTATAATAGAGTTAACGCATTCTTCATCGTTCCTAAGTGACTTTCCATACCTTTCCATCTCTGCCCAGCTTCCGTCGACGATGTGTGGCCCTCCCAAGATGGTATGGACCACTATCTTCTCTTGACTGGAACTGCTGGTGTTGTGATTTCCTCTGCCTATTTCTGGGGAGGGTAACCTTGGGTTCTCATTGGCAGGAGCTGGAGTCCTGTTCTGACCTTTTACATAGCGTTCTAGTCTCCTTCTTCTGATGTGTTCTTCAATCAAATCCCGGAGATGATGGCATTCATTGGTATCATGCCCATAGGATTCGTGGAAGCGACAGAATTTTCCAGACTTAATTGTGTTATCTGATTCCTTCTTATGCATGGGGCGTTTGTATTTAACTTCGTCTTGAGTGGCGAGGAAGATGTTTTCGATCGTTTCATTCAAAGGGGTGTAAGCGTCAAATCTCGGTCCCGGCCGATATAGACGCTTTTCTCCCTTCTTGCCCCCAGCATTGTCTCTAGAATCATTTCTTTGAACGTCCTTTGCTACAGCGGGCGTGTTGCCGTGAGCTGCCTTATTTTGTTGCCCTGACTGCCCCTCAGTGGCAGCGTCTTCAAGTCTCATATATTTCCCGGCTTCATGGAAGAAATCGGGTAAAGTAGCTGGTTTTTCTTTTGTCAATCTTCTAGCAAATTTAGTATCCGGATGCACGCCACTACAGAGGGCCATTAAGATAAGCTTCTCATCGGCATCTTGGACTCCGGCCGTTGCGGCATTGAATCGGGTTAGATATTGTTGCACCTTCTCTCCAGGTTTCTTTTTGATACTGGATAAGGAATAAGCGTCCTTGGGTTGCTCCACATGAACTGGCTGATGAACTTTTCTTTCAACATCTCCCATGAGCTGATGGATCCTTGGGGTAGATGGCAGAAGCAGGAGGTAGCTAGATCTGATAAGAATAGTGGAAAGCATTTGCACAGCACTCCTTCTGTTGCTCCGCTCATGAGCATATGCTGTGTGTATCTCTGTAAGTGTACAACGGGGTCAAACGTTCCCTTGTAAGGTTCCATTGTAGGCATTTTCCATTCTCGGGGGGTGATGGCAATTTCGATATTGCGGGCGAAAGGGCTGGTTACCCTAGCGCCTATCCCTCGATCTCTTTGATCCCGTTGGACGCACTCTCTGAACAAGCGTGCCATCCTTTCATCAGAATTTGGAGCAGATAGAAATGAGTTCGGTTCTGCTCTGTGGGATTGATTCCGTCCAGATGACCTGTAGGGATGGTATCATCTATCATTCCTAATATTTTCCAGTGGCTGTCTTTGATCTTCTGGGAGCATGCTAGGGTCAGCTATAGTTGGCCCTTGCCTTGAACTTCCCCTGCTGGGTTCTGTTCTAAGCACTTCCTCGGGTCCACCTTCGGGCTGGACTCTAGATCGGCCCCTTTCATTGGTGTTTCCGTGGTTAGGCAGCATGACAGGCTCAGCTATAGTTGACCTCCGCCCGGTACCTCCCCCGTTGGGTTCGGTTCCAAGCGTTTCCTCAGGTCCAACTTCGGGCTGAGCTCGGTCTCGGCTCCTACCATGGCCGCTTCTGTCGTTGGCTTCTTCGAAGAAGGAAGATCTTTGTCGCCTCTGAGATCATCCAGACTGGGACTCACCCCATGATTCAGTGTTGCGGTTGGACTCTTTAGCATCCCTTAAGCGTGACATGGGTTGGTTCACCAAGGCTTCCTGTTGGAATGTGAAGCGGTTAGTCACTTCAGCCACAACCCTGTCTAGATCTGCCCTAGTAATTGCTGCCGGCTGTTCCGTGGCAGGGGTTGTCGGATTTGCCTGACCTTCATTTGGTACTGCTGTTGGAATGGGACGATTTACTTGATCTGTGACCACTGGATCTGGAATACTGCTGGTTGCGATGTTTTTTCCTTTGTTAACATCTTTCTTCTGCTTGGGAGGCATGTCTTCCACGCAATAAGCTATGTTGTTAGGAAAAAGGTTAAGTGGGAGAAGCTGAAGTCCGGAGTTCACCTTCTCAGTGAAAGCACCAAAAATGTTTGCACAAAAAATGGGCAAACACCTCCAAGTCGTATGATTTAGTTGATTTTATGTTGTTTTTAGTAATCTGGGTGATTTGTGCAAATATATAAAAAGCAGGGACTAAACTGTAAAAGACACACAGATTTATAGTGGTTCGGCCAGAATGTGCCTACGTCCACTTTATATGTTATTCTCCTTTACTGTTCAGATTACAAGTACAAAGGTTTGATACAAGTATATGAAAGTTGTTTGAAAGTTCTATCCATGCTTGAGCTCTCAAACTTGTCTGCCATTGTTGTACCCCTACCCCTCTATTTATAGAGTAAGGCTGAGGGTAGGGGCCCATGATGTATATAGCTGTTGGTGGGCCTGGGCTGATGTGATCTGGCCTGGCATTGTTGGTTCGGCAGTGGTTGGTCCGGTGGAGAGTGGTGAGTGCGAATTGGTTCGGTAGTGGTTTGTCCAGTAGTGGTTGCATTCTTCTGGTTCGGTGATGAGAGGGGTGTGGATTGGTTCGGTGATGAGAGGAGTTGAGATTGATTCGGTGGTCTCGGTCCGGTGATGAGTGGAGTTGGGATTGATTCGGTGGTCTCGGTCCGGTGATGAGTGGGCTCGGTGCGGGCTTGGATCGGTGGTGAGAATTCACCCAACATATATTAAATAGGATTTTAATTAGACCATTAACTAATCAAACACCATATGAATTACTTTACAATAAGAAACCCATTGTAGCTTATTTTAAAGTTTTTGGTAGTAAGTGTTTTATTCTTAATACAAAAGATAATTTAGATAAATTTGAACCTAAATCCGACAAAGGTATCTTTATCGGATATTCTAATAGAAGTAAAGCATTTAGAGTTTATAATTTAAGAACTAACACTATTGAAGAAACAATGCATGTATCTTTTGATGAAAATTTTAAAGATACTGTACAAATAGAAGATGAAGAAGATTTTATAACTTTAAATAATGAACCTAATGAAACTAATTGTGAAATCATTCAACCTAATAAAAGAATTAGGCTCTTAAAAGATCATCATGTAGAAAATATACTAGGAAATATTGAATCTATAGTTAAAACAAGAAATCAACTAAATAGTATGAGTAATGTAGCTTTTATATCAACTATTGAACCTAAAACTCCAAAGGAAGCATCATCTGATGATTCATGGATTCTTGCTATGCAATAAGAATTGAATTAGTTCACTAGAAATGATGTTTGGGAACTTGTTCCTAGACCTAAGGATCAAAGTATAATTGGAACAAAATGGGTTTATAAAAATAAAATGAATGAACTTGGTGAGGTTGTGAGAAATAAAGCTCGTTTAGTCGCGCAAGGTTATTGTCAAGAAGAAGGAATTGATTATGATGAAACCTTTGCACCCGTAGCAAGACTAGAAGCTATCATGATTCTACTTGCTTTCGCAAACTACAATAATTTCAAGTTATATCAAATGGATGTTAAAAGTGCTTTTCTAAATGGTTTTGTAAAAGAAGATGTTTATGTTGAACAACCTCCACCTTTTGAAGATAGTAAATTTCCAAATCATGTATATAAATTAAAGAAAGCTTTATATGGTCTGAAACAAGCTCCTAGAGCCTGGTATGAAAGACTAAGATCTTATTTACTACAATTTGGTTTTGAAATTGGTAAAATAGATACAACTCTTTTTATTAAAAGAAAAAAAAAATTCAATTAGTACAAATATATGTAGATGATATAATATTTGGATCAACTAATAACATAATGAATAAAGAATTCTCAGAAATAATGACTAAAGAATTTGAAATGAGTCATATGGGAGAACTAAGTTTCTTCTTAAGACTTCAAATCAAACAATTATATAAAGGAATTTTCATTAGTCAAGAAAAATATGCTAAGGATTTAATTAATAAATTTGGATATACCACTTCTAGTGGGAAACCAACTCCAATGACAACTAATGTAGCTTTAAGTAAAGAAGATAAATCAAAAGATGTTGATCAAAAATTATATAGGGGAATGATTGGTTCGCTGCTTTATATAACAGCAAGTCGTCCTGACATCATGCATAGTATCTGTCTCTGTGCAAGATACCAATCTCAACCTAAAGAAACTCACTTAAAAGCTGTTAAAATAATATTAAGATATGTAAAACATACTTTAGATTATGGTTTATTTTACCCTAAAAATGATGTATTTGATTTAATTTCATATTGTGATGCTGATTACGCTGGTTGTAAATCAGACCGAAAAAGTACAAGTAGAACTTGTCACTTTCTAGGACATTCTCTGGTTTTCTAGTTTAGTAAGAAGCAAAACACTGTATCCTTATCAACAACTGAAGCAGAATATATATCTGCTGCTTTGGCTTGTTCTCAAGTTATATATATGCAACAAAATTTAAAAGATTTTGGATTAACTATAACTAAATCACCAATTTATTGTGATAATACTAGTGCAATAAACCTATCTAAAAATCCAACTCATCATGCTAGAACAAAACATATTGATATTAGACATCATTTTCTTAGAGATAATGTAAGTAAAGAAGTCATAACTCTTGAATATATTAATACTGAAAAACAAATTGCTGATATATTAACCAAACCATTAAATGAACAAAACTTTACTAAATTTAGAAGAGAATTAGGTATATGTTCATTAACTAAAATATAAATTATAAATCATACAAGTATAGTTAATAATTAATATAAATAAAATTTTCTCAAAAATTGAACTAGGCATGTCGACATGACCCATCCCCTTATGTCGACATACAGGCCGAGATTTTCAAATTTAAATTTCCCTCTAAAATTAGTTATTAAGTTATATATTTATATATTTCAACTTTTACGCCTTTTCTCTATTCTATTCTCTGTAATAAACTTCTAAAACAGTAAATTAATGGCTTCCTCTTCTAATAATGAACCTTCTTCACCACTTCTCCTCATTCTGGTCCTTTTCAACGTTCCACACACGTACGAGTCATCAAATTACAAGAGAAGATGAAAGATTTTCTTCAAATGATGATGGAAATTCAAGCGAGTCAACTGCGAATGGCTAGAGAAAAAGATAGGCAAGGCAGAATCCTAAGGAATTTACAAAAATTTCTTATGGATAACCATGCCAATCCAATTGTCATCGAAGAATCATCACAAGCCATGGATTCTGAAGAAGAAGAGCCTTTAGAAGAACCACAAGAGGATCAAGAAGAAGAACATCCTCTGCCGAATCCAGATGTTCATATGGACGAAGACGATGGTGTGATTTGCGTTGGAGAGGTCCTTTTTGACGCTAATGGGAATTTGGTCGAACAACGTGGAAACTTTTGTCTCCACTATCCAAATTGTTCGGTCCACAAATCACCATTAGTTAAGGGTCCTCGTTAAGCGTTTTTCATTTTTCTCTTTCTTGATTGTATATTGGTTTGTTAATTTGTATATAAGTGTTATCTTAATTAATGTTCTTCTAAAAACAATCTTTGGTGTATAAAATCTTGAATTCCATTTAACTTAGGATGCTATATCTCACTCATATATAGTTATTATTCTTATGTCATATGTTTGTTTATCTCATTTTCTATTAAGTTCAAGGTTTATAGGCTATTTTTTTGTTGATGACAAAAGGGGAGAAGTTATATAAAATAGTAGGCTTGGAGTAAGGGGGAGTTGTTGGTGTAAGGGGGAGTTATGGTATGATCAAAGTGGTAAGTATATTTTATAAGGTTGTCATCATCAAAAAGGGGGAGATTGTTAGGAACTGGAGATAGTGGTTTTGATGACAACAACCTTTGTAACTTATTTTATTATAACTTATATACTAACACTATTGTCTAGATATATATGAATGTTATTATGCAGGATATATATAGGGTAGGTACTGATTATTGAAGACTGTACAATATAAAGATCAAGAATGAAGAAATCAAATTTGAAAACTCATGAGTATCAAGATCAAGATTTCAAGGTAAGTGTCTAGTTTTGTTAAAACTTCATAATAGTATGGAAATCTTCATTCCAAATTTCATTTGGGATGGAACCCATTTCTACCTTCTTAGTGGCTTACAAACCTATAACATGTATCTTACAAACCTACGACAAGTGGCTTACAAACCCACAAACATCCTGGTTTTGTACAAGTTCTCGAGTCTTGATGTGATGAGATATTCTACAGGAAGAAGCTTGCAAAACTACTTCAAAATGGTTTTTCAAAATGATTTTCAAAACTGCTTTTCAAGATTTTTTAGCCTTAAAATATTCTTTGTTTTTGGTTTAAAATAAACTCTTGTTTTAAACTTCGTTTGTTTCTAAAACTATCTTCTGATTTTTAAATATTCTTTTATAATATATATATACTTGAGATTTAAAATCAAATTTATATATACATTCTAAAAATATATTTTTCTACTCTTCTTTATTTTAAAACATAGGAAAATTAGTTTATTTTACTCCAGAATCATTTCTCTTGTTCTTCTTTCAATACCTTTTTCAAAACAAAATTTACACTATTTTTAACTAAGGGATGTCGACATCATGGGATACCTCATGTCGACATGGTGGCTGTTAAATTCAAAAGTTTTAATTTTCAAAAGAAGTGCCTATTCGTTTAAATCTCTTCACGAATGGTTATGACCGTCACTGGTCTATAAATAGCCTTCACAAACGAATTTTTTAACTAACTATTTTCTTATTTTCTTCACTCCTTCTTCTCCATAAATCCATATTCTAAAATTTTCATAATTTTAAGATCGTGCCGAAATTCTACCGAATTCTCAAGTGAATCAAAATAGAATCTCATTCTTGTTTGATTCTCTACCCCCTCTCGAAGATCAAAGTGCTATTCAGAGTTATAAGATCAATTTGTAATCAAAAGTTTATCGAGTCTCTCTAAAAGGTGTGGTTGTGCCTGGAAATCAATTGGGTGATTTTGTGTCCCGTAAATCAAGAGAGTTTGCCCCCGACTCGAAGACAGGAGGGTACCTCAAGGCCTTTAGAAATTGAGGATTGTAATCTCGACATTGGTATAATAAAAATCTGTACGAGGTGTTTGCCTTGGTGCAGGACTGGACGTAGGGTAACTCCGAACCAGTATAAAATCTGGTGTATTCTTTCCTTTTACTGCTTTTTATTTACTTTCTGTATCTGTGTTTGATTCTGTGATTGTTCTATGATTAATTTCTGCATTTGTTTATATCATAATTTTTAAATTAGTCCATATAAATCTTAGAATCCATTAAACACTATCCACCCCCCTCTAGTGTTAAATTAGCCTTAAGATCCTTAATCCGCACTCTCTTTCAATTGGTATCAGAGCATAGGTTTTCATAGTTTTCATAATTTGAAACTTGAAAAGTTAAAAATGGAATTTTTAGGAAATTTTGTTAATACTAGTTTGAATTTATGCATTTCATCAGTATGATCATAAGTATGATCCATATATAAGTGTAATAAGTGTTAAGTGTGATCATAAGTATGAAATGTGACCATAGATGTGAAATGTGATCATGAGTGTGATCATAAGTGTAATCCAGAAGTAAATCAATCATCATCCAATCATATTTACAGTAATTATTCAATCCAATCATATATACAAACCACACCAAATGTTTTAAATAAGTTAAGTCAATCAAGTTTAAAACACGCCAATCAAATCAAACAAATAACATACAAAATGACTAGACATTCCTTGGTACTTCCACCCATCCATCTTCTCCAAAGATAGGGTCTGCTTTGATGCCATCCCATTCTTCTTTATCATTTTCGAGAGTGACTGGTGGATTTCCCTCGAGATCGTCCTTGTTAAGGGCTGAGATTATCCAACGAAGGGCGTCAAATGTCTCTCTTGCTCCTTGATCATCTGCATTTGAGTCAATTCTAAGTGACGCTAATTACGAAATATGAATGTAAGAATATTCTTGAAGGAAGTGAGAGTTTCCTCAAGATTATCACTTAGATTCTTAATCGGAGAAGCCATAATAGGAAGAAATGTGAAAGAGAGTGATTAGAAATGTTTTGATAATTTATTCTGGAAGAATCAGGTATAAATAAGGGTAGAAAGTCGTTTAAAATGAATAGACAAAAGTTAGTTACATGAAATTGAAATTTGAAAGTGTAACTACTTTCTGCCCGTTGCATGTCGACATGGGGGGATGGGGGATGTCGACATGCCTCTGCCTAAAGTGACAATTTGCTTTGTTTTGAATATTATGAACAAATCTATGCAACTAAAATTTGTATAATATAAAAACAAGCAATTACAAAGACAAGTGAAGTTGAATAATAGGAAATAAAAGACTTCATTAATGATTTTAGTCAACATTGCATAAAATAATATAATATTAACTAAAAGGAAAATACATGGATAGAACTTGAAGCAAACAAGATACTAAAACTAATTGGATGAAGATGAAGAAGATGATAGTCCGCTTTCTATTAACTTTCCCGATGAACTTGTTGATTTCAGTGGAAATCTTATCCATTTTCTTACTCATTGATCTTTTGAGTGTCTTTTGATTTTCCACTATAATTCTTTGATTATTGAGAATGGTCTTATTGGAAGGATTAGCGGGATTAGTAGGATATTTAATACTCTATAAGGAAGTTTCTTGATCTTCCTCTTCCTCCTCTTCAATTTCCATTCCTTCCTCTTCCTCTTCTTCTTCTTCTTCTTCTTCCTCCATTTCTTCCATCTCTTCGTGAGCAAGCCTTTCTTCCTTTTCCGTAAGTGTTTCATATGGTTGAAACACTAATGGAATTTGCATAAGGGAAATGTTTCCATGGTTGAACACTTTTCTAGTTATAAATTCTTCCCTTTTGAAATCAACTCCAAAGTAATTAAAAATCCGAGTGAGATAAATTCCATGATATAATGTGTTTTCACCAATAGTAAAATTCTTGGGCCTTAGCTCATCCAAAATAACTTGAGCCCAATTGATATCATAATTTATAAAAATTGCAAAAAGAGCTTTATAAACTTTCAAAGTTGGGTTGTTGTAGTTTCCCGACCTTGGTATAAGGGTGTGTTGAATAAGAAGGTTAACAATTCTTGCTTTTGGACGAAAATAACGATTTTTGAATTCAAAATTGTCATCCCCTTCAAAGATGTGATGAAATGTCTCTCGATCATTTTCGTTTATTTGAAATTCCGAGAGATTCATTCCGGTATACTTGCATCCTAAAATATTTCCTAAAATTTCACAATCCAAAACTATTTGTGTTCCTTTAACACTACTCCAAATTTGTCCATCTTGCCCATCATAAAAACCACGATTTAAATTCGCATAAAACATCTTAACAAGATTTAGATAACATACAAAATCATTTTGTTTGTTATCTACTACACTAAGAATAGAACATTGTTGAAAAAGATTTTCAATTTCATAAGGAAAATCTTCAAAAATAGAAAATTTCCTCGTATGAATTTTACCAAAGTTTACATAGTTGATTTTAAGCTTTGATAGCTTCCGGGTCATTAAAGAGAAAGTTTTTGATAGATTTTGGAAGTCTAATGGTGTTAGGAGTGCTTGAAGAGGCCATTGAAGAAGTTTGAGAGGAGTTGAAGATAATGAAGATTTTAATTTGAAATTTGAAATAAAAGTGAAAAGTGATTATAAAGAGAGTGAATTAAATAGAGATTCTATAGACATGTTCTCTGGTCAAGAGGCATCTTTCCAGAGCATTGAAGTTGGTGAAAAGGTAGAGGGAAATTCAAAAGTTTGAATTCAAATTTTGAAATAAAATTTCTGAGTGGCATGTCGACATTGGGTATCCAAGTATGTCAACATGTGCCTATTGAATCAAAGGACAAGTGTTTATTCCTAATTTCTAATAAATGTATATATTATATCCTATATTCTACTTATATAATTCCTGTGATAACATGAAATATAATAATACTTAAATATTAATAATTTAATATTTAAATATTATTAAAATAATATTATTTTTGAATTTAAACTTCAAATTTCAAGGGATAAATTTGAATTTAAAATTCAAGGAATTTTAAAAAATCAAGCAAACAAACAAGCATCCATTCAAATAAGAAAAATTAAAAATTAATGTAAATGCGTACCTATTTTTAAATCCATACTCCCATCATCGTCTGATTCATGAATAGTAGTGAAACACAGATTTGAATTATCCGTCTTCTTTTCATCATCACTGGATGACGAGTCTGAGCCATCAAGAGTTGCTGTGTATGCTTTCTTTCTTTTCCTTGACGAATCATTGTTTGGAGGGAACAACTTTTTATCTAGATACGGACAATCTTTCCTATGATGCCCGACTTTATTGCAATTGTAGCATCCATCATTATTGACGTTCTTCGTATTATTTCTGAAATTCCTTTGATCATTTCTTTTGTAATTATTCATTTTTCTATATTTTACGAATTTCCGGAAGTTTCTTGTCATGAAAGCAATCTCCTCATCACTGTCTGGTTCCAAATCTTCAGTTGTTGCATTGACTGCCAATGACTTCTTTTCTGTAGTCTTGTTTTATCTTCTTCCAAGCAGTTGAAATTCATAAGACATCAGATTCCCAATCAATTCTTCTATTTTCATTAGAC
The DNA here is from genome assembly GCA_030737815.1 of Allium fistulosum. NCBI lineage: Eukaryota > Viridiplantae > Streptophyta > Magnoliopsida > Asparagales > Amaryllidaceae > Allium > Allium fistulosum. The sequence continues at coordinate 1,076,748,294 of CM060901.1, read as the reverse complement.
TGATATCATTTGCTTCTTCGATTGCAAGTGTCTTTTGATCCCATTCTGGAGTGAGTGAATTTAGAATTTTTCTGACTTGGTCTTCCTCCGAAAAGCTTTTTCCCAGTGCAATTAGTGAATGAACATTATCTTGAAATCGACAATACATGTCGGAAATGGACTCATTTACATGCATTTTAAACAATTGAAACTAATTAGTTAATATAGAAATTTTAGTCTGTTTAACTTTGCTTATTCCTTCATGAGTAACTTGCAAAGTTTTCCAGATTTCAAATGCAGACTTACAAACAGACACTCTATTAAACTCATTCCTATCTAGAGAACAAAATAACATATTCATGGCCTTTGAGTAATTTTGTGCAACACCCATTTGCTCAGTAGTCCACTGGGCAAAATCGGTAGTTGGTTCAACATACTCAGTTTGTGTGATATTCCAAGTGTCTAGTCCTACTGATTGTAAATAAATTTTTATTCTACAAGCCCAATATTCATAATTACTTCCATTGAAAAATGGTGGTCTGACAGGAGACCGACCTTTTACTAATGAACTAGTGTTAGTGTAAACAGAACTAGTGCCAGAGTTGACATTACCAGTGTTGGTAGCCATTAAAACAATTTTCAAGTTTCAGATTACGGAAACTAAGAAAACCTTGCTCTGATACCAAATGAAAGGGAGTGCGGATTAAGGATCTTAAGGCTAATTTAACACTAGAGGGGGGGTGAATAGTGTTTAATGGATTCTAAGACTTATATGGACTAAATTAAAATTATGACACAAACAAATGCATAACTTAATCATAGAACAATCACAGAATCAAACACAGATGCAGAAAGTAAATAAAAAGCAGTAAAAGGAAAGAACACACCGAATTTGATACTGGTTCGGAGTTACCCTACATCCAGTCTTGCACCAAGGCAAACACCTCGTACAGATTTTTATTATACCAATGTCGAGATTACAATCCTCAATTTCTAAAGGCCTTGAGGTACCCTCCTGTCTTCGAGTCCGAGGCAAACTCTCTTGATTTACGAGACACAAGATCACCTAATTGATTTCCAGGCACAACCACACCTTATAGAGAGACTCGATAAACTTTTGTTTACAAATTGATCCTATAACTCTGAATAGCACTTTGATCTTCGAGAGAGGGCAGAGAATCAAACAAGAATGAGATTCTAATTTGATTCACTTGAGAATTCGACAGAATTTCGGCACGATCTTAAAAATATGAAAATTTTAGAATATGGATTTGTGGAGAAGGAGTGAAGAAAATAAGAAAATAGTTAGTTAAAAAATTCGTTTGTGAAGGCTATTTATAGACCAGTAACGGTCATAACCATTCGTGAAGGGATTTAAACGAATAGACACTTCTTTTGAAAATTGAAACTTTTGAATTTAACGGCCATCATGTCGACATGGGGTATCCCATGATGTCGACATCCCTCAGTTAAAAACAATGTAAAGTTTGTTTTGAAAATGGTATTTAAAGGAAAAGAAGATAAAATGATTCTGGAGTAAAATAAACTAATTTTCCTATGTTTTAAAATAAAGAAGAGTAGAAACATATATTTTTAAAATGTATATATAAATTTGATTTTAAATCTCAAGTATATATATATATATATATTATAAAAGAATGTTTAAAAATCAGAAGATAGTTTTAAAAACAAACGAAGTTTAAAGCAAGAGTTTATTTAAAAACAAAAACAAAGAATATTTTAAGGCCAAAATATCATTTTGAAAATCATTTGAAAACATAATTTTTAAGGCTAAAACATTTTGAAAAGCAGTTTTGAAAATCATTTTGAGAAACCATTTTGAAGTAGTTTTGTAAGCTTCTTCCTGCAGATTATCTCATCACATCAGGACTCGAGAACTTGTACAAAACCAGGATGTTCGTGGGTTTGTAAGCCACTTTTCGTAGGTTTGTAAGCTACTTGTCGTGGGTTTGTAAGCCACTAAGAAGATAGAAATGGGTTCCATCCCAAATGAAATTTGGAATAAAGATTTCCGTGCTATTATGAAGTTTTAACAAAAACTAGACACTTATCTTGAAATCTTGATCTTGATACTCTAGAGTCTTCAATCTTGATATCTCCATTCTGAATCTTGAGCCTTTATACTGATCGGTCTTCATTAATCAATACCTACATATATATATATATTCATATCTATCTAGATAATAGTATTAGTATATATTTTGTAATAAGATAAGTTAAAAAGGTTGTTGTCATCAAAACCAACATCTCAGTTCCTAACACATTGTATGATAATTACACAGTGAAACTGATTGATATCGATTAGTATAAACAGATTCCCAGAGTTTGGAATCAATCAATCGTGCTAACACCCGATGGGATCAAACGAGATGAGCTCAATCAACTTGTTCGCTTAATAATTCCCATTAATAATCCAAAGAATGGGATATGCAATAAGGAACAAATGTGGCCGACAATCTAGAGATTGAAAAATTCTTGCCTGGACTGTGAGACTGAAACAAAAATCAAAGCGACTGAGATACGACCGATCGCCGATAAATCAACACCCCAAATTCGAAGGGGAAAATAAAGCAACCAAAAAAGTAGTATGACATGATTTCTCTCCAAAAGAACTCTAAGTCCCCAGAGTGCGGACTAGAGTATAAACATAAACTGGTGGAAACCGACCGACCGTAAGAAAAATCTGAGTCCCTAGAGTGCGGACTAGAGTATAAACATAAACTGGGTGCGAACCGACCATCCATCAACAGAACCTTATCCCCAGAGTGCGGAATCATAAATGAATAGATGAGTGGATTTCGACCATTCTCTATTCCACAAACTCTGGCGTGAAACCGAAAGGGGGAGTATAAACTTGTTAAGGATGGAACTCGACCGTCCGGCTTCTGGCCTTGCCAAATCAATGCCAGGGGCAGAAGCACAATCATTCAAAAAACCACTAAATCCGATAGGGTAACACTAAGGCCCGAGCCTGTTGTTTTATACGACTCGAGGCCACGACCACTTGGAGGCCTTGGGAAGGAGTTGGTGAATTGTTACCAGAATTTACAAGCAACGAATTACAAGTACATTGAATGGAAAGTAATCATTCAAGTACTTAAATAACAATTCACATGAAGCATAACAGAAAACAAAAGCTTTTATTTACATAACAGGTGTCGAAATTTCAGTGCAAGTTATTCCAAAAGATCGGGATTTATACCCGTACAACTACGACTTGTGAAAGAAAAGACTATGCAAACTATATACATTGAGCTGAAGCAACTACTAGTTCTTCGACTTCCTCTCTCTTTTGGATTTCTCGAGGGTATAACCAATTATGCTTCTCTTTCGGGACCTTTCGCCGCCTTTTTTCGGAGAGCTTGAGGAGGTAGGAGGAAGTTCATCAGGGATCGACCCACCCGGTGGAATAATTTGCAATGGCACAAGATTAGGATCATCGACGTCCACCTCGGCGGGTTCAATTTTAACCTTTCTTTTCAACAATTCCTCCTTTTCGATCTGCTCCTTCATGCTGGTCTTATCAGTGTGTTCCGAGGCACCGGTAATTATTACATCATCGGATTTGTCGGTCGGGAGTACATCCTCGATCTTATCTTCTTCAAGGGTACCGATGACTTGAGCATCGGGTCCTGGAACATTAGCAGCAACTGGGTCTTCAGCCGTTTTCTCATATTGATCTGCAGCCGCACCACTTTTAGGAGTTTGAATAGGTCCTAGAAGACCTGCAAGATTTGATAAAACAGGGAGATTAGCTCAAAACAATTGCGCGTGAAGAATGAAAAATTTTCATATACTAAGGAGTAAAGCGAAATACCAGCATTTGGTTGACTCTCTGTAGTTGTCGGGGTGCCTCCTTCTAAAATGGGGGATAACATCTTGGATTTGAATTCGGGCCTGTCCGGATCATAACCAAGATCCTGCTCCGTATCAAGAGAAATTAATGTTCCAGCTACTGGGGATAGAGAGGGACCTTTAGGATCAGTCCCTGAAGACCCAGCAATATGTTCTCCTCCTCAAGTAGGTGCAGAAGCATTGAAAAATCAAAGCTTTGCGACAGCTAGATCCGAAGACTCATTTTCGCGAAGAATTTCCCTTACTAATTCTTCTTCGTTGAGCTCGGCTTCACCCAGCCCCGTTTTCTTTATCTTGATGATGTGCTCCTAGGCTTCAACGAGCGATTCAAGATAACCTTCTCTATGAAAACTTAAGTTGCTATGGATTAGGACTTTAGCATTGTATTCAATAATCAACGGTCGAAAAAGTTCTTAATCTCATTCCTACCGGACTCCATGGTAATTTCCACTTGGGAGTTAACTTGTTCGGTCGCCTCTTTTCGGCCCTCTTCTCGAGCTCTTCTTTAAGAGCATCGATTTTGGAGAATTGCTATCGATTTTAGCCTTTAAGCTTCTAGCCTCAACAATTTCCTCGCAATACTTCTGCGATTCCTCTTGAGCTTTGATTTTTTCCTCCCTTTCTTTCTTTAGAAGTTCTTCAAGTTCCTCGACACGGAGAGCCAGCGCATCTTTCTTCTTGTGCAAGGAGTCCTTTTCTAAAGCAAGTGTCCTGCTACGGCGAAGTGCCATGTTGAGTTCCTTTTTGTGAGAAACTTCCAAACGGCTTACTGCCTTTGCCGTTTCCTTGGTGTTCTTCTCCACTTCAGCAAGTTAGGTTTTAAATTATAATAATTTAGTGTCTTGATGCTTCATTATATCCTTATCGTGTATAGCTTCTAACTTGAAGCGATCTATCTCGTGCTGATGCTCGATGGATACTTCAGAGACTCTTTCCACTAAGTGTATAAATGATTCGTGTTGCATAAATACGTCATTGATGCACGCGAGAGAACTTTCCTTGGCATGCCCCAGAATTATGTGAATGGAAGGAAGGAATTTAAGACCATCAAAGAAAATCTTTGGGGAAGTTTCCTTGAGATCGGCTAATTTCTTTGCTGTGGAAACGCCCGGAGCGGTAGTCGGCAAAGGAGGATCAGAGGTAGCAAGTGGATGTTTGCCTGATCGACGCTCATGACATTGTCTGGAGCTTGAGGAGTCGGAATGTTGCTCATGAGATGCAGCAATGTAAGGGCCATGATAGGAAGGCTAGTCTCTACTTTAAGCAGGAAAGTCAGACTGTTCGCCTTGACGAGATATATGGGACTGGGATTTGCGTTTGGAAGAGGAAGAAGATTCCTTAGGGTGATAAATATTATCCCGTTCCTCGTCCTTCTCCCTGCGCCGGGTGGACTCTGGATCCTGACTAGATCGGTGGTATGCCGAAGAGCTTCTGAGGCAATCGAAGGCTCTGGATTGAGACATTGCACATATAAAGACCAAATGATAGCATATTAGTAATTGTCGCAGGAAAGAATAACAAAAAGTGTATAGTGAAGTGCATGTGGTTGTGAGTGTCCTAGTGTTCCCCCCAACAGATCTTGCTCATCGGCGTTTTCTCTCCTTTATCAAACGGTCAGATGCCTTCGCCTCTATGGTGGGAGAGTTGAATCCTTCGATGTTAATGTCCGGAAAGTCGTAGGACATGATGTCATCCAAAATTTGAAGATTCGAAAATCATTTTAACGAAATTTCCAAGTGTTGAGAGGACGATTCCTCTTCAACAGGAGTAATAATGAACTCTAGATCTGTGGCGGTTTTTCTTCTTCGAAGTCTGTATGCCAACCTTTTCTTTCATTTTGTGGGTGTTTGGGATTACTTAACTTGCGAAGGTTCAACCATTGGCGCTTTCCCAAGGCCTGCATCGACATTTCTCAGCTTCTCGGCTTGAGAATCCTTAATCTCGCCTTCCTTGGTATCGTCCTGAGTCCCCTCGGCAGGGGCATGATGGGGTTGACGGTATCCTTCCTTTGTTCTGCAATATTTTTTGGTAATGCCGCACTTCTAGGAAGTCCAATACTACGGCCATCTTTCAACAGCTCGAACAAGGATAGTAACACGTCAGTTACAAGGAGTTTGATGTCACTATCCTCAACTGAGGGTAGCACGGAGGGAGCGACAACTCTTGAAAAGTCAGCACCTTCAGGACGTTGGCAAACACTTGAAAGAACTCCGGATGTTAGTGGATTCAAAGGAAAAGTTATGACTTGAATTAGTGAACTTGAGAGAGAAGTGAAGGTAATGCTAATGTCCTTCTAACCATCGTCTTGCAAATCTAGGAGGTCAACGCACGTAGAACCATTCATGCTTGAACAGTGAGAGTTTATTCCCAGCACCTGTCAGAACTTGGCAGTTTGGCGAAGGTTCAAGAAAGACATAAGAAGGGCTTCCCGATCGTCGTTTGAAGTTGTAAATAAACCTGATATCTTCGGGAGTAGGTGGACGAAATTAAACATTCATGAATAACAAGAAAGTTCCATGAATAAAAGCATAACTATTGGGATGAAGTTGTATAGGGGCGATCCCAAGATATCTCAACATTTCTCGGACAAACAAATTGAAGGGTGGTACGCATCCAACCCAACACATAATCTCATTGCATGCTATTTACCCTGCCGGGGGCAAGTGAGGTCCGTCCTTTCTTGAAGGAACCAAGATGTCCCCAAACAGAATGCCGTGGATAGAACATAGCTGGCAGAGAGCAGCCTCGCCAATTCGAGAAGCCTGTGAATCCACTGGATTATCTAGAAGAATAACGCCCTCTACAGCATCAGGAGTAAGGCTTAAGTTTTTCGTTGGAAAGACTAGAATATCTGAGAAAAGATCGGCTTGTGGGTTAGAAACTTTTGTTTGTTCCATATGATGGATAGGCAAATGCCTGCCAGATATAGTTGCGGAACTTGACTTTGCTTCAGAACCAGTGTGTCACATTGCTGAATCAAAAGACATGTCAGCTGAACACTTCGAGCGTTTGGAATCTATATCGGCTATACTCAGTAGATAATCAAGATTATAGAAAATAACCCATTCCACCCATGCTAAGTGTAAACTAGTGTAGTGCAGTATATAATAGATATAAACAGGTTGAAATCAAAAAAACGAAATAAAATGACAAGACTTAGAATTTTTGTCCAGAGAGACCGTCATCGCTGACCGTCTCAACTGACAAGAATATTGATCGGCTACGAAAGCTTTAGGATCGACTATTGGCATATCGAAATATGAAGTTTGTTACTAAAGTTCATTTGCTAGTTTGTCACTTATTTTATATTGAAGGTTTCGGAAATTTGATTGTTCAATCTCAAGTTTGACAAGTTTAAGTATGCATGTTAGATTTTCCATTGGCATCATATGTTCAAGGTCAGCAAGGCAAACTAGTGGTGATTGTTCGAGCAAGTTAAGTTGGAATTAGTTTATAAGGTCATAACGATCCCTAGGATTCAAATACCGATTCCTTTCCCAAGAGCACCTATGTTGATCCATCTACTTAACCACAACCACCGATCCCTCCATCAAAAGCCTTTATACCGAACCCTATCCCAGAGTAGGGAATGCCGATCCCTATATCACTACCCAATACCGATCCCTTTCCTAAACCTTCCTTACCGATCCCTCTCCACAACTAAAGCAACCGACCCCTCACAATCTACCGATCCATATGTCGCTCAATTTCTAGCCTTTCCTTTATCAAGACCCCTCGCCGAACCCTCACTTTCTTTATCCTTCTCTCCTCTCAACTTCAGAATCAACTACCGATCCCTCCATCGAAGCCTACCCTATCAATCCCTCACCCTGAGTCACCAACACCACCGAACCCTTCATTTCTCTACCCTTAACTCTTCTTCCTTTAGAATCTCTCACCGAACTCTTGCTCTATCTCCTCATCCCTTCTTCCTACACCTAATTCGACCTATCAAAACCTTTATTCCAATACTCCTTAACCACCCTCAGATCGTTCGCCACCTTATGCTCACGTCATCAACTTGAGGCAGATTACCTAATCATGTAATTGAAAGAGTTATTACAAATTCGTACATGTATAAAAACATGGAGTTTCAAATTAAGATGGGGATGAACGGTTGAGGATTGTCGAATTGTAAATGAAGGAAGGGCGAGTTTGTGGAATCGCGGGAATCATGGATAGATTTGAAATTGAAGTTTGGAGAGCTTGGGTTTGGCAAGGAAGTTCTATGCAAAGAAAGGTAAATATAAAAAGCAAAGGAGGGAGATAGGAATGCTTGTATTTATATGAATGGAAGAGGGTTTGGCTGCAGGAACATTGAACAAGTCATAAGGGGAGAGAGGTCAGTATAGAAACATGCCGATCATTATTTGTATAGCTACAAAGATGGATCAGCATAATGAATGCCAACCCTTATAGATGACTAAAAAAATGAAATGAAAAATGATCGTTAATTTGGTTGTAAACGTGAGCATACCAAAGGTTCTAGAAATTGGCAACGACCCGTGAGCGTTCGAACACGTCCGGGAGTTAACAACAGAAACATGCATATGAATATGCATGAGAGTGGTTCAAAAGTTTGACTTTTTGAAATCGGTAGAAATTGAAATCAAACCCAAAATTTTCAAGTTCAAGGCTGGACTAGATAAAAAAGTTTTCAAGTCTCGCATAACCGGATTTATATATGTTAACGGAATATGGCCTTGGATTTATATTATTAGGAATCGACCAAGTGTTATGGTAATCAATGAACAATTCAAGGTCTTGGAAAAATGATTTGACAAGGGAATATCAATCATTCAAGAAGCAAAATGAACCTCTTTTTGAAAATTCAGACTTGTTTTAATTCAAAGCTCCTCATGTTACTCACAAGACGTACTTTGGAGGGCAAGTGTTGCCTAGTATGCTGACCCGGCTATATTGGACTGATTATAGATGGAAGATTCGACTGTTATCAAGAACGATGGCCATAGAGCAATGGTTGTAGGACCCGATAATAAAGTACAGATGGTTATACGAAGCCAGAATTGGATAGAGTTGGTAGATAAACAATGAATGATGCTTGAAATATGGATATTGGCTTGGACAAGCAAGGGATCAGCATGGCTTGGTAGTATCATAGGGATCGGCATAATTGGATAGGCAAGGGGTCGGCATGGTCGAAGCAAAGGAGGGATCGGCGTAGGTGAAAGCAGATGGGTCGACATGGTCAAGGCGAGATGGATCAGCATGGTCAAGGCAAGATAGATCGGCATAGCCTCTGAAATATGGATCGACATAGCCTTTGAAAGATGGATCATCACGGCTTGATAATAGGCTAGAGATCGGTATACTCGAGTCCATCAAGAAAGGATCGGCACATGCCAGATTCTAAGTTCATTCTTGATTCTAACGATCAATATCTTGGGATCTAGAAGTCCAAAGCAAATGAAATTTTGAGAGCAAGGTATATGGACCCTAGGGATCACGTGTCAAATGGCCTAAGAATGAGGGATCAACATATGTCCATTTGGAGGGTTCGGTAGAAAATAGCTAGCAAAGGGAAGTTGAACCAAAGATCAACCAAAAGCATGAGCTCCATTAGTCCAAATGACTTGATATTTGAAGAGTTAACATACCTAAGCATGAAGAAGCCACCATATGGATCGCTGCCAAAGAATCGACCAATGAAGGGATCTGTACCGATCCCTCTTCATTGGGATTTAGGCCTACCGACCCCTATGGTGGGCCCATATGGATTAGAAGGTCATATAGTCGAAGTTTCAAAGAGATTGGTGGTCACCTTCACCTATAAATACTGGCCTAGCGGGTCATTCTGAGGATCTTTACGCTGCTGGTTACATTATCCTTTATTGTATTCAAGTTTTTTCTTACTTCTTGTTGTTTGCTGCTGTAATCAAACTGTTAGTGAATCAATAAAGAAAATCTTCAAAGTAGACGTAGGCATAAATGCCGAACCACTATAAATTATTGTGTTCTTGATTATTGCTTTGATTTGCTTGTTAGTTTATTTTATTCCTCTGTTTTAATTTTACTTTCTTCATTTACTTCTCTACATAAACCTATTCTTGGGTGCTTGTGACCAATTTGGTTGCAAACAGATTTAAAAAGGATTTCGAAGTAATTTTGAAAGTATATATGCTTTAATAATTCTTAAATTATTAAAAGGAATGAATTTACGTTTAAATAAATAAAAGTTATGATTTTTTGATGTTATAAAAGTATAATTTTAAGAAATACTTTTATTTAGTGATTTTTGAATAATTTTATAAATAAAGATTTATAGAAGTATCATTTTATAAATAAAGAAATAGATTTATAATTGGAATTTATAGATGATTTATAAACGAATTTTATAAATAAATTTGATTTATACAAATAAGGATTTGTAAGTGGATTTTGATAATAAAATAAGGTTTTATAAAAGAATTATTTATAAATAGAATCTTATAAATAAAGAAATTTTATAAAATAGAATTTTTATAAAATATAAATGAGATTTATAAAAATAGTTTTATGAATACGGAAACGACTTATGTTGAGATTTAAACATGAATTTTTATTTAAAGGAATGTTTGAAAGAAATATTTTGATGGAGTTACTGCTTTTAAAATTAATTTATCTTTTGGAAGTAATGTTTTGGAAAATAATAATTCCAGATGGAATTTAATAGTTTGAAAATGATATAAAATGTGATAAGTAACAGAAACATAGATTTCAACATTTATTGTTGTAATAGACATTTTGGAAAACTAGGGAAGACATGGACTATAACACTGTTGTTATAGTAAATGATTTCCGAAAGGAAATGTTTTATATGGTATATTGGATATATATATATATATATATATATATATATATATTAATCGAATCCTTATAAAAATGTTTTTGGGTTGTTGTAACGATGTTTTACGCAACATTCGTTTTGACCCAATAAATTATGTTTTGACCTTCCATTATGAAATACACGAATCAGTTCTTATGATCGTACTAAAGGCTTGGTGGTGTAGGAGCATTTCTTGCTGTACTTAATACTCGTCCGGAGGCGTACAAACTCTAGAGTTGTATGGTTATAGAAATCTATTTGCCGTGTCTCCAAATGGTAGTGTTATTAAATATACTTATACCGTTGATATAAGTATATGGAAATGTTTTTTCCAAGTGTTGAAAATGAAATGTTTGTGAATATGCTTATACTGTTGATATAAGTATATGGAAATATTTTCCAATATTGAAAGATTTGAAATGGTTTTGTGAATATATCCTTTTCAAAGATAATTTAAAGTAAATATTTGGAACGTGATTTAAGTAATAAAAGATTTTATTAAACGGGCCTAGTGACTGCTTATGGTGCTAGATATTAATAACCGACTATCAAATATTGGCATGTTTATCGTTATTGATCCGGAGAGACCGGGATCAGATTTATTCAAAAACCACTTCGGACCAACATATATGCGTTCGAATGTGCAGGTTTTGGAAGACATTGATATTTGGGATTTTCGTAGTGAAGGACTGCTTGTTGATCACTTGGGGATAAACTCCCAAATACGTAAGTAGCAGTGGTCTCTTCATTATGAAATATCCAATGCAAGGACTAATCGCTACTTATCCAAGGCGTTATCCATATCCCCCTTAAAACATTTTTATATATTCCCATAGTCTATACAATACCGTAATTCCTCCGTAAACTGGAGGGCTATCAAAGGGCACTCCATAGGTACGGTACAAACCAAACTCGTAGAAGGCGCGATAAGGCATGTGACAAGGCACGCGAGGCAATGCCCAGGGTAGGATACTACCGTTTTGCGGATCCAGACTGGTGGTACCGCATAGCAGCTACTACCGCTCACCTCGAAACACACTCCCAAAATCAAATCGAGGGGTGGCCACCAAATCAACCACAAAGTCATAATATGGTATCGAAGAAATGTGTCCGATTAGAGGTGCAACCTCACTTGGCCCGGCATGGCTCCTGCTTTAGCCACATCAAGCTGACTCACGAGAGTCAGGGCTACATAAATACCTCATACAGAATCATTCGCCAAATCATCCTACTTCATTCTGGAATCTCTATCACGTACACAGTTGTTAAAGTGGTTTTCAGTATTGGCAGAGAGTATGACAATATCCGATCCCGGTTTCTTTAACAACCAAACGCTTATTTCACACCGGATGGTTCTTTTAAATTTCCAAAATCATTTCATAATTGATATCAAAATATCATCTTCAATTCAAACCATGTCACTTTCAAAATCGTATTCACTTTCGAAATCATATTCACTTTGAAATCATCGATAAGATAGGTTAATTAATTCCTCATTTTAAAAATCATCTTATATACTCAAATATGTCAATTTAATCTCAACTTAGGTTATTACATCATTTAACCATATTCGCTTTTAAATCAAGGATTTAAATATAACCACTTCCACTCTATATAGTCTGAAATTTATAAAATAGTTTGTATAGTTATAAATAGTTTAGCATAGTTTGCATAGATTTAAAATAGTTTAAATAGATTTAAAATAGATTAAGTAGATTTAAAATAGATTAAATTGATTTAAAATAGATTAAATGGGTTAATTAGTTTAAAATAGGTTAAACTAGGTTAAATAGATTAAAATAGATTAAAACAAATTAAAACATTTTAAATTGATTAAAAATAGTTTAAAATAGTTGAAATTAGATTTAAATTAGTTTAATAGTTTGGAAACCTTAAAATATGGATTTTAAAATAATAAATCTTTAAACAGTTTATATTAAAATAATTAATTTGGAACTAATATCAAAATCAAACCATTTCTTCCATTTCAACACATCTGGACCTTGTCCAACTTTCAATTCAACTAACTAAAACTGGTTTAAAATTCAGATTCTCATTAAACCATTTAATCAATATCGATTTCAATTCCATGTTTGAATTATCAATTTAAACCACTTCAAATTAAATAGATTTCAAAGTTATATTCAAACAATTTTAATAACTCAATTTCAATAAATTTCTTTTATGCTTCAAAAATTCAACTTTGAAATTTCCATTTTAATTCTTTAAACAATACATTAAATCAATTCCAATTTTAAACATTTAAAGCTTGGATTTCGAAAATAATTCAGTTTATGCAAATCAAATTTTATTTCAAAATATTGTTTAACTGAATTCAAATTTTTTAAGGATTTAAAATCGTTTAATTTAACCAATCCAGTGTCCGTATATAATTCTCTACCATATGGTCAAGTGATACAGATATTTATCATTTCAATCCGCAATTATTTTATATTTACGGATATATATCATTTCAACTCGCAATCCCGAATTTACTTACAAATCCATGAAATCGCTTGAGTCTATAATTTCAACTCATAACGATTTCCCTTAATCTATCAGATTGTTCGGGTATGTATCATTTCAACCAGTAGGGAACTTGCAGTGTTAAAACAATATAAGAATATAATATCCAGTCATCCAATATCAACAATAAACATTCATCACAATAACCATTCAAACCAATCAATAAACAATAACAAGTGACTGATTATCAATAACGGGTATTAACTAGCAATTTAGAATTTAATATTAAATTAATGGCGATAATATTCAATAAAAGTCAGATTTAACTAGAATGACAATTTAAATATACCAAACATCAACCAATCAATTTCTAATTGCATCATAAATTAAATTTAACTAACATAAAATAATCTAGTAGTTGTGAGTGGGTCAAAACACTCACCTTTGATTTCAAATCGATTTGAAATCCAAAAAAAGCTCAAAATTGAACAGTCTCAGAATTCGTCCAAACTAGTGCCAAATGTTTGAAATTCCGATACGATTGCAGTGGAGCAAACCGCGTGTGAATCCAAGCTCGTATGGAAAAGATACCGATGTCAGAACGTTTAAAAATCAAATTTAATTAAATAAACAAAAAAAAGATATACCTCGCCACGTCAACATGTAACTCACGTGCTCTCATCCTCATCAGGCTTTGAACCCTAGCCTGCACAATATAGTCGCCACCACCTTTCACGTTCGTCACAGCCTAGACCTTCGCCGCTGCTGCCACCAACCCCATCGCGTGCCATACCCACGCGAATCTCCACCTCCACGTGACCACGCTCAGGCGATCGATCGACCCTCATGTCCATCTAAGAACGCAGCCGCCGCCTATATGGTTTAAACCCTAATCAAATTGTTGTCGTAGATCCGACCATCAACTCGCCGGACACCCCATGCTGATGTGATCCCCTCGCCACTCTCCACAACCCCGTACCTTCCAATCGATGATCCGTTGAAGTTGATCAAAACTCGATGAACGGCCGAGAATTGTTCCCTAATTTTGGACACACGGAGACCCAAATCGAAGAACAAACTGTAGATCTAGATTGCACTCTTCTAGAGTTTCAAATCGGTATAACATATGATAGGGTTTTCGTAACGACCTATCTTTTTGGACGGTTTAAATCGATGATTAACCACACACGTCAGACTTAAACCATACAAAAGGATAGATTGTTACTGGGGTAAATAAGAAAAGCAGAGAAAGAAAAAAATACAGAATTTCGCAGCGAAATGACAAAATATAAAAATCAAATAACAGTTCATGAAGCTGTTTTATAAATACATTTGATTATTCTTTACAACACAAACATTAGAGTTACATAAACAGGAATAAATAAATAAATGAATGCATCGGAACAACATGATGCAATGGAATAATATCATAGATAATAATAGTACAATCTTCGTCTTTGTCCTCCAAAAATAAGATCTTCAAAACCTAAAATGCTCAGGCTGTCCCGAGCGAATTGAAAAGACAAAACACTCGAGTCAGAACTAAAAGATCTTACGTAAGTTAAATCAACGGTAAAAATGAGTGTAACGGCGTGAGAGATGTTTACGGGGTTTGACATCTCCTATCCGGTGTCTAACGTGAGTGCAGTAACTTAAGAGATGTTCGGGATTTACATTTTCTAAGGATCCGTTAAACTATCTACTATGTAATACAATACGCTATTATAATATGTCTATAGTAAAGTAAAAGTATTAAAATAGCATTAAAGCGTTACCCATATCCCCCTTAACACATTTTTATATATTCCCATAGTCTATACAGTACCGTAATTCCTCCGTAAACTGGAGGGCTATCAGAGGGCACTCCATAGTTATGGTACAAAACAAACTCGTAGAAGGCACGATAGGGCATGCGCCACGGCACTCGAGGAAATGCTAGGGTAGATATATCATTTGCGTATCCGGACTGGTGGTAATGCGTAGCAGCTACTACCGCCCACCTCGGAACACACTCCTAAATCAAAATCAAGGGTGGCCACCAAATCAAATCACAAAGTCAGAACATAGTATCAAAGAAGTGTGCCCGATTGGAGGAATGACCTCACTTGGCCTAGCGTGGCTCCTGATTTTAGCCGCATCAAGCTGACTCACGGGAGTCAGGGTCACGTAAATACCTCATATAGAATCGCTCGCCAAACCATCCTACTTCATTTCTGGAATCTCCACCACGTGCACAGTTGTTAAAGTGGTTTTCGGTATTGGCAGAGAGTATGACAATATCCAATCCCGGTCTCTTTAATAACCAAACGCTTATTTCACACCGGATGGTTCTTTTACATTTCAAAAAGTCAATTTACAATTGATATCAAAATATCATATTTTCAAACCATATCACTTTCAAATCATATTCACTTTCAAATCATACCGTCTCCGAAATCACAATTCTTTCAAAAATCATATTTCCAAATTAGATTAAATCCTCATTTCAAAATCATCATATTAAATCAATTATGTCATTTAAGTCCCAACTTAAATTATAACATCATTTAGCCATATTCTCTTTTAAACCAGTGAATTTTAATATAAACACTTCCCCTTTGCTTAGTCTGAAAATTTAGAAAATAGTTTTAAATAGTTAAAAATAGTCTAAAATAGTTTAATATTGATTAAAAATATTTTTCTTGATTTAAGATAGTTAAATAGATTTAAAATAGATTAAATATAATTAAAATAGATTAAATAGCTTTAAAATAGATTAATTAGATTTAAAATAAGTTAAATGGGTTAATTAGTTTTAAAATAAATTAATTGGTTTAAAATAGGTTAAAATTATTTAATTGAGTTAATATAAGTTAAAGTAGTTTAAAAATTGAAAATCTTGATAATTAAAGTCTTTAAAATAATATATTTTAAAACAGTCTATATTAAAATATGAATTGTGGAATTAATATCAATTTACTATTTATTTCATTTCAACACAGTAGAACTATTTCAATTTCTAAATTAACAAAAATCAAATTTCAAAACTTTCAATTCACATTTCAATAAATTATTAAAATTCTACACTGCTTTCAAACCATGTTTGAAATATCAATTTAAATTTCTCCAAGTCCAATATATCCCAACGTTATATTTCAAATAATTTCACTAAACTCAGTTCCGTTAAATTCCATTTATACTTCGAAACTCGACTTAAAATTTCAATTAAATTTCTTTAAACAATTCCTTTAACCAATTCAAATTTCAACATAAACTTGATTTTAAATAATAATTCAATTTATATAAATCAAGTTTTATTTCAAAATATCATTTAACTAAATTCAAACAATTTAAGGATTGAAAATCATTTAATTTAACCAATCCGGTGTCCGTATATAATTCTCTACCCTAGGGTCAAGTGATATGGATATTTATCATTTCAATCCACAATTTAAAATTTTGCGGTTATATATCATTTCAAACCGCAATCCCGAATTTAATAATAAAATCCATAAAATTGCTCGAGTCTATCATTTCAAATCACAACGATTTTTCCCTAGTCTATAGATCGTTCGGATATATATCATTTCAACCCATAGTGATTTTTCCTAAATAATAACTAAGGGAACTTGCAGAGTGATATTAATATATAATTTAACATAACATCCAATCATCCAATATCAACCATCAAACATCCAACACAATCATCATCCAATTCCACCAATAAATATCAACAATTAACAAAATATCAATATCATGCATTTAACCGGCAATTTAAATTCAATAATAAATTAAATGACAAATTTTATTTCAAAATAAATTCAAATTAACTGGAATGACGATTTAACTATACCAAACAACAATTAATAAATTTCAAATCATATCACACATTTAATTTAACCAACATAAGAAATTTTAGAAGTTGTGAGTGGGTCAAAACACTCACCTTTGATTTTAAATCGAATCAAAATCCAATTTAGGGCCCAAATTCAAACGGTCTCAGAATTCGTCCAAACAAGCATCAAAATGTCTGAAATTTTGATACGATCCCAATGCAAGGAACCGCGCGTGAATCAGACCTCGTATGTAAAAGTTATACAGGTTAGAACATTCGACAATTTGAAATAAAAAAAACAAAGCAAAATAAACAAAGGAATTACGTCACTACCACGCCATCACCATTTTCGGATGCCTCCTAACCCTAGAATGCTCGAACGCCAGCCCGAACTCCGCCGCCACACTGACCAGACAAACGCGGCCACCCACAATCCCTTCCATCCCGATCTGTTCATCCCCACGCATTGCACAGCCAAGGCCGCCCCTAACAGCATCCTCCCCGACCACGGCGACTGCTCCTCCTACCCATGGCCGGGGGAAAAAACCCATGTTCAACACCTATTGGCCGTGAATTCGAGAGCTTCCAGCCCCAAGTAACCACGTGGATCTGACCTGCTCGACTACCTCTACCCATTGATCACCTCCGATCGATCTATCGTTGAAGATCCGCCCACAGACCAACGACCACAAATGAACAGTCGAAACTAAAACCTCAAATTCCGGCCGCACAAAAATCCAAAAAAAAATAGACAGCAGATTTGTCTTGCGCTCGTCGAGAGCTTCAAATCGATATATAATTTGTTTGGGTTGGAGGAGTTTTAATTTTTTTGATTTGATTTTGATTTGCAATTTGTTGGTTTGTCTGCCATTGAGACGAAGAATTCAAAGATAATTGTACGTACAGACAAATGAAAATAAGAAGTAGATAAGGTTTATAATAGACTATTTATAGATAGATCAGAAATAGAAATGAATGGATCAGATTTGATTTGGAAGTTGAACGATAAACGACCCGAAAAGCTCGTTCTGTCTCCGGAACGAAAATGGGTCATCCCATATATCAAAACAGATGTTTTCAATATTTTTAAATTCAATGGAACAGGTTTCAAGTCTTGATTCCATCGTATGAAGAACTTATGTTAAAATCAGCTTATTTCAAATTGATTTCAATTGATTTTAATTAAATTGATTTCTAGGCGTTTCGAGCCCGTACGATCAAACGACAAGTCCAATCGCCACGAAACTTGAAATCCTACAATAATTCACTATTACGGATCCGATGAAACTGGTTTCATCGAAATCCGAGTCAGTGACCAAAATGGCTATTTTCACGTTAATTAAATAAATTAATATTAAATTAATTCAATCACTTTTTAAATTCCGATTCTATAATTAACAAATTTTATCACTTTTGATTACTTAGACATTTATAACAATTTAAAACAAATTTCCAAGTTAATTCAATGTTAATTCTTTCACTAATTTCGTTGTTTACTTTCAATTTCAATAAATTTAGTAATTATAAATTTAATTTCCAAAAATTCCATTTATTTGATTTTAAATCTTGTTATTAAATCAATTATCATATTATGGATATAATTATCATGGTTTATGTCTTATTACACTAATATTCTCCAATTTCATCTTTATTTACATTAACATAATATTTAATTACATTTAATTGCAATAAATTCATTTATTATAGCTTAAATTTCAATAAATTGATAAATCTTGATTTCCATTCTTTTTATTTAACCAATTTTCATATTCTGAATAAAATTAACATTATTTCCAGTTTTAATTTAATAGACTAGACAAATAGGTAACTTATAATAATTGTTACCATTAACTCTTAATCACACTTTTATAAGTTTATTATTTTCAAACAAATATTATAATTACTTAGAGAACACTGATTTTATTCAATTACCATTTATTATATACTATTTCATTAACTAATTCAATATTTATATTTGTTTTCATATGTTCAATTTATAACCAAGTGTAACATTTTAAATCATTTCAATTAATTGGAATTCCACTCAAATTGTTAATAATTGACTTAAATTGACATAATTACCTTTCATTCCATTTATTATTTCATTAGTAATTCACCAATTTTTATTTCTTCCAACATTAAATTACAAAAATCTGATTAAAATAACTCTTTTTAATTATCGAAAATTAAGGGTCATTACTGTAACGACCCAGAATTTTGAACGAATTAAATTGGAAATATTTAATTAATTTTAAATATTTGAACGATAATTTAATTTGAATCCCGAATAAAACTTTGAAATTTGCGGTTAAAATACAAAATTTAATCTATTGATAGTCGAATAAAAATTTGTATCTTCAGTTTTAAGCTGAAGAAAAATATTTCGAAAGCTTTTAAAATTCGTATTGATAATACTGAAGATGATAGAAGCTTCAGAATTTAATTTAAAACTGTTTTGTTCAGTTTTGAAAATAATCACTCGAACCGATATTTATAAAATAGTCAATTTTCAAACAGTCTCAGAATTGAACGAAACCAGTTCCATTGGGTCCGTAATATTGAATTATTGTCGGATTTCTAATATCGTATTTTTCGGAGTTATTCTGTGAACATACGACGTATAAACGCATTGGGATTTAATCAAAGTCAATTTAAATTTAAAATTTAAATTATTGGTCAACGGTACCACGTTATTTCCTTTGATCACGCCAGAAATCAAGGAACAAAATCGTGTAAGCACGTATTCCTTTGTAAAGCCACGAACTCGTGTCTCCTTCCTTTTATCTGTTCAAACATCTCTACTCGTCTTCGTTCAAAAAGAAAAATAAATGCCGAGCTCTTCGGTTCAAAAGAAATTTGAAAATCAAACTGCTTCCTCCTTATCCTCTAAATCAAATTCATTTTTAGCTTTCAATTTAACGACTCGTTCAATCAACACTAAAGAAATTGAGGAAAAATGGAACCGAGTTTCTCGACTCTAATTCGAACCCAGTTCGATTTGAAAGCAGGTTTAGCCGCGACTCTTGGATTGGGGTTTTCGATCGCCGGCGACTCAAGGGAGCGTGTTCTCGAGTGCGACCGAGTTAGTTATAGGGGGCGACGTCGACGCGAGGCACTGTGGTGGAAATGGTCGCGAAAGTTTTTGAGTTCGAGTTCGAACTCGAGACGCTGGAGCAAGAAGGGCAGATGGGGGTAGTACGTGCGAACGCGAGATGCAGTGAAGTGATGGTGTGGTGTCGCGATGGGGTTAGTGGTGGCGTTCGATCAGAATTGGCTCGAGTTCGAGTATTACTGGGGTCGCGATCGAATTGGGCAGCTTGGATTCAAGGTGGCTGGGGTTTCATGGCACTCGCGAGTGGGTTGGGTTACTTTTCTTGCTGGTGATAGTAAGGTAAAATGATGTTGTTTTGATTTAATAAATATATTTATATAAATTCACCTACACATTTTAAATTTCATAACAGTTTTAGAAAAAATTGATTAGTTCACTGAGAATGCTAAATAATATAGTTATAGTAATCATTTCTCTTTCAAATTTAAAAATATATGGAATTAAAATGTTGAAGAGTTTATATTAAAAAATAATGGGTTCGAATGTTAATTTAACTTGTATAATATTTTGGAAGTTAATTTGGAATTTTAAAAGGTTAAGTAGTTATTTATAAATCAAAACTAATATAATTTATTTAGTGGAATATTTATTTAAAGGAAGAATAGTTTTGATTTAAATTTTTGTTTGATAAATTTATTAAAAGAAAAACTAGGTTAAAATAAAATCATTGAATGATTTAAAAATTATATAAACGGAAATTTGTTTGAAATTGGATTGATTATATAAAATAAAATTTTACTAAATGGAAACGGATGGTTCGATTTATTTCGAATATTAATAAAACTGTGTAATTGTTTATACCAGGTTAAAATCGAGAAAACAAAACTGAAATGGAAATGGATTGCAAATTAAAAAGCTAAGGTGAGATCTTCTCACTCAGATTTATGATTGAATTGCAGTTATTGATTGATTTGATTGAATGTGCTATTAGATATGATAGGATATATATCTATATATAGCAGTATATACATATTGGCATATGTATATATTGGATTGATTGATTTCCCGCCTCGTATAGCGGATGAGACCCTATTGCGCCGTTAGTAAGCGGATTTATAAAAACCTATATACCGCGATAATTCCGCACTGGAGCGGAATTGGTATTGTGCTGACGTCTTTGGATGCAGGGAAACAGGTTGGAGGGATCCAACTGGATTCCTCACCGTATTGATTATTTACAGATATGTTGATATATTCCGTTATCATATTGATATATGATATTGACTGTTGTGATTGACCAATTGGTGCTGTAGCATCATCGGATTCAGTTTTGAAATGTAAAAATAACGACTGTTACTTTAAAAAGATTTTAAAGTGATTCTTGAAAATATACGTTTTATGGGATTTTTGAAGTGATTTATTTTAAATAAATAAACGTTCAAATTTTAAAGTTACAAAAATTTATAGATTTGGGAAATATAACCGAAAAGTTATTTTTGGAATAAATAGTTGACTGATTTATGAAATGGTTTAAATTGAGATTTTTAAATTTCTGTAAACGGTTTATATAAAAGATTTATGAGATTGATATCTACAAAATTAAGAATGGTGAAATTATAAAATGAGTTTTTATAAGTGTGAAAAATGAAATATTATGGAATCCGTAAGTGACTGAAATTTATAGATTTATAAATTGTGAAGTTGAAAATGAATGATAAGTTATTAACTTATAATATGGACTTGTGATATTTATATCGAGTTATAAATTGAATTTGTTAATAAAAGGAATTTATAAATCGAAGTTGTTAGAAGAATAGAATTGAAATTTATAAAAGTTGTTTATAAATCCGGAATCACTTATTTTGATGAGTTGAATATAGAAGTTAATAAAAGAAGATTTATAAGTCGAAGTTGTTATTAAAATGGAAATAGAATTTATAACAGTGTTTATAAATTCGGAATCGATTAAATTTGATAAGTGAATTATAGAAGGTTATTAAAGAAGATATATTCACGATTTTGGGCAGTGAATATATTATTGAAAAAAATGGATTCATTTTTGAAGAAGTGATATTTTAAAAATGAAGTTAAACTGTTTTTAACGATGTTTTAAAAATGTGTTAAATATCGAAAACATAGATTTCAACAGTTCTTGTTGAAATAGACGTTTTCGAGAAATTTAAGGAAATGGTGGACTATAACACTGTTGTTATAGTAGATGATTTCCGAAAGGAAATGTTTTTATGTAGTATTGGGATTTATATATCTATCTAAATCCGAATCCCTATACTAGTGACTTCGAGTCGTCGTAACGATGTTTTACGCAACATTCGTTTTGACTCAAATAGATGTTGAAATTTATGATTTCCTTAAAGAAGAAACATATACTTAATATTGATTTAAGTATATCGAATATTTTCAAATGTTGAAAATAAAAAGATTTGTGAAATACTTATTTTTAAATAAGTATGGAAATGCTTTTCCAATATGAAGTGAACTGTTTAGAGATTTTATCTTTTAAAGATAAATTGAAAAGTGAATATTTGAAAATTTGTTTTCAAACGGTTAAGTGTGGAAATTATATATCTAGTAAAGATATTTTTGAAGATAAATAATTTGGAAAATTATTTGGAATCTGATGATGTTGCGCATCTTTATTGATAGTTAAATAACCGACTATCAATAATTACCTTTAGATAGGTATTTGTTGTGAATTGGATGAATTTGAATGCCACACTTATTTTTAAATAAACGCTCACTATTCGGGTTAACCGGGAAAGGACCATGGGGTCGTATAACCCATTCCGAATATGTGATACGTCGTTATGAATTGCATTCGAAGACCGGTGTTGAAGACCGGATATTTTTGAAAACGGAAGGATTACCGTCGAGTTACTCTACATCGACTGATCTCCGATTTAGAGGTTTTATCACCCTTAGTGACGGGAAGTCCTGACGTGATTGAAATTATCCGGATGTGCAAGGGCTTCGTGAGAAGTGCCTTCGGTTCTGTTCGATCCCGGAACAGACTTGTATGGATTGTGTGTCTGACGTTACAATTTGAGATATAAAGCTGATTTCTTTCAAATACATTTCTGTTGGTGGCGGAGAATTTATTCTTTTAGCTTAACACCCTTCTCTGAGACGTACGAGCTCAGAGGTTATGTAGTTGAAATTTATCAGCGATATATCCCAATTTGGTAACGTGGCATACTGAGTGTTGCTGTGAAATGATCAGTGTTTGATCATTTGCGATATGATCATTTGTTTGATCTTATATCTTTGTGATCATAGGTTGATCATTTTTGTTTGACCCGAAGCAGGGCTTTTTGAGAAAGCGTAGCTTTGTGGACGAGACTTCATCGAGCCTCACACCCCGGAAATGGTCGAAACAGGACGAATGCAGCAAGGTTCTAGGGAGTAGCGCCCCTTAGTGTATGTCATTCCTTCTGGATAAAGGTGGTATCATGGTATGGAGCCCAGATACTTAACCTCTGTGGTTACTGCATTATTATTATCTATGTGGTTTGTTGGAAATCGGGGATCCTCGGGAAGATCGGTGACGATCGGGGGATGGCATACGCGTGTCAGTAGTTACCTATTTTTGCAGAGGTAACCCGGCCTTGTGTTGGCAGAGATCCGGTTAGGTTCTCGGGTCGTCTATTCCAGGGACGTACCCATCGTGGATAGGAAGTTCCTTAGCCTGACCATTTGTTGGAAATCCAAAGAAACAATACGAGCCTTGTACGGTTTTAGTTGTAGAACCTGCCATCTAATATGGCAGCTATAGCAAGCATACTATAATGGTACCTATGCTGGCTAAGATTTATATTATACTTTCGAAATGATTTCTACACTACGCACTAATAATAATATCAAAAAGAATTTGATTTTTACGTAGTAAGCATCTTTGACTATCATAAGAAGAAATCTCCTCCAAGTCTGCGTTTGCATTGTGTGTGTGGCGGGAGGTCTTATGGTAGTTTCATTTTCCAAAAGCATTGCGAATTGACTTTAAAAATATTTCTGTTGTTTAATTTAAAGATAAACTGTTTTACGATCTCACACCAGTCACCATGACTGACTCGGAGTTTATTGTTTTCCCTTCTAAACTCTGGGTGCCCACCAATTTCCACACGGGCAGTCTAGAGTTAGATTATCAGGATATTCTGGATATTCTGGAGCTTGGAGATAAGCTGGATGACGAGACGTAGTATTTGTATCTGATATTATTTATTCCGCTGTGTATTCTGTATGAGGACAAGTTATAAAACTGTCCATTGTTGTACTGAGTTGTATATTGACTCTGATGATTGATGTATGTATAAAATGATATAGTTCTTTGTTTAAAGACTTGTAATTATCTATTATATATTGTTCCGCTGCGATATGTGAGATTCTGATATTGTCTCTGTTCTGTGTTTCTATTGATGTCGTTCTGATGTTGTCTGTTGTTCTTCTTCTTTCTTTCTTCTCTTTTTTTTTCTATCTTCTTCTTCTTCTACTTTTTCTTTTTCTTAAAACCATAACTTTTCGGGTTTTCGGCATTCGATGGCTCAGCAGTCGATAAAGTGAGTATCGATGTTGAATTTTCGAAAGTCGAAAATTTCGGGATGTTACAACTGGTATCAGAGCATATGGTTAAGCGACAACCCTGCTCTGTTGGGTGTTACTCATTAGAGATAGAGTCAGTAGTACTCTAGAATGAGTTGAGTGTAATAATAGATACGAGCGCGTATTTGTTAGTGAATATAAAATTGTTTTATATTGTGATGATTGGTTTGTTGAGTGGTATATGGATTCTGGTCGGTATTGTCCGTACAACTCTATCGATAGGGATCTCTAAACACTTATATAGAACAATTCGGCACAGTATTGTTTTAAAATGGGGTAAATGAGATAATTTTGCCCAAAAACTATTTTTGTATAGAAAATAAATGTTTTTCTATAAAGTACTATGATATATGGTTGCATGGTTGTTAGAGTTGATAATATTAAATTATTATCAATGAAATTGAATAAGAAATTGAAATCGTAACTCCAAAGTTAAAGAAATAAATTCACATGCAAATGAAATTTGAGAATGTAAATTATAAATGTGATTTGTAATTTAAAACGGAATTCCAGAGAAGTTTTTGGAAATGTTTTTGAAAAGAATTTGAAAATTTTGGAGATTTGGAAAGTTTAAATCTTTTTGATTTGAAAATGGATTTCAAGGGTTTTGAAAAATGTTTTGAGGGAATGAAAAGCTCTAAACTCTTTTCGGTCGCTGGAAAATAATTCCGATGATGATCGCGACATCACCGGTGTTCATTTTCGGGTTTCCAAAAGAGGAAATTGCTGCCGATTATTTTAAATGAAAGTTGTTTGGAAAATTTGGATTTTGTTTTAGAAAATTCAAATGGAATTTGAATTGTTTTCACCATGGCTTTGAAATGTTGGTAAACTCTGGAATACTATTGAATTGATAACTTATACCATTCGAATTTTGATAGAATAAAATCTAACTTAAAGATGGAGTTAAATTAAAGAATGTATAAGTGAATAAATTTGAATAAGTGAAAGGGAAATTGGAAGTTGAGATTCATTTTGAAGTTGTAAGCAATAGAATTGAATAATTATAAATGTGAATTGAAAGAGAAATAAAATTCATATGCAATTTGAAATCCAGTTTAAATGTAAATAGATCTAACCGAAGTGGTAAATTTAAAATAAGAATATTTATATTGAACCTAAGTAATGAAGAGCGAAATTCTTAAGTAAAATTCGAATATTGAAATTATTCTAAGTTGATGATTGAATGAAGATAAAACTGGAATTAGAATTGAAACGAATTAGTAACTGAAACTAATTTAAAAGAGTGCAGTTGTAAATGACAGATAATTGATAAAATTCAATATTTCAGAATTGAAAGTAAATTGAATCCAAATTAGATTGGAATTGTGAATTAAATTCAAAAGAGAAATTGAAATGTGAAATTGAATTCAAATAAAATTTGAAATGTAAAATTGAAGATAATGGATATAACTTCAATAGTGAAGTAAAGATGATATAAGCAGTTTATATTGGAAATTTTGTAATCAGAATTGCAAAATGGTTTGAATATGTAACTAGATATTATGGCTAGTAGGATATACAGGTATAAAGGAATCGGAATTTTGATTTCGAAGATAATTTGAATTGCTCAAAAAAGGTAAGTATTTGAATTTCGATATGAGTTTTTGATGATTTCTCTCTAGCCGCTTGGCTGTTTCTTTTTCTTTTTGAAATCTGAGAGTCCGTAGGGACGTTTTGTAGTAGTACCGTATCAGCCGCGCAAAGGAGACGCTGGCGAAATTTTTCGAAAATTTAGGGCGTTAGAAAATTTTTGAGAAAATTTGAAAGTTTAAAATTTGAAATTAAACTCGAATTTGAATTTTTAAGTAAACAATGTTGTTTGGAACTTATAATTGAAGTTGGAAACGAGTTGAATGATAACGAATCTTTAATAGAAAGATTTGTTTTGATAAATTGATAAAACTATTAGATGTTGAAAAATAGTAGACGAGTTAAGAACGTTTTTTTTCCTAACTTGAAATTTCGAGGACGAAATTCTTTTAAGGGGGGAAGTTTGTAACGACCCAGAATTTTGAACGAATTAAATTGGAAATATTTAATTAATTTTAAATATTTGAACGATAATTTAATTTGAATCCCGAATAAAACTTTGAAATTTGCGGTTAAAATACAGAATTTAATCTATTGATAGTCGAATAAAAATTTGTATCTTCAGTTTTAAGCTGAAGAAAAATATTTCGAAAGCTTTTAAAATTCGTATTGATAATACTGAAGATGATAGAAGCTTCAGAATTTAATTTAAATCTGTTTTGTTCAGTTTTGAAAATAATCACTCGAACCGATATTTATAAAATAGTCAATTTTCAAACAGTCTCAGAATTGAACGAAACCAGTTCCATTGGGTCCGTAATATTGAATTATTGTCGGATTTCCAATATCGTATTTTTCGGAGTTATTCTGTGAACATACGACGTATAAATGCATTGGGATTTAATCAAAGTCAATTTAAATTTAAAATTTAAATTATTGGTCAACGGTACCACGTTATTTCCTTTGATCACGCCAGAAATCAAGGAACAAAATCGTGTAAGCACGTATTCCTTTGTAAAGCCACGAACTCGTGTCTCCTTCCTTTTATCTGTTCAAACATCTCTACTCGTCTTCGTTCAAAAAGAAAAAAAAATGCCGAGCTCTTCGGTTCAAAAGAAATTTGAAAATCAAACTGCTTCCTCCTTATCCTCTAAATCAAATTCATTTTTAGCTTTCAATTTAACGACTCGTTCAATCAACACTAAAGAAATTGAGGAAAAATGGAACCGAGTTTCTCGACTCTAATTCGAACCCAGTTCGATTTGAAAGCAGGTTTAGCCGCGACTCTTGGATTGGGGTTTTCGATCGCCGGCGACTCAAGGGAGCGTGTTCTCGAGTGCGACCGAGTTAGTTATAGGGGGCGACGTCGACGCGAGGCACTGTGGTGGAAATGGTCGCGAAAGTTTTTGAGTTCGAGTTCGAACTCGAGACGCTGGAGCAAGAAGGGCAGATGGGGGTAGTACGTGCGAACGCGAGATGCAGTGAAGTGATGGTGTGGTGTCGCGATGGGGTTAGTGGTGGCGTTCGATCAGAATTGGCTCGAGTTCGAGTATTACTGGGGTCGCGATCGAATTGGGCAGCTTGGATTCAAGGTGGCTGGGGTTTCATGGCACTCGCGAGTGGGTTGGGTTACTTTTCTTGCTGGTGACAGTAAGGTAAAATGATGTTGTTTTGATTTAATAAATATATTTATATAAATTCACCTACACATTTTAAATTTCATAACAGTTTTAGAAAAAATTGATTAGTTCACTGAGAATGCTAAATAATATAGTTATAGTAATCATTTCTCTTTCAAATTTAAAAATATATGGAATTAAAATGTTGAAGAGTTTATATTAAAAAATAATGGGTTCGAATGTTAATTTAACTTGTATAATATTTTGGAAGTTAATTTGGAATTTTAAAAGGTTAAGTAGTTATTTAT
Source organism: Allium fistulosum (assembly GCA_030737815.1). Taxonomy (NCBI): domain Eukaryota; kingdom Viridiplantae; phylum Streptophyta; class Magnoliopsida; order Asparagales; family Amaryllidaceae; genus Allium; species Allium fistulosum. The sequence goes on along the minus strand of CM060901.1, from coordinate 1,076,720,207 downwards.
AAATCAAAACTAATATAATTTATTTAGTGGAATATTTATTTAAAGGAAGAATAGTTTTGATTTAAATTTTTGTTTGATAAATTTATTAAAAGAAAAACTAGGTTAAAATAAAATCATTGAATGATTTAAAAATTATATAAACGGAAATTTGTTTGAAATTGGATTGATTATATAAAATAAAATTTTACTAAATGGAAACGGATGGTTCGATTTATTTCGAATATTAATAAAACTGTGTAATTGTTTATACCAGGTTAAAATCGAGAAAACAAAACTGAAATGGAAATGGATTGCAAATTAAAAAGCTAAGGTGAGATCTTCTCACTCAGATTTATGATTGAATTGCAGTTATTGATTGATTTGATTGAATGTGCTATTAGATATGATAGGATATATATCTATATATAGCAGTATATACATATTGGCATATGTATATATTGGATTGATTGATTTCCCGCCTCGTATAGCGGATGAGACCCTATTGCGCCGTTAGTAAGCGGATTTATAAAAACCTATATACCGCGATAATTCCGCACTGGAGCGGAATTGGTATTGTGCTGACGTCTTTGGATGCAGGGAAACAGGTTGGAGGGATCCAACTGGATTCCTCACCGTATTGATTATTTACAGATATGTTGATATATTCCGTTATCATATTGATATATGATATTGACTGTTGTGATTGACCAATTGGTGCTGTAGCATCATCGGATTCAGTTTTGAAATGTAAAAATAACGACTGTTACTTTAAAAAGATTTTAAAGTGATTCTTGAAAATATACGTTTTATGGGATTTTTGAAGTGATTTATTTTAAATAAATAAACGTTCAAATTTTAAAGTTACAAAAATTTATAGATTTGGGAAATATAACCGAAAAGTTATTTTTGGAATAAATAGTTGACTGATTTATGAAATGGTTTAAATTGAGATTTTTAAATTTCTGTAAACGGTTTATATAAAAGATTTATGAGATTGATATCTACAAAATTAAGAATGGTGAAATTATAAAATGAGTTTTTATAAGTGTGAAAAATGAAATATTATGGAATCCGTAAGTGACTGAAATTTATAGATTTATAAATTGTGAAGTTGAAAATGAATGATAAGTTATTAACTTATAATATGGACTTGTGATATTTATATCGAGTTATAAATTGAATTTGTTAATAAAAGGAATTTATAAATCGAAGTTGTTAGAAGAATAGAATTGAAATTTATAAAAGTTGTTTATAAATCCGGAATCACTTATTTTGATGAGTTGAATATAGAAGTTAATAAAAGAAGATTTATAAGTCGAAGTTGTTATTAAAATGGAAATAGAATTTATAGCAGTGTTTATAAATTCGGAATCGATTAAATTTGATAAGTGAATTATAGAAGGTTATTAAAGAAGATATATTCACGATTTTGGACAGTGAATATATTATTGAAAAAAATGGATTCATTTTTGAAGAAGTGATATTTTAAAAATGAAGTTAAACTGTTTTTAACGATGTTTTAAAAATGTGTTAAATATCGAAAACATAGATTTCAACAGTTCTTGTTGAAATAGACGTTTTTGAGAAATTTAAGGAAATGGTGGACTATAACACTGTTGTTATAGTAGATGATTTCCGAAAGGAAATGTTTTTATGTAGTATTGGGATTTATATATCTATCTAAATCCGAATCCCTATACTAGTGACTTCGAGTCGTCGTAACGATGTTTTACGCAACATTCGTTTTGACTCAAATAGATGTTGAAATTTATGATTTCCTTAAAGAAGAAACATATACTTAATATTGATTTAAGTATATCGAATATTTTCAAATGTTGAAAATAAAAAGATTTGTGAAATACTTATTTTTAAATAAGTATGGAAATGCTTTTCCAATATGAAGTGAACTGTTTAGAGATTTTATCTTTTAAAGATAAATTGAAAAGTGAATATTTGAAAATTTGTTTTCAAACGGTTAAGTGTGGAAATTATATATCTAGTAAAGATATTTTTGAAGATAAATAATTTGAAAAATTATTTGGAATCTGATGATGTTGCGCATCTTTATTGATAGTTAAATAACCGACTATCAATAATTACCTTTAGATAGGTATTTGTTGTGAATTGGATGAATTTGAATGCCACACTTATTTTTAAATAAACGCTCACTATTCGGGTTAACCGGGAAAGGACCATGGGGTCGTATAACCCATTCCGAATATGTGATACGTCGTTATGAATTGCATTCGAAGACCGGTGTTGAAGACCGGATATTTTTGAAAACGGAAGGATTACCGTCGAGTTACTCTACATCGGCTGATCTCCGATTTAGAGGTTTTATCACCCTTAGTGACGGGAAGTCCTGACGTGATTGAAATTATCCGGATGTGCAAGGGCTTCGTGAGAAGTGCCTTCGGTTCTGTTCGATCCCGGAACAGACTTGTATGGATTGTGTGTCTGACGTTACAATTTGAGATATAAAGCTGATTTCTTTCAAATACATTTCTGTTGGTGGCGGAGAATTTATTCTTTTAGCTTAACACCCTTCTCTGAGACGTACGAGCTCAGAGGTTATGTAGTTGAAATTTATCAGCGATATATCCCAATTTGGTAACGTGGCATACTGAGTGTTGCTGTGAAATGATCAGTGTTTGATCATTTGCGATATGATCATTTGTTTGATCTTATATCTTTGTGATCATAGGTTGATCATTTTTGTTTGACCCGAAGCAGGGCTTTTTGAGAAAGCGTAGCTTTGTGGACGAGACTTCATCGAGCCTCACACCCCGGAAATGGTCGAAACAGGACGAATGCAGCAAGGTTCTAGGGAGTAGCGCCCCTTAGTGTATGTCGTTCCTTCTGGATAAAGGTGGTATCATGGTATGGAGCCCAGATACTTAACCTCTGTGGTTACTGCATTATTATTATCTATGTGGTTTGTTGGAAATCGGGGATCCTCGGGAAGATCGGTGACGATCGGGGGATGGCATACGCGTGTCAGTAGTTACCTATTTTTGCAGAGGTAACCCGGCCTTGTGTTGGCAGAGATCCGGTTAGGTTCTCGGGTCGTCTATTCCAGGGACGTACCCATCGTGGATAGGAAGTTCCTTAGCCTGACCATTTGTTGGAAATCCAAAGAAACAATACGAGCCTTGTACGGTTTTAGTTGTAGAACCTGCCATCTAATATGGCAGCTATAGCAAGCATACTATAATGGTACCTATGCTGGCTAAGATTTATATTATACTTTCGAAATGATTTCTACACTACGCACTAATAATAATATCAAAAAGAATTTGATTTTTACGTAGTAAGCATCTTTGACTATCATAAGAAGAAATCTCCTCCAAGTCTGCGTTTGCATTGTGTGTGTGGCGGGAGGTCTTATGGTAGTTTCATTTTCCAAAAGCATTGCGAATTGACTTTAAAAATATTTCTGTTGTTTAATTTAAAGATAAACTGTTTTACGATCTCACACCAGTCACCATGACTGACTCGGAGTTTATTGTTTTCCCTTCTAAACTCTGGGTGCCCACCAATTTCCACACGGGCAGTCTAGAGTTAGATTATCAGGATATTCTGGATATTCTGGAGCTTGGAGATAAGCTGGATGACGAGACGTAGTATTTGTATCTGATATTATTTATTCCGCTGTGTATTCTGTATGAGGACAAGTTATAAAACTGTCCATTGTTGTACTGAGTTGTATATTGACTCTGATGATTGATGTATGTATAAAATGATATAGTTCTTTGTTTAAAGACTTGTAATTATCTATTATATATTGTTCCGCTGCGATATGTGAGATTCTGATATTGTCTCTGTTCTGTGTTTCTATTGATGTCGTTCTGATGTTGTCTGTTGTTCTTCTTCTTTCTTTCTTCTCTTTTTTTTCTATCTTCTTCTTCTTCTACTTTTTCTTTTTCTTAAAACCATAACTTTTCGGGTTTTCGGCATTCGATGGCTCAGCAGTCGATAAAGTGAGTATCGATGTTGAATTTTCGAAAGTCGAAAATTTCGGGATGTTACAATTACACTCTCCCCCACTCAAAACTTTTTGTCCTCGAAAAGGAAAAAGATGGGAAAAGAAGGAATTAAGAAATCAATATATCTTATTCAAAATATTAAATTTATAAACAATTTATTTACAAAATTAGATAATTTAAATAAAATATATCAATTTATAACAATTAAATACTTTTATAATCAAATTAATAAAGTTTGGAAACATTTCACAAAAAATTTCTACGTCCAAAATTTACAGAAAATTTCGGCAGAGTCTCCTTTGAACGGAGAGGTCTGGGAGAAAATAATAATATCAATAATAACAATATATATCATATATATCAAAATAATATGTCCCAATAACAGGAAAAATAATATAATATCGCTATAAAACCGTAATCCGAGAACGTACCTATTTGTCAGACAAACAACGCTTAATTATGAAACCAAAAGTAGTAGCTATTGCTTCCATAACCTGTATTTCACTTATATAATCCAAAGAAGTTAATAATTATATAAAAGAGAAATACTTAAGTTGTTTCAACTAATAACAAAACAAATCAATGTAATATAACAACAATCACTTGCAAACAATCATACAATCATCATATGAAATCAAAGAGATCAACCATTCGTCCATATCAAGTAAAACAAATGGTTTGTTTGGGTTTACAAACTTTAATCGTATAGAATGACAAATAAACTACTAATTATACCATCTACTCAACAGTCTTAGATAAAACTCAATAAATTATTCATACACCCTAAACAATCAGAAGTATCTTTACCCAACAACCCACAAACCAGAACAACATCATATTCCAAACATTATTTAAATTTATCCTTATTAATTTCTTTTCACAAGATTTGTTGTTCATTTTTTTCTCATTCAATGATTACTTTATTTAATTTTACATTTATTTCTTACAAAATTTTATTCCCATTTATTCATTCAGCACTTAATTCCATTTATTTACATTCATTTATTCACATATGTTATTTACATTTTCTTACATATGTTACTCATACACCATTCTTTTAAACATATGTAAATCAATTCTTAAAGTAGTATATAGGTTTCTTTGTAAATAAATTCACATTCATTCATTCAGTACTTACTCTCATTTATTTTCATTCATCCCTTACAATATTCTTTTTTCCTTTATTTATAAAATGTAAATTTCTTTTCATTGCTTACATTCGTTTCTTACATAAGTCATATCCATTCAGTTTGTTATAATAATCAATGAATTCATTATTTAAGTATTACCTACATTTTATTGCAGTTTAGTTCACATTAATTAATTTATATGCTTGATTTACATTAGATAATCCTATTCATTTGTGTATAAGTTCATACCTAAGTTTCTTACTTCTTTATTTACATTCATTTCCTTATATAGTGTCATTGAATATTAAATCTATTTTCTGGATCCTTTCAACAATTTATGAAGTTATAATCATTTAATTTAGTATAGTATTCATCTTATTATTTACTTAAATTATCAATAGCTTCAAACATTAACTTAAGTTCATAATCTTTTACTTAAAACACTCATTTTATTATTACCTTCTATTTAGTAGAATTTCAATTTATAACTTAGGTTTATATCAATTATAATATCAAAATTCTTATTTATAAAGAATCCATTGAACATCTTCATTACTAAGTTTTACTTGTATCATATTCCATTACATATTCCTATTTGACATTACAACTTTTAATAATTTGGTAAGCTATATATATGTCTTTTAGAATGCAATAGAAAGTTACACAAGTTTCTCCTATTTATTTTTAATTAGCAAAGATGTTCAATAATCATATCCTCAGGATTTTTATCCTTTGGCTTACAGGTTACAAGTTCCAAATTTCTTATATATTTCATTCTTAACTTAGCATTTAATTTCTTATTTTCATTTTAGAAATTCCAATTATTAAATAGTTAAAATTTCATTTCATTTCAATAATTTCAATTTCAAATTTGCAGAAACTTAAGAACTAAATCTCAGTGTTCCATTTTAATCCCTTTTTAAAATAATATATATACCCATAACTTATATATGCATATATCAAATCATATTTGGAAATTAGAATTTAAAATTTGTTTATCAAAACAAATGTGTAGTAAAATTACTACAACAGTCTTCCCACTTTGAAACCTGAAAATGAACGTCGATGATGCATGCAGTCATCACCGAAATTATTTTCCAGCGACAGAGAGGGGAGTACAGAACTTATTTCCTTCCAAAAATTCTTTTAAAACATTTCTTCCAAATCACATTGAAATATTTATATCAGAATATACTTCCAATTAATATTATTATTATATTCCAAAAATCATTCGAAAGGAATTTTCAAAAATCCTAGAATTTAAGTTCTAAAATTTCCAATTTATATTTATTTTATTTACAAATTTCATTTTCAACCAATATTTATAACTCTTACCACCTAACAAACAAATATATTACAACCAAATATATCATTTATAAAATTATTATTTTATATACAAAAATATATAATAGGAAAAATTATTTCATTTACCTATATTTCAAAACATTATTGTGTCCGTCTGTCCTATTAGTGTTTAGAAATCCCTATCGATGCCATAGCGTCCTATGCACTAACCAGAATTTATAAATACAAAACAGAACAAATTAACACAATATAAAAACCTTTTATAGCACTAACAAATATGCTCTCTCATATATATACACTTAGCGACTCATTCTAGGGTATCACTACCCTATTTAATATGGGTCAGACCCCACAAAGCTAAGGTTATCACTAAACCGAAGTTTGATACCAACAGTAATGACCTGTCTTTTTGGACGGTTTAAATCGACGATAAACCACACACGTCAGACTCAAACCATACAAAAGGACAGATTGTTATTGGGGTAAATAAGAAAAGCAGAGAAAGAAAAACAAATACAGAATCTCGCAGCGGAATGACAAAATATAATAATCAAATAACATTTTATGAAGCTGTTTTATAAATACATTTGATTATTCTTTACAACACAAACATCATAGTTACAAAAACAGGAATAAATAAATGAATGAATGCAGCGGAACAATATGATGTAGTGGAATAATATCATAGATAATAATAGTACAATCTTCGTCTTTGTGCTCTAGAAATAAGGTCTTCAAAACCTGAAATGCTCAGTCTGACCTGAGCGAATTAAAAAGACAAAACACTCGAGTCAGAACTAAAAGATCTTATGTAAGTTAAATCAACGGTAAAAATGAGTGTAATGGCGTCAGAGATATTTACGGGGTTTGACATCTCCTATCTGGTGTCTAACGTGAGTGCAGTAACTTAAGAGATGATCGGGATTTACATTTCCTAAGGATCCGTTAAACTATCTTCTATGTAATACAATACGCTATTATAATATGCCTATAGTAAACTAAAAGTATTAAAATAGCGTTAAGGCGTTACCCATATCCCCCTTAACATATTTTTATATATTCCCATAGTCTATACAGTACCATAATTCCTTCGTAAACTAGAGGGCTATCAGAGGGCACTCCATAGGTATGGTACAAAACAAACTTGTAGAAGGCACGATAGGGCATGCGCCACAACACTCGAGGAAATGCCAGGGTAGATATACCATTTGCGTATCCGGACTGGTGGTAATGCATAGCAGCTACTACCGCCCACCTCGGAACACACTCCCAAATCAAAATCAAGGGTGGCCACCAAATCAAATCACAAAGTTAGAATATAGTATCGAAGAAGTGTGCCCGATAGGAGGAATGACCTCACTTGGCCCAGCGTGGCTATTGATTTTAGCCGTATCAACCTGACTCACGGGAGTCAGGGTCACGTAAATACCTCATATAGAATCGCTCGCCAAACCATCCTACTTCATTTCTGGATTCTCCACCACGTGCACAGTTGTTAAAGTGGTTTTCAGTATTGGCAGAGAGTTTGACAATATCTGATCGCGGTCTCTTTAACAACCAAACGCTTATTTCACACTGGATGGTTCTTTTACATTTCAAAAAGTCAATTTACAATTGATATCAAAATATCATATTCTCAAACCATATCACTTTCAAATCATATTCACTTTCAAATCATATCGTCTCCGAAATCACAATTCTTTCAAAAATCATATTTCCAAATAGATTAAATCCTCATTTCAAATACTCTAAAATTTAAACCTTGTCCAGCTTTCAATTAAACTAACTAAAACTGGATTTAAATTCAGATTCTCATTAAACCATTTAATCAATATCGATTTCAAATCCATGTTCGAATTATCAATTTAAACCACTTCAAATTAAATAGATTTCAAAGTTATATTCAAACAATTTTAATAATTCAATTTCAATAAATTTCTTTCATGCTTCAAAAATTCAACTTTGAAATTTCCATTTTAATTCTTTAAACAATTCATGAAATCAATTCCAATTTTAAACATTTAAAGCTTGGATTTCGAAAATAATTCAGTATATGTAAATCAAATTTTATTTCAAAATATCGTTTAACTGAATTCAAATTTTTTAAGGATTTAAAATTGTTTAATTTAACCAATTTGGTGTCCGTATATAATTCTCTACCCTATGGTCAAGTGATACGGATATTTATCATTTCAATCCGCAATTATTTTATATTTACGGATATATATCATTTCAACCCGCAATCCCGAATTTAATTACAAATCCATGAAATTGCTTGAGTCTATAATTTCAACTCATAACGATTTCCCTTAATCTATCAGATTGTTCACGTATGTATCATTTCAACCCGTAGGGAACTTGCAGTGTTAAAACAATATAAGAATATAATATCCAGTCATCCAATATCAACAATCAACATCCATCACAATAACCATTCAATCCAATCAATAAACAATAACAAATGACTGATTATCAATAACGGGTATTAACTGGCAATTTAGAATTTAATATTAATGTTATCCCACCTTTTGGCAAGGCCAAGATATCAAGAAACTGACTGGGGAATATGGAGTATACATCCTCGACATCGAGTAGCCACTGGATATCCACAGATAACGATGAATTTTACTTGAGTCCGGATCGAGCTGCAATTGATTAGACACATCACACAGGGCCAGGAAAAGCAATGTTCCAAGTTTCGAGTCAATCCGAGTTCGTACACTCAAGATATCATTGATGCAAGTTGGAGGAAATGGCCCTAAGTTCGACTCCATCAAGATTGACTCCATCCACTTCGTATCCACCGGAGAGCACTCTGTTCGAATCCATCGGTTCGACTCCACATGGTTCGCATCTATCAAACAAACATTCACTCGAATCGATCCAGCTGAGTTACTTCGAATCCATAAAGCTACAGGCCGGTGTCCTTCGACTCCATCGAAATAAATTCCTTCGAATCCACAAAGGCTAATCACTTCGTATCCATCCGGTGCCATTACTTTGAATCCACCCTATTGAGACAACTTCGTATAGATCAACTATTGTATACCCTGATCGATACGAACGAACATCTTCTCAAATCCATTCCCTCGAATCCACTACGTCAAAGCAGCTAGAAACATGGATTCGACCCAGTCAACTCGGAGATAAAGTCGGATCAATACGAAAAAGGCGCACCACGTCATCACGAAGGCACGTTGAAACATCGATTCGACCCTATCGATTCGATGACGATCGATTCGAAGTGATCGACTCAAGTGAATCGATTCGAAGGGAATCGATTCGAAGGAGCTTTTCAACCGATAACATGATCTTGAATCGATCATAACTCGAGATCCACAAGTCCAAATTCTATGAAATTTTCACAGAATCTTAAGCACATAATGAAGAATGTCCACACCAAATTTCATCTCGATTGGATGATTTCTTGATCAATTCGAACGGACTTCGAATCGATCCCAAAGTGGGCCTAGATTTCCTGAAAGTGGGCATGTGGGCCCCCTCACGAGCCAGAAGCGGTCTCCCCGAATTTTAGGCGAAATATCAGCCTCCTACACCTATAAATAGAGCCCCTGGTCATTCAGAAGAGGGGTCGGATAATTCTAAGAGCTAAAGAGCGCCCAGACTCTGCCAGATTTACTTTAAATCACCACCGCTGCTTTAGTTTCAGACTTAGCTTAGAAAATCAGTTGTATTATGTTATAAGAAATTGTAACCTTCAATCATCGAGCAATAAAATCATCAATCTTCATAGTGGACGTAGGCGAAACGCCGAACCACTCTAAATCGCTGTCTTCTGTGCAATTTACTTTCTGTTATTTGGAGTTTTTGTTAGATAATCCTCAGTTTTAATTTTCTTTCTTCACTTTTATCTCTTCAAAAACTTCCGAAGAGTGTTGTGCCCATTTTTGGTACAAACACTTTGGTGCTTTCACTGAGAAAAACCAGCTTTTTCTCCTGCTCCTTGGATCTACCATCGATACCGGATTGCATAAATCCAAGAGGAAGATCCAGAATCCTTCCATTCTATTCAGATTTGCATAAAATCTAGGAAAGGAATCCACCATTCAAGATGGTTAGCACAAGAAATGCCTCTACAGCTGCTGGTCAAAAAGGTAAGGATGGACAGAATCCTACACAACAGCAGCCATCCAATCAAGACAACACTACTCACTCCGATCCATCTGGGCCAGTCACCAGACAAGAGTTCCATGTGTTGCTCTAGGAATTGACTCAAAGTCGGCAACAGTTGGACGAACAATTGCGTGCTAATATTGAATTGACCAATCAATTAAACCGCCGAAGGTGCAGGACCAGAAGGGATGATGCTTCCCACTCGTCCACTGAAAGCTCTGCTTCATCTGACTATCACGGCAGATCTACACGTCCCCGATTAGACGCAAGTCATACACAAGCTACCGGATATCAACCTGCCTTGACTGTAGGACAATTGAGGGTCGGACCGTCAACTAGCTTCCAGGCCGGGCCCTCGTCACGAGGAGGTGCTGTTCCACAGCATACCTTAGAAAATCGCACTGCAACTGCTGCGGTAGAAACAAGGGTTGATACCCGGAATCTGTCAGATCCGAATAATCAACAATGTGGGCGTACTCCTGAACCATACGTCACAGAAGATGTGGAGCCAAGGAGGCGAGACATAGGCCGTCGACAGCGTCCGGTCCAAACTCGCGCTGTGGAACCCGACCACACCTTAGCTCAGCATGCACAGAATGTGGCTATGCCCGATATTTCAACCATGATCCGTCAGATGATTCACGAAAGCCAAGGGCTTACTAATGACGACTGGGGAATCTCCCGTAGTCATACTCCTTTCACAAATGAGATATTATACGCTGAACCTCCTCGGCGATTCAAAATGCCAACTCTCCCTATGTACGAAGGAAATTCCGATCCCAATCAACACATTTTGAAATATGAATGGTCAATGAGCATCGCAAGGGCTGACGATGCAGTAAAGTGTCGAAGTTTCCCCATCTCTTTGGGGGGAGTCGCAACAATGTGGTTTACGCGATTACCACCTAGATCTATCTCTTCATTTGATCAACTGGCTAAGAAATTTGTCGAACAGTTCCGTATGCATGTCGCTAGACCTAAAGACGTTAACACCCTATCTAGCGTCACCCAAGCTAAGGGAGAAACACTCAGACGTTATTTAGAAAGATTCCACGCGGCATGTGTAGAGATTAGTAATCCTAACGACAACTCAATCTTGATGGCGTTAACCAAAGGAATCGATCCCGATTCTGAGTTTGGAAATTGGCTAGTTGGGGAACCACCCGCATCGTTGGACCGTTTCTACTCCAAAGCCGCTCAATTCTTACGGCAAGAGGATGTGAAACAGTCTAGGAAGCAGGACTATGCGATGCCCAGAACTGAAGGAATACAAAGTAATGTGGCAGTAAAACAGTCCGGTGAGAGTTCCGGAAAGGTTTAGTTGAATATACAAAACAAACAGACTCAGCCGCGAGGCAGAAATGGTCATGATAAGAAAAGAGATCCAAACCGAGGCCCACGACGCAGGGCTCCAATGTTCGATAATTACACACCATTGGATACATCGTTGGAAAATGTATACCTACAAACTTGAAACACTGTGAAGTACAAGAAGCCCGCTCCGAAGCAGTCATCGGAGAGGCAGATTCAGACAGGGAAGATTTGTAGGTTTCACGAAAGTTACGGCCACAATACTAATGAGTGTCGACATTTGCAGGACCTCATAGAAAAGTTGATCAGGGAGAGAAAGTTAGATCAATTCGTGCGGGCGCCGCAGTCAGGTGGTGCGGGCCCGTCAAATCAAAACCATGCACAAAATCAAGAAAGACAAGAGGATCCCGCTCGAACGGGCGGAAGGCTAGTTATAAATACAATAAGTGGTGGTCCCCATCCAGCAGACAGAAGCTGGAGGGAAATGGAGTCGTATGCTAGCTCTATCAGGCATGCGAGCTTTGAATGTTGCAGTAATTGTGAAGATGGAACTTCGGCTAAACAACAAAAAACAATGTTTGATGATATCATATTCAGAAGCAGAGATGCTGATAAGATCGAAGCCCCGACAATCGACCCACTGGTCATATCTGCCCAGGTTGGTCCTGCTTGGATGAAGAGGATCTTGGTTGACAGTGGGAGCCCTGTAAACATTTTACTCAAACGGGCTTATGATTTAATGAAAATGGAAGCAAAGGACTTGAAACCCTTCCAATCTCAAGTTCACGACTTCAATGAAAGTGCTACAATACCCATTGGAATAGTGGAACTGCCAGTGGAATTGGGAGTCGGAGAACGTCGGAGAGTCCGGCTATTGCAGTTTGTTGTTTTAGACATCGATTCACCTTATAATGCATTCTTGGGCCGACCGGCCCTTGCTGAATTTAGGGCAGCCATTGCCCCGTGGTGTTTGACTTTGAAGTTCCCCACTGATCATGGGATTGGAGTCATTCAAGGAGACCAGGCAGCAGGAAGAGCCTGTTATGTTGCTGAACTGCGTGAGGCGCAGAAAAAGGAGAAAGGAAAGGGCGTAGAGGAATCTCTCTGCGTCCGTTTTGCTGATAATTGACAACTAGCACCTGGGCCCCGGCCCGGGCACCACTACCAATTCCTTAAAGATCTTGACCCTAGAGACAACGAAGATAAAGACGAATCTAAAGAGAATCAAGCTTCCCCAGCCGAACTGGCTGTGGACGTCCTGGTCAGTGAGGATGACGATTCAAAAGTACTAAAAGTTGGATCTCAACTAGGAAAACAGATACAACAGGAATTGGTTGAATTTCTCCAAGCGAATCTCGATGTTTTCGCCTGGACACACTCTGATATGTGCGGGATCTCACCAAACATCGCAAGTCACTCCCTGAATATTGATCCGCGACATGTTCCGGTCAAGCAAAAAAGGCGTGGTATGGATCCAGAGAGATCTGCCGCCCTTAAAGAGGAGGTTGACAAGTTACAATCAAATGGGTTCATTCGAGATGCTTTATACCCAGAATGGGTATCAAATCCAGTGTTGGTTCGAAAACCGAACGAGAAATGGAGAACTTGCGTCGACTACTCCGACTTAAACAAGGCTTGTCCAAAAGACAGTTTTCCACTTCCTCGAATCGATCAGCTCGTAGACTCAACGGCTGGGCATGAATTATTATCTTTTATGGATGCCTTTTCTGGCTATAATCAAATACCTATGCATTTGCCTGATCAAGAACATACCAGTTTTGTGACCGATTTGGGACTCTATTGCTACAAAGTCATGCCTTTTGGTTTAAAGAATGCCGGAGCAACATACCAACGCTTGGTCAACCGGATGTTCGCCGATCAGATCGGGAAGACCATGGAGGTTTACGTGGACGACATGCTAGTAAAGTCCCGATTTTCCACAGATCATGTCAGAGATTTAAATTCGATGTTCTGCATTCTTCGGGAATATGGAATGAAGCTCAATCCATTAAAGTGTCATTTTGGCGTCGCCTCCGGAAAGTTCCTCGGATTTATCGTTAACGCTCGAGGGATAGAAGCAAATCCCGAAAAGATATAGGCAATAAGGAACTTGCAAACTCCAAGAACCATAAAGCAAGTCCAGAGTCTTAACGGGAAGGTAGCGGCATTAAGCAGGTTCATTTCAAAGTCCACTGATAAATGCATTCCTTTCTTCGATCTAATTCGAAAGGGTAAGCGAAACTTTGAATGGACCATGGAGTGTGAAGGCGCATTCCGATCGCTGGTTCAACATCTTTCCACACCGCCGATCCTGTCAAAGCCGATTGATCATGAATAGTTGTACCTTTATCTGGCAGTATCGGAGCATGCAATCAGCGCTGCTTTGGTTCGAGAAGAAGACCGAGTGCAGAAACCGGTCTACTATGTTAGTAAACGGTTAATAGGAGCTGAAAGAAATTACCCAAGATTGGAGAAATTGGCTTATTGTCTGGTCATTGCTGCAAGAAAGCTTCGCCCTTATTTCCAAGCTCATCCTCTTACTGTGTATACCGTTCAGCCGTTACGACAGGTCCTCACGCGGCCTGAGACGTCTGGTAGGTTACTCAAGTGGAACATTGAACTAAGTCAATTTGATATCACTTATGCTCCGCGGAGAGCCATTCAAGGACAAGTCCTAGCTGATTTCATAGCCGAATTTACTGTTCCAGAGGACTTGCCCGAAACCAGTGAATCCCCCGAATACATCTGGAAGCTGTATACTGACGGTGCATCAAACGATCGGTGTTCGGGCGCTGGAGTTGTACTCGAAACTCCCGAAGGCCGATCTATATGTTATGCTTTGAGGTTTGATTTTCATGCAACCAATAATGAAGCTGAATATGAAGCCCTCTTAACCGGACTAAAATTTGCCAGAGATTTGAGAATTATCGCTGTGGAAATTTATTGTGATTCACAGTTAGTTGTATGTCAAGTACGGGGAGAGTATCAAGCGAGAGACCGAAGGCTGACTGCTTACTTAGCTCGAGTTCAGGAAGTACTGAATCAGTTTGATTATTATGCCATTTATTATATACCATGAGATTGCAATCAAAGAGCTGATTCATTGGCAAAGTTAGCCAGCACAGGTGAAGCACAGCAAATGGGGCTTGTCCCCGTCGAAACTTTATCCTCCCCAAGCATCGATCATATTGAGACAGATTTTGTGTTTGAAACCGCTCACAACAGAGAGTCGTGGATGACTCCATATCGAAATTACATTGAGAATGGGACATTGCCTGAGCATAGAAATGAGAAAAGGCAAATTCTGCGAAAAGCTTCATGATTCGTCATTCAGGATGGAGTCATGTATGGAAGAGGTTATTCTGTTCCTCTCCTCCGGTGTATCGCGCACGATGAAATCAAGCGAGTATTACATGAAATACATGAAGGAGAATGTGGCGATCACACTGGTGGACAAGCTCTTGCTAAGAAAATACTTCGATACGGATACTACTGGCCGACAGTGAACCGAGACGCAGCAAACTATGCCAGAAAGTGCGATAAGTGCCAGAAACATGCCCGAATTCCAAGAGCTCCACCCACCGAGATAACTCAAATGGTCAGTCCCTGGCCATTCGCTATGTGGGGTATCGATATCATCGGTGCTCTACCTCTGGCAAAAGGTGGTGCGAAGTACGCCATCGTTGCCGTTGACTACTTTACAAAGTGGGCTGAAGCCGAAGCTCTCGCAACAATTACGACGAAGAAAGTAATAAATTTCGTAGTTCGCAACATCATCTGTCGATTTGGGCTCCCGCATACCATCATCACCGATAACGGGACCCAATTTGACAGTGCAGAATTCAAGAATTTCTGTCAACGGTTTCATATCCATAAAAAATTCTCGGTAGTTGCACATCCACAGGCAAACGGTCAGGTCGAAGCTGTCAATAAAGTTATAAAATCCATCCTAAAGAAACGACTGGAAAAAGCTGGGGGCAAATGGGTCGATAAACTTCCTATGGCATTATGGGCTTATCGAACAACTCACAAGACCGCAACCGGACATACCCCATTTTCCTTATCTTATGGCTCGGAAGCCGTTATTCCAGTCGAGACGGAAGTGTTTTCCCATCGCGTGACTTATTATGATCCGAAAACGAATGCTATATTGCTTGCTGAATCTTTGGATCTACTGGATGAGAAGCGTGAAGAGGCAGACTTGAGGGCTGCTGCATATCGGAGTCGGGTCGCCCGATTATACAATGCCAAAGTTCAACCTTGAACTTTTGAACTCGGCGATCTTGTTCTCAAGAGAATATATCCGGTTCCTTCACACATGAAACCGAATTGGGAAGGACCATACGTAATTACACAAAGACTCGGAGATGGCACATTCAAACTATCGACCGTTGACGGTCTTGATTTGCCAAGGGCTTGGAACAACGAGAGTCTCCGTCGCTACTATATATGACAGGCTTTATTTACTTTATTGCATTTTTTCCATTTTAGCAATTCACTTTTGCATTTCAAAATTAGAATTTGTAATAAGGCAACTGACTTTGCCATATTTTCTTATTTCAGCAATAAAATGCCATCTCTTCGAGCCAGAGCTGTGATTTATTAAATACAATGTACAACATCACGATGCACGGAGAGCTAAATTCCATCACATAGTGGAATTTATTCAAGTAGGGAGTGGCCATGATACGATCGTCCACTCGCTAAATGAAACCCAAGCTCGGGAGCAAGCCATTACGTCAGGCTAAAAATGGGTTGATACACGACGATCCTTCACTTAAACTCCGTACTCCCAGAGTGCGAGACGGAGTATAAACATTTACTTGACTCCGTACTCCCAGAGTGCGGGTCGGAGTATAAACATTTACTTGACTCCGTACTCCCAGAGTGCGGGACGGAGTATAAACATGGACTTGACTCCGTACTCCCAGAGTGCGAGACGGAGTATAAACATTTACTTGACTCCGTCCTCCCAGAGTGCGAGACGGAGTATAAACATTTACTTGACTCCGTACTCCCAGAGTGCGAGACGGAGTATAAACATTTACGTGACTCCGTACTCCCAGAGTGCGAGACGGAGTATAAACATTTACTTGACTCCGTACTCCCAGAGCGCGAGACGGAGTATAAACACTTACTTGACTCCGTACTCCCAGAGCGCGAGACGGAGTATAAACACTTACTTGACTCCGTACTCCCAGAGTGCGAGACGGAGCATAAACATACATCAATTCCATATTTGTCCCCAAGACTGGGGGCAAGACCAAAACAAATATCGAATTGAAGATGAAAGAGAATATACTTTCATTTCCATTATCAACAAAAAGAATCCGATTACAAGATGGTTCAAAAATTCCTACTAGCGGGAGCCGAATCCACATCTATACACGGCTATAGGAAAAACCAAAAGACAAAACAAAACACTATAGCAAACTAAAGAAGGGGTTCAATCTTTCTTCTTCCTTAGCTTCTTCTTCGGAGTAGTCCTACTGGATCCGCTACCCGACTTCCTCCTCACTCTCTTACTCTTCTTCGGTTTATCCTCCGATGGCGACATAATGTCAACATCTTCCTCGGAGCTTGACGCAACGGAGATTCTCTTGGAGGGTTGAACTGGGGGCATAGGGGCTGTAACTGGAAGTGGGACCGGAGCACTCGCAATGACCACAGTACCGCCCGGCGATATCATCATTAGCGGGGCAGGGCCAAAAGGATTCATGCCGGCAGTCACTGTTGCCATCTCAGCATCAATCTCAGCCAAAATCTCATCTTCGCGAGGTGCTTGGGCTGCGCTGGATATGCTAGTGACTGGCATAAAAGAACTAACAGCTGGAGTGGCCTCGCTCATAGAAAAGGATGGATCGACGAAGGGATCGTTGGGTTGACTGAGGAGTTCCTCAATCATCTGGGCGTCGAAAGATAACATGTTCGCTTCCCCTTCTTCGCCGACTACGGTAGATGTCATAATAGCTTCGGTGACGATAGCCCCCTGCGCTTGATAAGAAGCTTGAGATGCAGGAGGCGCAGAGATAACGGCTTCAGTCACTGAAATGTGAAAAAATGAAGATTGTTAACTAAGAGTATTGATCCAGATTCACCACACTAAGTGTATACGAGAGGCGTTCAATTACCTTCCTTAGCCTGACCCGCAGTATGGGCAGATACAGAGGCAGGAGCATCAGCGGAAGACAATTGCGGCTGGTCAGGATTATAAGCGGGGATGGACTGGGGATCAACCGCACCAATGGTTTCAGGCAATGTCGGAATTACGGCTCCGACACTTGTTTCGTGATGCTCAATCCCCGAGCCATCGCCCGTCTCTATCTGTTGAACACCAAGCCTCTCTTTCGCCACCGAGATCACCGCCTCATGAAGAACTTTCCTCTCTTCCTCAGTAGGCAAGCGCATCTCAAGCTCGAAGTCATCCAGCGTTTCATCCAGATGCGCTGCTTTCTTCTCCTCCACTAACCTAGTCCAGGCATTATACAGAATCATAGAGTCATCTCCCAGCCATGATAAATTTCTGTGCTCCAGCACGTTGGCATTGTATGTAACCAGGAGATCATCGAAATCAGCGTCCATCCTGGACTGCTCCGCCATAATCTTCTCCTGGATTACTTCCTCCACAGACTTGGTTTTGGCCACCGCCGCAGCAAGTACGGCTCGAAGTGACACAGCTTGGTCGCATGCCTCCTGAGCGGTGGTATTAGCGACATCTTTTTCTTTCACCACTTCTGCAAATTTGGCCTTGAGCTCATTCAGCTCTTTAACGGCTGTGTCTCGCTCAGCTACGACAGTGGTATAACGATGGCCCATCCCTTCTACCAAGGCATAGTGTGCCTGCTGCATCCTCGCCTTCTTTGCCACAGCGTCATCATGCTTTTTAAGCGCTTGGAGTTTAGAGTTTCGAGACGACTCCATCTCAGATTGAAGAACCTGGATGATGCGGTCTTTCTTAACAATCTCAACATCGCGCTCCTGAATAACTTTTGCCCGGTTAAAAGCTACCTTTGAAGCTTTCATGGCTGCTTTGTACCACACCTTGTATTGAGCATAGAAGTCGCGAATATAGCTGTGCGCAGTATTTTCGGCATCCTGTGGAATCCTCTTGAGATAAGGAGGAAAGACATATGCATCCATACAGATTTCTGGGAAGTCCTTTTTCATTTGAGCAAGCTGGATGGCTCCTTCGCTTGTCAACTCAGCCGGAGCCTGCTCAACGATGGCAGCTGTCGGTGGTTCAACTCTAGGCCGCTGAGTCTCGGGCCTTGAAGATTGGGAAGGCTGTTGCTGCTGTGAAGGCCCAGGGAGATCTACGGGAGCCCTAGGAGGCGGAGGAGAATGAGATCGCGGTCGGTACTGATAGCTCCTATCTCTGTCAGTACGATCTTGACTAGAATGGCTACGCCAATGCTCTCGATCTCTGTCATAGCGATCCGGATTGAAATAGCCTCGCCCGTGATCCCTATCCAATTCTCTCCTACAGGAATCATAATATGGGGAAGATTGGCGCACATTACAGAGCCTATCCAAAGTGGATCCGCGACCTGACATCTCACCTGCGATAAGAAGGAGCTACAGATTAGAATCCTACAAAACAATGATTAATATGCGAAAGTCATGTAGTGGTGTGGAAGTGTGTGTAAATGTGTAAACCCCCAGACCAACCGGAAGTATTGACCGCACTCAAAGGAAAGGGCTCGCTCATATTTAAAACATCTTGAAATTCCTCCAACCCGAGATTACATGGAATCGATATAAAATTCGGGATGGGAATATCGTCAAGCCCTTTAAAAGTATCTCTCGAATGAGAAGGGGCGGCCTCAGAAATCATGGCTCCGGAAGTGGGAGGAGACACATCTACAGATTTCCACCCCTTAGACTTTAGTTTTTTGGAAACGACGGCCTTTTCCGTCTTTCTCCCAACTCTTCGAAGTTGCCCGAAAGATCAGCCATCGGCTCCACGTCTGTATGTGTCCTTTTTTCATCGCTCACTTCGGTTATTGTGATTCCTAGCGTTTTCTTCGCCATTTTCTTCTTCTTCTTGTTTTTCTTCTTTGAGGCAGGCTTTGACATCCCCTCGATGACTATACTCTGATTTATTTCAATCAAGCCGAGAGCTCTTAAGTTATAGTCATTCAACACCGAGTCGATGTGTCTCAGCTCGCTCGGAACTTCTTGGAGACTTCGGACTATGCCCTTGTAGTACCCGCCATCGGGTCTGGAGATAATGGCTGTAAGAGAAACAAGATGTCAATACCAATGCCAAAAAAACTATTGATCAAGGAAAATCATCGACATATGAGGACACTTACATCTAGACAACCATCGCCTAGCAAAACCAGGAGGACACCGAACATAAAACCATTCATTCTTGAAGTAGCTAAGTCTGGTCCAGGCTCCAATAATAACTTGGCAATTTCTGACTGCCTCCAAAAATGTAAAGGATGGGCTATCGCCCCTGCTCTTGAAATTAAATATATATCTGATCTCGGTTGGCCTTGGCGGGCGAAAGAGACAGTCCATAAATATGACGAAGACACTATTCAGCAACGCATGTCCGTTGGGATGAAGTTGCGAGGGAGCAATTCCTAAATATGACAGCATCTCTCTGATGTATTGATTAAAAGGAGGGAGAGTTCCAACCGCACAAGCATGGCGGTAAAAGGCAGTGTATCCCTCGGGCGGATTGTGAGGTCTGTCATCAACACCAGGCAATAACACATCGTCTAAAGAAATATGATGCCTTGTGCATATCCGGTCCAATAAGGATTCAGAAATATTAGACTGGACAGAATCAACGGGATCCTCGATAAATATAGCCTCCGACAATTCTTCTGGAGCTGGGTCGATTACGTCAGCGGGAATATTGGGAATCTCAAGCACCGAAGGAGGCAAGCTCTGTACCTCTTGTTGTTGAGAGCTCGAAGACTCCATAACTGACTAACTTATCAGAAAGCAACGTTAAGTTCATAGAAAACCCATGCATTCCCCAGTGAAGTGTGTATGAATGTGTCGTGCAGTGCGAGTGTTATGCCTTACTTAAGCAGATTTTACGGAATGAAACAAAATGTGCTAACGACAGGACTCTGAAAATCAGACTGGAATTGACCGTCATCGCTGACCGTCACAACCATGCCAACCAGATGATACCGGTCGTTTCAAGTATAAGTCCGTTATATTTTGATTAAGCTACAGTTCCATCAACGAGCTTCAAAGGGCAGTCAAATGTGTAGTCTTACAAATCAGTCCAAATATGCAAAGGAGAAGCTCGTCGGAGTCATGCCGATAATTATGTGAAATTCTCGTATCCATGGAAGCATATTCGTATCGATCAAGGTTCGAATCCATGAAACTTCGAATCGATCACAGAGGTGTGCCTTCGAATCGATACAAGTTCGAATCGATACGGTTCGAATTGATACCGTTCGAATCGATCTTGAACGAATCGATATAGTTCGAGTTGAAATGGTAGGAGGCATTTCGTTTCGAATCAAGTACAAGTTTATCCTTCGAATCGATCTCTGGAAAAACAACTCCACAAGTGTCGAATAACGTAGCCTCGTTTCGATCGTAGAAGTGTAATCTTTGAATCGATCGTAGGTGAGTATACCACGACTCCTCAGGTCGATCATATCGAATCGATACGATCGACCTACCACCCATGATCGATTCAATCAACATACCTCCACGGACTGATGCGAAAGCCACGACAAATCTTGTCTTTCGACATCGATTCGATGACCACCATTCAAGATCGATATGAAGAAGATGCTTTTCTTTTCATCCCTGGATTCGATCCTATTCAGATCGACACAAACGCAAGCAAAAGAAGTTTTCATCGATCCCAGAGTTTAAAATACTTAGTCGAATCGCCTACCTAAATGAGGATGAGATTAGGAGGGGTTGGTTCGATTCGAAGAAGAGCAGATGGCTTCGATTCGCGCAAGTGCAAGATCGATTCGAAGATGCAGGAATTCGGAGCGAAAGTAAAAAGTGAATAGGGACCCGGTATATATAGGGGATCATGCGGCGATTCGCATCCCGGTCAAGAGCAACCGGCCATTACGGGTCCACCACATCGATTCGAACAGTACACTCGAATCGATCACTGGAGGTTCCCATCGATTCGAAGCGGCGAGTTCAAGGCGAATAAATTCCTTCGAGTCCATCGAATCGAGTCGGAGCATGGCGTCAAAAAGGACAGGAGAACATTCGACTCCATCGATTCGAGGAGCTCGTCGACCTACATCGATGCAAAGCCTATCGATACGAATAGTCACTTCGTATCCATCGATTATCATTAATACGAATCATGATCCACCATCGCATCGAGACGAACAAGGCCCTTCGAATCCATTACCAGAGAGTTCCATCAATTCGAAGATCACGTTCGACTCTATCCACTACATACTGATATGAACGAGTATTTCGTATCCGCTGAATTCAAAATTCGCCAGTACAATGTCAGTCCTTCAACCTTCTATATTGGTTCAGGAGAGGATCAATACGAAGAAGCTTCCTAAAAAACAACTGACGGACATTGTTACGACTCAAATTTCGCATCGGTTCAGGAGAGGATCGATACAAGATGCAGTACAAGAGAACAAACAGCTAATCACTACTGTACGACAGTCAGCTACAGCAATACAGAATACAGCTTTCAACAAAACATGTGGTAGTTGGTCAACGTGAAACTGCGACTCTTTCAAAGCATGTCATGTTTACACAAGACGTACTTTGGGGGGCAAATGTTATCCTGCCTTTTGGCAAGGCCGAGATATCAAGAAACTGACTGGGGAATATGGATTATACATCCTCGAAATCGAGTAGCCACTGGATATCCACAGATAACGATGAATTTTACCCGAGTCCGGATCGGGCTGCAATTGATTAGACACGTCACGCAGGGCCAGGAAAAGCAATGTTCCAAGTTTCGAGTCAATCTGAGTTCGTACGCTCAAGATATCATTGATGCAAGTTGGAGGAAATGGCCCTAAGTTCGACTCCATCAAGATTGACTCCATCCACTTCGTATCCACCGGAGAGCACTGTGTTCGAATCCATCGGTTCGACTCCACATGGTTCGCATCCATCAAACAAACATTCACTCGAATCGATCCAGTTGAGTTACTTCGAATCCATAAAGCAACAGGCCGGTGTCCTTCGACTCCATCGAAATAAATTCCTTCGAATCCACAAAGGCTAATCACTTCGTATCCATCTGGTGCCATTACTTCGAATCCACCATATTGAGACAACTTCGTATCGATCAACTATTGTATACCCTGATCGATACGAACGAACATCTTCTCAAATCCATTCCCTCGAATCCACTACGTCAAAGCAGCTAGAAACATGGATTCGACCCAGTCAACTCGGAGATAAAGTCAGATCAATACGAAGAAGGCGCACCACATTATCACGAAGGCACGTTGAAACATCGATTCGACCCTATCGATTCGAAGCGATCGACTCAAGTGAATCGATTCGAAGGGAATCGATTCGAAGGAGCTTTTCAACCGATAACATGATCTTGAATCGATCATAACTCGAGATCCACAAGTCCAAATGCTATGAAATTTTCACAGAAGCTTAAGCACATAATAAAGAATGTCCACACCAAATTTCAGCTCGATTGGATGATTTCTTGATCGATTCGAACGGACTTCGAATCGATCCCAAAGTGGGCCCGGATTTCCTGAAAGTGGGCATGTGGGCCCCCTCACGAGCCAGAAGCGGTCTCCCTGAATTTTAGGTGAAATATCAGCCTCCTACACCTATAAATAGAGCCCCTGGTCATTCAGAAGAGGGGTCGGATAATTCTAAGAGCTAAAGAGCGCCCAGACTCTGCCAGATTTACTTTAAATCACCACCGCTGCTTTAGTTTCAGACTTAGCTTAGAAAATCAGTTGTATTACGTTATAAGAAATTGTAACCTTCAAGCATCGAGCAATAAAATCATCAAACTTCATAGTGGACGTAGGCGAAACGCCGAACCACTCTAAATCGCTATCTTCTGTGCAATTTACTTTCTGTTATTTGGAGTTTTTGTTAGAAAATCCTCAGTTTTAATTTTCTTTCTTCACTTTTATCTCTTTAAAAACTTCCGAAGAGTGTTGTGCCCATTTTTGGTACAAATAATTAAATTAATGTTGATAATATTCAATTCAAGTCAGATTTAACAAGAATGACAATTTACATATACCAAACATCAACCAATCAATTTCTAATTGCATCATAAATTAAATTTAACTAACATAAAATAATCTAGTAGTTGTGAGTGGGTCAAAACACTCACCTTTGATTTCAAATCGATTTGAAATCCAAAATAAGGCCCAAAATTTAACAGTCTCATAATTCATCTAAACCAATGCCAAAGGTCCGAAATTCTGATACGATCGCAGTAAAGAAAACCGCGTGTGAATCTGATCTCGTATGGAAAAGATATCGATGTCAGAACGTTTAAAAATCAAATTTAATTAAATAAACAAAAACAAGATATACCTCGCCACGTCAACATGTAACTTACGTGCTCTCGTCCTCATTAGGCTTCGAACCCTAGCCTACACGATATACCCGCCGCCGCCTTTCACGTTCGTCGCAGCCTAGGCCTTCGCCTCCGCTGGCGACCAACCCCATCGCGCTCCATACCCACACGAATCGCCACCTCCACGCGACCACACTCAGGCGATCGATCGACCCTTATGCCCATCTAAGAATGCAGCCGCTGCCTATAGGGTTTAAACCCTAATCAAATTGTTGTCATATATCCGACCATTAACTCGTCGAACACCCCATGCTTATGCAATCCCCTCGCCACTCTCCACAACCCCGTACCTTCCAATCGACGATCAGTTGAAGTTGATCAAAACTCGATGAACGGCCGATAATTGTTCCCCGAATTCTGGACACACGAAGACCCAAATTGAAGAACGAACTGCAGATCTAGATTGCGCTCTTCGAGAGCTTCGAATTGGTATAAAATATGATAGGGTTTCGAGAAGTTAAATTTTGAAATTGATTTGGAATTTTACGTACCGAGATAAGAAATAAAAAGGCTACTAGGGTTAGAACAGGACTATTTATATTAACAAAGCCTGATAAGAAAAAACGAACGCGTATCGAATTGGTTTGAATGACAATAACGACCCAAAAAGCCCGTTTCGCTTCCGAAACATAAATGGGTCATCCCATATATCAAAATAGATTTTTTTGATATTTTTAAACTCAATGGAACAGGTTTCAAGTCCTAATTCCATTGTATGAAGAAGTTAGCTTTAAAATCAGCTTATTTCAATTGAATCTAATAAATTGATTTCTATGCGTTTCGAGCCCGTACGATCAAACGACATGTCCGATCGCTACGAAACTTGAAATCTTACAATAATTCGCTGTTACGAATCTGATAAAACTAGTTTCGTCAAAATCCAAGACAGTGGCCAAAATGGCTATTTTCACGTTAATTAAATAAATTGTTATTAAATTGATTTTTATCACTTTTCAAATTTAAATTTAATAACAAATGATTTTTATCATCTTTGATTACTTAGAAATTTTTAATCCTTTAAAAACAAATTTGCATATCAATTCAATGTTGAATATTACACTAATTACAGTGTTCGGTTTCAACTATAAGTTCATTAATTATAATTTAAAATCCCAATAAATTCATTTATCTTAATTTCACTCTTATTATTAAATCAATTATTGGCTTATGGATATAATTGACATTACTATACATTTTATTACATTCACATTTTACAGTTATCGTCTTAACTCATATTAACGTAATATTTAATTACATTTAACTGCAATTGATTTCCAATTTTAATTCAACGTATTAAATAAATGGGTAACTATTAACAATTGTCACCTTTTACTTAATTTAATCACATATATAAGTTTATTATATACAAACAAATGATATGACTACTTACACTAACACTAATCACATATATGCAATCATTTCACTTAATTGAAATTGCCTTAGAGTAGTTACCAATTTCCTTACATTAACACTATTACATTCATACTAGTCATTTCACTTATTAATAAATCATAAATTTTAATTTCTTCCAATATTAAATTACAAAATCTTATTAAATTCAATGTTTTAATTATCGAAAAATTACGGGTCGTTACATGAGGCAAAACCCCTCCGTGTTTATGTGTGGGCGTGGTCTTACGAGATACCTTTGTTTTGATAAAGGAAAGTTTTTATAACTTTAAAATTCAGTTGAGTTGTTTTTTCTCACACTGGTTTACCAGACTGATCCGGGCGTTCTTCCATTTCAATGCTCGAATCAGACCAGCATATTTACAGATTTAGATTTGGATGCTTTGGAACTTCAGCAGGCGAGCTGGAGGTCTTCTGGTCGTATTCACATATATGTTTATTTTTCCGCTGCATTGTTGTTTAAATTATCAGCATTTGTAAAGACATGTTATTATAACTGTCCAGGCTGATGATTTGTGATTGACTGTTGTATTTTGATGTAAGTAAATTATACTAAAGTTTCTCTTTTATAATGCCCATTGATATTATATTATATGTTGTTCCGCTGTGATTCCGAGATTCTTTGTTTGTTTTAGTTTTTCTCTCTTCTTATTCTCTTCTCTTCTTCTCTCTTCTTTCTTTACCATAACTATCTGCTTTTCCGGCACTTGGATTTGCTGCACGTGAATACCGAGGATGTATTAGTGTCGAAATTTCGAGGGTCAAAAATCATGAGATGTTACATTTGGTATTAGAGCTTAGGATTGTGCGAACACCTAGGCTTTGGTTGGGTACTTATTATAGATATGGTTAGTAATGCCCTAGATTGAGTTTGAGTGTATTATATATATCAGAGCGTATTTGTTAGTGATATAAAAATGTTTTATATTATGTTAATTTATCTGTTTAGTGGCTTATGATTTTTTGTCGATATGTGGAACACCATGTTATCGATAAGGGTTTTTAAACGGTTGAACAAGGCAAACCGATACAATATTGTTTTGAAAGTGGGTAAATGAAATAATTTTACATAAATTATATTTTATATCTAAAGGAATAATTTTTCAGAAATTATTATAGTTATATATATGGCGTGTTTGGTTGTTAGTAAATGGTAATATTTGATTATGATAATTTATTATTTGTTATTTTTTTCTAATAAAAGTTATTATTATATTGTAAACAAAGATAAACAATAAAAAAAGGTTTTATATAAACAAAGTGAAATTATATATAAGGAAAAATTATAAGTATGATTTGAAATACAAATAAATTATTTATAATATGATTTCAAGATGATTTGAAAATAATAAAATTTGGTTGTTTTTCTGAAAACATAAGAAACTAAGTTTTATAACTTATAAACTTTGAGAACTAGTTAGTTAAAACAAATTTTTAAATTTGTTGAATATGAATGTTAAGAAAAGTAAATTTGATAATTGAACTATGAAATGAAATTTAACGTAAAGTAAAGTTAAATAAAATGAATTTTGAAATGAAATTTGACTTAAGCAAAGTTAAATGAAAATGAAATTGAATTTGATTTGTAATAAATTAATGAAATGAAAATGAACTTAAGTTATAAAATGCAATTCAATTTGAGTTGTGAAATGAATTGAATATGGTTTAGAATGTTGTTTGATAGACTTGAATATAAACTTAAGTAAATAATTTTATGGAATGGTTATCAAGTGTTGTTAGTATTAAAGAAAATATACTAAGTAATTTGAATATGGAATGAAATGTTGTTAAACATATATTGGATTTAAAGTGATGATTAATAAGTGAATGTTAATAAATTAAATATAAGTAAAATTAATAGGCATAATTGAATTTGATTTAAATTGAATGCAGATCAAATGAATGTGAAAAGGAATTGAATGTAAGTAAAAGAATCAAGAAAAAAAGAATGGGATATAATAAGAAATCAATTGAAATAAATAGGTAAGTTGTACGTGTATTATTTTATTCGCATAACTGTTTGATCCAGATCCGCGTATACGATTTCGAGGTGATTTACACCGATCCGAGTTAGGATTTTTCATTCGATTTCTTGACGGTGAACCCTAGATATGGATTTTTGATTGATTTTGTTATTCTCTATCATAGTATATGGCTATGCAAGGAGAATGGCGGTTTTCTAATCAATGAACCGGATCTAAGTCCACACTAGAGTGGACGTGTGAACGATACTAGTTCAGAAGTGAAATTGTGTGATCGAGCGAGCGATCAGGTATGGTTTTGCGTACGGATGATATATGTCCATTGTAAGGGCTTTAATAAATTAAATATTGACATTAGAAAATGCAAATTGATATGGATTATGAATTAATTGGATGAATATTAATTGTTTGACAATTTCTCTTGTTGCATTTGTTACATTTGCATATAGATATTGTATTAGTATGTGTTATATATTGATCTTACTTTTCTATACTTGTTCTCATTGGTTGTTGATTGATTAGTAGGTGCGGATGACGTATGCTTCGCATTTGGAGCTCGCTTTTGCATTATATTGACTGTATATGCTTGGTAACATAATAATAAAAGGTACACATCTCGGATTACATATCGTACTTTTATATTTTTCCCTACCGGATGCTTCATCATTGAGATGAGATGTATATTTGTGATTATATATATGTTATGATTTTTTACAATCGAACCGCGCAAACGAGACATTGGCCAAATTTTTCGTAAATTTAGGCGTTAGAATTTTTTTGAGGATTTTGGGAATATTAATTTTTTTGATAACTACAATTGGGATTTTGAGTTATAACTTGGAATGAATAAGTAGATCGTATTAGTTGGTTTTGGAAAGTTAATTATGAATTAAAAGATTGAGAAAATGTGATAACAAAGTTTCCATTAATTGATTTCGAAAAGTTAAAAGGTTTAAATGAATTTGATAATCTATTTTAACTAATTGTTTTGGAAAAGCTAATGGGTTTTGAGGTATTTTTCTTACTTGGTAATTTCAGGGACGAAATTCTGTTAAGGTGGGGAGTCTGTAACGACCCAGAATTTCATTCATTTGAATTTGAAATTTTTAATTGATTTTAAATATTGAAAAGTTAATTTTATAAGTTAAATAATTTATATTTCAAATATAGTGATTTATTTGATAATTACATTATTAAATTTAATATTTGAAATAGCTTAATTAATTGAATCTTGAATTTAATATGAATGAAAACGATTTCGAAAGTTGATTTAAATTCTATTTGAATAAGAAGGAAAATAGTAAACTTTTAAATTTGATTTAAAAGTGAATAAACAGAAATTGGAAATTTTATATTTTAATTAACGTGTAAAAATAGCTTTCTGGGGCATTATCTTGGATTTCGACGAAACCAGTTTCATCGGATCCGTAATAGTGAATTATTATATTGCGTCGAATTTCGTGGCGATTGAACGTATCGTTTGGTCGTGCGAGTTTGAAACACGTAGAAATTAATTAAAGGAATTTAATTTAATATAAATTGATTTTTAAAAGCTATCTTCTATATATGATGGAATTGGCTCCCGATACATATTCCAGTGTGTTCAGAATATGGGCATAACATATAGAACGCCAACCGGCACGCTTCGTTTGGAGTTCCAAAATTTCACGGATGAATAGCGCCGAGTTTAATTTCCTATGAAAGGCCATCAATTGTCTTCATTTGCAACTAAACCATAGCTTCTAAATTTTAGCGGCCATTAAACTTAACCACCCAACAGCCAACGTCGATCGGAGCCTCTAGGAGCCGAATTAGCCAGCGACTGCAACTAGGAAAACGTAGGGCACGGCGATGCGAAACAATTCAACGATTGGATCGTCGATTCGACGACCGATGCAGTGGCGAAGCTCGTTCAATCGCGAGTAGGTCATGGGAGTTTTTGGGTTCGATTCACATGATAGCGCGTGCCTGCTGGCGTGGAGGTGGGTGGCTGGAGGCGGCTATGGTGGCGTGCACGGGCAAGGGCGGCAAGCGGTCGTTCGTGGTGGTCGCGATGTTCGATTCAAATAAAGAAAAAGGAAAAAGTTGCGTGCCTGGAAGAAACGCACATGGGAGGGAAGGAGAAAAGGTTTATGTTTAAATAAAAGTTAATTATATTTTTAATTATGTCAAGTGTTAATAAATCCGTAACTTTCTCGTACGAGGTCCAAATTGAGCGCGACAAGTTGCGTTGTGTTCGTATCAGCGAATACTACTCTATGGAATTGGATTGGACGAATCCGGAGCTAATAGGAATTTTGGGTTAAATTGAACAACCATACTAATTCAAACCAGAGCGCTTAGGCGATTTCTGGAATTTTTGTGAGTAAACTCACCTCTCTGGCCTGCTTATATTTTTATATAAGTGGGAATAATTTTATTTATGTTGTTTGTTTCTAGTTTTGATGATATACTATATATTAGTTGGTTTGGATATATTCCTGCCTATTGGAGCGGATGAGACCCTATTACATTCCCGTGTAGGAGCAGATGAACCTTTGTATACGAATCCCGCCTCGTAGTGGTTGATTTCTATTTTTATGATTATATTCTATATGTGATGCAGGTGGACAGGTTGGAGGGATCCTCTCACCATTGTTGATTTACTATTCGTATATATGCTGATATATGATGTGTTGGATGCCATGTTATTGATTTTGATATGATTTGACTTATTTAGTGCTTGAGTAGCACTAGGCCTTATTTTTTGGTATTTTGAAATAATAAAAATGATGATTTTGATTTAAAAAGGATTTTGAAGTAATTTTGACAGTATATATGTTTTAATAATTTTTAAATTATTAAAAGGAATGAATTTATTTTTAATATAAATAAAAAGTTATGATTTTTTGATGTTATAAAAGTATAGTTTTGAGAAATACTTTGATTTAGAGATTTTTGAATAAGTTTATAAAAAAGGATTTATAGAAGTAATATTTTATAAATAAATAAATAGATTTATAATTGGAATTTATAAATGGATTTATAAATGAATTTTATAAATAAATTGGATTTATAAAAATAAGGATTTGTAAGTGGATTTTGATAGTAAAATGAGTTTTTATAAAAGAATGATTTATAAATAGAATTCTATAAATAAAGAAATTTTATAAAATAGAAGTTTTATAAAATAGAAAGAAGATTTATAAAAATAGTTTTATAAATAAGTAAACGACTTATGTTGAGATTTAAACATGGATTTTTATTTAAAGGAATGTTTAAAAGAAATATTTTGATGGAGTTACTGGTTTCAAAATTAATTTATCTTTTGGAAGTGATGTTTTGGAAAATAATAATTCTAGATGGAATTTAATAGTTTGAAAATGATATAAAATGTGATAAGTAACAGAAACATAGATTTCATCATTTATTGTTGTAATAGACGTTTTCGGAAAGTAGGGAAGGCATGGACTATAACACTGTTGTTATAGTAAATGATTTCCGAAATGAAATGTTTTATATAGTATACGGGATATATATATATATATATATTAAATAATCGAATCCCTATACAAATGTTTTTGGGTTGTTGTAACGATATTTTACGCAACATACGTTTTGACCCAATAAATTATGTTTTGACCTTCCATTATGAATTACACGAATCAGTTCTTATGATCGTACTAAAGGCTTGGTGTGTAGGGGCATTGCTTTCTATACTTAATACCCATCTAGAGACGTATGAACTCTAGAGTTGTATGGTTATAGAAATCTATTTTGCATGTCTCCAAATGGTAGTGTTATTAAATATACTTATACCGTTGATATAAGTATATGGAAATATCTTCTCCAAGTGTTAAAAATGAAATGATTTGTGAATATGCTTATACTGTTGATATAAGTATATGGAAATATTTTCCAATATTGAAAGATTTGAAATGGTTTTGTGAGTATATCTTTTTCAAAGATAATTTGAAGTAAATATTTTGGAATGTGATTTAAGTAATAAAAGATTTTATTAAACGGGCCTAGTGACTACTTACGGTGCAAGATATTATTGTTTGCTTTGATATAAATAACCGACTATCAAATATTGGCCTCTTTATCATTGTTGATTCGGAGAGACCAGGATCAGATTTATCCGAAAACCATTTCGGACCAACGTATATGCGTTCGAATGTGCAGGTGTTGGAAGACAATGATATTTGGGATTTTCGTAATGAAGGACTGCTTGTTGATCATTTGGGGATAAACTCCCAATATACGTATAGTAGCAGTGGTCTCTTCATTATGAAATATCCAATGCATGAACTAATCACTACTGATCCTAAGGGTGACTCCCGACAGGATGTGGTAGGAGAAGTGCGTTCGGTTTGTTCTGTTTCTAGACAACTTGTATGGACGAATGTCTGACGTTGCATTTCTAATTACATTGATTGATCTCTATGAACGTATTATCTGCGTGGTGGCGGAGAAGGCAATTTCTCTTAGCTTAACACCCTTTCCCGAGACATACGAGCACAGAAGTTATACGGTAGTAGAAATCAGTTGTGAGATGATGGAATGGCAATGTGGCATTCAAAGAGGAAAGATGATGTGCTATGTGAAAGGTAATCATTACCTTAGGCCTCACACTCGGAAATGACCGGAACATGGTAGATGCGGCAAGGCTATGCGGTTCGCAACCATTAAGATATGATCATCCCCTTCTAGCTATATTTATTCCCGCTATGATGTTTGGGTTTAAATTATTGTGGATGTATGCGATGAGGGCCTTCGGATAGGTCGGTAACGATCGAGGTGATGACATAGTCTGTACTATCTAGTAAGAGGTAAGTCGGTCTTGTGTTGGTAGAGGACCATCAGTTGGGCCTCGGTACATTCCTCTAGAGATGTACTGCCGGAAGGTAGTCCCTTCACCTGGTCATTTGTATGGAAATCCATTCTCCACTACGTGCCTGCCATTTTGTTTGTAGAACCCACTTTGTGTCTAGTATGCTGGAATTTAATCAATATAACAATTTCGGCTATGATTAATATTATTTGTATGCTAGACACTAGTATAATATAACATGATTTGAAATGAAATGTTTTGGTTATCGTAAGGTAAAAACCCGTCCGTGTTTATGTGTGGGCACAACTTACGAGATACCTTTGTTTTGATAAAAGAAAGTTTTTATAACTTTAAGATTTAGTTGAGATGTGTTTTCTCATGCTGGTTTACCAGACCGATCCAGGCGTTCTTCCCTTTCAATGCTTGGGTCAAAGAGAGCATATCTACATATTTAGATTCGGATGCTTTGGAGCTTCAGCAGGCGAGCTGGAGGTCTTCTGGTCGTATTCACATATATGTTTATTTTTCCACTACACTATTGTTTAAATTATCAGCATTTGTAAGGACATGTTATTATTACTCTCCAGGCTGGTGATTAGTGATTGATTGTTGTACTTTGATGTATGTAAATTATACTACAGTTTCTCTTTTGTAAAGCTCATTGATATTATATGTTGTTCACTGCAATTGTGAGATTCTGTGTTTGTTTTAGTTTTTCTCTCTTCTTCTTCTTCTCTCTTCTTTCTTTCACATAACTATCAGCTTTTCCGGCACTTGGATTTACAGCACGTGAATACCGAGGATGCATTAATGTCGAATTTTTGAGGGTTCGAAAATCCCGGGATGTTGCAACATTTTTACAACATTTTTTTAATGTTACGAAAAACGTTGTTATAGTCACAACTACAACTGTTTATAGATGTTGCAAAATGTGTTTTACAACTCTTTTTAACTGTTGCAATTTTTTCAACTTTTTTAAATGTTGCGAAATATTTACAACTTTTTAAAAAAAGCATAGACTTTTCAACCTATAGTTATCCTAAATACTAGTATAAAATTGAAATTTAAGAAATTGATCTACATAAAATGCATCAATTCAAATACATAGAACTCATCGATTCAAATAATACTAACACTTTACATACAATATAACATTCATTTTACATATAATATTCAAACAACATAGATTAATTATTTCATAACATTATATGCATGACATTCCATCAAAACAAAACTATATATCACTATTCTTGGACAAAATAGAAGAAGAAAAGAATATATAAATCCAAATTAAAAGCTCTAAGAGGGTCGACATGACAAATGTCACTAAATAGAGGTTGATCAATTTTAAGGCTCACGAGGTTTAGAGCATTTCTGAAGCAGTCTATTACCTCTTCAAGCAACATTCTATTCCTACCTGCAGTAAAATGTAATTCATCCCTACATATACCTAATGAAACCTTAGTGTTTAAGATGCCTTAATGTTATCACATTATAAACAAATTATTAAGAATGCAAAGATAAAAAAAAATGCAAAATGCTGCAACATAGTCAAAATAGTAATCAAATGGTATAATATTCAACTACCTTTCTCCTGTAAACATATTCAATTGCTAACATAGCGAGAGGTTAATTGTACATGAACTACCGATGATAATTAATACTTAAAGCACTTAATGAGTATTTAGCTAACGATTCTTCATAATCATACCTTAAAAATGACTTCTCCCAACTAAGAAATTTCTGCATTTTGGACCACATATCTATTATAGGAATACCCAAATGCTTAGAAATTGAAACGCTAGCTTGGGTATTAGAGCCTGCAGATTCATTTGTTCTCTCCGACATACCTGAAGTGTTGTCTTCGTACGGATTTCTGCATTATATTTTATTTTTTTCCTATTGAGAAATGTATGTTTATGCATAAAAAGTATCATTCAGTATCAT
This sequence comes from Allium fistulosum, assembly GCA_030737815.1. Taxonomy (NCBI): domain Eukaryota; kingdom Viridiplantae; phylum Streptophyta; class Magnoliopsida; order Asparagales; family Amaryllidaceae; genus Allium; species Allium fistulosum. Next base: position 1,076,685,660 of record CM060901.1, on the reverse strand, counting down.
GTGCACGAAGCCATATTTTGTTATAGATCTCCAACGCAATGTCATAATTCGTAACACATACATTGGATACCATAAAAGGGTGAAAATAGACAAATGTGCAAGGGGGTTCATGTTACAACAGTCGATGCGGACTAGACTCTTCTTAAACAAGGATCCAATAGCAACTCACATAATTTTTGCTACAACCATCGTAATCCCGCATATAGCCAGACTAATTTGCTTTAATATACAACTCAAAATGCAACAATTTGTCAAAACCATACCCAGATGTAACAGATGAGGAATACCCATGTCAAGGAATAGAGAAAACAAGTATATGGTATCAAACTATTGAATAAAAAACTCAGTAAATGTTGAAGCACCAGCCTATAGTTAAACCTAAATAAAGGAATATCTAAAAATAGCAATTGAACCAAAAGTGGGCGCATGTCGTACAAAATGGATCATATCTTAAAGTAAGTGGAACTCCGGAGCTCTTCGATACTTTCATCTAAGTTCCTTTTCTTGCTTTCACTTTCTCTTTCGCTTTGACCTTGATTTTCAATTTTTAAAAAAGGGACTATTGTTGCTTGGACGTCGGGCTTCTTGTCTTTTTCATCTTGTCTTGGAGGAGCAATGGGAGGACCTGGATTTTGGGATTCAGATCCGATGTTTTTCATTTCTGGTACTGGTGGGTTTTGAATCAAAGAATACAGAATGTCGATCTTGATTTCGTTTTTCATTTTATGTTGAATTAAAAATTAACAACTACAACATAGATTGTATTACTATGGTTAACTATAGGATTGCAACAAAATCCAAGCTGCAAGTTGAAAATGAGCTTCAGTGCCTGTTGTCCAGGTGGCCGGGCTTAGAGGCTAGAAGCCAACTACAGTGGTTTTCGAGGTCACGATAAGGATACGGCTGCCACGGTTGTCAACCCAGCTCTAGATCAACAGCTCAAAATGTGGTAGGAGTAACTCGCATCGCGTTGTTGAAGTGCTAATGGATTTGGGGTTTGATTATGTTTGACGGGTATGGATCAAAGGAGATGAGGTTAAATTTTTGTGCAAAACATTTTAGTTTTCAATTTGAATTTGGATTTGAGAAGGGGTGCGACAGGGGAAGAACATAGCTGAAAATTTGGGTGGACCGCCAAAATTTTGGATTAGGCGCTAAAAATTTGGATTTGGAACCAAAGTAAATTTGTATATATAAGAAAACGAGTTATAAAATAAAATACGTATATGCATATGGAAGCAATACTTTATACAGTACGAAAGTTGTAACACATTTTGCAATGTAATTATTAACTATTTAAAATTAATTATTAAACATTACATCTTATTTATTATTTAATAATTATTAATTATTACTTATTACTTCTTAATTATAATTGAATTATTTATTAAATGTTAATAATTTTTTACATATTATTAGTTATTAATTATTAATTATAACTATTAATTATTATATATCTAATATTAATTATTATTAATCAATGTTGATTATTAAACATTATCAAATTCGAATTTTTTTGTTAAATTGATTAGTAAATATTAATTATTAATTGTTACTTATTTAATAGTAATTATTAGTCAATAATAATTAATTATAAATTATCAAATATACTATTAAATAGTAAATTAATTATTTTATTAATTATTAAATATTAAAAATATTAAATTATTAAATGTTTGTTATTAAAACTCTAAATTAATTAAATATTAAAATTAATTTTTAATTATTTAATAGTAATTATTTAATATTAACCATTAATTATTTAGTATAATAATTAATTATATTTTTTAACTATTAAATGTGATTAATAAATATTCACTATAATTTACTAATTATTAATAATTAATTATAATAAATTGTAAATATAAAAAATTATCGTTGGTTACAGATAATAAACAGTAATTATAAATTATTTATTAATAATCTTTAATTGTAACAAAATTATAAATAATAACCTATATGAGGTGTCATTTATAATTATTAATTATAAATTACCATTTATAAATTGTTAAGTGCATTAATTAATTGTTTTTAATTATAACTTACTAATTATTAATTATTATAATATTTAAAGTAGTAGTAGATATATTCAAAAAAAATAGCGTTAATTCGGTCTTTTCCTATAGCGAACGTTTCCTCAAAGATTTTTACAAGGTAAAACAACTTTTATGGCAATAAACTAATACTTACAAATTTAGGGAAAATGTTGTAAAATACAATATTTTTACAACGGTTTTGTAATAAAAGTATTTAGAAGGGTATTACTACAACGTTACAAAAAATAGTTGTATAAAAGTAAGGTTTTTACAATGTTTGGTATAGAAACGTTGTAAAGAAAACCTTGTTTTTTACAACATTTTCTGTAAAAACATTGTAAAAGACAAGGTTTTTATAACATTTTCAAAAAGCCGTTGTAAAAACAAGCTATTTACAACCTTTTTTGTAAAATCGTTGTAAAAAAGGGATTTTACAACATTTTCTTGGAAAACGTTGTAAAAGGAGTTTTTTACAACGTTTTAGAAAGAAATGTTGTAAAAAACGTTGTAATAGATGTTTTTTATTGTAGAGTTTTCTCTCGCTTTGTCATCAACAAAAATGGGTAAAGAAAAATAAAATCTCCTTAAATGTAAAATAATAAATATTATGAAATATGATAACGTTGTATATCGAATTAAATTTATAACATTTTTTTGAGAAATAACTTAATATATACACACACACACACATTTATAATTACATTTATTTAAACCAAACATCACAATTTTTACACTTACACACAATTAATTACATAAAAAGTGATTTCTAATTGTACAGACTAAGATGTACAAATAATAATATATATTTTAAATACATATTAAAAATAGATTTTCTTTGGAACTTTGATCCATCCTTTCGATCCAAAGATTGGATTCGTGTTAATAACTTCCCATCTTCATGTTCTACTTTTGCTTTAGAGTTCAAGAATTCTACAACATCGCCCTAAATTTCTTTAGCGAAACAATAAATCAAACATCGAAGAGAATCAAAATATTTTTCTTATTTTTTACCTTTTGCATTTGACTTAACTCCAACTATCATTGATTGCGAAGAATGAAGCAAAGAGCATTTTTGAATGATTGTGGAGTTTCTTCTAGATCGTCACTTAGTTTTTATTATGAAAAAAAGATGTTTAAATTCATTTTTATGAAAAGAGATGTGTATAGAAGAATAAAATAAGAGGATGAATTGATTTTGGAGTTTTTCAGGAAGAAATATGGTTTAACAGTAGTAGAGAGTCTGATTAAAAACTTATCCCTCCAATTAAAATAACTAACCTTTTTGAAATTCAAAATCGGGAAATACTAGAATATGTCGACATATGTATGTAGGGTATGTCGACATACATGTAGCAAATTGCATGTTTTTGTTTTATATTATTTTTGTTTGTGATTCTAGAGAGCTAAATAAAATGATTGACAACCAAATGAAGTCTCAAAGCAAATTTCATTAATAAAATAGAGAAGTACATAAATACAATGAAAAGTACACGGAAATGACACAAATTGAATAAGAAAATATAAAGATAGCTAAGTAGATTTAGAATGATGATGATGAAGAAGAAGAATTTCCACCAAGCTTTCTCATTATCTTCCCAAAATATTTGTCAACTTTGTTTGAGAGGCTAGTGTAACGACCCGCAATGTCGAACACTTCGTATTTAAATATCTAAATACTTGTATTTGAGATTTAATGTGAATAAATATGATTTTATAATCTTATTAGCCCCTTTATAACTAATAACTAAAGATAGAAAATTCTTTTTAGAAATTTGTTTATAAAAATAAACCGTTCGAAGAAATATCGATAACATGACCAAAAATCGTTTTCTAGATAAATGACTTTTTACTCACCAAAAATTGTTCGAACACTTTTGAAACTTGTATGTTAACATATGAACATATATGACCATATTTACAAGTATTAAATCACCTTAGTTCTTAAGAAAATTAATTAGGTTAAAAGAGTTTAATTTAAAGAACTAAAGGGCCCCTAAATTATGGCATAAATCAAGGCATGAAAGAAAAGAAGTATGTTGTGTAAGAGGCATGGGTTAGGTGTTATTTTATGGTTGACCATATGAGGATATAGGAGGTCTTTTGGCACATTTCTAAAGGTTATAAATAAGTGGGAGGGGTTCCATTCATTTGTTTACCAATTCACAAAATAAATGTTATCACTCTCTCATTCTTTTCTCTTCATAATATTCTTAAATCAAAGTAACTCTAAACAAGTCTAAACTCCTCCAAACTCTTGCTATATCACTAAAATAGCATATAACATCATTCCATCATCTTGGAGCTAGAAGATTTGAAGCCATTCTCTCCTTTCCCTCCAAGGTTATGAGCAGTAAGGTCATTCCTTGCATTGCCCGTGCCTATCTAGGGCCATTCCTCTCTTGTTTGTGCACTTTTAGGCTTCTTCTCCTCTTATGCATTTGCTTAAGGGTTGAAGGTAGGAGGTTGTTATGTGTGGTAAGGTAGAGGTTGGAAAATATAGCTTGGATTTGGTAGAAAAGCGAGTTATCTCACTCCTTGAATAAATCTCTAAAACTTGATAATTTGCTTGCTATTAATAATAATAATAGACTGTAACCAAATAAAGTTATAAACCCTTATTTATATGCTTCGAATCATGTATTATTTATGTGCTTGTTGTGCCTTGGAAGGCTTTGGTTTATTTTGTTTGAATGAGCATATGTAATGGCATATGTAATTGAAAGTTTGGATACAAACTTGGACTTATAATATTTCACATATGTTTCTTGCTTATATATATTTTGTACACATGTTATACTATGTCTCTTCGTGATGCAATATGGATTTGAGAATCATATATGTTTATATGATTAAATGATGTTGAATATGGAATTGAATATGCAATTTTCCATATAGCGATAATCGCTATAAACGCACTTTGAATCCTTCTCTTCTATCTCATTTTTAAAACCTATCTTTTTTTTATTTTTGAATGAAATGTTTTCTATACTTATAGAATTATAAAAGATAGTAAGAAATGAGGTTTAATAGCTATATTGTTTACAAAAAAAGTTAGTAAAGTTATGGTCCATATAGCGATAGTCGCCGTGGATACACTTTGGAAAAACATTTTTTTTTGTAAATTTCAAAATGTTATTACTTAGATATTTTTGTGAAATATTTTCAAAGTAGATCTATAATATATATATAAGTATTCTAAAAGAAGTTTGGAGGTTAATATATTTTTAAACAATTATTTTAAAGATTTAAAGTAAAGGTCATTCTTACTTTTTATACATAAAAACTTGTTTATTTGTTGAAGTAGTAAGAGTTTTAAACTAATATTAAGTAACTATTTGAAAAGTAATATTTTCTGTAACTATTTATATCCTAATTATAGTTAATTAAATTTGTTTTATTCATATATAAGTTTTTAAAACTATTTTAATTCTTTTATTAAAGCAAGAGCTTTTTATACACTTTCCTTCCTTAACTTATTTTAAATTCTATTATCTTATTAAATAAAACTATTACAACACACACACACACACACATATATATATATCATGTTAAAAGGGTTTCTAACTTATTTATGGAAGTAATTTCCAAAGACTATTGTTTTATAACAAGGGAAAAGTAACACTTGTGATATGACATTTGTTTGATTGTTTATTGAATGTTAGTATTTCTATGCTTAACACTTAAAGACGAGTGAGGTAGGATTCTCTATTTGTGAGAGGTAAGATTGATTTTCAAGAAGGGATAGAGCAATACAGCTCTAACCTACCAACTTCCTTTTTGATCGAGGAATAGTTAACCTGAAAGGTCGAAAACGTGTTATGTATATGAACCTTGATTTCTATAAGAAAGCGCTTAAGACTTGATAGTCGATTAGTCGACTAACGATCTTGACCAAACTTAACTTAGAAAGTATACGAAAGGCCTCACGGATTTATACTAATGGGAACCCCCAGGGAGGAGCATTGGCACTAAACGCATCTAGCATTCTGTTACTTCTAAAAGAACCAGAATTTAGTTAACTAGAGATTCATCGCTTGGTTTTGAAGAGACCGGGATCGTTAAGTGTTTTACTAACTGGATACCACTTTAGAACCATTATACAGTATATTCTATTTGAGAAATGATAATTCGTATGAAGATGTCGTATGTAACCTCGACATCGGAAAAATGACAGAAAACAAAGTAGGGTGCATAACTAGTTGGTTTTGCTTACCTGAGAGGGTGCATCAACTCCATATCTAGGGTATGCTTATCGATTATTGCTAGTAGGAGTTAAGGGTATTCGGGTTTGCGTTTTCTGCATGGCCCAGCTATGTCGACCTTATGGTATATTTTATTTAGAGATATACGACACTGGAAAGAGAATTCTCTGACCCTTGTCATGGAGGTTCGCCTTGAAGTACCGATGGAACCTCAAACGGATCCTTACACAGTTAATGAACGCACCTTAGCGGTTTTAAATGTACTCCATTACACTGTTGAATGTAATTAATGTAACCATTCTGGCTATGTTGTATATATATTTTTAGCCCTAGAGATTATTATAATATAAGTAGGTTTTCTTATGAAATGGTTTGGTTATCGTAAGGAAAAAATACATCCATGTTTATTTGCAGCCTGGTGGTAAAAGATACCTTTATTTTTGAAGGGTTTTATAAATATAAAAATCCATATGATTGAGTTTCTCACGTTGGTTTACTAGACTGGTTCGAGTGTTATTTTTTTTAATGCTCAGGTCAGTCCCATGTATATTTCCATATTTAACTGTGGACGTTTTGGAGCTTATGGAGACAAGCTGGATGCTTCCATCTATCTATTTATCGACCTATTTTCATTTTCGTTCACTATTATGTATGTGTGTATTCAGTATTGTGAGAATAGGAAGTTATAACTGTCCAGATTGATTGTAGTACTTAGTCATTTTCTAACTCTGAGATTTATATATGTCGGAGTAACTCTTTGTACTACATTTTTGAGATATTATGTATTTTCGTTCTGCATGTGAGATTCTGATATCATGTTCTTCTTTCTTGTTCTATTTCCTTCTCTTTTATTTTACCCTAACTTCCTATCTTTTTGGTGCTAAGGTGCTCGACAAATGAATACTGGATGTATATATTGTCGACATTCGGTGGTTGAAAAAGCGATTGTCGCAATTTGGTATCAGAGCTAGGTTAGCGAATACCTTGGCATTGGTTTCAGATGGCTCATTAGAGATAGGGTTAGTAATGCCCTAGAATGAGTCGAGTGTATTATACATATGAGAGTGTATTTGTTATTGCAAAACTAGACTTTTAAAATGTTTTCTTAAAAATATCTCTCTCTTAGAAATTTTTTCCTTAAATAAATCTTTTCTTTGAAACAATCCCTTTCTTATTAGTCCTTTCTTAGTAATCCTATCTTAGTCATCTTTTCTTGAAATAACTCTATCTTGAAGTATTCTAAAGATATTTTTCTACAAGCAGCAAACTATGAGTACTTGAGCTGTGAATGCTAGAGGCGGTAGAGGTCGAGGTGGTAGAGGTAGTACCGTCACCAGCAGTGGGACTCAAGCACTAAGAAATGCTGCTTTTGTAGCCGAATCTAGGGTGAATATGGTTGAGGAAGTAGTGCAAGTTCAGCCTCCAATGAACTTTGCTTCACTTTTTCGGGATTTCTAGAGGTTTGGTGGTCTGAGATTTAGTGGAATTGAATCGATTGTTGAGGTTCAGCCTTTTCTGAGGTTATGTCAAAAGAATCTTTGGGGATTATGAGTTGGGTGATGCTATGAAGCGTTGCTTGTCTTCTCACCATCTTTCTGGTACGACCATGGATTGGTGTAGTTCTATTACTACGGATGTCCCGGAGAATGACTTCTCTTGGGCCCAATTTAAGGAGGAGTTTGAGAGGAAGTTTGTGCCGAAGGTGGGAACGACCTTGTTGTTTAGGAGTTTCTTGTTTTAAAGCAAGGTATTATGAATGTTGCAGAGTATGAGAATAAGTTTATCTCGATTTAGGCCTAATATGATAGACACGCCTTTGAAGAAAAATGAGATGTTTGTGGCTGGTATGCGTCCTGAGTTTCAACGGGATATGACTTATCATCTTATGGGGCCTTTTGTGGATTCGGTGAACATGGCTTTGAGGTTTAAGAGCTTGGCACCAAACCCTCTTGTTTCTGTTTTTATGCCAGTTAGGAGGAATAAGCGGAAGTTTCAGCAGCCAAGTGATATTTCTCACATTGTTTGCCATAAGTTTTATCAGAAGGGTCATTATGCTAATAACTATAAGGGAGATTGTTGATGAAGGCGTCAACAGGGAAGGTACCAAAGTTTTCACCAAGGGGTTGTTTCTATTGCCATCAGTTAGGCTATATTATCAAGGATTGTCCGATGCCCAAGAAAGGGGAGCAGCCTAGAGCCTTTGCTATTGCTTCAGCATCTTCCACTTCTACAGCTTAAGAGGGAAAGCAGATTCTTGAAGGTATTCTTTCTATTTATGGCGTCCCTATTCATATTTTGTTTGATTCTGGTTTTTCTCATAGCTTTATCTTCCATAGCCTTATTGTTAGACTAGGACTTAAACCAATTAGGGTTTGTGACCCTATTTGTGAGTCGAACCCTATAGAGGGGATCAGCCAATCTTAGCACGATCTGTAGAGGGGTTTTGATTTCTTGTTTTGATCACCTCCTTCCATATGTATGCATGTTATAGGTTTTCTAGGATTTTATTTACTACTTGTGATAGATTAATTATGTTCAGCCAGTCTATGGGCATTGACTATTGTTTGATGATCGTTGTTTTGTGCTTAACCAGTTCGTATGTAATTCACTATTTTACCACACTAGTTAAAAAGTTAAATTTAATAAAGTTATTTATTATAACCTTATGGAAGGTAAGATATTTTAGGGTAAACACATGTGAAATGATATTATATAAGAAAATGACTTTATGTAAAACACAGTTTATGAAATATAGTTTAAACTGAGAATTTGAGAATTCAAATACCAGTGTTTTTGAAGACTGTTTTCAAAGTTTTTGAGAAAATAATAATAGCATTATTTGAAAGTATTTATGAAAAAATGTTTTGAAAAGAAATAAAGTACTAAACTCACTTATGTCACTGGAAAATAATTATAGTTATGACTGCAACATCATCGACATTCATTTTTGAGTTTTTAAGTGGGGGAAGCTACAATAGTTATTTAGGTAAAACATAATTTGATTTAAATCCTAAAAATATGATTTGATATACAAGAGTTATAAGTATATTATTATTTCAAAATGATTTGAAATGGAATATGGAGTTTATTCTAAAATTCTTTATTAAGTTATATTATGGACGCATGTGTCCTACGCATTAGGGTAGTTTGTTTGTGCATCTTATTAAGGTATGTTGATTAGTAGTTTTAAATTGTTGAAATGAAATGAAATTTTCGGCAATTTTGGACAGTTGAAATTTCTGAATTGATTTTTTTAAAGCTATGTAATTTTGTGAAAATTTAAAAGATGAGTATTGTAAGTCTTAAATTGAGAAGATAATAAGTTAAAACAAGTTTTAAATTTACTGAATAAAATGTTTGTATATACTCTCTGGATTTAGTAGAGCATTATACAAGTAATGAACTTAAGTCTTGAAATGTTTTGAATGAGATTTAAAATGAATATAAATTGGTGTAGTTAAGGGACCAATGGGATAAAGTACGTAAATTATATGTAGATCATTTTATTCGCATGACAGTTCTTGATATAGGATTCTAGTACATGCTTTCGAGATGGTTTACACCAGGTTCGAACGAGGATTTTTCACTATATTCTTGATGGAGAACACTTGATATGGATTCTTGATATGATACCTAAGTTTTTTCTATTATAATATATAGCTATGTAAGGAGAATGGAGGTTTCTAATCAAGGAACTTGATTGGAGTCTGCACTAAAGAGGTCAAGTGATCTATACTAGTCGGGTAGTGAAATTTATGTGATCGAGCAAGCGATCAGATTTGATATTGCATATGGATGGTCCATGTACTTTGCATGCTTTGCTATAATTAAATGCTATGTTTTTTTGGCTTATGGAGAGTTTTGGAAATGACTCTTCAAATTGTTTAAGGTAGTGTGAATAATCGACTAAGTAATAACCTGAGTTGTTGAGCGAAAAGTACACTTAATAGTATATTTATCAACTTTGTGTGATGAGAAGGTTTTGACCTAGGAAAACCGTAAGCTATGTTTGTGATACTGTTAAGTATTAATGTATGGTTGTTTCTTTGGTTGCTTGTGTTGAAATTTCGAGGACAAAATATTCTTAAAGGGGAAGAATGTAACAACCCAAAATTTTGAATACTTCGTATCTAAATACTTGAATCTTGGATTTAATGTGAATAAATATGATTTTATAACCTTATTAGCCCCTTTTTAACTAATAACTAAAGATAGAAAATTCATTTTCGAAATTTGTTTAAAAAATAAATAGTTCGAAGAAATATCGATAATATGATCGAAAATCGTTTTATCGATTTATGACTTTTTGATCACCAAAGGTTGCTCGAACTCTTTTGGAACTTGTATGTTAACATATAAACATATATGAACACATTTACAAGTATTAAATCACCTTAGTTCCTAAGCAAATTAATTAGGTCAGAAGAGTTTAATTTAAACTACCAAAGCACCCTTATATCGTGGCATAAATCAAGGCATGAAAAGAGGGAAGTATGGTGTGTAAGAGGTAGGGATTGGGTGTAACGTTATAGTTGACCTTATGAGGGTATATGAGATCTTTTGGCACATTTCTAAATGTTATAAATAAGTGGGAGGGGTTCTCTTCATTTTTTTACCAATTCACAAAACAAATGCTACCACTCTCTCACCCTTTTCACTTCATAATATTCTTGAATCAAAGTAACTCTAAACAAGTTTAAACTCCTCCAAACTCTTGCTATATCACTAAAATAGCACAAAACATCATTCCATCATCTTGGAACTAGAATATTTGAAGCCATTCTCTCTTTTCCCTCTAAGGCAGCGAGCATTAAAGGTATTTCTTGCCTTGGTCGTGCCCTCTAAGGCCATTTCTCTCTTGTCGTGCTCTTATAGGCTTCTTCTCCTCTTGTTCGTTTGCTTAAGGGTTTAAGGTAGGGGGTTATTGTGTGTTGCGAGGTAGAGGTTGGAAAAGCTAGCTTGGATTTAGGAGAAAACGAGTTATCTCACTCCTTGAATAAATCCCTAAAACTTGATGATTTGCTTGCTATTAATAATAATAGTAGATCTTAACTAACTAAAGCTGTAAACCTATATTTATATGCTTTGAATCACATATTATTTGTGTATTGTTGTGTCTTGGAAGGCCTTGGTTTATGTTGTTTGAATGAGCATATGTAATGGCATATGTAATTAGAAGCTTGGACATAGACTTGGACTTGTAATATTTCACATATGTTTCTTGCTTATATATTTTGTACACATGTTATACTATACCTCTTTGTGATGTAATATGGATTTGAGAATCATATATGTTTATATGATTAAATGATGTTGAATATTGAATTGTCAATACAGCGATAGTCGTTATAAACGCACTTTTAATCCTTCTCTTCTATCTCATGTTTAAAACCTATCTTTTGTTTATTTTTTTAATGAAATGATTTTTATACTTATAGAAGTATAAAAGATAGTAAGAAATGAGGTTTAAAAGCTACTTTTTTTATAAAACAAAGTTAGTAAATTTATGGTCCATATAGCGATAGTCACTGTGGATGCACTTTTGAAAACACATGTTTTTTTGTAAATTTCATAATGTTAATATTTTATTGAAATCTTTTTAAAGGAGTTTTACAAAAAAATCTATAAGTATTATAAAAGAATTTTGAAGTTTCATATAATTTTTAAATAATTATTTTAAAGATTTAAAGTAAAGGTTATTCTTATTTTATATACATAAAACTTGTTTATTTTGTTAAAGTAGCATGAGTTTTCAAACTAATATTAATTAACTATTATTAAAGTAATATTTTCTATAACTATTTATATTCTAATTGTAAATATTTTAAAGGTATTTTATTTCTATATAAGTTTTTAATACTATTATAATCTTTTATTAAAGTAAGTGCTTTTTATACACTTTCCTTCCATAACTTATTTTAAATTCTATTATCTTATTAAATAACAATATTATATATATCATGTTAAAGGGTTTCTAACTTATTTATGCAGGTAATTTCAAAAGACTATTGTTTTAGAAGAAAGGATGAAAAGTAACACTTCTGATATGACCTTTATTTGATTATTCATGGAATGTTAGTAATACTATGCTTAACACTAAAAGCCGAGCGAGGTAGGCTTCTCTATTCATGAGAGTCAAGACCAATGTTCGAGTGGGGATGGAGCAATAGAGATCTAACCTAGTGACTTCCTTCTTGACCGAGGAATAGTTAAGCTGGAATGTCGGAAATGTGTTAAGTATATGAACCTTGATTTCCATAAGCAAGTACTTAAGACTCAATAGTCGATTAGTCGACTACCGATCTTGACTAAAATTAACTTAGGAAGTATACGAAAGGCTACGCGGATATATACTAATAAAAACCCCCAGGGAGGAGTATTAGTACGAAATGCCTCCAACTTTCGGTTACTTCTAAAAGAACCTGAATTGAATAAAGTGAAAAATCATCGATTGGTTTTGAAGAGACAGGGATCGGTAAGTATTTTACTTGCCGGATAACACTTCAAAACCACTATATGGGATTACCTATTCAAGAAATGACGATTCTTGTGAAGATGTGTTACATAACCTCAACATTAGAAAAATGACATAAAACAAAGTAGGATGTATAGTTGCTTTTGGCCTGAGATTTTTACCTTTAAAACCGTATTCTTCATCGTTCAAAAATAAATCATGCATACCTTCTCTATTTCCATAATCAAATTCAAAAGTGGAGAGACCATATCCACTACTTTTACAATGAAAAATTTGACAAAGAATTTCATAATCTAAAACAATAATAGTACTTTGATACTACTCCAAATTTGACCTTCTTTTCCTTGATAAAACTTTCCATTTAAACTAGCATAAAACATTTTAACCAAATCAGGATAGCAATCAAAATTATTTTGTGATAAATCAATTAAACTAAAAATACCATATTACAAAGCAAGATCTTGTAAAATAAAAGAAATTCATTAAAATTAGCAAATCTTCCCAAAAAGATTTTACCATATGTTATATACTCAATGTAGTTACAATGGAATCTTGATTATTAAAAAAGTGATTTTTGGTTCTTTTTTAAGCCTAATGATTTTGTATGAAGTGGGTTGGTTCGAAGAAGACATTATGAGTTTCTTTTGGAAGGAAAAGAGTGAAGAATTTGTTTGATTTTTGAAATAAAGCGTGTGTTCAAAATGAGATTAGAAAGAGTGAATATATAGAGTTTGAATGAACATATGACGTCCAAAAAGGTGTCTTTTCAAATTTTTAATTGAATGCAAAAGAGAGGGAATTTCAAAAGTTCAAATTTTGAAAAAATTCTTCAAATTCTGTTTGGTATGTCGACATACTTAGGTGACATATGTCGACATATATGCCAGAATTTCAATGTTCAAAAAATAAAGAAATATATTCATATATATATATATAGACTTATTATTATTATAACATATTTATTCCTATATTAAATAATTTTGAAAGAGAAAAAAATAAAATATGAAATGTAAAAAAATACTGATTTCGCTGTTTCCATTGTTTGACTTGATTATTCTCCCATCACCATGAAACACACATTGATATTTTCAGTGTCTGGTTCGTTTTCACTGGTTTTTGTATCAAAATCATCCAAGGTTGTGTTGAAAGCCCTTTTGCCTTATTAAATGAATCGAAGTTTGGTGAATTCTTTGCTTTCTTCTGATGCAAACAGTCTCTTCATAGATGGATAGATTCACCACAGTCGTAACATTTTGGTTTCAAAAAAATTTATTTTTATTTTTCAAAAGTTGTTCATTTTTCTTTATTTCATAAATTTTTTGAAATTTCAAGTCATAAGAGAAATCTCCTTATCATCATCATCTGAATCTTGATCGTTAGTTGTTGCATTGAATGCAATTGATTTCTTTTCGGTCGCCTTATATTCCATTCTACCCTGCAACTGTGCTTCATAGGACATTAGATTACCAATTAATTCTTTAATTTTTAATATACTAATATCATTGGCTTTCTCTATTGCTAATGTCTTTTGATCGCATGATGAAGAGAGTGAATTAACGACTTTTCTAACTAGACTCTTCTGAGAAATTTTTCCCAAATGGTACTTATGTACAAACTATATCTTATAATCTAAAATACATGTTAGGAATAGACTAATTTTATTTCATTTTAAAAAGTTGAAACTGGTTGGTTAGCATGGAAATCTTAGTTTGTTTTACTTTACCAGTGCCCTCATGTGTGGCTTGTAATTTTCTCCAAATTTCATAAGCAGTCTTACAAATAGAAATTCGATTAAATTCATTTTTATCTAGGGAGCAAAATAAAATATTCATGGCCTTTGGGTTATTTAGTGCCTGTGTCTTTTGGTCTATGGTCCATTTTGAATATTCAGTTTGGGTTTCAGTGTATTCACTTTGTGTAATATTCCAAATGTCTAAGCCATTGAATTGTAAATAAATTTTCATCATGCATGACCAGTAAGCATAATTACTATCGTTTAATAGTACAGGTCTAGCAGTTGATTGTCCTTCTACAAAAGTGTTAAAGCGTGTACTACTAGTGTTGCTAGCCATTTATAATTTTCAAAAATCAAATAATGAGTTTATGACAACCTAACGCTCTGATACCAAATGTGGAAAACGATATAGTACAAATTATACCAGTGTGAATGAATTTTAAGGTTGTTATAAGACTGAAAGGGGTGAATAGTATTTTATAACTTATATAGAACTTTTATTAATAGTTTCAAGATTTAAACCAAAATACAGATAATCAACACACACACACACACACACACACACACACATATATATATTAATAGGCAATCATAGATATATATAAATTCTATAAAAATAAAGTAAAAGTAAGTGATATGACACCAGGAGTTTTATATTAGTTCGGATTGACCAATCCTACATCCAATCATGTACAATATCTGTATAGATTTCCTTTCAAATGCCAGGTAGCAAGCATAACATAATACAATCTTGATTTCAACGAAACTAGATATACCTTCATAACTTTTTGAGCTTAAGGTAGACTCTTTTGATTTAACTGGGTGAAAAGATCACCCACTTGACTTCAACGGACAAAAGGCACACCCACTTGATTTGAATGGGAAAAAGGCACACCCACTTGATTTGAACGGGCAACAAGTACACCTATGCAAAATAGTAGTAGAGAGTTGTTGATTCTAAACACAAATAGTTGTAACTTGGGTATAGATTATAGAGAATGAATAAAGTGAAGTAGTGATTGAATTTGGGCAGATTTGAAGAGTATAGAAAGTGGATTTTGATAATATATAATGCGATTTTAGATTAAGAAGAATGAAGGGAATATATTAAAAAATTAGTTTTCCAATCTCCTTTATATAGTGTTTGAAGGGACATCTCTATTCGCAAAGAGAAAGAGCCAAAAATCACAACTCTTCAAAATTGAAAATAAAACTTTTCAATGGTACATATGTCGACATACTCTTGTATGATATGTTGATATATCCTTCTAAGTTGAGTAAAAAAACAACACTTTTAAAGTGTTACAAAATTCTGATATTTTGTAAAATCATTTAAAAAATAGTTTTTAAATACTTTAAAATATAAAACTTTTATAATATATTTGTAGAAATATATTTTGAAAATAAAATAGATATTTTGATGAGAGAGTATTCAAGGAAAAGAAAGTTGCTAAATTATTTTGTACATGTGTAATATTTTGCAAAATATTCTATACAACTTGGAAAAACATTAGTACCTAAATTTATATGGTTGTTGCCATCAAAATCAATATCTGTGGTGTTAATAGTTGCTATTTTGTTATACTATTGTTGTATGTCATCACTATTATTTTGTGCATATTCTACATCTATATATGTGTGTTGACCTCCAAATTTAGATATAGTTTGACCCTTGTGTTATTTACATAATACTTAGGTCAGTCCGAGACATTACGAATTCAGGGACTATAACAAACCATATTTTATATTGATAGGATATTTAAATAAGTAACTTAAATATTGAATCGTTAATTAATCGAAGGTCCAAAATCTGATCTTTTTGCATACAGTTGAATTAGGACTCGAGACCATTTCCATTGAGTCATGATCGACGTTGAGAATTAAAATGAGAATAAATATACTATATTTGGAGTGACAGTATTTTTACGATTTATATATTGTTGTATTTATTTTGTAAAAGTACATGTCTAGTCGAGTCTAGTGGGATCTCAACTAACAACTTGTTTTTTCGAGATAAGGACTTTTTATGAGACGTAAGGTTGAGATTTTTGGAATCAGATGATCCGATGGTTGAAACAACCCGAAAATGCATGGAAGTATCATACCAGACTGTTGTCTTGGATGGCGATGAAATTTGTACCATCGAGACTAGAAAATTGAGGTGATGTGCGCCATCGAGTTTCATGGCGAGCGGGTATACCGTGTGATCGTACGAGCTCGTGTAGTGATCTATTTGGGAATTCAAACTGAAAAAATATTTTTATTATAATATATAACCACCTAGATATTTTTCTCTCATATTTTCTCACTCTCCTCTTCCTGTAAAGAATGAAATAGTAGCTCTAATTCTTTAAATAAAATCAAGAGCTACAATTCATGAAAATTGATGAGGGCAGATCCATTACATTCTAGGAGAGAAGGGCTTTGCATCTACAGTGTCAATGGCGTGTGCGGTGAGGCAAGGCCGAGCTCCACTTTTGGTTGTCGTGGCTAAGGTTGGCTTGTGGCAAAGATTGGAGAGGAGTTAGGAGAAACGGAGAGCGTCGTTAGGCTTTCCCTTGGCAATATGCATCTTCCCCTAAAATTTCATCTCCTCCAACCATGGAATGAGTGTCACGACTTTTGTCTAGCCATCGGAGGGCATGCCTGTCGCATTCTGACCAGGGACGCTGGACTTGGAATGGCCATGTCCGTTGTTAAATACGTGCGAAGTGCAATGCTTTTGGTGAAGATGGTTTGTCTAACTGTAAAGTGTAGAGGGATAAATCGATGAGGAAATGGATGTGCGAATGGTTTCGTGTACGTGATATGCATAAACAAGGTTTGGGGAAGACGGATTAGAAGGGAAAGGTAATTAGTTAACTAATTATTTTAATCAGTTATTTTAAATTAATTTTCTTTCATAATAAATTCGTATATTTTGCATACGAGGTCCAATTGAGACGTGTTTTTGACATTGCGTTTGTATTGAGATGATCTACGACATGTTATGGGATTGGACTGGATTTGGGCATTTGGGGATTTACAGTTCAGGTGAGCGTAATTATAACTTTAAATTTATATTTATGTGTAAATCCCCCTAATTATATATAAATTGAAAAATATTACCTAGAAGAGGTAGAATAATATGTATAGGTAATTATTCCCTTATTTGATTGGATTGGTTTGAATAGGTACTCAGGATAATTGATTAAGGTTCCGTACATATAAATATTATGTTCTATTCATATTGAATAGAGTTAGATTGTGTTGATATTAATTTATAACATAGTTATAAATTAATTAATATATATAATTGTAGTTGTGTTAGTGATAGAAATATTATTATTTATTTTACCATAGGTATTCGGGATGGTTGGTTGAGATCCCGTATATATAAATATTGTATTCTATCCGTGTTGAATAGAATTAGATGGAGTTGATATTAATTTATAACATAGTTATAAATTAATTAAACTCTAAATTATTGTTATATTAGTGATTGAGATATTATTATATATCTTATTAATAATTGGATGTGAAAGTAAAGTAATGCTGAAGTGATCGACAATGATTAATAACGTGTTCAGGCAAGCGGTCGAGGATGCAACTGAGGCAAGGGACACATGGCGCATACTATTCCAATATGGTAATAATAGGAGACCGAGATATCAAACAAAAGACAATCGAATACTAGATCAGGACGGTGATTGGTTTCATGGTCACGTACGATTAGCATGTACGATTGGGAGGAGCATAGGAAGGCAAAGAGTCGGTTCTGGACTCAAACAGATGCAAGATTTATTAACTTTGGACCATAAGAAATGTTAAAGATATATGTGTATGCATATATATAGATATTATATACATAAGCTATATAATATTTTGAGGCCTTGTTGATAGCTAAATTTTATTTAAATAAAATAATTAAGTGATATTGAGTTATAATATAATTGATAGGCAAGTTGACAAGGGTTTCTTTCTCGGTTCAGAGCATGGGTGGCACGATGCTTTGGCTTGACTTTGGAAAGACTATAGGCTACTCAGGAAAGCAGATGCAATGAAAAGTGATACGTATGCGATTAATAATGATCGGATACGGTATTAGTGTAGTGATTGCTTGCACGGTCACATCTGGTGAGCATGTACGATTGAGCGGAGTTAGTTCGTGTCTCTTGGCTTTGACCTTAGGATACATATTTTTTGATTAATGGTATTGGTCTTATATTAATGACTGTACGTGTTGATAGAGCTTTGGTAAAAGGAAATGTTTGGAGGACCAGATCTAGGTTTGAAGGTTTGTATTTCAGAGAGATTGTTTGGGCTCGAGGAGCTTCAGGTTTCATTTGGGAAAAACTATGCGAATGGTCTATCTTGATGGTGCTTCGGAGTTGTAGTGAAGTTCAGTAGCATAGGATCAATTTAATTTGGATTTTCTATCCATAGATAATCAGATGATATCATTTTTGTAAAAAGGAATCCATTGTACCATTGAGACGCACGACCTGTAGATGTGGTTCCAAAGCAGGGGCGGAGAGAGGCTGAGATGCTAGTCTAGAGTAAGTCATATACTATATTACTCTTTGGTTGCTACGGTGTGACCTACATGCCAACTTATTTTGAGGTATTGGTTTTCAGATGAGTCTACAATATAGTTTGTGGCTCTCAATAGGTCTCTTTGGTAGATATTGGAAATTTGACACGGCCTGTAGATGTGGTTCTGAAGCAAGTGTGGAGAGATTGGGATGTCGGTCTAGAGTAGGTTATATACTATTCTGTAGTACTCTTGGGTGCTACGACAGGACCTACAGGCCAACTTCTTTTGAAGGGTTGGTTTTCATAGGAGTCCATAATATAATTATGGCTCCCGATAGGTCTCTTTGGTAGCCATTGATAATTCAATATGGCCTACAGACGTGGTTCTAGAGCAAGGGCTGAAAAAGATTGGGATTTTAGTCTAGAGTAAGTCATATATTGTTCCATAGTACTCATGGGTACTTTGACAGGACCTAAAGGCCAACTTCTTTTGAGGTGTTTGTTTTAAGGGGAGTTTACAATAAAGTTTTGGCACTCGATTGGTCTCTTTGGTATCTAATGGCACTTTTACATGGGAATAAGTTATGGGTATTTGTATTTTGGTAAGGGGCACGGTGAAATCTACATGAGTTTGATCACACTGGATGTTGCTCGGGGCTATGGTACGATTAGGTACCAACTCTATTTATTTCAAATCCAGGTGGGAGATCATTGGACTATGTTATATATTCTTAGTGGACTTCACCCATCAGTATTGATGGGTGTGAATCTGTTTTCTCTGTTGTCTGTTTATTATTAGGATTATGTATGTTAGTTATTTTTGCAGATTGTGTGCTAGACTTATATTGTGATATCTTTATTACCTTTTCACTGGTATATTGGGTTACCTGTATCATAATAAACTGTTATGTGGCAGTCACATTATATTAGTGGTGCTGACTCATTAATGATAGGAGAAGAGCATATTATGTTATGATTTCCTATCTTTTGGATGAGTTTACTTTACTTGTTTATGGACAGTTCGGATTACCCTCGAGACATATTCGTGGAGAGGACAGACTATGCCTTAGTAGTTTCCTATTTCTTTGTATATAGTTTTGATAAACAGTATTTTTGAGATAGTTTTCCTCACACTAGGCTTTATGTCTAACCCACATTTTTTCTTTATCTATTTATGTCATGACAACTCTCAGGTACTCTATCGAGCAGCTTGGGAGTCAGGTCCTTTGTGGATAGGTTTGTAGGACAACTTGAGCATTCGGGAGGCGTGAAGTCAATATATTGGATATGTATACTTGTTGTTGATGTAGTACGTGGCAGAGAGGCTATATTGTGTATGAGACTTGTGATGTCAAATATTGTATTCTGAGTTTCTGTATTGATATTTTTTTATCGGCTTCTTCTGCTAGTGCAGTCTCTTATATATTGTTTATCTTCTTATGTTCATCTATATTCAATATATTATATGTTATCTTCTATTTTGAGATTTCATAGGTATACCTTTGTGTGATTTTTTTGTTTTAAATTTTTACCCTAGCGGATTGTCTTTTGTGGTATTCAGGAAGCAGGTATTATCGTTCGATGTTGATTCAAGGTATTATGAAGGATGGGTCATTACAATTGGTATCAAAGCTAAGGATCGACACTCAGGACCAAGTAGACCAGTTTGAATTAAGCAACCTTGTAGTTGGATATACGTTGAGAGTGTGTACTTGTATTTTTCTACTTTATAATAATGCATACACCACTTTTCACCCAAACTTTGATTTATTCAGTCGTGAATGACTAAGGTTTCTTCGTTTAAGGCTATCTCCATGAGTTAACGGGGTGCACGAGTGACTGCGAATTTGGCAATCTAAGATGCCAGATTGGTTCAGAGACTATTCATATATTACATGGGATGTTTTGCTGTCTGCAAACATTCTGGAAGCTGCGGTAGGTTTTGGAGGTAGTGTAACCCTTGGCACATAGATGTAGAAAGGGTTGACGAGCATGCCATGACTTAGATTGATTCTAAACATCGTTTTGAGTCTCGGTTTATTTCTAAGATTGAATGGGACGTGTAACTTATGCATTTCATCCATTGTAGCAGGGTAGCTCATTAGTGAAGGAGTGTGTTAGCCAATTTAACCTTTTTGCTAAATTCAAAGTAGAGATGGTTATTACTCCTTTTAAGTAGGCAAGGATGCTTTCCTAGGTTCTTAATGCATGGATTTGGGATTTATTGCCTAGTCATATCCTACGCTTGACCCTTCATAGGGTAGGTTAATTCCTTTGTAATGTTAAATCTTGTGTGGTAACTTTGGCTCTTAAGCTAAGGTATAACGACCGAGATTACTGCCAATCGAACTTGATGCACGAACTTTCAAGTTGAGTGGGGCTGGTTGAAGAAATGTGACTTGGATTTTGTACCTAAGTAGGATAAGGTGATTGCCAAGAAAAGAGTAAGAACCAAACGGATGACTTATACATTGTAACAACCCATAATTTTAAACAAATATTTTGATTCAATTTTATTTGAAACTTTGATTTTTATCATTTTAAAATGAATTTTGGAATTTTCCAATGTAATTTTTGGATTTTTGTTTATACTTTATTTTCCAAATATAATAAAATAATGATTTTCTGGAAATCGTTTATTTGGTCAACTTTGGTCAAACTTTGACTTACAGTTGAAATTTTTAAATTTGAATTTTAAATTTTTAATCTTTTTCTTTTAAACTGTATTTGTTTCTAACATTCGTTCTGCTTTTCGTTTTGTTAAATTATGTTTTATACTTTATATATCTGATATAATTCAGCATTTTACACGCAATTATTTTCTATATTTCTATCATCTATTTTCCTATTTTTATTTCCTATTTTATTTGTTTGGGCTTTGAATTTTAATTGTGTGTTCAAATTGTTTTGATATTGGGCATGGAAATTCCAAAAGACTTAAGTTATTTGTTTAATTGAAGCCTTTTCATTTTCTAGCCTCTTCATTTCTTAGCCGTGTATTTCCACCTCTCTTATCCATACATACCATTTGTTTCTCACCTCATTTCTATTTTCATTTCTAAAAAAACAAAAAGGTTGAAGTAAGTTCTTTTTTCCATGGCTTCCTCTCTTCTTTTCTTTTTCTATTTTCCTGTTTCTTCCCTTATGTTAATTCGGCCATCACCATGACTCCAACCTTTTGCCGACCATCTCACTTTCTCCTTGACAACTTCGGCCACCACTTCATCACCCTGACAACTTCGACCACCACTTCATCACCCTGACAACCCAAAATCCATCATAAAATTGCCTTGAAACCCTAACCAAACCTCCACTTCATCACCACTTTCTCCTTGACAACTTCGGCCACTACCCCTTGTTCCTCCTCCAGCCCTTGCTGTGACTAACATGACCCATGGCCGTGACCAGACCTGATCTGACCCAAGCATGACCCTGACCAAGCCCAATAGCATAGGGCCGAACCTAAACTTCAACATCCCCTTGACCTTTTGCCTTCTCTTGACTTGTAACTTGCCACCTTTTCACCTACCTTGCTTTACTTCCTACTTTTGAGCCATGGCCGAACCTATTGCTCAGATCTGATCATAGGCCGAGCCACTTTGATGGTGGTCAAGCCCTTGGTGATGTGGCCGAGCCCACTTGATTTGGGTTAAGTCCTCTTGCTTGACTTTGTTCATATTTTGATTTTGTTTATGTCTAAATTCTTTTATACAATCGTATACTTATATATGTTGTATTTGTGTTCTTTACAAGATTGGATTTTTGCTCTTCATCCACTCAAATCTATTCGTGCTTTGTCGTGCTTTTCGGAGTGTAGTTGTGTATCTTGAATTGTCATCTCTAACTCTAAAATGTGAGTTTATCACTCTCGACAAATCGTACTTATATAAATGTGAAACAATGTCACTTGAATTGTAGTAGTTGATATGCTATGTTATATGTTCACATCTGCCTGTTATCTGACATTATATGATGAGAATTACCTGTTTATATACCTGTTACATCACCTGACATTATATGATATGTTTTATTGTTTATTTATTTTCTGTTTCTCACACTGCAAGTTCACTGTTAGTATATAATCACTATGGGTTGAAATGATACATACCAGAACAGACTGTAGAATAAGGAAAAAGTTGTTACGAGTTGAAATGATTGGCTCGAGCGATTTTTATTTGACTTGGGATTGCGGGTTTGAAATGATGAAACCCGTAATTTTAACTAATTACGGATTGAAATGATATATTATCCGTACCACTTGACCTAAGTTAGAAAATATTATACAGACCCGTGGTTAATTTTAAAATATGATTTTAGAAATTATTAAGTATTTTTAGATGTAAAATGTGAAATTGTGACTTAAATTGGATTTAAATGATGTAAACAGTGATTTCCTAAAAGTTAAATTTTTATAAGCTGATAAATGGTTTAAATTGTAATTTAAATTTGATTTAACTTAATAATTGAAATTTGAGTTATAATGGAAATTTTAAGCTTAACTTAGTAATTAAAATATTTATTTATGAAATGGATTTTTGTTTTAGTAAAAGAAAATATCAAGTTATTTGTTAAAATAAAAGTTAAGCAACTTATAGTGAATACTGACTTAATGTAAATGAATTATAATTTAATTGGATATTTATTAATAAAATGTTATTTTATTAAATTTATAAGTTAAATGATATCCTGATAAATAATTTTGAAAAGTGGAATAAGTTTGATAAGTCAAAATGATAAAAGTGGAAGATATATTGTTTAAAAATGTCATAGTACAACTTATAACAGAAATTGTAGCATTCCAGAAATGCTGTGGTTTCAGTGTATTGTTATTCAAATCTACTACTATCTCTACAACAGCAGTTTATAAGTGCTGCTATTTCCAACAATGAACTATTTTTCAAATTACCACTGTATCTACTGCAACAGTTTATAAGTGCTACTTTTTCTGAATTGTGTTGTTTATAAATTTTACCACTATACTTACAGAAGCATTTTCTAAGTGCTGCGAATGCTGAAAATACAATGTTTTGAAATTGTTATAATTAAATGAAGGAACTTGGAAATGATACAACTTTGGAAAAATGGATATTTTGTAATAAAATTTATTTAATTAAATCATAGTTTAAATTGATATCTAAATAGATGATTTTGTGAAGTAAAATTTGTTTTATTAAAAGCTATGATAAATTTATAAGATATGATGTTTTAAATATGATATAGTAGAAATGTAATAGAATTTGTAGCATTTGGAAAGTGCTATCGTTTTATGGTTATGTTTAAAAGTGCTACTATTTCTAAAAATGTAACATTTTTCAAAATGCTATTATATAAGGGTTACATTTTTAAAGTGTTGTAATTTCTAAAGATCACATTTTCAAGGTGTCGTGGATTTTTTCTAAATACAACATTTGTAAAGTGGTGTAATTTCAAGTGTTTTGGTTTCGAGGTGTTATAACTTTGAAAGTGCTTTGATTTTTAGAAATGAATATATATATTTGAAATAGAAATGATATCGTTTTGATTTGGTTTTGAAGTGGAAATGATATTTTGATTTGAAATATAAACCATTTTTGAAAATTTATAACCACGGGTTATAATAACGGTTGGATGTTATAAAGTGTGGCTAAAGGTGGGCAATTGCTGCAGCTTTGCGCTACCCCAGTCACATTAACACTATTATTCTGTATAGTTTGCTTTACTTTATACATTACTATGATAGCATTTATTACTGCTTAGTAGATAGTTTAACGGATCCTTAAAGGATGAGCGATCCCAAGCATCCTTTAAATTACCTGTGCATTGCTATTATAGTTCACTTGAGTTGGTTTACATTGTATAAGTATGTATGTCCTGACTTGAGTGTTTGTGTTTGTGTTTTGCTTTACGCTTGGGTCAGCCTGAGTATCATAGCTTTGGATTCATCTTCTGGAGCTAGAGATTTGTTGGAGCTTATTTATCTATCTGTCATCTATTCTATTCAAGTTATTTTCCTATTCAACCTTTGCTTTTGTATTAGTCGACTTATGTATTCAGACTTCTGTTGTATCTGGTTTATCTGTTTTCAGACTATGGTATTTTGTATCGAGTTTGAGAGTATGTATGTAGTAGCTTCATGAAATACTATGGTATTTTATTTCCGCTGCGATTTATTCTGATATTCTGTGTTTGTGATTTTGTGTTTGATTTTATTTGCTCCAAATTTTCTTAACAATCCACTGTTTTGAAGTATTCAAGTCTGACATGTGTGGACTAATTGTCGATTTGAATGTTCCAAAATAGTGGGATGTTACATTTGGTATCAGAGCATTGGTTTTAAACAAACCTTAGCCTGCGGAGCAAAAATCATTAGAAATAGGGTAGAAATACCCTAGAATGAGTGAAATCAATCTCAGAATCATTTCTTTGTGAGAGAACGTATTTTCGAAGTATAAAATGATTTTCAAAGGATTTTTCAAGATTATTTTGATATAAATTTTCTTGTTCGAAAGCAAAAAATTTCTAGACCTTATTCCTTTCCTTGTCCACCTTGTTAGTAATTTCTTGGATTAGGATTCTCATCAATTAGGATTCCTTTGAATTTTGGAATGCTCCCACTTGCTCTGAAATCCATTCTTGTCTTCCCCTATTTGTATTCTTTTGATTCTGGAGCATTCCATAACTCCACTTCGAATGACCTCTAAAATACTCGGCGATCCCACCAATCTGTGAATGATTTGTAAAGGGGTGAAACTCCCTTACAATTGGCATTGATTCACCGAGATTTCTATACCATCGGTTTAGATGCTTCTATCTTTTTCTATGCCGAATTCTATCTCTGGCGATCGAATGTCGGTTTGTCTTAGAATCCTTCATCGATCATATTCCTGAAGTCACGGTGGACCCAGTTAAGGTCGCCTGCGATTTATATAAGTATGCCCATCTACTATTATGTAATTAATTATCTCACCTTCGTTCGAGCCTATCTTTGAATTAGAATTCTACTTGATTAGAGTTCCTCTAATTTGAATCTCTATTTTTTTTTAAATCCATTCTTGAATCATCCCTTGAAAATTTGTGTTTGATTGTATTTTTAGATTGTTTATATATCGAAATTATTATTTTGATAAGAATGAATATATTTTATATAAAAGTGAAATGTTTCAGATAAGGATTATATACCTATTAAAAAACGAGAATTTGAAGTTTCGAAAGGATTTGAAATTTTGAAAGTTATATAAGAAATTGATTTAAATAAAAATGATTTATAACTGAAGGGTTTGAATTTGGAATTTTGAGAGATTGAACCCCGACATTTGTTTGAAATTGGTTTTAAGATCTTGTGTAACGACCCTATAATTTTTAATAAATTTTATTTGTTTTATTTATTTAATTAATTGAAATTTTGTGAAATTTTAAACAATTGAATTTGGAAATAAAAATTTAATATTTGAAATACGTCTTCTTAAAAATAGCAACTGGTAAATTTTCAGCAGATAATATGAAAGATTATTTTCTTGTGTAATTTTATTTAAATTTATATCAGTTAAATTTGATGATAATAAATTGATTTCCAAACCTGAAATATTTTTCTATAGAAAAATTCTAAATCATTTTCTGAGTGAGACGTCAAAATTCGTTTCATCAAATTTAGACTTCTTTAGCTCCGTCGATCTTATTTTTCTGCGTTTTGCTGCATTTTCCGCTAGTAGAAAATTCGAATTTTTATAATTTAATCGTAACACTGATATCTGTATACCATTTTGATCGTCTCGTCGTGCTGATCTCCATAGTATATCCATCTCTGTAATTCGGTGTTTGGTACGAGGTGGAAAATGACAAACGGTTTTCCGTACCGGGTTTTGTATTTGGGCTTTTGGGGTTTCCAATGCCGTTTCATCTAACAGCCGTTTGCATTTATATCTCCTGTATACTCGTGCTTGACTTTTTGGCTTTCTACACTGGTTCCAACATATATTGGTTCAGGCGATGCTTTAAAGAAATGAAATATGATAACTTTATTTTTGGGTTGAAGATAAACTATCCATCTCCTTTTCAAATTTACAATTCCCTACAAAGCAGCATCTCACCCTCCTTTTCTCTTTGGAAAGCAATCTCCGCATAAACCTACCTTCTCTTCTACATAAAAAAAAGAAACGTGTTCTTCCCCTTGAAACCCATTCCTCCACCGTGTGCCCTCCATCTCCAACCAATCACGTCAGCCACCATGGCCGCATCCACCTTTCCACCGTCCATTCATCTTCTCTCCCCTTGCTTCCCCTCCGCCACATCACGACCACCTTCCCTTCTCTGCTCGTTGCCCTGCCCAGACCCACCTTCGGCCGTACAACAGCCTCCGCCCACGCAAACACCCTCCTCCTCTTCTTACTGCTCCGGCCACAAATTACTTCACCCACCACTTCAAGTGGCCACCATCCTTCACCTCGGCCTCACACAGTCCTTGCATATCTATCCTGCCATGCACCAGATACTCACCACACAGCTCTCCACTTTTTCACCTGACACAACAACGGTCAGCCCATGCCGAACTGCGCCGCAAGCAGCCTCCATCCGATTCACTATAGCCTGCTCCGAAGCCGCACGACCCACATCAAACCCCTTGGCCTCTGGTGATCACGTGAGCTAACATTTACATACTTTCTGTTACAGGGTGATGTTCTATTCTTCATCTTGGCCTTGTTACTCGATATAGAGACCTTCGAAAAATTAACAAATTCATTCATTTATTTATTTATTTGACGAGTATAATTCGTATATATGTTTAAAGTATTTGTTTATTCTTTTATACTTTTATGTATAACCGAGTTTGTTTATACGCTTTTATATAGGACCGGGTTTCAATTTACTCATTAGATATACATATGCTTAAAAGAAAATTTTATCTTGTGTGTGCTGTTTTTTTTTATAAATTATATATATAGCTTATAAATAAAAGCTTCCCTATATTTTGATTCTAAAGAAACTAAGATTTTGAAGTGTTTGTTTTAAAGGTTGATTTTGGAAGGGAATATGAATTTTAATTTTGATATAGACTTTTACAAATAATATATATATTTGTGTGTGTAGTCTGCATACATTTGGTGATAGCTGGTATATATATTATAATCAATATATGTAAGTTTTCATATGATCAGTGGGTTCATGGATGTAATAACGTTAAGTTTAAAATATAGTGTAAGCTTATTATCCTGGTTGTATTTGCTGTTTGGATATAAATGTTGATAGTACGCATATTATAAAGAGAATATATGTTTACTGTATATCATATTTTGAGGGAAGTATTATATATTATATACATTTTAATTATTCTCTATCCAGGCATATTTAGGTTTTTCTTATCCATTTGTATACATATTACTTACATATATCATATCATAGTGTAAACTTGAAATTAATACAAACGGTTACCCACATATATTTCATACATATAAAATTTAAGGCGATATTTAATATTTGTCTGATGTTAATATTTGGAAAATCTTTGAAAAATATATATGGGTTATAAATTGAATATTGAGAAAGTATATGTTTGATTTTTTTTATTTTAACCGTAACATATATAGGTATGTCATTTTAAATATGTATTTTTAAATTTAATATCGGTTTTGAACAAACTAATAATATAATATACATTTCGTTTCAATTATTTCAAGCTGATTCTGATTTATTTCATCAATTCCTATTTATCAGCCTTGTTCGTCGAATTCGTGCCAATCCTGCTTTGCTTTGAAATTCGTGCTTGGATTTGTAACTCATTTCATTGTCAAACCTCTCTAGCCTCGAAAGGTGAGCAATCACTCACGATTAACGTTCTTTTATTTATTAAATTTGATTTCAATTGAAACGACAATTGAAATATGCCGCTGCTAGTTATTTACATTGCTATATATATGCCATCATCTGTATCTGTTCACCTGTGACATCTGACACCATTATCTGTTATTTATATTGCTATATACATGCCATTATCTGTATCTGTTCACTGTGACATCTGACACCATTATCTGTATCTGTTCACCTGTGACACCTGACACCATTATCGATTATTTATATTGATGATATATGTCTGTTATATTATTATCATATCTGTTATCACTCTGCAAGTTCCCTGTTAATATAGAATTCACTATGGGTTGAAATGATACATACCCGAACGATCTGTAGAATAGGAGAAAATCGTTATGGGTTGAAATGATAAACCCAAGCGATTTTCATTGAATTAAATTTGGGATTGCGGGTTGAAAAGATATATACCCGTATATATATAAATTACGGATTGAAATGATAAATATCTGTATCACTTGACCATAGGGTAGAAATTTTATACAGGCACCGTTGGTCTATATATATAAATATTTTGAAAAATAATTTCTATGGTTTTGAAAAGAAATATATGGTTTTAATAAATATTGATTTTAAAGATTTATTAAAGTTGATTTGAATCAATATAAAAATATGTTTGAGTATTTATGTAAAATTTATATTTTTAAATATAGAGTTTAAAATGTTTCAGGTTAAAAGATAAATTTGAAATTGATTTGGAATTCTGAATTATTTAATAATTATACTTAAATAAGTTTGATTTGAAATCTATTAAATTTTAAATTTTAAGATATGTTTTATAACTTGAAATTGATTAAAAAGTGGCTTAAATGAATATTTCAAACTTATATAAATTTAAATGGGATATTTTATTTATATAAATTTGTAAATTGAAGTTGTATTTAGATGTATTGAAATGATTAAAGAAATATCTCAAAAACTAAATGTAATGAAATTAAATTGAGATATAAATGGAATTATCAAATATAGTTTCTGAAATGTGGAATATTTAAAGCTTTGAAATATATTGAAATTTAATGGTTTATTTTGTGTTTTAAATCTGTATTTGAAATCGTTATAATTCGAAATGATTTATTGAGAAATTGAATTGAGTTGAAATTTATGAATTGAGATTGAATTAAGTTGAATTTGGAAGTCGAGATAATTTGAATCGATTTGTGAATTTGTGGAAGCTATTTTATTTTATAAAGTATTTTAAAACTATATCTACAACTATTTATATTTTACTTTATAAATTATTTTAATATAAACTATTTTATATAAATCATTTTCAATATATATTTTTTTATTATAAACTATTTTAACTTATAACTATTTTATATAAACTATTTTTATTTTATAAACTATTTTATTACATACACTAATTTTAATATCTAAACTGTTTAAGAGGAAAGTGTTATGAATTCCAAAATGTTATGATTTCAAACTATAGTTTCAAAGTGTTATGAATTTCAAGGTTTTGATTTCCATAGTGTTTTTATTTTAAAAGACTTACGATTTCGAAAGTGATATAACTTTGGAAAGTGATATGATTTTGAAAATGGATTTATTTGAAGTGAAAATGATACCGTATGGATATGGTTTTGAAATGGCAACGATATTTCGATTTTGAAATATAAACTATTTTGAAAGTTTATTAAATGACCAATCGGTGTAATAATTACGTAGTTATTGAAGAGTCCGGGATTGGTTTGGGACATACTCTCTGTCTAAACCGAAAACCACTTTAATAACTATCATACGCGGAGTGTGATCCAGAATGAAGTGGTTGGAATGATGACGTTGCTGGATTTGAAGAAAGAGAACGATAATGAATGACCTTGACACTTGTGTCAAATTGGAAATGACTTAAACAGGAGCCGTGCCGAGCCAGTGAGGTTAGCTACCTCTAGCGGACACACTTCTTCGTAAACTACTCATTACTTGTTTTTGATTGGTGCGCACCCTTGAATTGGGAGTGTTGTTTCGTGGTGTTGCGATCGTTGCGGCGATGCGTTCTCACCAGTCCGGATCAGGCAAACGGTAGTTTCACTACCTTGGGTATTGCCTCATGTGCCATGTCATACTCGTATCCCTATGCGCGACCACTACGATTTGTTTCGTGTTATACCTATGGAGTACTCCCTAATAGCCCACTAGTTTATGGTGGAGTTTACAGTGCTCTATAGACTATGACGCTTATATAAAATGTGTTAAGGGGAATAATGGTAACGCCTTAACGCTATTTTGATACTTTATATTACTAATAGGCATTATCTACTTAGCGTACACTACTACATATTAGATAGTTTAACGGATCCTTGGAGGATGATTATCCCAAACATCCCTTGAGTTACTTGTATTTTCAGTTGTTATTTCACTTGAGTTGGATTTATTGATATAAGAATGTTAATCCTGACTCGAGTGTTTTGTGTTTTGCTTTATGCTCGGGTCAGACTGAGTGTACCAGTATTTGAGGCTCACCTTTGGAGTTGGAGTTTCGCTTGGAGATCCGGCTATCTATCCAGCTTTCAGATATTCAGTTGATTCCAGTGATATATTCTGATCTTGTATTTGACTATTGTATTTGAGACTTCTGTTGTATCTTGTTTAACTCTGTTATATATACATAGTAGCTTCATGAACTACTATTCTTTTGTTTCCGCTGCACTATTGTTATATTACTCTGTATCTGTGATTTTGTGATTATTTATTTACTGTATATGCTGAGTTTTGCCAATTTAAATTAACAATCTGATATTTTGAGCTATTCAAATCCGACATGTATGGATGCGAATGGTTGAAAATATCGGGTCGTTACAGTTGGTATCAGAGCTCTGGTTTTAGGCAAAACTCGGCATATAAAGTAAAAATTCAATTACAGAATCGCTTTCGTTCGAGCTTGAATTCCCTCCTCTTTGACTCGGGTTTTCTTTGAATTTTGGAACGTTCCCTCGGCTCCAAAACCCATTCTTGCATATTTAGGAGTATTCCATAACTCCACTTCAAACAATCTCTATAATAAATCGGCGGTCTCGCCAATCTTTGAATGGTTGTAAAGTGGCGAAACTCCTTTACAACAGCATTGATTCACCGATGATTTCTATATCCTCGGTTTTGATGCTGACATCTCTTGCTATACCCGAACCGTTCTCTAGTAGACGATCAGGGTAATTTCTTTTGTGATCGTATGTCAATTTGCCTTAGAATTCTGTATCGATCTTATTCTTGAAGTCACGGTTGACCTGATTTAGGGTTGCCCGCGATTTGTATTAGTCTATCCACCTTTGTCTTTTGCTATTTAATAATCTTATCTTTGTTCAAGCCTAGCTTCTAGTTTGAATTCTTTTGTTTTCGGTATCTCTAATTTGAATCTCTATCTTTGCTTTGGAATCCATTCTAGAATCATCGAGTGAAGGAGTGTATTTGTAATTAATATTAAAATGTCTTATAGTGTGTTGTTTGAGTTGTTGATGTTGATTTGGGTTTTCGATCGATTCGTCTGATCAGTGCTATCGATAGGATTTCCAAAACACTTGAACAGAGCAAACTGACACAATATTATTTTAAAATTTGGTAAATGCAATAAATTTGTATGATTTTATTATAAATATATAAGTAAAAATTTTCAGGAATTTAATAGTTAATTAAATTGGTTGTTTGAATGATAATATTTGATTATCATTTATTGTTCTAAATGAATTTATAGACATGGTTTATAAATTGATTTGGAACTAAAATGAATTTAAGTCAGGAATTTGAGAATTTAATTTCCGATGATTCCAAACTCTTGTTTTAAAGTTTTAAATGTGTATAATTTAAAGTATTTTCGAATATAAATGATTTTCAAAGAATTTTAAAATGTTTAAATCAATACTCTTCTCTTTTGTCGCTGGAAAATAATTTTGGTGATGGCGGCCGCATCATCGACGTTCATTTTCGAGTTTCAAAGTGGAGAGACACTCAGTAGCTTTGCTACACTTTTGTTTTGGAAAATTGAATTTATTTGGATTTATAAAGTATGACTTGATTTATATATATTGATATATGACTATAGACTTGATTTGACTTATACATATATATTTGTATATTTGTCTCCAATGGTTTGAAGTGAAATCGGAAATTTAATTCTTAAATTTATGTTAAAGGTGATTTTAATTTCAAAATGGAACCAAAATTTTGAATAAATATTTAAATTTGAAATAATTTAGTAAGGAAATATTTTACTTGTATAATACTCAATTGCATTCCAAAATATATAACTTACCTAAATTTTTCAGAAGTTAACCTTGTAATTGAATAATATATAATGTAAAATGATGTTAAAGGATTTTATAGATAAAATTTGAGTGGTTATAATAAATGTTTTACACTTAAAATTTTAATTATAAAAGATGTTAATAGAGATAAATAGAATAATAAGTTGAATGAATAGTAAATGGGACAAATTAAATAAAATTTTGTTTTGAAGGAATCTTTTGGTATCAAATATTAATAAATTGAAATTAAATCAACTTATTAAAATACCTTGAATTTAAAATCAATTATTGAATATTAATTTAATTTAAATTTAAATTTAAATGGTTTGAACTAATTGTTTTGCTTTGTTTTCAATCTATTTTCTTTCTGATTGTTTCTATTCTCCTACCTCCTTCCTTTTCGGGGACGAAAAGTTTTGAGTGGGGGAGATTGTAACGACCTTATAATTTTTAATAAATTTTATTTGTTTTATTTATTTAATTAATTGAAATTTTGTGAAATTTTAAACAATTGAATTTGGAAATAAAAATTTAATATTTGAAATACGTCTTCTTAAAAATAGCAACTGGTAAATTTTCAGCAGATAATATGAAAGTTTATTTTCTTGTGTAATTTTATTTAAATTTATATCAGTTAAATTTGATGATAATAAATTGATTTCCAAACCTGAAATATTTTTCTATAGAAAAATTCTAAATCATTTTCTGAGTGAGACGTCAAATTTCATTTCATCAAATTTGGACTTCTTTAGCTCCGTCGATCTTATTTTTCTGCGTTTTGCTGCATTTTCCGCTAGTAGAAATTTCGAATTTTTATAATTTAATCGTAACACTGATATCTGTATACCGTTTTGATCGTCTCGTCGTGCTGATCTCCATAGTATATCCATCTCTGTAATTCGGTGTTTGGTATGAGGTGGAAAACGACAAATGGTTTTCCGTACTGGGTTTTGTATTTGGGCTTTTGGGGTTTCCAATGCCTTTTCATCTAACAGCCGTTTGCATTTATATCTCCTGTATACTCGTGCTTGACTTTTTGGCTTTCTACACTGGTTCCAACATATATTGGTTCAGGTGATGCTTTAAAGAAATGAAATATGATAACTTTATTTTTGGGTTGAAGATAAACTGTCCATCTCCTTTTCAAATTTACAATTCCCTACAAAGCAGCATCTCACCCTCCTTTTCTCTCTGGAAACCCATCACCGCATAAACCTACCTTCTCCTCTACATAAAAAAAAAGAAACGTGTTCTTCCCCTTGAAACCCATTCTTCCACCGTGTGCCCTCCTTCTCCAACCCATCACGTCAGCCACCATGGCCGCCTCCCCCTTTCCACCGTCCATTCATCTTCTCTCCCCTTGCTTCCCCTCCGCCACATCACGACCACCTTCCCTTCTCTACTCGTCACCCTGCCCAGACCCACCTCCGGCCGTACAACAGCCTCCGCCCATGCAAACACCCTCCTCCTCTTCTTACTGCTCCGGCCACAAATTACTTCACCCACCACTCCAAGCGGCCACCATCCTTCACCTCGGCCTCACACAGTCCTTGCATATCTATCCTGCCATGCACCAGATACTCACCACACAGCTCTCCACTTTTTCACCTGACACAACAACGGTCAACCCATGCCGAACTGCGCCGCAAGCAGCCTCCATCCGATTCACTATAGCCTGCTCCGAAGCCGCACGGCCCACATTAAACCCCTTGGCCTCTGGTGATCACGTGAGCTAACATTTACATACTTTCGGTTACATGGTGATGTTCTATTCTTCATCTTGGCCTTGTTACTCGATATAGAGACCTTCGAAAAATTAACAAATTCATTTATTTATTTATTTATTTGACGAGTATAATTCGTATATATGTTTAAAGTATTTGTTTATTCTTTTATACTTTTATGTATAACCGAGTTTGTTTATACGCTTTTATATAGGACCGGGTTTCAATTTACTCATTAGATATACATATGCTTAGAAGAAAATTTTATCTTGTGTGTGCTGTTTTTTTATAAATTATATATATAGCTTATAAATAAAAGCTTCCCTATATTTTGATTCTAAAGAAACTAAGATTTTGAAGTGTTTGTTTTAAAGGTTGATTTTGGAAGGGAATATGAATTTTAATTTTGATATAGACTTTTACAAATAATATATATATTTGTGTGTGTAGTCTGCATACATTTGGTGATAGCTGGTATATATATTATAATCAATATATGTAAGTTTTCATATGATCAGTGGGTTCATGGATGTAATAACGTTAAGTTTAAAATATAGTGTAAGCTTATTAGCCTGGTTGTATTTGCTGTTTGGATATAAATGTTGATAGTACGCATATTATAAAGAGAATATATGTTTAATGTATATCATATTTTGAGGGAAGTATTATATATTATATACATTTTAGGTTTTTCTTATCCATTTGTATACATATTACTTACATATATCATATCATAGTGTAAACTTGAAATTAATACAAACGGTTACCCACATATATTTCATACATATAAAACTTAAGGCGATATTTAATATTTGTCTGATGTTAATATTTGGGAAATCTTTGAAAAATATATATGGGTTATAAATTGAATATTGAGAAAGTATATGTTTGATTTTTTTATTTTAACCGTAACATATATAGGTATGTCATTTTAAATATGTATTTTTAAATTTAATATCGGTTTTGAACAAACTAATAATATAATATACATTTCGTTTCAATTATTTCAAGCTGATTCTGATTTATTTCATCAATTCCTATTTATCAGCCTTGTTCGTCGAATTCGTGCCAATCCTGCTTTGCTTTGAAATTCGTGCTTGGATTCGTAACTCATTTCATTGTCAAACCTCTCTAGCCACGAAAGGTGAGCAATCACTCATGATTAACGTTCTTTTATTTATTAAATTTGATTTCAATTGAAACGACAATTGAAATATGCCGCTGCTAGTTATTTACATTGCTATATATATGCCATCATCTGTATCTGTTCACCTGTGACATCTGACACCATTATCTGTTATTTATATTGCTATATATATGTCATTATCTGTATCTGTTCACCTGTGACATCTGACACCATTATCTGTTATTTATATTGCTATATATATGCCATTATCTGTATCTGTTCACCTATGACACCTGACACCATTATCGGTTATTTATATTGATGATATATGTCTGTTATATTATTATCATATCTATTATCACTCTGCAAGTTTCCTGTTAGTATAGAATTCACTATGGGTTGAAATGATACATACCCGAACGATCTGTAGAATAGGAGAAAATCGTTATGGGTTGAAATGATAAACCCAAGCGATTTTCATTGAATTGAATTTGGGATTGCGGGTTGAAAAGATATATACCCGTATATATATATATAAATTACGGATTGAAATGATAAATATCCGTATTACTTGACCATAGGGTAGAAAATTTTATACAGACACCATTGGTCTATATATATAAATATTTTGAAAAATGATTTCTATGGTTTTGAAAAGAAATATATGGTTTTAATAAATATTGATTTTAAAGATTTAGTAAAGTTGATTTGAATCAATTTAAAAATATGTTTGTGTATTTATGTAAAATTTATATTTTTAAATATAGAGTTTAAAATGTTTCAGGTTGAAAGATAAATTTGAAATTGATTTGGAATTCTGAATTATTTAATAATTATACTTAAATAAGTTTGATTTGAAATCTATTAAATTTGAAATTTTAAGATATGTTTTATAACTTGAAATTGATTAAAAGTGGCTTAAATGAATATTTCAAACTTATATAAATTTAAATGGGATATTTTGTTTATATAAATTTGTAAATTGAAGTTGTATTTATATTTATTGAAATGATTAAAGAAATATCTCAGAAACTAAATGTAATGAAATTAAATTGAGATATAAATGGAATTATCAAATATAGTTTCTGAAATGTGGAATATCTAAAGCTTTGAAATTTATTGAAATTTAATGGTTTATTTTGTGTTTTAAATCTGTGTTTGAAATCGTTATAATTCGAAATGATTTATTGAGAAATTGAATTGAGTTGAAATTTATGAATTGAGATTGAATTAAGTTGAATTTGGAAGTCGAGATAATTTGATTCGATTTATGAATTTGTGGAAGCTATTTTATTTTATAAAGTATTTTTAAACTATATCTACAACTATTTTTATTTTACTTTATAAATTATTTTAATATAAACTATTTTATATAAATCATTTTTAATATATATATTATTTTATTATAAACTATTTTAACTTATAACTATTTTATATAAATTATTTTTATTTTATAAACTATTTTATTACATACACTAATTTTAATATCTAAACTGTTTAAGAGGAAAGTGTTATGAATTCCAAAATATTATGATTTCAAACTATAGTTTCAAAGTGTTATGAATTTCAAGGTTTTGATTTTAAAATACTTACGATTTCGAAAGTGATATAACTTTGGAAAGTGTTATGATTTTGAAAATGGATTTATTTGAAGTGAAAATGATACCGTATGGATATGGTTTTGAAATGGTAATGATATTTTGGTTTTGAAATATAAACTATTTTGAAAGTTTATTAAATGACCAATCGGTGTAATAATTACGTAGTTATTGAAGAGTCCGGGATCGGTTTGGGACATACTCTCTGTCTAAACCGAAAACCACTTATTAAATTTGAGATTGATTTGAGATTATATTTATTTAAGAATGATTTGAAATTTATTAAATTTGAAACTTTAAAGATATGTTTTATAACTTGGATTTGATTAAAAGAGACTTAAATGCATATTTCAAATTTATACAAATTTGAATGGGATATTTTGTTTATTTAAATTTGAAAATTGAGGTTGTATTTAGATGTTATTGAAATGATTAAGTAAATATTTCAAACTAAATAATAGTAAAGTGAATTTGAGATATAAATGAAATTATCAAATTTAGTTTTGAAATATTGAATATATATAAAAACTTTGGAATATATTGAAATGGAAATGGTTTATTTTGTGGTTCAAATTTGTATTTGAAATCGATAAAATTTGAAATGATTTATTGAGGAACTGAATTGATTTGAAATTAATAAATTGAGATTAAATTTAATTTGAATCTTGAAACTCTGTCAATTTGAATTGATTTGGTGAAATTTGAGGAGACTATTTTATTATAAAGTATTTTAAATTATATTTAAAAATATTCTTATATGATTTTTAATACAAACTATTTTATTATAACTATTTCTAATATAAACTATTTTAAAAATACTAATTATTTTAATATAAATTGTTTATTTTATTTTATATACTATTATTAATTTCTAAACTGTTTGAAGGAAAGTGTTATGATTTCAAGTGTTATGATTTACAAAGTTTGAATTTCAAAGTATTATGATTTCCAAAGTATTATTATTTCAAATTGTTTGGGTTCGAAAGTATTATATCCTTGAAAGTACTATAATTTTGGAAATGAATTTGTTTGACATAAAATATGTTGATTTGGAAACAAACTTGGAATATTTTCTAAACCTATTACCTTGGAAACTTTGAAACTGAAGATATTTAGTTTGGAAGAAATAATTTGGTGAAGTCGTATATGATT
The DNA here is from genome assembly GCA_030737815.1 of Allium fistulosum. Lineage (NCBI taxonomy): Eukaryota > Viridiplantae > Streptophyta > Magnoliopsida > Asparagales > Amaryllidaceae > Allium > Allium fistulosum. The sequence continues at coordinate 1,076,647,019 of CM060901.1, read as the reverse complement.
TTGAAACTGAACCGATATTGACGAATTGGAATTTGAGAACCTTATTTTTCTAAATAATAGATTTGGGAGTTATCGAACTTATATAAAATGATTTGTATAAATATGAAGTTTATTTGAAACTATTGATTTGGAAAGTTACTCAATTTGAAAAGTGAAATCTTATAATCGAAGTCTATATAAGTGTGATTTGCTATACTTTTGATTTTGGAAAGTATTCGATTTGAAAATGAAATCTTATATATAATGGAATTTATACAAGTATGATACTTGAAGTTGATTTGAAAAGGTACTATATGATACATATTTTCGAAGTAAAGTTATGGAAAGTGCCTTCTACTTGATATCCTATTTGTGGCCACATTTAAGATTCATTCTATCGATATTATTCTCTCTGATTTGGGTTTTCCGGATATAATACTCGAGTGTCCACCGAATTCCATGGCGTTAACCATGGTCTTATCAACTCGACTGCATAGCGTAATTCGCAGGGGCTGTGACTGCCTACGGGTATGGATGTTTCCTGGGGGATCCAGGCGTAACCATTGAGTATCTGCGATCTATGGGTCGTTTTGTAGCATAATCCGTAGGGGTTGTGACTGCCTATAGGTACGGATGTTTCCTGGGGGATCCAGGTGTAACCATTGTGTATCTACGGTCTACAGTTGTTATCATGGTGTAACTCGCAGGGGATGTGACGGCCTACGGGTACGGATGTTTCCTGGGGGATCCAGGCATAACCATTATGTATCTGCGATCCATGATTCGATTCGGTTGATTTGTTTGGATTGTACTTTCCATATCGGTTTTGAAGGTTTTTCCAGTATTTTCACTGGGTGTTGAAACAAGTCTACTAAGTACTTGGAGAATTCTAGCTTTGCGCCTGATCAACGCATGGCCAGAGTCTGCAGGAACGAGGATAAACTTGTTAAGACATCGAGTTATAATAGTATTTTGATAAAGTATTATATAAAGGATATTTTGATCAATTCTCTTTCTTAATAATTTAAAATGTTTAAAATATTGTTTATCTATATACTACATGGTTTAATAGTAAATTATTAATGGTGTAAATATTTTAGAAGTTATTAATTAAATACAATATATTTAAAGAAAATGATTATTGATTTATTAATAATGTTGAAAAGTATCTTGAGATAAATTAATAAATTTATGAAGTATGGATTTAATGTTTTCAATAGCTTCTTTGTAAATATAAGTAGTCATATAAATAATTGTATTCAAATAAGTTTTCATATATTTATAAAGGTGTTATATAAACATATAAATGGTATTTATAAAGGAAGCAAGAAATTCTTACAAATGGGTTTAACCAAATTATTAAATATTATTTAATTTAAATTGAAATTTATACAGTTTTAAATTAATTGTTTATCCTTGCCTTTCATCCTATTTTTCTTTCTAGTTGTTTCTATTCTCCGACCTTCTTCCTTTTCGGGGACGAAAAGTTTTGAGTAGGGGAGAGTGTAACAACCCATAATTTTAAACAAATATTTTAATTCAATTTTATTTAAAACTTTGATTTTTATCATTTTAAAATGAATTTTTGAATTTTCCAATGTAATTTTTGGATTTTTGTATATACTTTATTTTCCAAATAATAATGATTTTCTCGAAATCGTTTATTTGGTCAACTTTGGTCAAACTTTGACTTACAGTTGAAATTTTTAAATCTGAATTTTAAATTTTTAATCTTTTTCTTTTAAACTCTATTTGTTTCTGACATTCGTTCTGCTTTTCGTTTTGTTAAATTATGTTTTATACTTTGTAAATCTAATATAATTCAACATTTTACACGCAATTATTTTCCGTATTTCTATTATCTATTTTCCTATTTTCATTTCCTATTTTATTTGTTTGGGCTTTGAATTTTAATTGTGTGTTGAAATTGTTTTGATATTGGGCTTGGAAATTCCAAAAGACTTAAGTTATTTGTTTAATTGAAGCGTTTTCATTTTCTAGCCTCTTCATTTCTTAGCCGTGTATTTCCACCTCTCTTAGCCGTACATACCATTTGTTTCTCACCTCATTTCTATTTTCATTTCTAACAAAAAACAAAAAGGTTGAAGTAAGTTCTTTTTTCCATGGCTTCCTCTCTTCTTTTCTTTTTCTATTTTCCTTTTTCTTCCCTTATGTTAATTTGGTCATCACCATGACTCCAACCTTTGCCGACCATCTCACCACCACCACCTCCATGACCGGCCATCTCCACCACCATACCATCACCAAGCCTTGCCGTGACCATAGACCCAAAATCCATCACAAAATTGCCTTGAAACCCTAACCAAACCTCCACTTCATCACCACTTTCTCCTTGACAACTTCGGCCACCACCACTCGTTCTTCCTCTAGCCCTTGCCGTGACTAACATGACCCATGGCCGTGACCAGACCTGATCTGACCTAAGCCTGACCTAGACCGAGCCCTATAGCATAGGGCCGAACCCAAACTTCAAAATCCCCTTGACCTTTTGCCTTCTCTTGACTTGTAACTTGCCACCTTTTCGCCTACCTTGCTTTTCTTACTACTTTTGAGCCATGTCCGAACCTATTGCTCAGATCTGATCATAGGTCGAGCCACTTTGATGGTGGTCAAGCCCTTGGTGATGTGGCCGAGCCCACTTGATTTGGGTTAAGTCCTCTTGCTTGACTTTGTTCATATTTTGATTTTGTTTATGTCTAAATTCTTTTGTACAATCATATACTTATATATGTTGTATTTGTGTTCTTTACAAGATTGGATTTTCGCTCTTCATCCACTCAAATCTATTCGTGCTTTGTCGTGCTTTTCGGAGTGTAGTTGAGTGTCTTGAATTGTCATCTCTAACTCTAAAAGGTGAGTTTATCACTCTCGACAAATCGTACTTATATAAATGTGAAACAATGTCACTTGAATTGTAGTAGTTGATATGCTATGTTATATGTTCACATCTGCCTGTTATCTGACATTATATGATGAGAATTACCTGTTTATATACCTGTTACATCACCTGACATTATATGATATGTTTTACTGTTTATTTATTTTCTGTTTCTCACACTGCAAGTTCACTGTTAGTATAGAATCACTATGGGTTGAAATGATACATACCTAAACGGTCTGTAGAATAAGGAAAAAGTTGTTACGAGCAGAAATGATTGGCTCGAGCGATTTTTATTTGACTTGAGCGATTTTTTTTGACTTGGGATTGTGGGTTTGAAACGATGAAACTCGAAATTTTAACTTATTACGGATTGAAATGATATATTATCCGTACCACTTGACCTAAGTTAGAATATATTATACAAACTCGTGGTTAATTTTAAAACATGATTTTAAAAATTATTAAGAATTTTTAAATGTAAAAATGTGAAATTTTGACTTAAATTGGATTTAAATGATGTAAACAGTGATTTCCTAAAAGTTAAAATTTTATAAGTTGATAAATGGTTTAAATTGTAATTTAAATTTGATTTAACTTAATAATTGAAATTTGAGTTAAAATGGAAATTTTAAGCTTAACTTAGTAATTAAAATATTTATTTATGGAATGGATTTTTTTTTATTAAAAAAAATATCAAGTTATTTGTTAAAATAAAAGTTAAGCAACTTATAGTGAATTTTGACTTAATGTAAATGAATTATAATTTAATTGGATATTTATTAATAGAATGTTATTTTATTAAATTTATAAGTTAAATGATATCCTGATAAATAATATTGAAAAGTGGAATAAGTTTAATAAGTTAAAATGATAAAAGTGGAAGATATATTGTTTAAAAATGTCATAGTACAGCTTATAACAGAAATTGTAGCATTCCAGAAATGATGTGGTTACAGTGTATTGTTTTTCAAATCTACTACTATCTCTACAGCAGCAGTTTATAAGTGCTGCTGTTTCCAACAATGAACTATTTTTCAAATTACCACTGTATCTACTACAACAGTTTATAAGTGCTACAGTTTCTGAATTGTGTTGTTTTTAAATTTTACCACTATACTTATAGCAGCATTTTCTAAGTGCTGCGAATGTTGAAAATACAATGTTTTGAAATTGTTATAATTAAATGAAGGAACTTGGAAATGATACAACTTTGGAAAAATGGATATTTTGTAATAAAATTTATTTAACTAAATCATAGTTTAAATTGATATCTAAATAAATGATTTTGTGAAGTAAAATTTGATTTTATAAAAAGCTATGATAAATTTATAAGATATGATCTTTTAAATATGTTATAGTAGAAATGTAATAGAATCTGTAGCATTTGGAAAGTGCTATCGTTTTAAGGTTATGTTTAAAAGTGCTACTATTTCTAAAAATGTAACATTTTTCAAAATTCTATTATATAAGGGTTACATTTTTAAAGTGTTGTAATTTCTAAAGATCACATTTTCAAGGTGCCATGGATTTTTTCTAAATACAACATTTGTAAAGTGGTGTAATTTCAAGTGTTTTGGTTTCGAGGTGTTATAACTTTGAAAGTGCTTTGATTTTTAGAAATGAAAATATTTATATATATATATTTGAAATAGAAATGATATCGTTTTGATTTGGTTTTGAAGTGGAACTGATGTTTTGATTTAAAATATAAACCATTTTTGAAAATTTATAACCACGGGTTATAATAACGGTTGGATGTTATAAAGTGTGGCTAAAGGTGGGCAATTGCTGCAGCTTTGCGCTACCCCAGTCACATTAACACTATTATTCTGTATAGTTTGCTTTACTTTAGACATTACTATGATAGCGTTTATTACTACTTAGTAGATAGTTTAACGGATCCTTAAAGGATGGGCGATCCCAAGCATCCTTTAAGTTACCTGTGCATTGCTATTACAGTTCACTTGAGTTGGTTTACATTGTATAAGTATGTATGTCCTGACTCGAGTGTTTGTGTTTTGCTTTACGCTCGGGTCAGCCTGAGTATCATAGCTTTGGATTCATCTTCTTGAGCTAGAGAATTGTTGGAGCTTATTTATCTATCTGTCATCTATTTCTATTCCAGTTATTTTCCTATTCAGCCTTTTCATTTGTATTAGTCAACTTATGTATTCAGACTTCTGTTGCATCTGGTTTATCTGTTTTCAGACTATGGTATTTTGTATCGAGTTTGAGAGTATGTATGTAGTAGCTTCATGAACTATTATGGTATTTTATTTCCGCTGCGAGTTATTCTGATATTCTGTGTCTGTGATTTTGTGTTTGATTTTATTTGCTCCAAATTTTCTTAACAATCCACTGTTTTGAAGTATTCAAGTCTAACATGTGTGACTTATTGTCGATTTGAATGGTCCAAAATAGTGGGATGTTACATACATTTTGCATAGATTCCTTCGAGTTAGAAGTTTTTGTCCTTATGTTAGCCAACCTTAAGCGATGGAATTAGTCCCATAGACTGCAATGGTGTATTCTATGGGCCGGTCCATTCATGTAGTTGTTCTTAATCCCTTATTCGAGCATGGGGTTCCATGGTTATTTATACCCGTTGGGCGAAGGTTTTTTACTTGATTCTTGAAGGAGAGCACTCAAGTCAGATTCTTGAGATGACTGGGAGATTTCCAAAATGTGACTCTAGTCGTGCAAGGAAATTTCCATGTTCGGACCAAGGAACCAGATCGGCGTTTACATGAGAGAAGTCAGGTGGTTGACCCAAGTTTAATAAGGAAATCTTGCAAGTGCACAAAAGATTAGATAGGGCATCGTATATTATTTTGGATGATCTTTATTGTTTTAAAATTATAGTACAGTTTTTTTAAGGTTCCTTTTAATAGTTCAAGAAAGGACTTCCTGACCAGTTTTGACGATTCAAATAATCTTCTAAGTAGAGGGATACTTGCTTAGGCGAGTGTCGTTGTATACTTGGTATGTTATCCTTATTAATATTATATGGTTGAGGTGAGTTTGAACCCGAACAAACCCAAGCATTTTTAGATCGTCATTTAACGACGATTTAATTAACAGAGTTTTCTCATCTAGAGATTGATGAGTTATGTTCCAAAGGGAAGAAAACTCGAAGCTTAGTTTGCTTGATTTATTCGAGAGTTTTGAGGCTTGATGATCTAGCATATCGTATAAGTTTTCATTTTCGTAGCACGAGGAGTAATATGCTTTCATGTATTATATTTATGAAAGGAGTTATACCACTTAAGCATTTGGTTCACCTTAGAGGTCGATTAGACTCATTAGGGTTTTATAGTTTGACATGTATGTTTTAACTTTTGTTGGTCACCGTGCGTGTCGGTATAAACTCTTTGACATGTTTCATTGTTTTATATTCTGCTTATTGCTATGATGTTTAGTATTATTTGATTGTTGCTTGTTATTACTTGATGTTGTTTGTTGTTGATTGATTTCGTTTTGTTAATTTATTGTTGTTGCTTATTTTGTATGACTATTGTTTGATTATTGATTGTTACTACTAACTGTTGCTTTCTTTGTACATTCGGTAGTATGTTTGCAAATCATTTGCTTGTATGATAATTATAATTACCTATTAAAATTTATTCAGAGAGATCTAGCAATGGCTATCTGAAATAGATCACCTATCATCCATGCCCACTGTGGGGTCGGGATGGGATCTATACGAGTTTATTGCCTTTTGATGTGACTCGAAGTCGAAGGTATATTTAGATACCGACTCATTTTGGTTTACTCTGCAATAGATATTCATGTGTATTTGTGGTAGTATCGATTACTACACTTAATTATACGTGTTCTAATTTTGTGTTGTTGCAATAGATGTGCATGTTGCATGGTTTGATATAGCAAATTTATTTGAGATGATTGTTTTATATGATTCAGTATGCTTAAATCCATGGTTTGATGTTGCAATTATGTTTAATCCTTTTTGTTGAGTACGCGATTAGGTATATGGAAGCAGTTATGTGCTATTGGGATGCTTATTTGCATGTATTTGCATTTACATGGCATACTTTTGCTGTGAAAGAGGTATGTAAGATCTGTAGTGTAGATGGTATACATGTATGTTGTTTTTGGATTTTTTCAGAGCTAGCCGTACAAAGGAGGTGCTATCAAATTTTTTTGTAATAAGAGGAGTTTGGAAATCCTAAGGGTTTAAAGGTAGATTCTATGCTTTGGAAGTTCCCGTAACATTAACCACATAAGGGAAAACTGCTGAGTTTGTCTGAAGCTGATGCCGGGAAATTTTGGGTTAGTCAAGTTTCATGGTCATACTCAATGGAATTTCGAGGATAAAATTCATTCAAGGTAGGGTGAATGTAACAATACACATTTTTTAATGATAGGATATTTAAATAATTAATTTAAATATTGAATCGTTAATTAATCGAAGGTCCAAAATCTGATCTTTTCGCATATGGTCGAATTAGGACTCGAGACCACTTATGTTGAGTCATGATCGATGTTGCAAATTAAAATTGAGTATAAATACTTCTATATTTGGAGTCACGGTATTTTTATGATTTATGTATTATTGTACATATTTTTTAAAAATATGTGCATAATCGAGTCCAGTAGGATCTTGATCGACAACTTGTGTTTCCGTGGTGAGGATTTCATTATGAGACATAGGGTTGAGGGATTTTTGGAATTAGGTGATGCAATGGTTAAAACGACCTCGAAATGCATGGAATTACCATCTCGAAGCGTTGCCTCGGATGATGACAAAATTTATACCATCGGGACTAGAAAAATGAGGTGATGTGCTTCGACGAGTTTCATGGCAAGGGGTTGTACCATGTAACTGTACGAGCTCGAAATGCATGGAATTTTTTTGGGAAATTAAATAAAAATATTTTTTGGTTATACATAAGCTCAGTTAGAATTTTCCTCTTATATTTTCTCACTATCCACCTCCTTTAAAGAATGAAATAGAGGCTCCACTTCCATAAATTAAATCAAGAGCTACGATTCATGAAAATCAAGGAGGCCAGATCCGTTGCGTTCGAAGAGAGGAGTGCTTCGCATCTGCAGTACCGATGGTGTGTGCAGTGAGGCAAGGTCGAGCTTTGCTTTTGGTTGTCGTGGCTAGGGTTGGCTTATGGAGGAGATTAGGGAGGAGTTAGGAGAAACAGTAAGCGTCGTTGGCTTTCCCTTGGCGGTATGCATCTTCCACTAAAATTTTAGCTCCTCTGACCATGAAATTGGTGTCACGACTTTTACCTAGCCATGTGAGGGCATGCTTGTCATGTTTTAACCAGGGAGGATAAACTTGGAATGGCTCTGTCCACTATGAAGTACGCGCGAAGTGTGATGCATTGGCTAAGACGGTTCGTCGAACTATAACGTATAAAGGGTGAAATCAGTGGGGAAAGTGATGCGTGAATGAGTTCGTGTATGTGATATGCACAGACAAGGTTTGGGGAAGATGGGTTAGAGCGTGAAGGTAATTAGTTAACTAATTATGTTTATTAATTATTTTAAATTAATCTCCTTTCGTATTAAATTCGTTTCTTTTTCATACATGGTCCAATCGAGAAGCGATCTTTGTCATTACATTCGTAGTGTGATTATCTATGACATGGTCTAGGATTGGACTGGTTTTAGGCATTTGGGGATTTACAGTTTAGGTGAGCAGAATTATAACACTAAATTTATGTTTCAGTATAAATCGCTGTAATTATATATATATTGAAAAATATTAGCTAAAAGAGGCAGAATAATATATATATAATATATATATATAATATATATATAGGTAGTTATTCCCTTGTTTGATTAGATTAGTTTGAATGGACATTTGGGATAATTGATTAAGATTCCCTATATATAAATATTATGTTCTACTATTATTGAATAGAGTTAGATGGAGTTGATATTAATTTATAATGTGGTTATAGATTAATTAATCTATAATATTTTAATTGTGTTAGAGATTGAAATATTATTATATATTTTATGATAGATATTTAAGATGATTACTTAAAATACTGTATATATAAATATTGTATTCTATTTGTATTGAATAGAGTTAGATGGAGTTGTTGTTAATTTATAACATAGTTATAAATTAATTAAAATTTAATTTTATTCTTTATTTGTGATAGATATATTATATATCTTATTACTAATTGGATGTGTAAGTAAAGCGATGTTAAAGTGATCGATAATGATCAACAAAGCATTTGGGAAAGCGGTCGAGGATGCGATTGAGGCACGGGACATAGCGCAATGACTATTCCTATATGGGAATAGTAGGAGCTCAAGAAAATGATCAAGCGCCAATCAAAAAGGAGATCGGGACGGTGATCGGTTTCACTGTCATGTACGATTAGGAGGAGCATCGGAAGGCAAAGAGTCAGTTCCAGACTCAAGCAGATGCGTCATTTATTAACTTTGGACCATAAGAAACGATTAGAGATACATATGTATACATAGATATATATATAATATATACATGAGCTATATAATATTTTAAGGCCTTATTGATAGCTAAACTTAATTTCAATAGAAAAATTAAGTGATATTGAGCTATAATATAATTGATAGGCAACTTGACGAGGGTTTCTTCCACGGCTCCAAGTGTGGGTTGATGCGATGCTTTGGCTTGACTTAGGAAGAATTTGGGCTACTCAAGAAAGTAGATGTAATAAAAAGTGATACATATGTAATCAATAACGATCGAATATGGTATTGGTGTAGTGGTTGGTTGCACGGTCGCATCTTGTGAGCGTGTACGATCGAGAGGAGTTAGTTCGTGTCTCTTGGCTCTAACCATGGGATACATATGTTTTAATGAATGGTATTTATATTATTAAATGTATGTGTTGATAGAGATTTGTTAAAAGAAATTGATTTGGGGTCCAGATTCCGGTTTCAGGATTCAGATTTTGAAGAGATTGTTTGGGCTCGAGGTGCTTCTGGTTTCATTCAGGCAAAGCTTTAGGAATGTTCTATCTTGATGCAGCTTCAGAGCTCTAGTGAAGTTCAATAGTACAGGATAGCTTGAATTTGGATTGTCTATATAGTGAAAATTGAATGATATCTATTTCATAAAAAGAAATCCATTGTACTATTAAGGAGCACAACCCACAAAGGTGGTTCCGGAGAAGAGGCGGAGAGAGGCTGCGATGCTAGTTTAGAGTAGGTCATATACTGTAGTACTCTTGGGTGTAGCGATAGAACCTACGGACCAACTTTTTTTAGGTGTTAGTTTTCAAGGGAGTCCACAATATAGTTATAGCTCTCGATAGGTCTCTTAGGTAGCTATTGGTAGTTTGAAACAGACTACAGACGTGGTTCCAAAGCAGGGATGGAGAGAGATAAAGATATCAGTCTAGAGTAGGTCATATACTGTTTCGTAGTACTCTTTGGTGCAGCGACAGGTTTTACATGCCAACTTATTTTGAGGTGTTTGCTTTCAGGGGGTCCACAATATAGTTATGGCTCTCGATAGGTCTCTTTGGTAGCTGTTGGAACTTTGACAAGGTCTGATGATGTAACGACCAGTATTTTACATATTGGAGGATCGTAAAATATTTTTATTTTATTTATATGAGTTTGTATGATTCTATAATTTTGGGATATGACTCTTAGGGACATTTTACACACCTATGATTTTCTCGAATTTCTATGTCACCATTTTAACCCTAGAAATCTTGTTTGGGCTATAACTTTTGATAAGGGTCAAATTAGGATATCAAACCAGTTCCATTTCTTCAGGATGATGGTTTCCCATTTCATAGAGTGGTCATTATAGCAAAACAGACATACAGTCAGAAAGTTATGTTTGTTTTAAGTTTTTGAAGCTGTTAGATAGTATTAGTGTGTAAATAGTGAATCCCATTAGTCTAACTAGAGATTACTATAAATAGAGTGCTGAAGAGTCAAGTTAAAACATCTCTTTTTCATTCTAAATTAGGTCTAAACCCTAATTAGCCCCTAGATCCATCCTAATTTCCAAACACCCAAATTGCTCTCTAAATCAATCTAGATTACGGATTAGAGATTAGATAATCAACTAGAAGATAGAGATCATCATTTGCTTGATTTGACCTGCATTCCATTGTTGTCCGAATTGGATTTACATTCGTATTGGTTAAATTTGATAATTGATGGTAGTTTATGCCTTCTCACTATAATATGCATGTTTATACAGTAGAATCATAGGATTTAACATGTTTTAAATCGAATTTTTGCCATAAAATCTTTTCCAACCTTAATTAATGTTAAACTATGTATATGATTTGGATTGATTAGAAATCACCCTTGCTCATGCTCATATATTCATGCTGTATGTTGATCTATGTTAGAAATTGACTTATTTGTCTTATTTTGATGGAATGCATGTCTGATTGGATGAAATTGCTTGTTATTCTATGTTGGATGATATGATTTAATGTTCTTTGTTAGTGTTGTGATTGCATAGAAAGTTAGGTTGAAGAATTGAGCAAATCGAAGACAAAGTTGGTCGGAATTGGACGAAACTTGGAGGGAAAGCTTCGTAGTATGGGAGGAGCAAGGTTTTCAAGTCGCAGGTCCAGATTGTCTAAGCACAGAAGTCGGTACTAACATGAGAGGTCGACACCGAGTTCTGCGGGTTAATCTAAAGAGTCGGCGGTTGTTTGGGGAAGCAAGAGTGTTGCTAGTAGAGTTTTCTTATGGTGATGGATAGGTGATTAGCCAAATGTTTGAGGCTATGACAATTTGTTTCTAGAACATGAAGTTGGGTGCTTTGAAGAGAGGACTTATTCTATGATGACTTGATTTGTGCCAAGTAGTCGAGGTCAAAGCTTCTGGTATGGAGTGCTAGAAATAAGGAAGGAGTGGAAGAAAACTTAGCCATAGTTGGCTAAGTGGAGAGGTTGGGACCAAATTCAAAGGTCGATGTCGAGTTCTATGCTTAGGTCCTGATAGGATGAAACTTCTGGGAGGTGATGTGGAGGGCTTGCAGATCATGCTGGAGGCGTTGACTCGTTCGTATCAGGTTGGATGATGATATAACAACATGATGAAGCTATGGTCTTTGGATGTTGGCTCGTGTTGGGAGTAGATTCCGAAGATGGCGGCTCACAAAGGGGGTGGGTTGTACGATTAGGGAATGTGGAAGGGTTCCTCGTGAATAATGGAAATTGGATTAAGCAAGAAGGGCTCGGTATCTAAATGGAACAAAGGAGGGCTTGGGTGTATGTTCTAAGGAATCATTGATGCTCGGACTGTTTTCTATTGCACTCGAAGTAGGGGTAATGTAAACGGGGACCCCTATGGGTCAATGAAGGGACTTGTATACTCTGGACCTATGGATTTGGGTCTAGTGTCCATCTTTAGGCTGCGAGACACGTTTCCAACTTTGGGCTGCGAGATATGAGAGTACAACGGAGAACTGGGATTTCCATTAATCCCTGGTAGAAAGGAGGCCGTACGAGCTACCATATAGTAAGAGCACATGCAATGATAGTTAGGATTGTTTGATGGATGCTCTGAATGTTATGGTTGCTTTGGTTGCTCTCTTTAGTAGGATATCACTCATATGTATCAGAGGAAGTAGGTATTGGAGATAGGAATACCAGGAAGATGATATTCTGTATCTGGTTTGTAGTGTATCTTTATGATATCGTAGAGTAGCATATTATAGTGTTATATGCTAACTCTTTGGTTGCAAGGACAAATCAGGTCTGGTTCGTGTACTCTTGTTCCTTACCACATTTATCTATTTAGTATTTTGAGACTCATTTACCACTCACACCGGACTATTGTCTGACCCAAGGTTTTATGCTTTGCCTTTCATTATCTTGGGTACTCTTAAATAGATAGACTAGATAACAGATCTAGGTGACGTAGTAGTTGTTTATAGGAAGTGCTGGATGGAGCTATCTCGTATTATATACATATATTGAGTCTACGCTTGTTCCGCTGAGCAATGCTGTAGTGCCCGTGACAGTGGTTGCTTATTACTATTTGTATTAGAGACAGTTGTTGAGTTTGTTTTCATTGTATAAACTCTACTATGGATGTATAACTCTATGGATATTATACTCTGATGATGATGGTATGTTCGCATTATTATTACTGTCTCTTCTGTTATATCCGTGATATCATATTTTATCCATGCCCTGACAAGTTATATGCTATATTGGTTTATTCTAAATCCCGATGATCTTCTTATAATGGTCGAACATGACAACAGTGCACTATTTATATACTATTGGTGTCAGTGGTATAGAAAAGTCATCACATTTGATATCAGAGCTTTGGCTACACGATTAACTAGAGTTGATACTATGATCCAGTAGAGATAGGGAAGGGGCTATCGCCTTAGACTGGATCGACAATGTGTGTGTGTATATACAAGAGAGTGTGTACTTGTTATAAGTTTGGTTTTCAAAACTATATAGTAATATATTATATAGTATAAGTCACATGCACATGAGCACTATAGAGTATAGACACAGTTTTCTTTACGAGAGACTAATCCTTCTTGTTACAGATAAGAGTGAGTCGACATACAAAGAGCACTGTGAGGAATTATACTTCAGGAGTAGAGGAAGAACTGGGACCAGGAGCTGCTACGCCTGATGTCCAAGCCATATTCAATGCTATGATGGCTAATATGATGAGGAATGCTCCTATAGTGGTGACGTTAAGAGGTGCTCCAGTGCAAGCGCCTAGGGCTAATTTTGTCATATTGAGCAAAGATTATTCTACTCTTGGAGGGAAGCCTTTTCATGGGACAGAGTCAGCCATAGATGTGCAAGATTGGTTGGATACCTGTGAGCGTATCTTCGGTGATATAGAGGTGGAAGATGCTATGAAATGAAATTGGCTTCGAGAAAGCTTCAAAGCTAAGCCATGGATTAGTGGAATGCTGTTATTATTGTTACTCCAGAGGATCAGTTTAGCTAGGATCAGTTCAAGACAAGGTTGAAGGAAAAGTTTATTCCGGCTGCTCAAAAGTCAGTTCTATTTAGAAAATTTGCTGATCTCAAGTAGGGAGAGATGACAGTTTCTGAATATGTGGCAGAATTTGATGCTTTTTCTAAGTATGGAATGTCGTTCATTAATGCTCCATTGAGGAAGAATGATAAATTCATCATTGTTTTGGATGACTGCTTGGGGAAAAAGCTAGTGGCACATAGATGAGCCGTTTGAGGAGCTTATAGAGAAGGCGCTTCACCATGAGAGCTTATACCCTAAGGCTAAGACTGTTATTGTTGTTTCCAGTAAGAAGAAAGAGCCAAAGCCGTAGCAAGGCAGTAAAGGCAAGAAGAAGTGGAATGAGAAGAGGAAGCAGCCTTAGGGTAAAGGCGGTAAAAAGGGTAAATGGGAGCCTGTTTGCTTCGGATGCAACAAGAAGGGTCATTTAATTAAAGACTACTAGACGAGTGAGAAGAAGAAATGTTACAACTGCAACAAGCCTGGGCATTTGAAAAGAATTATCCAAAACAAGTGAAGGATAAGCTGGTGGTGAAGGTATATGCTTTGGACGTAGTCCCGACTTCGTCGAGTGCTTCCGCAATGAAGAGAAGAGGAAGGGTGTCGTCATTCAAGGTATGCTTTCTATTGGTGATGTTCTTGTTCGAGTTTTGTTTGATACCAGTGCTTCTCATTCATTCATCTATAGTGATCTGGTAGATAGATTGGGGTTAGAACCTGAGATAGTAGACCGACCCCTAACCACGACAAACCCTGCTGGAGGCCCTACTATTCTTTGCATGGTTTTTCATAGCCTAGTTTTATCGATTCAAGGATGTTCTTTGGTTTGTGATTGCTTTGTTTTGTACTTAGTTGGTTTCGGGGCTATCTTGGGTATGGACTGGCTTAGGAAATATGCGACCATAGTGGATTATGAGAAGCTATTGATGACAGTCGGAGACGTGGATGGGTGAATGGTAGTGATTAGCTGCCTACCAGAGAATGAGGTGATGGTTAGCTTTCTATATTCGTTTGAGGTTCCACATAAGGGATTGTCATCTGTGCTTATCATTAGAGAGTATCCAGATGTTTTTGAGGAAGTGACTGGATTGCCTCCGCATAGAGAGATCGAGTTTCAGATAGACTTAGTGAAGAAAGCCAGACCGATAGTTATGCCTTTAAGGCATTCGGTACCTAGAGAGTAGAAGGAACTAGAGGTGCAAATGAATGACCTATTTATGGAAGAGTTCATTTGGAGAAGCATATCTGAGTGGGGCACACTTGTAGTATTCGCGATGAAGGCGGATGGCTCTTTGAGGTTGTGTGTGGATTATCGTGAGCTGAATGAAGTGACGAGGAAGAACAAGTATCCACTCCCATGCATTAATGACTTATTCAATTAGCTGCATTGTACGAAGGTGTTCTCCTAATGGATTTGGCAACAAGATTTCACCAGTTGAGAGTATCGAAGGAGAGTGTGCCTATTAATGTGTTTTGTACGCCCTGAGGTTTTTATGAGTGGTTGGTGATGCCTTTGGATTGACCAATGCTCCGGCTTACTTTGTAGGTCTCATGAATAGAGTTTTCAAAGACCAACTGAATAAGTTCATGCTATTGTTCGTGGTTGATATTTCGATCTACTCCAGGATTGAAGAAGAGCACAATACACACTTAAGGATTGTGCTAGAGTATTGAGAGAGCACAAGTTAAGAGAGAAGTTCTCTAAGTGTCACTTTTGGAGAGAAGAAATGAGATTCTTGGGTCATGTCAGTTCGGGATAGGGTATAGTAGTATATCCTGTGAAGATGGCAGCGGTCCAAGATTGGAATTAGCCTAAGAATGCTATGGATGTGAGAAGTTTCCTAAGATTGGAGGGATACTATAGACGCTTCATAAAGGACTTCTCGAAGCAGCGGCACCGTTGACTAATTTGATGAAGAAGAATCAGACCTTTGTATGGGATGCAAAGTGTGAGCATGCATTTGTTAGTCTGAAAGTGAGGTTGACGAGTGCACTAGTGTTGACCATTCCATGCAGAAATGAAGAGTTAACAGTATACACCAATGCTTGTCGTACTGAATTGGATGCGGTATTAATGAAAAGGGAAGGGTTGTCGCTTATGCGAGTCGACAGCTGAAGCCGCATGAAAAGAATTAACCTACTCATGATTTGGAATCGCCAGAAATTGTTTTTGCTTTGAAGACGTGGAGACACTATTTATTGGGAGAAAGGTTTGAGTTGTTCACGGACCACAAATCCTTGAAATACCTTCTCTTCGAAGGATCTCAACCTTCGATAGCAACGGTGGTTGGAGTTTTTAAACCCTTATGATTTCAGTATTTCCTACTCTCTAGGAAAAGGGAATGCAGTTGCCGATGCATTGAGTAGAAGATTTGCTGGGTTGGGAGCAATGTTCTTGGAATGGAAACAGATAGAAGGCTTGCAAAGGGGGTGGGCTGTAGGATTGGGGAATGTGGAAGGCTTCCTCGTGAATAATGGAAACTGGATTGAGCAAGAAGGGCTCGGTATCCAAATGGAGCAAAAGGAGGGCTGGTGTGTGTGTGTTAAGGAATTGTTAATGCTCAAAGTGGTTTCTATTGTATAAGAAGCAGGAGTATCATAAGTGGGGACATCCAAGGGTCAATGAAGGGGCCTGTATACCCTGGACCTATGGCTTTGGGTCTAGTATCCAGCTTTGAGCTGCGAGACACATATCCGGCTTTGGGCTACGAGATACGAGAGTACAACGGAGAACAGGGATTTCCATTTGTCCCTGGTAGAAAGGATGCCATACGAGCCATCATATATTAAGAGCACATGGGTGATAGTTAGGATTGTTTGATAGATGCTATGGTTTCTTTGTTTGCTCTCTTTAGTAGACTGTCACTCATAGGTATCGGGGGAAGTAGGTATTGGAGATAGGAATACCTGGAAGACTAATATCCTTTTTCTAGTTTGTGCTGTACCTTTATGATATTGTAAAGTAGCGTATTATAGTGTTGTATGTTAACTCTTTGGTTGCAATGACAGGTCATGTATGCTTCTTGTACCCTTGTTCCTTACCATATTTACTTGTTTAGTATTTTGAGACTCATTCACCGCTCACACCTAACTGTTGTCTTACCTAAGGTTTTATGCTTTGACTCTTATTATCTTGGGTACTCTTAAATGGGTAGACTAGATAAAAGGTCTAGGTGATGCAATAGATGTTCGGGGGACGAGCTAGATGGAGCTATCTCGTATTATATACAAATATAGAGTCTACGCTTATTCCGCTGAGCAACGTTGTGTAGCCTGTGACAGTGCTTGCTTATAGCTATTTGTATTAGAGACAGTTGTTGAGTTTGTTTCCGTTGTATAAACTCTGCTATTGATGTATAACTCTATGGATATTATACTCTGATGATGATGGTCTATTCACATTGTTAATACTGTCTCTTCTGTTATATCTGTGATATTATATTTTATCCATGCACTATGAGATATGACATGTTATATGCTATATTGGTTCATTCTAAACCCTGATGATCGTCCAATATCAGCCAAGCACAACAACAACACACTATTTATATACTATTGGTATCGGTAGTACAGGGCAGTCAACACATTTGGTAGTAGAGCTTTGGTTACACGATTAACTGGAGTTAATACCATGATCTAGTAAAGATATAGAAAGTGTTATCGCCTTAGACTGGATCAAGAATGCGTGTCTATATACGAGAGAGTGTGTACTTGTTAAAATTTTAGTTTTCAATACTATATATAGTAATATATTATATAGTATAAGTCGCATGCACATGAGCACTATAGACACAATTTTCTTTAAGAGAGACTGACCATTCTTGTAACAGATAACAAAGATTCGCCATACAAGGAACGCTATGAGGAATTCTGCTTCAAGAGTAGAGAAAGGAGCGTGATAAGGAGCTGCTATGCCTTATACCCAAGCCATGTTCAAACTATGATGGCTAATATGACGAGGAATGCTCATGGAGAGGTGGTGGGAAGAGGTGCTCCAAAGATTATTATGCTCTTGGAGGGAAGTCCTTTCATAGGACAGAGTCGGCCATAAAAGTGCATTAGTTGGATACTTTTGAGTGCATGTTCGGTGATTTGGAGGGGGAAGATGCCATGAAAATAAAGTTGGCTTTGAGACAGCTTCAGGACAGAGCTATGAATTGGTGGAATGTTGTTACTATTGCTACTCTAGAGGACGAGTTCAGCTGGGATCAATTCAAGGAAAGGTTCGACGAGAAGTTTATTCCAGTTGCTTAGAAGTCGGTTCTATTTAGAAAATTTTCCGATTTCAAGCAGAGAGAGATGACTATTTCTAAATATATGGCAGAATTTGATGCTTTGTCTAAGTATAGGATGTTGTTCATCGATACTCCATTGAGGAAGAATGAGAAATTCATCATTGGTTTGGATGACTATTTGGAGGAAAAGCTAGTGGAATATATAGATGAGTCGTTTGAGAAGCTTGTAGAGAAGGTGGTCCATATAGACTGAACTAGTGGATCATATTGTTATGTGAAAGTTACATTATATTAGTAGTGCTGATTCGTTAATGACAAGAGAAGAGCGTGTTATGTATTGATTTCCTATATTTTGGATGGGTTTACTTTACTTATTTATGGACAGTCCGGATTATCTCTGAGCCACGTTCGTGGAGAGGACCGACTATGCCTTAGTAGTTTCTTGTTTCTTTGCATATAGTTTTAATATACAATATTTTTGAGATAGTTCCCCTCACACTAGGCTTTAAGTCTGGTCCTCATTTTGTCTTTGTTTGTTTATGTCATGACATCTCTCGGGTACTCAATTGAGTAGTTTGGGAGTCAAGTGCTTTGGGGATAGGTTTACCGGATAATAGGAGCTTTCTAGAGGCGTGAAGTCGATATGTTGGATATGTTTACTTGTTATTGATGTCGTACAAGAAAATATGCTATTTTGTATATTAGACTTGTGACGTCAAATATTGTATTCTGACTTTCAATATTGATATTTGAATATCAATTGCATCCGCTAGCACAGTCTCTTGTATATTGTTTATCTTATTCTCTTCATGTATATTTAGTGTATAATATGTTATCTTCTGTTATGAGATTTCATCGATGTACCTTGGTATGATGTTTAGTTTTTTTTACCTCAATGGACTGTCTTCTGTGGTATTCATGAAACAAACGTTGTCGGCTGACGTTGACTCAAGGTATTACGAAGGGTGGGTTGTTACAGGGACAGTGAGACCAGTTTGTGTTTTGGGCATAGAAGAGACTAGTATGTTGTATTTTTATATATCATCTAAGTATTATGTAGTTTCATGTATATATATATCCTTGTGTTGTATATTACACATACCTTGTATTTTCGTGTTATATATTATGGCTGCAATTGACTCTGTGATCTCTGATATTTATATATTGTGTACTGTTCTATCCTGGAGGCACATGTGTTTATTGCTTTGTGCCGGTACTGTGTACGTGTAGGTGAGTTATTTATTCATTGCTTTAATTTACTAGTATTAGATCAAAAAAAAATTCATATATGTACCTCATATAGCCCCATTCTCTGTATTATCTAACAGTATTACTCAGTAATACTCTTGGATGATATGGATATAGAGGTGGGTGTTGCATAAACTCACGAGTACTCATTTGAGTAAGTTAAGTTCGTAGGATTAAATAGATTACTATTTTGAAGGCAAATAAAGCTGCAAAGTTAAAGCAGGAGGCTTAGTTATCTATTTACTTTTTATTCAACTATATATAAACTTGGATCTATAACTAGTTAATTGTAGATGCTAACATCTTCATATGTCAAGCATGTTTCGCTTGTTAATATATTACTGAATTTATTCCTACGATGGACCGTTTTGGGAAAATAATTATGTAAAAGACAAATTATAGAATGGAAATTTATTTAGTTGATCTACTTACTTATTGTTAAAAATACTGATCACATTTTTTTACATTGAAATGATTTTAATGATGAATGCAACACTATCATCGTTAATTTTGGGTCTCGAAATAGGGAATATTACAATCTTACCCACTTCTATGCTTAGCCACATTGAAATTCATTCAAGTTAAATTATTACATTTCTAAAATATGTTAACTTTTAAAATGGTGATCCTTAAATGATTTTAATGAAATTTGAACAAGTTTATGCAATTATTAAACTTTAACTATTATGTGACGATGGAACAAAACATTAGTTAGTCCATTAACACTCACAAACTATGCCAAGAAATTTTTTATAGCTTGCCTTCTAATTCAATTAAAATCGTGGGATGAATATGTAAAAGTTTTCTTAAAGAAATTTTACCCCTTAGAAAAAGCATCAAAATTCGAAGTGAAATTGATAATTTTCATCAAGTTGAAGGTGAATCTTTTAGAAAATATTTTACAAGATTTGATGAACTTTTAATAAAACGTCCATGCCACAATTTGAAAAATGGACTCTTTGCTAAATTTTATATGATGGACTTGAAAATTACTCTCGAACAATGCTTGAATTAACATGTTAAGGAAATGTTTTAGCACTACATCACAATGCCACTGGAAATATATTGAAAATTTAGATGAAAAATCAACCAAATAGGAATGATCCAATGAGAAATCAATCTTTTCAAGATCTAATATATATTTGGTAGGATCATCTTTAGCCTTTGAAGCAAAAATTGATGAGATGATAAACAAATATGATAATGTTTTTGCATCAAATCGGCCAAATTAAGTTTCTCAAGCTTAGTGTTATAAATGTAATGTTCTAAACCACAATGCCGATCAATGTCCTCACTCGATTGAACGAATCAATAGTTTTAACAAAGTTAGGAACTGTCCATTCTCTCCAATATACAATCCTAGTTGGACAAAAACATCCTAACTTCATTGGGAAGCAAAACACTTCAAACATAAATTTGCTTCGGTCATTTTTTTGGCATTACCAAACAATGCTTTGAATCCTCCTTTGAACTCAATGGATTTCATCAAAACATTGCACCACCTTTGTAAAATTCCTTTTCGAAAGTTAACACAAAGATCTTTTAGCATAGTGTTTGGTGCATGGTGTAGCTTTCCAGGATGGTAGGGGTTCGAGTTCCATGGTTGTCACATTTGGTATCAGAGCTTATACATAGCCTGAATTGTGTGTTGGAATGTCGAGGATGTCAGTCAGTGTGGTGCTGATGCAAGTTACAAGCGCAATGCTTGGATGGTGTGAGATGATGAGCCAATGAGGACGTTAGTCAATTAAAGTGGGGAGGGGGATGGGAGGAGCCTGTAATATCCCATTCGAAAAGTTAACATAAATATCTTTTGGCACCGTGGTAGGTGCATAGTGTTACTTTCCGGGATGGTAAGGATTCGAATCCCATGGTTATCACAACCTTCTCGGAACCAAGCACCTAATATTTCATTCCACTGGTTGATAAACACGTGTAAACACTTGAGTTTTTGGAATCTTTACCTAAAGCGACCACTCAAAATCTTCAGTCAAATATCAACTTGCAAAATTTGCTAATATCATACATGCCTAATACGAGTCAATCGATCACTAGACCTGAAATGCAAATGAGTCAATTAGCCACTATAATGAGTGAATAAGAAAGACACTTGTTTCCAAGTCAACCTATTCCAAACTCTAACAGTCAGAACACAAGTTCGAACCAAACCATGTCATTCAAGATAGCCATGTAAATCAAACGAATGCTACCACCACTTTGTGGTCTACTAAGTGAATTGACAACCATTCGAACAACTTCTTGGAATTCCTTCCAACACTTTGAAAATAACGAAGGATTCTGATCATAAAATCTTATCAACCTCCAAGTCTAATTCTTTTCTAGGTCAAGTAGACCAACCTATTAGTTTTCAATATCACTTACACATCGAATTCGGCATAAGAAAGACTCAAAACAAATGGAAAAGTTTTTAGAGATTTTCAAGCAATATAAAGTGAGTCTTCCTTTATTTAGACATCATCCAAAAAGTCCCAAATTACGCTAAATATTTGAAAGGGTTTTGGACTCAAAAAAGACACACACAAGTGTTAGAAAAAAATCTTGTGAGCAATCGGTCTAACTGAGATATCATCGCATTCCATTTCAGTGAAATATAAAGATCCTTGTTTCCCTATAGTCTCACGTATGTTAGGAGAAAGAAAATTAACAAATGTTTGTTAG
Source organism: Allium fistulosum (assembly GCA_030737815.1). Classification (NCBI taxonomy): domain Eukaryota; kingdom Viridiplantae; phylum Streptophyta; class Magnoliopsida; order Asparagales; family Amaryllidaceae; genus Allium; species Allium fistulosum. The sequence goes on along the minus strand of CM060901.1, from coordinate 1,076,625,005 downwards.
TCATAGGTGCTAGCATAAACTTTCTCCCATATTCAGTTTACTAGCAACTAGGTTTGGGTGAGCTTAAACCTTCAAAGGTCGCCCTTTGATCAATTGCTTGTTCTATAAAGAATCTGATATAAGAAATCGAGAATATATTATAAAGTAAGGGAATTCATTTTATATTTGATTTCAACATCCTTGAAACACAATATGTAAATAATCATATGAGTCAAATTCAATTGATTTTAGGATATCTTTTCTTGGTAACCTCAAATGCCATAATCAACCATCGAGATGGTCTAAAAAATCTCTAATATGAAAATAGACCTAAATAGCTTTAGGTTAGAAGATAAATCAAACAAAACATATGATCACACGTTGGAAGCAAGAGAAATTCCTAAAAAACATGAAGGTGAAATAGTTAACCTTAATAAAGAATATAAATTGAATTACAAACCATTTTTTCAATCCATTCCGGATGAGATCCAAGACAGGATTCCCTTCGAATCTCACGTCAAGCCTGTAACTCAACCAATTTCATTGATTGAGTAACCTCCCCGGTTAGAGCTCAAACCTCTTTCATCATACCTAAATTACATATAATTATATGAAAACAATGACTTTCCCATCATTATTTCTACCAATCTTTCTCTTGAATAAAAAATGTCTCTTCTTTCGATTTATTTGAAAAACCAAGAAGCGATTAGGTGGTCAATTGCTAATGTTAAGGGAACCAACCTTATGATTTTCAACATCGCATTCACATATTTAATGAAAGCCAAGCCTACTCCTGACTCGCAATGAAGGCTCAACCCAATAATGAAAGATGATATTCATGAAGAAATTCTGAAAAGTCTTGATAATGATATAAATTATCCTATTTTTTATATTTCATTGTCAGCTTAATCATGTCGTGCTAAAATATTTGGTGAGCTGTATCAAGGATGAAGCTAATGAACTTATTCCAACTGTACTCAAACAGTTTGGCGCATTTTAATTAACTATCAGAAGCTTAACGTTTCAACTCATAAAGATCATTTTCCTTTTCCTTTCATTTACAAAATGCTTGAAATATTAGTTGGTCATGAATTCTATTATTTTCTCAATGGTTACTGTAGTTATAAAAAAATTTCATTTGCTCATGAGGATTAAGAAAAAAATTACTTTCATGTGTCCTTTCGATAACTTTGCTTATTATTGTATGCCATTAGAATTTTTTAATGCTGGTTAAAATGAATGGTTCATATATTTTTTAACATGATCAAATGTTTTTAGATATTTTTATAGATGACTTATCCATCTATAGAAATTCATATTCCACATTCTCACATTATCTTGAGTAAGTCTTTATTAGACGTAAAGAGAAACACTTAAGTTTAAATTGGAAAAAATGCCACTTTATGATCAAGCAAGTGAAGTCATGAGACATGTCATTTCAGATAAGGGCATTGAGGTAGATAAAGCAAAAGTTGAAGTGTTAGCACCAAAATTGGTCACTAACCTCGTTGAGAAAGATTGTGTAGAGAGATAAATGAGGAAAGTAAATTTAAACAGAGAGCAATATGCTAAATTAAATGCAAAGACGAGAACACCAGATTTATAGTGGTTCGGCGTAACTACCTACGTCCACTTTGAGGTTAATCTTTATTGCTTTACTTGATAATCGATTACAGATACAATCCGTACACCAATTACTTGAATGCAATTGCTGAGTAAAAAGGATGAGTCTTGAAAGCGGTAGAGTCTCCCTAGTGTTCCCGAAAAAAGGTCCATTTCACTGTGCCCCTGCCTCTCTATTTATAGACGAAGATGGGTTGGACTTCCCTGGTGAGCCGAGTGGCAAGATACCTCGGTCCAAAGCAAGTAACTTCTGTGAGTCAAACCATGAATGCCGAACGACAAATGCCGAGCGACAGATGTCGAACGATGTCTTCAAGCCGAACAAGGCAGTACGTTGAGTGGAATGTGCAGGCCGAATGAGATCTGATGTCGTTCGAGGGGAGATGCCGAACGAGGCATGAATGCCGAACGAGGCATGAATGCCGACCGAGCCTGGAATGCCGGACAAGGCTGGTGTTTGTACCAAAAATGGGCACAACACTCTTCGGAAGTCTTTGAAGAGATAAAAGTGAAGAATGAAAATTAAAACTGTGGATTATCTAACAAAAACTCCAAATAACAGAAAATAAATTGCAAAGACAAGCGATTTAGAGTGGTTCGGCGTTTTGCCTACGTCCACTATGAAGTTTGATGATTTTATTGCTCGATACTTGAAGATTACAATAGTCAATAATGTAATACAACTGAATTCAAATGCTAAGTGTCAATCTAAAGCAGCGGCGGTGTTCTGGAGTGAATCTGGCAGAATCTGGGCGCTCTTCAGTACTTAGAATTCTCCGACCCCTTTTCTGAATGACCAGGGGCTCTATTTATAGGTGTAGGAGGCTGATATTTCGCCTAAAATGAGGGGAGACCAGTTCAGGTACGTCAGGGGGCCCACATGGCCGAAATCTGGAGATCCGGGCCCGCTTTGGGATCGATTCGACCCTTGGTTTGAATCGATCAAGAAATTATCCAATCGAGCTGGAATTTGGTGTGTACATTCTTCATCATGCGTTTGAGCTTCTGTGAAAATTTCATGGGATTTGGACTTGTAGAACTCGAGTTATGATCGATTCAAGTTGGTGTTTTTCGTATTCTGGAGTCGTTCGAATCGATATGCTCGAATCGATTCGTTCGAATCGATCTTCCTGCTCGTGAAGATGGTGACGTGGTGTGCTTTCTTCGAATCGATCCGGTTTCCATTCCGGATTGACTGGGTCGACTCCACATTCCTAGCTGTTGTGGCCTAATGGATTCGAGGTAGCTTACGGGATGGAGTCGAGGCGCATCTATCATATGGATTCGAAGTAGGCAAAGGGGATGGATTCGAAGGTAAGCTTCCACGATGGATTCGAAGCAGACAAAGGGGATGGATTCGAAGGTAAGTTTCACGACGGATTCGAAGCTGGCAAAAGGGATGGATTCGAAGGTAAGCTTCCACGATGGATTCGAAGCTGGCAAAGGGGATGGATTCGAAGATGATCGAGTCGACCTTAATGGATTCGAATACAAGGTTGTTTCCTCCATTTTCCATCGGTGATATCTTGAGCATACGAACTCGGATTGACTTGAAAATTGGAACGTCGTTTCCTCTGGCCTTGCTCGGCATATCTTATCAATCGTAGCCCGATCCGGACTTGAACAAATTTCATCGATATCCGTAGCGATCCTTACGCGTAACCGACTTCCGAGGCGATCTGTCACCGGTATCTAGCCAAGTCCTTGGTGTCACGGCCTTGCCAAAAGGCGGGATAACATTTGCCCCCCAAAGTACGTCTTGTGTAAACATGACGTGCTTTGAAAAGCTACAGTCCCTTGTTGAACAATGATCATATGCTTTATCGAAAAATTGTCTTCTTTGCTGTCGTAATCAATCGTTGTATGATCATGATTGACTGTTAGGCTTTTGAGTCATGACGAGATGAACATTTGATTTCTGCTGATGATAAAGATCAAAACAGTAGTCAAAAATACGTGCATACGTGTATTATCTTGACCTTGGTTAACGTTGCGTGATCGCAAGTTGTTGTCAGTTCGGTTTGTTATCGAAATCTGCATCGGTCCTCTCCTGAACCGATTTGAGATTTGAGTCAAAACCTTACTTTTATGATTGTCTATGGTTATCCTCCCGCATCGATCCCCTCCTGAATCGGTATGAAGAGTAGACAAGCAATTTTTAACATTGAGACTATTCGTCCATTTTCATCAGTGGTTGGCGATGGATTCGAAGCTGTGCCTCTTCGAATCGATATTGCGTGGATTCGATGTTCTCTGAGTTGATGGAGTCAAAGTTGTGAGTGCTCGAATCAATGCTGCTTTGTTTCGATGTTGTTGGATTGGATTCGATGTGGCAAAGGATCCGCAATCGAGGGATTCGAACTTGACTTGTTCGAATCGAGGGAGTCGAACGTTCCCCTTGGCTCTTCTGACGCCGTGCTTCGAATCGACGAGTTAGACCCGTTATTCCCGGTTGCGCTTGACCGGGAGACGAATGGTCTCGTTTCCCCTATATATACCGGGGTCCTGTTCACTTTTAACTTTTCACTTTTTCTGTTTCGAGAGCTTCTTCTTCGAATCGATATTTCCAAGGCCAAGACAAACCTGCTCTCCTTAAAACAATCGATCCCTTCCACGCTTTTACTCGAAATCAGAACAGGTATTCAATGGATCGATTCGAGACGAGAAAAGTAAACTATTCTCGCTTTAGAAAAACTCTAAGGAGTGATAAGATTTGAATGAAGTGGGTCGACTCGATGGAGTCGAGGAGTGATGTCTTTTGAGTTCCAGCGATTATAGTGTCGTTTCCCGTTGCTTCGCATCGATCCAGGCACGAGCCATTCGAATCGATCTTGAATGCATAGCTTCGAATCGATGGTTTTAAGAAAAAGGAAAGAAAGTTCGTGGCAATCGATTCGAAGTAGCGATACTCTGATCGATTCGAAGGACATCAATCTCGATCGATTCGAAGTCAGGCATAGACCATGGATTCGAAGTGTTCCTCTATCCCAATGTTGCATCGAATCGATCCATATGGATTCGAAGCAATTGGAACCAAACTTCATCGATTCGTCCTGCATCGATTCGCACCGATGGATTCGAACATCTTCGTCTTAGGAGACCATTACTTCTTGACTTGCTCCATCATATGAACTACGACCAGTTTCAAGTTATTCTCTGATGAACTTAATGAACTTTGGCATACTTGACTCCGACGAGCTTCGGCCTTGCATAATCGAACTTGACCAACAGACTTGAACCTGAATTTCCTTTGAAGCTCATCGATGGAACCATGACTTAACCAATAATACAACTGATTTATACTTGAAGTTGGTCCGTAGCGTTTGGACGGTGCGGAAATGACGGTCAGCGATGACGGTCACTTTCTTTCTTAAATTCCCAAGTTATGTTGTACGAACATCTCGCTTCATTCTGTTAAATTTGCTCGAGTGATGTATAATACTTGCACTGCACGACACGTTCACACACACTACACTGGGGCATGCACGGGCTTGTTCATAAACTTAACGTTGCTTTCTAATGAGTTAGCTAATTATGGAATCTTCGAGCTCTCAACAACAAGAGGTACAGAGCTCGACTCCTCCGGTGCTGGAGATTCCCGATATCCCTGCCGATATAATCGATCCAGCTCCAGACGAATTGCCGGAGGTGATATTTATTGAGGACCCTGTTGACTCGGTTCAGTCCAACATTTCTGAATCCTTATTGGGACGAATATGCTTAAAGCATAACATATCTCTTGGTGACGTACTATTGCCCAGCGCCACCGATAGACCGCACAATCCGCCTGAAGGATATACAGCATTCTACCGTCATGCTTGTGCGGCTGGAACTCTTCCTCCCTTCAATCAATATATCAGAAGGATGCTATCCTATTTAGGGATCGCTCCTTCACAACTTCATCCCAACGGGCACGCGTTGCTGAATAGTGTCTTCGTAATATTTATGGACTGTCTTTTTCGCCCGCCGAGGCCCTCCGAGATCAGACACATATTTAACTTCAAGAGCAGGGGTGATAGCCCGTCGTTTACATTCTTGGAGGCAGTTAGAAATTGCCAAGTTGTAGTTGGAGCTTGGACGCGCCTGAGCTATTTCAAGAACGAATGGTTCTACGTTCGGTGCCCTCCGGGTTTCGCTAGGCGATGGTTGTCTAGACGTAAGCGCCTTAACCTGTTTCTTTGACCAATAGCTCTTCGGTGTTAAAATTGACATTTCATTCCTTTTTCAGCTATTATCTCTAGGCCCGATGGAGGGCGTTTCAAGGGTACCGTCCGGAGTCTTCAAGAAGTCCCAAGCGAGCTGAGGCATATTGACTTGGTGCTGAACGACTATAACTTAAGGGTTCTGGGTTTGATCAACATTAATCAAAGCATAGTTGTTGAGGGATTTTCAAAGTCCGTCTCCAAGAAGGAAAATAAGAAGAAACCCAAGAAGAGAAAAGCGAAGAGGTCACTCGGGATCAGAATAATCGAGGCGAGTGACGAAGAAAGAACCCAGACGGATTCAGAGCCAATGGCTGACCTTTCGGGAAACTTGGAGGAATCGGGAGAAAAACGGAAAGGCAAGGCCGCCGTTTCCAAAAAACTTAAGTCAAAGGGGGGAAAATCTGTAGATGTGTTTCTTCCTGCTTCCGGAGTTATGATTTCTGAGGCCGCCCCTTCTCATTCGAGAGATTCTCTCAAAGGGCTTGACGATATTCCTATCCCAGATTATATATCGATCTCTCATAATCCTGGGTTGGAGGAATTACAAGATGTCCTAAATATGAGCGAGCCCTTTCCTTTAAGTGCGGTCCACACTTCCGGTCGGTTTGGGGGTTTACACATTTACACACACTTCCACGGCACTTCATGACTTCTGCATAGTAAGCATTGCTTTATGGGATTTTAATCCTTAATTCTTTCTTATCGCAGGTGAGATGTCAGGACGTGGCTCCACTCTAGATAAGCTTCGGAATGTGCGACAATCTTCTCCATTTTACGATTCCCGTAGGAGAGAGACAGATAGGGACCATGGGCGAGGCTACTCGAGTCAAGAACGTTATGATAGAGACAGAGACTACTCGCGTAACCGTTCTGGTTATGATTACTCTGATAGAGACCGGGGATACCAGCACCGACCCCGATCTCGTTCTCCTCCGCCTCCCAGGGCTCCAGTAGACCTCCCAGGGCCATCTCATCAGCAACAGTTGCCTTCTCAATCTTCTCGGCCTGACGCTCAACGGCCAAGAGTGGAACCAACGGCAGCCGCTATAATTGAACAAGTTCCGGCTGAGTTGACAAGCGAGGGAGCTGCTAAACTCGCCCAAATGAAAAACGACTACCCGGAAATATGCATGGATGGCTATATCTTCCCTCCTAACTTCAAAAGAATCCCTCCAGAAGCCGAGACCACTGCTCATAATTACATCCACGACTTCTATGCTCAGTACAAGGAGTGGTATAAGGCAGCCGTGAAGGCTTCTAGAGTAGCTTTCGACAGGGCGAAAGTCATTGCTGAACGTGATGTTGACATTGCGAAGCAGAAACGCATCATTCAAGTTCTTCAATCCGAAGTGGAAACGTCTCGAAAGTCAGAGCTTGAAACACTTAAGAAACACGAGGGTGTCGTGGCCAAATTAGCGAGGATGCAGCAAGAACATTGCGCCACAGTGGAAGAGATGGGCCATCGTAATACCACCGTTGCAGCTGAGCGAGACTTAGCCGTTAAAGAGCTGAACGAGCTCAAGGCCAAATTCGCTGAAATGGTGAAGGAGAAGGACGATGCGAACGCTACTGCTCAAGAGGCTTGCGACCAAGCAGTATCCCTCAGGGCCGAACTTGCTGCGGCGGCGGTCAAGGCTAAGTCTGTGGAAGCGGAGATTCAGGAAAAAATCTTGGAGGAGAGGTCTAGGCTAGATGCTGAGTTTGACGATCTCTTAGTCACGTATAACGCTAATGTGCTGGAACACAGAAATCTAGCGTGGCTGGGAGATGACTCCATGATCTTGTACAATGCCTGGACCCGGCTGGTGAATGAGAAGAGAGCAGCGCATCCAGATGGAGCACTTGACGACTTTGAACTGGAGATGCGTCTGCTTACTGAGGATGAGAGGAAGACCCTTCATGAGGTGGTAATCTCCATGGCGAAAGAAAAACTCGGCGTCCAATCTCTAGAGACAGGCGAAGGTTCGGGGACCGTGCATCACGAGGCAAGTGTTGGAGCCGTAATCCCAACATTGCCCGAAACCACTGGTGCGGTAGACCCCCAATCTGTTCCTGCATATAATCCTGACCAACCGTTATTATCTTCCGCCGATGATTCTACCCATGTTTCGGTCCAGACTAAGGAAGGTATTTGAACGCTTCTCGTAGTTTAGTAGTGAAGGACCTTAAGCAACACACTTGGCTAACAATCTTCGTTTTGTCGTATTTCAGTGACCGAAGCTATTGTTTTTGCGCCCCTTGCTTTATCAGTTCCTCACCAAACACAAGGGGTTGTTTTTTCTGAGGCCATCACGACTTCTACTTTGATTGGCGAGGAGGGAGATGCAAATATGTTTTCTTTCAGCGCTCAAATGATTGAGGAGCTTCTCAATGAACCCATCGATCCCTCTGCCAACCCGTCCGATGTTGTGAATGAGGCTGCTCCGGCCGCTAGTTTATCTATACCAGCTATTGGCACATCCGATGCGGCCCAAGCATCTCGTGAGGACGACGTTTTAGCTGAGATTGCTGCCGAGATGGCAGCAGGGAATGTAGGTTCTAGTCCGCCCGGGCCTGCCCCGTTAATGGTGATTTCGCCGGGTGGTACTGTATTGATAGAGACCGCTCCTGTCCCTCCTCCTGCTACTACTCCTATGCCCCCAGCTCGTCCTCCTAGAAGAACTTCCGTCGCCTCCAGCTCTGAGGAAGATGTTGACATTATATCGCTGCCGGAGGGCAAGCCTGAAAAGAGCAAGCGATTGAGGAAGAAGTCGGGCAGCGGATCGGGTGGAGCTACTCCGAAGAAGAAGATAAGGAAGAAGAAAGAATGAACCTCTTTCTTTAAATCTCTGTTGCGTAGGGTAGCATTTTGTTGATTTTTCTATAGCCGTGTATAGATGTGGATTCGGCTCCCACTAGCAGAATTTTTCATAAACACTTTGTAATCAGATTCTTTTTGTTGATAATGGAAATGAAAATCTATTCCCTTTCTGTCTTCAACTTGTTATGTGTTATGGTTCTGCCCCCTGTATTGGAGAGAAGTGTGGAGTTGACGTATATTTATACCCCGTTTCGCGCTCCGGAGTTCGGGGTAGGATGAGTGTTTATACTCCGTCTCGCACTCTGGGAGTACGGAGTTAGATGAATGTTTATATTCCGTCTCGCACTCTGGGAGCACGGAGTTAGGAGAATGTTTATACTCCGCCTCGTGCTCTGGGAGCACGGAGTTAGAAGAATGTTTATACTCCGCCTCGCGCTCTGGGAGCACGGAGTTGGAAGAATGTTTATACTCCGCCTCGCACTCTGGGAGTACGGAGTTAGAAGAATGTTTATACTCCGCCTCGCACTCTGGGAGTACGGAGTTAGATGAATGTTTATACTCCGCCTCGCACTCTGGGAGCACGGAGTTAAGTAAAAAGCTTGTACCCAGCTCGCGCTCTCGGAGTACTCTGGGGTTTAGGAAAAATGTTTATACTCCGCCTCGCACTCTGGGAGTACGGAGTTAGATGTGAGTTTATACTCCGCCTCACGCTCTGGGAGCACGGAGTTTAGTAAAATGTTTATACTCCGCCTCGCACTCTGGGAGTACGGAGTTGAATGAAGGGTTGTCGTGTATCAACCCATTTTCGTGGCCTGATGTGATGGCTTGCCCCCGAGCTCGGGTTTCATTTAGCGAGTGGTTGATTGCTTCACAGCCACTCCCTACTTGAATAAATTCCACTGTGTGATGGAACTTAGCTCTTCGTGCATCGTGATGTTGTACATTGTATTTAATGAATCACAGCTCTGGCTCGAAGAGATGGCATTTTATTGCTGAAATAAGAAAATATGGCGAATCAGTTGCCTTATTACAAATTCTAATTTCGAAATGCAAAAGTAAATTGCTGAATAAAAAACATAATGAAATAAATAAAGCCTGTCATATGTAATAGCGACGGAGACTCTCGCTGTTCCAGGCTCTCGGTAAAACTAGACCGTCCACTGTTGATAGTTTGAATGTGCCATCTCCAAGTCGTTGCGTAATCACGTACGGTCCTTCCCAATTTGGTTTCATGTGTGAAGGAACCGGGTATACTCTCTTGAGGACCAGATCGCCGAGATCAAAGGTTCGGGGGCGAACTTTGGTGTTATATAATCGGGCGACCCGACTTCGGTAAGCGGCCGCTCTTAAATCAGCTTCTTCTCGTTTCTCGTCCAACAGATCCAAAGACTCAGCGAGTAATATAGCGTTTGTTTTCGGATCGTAATAAGTTACGCGGTGAGAAAATACTTCTGTCTCAACTGGAATGACGGCCTCCGAGCCATAGGATAAGGAAAATGGGGTGTGTCCAGTCGCGGTCTTGTGAGTTGTTCGATAAGCCCATAATGCCATAGGAAGTTCATCGACCCATTTACCCCCAGCCTTTTCCAGTCGTTTCTTTAAGATGGATTTGATGACTTTGTTAACAGCTTCGACCTGACCATTTGCTTGTGGATGTGCGACTGCAGAGAACTTTTTATGAATATGAAATCGTTGGCAGAAACTCTTGAACTCTGAACTTTCGAATTGGGTCCCGTTATCGGTGATGATGGTGTGCGGGAGTCCAAATCGGCAAATGATATTGCGGACCACAAAGTTTATCACTTTCTTTGACGTAATCGTTGCAAGAGCTTCAGCCTCGGCCCATTTTGTGAAGTAGTCAACTGCGACGATGGCATACTTCGCACCACCTTTTGCCAGAGGTAAAGCGCCAATGATATCGATGCCCCACATAGCGAACGGCCAGGGACTGACCATTTGAGTTAACTCGGTAGGCGGGGCTCTTGGAATTCGAGCGTGTTTTTGGCACTTGTCGCACTTTCTGGCGTAATTGGCTGCATCTCGATTCACTGTCGGCCAGTAATATCCATATCGGAGTATTTTCTTAGCAAGGGCTTGTCCACCGGTGTGGTCGCCGCATTCTCCCTCGTGCACATCATGTAACACTCGTCTGACTTCGTCGTGAGCTATACACCGGAGAAGTGGAACAGAATAACCTTTTCTATACATGATCCCATCCTGAATGATGAATCGCGAAGCTTTTCGTAGAATTTGCCTTTTCTCATTTCGGTGTTCAGGCAATATCCCATCCTCAATGTAATTTCGATACGGAGTCATCCATGATTCTCTGCTGGGAAAGGTCTCTAACACATCATTCGTTTTGATTTGATCGATGCTTGGGAAAGGCAACGTTTCGACCGGGACGAGTCCCATTTGCTGTGCTTCACCTGTGCTGGCCAACTTTGCCAATGAATCGGCCTTTTGATTGCGATCTCGTGGTATGTAGTAAATAGCATAATAATCAAACTGATCCAGCGCTTCCTGAACTCGGGCTAGATAAGCGGCTAACCTTCGATCTCTCGCTTGATATTCTCCTCGTACTTGACACACAACCAACTGTGAATCACAATAAACTTCTATAGCGATAATTTTTAGATCTCTGGCAAGCTTTAACCCAGCCAACAGGGCTTCGTACTCGGCTTCATTGTTGGTTGCGTGAAAATCAAACTTCAAAGCATAGCATATGGATCGACCTTCGGGGGTTTCTAGTACAACTCCAGCGCCCGAACATCGATCGTTTGATGCACCATCTGTATAAAGTTTCCATACATATTCAGGAGACTCGCTGGTTTCAGGTAATTCGTCAGGAACAGTAAATTCAGCTAAGACTTGCCCCTGAATGGCTCTCCGCGGAGCATAAGTAATGTCAAATTGGCTCAGTTCAATATTCCACTTGAGTAACCTTCCAGACGTCTCAGGCCGCGTGAGGACCTGTCGTAACGGCTGATCGGTATACACAGTAAGCGGATGTGCTTGGAAATAAGGACGAAGCTTTCTCGAGGCAATGACCAAGCAGTAAGCCAGTTTCTCCAACCTGGGGTAATTTCTTTCAGCTCCGGTCAATCGTTTACTGACATAATAGACCGGTTTTTGCACTCGATCTTCTTCCCGGACCAAAGCAGCACTGATCGCATGCTCCGATACCGCCAGATAAAGGTATAATTGTTCATGATCAATTGGCTTCGACAAAATCGGTGGCGTAGAGAGATGCTGAACCAGCGATCGGAATGCGCCTTCACATTCCGTGGTCCATTCAAAGTTTCGTTTCCCTTTCCGGATTAGATCAAAGAAAGGAATACATTTATCAGTGGATTTCGAGATGAACCTGCTTAGCGCTGCTACCTTCCCGTTGAGACTCTGGACTTGCTTTATGGTCTTCGGGGTTTGCAAATTCCTTATTGCCCAGATCTTTTCGGGGTTTGCCTCTATCCCACGAGCGTTAACGATGAACCCTAGAAACTTTCCGGATGCGACGCCGAAGTGGCATTTTAGCGGGTTAAGCTTCATTCCATACTCGCGTAAGATACAGAACATTGAATTTAAATCCTTGACGTGATCTGTGGAAAATCGGGACTTAACTAACATGTCATCCACATAGACTTCCATGGTCTTCCCGATCTGATCAGCGAACATTCGATTAACCAAGCGTTGGTAAGTTGCTCCGGCATTCTTTAAACCAAAGGGCATGACTCTGTAACAGTAGAGTCCCAGATCGGTTACAAAACTAGTATGTTCTTGATCGGGTAGATGCATGGGTATCTGATTATAACCGGAATAAGCATCCATAAAGGATAACAATTCATGACCTGCAGTTGAGTCAACGAGTTGGTCAATTCGGGGAAGTGGAAAACTATCTTTTGGACAGGCTTTGTTTAAATCAGAGTAGTCGACACAAGTTCTCCATTTCCCGTTCGGTTTCCGAACCATTACCGGATTTGACACCCACTCCGGGTATAGAGCATCTCGGATGAAACCATTTGAATGCAATTTGTCAATTTCTTCTTTAAGGGCGGCAGATCTCTCTGGATCCATACCACGCCTCTTTTGCTTGACCGGAACATGTCGCGGGTCTATATTCAAAGAGTGACTTGCAATGTTTGGTGGGATTCCGCACATGTCGGAGTGCGTCCAGGCAAAGACATCAAGATTTGCCTGAAGAAATTCAACCAATTCCTGTTGTATCTGTTTTCCCAGTTGAGATCCAACTTTTAGTACTTTCGAGTCGTCATCCTCACTGACCGGGACGTCCACAGTCAGTTCGGCTGGAGACGCTTGATTCTCTTCTACTTCATCTTTATCTTCGCTATCTCTAGGGTCAAGATCTCTAAGGAATTGGTAGTGGTGCCCGGGCCGGGGCCCAGGCGTTAGCTGTCAATTATCAGTAAAACGGACGCAGAGAGATTCCTCTACGCCCTTTCCTTTCTCCTTCTTCTGTGCTTCTCGCAATTCAGCAACATAACAGGCTCTTCCTGCTGCCTGATCTCCTTGAATAATTCCTATACCATGATCGGTTGGGAATTTTAAAGTCAAACACCACGGGGCAATGGCTGCCCTGAATTCAGCAAGAGCTGGTCGACCCAGGAATGCATTGTACGGTGAAGCAATGTCAAGAACAACAAATTGCAGTAGTCGGACTCTCCTGCGCTCTCCGATCCCTAGTTCCACTGGTAGTTCCACTATTCCAGTAGGTATTGTTGCACTGCCATTGAAGCCATGAACCCGGGATTGGCAGGGTTTTAGGTCCTTTGCTTCCATCTTCATTAAATCGTAAGCTCGCTTGAATAGAATGTTTACAGAACTCCCACTGTCAACCAGGATCCTCTTCATCCAAGCAGGACCAACCTGGGCAGATATGACCAGTGGATCAATCGTTGGAGCTTCGATTTTGTCAGCATCTCTGCTCCTGAATATGATATCGTCAGACATCGTTTTTTGTTGCTTAGCCGGGGTTCCATCCTCACAATTACTGCAGCATTCGAAGCTCGCATGCCTGATAGAGCTAGCATACGACTCCATTTCCCTCCAGCTCCTGTCCGCTGGATGAGGACCACCACTTATGGTATTGATAACTAGCCTCCCGCCTGTACGAGCGGGTTCCTCTTGTCTTTCCTGATCTTGCGCACAGTTTGGATTTGATGGGCCCGCACCACCAGACTGCGGCGCCCGCACGAATTGATCTAACTTCCTCTCCCTGATCAACTTTTCTATGAGATCTTGCAAATGGCGACAGTCATTAGTATTGTGGCCATAGCTCTCATGAAACCTACAAAACTTTCCCGTCTGAATCTGCCTTTCTGACGACCGCTTCGGAGCGGGTTTCTTATACTGTTCTGTGTTGCAAGTTTGCAGGTACACATTTTCCAGTGATGTGTTTAACGGTGTATAACTTTCAAACATCGGAGCCCTACGCCGTGGGCCTGGATTCGGGTCTCTCTTCTTATTCTGACCATTGCCACCTCTTGGCTGAGTTTGCTTGTTTTGTATGTTTAACTGGACTTTCCCGGAATTGTCACCGGACTGTTTAACTGCGACATTGCTTTGTATTCCCTCACTTCCGGGTTTTGCATCGTCCTGCTTCCTAGACTGTTTCGCGTCCTCTTGCCGTAAGAATTGAGCGGCTTTGGAGTAGAAACGGTCCAACGATGCGGGGGGTTTTCCGGCTAACCAGTTTCCAAATTCAGAATCGGGATCAATTCCCTTTGTCAACGCCATTAAAATTGAGTTGTCATTGGGATTACTAATTTCCACGCATGCCGCATGGAATCTCTCCAAGTAACGCCTTAATGTTTCCCCACGAGCCTGGGTAACATTGGACAGGGTGTTAACATCTTTGGGTCTGGCAACATGCATACGGAACTGCTCAACAAACTTCTTAGCCAATTGGTCAAATGACGAAATAGATCTTGGAGGTAGTCTTGTAAACCACATTGTTGCAATTCCTCCCAGTGAAATGGGGAAGCTGCGGCATTTTACTGCATCGTCGGCCCTTGCGGCCCTCATTGACCATTCGTATTTCAGTATGTGTTGATTGGGATCAGAATTTCCTTCGTACATAGGGAGAGTTGGCATTCTGAATCGCCGAGGAGGTTCAGCGTATAGTATCTCGTCCGTGAAAGGAGTATGGCTTCGAGAAATTCCCCAATCGTCATTGGTAAGCCCTTGGCTTTCACGGATCATCTGACGTATCATAGTCGAGATGTCTGGCATCGCTACATTTTGAGCATGCTGAGCTAAGGTGTGGTCGGGTTCCACAATGCGAGTTTGGACCGGGCGCTGTCGACGGTCCAAGTTTCGCCTCCTTGGCTCAGCGTCTTCCGGGACGTATGGTTCAGAAGTACGTCCTTGTTGTTGATTACCCGAATCTGGAAGATATCGGGTATCGACCCTTGTTTCTGCCGTGGCAGCTGTGACATGATTGTCCGTAGTATATTGTGGAGTGCGGCCACCTCGTGCTGATGGCCCAGCCTGGAAGCTAGTTGATGGTCCTACGTACCCTCAATTGCCCGACAGTCAGGGCGGGCTGGTATCCCGTAGTCTGAGCATAATCTCCGTCTAATCGGGGACGGGTAGATCTACGATGATAGTCAGATGAGGCAGAACTTTCAGTGGGTGAGCGGGAAACATCATCCCTTCTGGACCTCCTTCGGCCCTGGCGGTTCAGTTGATTTGTCAACTCAATATTGGCTCGCAACTGTTCGGCTAACTGTTGCCGACTCTGAGTCAATTCTTGGAGTAACATCTGAAATTCTTGTCTAGTGACTGCCCCAGACGGATCCGAGTGGGCAGTGTTGTCTTGGTTGGGTGGCTGCTGTTGAGCAGGATTTTGTCCATCCCTACCTTCTTGTCCTGGAGCTGCAGAAGTGGTTCTCGTGCTAACCATTTTGAACGATGAATCCTTTTCCTAGATTTTATGCAAATCTGAGTAGAATGGAAGGACTGTGAATCGAAGATCTGGATCTTCCTCTTGGATTTGTGCAATCCGGTATCGATGGTAGATCCAAGGAGCAGGAGAAAAAAGCTGGTTTTTTCTCAGTGAAAGCACCAAAGTGTTTGTACCAAAAATGGGCACAACACTCTTCGGAAGTCTTTGAAGAGATAAAAGTGAAGAATGAAAATTAAAACTGTGGATTATCTAACAAAAACTCCAAATAACAGAAAATAAATTGCAAAGACAAGCGATTTAGAGTGGTTCGGCGTTTTGCCTACGTCCACTATGAAGTTTGATGATTTTATTGCTCGATACTTGAAGATTACAATAGTCAATAATGTAATACAACTGAATTCAAATGCTAAGTGTCAATCTAAAGCAGCGGCGGTGTTCTGGAGTGAATCTGGCAGAATCTGGGCGCTCTTCAGTACTTAGAATTCTCCGACCCCTTTTCTGAATGACCAGGGGCTCTATTTATAGGTGTAGGAGGCTGATATTTCGCCTAAAATGAGGGGAGACCAGTTCAGGTACGTCAGGGGGCCCACATGGCCGAAATCTGGAGATCCGGGCCCGCTTTGGGATCGATTCGACCCTTGGTTCGAATCGATCAAGAAATTATCCAATCGAGCTGGAATTTGGTGTGTACATTCTTCATCATGCGTTTGAGCTTCTGTGAAAATTTCATGGGATTTGGACTTGTAGAACTCGAGTTATGATCGATTCAAGTTGGTGTTTTTCGTATTCTGGAGTCGTTCGAATCGATATGCTCGAATCGATTCGTTCGAATCGATCTTCCTGCTCGTGAAGATGGTGACGTGGTGTGCTTTCTTCGAATCGATCCGGTTTCCATTCCGGATTGACTGGGTCGACTCCACATTCCTAGCTGTTGTGGCCTAATGGATTCGAGGTAGCTTACGGGATGGAGTCGAGGCGCATCTATCATATGGATTCGAAGTAGGCAAAGGGGATGGATTCGAAGGTAAGCTTCCACGATGGATTCGAAGCAGACAAAGGGGATGGATTCGAAGGTAAGTTTCACGACGGATTCGAAGCTGGCAAAAGGGATGGATTCGAAGGTAAGCTTCCACGATGGATTCGAAGCTGGCAAAGGGGATGGATTCGAAGATGATCGAGTCGACCTTAATGGATTCGAATACAAGGTTGTTTCCTCCATTTTCCATCGGTGATATCTTGAGCATACGAACTCGGATTGACTTGAAAATTGGAACGTCGTTTCCTCTGGCCTTGCTCGGCATATCTTATCAATCGTAGCCCGATCCGGACTTGAACAAATTTCATCGATATCCGTAGCGATCCTTACGCGTAACCGACTTCCGAGGCGATCTGTCACCGGTATCTAGCCAAGTCCTTGGTGTCACGGCCTTGCCAAAAGGCGGGATAACAGCTGGAATGCCGGTCGAGGCTGTAATGCCGAGCGACCACTGAATGCCGGTCGAGGCTATAATGCCGAACGACCACTGAATGCCGGTCGAGGCAGTAATGGCGAGCGAGGCTAGAACGCCGGTCGAGGCTGGAATGCCGGTCGAGGCTGTAATGATAAAACGACCATTGATTGCCGGTCGAGGTTGTAATGCCGAACGACCACTGAATGCCGGTCGAGGCTGTAATGCCGAGCGACCACTGATTGCCGGTCGAGGCTGTAATGTCGAACGACCACTGAATGCCGGTCGAGGCTGTAATGCCGAGCGACCACTGAATGCCGGACGAGCCATGAATTGCCGAATGATCCAGCTATGTCAAATGACGTGGTTGCCTGGTCAAACCTCCAGGTAACACTTGCCCCCCAAAGTGCATCATGTGGTCAAACGTGATGTGCTTTGAATCACGAGCACCCCATACTCTCTCCTAAACTCTCGCTTTGTTTCTCCGGAGGGATTTCCTGAATGCCGAACGAAACGTTGAGTGCCGAACGATATTGGATGCCGAACGGTATTAGACGCCGAACAAGACCTGAGTGCCGAACGACATTGGATGCCGAATGACAATTGGATGCCGAACGACCCTGCCTTGACCGGTTCTATAGGTTGATGCCTGTTCAGCTTCCTTCCTCTATAAAAGATGATACTTCTTCTCCTTCTCCCTTTTACTCTTATCTCTACACCACCGTTCTTACAAACTCGAGCCTTTCCAATCCCTCGCCAACACCTTTCCAACTCCTTTAATCCCCGAGTCTCCTTGGTTACGTCCCGATTGCCTTCCACAGCGAGCCCGAACAGATCTCCACTTCAAATTCAAGTATCTCGCCAGATTCCTTCTCCTTCTTTTAGGTATGGAAACTTCGCATACCCAAATCTCTTCGACTAGAGACTTTGGATGAGACTCGGATTATAATTTTCCCTCAATTTATAAGTAACGAAAGTCTCATAGATTAGGAAGTTGGGTTTGAAGTTTAAACAGGCCCTAGGATTAAACGAAGTGGAAGTCGAAAGAAGGTGCTAGCCCGGTGAGATCCGGTTAGGTTTTAGATGTCCGGACGCTGGTGGCGTGTGAATTGAAGTGTGGGAGTAAAGGTGTGAGGTCGAGGTTGGGCTCAGACGCCGAGCGATGCAGCTCGGTATGATCACGGCTCGGCATGACTCGCTTATGCCGACCGATGAAGAGGAAATACCAGAGTGAAGTCAGGGAGGATGGAAGTAAGCGATTCGGTGTATCTGGCTCATATGTTGGCCCAGAGAATGCCGGACGGTGGACTTAGGCCGGATGACATTTCGGCCGAGCGGGGTTGATGCCGAGCGACATTTAGGCCGAACGACATTCTAGGCCGAGCGGGGTTGATGCCGAGCGACATTTAGGCCGAACGACATTTTAGGCCGAGCGGGGTTGATGCCGAGCGATATTTAGGCCGAACGACATTTTGGCCGTGTGTTTCAAGTGTCGCTCGGTCTTGACCTTCGATGAATGGACAACGACAGTCGAAATCATTCCAACTCGAACATAACCCTTGTTGAACTCACTTATTTCCCATGCCCATTCATATGACAAAAAACAAGGACAAGGACTTAAAAAAACCAGCATATCGAACTAATCCGAACTGATGACTCCCTGGTTTCAACAACTATAAGCCTAAATTCAAATCGATAAAAACAGATAACAGCCTTTAACATATAGTGCCAATGTCCGAGTCCAAAATTGAAAAACACGATAGGGTAGGTTTTCGGAGACGGTCAGCGATGACGGTCTTTGAAGATGACAATTCAAAGCTCAACTTTATATCATCAACTCTGCGACTTTTAATTTCTCAGCACTTATTTTGGATGATCACACTAGTTCACACACCACACAGGGGGAATACTTACGTTGTTAAGTCTAATGTTAATTGTTTTTCAAGTATAGTTCAAACAAGTGCTTTGTTGGATTCGATCTTCGTTAGAGATGTCTAGAAAATCTAGCTCTGCTACGATCTCAGACTGACCTGGGCCATCCTCTAGACAAGAAGTTGTAGATACTTCGAATCCGTTGACTACCCCTGCTCAAAACTTACCGAGCGTCGCGACAACATCCGTCGATTTAGCTCCTGACGCTCTGGAGGCAGCCATTTTCTTAGACGACCCAGCTGACTCGCAGTTCTCAAAGATTAACGAAAGTACACTCCGTCGGATATGCTCTGTCCACGGAATCCCTTTCGACGACGTGTTAGTTCCTTCAGGGAATGATCGTCCGCACTTGCCCCCAGCCGGGTATACAGCCTGCAATAAGTTCATGTGCTGGGTCAGTAGCGTTCCACCCTTCAACTCCTTCCTTCGCGACTTATTGTAATATATCGAGATCGCTCCTTCACAACTGCCTCCGAACAGTCATGCTTTCTTATATGGCACTTGCATCCTTTTTATGAGTGTCTTCTCCAGGCTTCTGACTCCAGGCGATATCCGCTATATTTATCGCTTCAAGAGACAGTCGGATAGCCCGTCTTTTATATTTCTGGAGCCATATAGTAAATGCCAAATCCTGACTGGGGCATGGAGCGAATTCGCCCAGTACAAGCAGGAGTTTTTCTATGTTCGTTGTCCTTTCGGTTTCACTAGAAGATG
This sequence comes from Allium fistulosum, assembly GCA_030737815.1. Classification (NCBI taxonomy): domain Eukaryota; kingdom Viridiplantae; phylum Streptophyta; class Magnoliopsida; order Asparagales; family Amaryllidaceae; genus Allium; species Allium fistulosum. The sequence continues at coordinate 1,076,605,382 of CM060901.1, read as the reverse complement.
GGTGGAAGGGAGTAAGTTCGTTTTCTAGATCAACACTTGAATTTGGCGGAATCTGCATCTTTTCTGACTTTTTATCCACTTTTTCAGGTATCACTCCACGTCCTGAGGGCTCCGGATACTCTTAAGCAGTGGCAACTATCCGAGCTCTCCCCGCAGAAGATCGGGACATCAAATCCCTCATTTCAAATGAGTCACTTGCGAGATTCGGGATGTTGGCAGAAGGTCGCGGAATAAACCTTCCCCAAGGCGTCACACTATCCAGACCTGCTGCAGGCAAGGGAAAAAGGCAGGCTGGGCCTTCAACGTGTAATGCTCCTGACACGCCAGAAGAGGGGGAAATTAGAGAAGGCAAAACGCCCGAAGTACTGGGTGAAAATATTAATCCCACTCAGGATCCGACGGTCGAAGTCCACGATATTGAGACGTCATCCTCCACTTCAAAGGGAAAGAAGAAAATGACCTATAAGTTGAGGAGGACGAAAGTGGGCGAAACTTCTAAAGTTACCATTATTCCAAAGGAGAGAGAAACTTCCTCACAGCACTTAGAAAGTTCTCTGAAGGGCCTGTCGGACCTTACCATTCCTGACGATTTACTCAACTACGGTTTCGAGGATCCAGAGGCCCTCAAGCTTCATTCGCCTGCTAGAGGCGATACGGGAGTTCAAGCCTAAGTCCAGGGAGATAAAACTCCAATTAGTAAAGAAACTGGTCCGTCGGGGGGAAACACTAGGACACACACGGACACGCGCACTTCACCATGCACTTTAATCTTAGCCGTCACCCTGTTCTTTTCTAACTTGTCGTTATTCTTATTCTATGCAGGTGACATGGGACACTCCCACGGATTCGATCGTCTTCACGGCTCATCCATCTTTCACCATTTCGGTCGGGATTCGGGCTCCGGTAAGCACCGCGATAGAGACGACTCCGGAGACCGAGACAACCGTCCCCGAGAGTTGATTTATCGAAAGAAATCTCACAGCCAGTCTTCATACTCTCGCGATCCTCCCCCTCAAATAGAGCAAGGCAGAGAAAAGCCTTCGCAGAAGGGGTCTCAACCCGATGTTTCCCGAGATCAACATTCTGGTTCATCAAGCACACGACAATCTCGGGAACATCATAAGAGAACAGAACTTTCAAAACCTCCTCCCCCTGTTCCCGCGGTAGACCCAACGATATCGGAGAAGCTGGCCGAGCTTAAAGCTAAATTTCCCAAAATCTGCTTTGACGGTCTGAAGTTCCTTCCAGCAATTCATCACATTCCGGGGCATGTCAAGCAGAGTGCCATCGCTTGCAACAACGACGTCTATGTTTAACATGACACGTTTTTTTAATTAGTCGAAAAAGTCTCGGAAATCTCCGTTGAGTGTCAACAAGAAATCGACCGCTTGAAGCTTGAAGCTATCTTCGATAAGGACATTATCAAAAATCAGGATGAAGAGCTCGCTTCATTCAAATCCCAACTCGAGGCCACCGAACAAAGTGCTAAAGACACTACCGAGGCTGTCACTCATCTAGAGATGACTCACAAAAAGGAACCTGACGAAGCGGTCCAATGCAGTGGGGCCTTGGCTTTAGAAAAAGATTATATTCATAAAGAAAGGGATGCACTCGCCCTGCAAGTCAAAGAGTTGAAAGAGTTATTCTCTAAGGATAAGGAAGAGAAGATAGCTGCTCAAGAGGAGTCTCAACGATATTGCAATAAGATTGTTGCTACACGACTCTTGAAGGCGAAGCTCGACGATGAGCTTTCTAAGGTCGGGATGATGAAGGACGAAGCCCGTGAGGAGGGCAAGGGAATAGCTTCCGCGGAGATCGACTCCCGCTTGAAGCGACTGTAGAGGCCGGAAGAGAGGAGATCAAGTGTATGTTTGACCCACTGATAGCCGAATACAATGCCCGTGTCCTCATGCACCGGGACTTGACTTTCTTAGGCGAGGGCTACCTTGAATCTTTAGCCGAGGCTTGGGAGACTTTAATAAAGATTAGAAAGGTGGAGTCGGGCACCGAGGAGGTCGACGAGGAGGCTTTAGTGAAAGAGTTTCTCAGAGGGAACGAGCCATCGGACTTGTCTGCAGCTATGGCTCTCTTTGGCAAAGGCTCTTCTCCATCAAAGGAGAAAAATGACATAGTTGGTCCATCTGGAACCGAGGCTGCGGCTCCTCCTTCTACTCAATCGGCCGATCGGCCAGCACTTGATCCATTCGAGCATCACGTTGGTTATGATCCGGAAGATCCCGGCCTCGGCATTCACGTGCTATCCCCCATTCTAGAGGGTGAGACTCCTCGCACAGCTGAAAGCCAGCAAGAAACCGGTATATAACTCTTCTCCTCACAGTTCAAAGAACTGTCGTTTTCGGCGAGAGGCTATTGTGTCCTAACGTTTATCTCTTGTGATTTTGCGCAGGCCGTTCTGACCCCGATCCGTCTCCAAGGAGCGATGATGCCAAGGAGACGATGGGGAAAACAAGCGACGCTACTCACGCGGGAGTAACCCCCGGTCCTGATGCTCAAGTGATCGGGGCGCTCGACGATGATAAGTATGAAACTTCGTCCCCCGTTGAAGGGAGTTATGAAATTGAAATCACGGGCGCCTCAGAACACACTTCGAATGTGAGTATGAAGGAGCAGCTTGAGGAAGAGAAAAAGAAGAAAGTTGAGGTCAAGATCGAGTCTCAAGTAGTAGAACTTGACGATCCATTGATCAGGCCTCTAAAAGTCATTCTTCCTAGCAGATCCAAACCATTGGATGTTCCTCCTCCCACTCCTGATACCGTTTCTCTGGCGAGCAAAAAGTCCAAGAGAAAGCGCGAGGGCGAAGAGTCGTCCGCACAAACAAAGGAAGACAAGAAGCTAAAGAAACCGAAGAAGTAGCTCCTACACTCGTTCGACGAGGGTTAGCTTAGGTCATGCAACTACTTTTACTTTTTCATTTTCGTAGTTTATGTAGATAGACTTTTGACTCCGAGCTTTGAAGGAGTGATTGTATAACCCCATTTGGATTAATGAATAAAGTTAGGTTTCTTTGTCTTTCGAATGTAGCTTTCTGTATGACTGTGGTCGAAACTCAAGTTCTTATGAGTTACATAAATTCCCAATCCACTTTCACATTGCTCGGACATTCTTTGGAATTGTACATCTCTTATTTCACATTTCTGGTACTTAGAATACTTTTCAATTCACACTCTGGGGACTTTGAGTGCTCCAGTTCGCATTCAGGGGACTTGGAGATGTAAGTCGTTTATACTCTAATCCACACTCCGGGGACTTAGAGTACTCCAGTCCGCGTTCAGGGGACTTGGAGATTTAAGTCATTTATACTCTAATCCGCGCTCTGGGGACTTAGAGTACTCCGGTCCGCATTCAGGGGACTCGGAGATTTAAGTCGTTTATACTCTAGTCCGTGCTCTGGGGACTTAGAGTACTCTGGTCCGCATTCAGGGAACTCGGAGATTTAAGTCGTTTATACTCTAGTCCGCGCTCCAGGGACTTAGAGTACTCCGGTCCACATTCAGGGGACTTGGAGATTTATGTCGTTTATACTCTAATCCACACTTCGGGGACTTAGAGTACTCCAGTCCGCGTTCAGGGGACTCGGAGATTTAAGTCGTTTATGTTATCCCGCCTTTTGGCAAGGCCGGGATATCAACAGACTGATTGAAAACCAAGTATCGCTCGTCATGGATATCGATGAATTCTGTCCGAGTTCGGATCGAGCTACAATTGATATGACGTGACAAGCACCGCCAAAGAGAGCCAACGTCCCAAGTTTCAAGTCAATCCGAGTTCATACGTTCAAGTTATGATCAATTCAACATAGAGGAAACGGCCCAGCCCTCGTATCCATCTCTATGGTCAATTTCGTATCCACCAAGGGTGCGCTCAGGTCGCATCGATCACATTCGCGTCGACCAGTTCATAGCATTTCGTATCAATCAAAGGTCCTGTGACTTCGTATCCATCATCGAACTCTGGTTCGAATCGATCACGTTCGTATCGATCAGAGGTCTAGCGACTTCGTATCCATCAACGTCTCCTTATTCGAACCCATTAGCATCACCCTACTTCGTATCCATCGGTAGATAGTCTATTTTGCATCCATCAACTGAGACAACAGTCACTGCTTCGTATCCATCATGGAAGCCTCTCTTCGAATCGATAAGTAAGGTCTTGTTCGAATCCATCAAGTCAACAAGCCTGGATGGCATGTCATTCCTTGATACGAACGAAGCGATATTCATGGATGCAACACGGTCAACTCGGAGCAAAAGGCGGATCGATGCGAGGAGTGCGCGCCACGTCGCCGCGTTATCACATGCAACCATCGATTCGAAGGCATGGATTCGAAGCGATGGACTCGAAGCAAGCAGCCGACTGAAAAACTCCAACTCGTATCGATCATATCTCAAGATCTACTGATCCAAATTCAATGAAATTTTCACAGGAGCTTGCACACACACTAAGGAATGTCTCTGCCAAATTTCATCTCGATTGGACGTTTTCTTGATCGATTCAAATGGATTTCGAATCGATCCCAAAGTGGGCCCCGATTTCCTGAAGGCGGGCGCGTGGGCCTCCTCACGGGCCAGAAGTGGTCTCCCAAAATTTAGGCGAAATATCAGCCTCCTACACATATAAATAGGACCCCTGGTCATTCAGAAAAGGGGATCTGGATTTTGAAGCGCCCAGACTCTACCGGATCGAGATTTGCATCTTATTCTTACTATTGAATCCGAATTCCAAGCTATAATTCGCTGTTGTTCGCTGTAATCACTTGTAATCATTGAAAGAGAATCAATAAAATCATCAAAACTTCATAGTGGACGTAGGCGATACGCTGAACCACTCTAAATTGCTTGTCTGCGTATTTACAATTCTGTTTATTGGAGTTTTTGTTAGATAATCTCTGTTTTACATTTATGTTCTTCATTTTATCTCTTCAAATAACTCCCGAAGAGTGTTGTGCCCATTTTTGGTACAAACAGTTTATACTCTAGTCCGTGCTCCGGGGACTTAGAGTACTCCGGTCCGCATTCAGGGGACTTGGAGATTTAAGTCGTTTATACTCTAATCCACACTCCGGGGACTTAGAGTACTCAAGTCCGCGTTCAGGGGACTCGGAGATTTAAGTCGTTTATAATCTAGTCCGCGCTCCGGGGACTTAGAGTACTCCGGTCCGCATTCAGGGGACTTAGAGTAATCCGGTCCGCATTCAGGGGACTCGGAGATTTAAGTCGTTTATACTCTAGTCCGCGCTCTGGGGACTTAGAGTACTCCGGTCCGCATTCAGGGAACTCGGAGATTTAAGTCGTTTATACTACAGTCCGCGCTTCGGGGACTTAGAGTACTCCGGTCCGCATTCAGGGGACTTGGAGATTTAAGTCGTTTATACTCTAATCCACACTCCGGGGACTAAGAATACTCCAGTCCGTGTTCAGGGGACTCGGAGATTTAAGTCGTTTATACTCTAGTCCGCACTCCGGGGACTTAGAGTACTCAGGTCCGCATTCAGGGGACTTGGAGATTTAAGTCGTTTATACTCTAATCCACACTCCGGGGACTTAGAGTACTCCAGTCCGCATTCAGGGGACTCGGAGATTTAAGTCATTTATACTCTAGTCCGCGCTCCGGGGACTTAGAGTACTCCGGTCCGCATTCAGGGGACTTGGAGATTTAAGTCGTTTATACTCTAGTCCGCGCTCTGGGGACTTAGAGTACTCCGGTCCGCATTTAGGGGACTCGGAGATTTAAGTCGTTTATGCAAGCTCGTATGTCATACGAAATAACGTAACTTCAGTAGTTTATCACCAGACTATAAGGTACAGAAACATCAGTAATTCATGGAAAAGACGGCTTCAAGCCTTTATTAATGAAAACAAACTACATTGTCCGATTACATGCTAAAAAGGGGACTAAGAATCAATGGAATAAAAACATACGGGAAATAATTGCAACTAAAATATGAAAGAAACATGCTAAATATAATATCGTCGCAAATGTTCACTATTCCATGCTCGGGGGAGTGTCACGCCATCAATGGTCGCTAGCTTGAAAGTTCCTTCTCCAAGCTTCCGTTCAACGACATACGGACCTTCCCAGTTGGGATTCATACGTGATGGTACCGGGAAAACTCATTTCAAAACGAGATCACCCACATCAAAGATTCTTGGGTGGACTTTTTCATTGTAATATCACTTGACTCGGTGCCTATATGCTGCCGCCCTTAATTCAGCTTCTTCACGTTTTTCATCAACGCAGTCCAGTGATTCCAACAAGAGATCATGATTCGTCTTAGGATCATAATGTGTCACCCGATGTGATGGAACTTCAAGCTCCACGGGTATAACAGCTTTCGAGCCGTATGCCAATGCGAATGGAGTGTGGCCAGTCGCGGACTTATGGGTAGTTCTATAAGCCCATAGCGCTGTTGGAAGTTCATCTACCCACTTGCCTCCAGCCTTTTCCAAACGCTTCTTCAATATGGACTTGATTATTTTGTTCACGGCTTCAACTTGTCCATTAGCCTTCGGATGAGCAACGGCGGCGAACTTTTTCTCAATGTCGTACTTAAAACAGAAATCCTTGAACTCTCTACTTTCAAATTGAGTTCCGTTGTCTGTAATGATGGTTCGCGGGAGGCCAAAGCGACATATAATGTTTCTTACAACGAAATTAATGACCTTCTTGGAGGTGATTATGGCTAAAGGCTCTGCCTCGGCCCATTTTGTGAAGTAGTCGACCGCAACTATCGCGTATTTTGCACCATATTTGGATATAGGAAAAGAACCGATTATGTCGATTCCCCAGATTGCAAACGGCCATGGACTAACCATTTGCGTGAGTTCCGTCGGTGGAGCTCTTGGGATTTTTGCGTATCTTTGACACTTGTCACATTTTCTTACATAGTCTACAGCATCCTTATTCACAGTTGGCCAATAGTATCCATAGCGGAGGATCTTTTTTGCTTGTGTCTGCCCCCCAGTATGATCGCCGCATTCTCCTTCGTGAACTTCCTCCAAGACTCGCTTTGTTTCATCACGGGCGATGCACCGTAGTAAGGGAACCGAGAACCCCCTCCGATACATTACTCCTCCCTACATCACATATCGCTCGGCTTTGCGAATGACCTGTCGCCTTTCGCTTCTTTTCTCGGGCAAAGTCCCGTTTAGTAGGTATTGTTTGAAAGGAGTTATCCACGACTCCTTCTCGATTTCCGTTTCCAACACAAAATCGACTTCCATCACATCTATGCTTGGAGCATGTAAGGTTTCGACGGGAACTAATCCCATTTGCTGTGCATTGCCAGTGCTTGCGAATTTGGCCAACGAGTCGGCTTCCTTATTCTGCTCATGCGGGACATGCGAAATGCCATAATGTTCGAAGTTCGCCAATAGTTCCTGAACCAGAGCAAGGTACGGAGCAAGCTTTTGTCCCCTTGCTTGGTAATCTCCTCGCACTTGGTACACCACCAGCTGCGAGTCACAAAAGATTTCAACCGATTTTACCCCGAGTTCTCCAACGAGCTTTAAACCAGCAATCAATGCTTCATATTCTGCTTCATTATTCGTAGCCGGGAAATTGAGCTTCAAAGCATAACAAATCGATCGATTTTCTGGAGTCACAAGGACTACACCAGCCCCGGAGCAACGGTCATTTGATGCCCCACCGGTGTACAATTTCCATTGAATGGGGGGAATGACACTATGACCATCTGGTTCGTCTGATACAGTAAACTCAGCAATGAAATCTGCTAATTCTTGCCCCTGTATGGCTCTTCGTGGCAGGTAGGTAATATCAAATTGACTCAATTCGATATTCCATTTTAACATCCTTCCAGAAGTTTCTGGTCGTTGGAGTACCTGTCGCAAGGGCTGATCGGTATAGATACAAACCGAGTGCGCTTGAAAGTACGGACGCAGCTTACATGATGCAATCACCAAGCAATAGGCCAACTTCTCAATCTTAGGATAATTTCTTTCTGCCCCCGTTAAATGTTTACTAACGTAATACACCGGCTTTTGGACTCGATCCTCCTCGCGGACCAAAGCCGCACTTATAGCATGCGGGGATACGGCCAAGTATACGTACATCATTTCGTGGTCTACTAGTTTTGACAGCACTGGAGGACTCTCCAAATGCCTTACCAGATCTCGGAATGCTTCCTCACAGTTGGATGTCCATTCGAAATTCCTCTTTCCTTTCTTTATTATATCGAAGAAGGGAATGCACTTGTCTGTGGCTCTAGATATAAATCGACTCAGCGCAACCACCTTTCCATTCAAGCTTTGTACCTGTTTTATAGTTCTGGGCACTTTTACATCTCGAATAGCTTGAATCTTTTCCGGGTTAGCTTCAATTCCCCGGGCGTTAACAATGAATCCCAAAAACTTCCCCGACGCAACGCCGAAGGAATACCTCAGAGGGTTGATCTTCATCCCATAATATCTGAGTATACCGAACATCTCTGCTAAGTCTCGAATGTGGTCGTTTGACTGTCGTGACTTCACGAGCATGTCATCCACATAGACTTCTATCGTTCTACCAATCTGATCTTTGAACATTCGATTCTCCTAACGCTGATAGGTCGCTCCCGCGTTTTTCAATCCAAAAGGCATTACTACATAATAATATAGCCCAACATCTGTGACGAAACTGGTGTGCTCCTGGTCCGGAATGTGCATCGGGATCTGATTGTATCCCGAGTACGCATCCATGAATGACAACAACTCGTTTCCTGCAGTGGAGTCGACCAACTGATCAATTCTAGGTAATGGGAAACTGTCCTTGGGGCATGCTTTGTTCAAATCGGAATAATCTACGCAAGTTCTCCATTTCCCGTTCGCCTTTTTCACCAGCACGGGGTTTGATACCCATTTAGGGTAGAGGGCGTCGTGGACGAACCCATTGGCTTTGAGTTTGTCCACCACCTCTCTGAGAGCAGCGGACCTCTCTGGGTCCATTCCTCTCCTCTTTTGCTTAACTGGGACGTACTTCGGGTCTATGTTCAACATATGACTCGTAATAGCGGGAGAGATCCCACACATGTCGGAATGCGTCCAAGTGAAAACATCAAGATTCCCTCGGAGGAAATCACTAAGGTCTTCGGTCATCAAGGGGCTGAGTTGTGATCCAATCCTCAGCACTCGCGATGGATCGTCTCGGCTGACTGAAATGTCAATCGTCAGTTCAGTCGGTGCTACTTTTTCCTCCCTGGGTTCCTCATCGTCGTCTCTCGGATCTATTTCTCTGAAGATCCGAGAATCATGTCCGAGCCAGGGCTCGGGCATTACTTGTTAATTTTCAGTATGCTGAATGCGGACAGAATTGTCCGCAACCTTTCCTTTCTCTCTTCGCTGGGCCTCTCGAAGCTCAGCCACATAATAGGCACGACCAGTCGCCTGGTCACCATGAACAACACCTACTCCTTTGTCAGTCGGAAATTTTAAAGTCAAACACCACGGGGCCAATGCTGCCCTAAATTCAGCCAGGGCCGGTCGGCCCAGAAACACATTGTATGGAGAATCTACATCCAAAACTACGAAAGGTAGGATTCGCACTCTCCTACGCTCTCCCTGTCCCAGTTCAACTGGTAACTCAATATATCCCACTGCATCAGTCGCTGCGCCATTAAAGCCATGGATACGAGCCTTAGACGGCTTCAAATCCTTCGTCTCCATCTTCATATGGTCATAGGCCTTCTTGAAGATGATATTGACAGAACTTCCACAATCAATCAAAATTCTTTTCACAAAAGCCGGTCCGATTGTCGCAGATATGACCATCGGGTCAATGGTAGTTGCTTCCACCTAGTCAGCATCTCTGCTCCTGAATACTATATCGTCTGTCATCATGCACAGCTGTTTAGCAGGGGTCCCATCCTCTACGTTGGAATAACACTCAAAATCTGCATGCCTCAGGGAATTAACATACCACTCCATTTATTTCCAGTTCTTATCTGCAGGGTGAGGTCTGCCGATGATCGTGTTTATGACTAGTCTGCCCACGGTCCGAGCAGGCTCCTCGGGGTGACGTGGAGCTGGTGCACGACCGGGATTGGACGTTCCCTGTCCACCTTCTTGTGGATTCTTTATGAACTCCTGTAACTTTTTCTGCCTAATCAACTTCTCTATAGCGTCGTGAAGGTGTCTGCACTCTTTATTATTGTGTCCATAAGTCTCATGAAAGCGGCAATACTTCCCGGTCCGCTTTTGTTCTTCGGTTGATTCCTTTGGGCGTGGATTTCTGTACTGAAAGGTGTTGCAAGTTGATAGGTAGATATTTTCAAGAGATGCATTCAGTGGGGTGTACTCCCTGTAGGTTGTAATTCTCGGCTTCCATTTCCCCGCTTCTCTCTTCTTCCCCTGATTTCTTCCTCCGGATTCCTTAGATTGCCCGGGCTTGTTCTGGACATTGACCTGAACTTTCCCCGAGTTGTCTCCAGATTGCTTCACAGCAATGTTTCTTTTTATGGTCTCCTGAACAGGCCCCGGTGCCTTATCTCACCTTATCCACCTGGCTTCCTCTCTTCTTATGAACTGATGTGCCTTTGAGTAAAAACGCTCTAGCGTAGTTGGAGGTTTTCCTGCCAGCCAATCTCCAAACTCTGAATCCGGATCCACACCTCGCATCACAGCCATAAGAATTGCGTGATCATTGGGATTACTAACTTCAGTAGCCACAACATGGAATCTCTGCAAATACTCCTTCAACGACTCCCCAGGAGCTTGGATTACACTTGATAGAGACATCACGTCCTTTGGACGAGTAGTATGTATTCTGAATTGTTCTATAAATTTCTTTGCCAACTCCTAGAAACTGGATACGGACCGCGGAGGAAGTCGGGTGAACCGCATAGTAGCGATCCCAGATAGAGTTATTGGAAAGCACCTACACTTGGTTGCATCATTTGCTCTAGCTAAATCCATCATCCATTTGTACCTCATCACATGCTGCCTGGGATCAGTCTTTCCTTCGTAAGCCGGGATAGTTTGCATGCTAAACTTCCTGGGGTACTCAACCCATAGAACAGTGTCTATGAACGGAGTATGACTTCTGGATAACCCCCAATCATCATTCGACAAGCCTTGACTCTCTTTCATCAACTGTCTGATCATAGTTGTTAGGTCTAGGGTTTGTATGGAAGATGGAAGGTTGGAGTCTGTCCTACGGGATTAATCAGGTTGATGCCTCCTCTGCTGGCGATCTGCCAAACGTGCATCTTGAGGTTTGGCATCATCGGCGTCTTGGTGAGCCGGGCGTCCATCCTCCACCTGCACTCCAGCTCCTAAGTTTCCAGTTCCTGCTCGGTCACGGTCTCTGAGGTGTAAATGGTCCCCAGTTGTTCGAATAGCAGCACCTGCCTGCGCAGTTTCAGTCTTGCGGCGTCTACGCTTGGGAGGTTCATCGGACGAAGTCGAGCTGTCAGATGAAGAGTAAGGAGTTGGTCTGCCACCAGCATTCTGATGCTGTTGTTGAGTGAGCTGCGCCATAAGGTTGGCGTTAGCTTGCATATGCTCCCCAAGTTGTCTCCTACTTTCCCTGAGCTCTCTCATCAAGTCGTTGAACTCTATTCTGGTGACAACTTGCATTTGGTCCTCGGCGGTAGTCCCTGCACCTAGATTTGCTTGCTGATTGCTAGGCCCTGCTTGTTGTACGCTGTTATCCCACTTTTTGGCAAGGCCGTGACACCAAGGAATTGACTAGTAACCAATGACGGCCCGTCCTAGAGATCAATTATACACAGGCTCACTATGGGTATCGATGAATTTTGTCCGAGTCTGGATCGAGCTAAAATTGGTAGGACATAACAAGCTAAGCCATGAGAGCCAACGTTCCAAATCTCAAGTCAGTCTGAGTTCGTATGCTCAAGTTATGAACGATACAAAATTGGACGAAAACAAATCACTGGTCGACTTGCTCCCTTCGACTCGCTCCACATCCCTCAGATGCCTGCTTCGACTCGCTTCGCATCCACCAGAAATGACTCCTTCGACTCGCTCCCTTTGACTCGCTTCGCAACAATCAGATGCCTATTTCGACTCGCTCCGTTCGAACCACTGTTCGACTCCATCAACTTCGACTCCATTGACGAAGCCACTGCTCAAACCTCTCAGGACGCTCCATTTCGACTCGCTCAACCAGTACACACTTTGACTCGCTCGATCTGGGCACATTTCGACTCGCTCAACCAGTGCACACTTCGACTCGCTCGATCTGGGCACACTTCGACTCGCTCAATCGGTGAACATTTCGACTCACTCGAGACAACATCAAAGGCAGAGTGATCCAAAGACTCAAGCGCCACGTCACCGAGTCGAACGGAAGCGAGTCGAAACGGGAGCGAGTCGAACCAAACAGCCACTGAGAATCGCATTTCGTATCGATCATATCTCCTAATCTACAAATCCAAATGCTATGAAATTTTCACAGAAGACTATGTGCATGCTAAAGAATGTCCACGCCAAATTTCGACCCCATTAGATGAAATCTTGATCGATACGAAATTTGTTCGTATCTATCACGGATCAGACCGAAACTTCACGGGCTTGGGCGTGCGGGCCTGGTCACGTGTCAAAGAGGGTCTCCCGAAATCTGAGCGAAATACCAGCCTCCTACACCTATAAATAGACCCCCAAAGCCAACAGAAAAGGGGTTCTTCTGCCTCTTTGAGATCTCCAACGCCCGGACTCGTCCAGATCCAGATCTGAACTCCATTGCTGCTGCTACCAATGAATTTCACTGCTGCAAATCATTGTTATTCGCTGTAATTTGCTGAAATCAATTGTAAACACAAAAGAAAGATTAATAAAGCAAACTACTTCATAGTGGACGTAGGCAATACGCCGAACCACTCTAAATTCTTGTGTCTTCCTGCATTTTAATTATTCTCATTTTTGAAATTTGGAATCTTTGTTAGATAATTTCTCTTTTTTCATTTAATTTATTCACTTTATCTCTTCAAAAACTTCCGAAAAGTGTTATGCCCAATTTTGGTACAAACACTTTGGTGCGCTTTCATTGAGAAAAACCCAATTTTTTCCCGCTCTTTGGATCTCCTATCTGTATTGGATTGCATAAATCTAAGAAGAAGATCCAGATCTAGAATTTGAAGCCCTTCCATTCTATTCAGATTTGCAATCAGATCTAGGAAAGGACTTCATCAATTCACTATGGTGAGCACACATACCACTTCTACAGCTGATGATCAAGGAGCACGGGACCGACAAAATCCCATGCAATCACCTCCATCCAACCAAAATGCTGCAGGACATTCAGATCCATCAGGTCCAATCACTAGACAAGAATTCCAGACATTGCTTCAAGATTTGACCCAAAGTCGACAGCAACTAACTGAACAACTGTGCGCCAACACAGAGTTGACTAACCAGCTAAATTGCCAAAGGCGGAGAAGATCCAGAAGAGACCAAGGTTCTTATTCTTCCACGGAGAGTTCAGCCTCCTCTGATGGCCAAACCAGATCCACACGCCCACGGCTAGGTGTAAGCTACACCCAAGCCACGGGACACCAACCTGCTTCAAATCTTGGGCAACCTAGAACTGGACCTTCCACTAGTCTCCATACAGAACCTTCGTTTCGAGGAGGTGCTGCTCCTTACCATGTTACCGGCAACATTGCTACTACCACCACTGCCGGACGAGGAGGTGATGCTAGAAACCAAGTTGATCCTCAACGTAACTAACGAGAGCAGACTCCTGAGCCTTATGTCCCTGAGGATGTTGAACCAAGGAGGTGAGGCACGGACCGTCAACCGCGTCCGGTCCAGACTCGCGCTGTGGAACCCGACCACACCTTAGCACAACATGCTCCTAGTATTCGGACGCCAGATATACCAGCGATGATTCGTCAAATGATCCGCGGAAGTCAGGGTCTCAGTAATGACGACTGGGGAATCTCTCGGAGTCATACCCCTTTCACCAATGATGTATTATATGCTGAACCACCTCGGCCCTTCAGGATGCTAGCTTTACCAGTCTATGAAGGAAGTTCTGATCCCAATCAACACGTCCTGAAATACGAATGGCTGATGAATGCTGCGAGAGCTGATGACGCAGTGAAGTGCCGTAGTTTCCCCATTTCCCTAGGGGGCATCGCTACCATGTGGTTCACCCGTTTGCCGCCGCGATCCATCTCTAACTTTGACCAGATGGCCACCAAGTTTGTCGAGCAATTCTGTATGCACGTAGCAAGGCCTAAGGACGTTAACACTCTGTCTAGTGTTACACAAGCTCCCGGAGAAACACTTAGACGTTACTTGGAGCGATTCCATGCTGCGTGTGCAGAAATAAGCAATCCCAATGATAACTCTATCCTTATGGCATTGACTAAGGGGATTGATGTTGATTTCGAGTTTGAAAATTGGTTAGCTGGAAAACCACCTGCGTCATTGGATTGTTTCTATTCCAAGGCAGCCCAATTCCTGAGAAGGGAGGATGCGAAACAGTCTAGGAAGCAGGATGACGCAGGGCCCAACATCGAAGGAATACAAAGTAACATCGCTGTTAAACAATCCGGAGATAGTTCTGGGAAAATTCAGTTGAACGTACAAAATAAACAGAATCAGCAGAAAGACAATGGAAATCAAAGCAAAAAATGCGATCAGAATCGTGGTCCACGGCGTAGAGCTTCCATGTACGATAATTATACTCCATTGAACACATCATTGGAAAATGTGTATTTGCAGACCTGCAATACCATGCAATACAAGAAACCTGCTCCAAAACCGCCAACTAAGAGACAAATCCAAACAGGAAAATTCTGTAGATTCCATGAGAGTTATGGCCACAACACCAATGAGTGTCGTCACTTACAAGACCTCATTGAAAAACTGATACGTGAGCGGAAGCTGGATCAGTATGTGCGGGCGCCGCAGTCTGGTGGCGCGGGCCCATCAAATCAGAATCGTGCGCCGAATCAGGAAAGACAGGAGGAACCCGCTCGTACAGGCGGGAGGTTAATTATCAATACGATAATTGGTGGTCCTCACCCAGTAGATCGAAGCTGGAAGGAAATGGAGTCGTATGCCAGTTCTATCAGGCATGCAGACTTCGAGTGTTGCAGTAACTTTGATGAAGGAGCTCCAGCCAAGCAACAGAAGATGATGACAGATGACATTGTGTTCAGGAACAGAGACGCTGATAAAGTCGAAGCCCCCACTATCAATCCATTGGGCATCTCAGCTAAAGTAGGTCCCGCTTGGTTGAAGAGGATCTTAGTTGACAGTGTGAGCTCTGTGAATATTTTGTTCAAGCGAGCTTATGATCAAATGAAAATGGAAGCCATGGACTTGAAGCCTTGTCAATCTCGAGTCCATGGTTTCAATGGAAGTGCTACTATACCCATCGGAATGGCGGAACTGCCCGTAGAGTTGGGAGTTGGAGAACGTCGGAGAGTACGGATGTTGCAGTTCATTATTTTAGACATAGACTCCCCTTACAATGCTTTCTTGGGCCGACCAGCCCTCGCTGAATTCTAGGTAGCCATCGCCCCATGGTGTTTGACTTTAAAGTTTCCCACTGATCATGGAATAGGAATCATTCATGGAGATCAGGCTGCTGCCAGAGCCTGCTATATTGCCGAGCTGCGGGAGGCGCAGTGAAAGGAAAAAGGAAAGGGCGTGGAGGAATCTCTCTGCTTCCGTTTTACCGATAATTGACAATTAATGCCCGGGCCCCGGCCCAGGCACCCCAGCCAATTCCTCAAGGATCTTGACCCGAGAGAAACTGAAGACGAAGGAGAATCTAAAGAAAGTCAAGCATCCCCGGCCAAACTGACGATTGATGTCCCAATTGACAATAACGATGATTCGAAAATGATAAAGATTGGATCTCAGCTAAGCCAGCAAACTCAGGAGGAATTGGTTGAATTTCTACGGGCAAATCTTGATCTATTTGCCTGGACACATTCTGATATGTGTGGGATCTCGCCGGACATCGCGAGCCACACTCTGAACATTGACCCGCGGCATGTCCCGGTCAAACAAAAAAGGCGCGGTATGGATCCAGAGAGATCTGCCGCCCTTAAAGAAGAAGTAGAAAAGCTTGAAGCGAACGGATTCATTCGAGATGCGCTATATCCTGAATGGGTGTCAAATCCCGTGCTCTTCCGAAAGCCAAACAGGAAGTGGAGAACATGTGTTGATTATTCCGATCTGAATAAAGCGTGTCCCAAGGACAGTTTCCCGCTTCCTAGAATTGATCAGCTAGTAGATTCGATGGCTGGACATGAACTCTTATCCTTCATGGACGCATATTCGGGCTACAATCAAATACCGATGCATTTACTCGATCAAGAACATACCAGCTTCATAACCAATCTAGGACTTTACTGTTACAAGGTAATGCCATTCGGACTCAAGAATGCCGGGGCTACTTATCAACGTTTGGTCAATCAGATGTTTGCCAATCAAATCGGGAAAACAATGGAAGTATATGTAGACGACATGCTTGTGAAGTCACGACTCTCCACCGACCATGTTAAAGACCTGGAAACTATGTTCAACATACTTCGAGAATACAAAATGAAGCTCAACCCACTGAAATGTCACTTTGGAGTTGCATCCGGAAAGTTCCTTGGGTTCATCGTTAACGCTCGGGGAATCGAAGCTAATCCTGAAAAGATTTGGGCAATCAGAAATCTTGAAACTCCAAAGACTATAAAGCAAGTCCAGAGTCTCAACGGAAAGGTAGCGGCATTCAGCAGGTTCATTTCAAAGTCCACTGACAAATGCATTCCCTTTTTCGATCTGATCCAAAAAGGGAAGCGAAACTTTGAATGGACCACGGAGTGTGAGGGCGCTTTCCAAGCACTAGTTCAACATTTATCCACACCTCCAATACTGTCAAAGCCTATTGATCATGAGAAGTTGTATACATAATTGGCGATATCAGAAAACGCTATCAGTGCTGCCTTGGTTCGAGAAGAAGACGGGATACAGAAGCCAGTATACAACGTCAACAAACGATTGACTGGGGCTGAAAGGAACTATCCAAAGCTAGAAAAGTTGGCCTACTGCCTTGTAATTGCATCAAGAAAACTCCAACCGTGTTTCCAGGCACACCCCATTGTTATTTACACCGACCAGCCGTTACGACAGGTCCTTTCGCGGCCTGAGACGTCTGGTAGGTTACTCAAGTGGAATATCGAACTGAGTCAGTTTGATATTACTTACACTCCAAGACGAGCAATCCAACATGTCCTCGCTGATTTCATAGTTGAACTTACCATTCCAGAGGACTTGCCCGAAACTAGTAAATCCCCCGAATACGTCTGGAAGCTGTATACTGATGGTGCATCAAACGACCGGTGTTCGGGCGTAGGTGTTGTACTCGAAACCCCCGAAGGCCGATCCATATGCTATGCTGTGAAGTTCGATTTTCATGCAACTAATAATGAAGCTGAATACGAAGCCCTCTTAGCTGGCTTAAAACTTGCTAGGGATTTGAGAATCATCGTAGTTGAAATTTATTGCGACTCGCAATTGGTTGTGTGTCAAGTACGGGGAGAGTATCAGGCAAGAGATCGAAGGTTGGCAGCTTACTTAGCTCGAGTTCAGGAAGTACTGAATCAGTTTGAGTACTACGCCATCTATTGCATACCTCGGGAGCGCAACCAAAAGGCCGATTCATTGGCGAAGCTAGCCAGCACAGATGAAGCTCAGCAAATGGGCCTCGTTCTCGTAGAAACGCTATCTTCCCCAAGCATCGACCGGACAGAAATAAACTGGGTATGCAAAACCGTTCCCGAAAAGGATTCATGGATGACCCCACTCAGAAATTACATTGAGCACGGAACCATACCGGAGCGCAGGAGTGAAAAGAGACAGGTTTTTCGGAAGGCCTCACGATTTACCATCCAGAGTGGACTCATGTACAGAAGGGGGTACTTAGTCCCCCTACTCTGGTGTATCACTCACGATGAAATTAAACAAGTATTGCGCGATGTGCACGAGGGAGAATGTGGCGATCACACCGCGGGGCAAGCACTTGCCAAGAAAATACTTCGCTACGGATATTACTGGCCTACCGTGAATTGTGATGCGTTGGACTATGCAAAGAAATGTGATAGGTGCCACAAATATGCCCGAATTTCTAGAGCTCCTCCCACCGAGATAACGCAAATGGTCAGCCCATGGCCGTTCGCAATGTGGGGCATCGACATCATCGGGGCTCTACCCCTAGCAAAAGGTGGTGCGAAGTACGCCATCGTCGCAGTTGACTACTTTACAAAGTGGGCTGAGGCCGAAGCTCTCGCTACCATTACAATGAATAAAGTAATCAACTTTGTGGTTCGTAACATCATCTGTCGATTCGGTCTCCCGCACAACATTATTACGGACAACGGAACCCAATTCGACAGTGCTGAATTTAAAGATTTCTATAAACGATTTCACATCCGAAAGAAATTCTTTGCAGTTGCACATCCTCAGGAAAACGGATAGGTCGAAGCAGTTAATAAAGTTATAAAATCCATCCTGAAAAAACGACTGGAAAAAGTCGGGGGCAAGTGGGTCGATGAACTTCCTATGGCCCTATGGGCTTACCGAACAACCCACAAGACCGCGACCGGCCACACTCCATTCTCTCTCTCTTACGGTTCAGAAGCCGTTATTCAAGTTGAACTAGAAGTACCTTCTCATCGTGTGACATACTATGATCCGAAGACAAATGCTATATTACTTGCTGAATCTCTCGATCTACTAGATGAGAAGTGCGAAGAAGCTGATTTGAGGGCAGTTGCGCATCGAAGTCGAGTCGCCCGATTGTACAACGCCAAGGTCCGTCCGCAAACCTTCGAACTGGGTGATCTCGTCTTAAAAAGAATCTATCTGGTTCCTTCGCATATGAAGCCGACATGGGAAGGATCGTATGTTATTGAACGAAGGCTCGAAGACGGCACATTCAAGTTATCAACCGTCGACGGTCTTACTCTGCCAAGAGCTTGGAATAGCGAGAGCCTTCGCCGCTATTACACATGACAGGCTATCTTTACCCATTTAGTTTACTTTCCTTTTCTGCAATTTGTTTCTGCATTTCAAAATTAGAACTTGTAATAAGGCAACTAACTTTGCCATACTTTCTTATTTCAGCAATAAAATGCAATCTCTTTGAGCCAGAGCTGTGATTTACTTGAAATGATTCATATGACCATCACTATGCACGGAGAACTAAGTTTCACCATACGGTGGAATTTATTCAAATAGAGAGTGACTACGATGCAACCAATCACTCGCTAAGTGAAATCCGAGCTCGGGGACAAGCCATCATGTCAAAGTCAAAAAAGGATTGATACACGACAATCCTTCATCAACTCCGTATTCCCAGAGTGCGAAGCGGAGTATAAACATCAACTCCGTATTCCCAGAGTGCGAAGCGGAGTATAAACATCAACTTCGTATTCCCAGAGTGCGAAGCGGAGTATAAACATCAACTCCGTATTCCCAAAGTGCGAAGCGGAGTATAAACATCAAGTCTGTATTCCTAGAGTGCGAAGCGGAGTATAAAACATCAACTCCGAACTCCCAGAGCGCGAGTCGGAGTATAAACATCAACTCCATATTCCCAGAGTGCGAAGCGAAGTATAAACATCAACTCCGAACTCCCAGAGCGCGATTCGGAGTATAAACATCAACTCCGTATTCCCAGAGTGCGAAGCGGATTATAAACATCAATTCCGAACTCCCAAAGCGCGAGTCGGAGTATAAACATCAACTCCGTATTCCCAGAGTGCGAAGCGGAGTATAAACATCAACTCCGAACTCCCAGAGTGTGAGTCGGAGTATAAACATCAACTTCGTATTCCTAGAGTGCGAAGCGGAGTATAAAACATCAACTTCGAACTCCGAGAGCACGAGTCAGAGTATAAACATCAACTCCGTATTCCCAGAGTGCGAAGCGGAGTATAAACATCAACTCCGAACTCCCAGAGCGTGAGTCGGAGTATAAACATGAACTCTGTATTCCCAGAGTGCGAAGCGGAGTTTAAAACATCAACTCCGAACTCCCAGAGCGCAAGTCGGAGTATAAACATCAACTCTGTATTCCCAGAGTGCGAAGCAGAGTATAAATATCAACTCCGAACTCCAAAAGCGCGAGTCGGATTATAAACATCAACTCCATATTCCTAGAGTGTGAAGCGGAGTATAAACATCAACTCCGAACTCCCAGAGCGCGAGTCGGAGTATAAACATCAACTCTGTATTCCCAAAGTGCGAAGCGGAGTATAAAACATCAACTCCGAACTCCTAGAGCGCGAGTTGGAGTATAAACATCAACTCCGTATTCCCAGAGTGCGAAGCGGAATATAAACATCAACTCCGAACTCCCAGAGCGCGAGTCGGAGTATAAACATCAACTCCGTATTCCCAGAGTGCGAAACAGAGTATAAACATCGACTCCGTATTCCCAGAGTGCGAACCGGAGTATAAACATCAACTCTGAACTCCCAGAGTGCAAGTCGAAGCATAGACATCGACTCCAGGTTCCCAGAGCGTGAAGCGGAGCGTAGACACCAACTTCAAGTATTAACATCAATTCTAAGTCCCCAGATCGCGGGCATATGGTTGAAACCTAGGCCGGTGTGACCAACCACCGATAAACAAATGGGACTCCCCGAAGTGTGGATATGATCATCGACAATCAAACAAGCATGGATGCATTACTCAATCTCTGCTTGCCTCAGACATCCGCCCGGTGGCACTAGACTCAACATGCTATAAGTGAGAAACGATCGTCGACTGATGATCCACAACTCTCTCCCAAGACTGGGGGGCAGGACTTAAGCATCGGCCATTGGCTGAAGCGATGCGATGAAAAAATTCAACTCGTTCCCCGGTCGCACACCCTGTCCACAGTACCCGAACTCGGCAAACAAGAAAAAACTTCATTCAAAAACTAAAACTTCACAAGTGCATGTCAGATTTTGAAACACTTAGGAAAATACACAATGACAGAAAAGAAGTCAAAAAAGAGAAGTTTCATTTCTATTGTTTATAAAAGACGTTCGTGTACAAGTTTCCAAAAATTCCTACTAGCAGGGGCCGAACCCGCATCTATACACGGCTAACAAAATGCAAGTCAAAATAAACCGAGAAAGCATGTTTAATCTTTCTTCTTCCTTGGCTTCCTTCTCGGTGTAGACCCGCTAGAGCCACCGCTAATCTTCCTCTTCGAGCCTTTACTTTTCGGCGGTGGGTCTTCAGGCGAGGGCATTATATCGACATCCTCCTCCGAACTCGAGTGGATAGGAATGCTCCCTGCGGGCGGAGTCGGAGGAACAGGATCAAGTACAGAAGGTGGAATAGGCACGCTGGTAATGAATACAGTAACACTGGGAGATATCATGCTAAGCGGAGCAGGTCCCGATGCTGCCATCCCACCTTCGAAACTGCTACCATGAGCCGCTACTGCCATTTCAGTGTTGATTTGAGCGAACATCTCCTCTTCAGTTACTGCTCGAGCCCCGTTGAGAGCATCAGCGGTCGGCATCGAAGAACTTGCAGCAGGATCAGTTCCAATCATGACAGATGACAGGTCAGCAAGGGGATCGCCGTGACGACGAAAGAGTTCATCCATCAGCTGCTCATCAAACATAATTGTACCTCCCTGCAGATCATCAAGCGGGGCAGCTGTACTCATGGTGATTGCTTTGGTCGCAATAGCCTCCTGCGTTTGATATGGCTCTTGAGTAGCAGGAGGCATGGCCGGTGCGGCATCGATCACTGGACAAAGAATGAGAAAACTGTTAGAACTTAACTCGATCAAAGATGTCGACTTAAGAAAGATATGTGGAATATTCAGAATACCTTCCTCAGTTTGACTCGTAGGCGGCAGAGCGGCATCAATGACTTGCACTACAGCCGAAGACATCTGTGGTTGATATGGATTATAAGCACGAATGGCCTGGGGATCGATCGTAGACGAGGATTCGGGCTGGGTTGACGCGGGAACTTCAAGACTTGCTCCATGGTGGTCAACTCCAGAACCCTCTCCCACTTCAACGTGCTGGGCTCCAAGTCTTTCCTTCTCACGCAGAATCATCGACTCATGGTGAATCTTCTTTTCATCCTCAGTCAGAATGCGATTCTCGAGTTTGAATTCATCCACAGACTCACCCTGATGCGCCTCCTTCTCCTCCTAGACCAGTCGGCCCCAAGCATTATAGAGACGCGTCGGAAAATCATCGAGCCAGGCTAGACCCCTGTGCCTCAGCACGTTAGCGTTATAAACAACAAGAAGGTCTTCGATGTCAGCCTCTAGCCTGGACTCGGGCAACTTCACTTTTTCCTCCACCTCAGCCTCCACCTTGTGGACTTTAGCCACGGCCGCATCCCGTTCGTCCCTGAGCAGGACAGCTTGTTCGCATGCCTCCTGGGCTGCGTTGTTCGCATCATCTTTTTCCTTGGCCATGTCGGCGAATTTGGCCTTAAGTTCATTAAGTTCCTTGACCGCCGCATCCCGCTCAGCGGTAACTGTAGTATTCCGGTGGCCCATCTCCTCCACCAAGGCAACGTGAGTCTGTCCCAACCTCTCTATCGCCGCCTTCGCTTCGTCAGCCTTTTTAATGGCCTCAATCTAAGATTTCCGAGAAGACTCGGACTCAGCGGTGAGTACCTGAATAATTCGATCCCTTTTTGCGAGCTCAGTCTCCATCTTCTCGAGCGCTTTGGCTCGATCAAAGGCCACTTTGGAAGCTTTTTCGGCAGCCTTTGCCCACTCCCGGTACTGGGTGTATATGTCGTGAACGAAATCGTGCACCGTGTTTTCCACCCCTGATGGAATTCTCTTTAAGTGTGGTGGGAAGACATAACCGTCGAAACAGATGTTCGAAAAGTCTTTCCTCATCTGAGCCAATTTAAGGGGCCCTTCTCCTGTGGGGTCAGTTGGGACCTGCTCTGTAATCATGGAGGCCGTAGTCTCAATTCTCTGAAGATGAGTTTCAGACCTAGAAGCATGAGAAGACGGCATGTGACGTGGAGGCTCTGGTGGATTTGAAGTTTGAATAGGAGGAGGAGACAGAAGTCTAGGAGGAGGAGAGCGTGATCTAGACCGATGTCTATATTATCTATCCCTATCACGCCCGTACCTATCTTGATTAGAGTACTCGCGATCGCAATCTCTATCCGAATCTCTCCAACAGGACTCATAATAAGAAGAAGCCTTTCGGGCTGAACGGAGATTCCCGAGCATCGATCCTCTCCCATACATAATACCTGAAAATGATAAACGAAGAAAGAGTTAATAACTTCCTAAGTTGGACGATGTACAGTTGTGAATCATGTAGTGTAGTGAAGTGTATGCATGTGCAACCCCCCGACCAACCAGAAATGTCGGCCGCACTCGTAGCAATCGACCCGCTCAGTTCAAGAGCGCTATCAAGCTCCTCCGTCTCGGCGTCGTGTGGAGACGACACAAAATCCGGGATCGGAATATCAGCAAGCCCTGCAAAAGGACTCTCTACTTGCGGGGGAGGAGCCTCTGAAATTCTAATCCCCGGGAAAGGTAAAGACACGACCACGGATTTAAATCTCTTAGATTTAGGGCATTTGTGAGCAGCAGCCTTGCCTTTTCTTCTTCCTCCCAAATCCTGGACGTCGGCAGAAGGCCCAGCTAGAAGCTCGGTATCGGTAGGCGTTCTTTCTGGATCAACTTCTTCGGCGATCACGACTGCGGGCGCTTTGCGCTTCACCCGTTTCTTCGGGACCACTCTATGTATCCCTTCCAGATGTATGCTCTGTCTCCGTTCTATCAGCCCGACAGTCCTCAAATTCCTGTCGGTTAGGACCAAGTCGATATGCCTCTCTTCGCCCGGAAACGCTTGATGAATCCGAACAAGCTCTCTAAAGTATGCACCATCGGGGCGAGAGATTACGGCTATAAGAAAGGAAAAGTATGTCAGTTTTGAAGTCAGTTACTAGTATCTCAATGATTCAAGAGAGAAATGGCAACACTTACGTCTATCCAACCACCGCCTAGCAAATCCAGGGGGGCGCCGAATGTAGAACCATTCAGTTTTATAGTAACTTAGCCTCCCCCAGGAGCCTAGTACAATATGGCAGTATCTGATCGCTTCCAGGAAGGTGAAAGAAGGGCTGTCTCCATAGCTCTTGATGTTGAAAAAATATCTAATTTCGATCGGCTTCGGCGGTCGAAAGAGGATCTCCATAAAGAGGACAAAGGTGCTGTTCAACAAGGCATACCCGTTGGGATGTAGCTGAGATAGAGCTATGCCAAGAAACGATAACATCTCCCTTATATATTGATTGAAGGGAGGAAGTGTCCCGGCTGTGCAAGCGTGGCGGTTGAAAGCAGTAAACCCCTCCGGGGGATTATGTGGCCTGTCATTTGGCTCAGGAAGTAGCATGTCGTTGAGCGACAAACCGTGCCTTAAGCAAATCCGTCCTAGCATATCTTCGGAGATACCCGACGGCACTGAATCTGGTGGATTACAAATAAACCGAGCGCAGGACGATCGTCCAGGGCTGGGTCTATAACTTCGGCTTCAATAACCGATATCTCTATTGTTGGAGGAATAGAACTTGGGAGTTCCGGCTGCTGAGAACTTGAAGGGTCCTTGACTAGCTAGCTTATAAAAAATCATTGTTAAACTGACAAATAACACTCGTGCATCCCCCGGTGTAAAGTGTGTGAGTGTGTTGTGCAGTGCAATACTGCATATCATTTTAGAAGATCAACAGGATTGAAGGAAGCATGTAAACGACGAGACTTCGGAATGTAGTCGGAAGGACCGTCATCGCTGACCGTCACAACCGTACCATCCAACTATTAACTATCATTCCAAGTTAAAGTTTGGTGTCATTTTGATAAGTTCCAGTTTCGTTGACAAGCTTCGATAGGCAATCAGATATGCAGTGAAACAGTTAAGTCCAGTAATACAAGTTTGAAGCTCGTCGGAGTCAATTGTTCAAATGTGCAAGGAGTTTCAAATTTTTTAATGATCAATTCGTATCGCCCACGAGAGCGGTGTTCGCATCGATAAGTTACGGTCATCTGCATACGAGTTCCACTCGATCGAGAGACTGGGAAGTTAAGATCGAGTAGAGCGCAGCAATTCGACTCGCTCCCAAACCCACAATTCGACTCGCTTTAGAGCCTTCGCCTCGACTCGATCCAAGGCTGCAGTTCGACTCGCTTCAGAGCCTCCGCCTCGACTCGATCCAAGGCTGCAGTTCGACTCGCTTCGAAGCCTCCAATTCGACTCGATCCAGGGCTACAGCGTCGACTCGCTTCAAGGCCACGCACTTCGACTTGATCCAGTGCCATCCACTTTGACTCGGTCGAAGGTCATCGTTTCGAATCCATTAGGCGCAACCCCTTCGTATCGATCTACGCATCCAAAGCATTCGACTCAATGCGAAGCTCCACCATCGATCGATATGAAGGCCTCCGCCTCATCATCCCGAAACCCCCACTCCAGATCGACACGAAGCTAAGGCCATGGAACTTTCGATCGATCAGGACTCAGGTTGATTTGGTGCTAAAGAACCGAATCTCATCATTCACACGTTGGATTCGCTTAATGAATTACCTAGATCTGTCAGGTTAGTTCGAGTAAGTGATGGTATGAATCGATTCGAAGGCAAAGTTGTTTTCTCCTTTGTTATCTCGAGTCTCAGAGCGATGCGAAAATAAGGCAGGGAAATGAAAAGTAAAAAGTGAAAAAACGGCTAAGTACAAAGTATTTATATGGACTCGAAAGCAAAGGGAATAAATGTTTTGTATCTCGGTGGATTCGAACACGCGTTTCGACTCCCTCTCCAGTGTGTCGATACGAAGCTCTCCTTCGTATCGCTTGCCTTCGACTCCGTCTCCGATGCAGCAATACAAGCCATCATTTCGACTCGCTCCTCTGTCTCCTGTGCGTTTCGACTCCGACTCCTATGCAGCTCGAGTCCAAGACCGAGTCGAACAAGCAGTTCGAATCCATCAGGGAAGTCTACATCGACTCGCTCCACATCGACTCGCTCCACCTCGACTCGTTCAGTTCGAATCCATCATCAAGTCGAAAAAGCATGTTGCATCCATCGATTCCATCAAATCACTGCTTCCAGAGGAAAACTCAATCGATACGAATTGCCTGTTCGTGTCCAGTGACTCCATCCATATCGACACGAAATACTTACTCCGCATCCATAAATCTAATGAAAATCATCTTCGATGTTTCAACCTTTCACATCGATTCAGGAGAGGATCGTTACGAAGGAACATTCAAAAGCAACCATCGAGCGTTGTTGCAGCAAATTTCACATTGGTTCAGGAGAGGATCGATGCGTAATTCAAAAATAAAATAAACTGACAACGACTCGTGGACGTACAAACGTCAACAAGAGTCGGGTTACCATATATGCATGAATGTCGGATTAATATTCGATGTTCTAGATTTTCAGGAATCAGAAACTCATCGAATAACGATTACAACAACAAACGGGTAACCACTGGCATACAACAATCAGTCGCAACAATACATGGTACAGCAGTTGACCATCAACAGCTTGCATTTTCAAGAGAAAACAGTCGCAGATTACAGCTTTCATCGAAAAGACGATGACTATTCAGAATGAGGATTGCAGCACTTCAAAGATGTCATGTTATCACAAGACGTACTTTAGGGGGCAAATGTTATCCCGCCTTTTGGCAAGGCCGTGACACCAAGGAATTGACTAGTAACCAATGACGGCCCGTCCTAGAGATCAGTTATACACAGGCTCACTATGGATATCGATGAATTTTGTCCGAGTCCGGATCGAGCCAAAATTGGTAGGACATAACAAGCTAAGCCATGAGAGCCAACGTTCCAAATCTCAAGTCAGTCCGAGTTCATATGCTCAAGTTATGAACGATACAAAATTGGACGAAAACCAATCACCGGTCGACTCGCTCCCTTCGACTCGCTCCACATCCCTCAGATGCCTGCTTCGACTCGCTTCGCATCTACCAGAAATGACTCCTTTGACTTGCTCCTTTTGACTCGCTTCGCAACCATCAGATGCCTACTTCGACTCGCTCCGTTCGAACCACTGTTCGACTCCATCAACTTCGACTCCATTAGCGAAGCCACTGCTCAAACCTCTCAGGACGCTCCATTTCGACTCGCTCAACCAGTGCACACTTCGACTCGCTCGATCTGGGCAAACTTCGACTCGCTCAATCGGTGAACATTTCGACTCGCTCGAGACAACATCAAAGGCAGAGTGATCCAAAGACTCAAGCGCCACGTCACCGAGTCGAACGGAAGCGAATCGAAACGGGAGCAAGTCGAACCAAACAGCCACCGAGAATCACATTTCGTATCGATCATATTTCCTAATCTACAAATCCAAATGCTATGAAATTTTCACAGAAGACTACGTGCATGCTAAAGAATGTCCACGCCAAATTTCGACCCCATTGGATGAAATCTTGATCGATACGAAATCTGTTCGTATCGATCACGGATCGGACCGAAACTTCACGGGCTTGGGCGTGCGGGCCTGGTCACGTGCCAGAGAGGGTCTCCCGAAATCTGAGCGAAATACCAGCCTCCTACACCAATAAATAGACCCCCAATGCAAACAGAAAATGGGTTCTTCTGCCTCTTTGAGATCTCCAACGCCTGGACTCCACCAGATCCAGATCTGAATTCCATTGCTGCTGCTACCAACGAATTTCACTGCTGCAAATCATTGTTATTCAATGTAATTTGCTGAAATCAATTGTAAACACTAAAGAAAGATCAATAAAGCAAACTACTTCATAGTGGATGTAGGCAATACGCCGAACCACTCTAAATTCTTGTGTCTCCCTACATTTTAATTATTCTCATTTCTGAAATTTGGAGTCTTTGTTAGATAATTCCTCTTTTTTCATTTAATTTCTTCACGTTATCTCTTCAAAAACTTCCGAAAAGTGTTGTGCCCAATTTTGGTACAAACATATGCTAACAGTCTCATGGGCGTCCACATTATGAGAGGCTGATCTGGTACGTGGTCTTCCCATTGTAGAGTTATTGGTAAGAACTCTGAGTAGAATCAACGGACGTCTTATGAATGACTCGGATCTCCTTCGGGGGATTTATTCAATCCAGTAGCTTCAAAGCAGATCCTTGTGGCCTGAGAATTCGATACTCGGTGAAAGAACCAAAGTGTTAGCACCAAAATTGGTCACTAACCTCATTGAGAAAGATTGTGTAGAGAGATAAATGAGGAAAGTAAATTTAAACAGAGAGCAATATGCTAAATTAAATGCAAAGACGAGAACACCAGATTTATAGTGGTTCGGCGTAACTGCCTACGTCCACTTTGAGGTTAATCTTTATTGCTTTACTTGATAATCGATTACAGATACAATCCGTACACCAATTACTTTAATGCAATTGCTGAGTAAAAAGG
Source organism: Allium fistulosum (assembly GCA_030737815.1). Classification (NCBI taxonomy): domain Eukaryota; kingdom Viridiplantae; phylum Streptophyta; class Magnoliopsida; order Asparagales; family Amaryllidaceae; genus Allium; species Allium fistulosum. Next base: position 1,076,576,979 of record CM060901.1, on the reverse strand, counting down.
ATGAGTCTTGAAAGCGGCAGAGTCTCCCCAGTGTTCCCGAAAAAAGGTCCATTTCACTGTGCCCCTGCCTCTCTATTTATAGACGAAGATGGGTTGGACTTCCCTGGTGGGCCGAGTGGCAAGATACCTCAGCCCAATGCAAGTAACTTCTGTGTGCCGAACCATGAATGCCGAACGACAAATGCCAAGCGACAAATGTCGAACGATGTCTTCAAGCCGAACAAGGCAATACGTTGAGTGGAATGTGCAGGCCGAATGAGATCCGATGCCGTTCGAGGGAAGATGCCGAACGAGGCATGAATGCCGGCCGAGCCTGGAATGCCGGACGAGGCTGGAATGCCGGTCGAGGCTGGAATGCCGAGCGACCACTGAATGCCGGTCGAGGCTGTAATGCTGAATGACCACTGAATGCCGGTCGAGGCAGTAATGCCGAGCAAGGCTGGAATGCCGGTCGAGGCTGGAATGCCGGTCGAGGCTATAATGCCGAACGACCACTGATTGCCGGTCGAGGCTGTAATGCCGAACGACCACTGAATGCCAGTCGAGGCTGTAATGCCGAGCGACCACTGATTGTCGGTCGAGGCTGTAATGCCGAACGACCACTGAATGCTGGACGAGCCCTGAATTGCCGAACGATCCAGCTATGTCGAATGACCTAGTTTCCTGGTCAAACCTCCAGGTAACATGAAGTGATTCATAGACAATAGAAAATTTGCTCAAAGTAGTAAGTAATGGAGACATCCTTTCTTCTTCCTTATGGTTCCATTCTCTCCTCCCTTTGTTAATTCCTTCGTTCCCTCCCTCATCCATCTCTGTCCCTCTATGGCTAAGAAGCCCCGCAAGTATTCCCCTCTACAACTTGTTAGCGCCCCCTTTAAGTTTGACTAGGTCCGGATGAAATTTTATAGCTCGGATCCAAACTTTTTGTTTCCTGCCTCATCCCACACTGCTCCTAGAATTGACAATCAAATTCCCGCATCTCAGTGATAGTGATGTGAACCGTCTACCTTCTGCCAATGTTAACACCTTTGCTCCTCTACATAGTGAGCATCTGAACTCTATATTTATTTCAACTATGATTGTGTCGCCTGTCCTTGGTTGCACGGCTGACTCTCTAGTCGAAAAGAATATGGATAGGGGAAGTAAAATGGCTGATGTTTCTGAGCAAGTGGCTCCCTATCGTTTGTTTTAGGTTTGAGCATGGCATGTGTTCGACAGAATGCTGCTATGGATAATTTCATACCTGTTCTGCCTCCTATTTTTGCACCTAGTACTATTGCTGGCCTGTCGGTACCTTCTAAGTCTGAACCCATGTGTTCCAAGCCTTGTCTTCCCTTTTCTGCTCCTTGCCCTATAATGCGGGGGCCTACATGCCTACTCATTTTGAAATTAAGGTGAATAATGGCATTATGGTGCGTCGTCCTTCAATTATGCAAGTAGGGGTAGATTTTTGGTTGGGTTTTTTAGTTGGGTTCTTTTTTATTCTCAGTCAAAAGATACAAGATGCTAGAAATCTAGGCTGCCGCATATGAAAAATAAATGGTGGTCTCCATGTGACCTACATTGACCATATGTATTACTTTAAATTTTCTAGAAATGGTGAACGTCAACATGTACTAGAGGATGATTCATTCTTTATTGATGGGAAACCATTCATTATCACCACTTGGTATCCTACCGTGGTCAGTGCTAGGGACCCGATGATGTCTATTCCTGTTTGGACATACTTTACGCACATCCCGTCTGTATTGGTCTGAATTGGTTAGCTTGCAATATTAATAAATTGAAATGTTTTGACTCTAATGCGGTAGCTCATGAGAGATTGGTTAATGCCAAGGCTCTGATAGAATTAACCCCTGATAAGCCGCTTCCATATTCAATTAGTGTTCAACATATTGTTGGCCCTGTAGTGAAAGTTCGTCATAGATATGGTTGGGCCCCTGATATTTGTACTACTTGTCATTCTTTTGGCCACCTTGTTGACTCTTGCAAACTCCCGGTCTCGACCCTGGTGGATCCTCCTCTAGCCAAGATTGCTCTTCCACATCCCATATGTGTAGGTGGGTTCCTAAGGTTAGGCTAGCACTTCCATGGATTTGGATATGTTTGTTAGTCCTACAGATGATGCACCTATTATAGAAGCTGCTTCTATTCCTCTAGTGACAGAGGGTTGCCCAGCCTCTCATTCTGCTGGAGGTATTATTTCCCTTGTGATATCTCCTTCAGATGCTACCATTGTCTTGTGTCATCTAGTGTCGCCTGGGGTAACATTATTGAGTGAAATTCTTTTGAGAAAGCTTGGATTCATGAACCATCTGAGATGAGATATGACCTTATTCGACATGATTTTCATATGTTTGTTGGTGAGGTTGATGGTGAATCTAGGCGTCTTCATTACTCTGTTAATGGAAATGGCCTTTCTCTTACTGTGCATAGTGCACATGGTGCTAGGAATGGGTCAATACTTGAGGATGATAGTTGGGATAGAAAATTTACCTACTGTAGGGTTTATTATGGTTTTATTTCGAATGTTGTGACTCTTTTCGCGGGTTTTCTACATGTGATAGGCCCTGACTCTTCGGTTAATGGAAGTGATTCCTCCTCTTCTGAGGAGGACTAGCTATAGGTCCTAGTAGTAGTTAAGGCACCTCCTGCCTAACTCCTATTTTGTGTTTTCCTTTATTAGCAGTTGAGTTATGCCGCCTTGTTCTTGTATTAATTGATTTGTTGTTAATAAAAGTGGATGGGCCACTACAAAATCCAGCTGGCTTTGTAGAAAAAAGTTGAAGTGATTTCAGACCTTCCCATTCCCCAAATCCATTAAGGACATTCGCTTGTTCCAGTCAACATTGGCTTTTATCGATGCTTCATTAACGATTTAGCAAGACTGTTAGGCCTTTAACCATTCTCTTTCTAAATGACTTTCCTTTAAATTTGACTCTAACCATCTCTCTTCTTTCAAACATCCCAAAAATGAAAATTTTTCTACCCCCATAATTTTCTCGCCTAATTGGTATCTTCCTTTCAAAATAATATATGATGACTCTAAAATTCCAGTTGGTGATGTCTAAGGATAACATATCAACAAAATTCTTTATGTCATATATTATGTAAGTAAAAGTCTAAATGATGCAAAAATGAACAATACATCCACTAAAAAGAATTTATGTCACTTTTACACTAGAAAATTATAGACCACGCTTAATAGGCTCAAACTTCATAATCTACATTGATCATGATGCTCTTAAGTACCTTTTTCTGTAAAAGGGATGCTATAGCTCACTTAATTCATTGGGTTCTTTTACTCCTAGAATTTTACCTTACAATCAAAGATAAAAAATTATCTAATAGTGCCATGGCTGGTCACTTATCTTGCCTTCCAAATGCACCATCTTCTCCACCCGTAAATGGGAATGTTCCTATCGAACATGTTTTTTATATGTCCATCGTTTCATAGTTTATTGACATACTGCATTATTTAGTTACTAAGGAAACCCCTTCTTTTTGGTCAATACAAGATAAAGAAAAATTTAAATACCGATTGAATATTTTTATTGGGATGATCCATATATGTTCAAATAATAATCAGACCAAATCATTAAATGGTGTATCCCTGATATCAAAATCAAGGGCGTCCCGTTTTGTCATGACCAATCCTATAGTGGTCATTTTGATCCTAAGGAAATAGAAGAAAAGTTTCACTAATATAACTTTTATTAGGCCATGATTTTCAAGGGCACTTTCAAGTTCTGTAAAGATTTTGACCATGGTCAAACGTTAAGAAAAACCGCAAAAAGAAACATAATGCCTTTGACTCCAATCCTCACAATCAAAATCTTTGACCTATGGGAATCAATTTATGGAACCATTTCCAAAATCATCCCTATATTATTTTTATTGTTGAGTATGCTTATAAATAGGTAGAATTAAATTTGTGTAAAACCAAAGACAATAAAATTATCATGAAATTCTTAACTAGGTTTGGCACACCTCATACAATAATTAGTGATAATGGAACACACTTTTATGATTGAACTTTTGAAGCTTTAATGAAGAAATAGTCAGTACTCTATAATTTTATCCACTCCTTATCATTCGTAAACTTTTGGTCAAGTTGAAATATCGAATCGAAAAATCAAGTTTTTTAGGAGGAATTCGTAAAATGAGAATTAAAAAGATTTGTCTAAAAAGAAAACAGATGTGCTTTGGGTTTATAAAACTGCTTTTTAAACTTATTATGTGATGTCTGCTTATAGATTGGTATATAGTAATGCCTTTCATTTGATAGTAGAACTCGAATGTATAGCTTTGTGGGCAATAAGGATCTTGAACTTTGATTTGGAAAAGCTAGTGAAAATAGGAAATTGCAAATGAATGGATTAGAAGAACTTAGTAGTGATGCACACCAAAATGCAAAAAACTACAAGAAGAAGACAAAAGCTTCTCACAATGAATTATGCTTATGGGAAACATTTTCATTAAATAAAAATGTTCTTCTATATGACTCTAGACTACATTTATTTCCTAGAAAGTAAAAATATAGATGGATAAAACTGCACATAATATGCACTGTATTTATTTATGGTGCTACGTTTGAAATCATACTTTTATTTTCCAAGCGATCAAGAGGAGGAGCTCATGATTCATCATGAACCTCACTACGTCTAGTATGAAAAGTTTAATCCTCTTTTGTATATATGTATATACATGTCTCCTTTACACTTAATTCATCACATCACAACAGTGAGGATACAACCAAAATTAAATGGTGTGGGGGGTGTTTACATTCTTTTATCATTCTGTTTTTGTTCAAAAAATAAAAGAAAATTTCAACATTTTTACACTAGCATTTTATTTTTCAAAAAAAGCTTTCAAAAATAAAATTCATTTTGTGACTAAGTTAACTTCATTTAAATAAGGATAATAGAGTTTGCATATGGTTTTAATCAATTTAATGTAATTTCATTCATCAAAAAGTTTGAACCAAGAATAAAATGATAGGTTTATATTGTAAATTGCAAAAAAGCTAGTAAATAGGTTAATTTGTCGGTGTCAAGTATGACGTTCATTTTAGAATTAGATTTTATGATAATTTCAAAATTGTTCGAGATCTTATGTACATAGGAAGTTTTCCTTCAAATAAGGAAAGCCAAAATGGATTTCATATTTCTTTATTTCATAAAAAGCTTCATATATGTATATGTAAAAAGATTTTAAAACCGACTTGGTTAATTAGTTGGTTTTGAGGCATTATACCATTTGAGTGAAAAAAGTCTGATGGGTGCTACATTAAGTTGGAAATTCTAACCAACTAGATAGGGATTTACTAACCTTCACTTCACTAAATGATGGCTAAGTAGAATTAATAAAACCAACATTGCACAACCAAGTCACTATATTTTTGTAAATAGTTAAATAAAATAAAATTGATTTAGGGGTTTCGAATCATTATTCTGTTTGATTGAAAAGAGTCTGAAGGGTGCTTCATCACCTAAACTCTAGCCAACTGATAACCAAAAACTCACTGAAGAGTGGGTAGTAGTCCTAAAAAAATTGCACAATTAATTCATAATTTATAGTTTACAAACAGAAATTATATATATATATATATATATATATATATATTTGTGTGTGTGTGTAAAAAAACTAAGATATGATAAAAGGGTATATGTTAAGGTTTTGGCTAATTCTACTTTTCATTGATTAAATTATTATACTGTTGGAAGTAGAGTTTCCAACTTATGAAAAGTTTATTATTTGTAAAGAACTAAATTTAGTTACATGCTTTGGTGAAAGCCAAAACAACTAGTTATTTAGGGTTAGGAATGATGTATACTTGATCTGTTGTTGGGAATCTCACTTAGTTAATTAACTCCTAGAATTATATATAAGATTTTTAATACTATACTCTACAAAGACTTCTAGAAATTTAATAAACAAAGTCATGATCTGATGGTTTTTTCTATTTAGTTCATGAATATTTTCCAAACACTGACTTCTTATAGCTGGATTTAGGACAAGATTTTGTGGATCGTATCCATTGAAAATCCTCATGAAACAACACTCATCCTACTAGAAACAACGGAAGAGTTTAAGGACTTATTGCATAAACTCAATTCAATCATATTTTCTACGGAAAGTGGACATATCTTAGTATTACTTTATTCAAGGAAGGATAAATAGATAAGTACGGGGGGTATTTGGTAAACGCATAACACATAACACTTTTACGCTCATATTTTACCTTGTATTATTTAAATAAATATCACATTTGGGGCACTTTTACTTGTTTAAACAAAATTTGGAAAAATACTTTCAATCACCATCCATGTGTTAACATGCAACATTATTAGGCTAATTGTTGGCGTTAAAATTGACCGCCAACACCCAATTATGTGAAAGCACAAATATCCAATCCAGTTATAGAAATACGAAGAGAAATAAATGAAGAACAAAATTAAAACTATCAGACAGCAAGTAAATAGAGACACAGATTTATAGTGGTTCGGCTAACTCCTGCCTACATCCACTCCAAAGATTATCCATTTTATTAGTTTATACTGCTGATTACAGTTACAAATCCGTGAAATTCAAGAATAGAAATGGCAGAGTATAGCCTAAGTAGAAGATGAAGAGAAGTAGAATGAAGATCCCCTTTTCTGAAGTAATGCCTACTGTATTTATAGGTGAAACTTCGGCTACAGGACCTTCTTATCCATATGGGCCAGCCATAGGGGTCGCTAGGCCCAAATCACCATAAGGAGGGATCGGTACGATCCCTTACTTAGTTGAGTCCTGAGCAGCGACTCCTATGGTGGATTCCTCATGATGAAATATGCTTAATTCCCAATTTTCATGTCATTTGGAATAAGAGAGCTCGAGTTATTGATTGTTGAATGTAAGAATGTACTTGTTGCATTGATAAGCGCTAACCCCTATCAATGAAGTCCGCCGATCCAATGCAACCGATCATGCCAACCCCTCCATCTTGCCAAGATAATGAAGTATTCCGATCCCTCTAGAACCAACCATGTTGATCCACACTTCACCTCGTCTTTGCCGATCCCTCGTGTAACCAGTCATGTCGATCCCTCTGACACTACCAAGCTATGCTGATCCATGCTACTTCACAACTCTATGTCGATCCCTCCTACTTCATGAAACTACATCGGACCCTCCTATGCCATGAAACTATGCCGATCCCTCCTATGCCATGGAGGTATACCGATCCCTCCTATGCTATGGAGGCATGCCGATCCCTACTATGTTATGCCAATCCCTTGGGTTCCAAACTAACATCCATATTCAAGCGCCCTACATCGGTTATCTACTAGCTCCATCCAACTCTAACTTCATGATACTACCTATACTTGAATTCCATGTAACGACCCACCTTTTTGGACGGTTCAAATCGACAATCATCCACACATGTAAACTCAAACCATTCAAAAGGGAGGATTGTTATGGGGTAAATAAGAAAAGAAGAGAAAAGAAAAAAAAAACACAGAATCTCATAGCGGAAAGACAAAATATAATAATCAAATAAACAGTTCATGAAGCTGTTATACAAATACATTTGATTACACTTTACAATACAATCAGAGTTATACATACAAATTGAATAAATAAATAATGCAGCGGAATAAAGAAATAATGCAGTGGAACAACATGATGCAGTGGAATAAATATGATAAATAGAATAATATACTAAATTTTCGTCTTCGTCCTCTAGATAATAGTCTTCAATACACTGAAAAGCTTAGACTGACCCGAGCGTAATGAAAAGACAAAACACTCGAGTCAGAACTAATAGATCTTATGTAAGTTAAATCAACAATAAATAAATATGAGTGTAACGGCGTCCGAGATGTTTATAGGATTTTACATCTCTTATCTAGTGTCTAACATGCGTGCAATAACTTAAGAGATGTTCGGGATTACTGTCTCCTAAGTATCCATTAAACTATCTACTATGTAGTATAATACGCTATTATAATATGTCTACTATAAAGTAAAGTATTAAAATAGCGTTAAAGCGTTACCCATATCCTGCTTAACACATTTTATATATTCCCGTAGTCTATACAGATACTGTAAGCTCCACCAAACCGGTGGTTTACTCAATGAGCACTCCATAGGTACGGTACAATCTAAACTTGTAGTAGGCATGATAAGACATGTGATAAGGCACGCGAGACAATGCCCGGGGTAGGATACTACCGTTTTGCGGATCTGGACTGGTGGTAACACATAGCAGCTACTACCGCCCACCTTGGAACACACTCCCAAATTCAAATCGAGGGGTGGCCACCAATCAATCACAAAGTAATATGGTATCGAAGAAATGTGTTTGATCGGAGGTGCAACCTCACTTGGCCCGGCATGGCTTCTGTTTTAGCCACATAAAGCTGACCCGAAGGGGTCAGTGCTACGTTAATACCTCATACAGAATCGTTCGCCAAACCATCTTACTTCATTCTGGAATCTCCAGCACGTGCACAGTTGTTAAAGTGGTTTTCAGTATGGGTAGAGAGTATGGCAATATCCGATCCCGATCTCTTTAACAACCAAACGCTTATTACACCCCGGATGGTACTTTTACATTTCCAAAATCATTTCAAATTGATATCAAAATATCATATTCTACAAAATCATATCACTTTCGAAATCATATTCACTTTCGAAATATATTTTCAAACTAGATTAAACCCTCATTTCAAAATCATCATATTTACTCAAAATATGTCATTTCACTAGAAAATATCATTTCAAATCCCACTTAGGCTATAACATCATTTAACCATATTCACCTTTAAATCAAAGATTTAAATATAAACAATTCAGCCTTGCACAGTTTGAATTTTAAAAAATAGTTTAGATAGTCATAAATAGTTTAAAATACTTTAAAATAGTTTAAAATACTTTAAAATAGTTTAAAATACTTTAAAATAGTTTAAATGGTTTAAAATAGATTAAAATAGTTTAAAATAGATTAAAATAAATTAAAATAGTTTAAAATATATTAAAATGGTTTAAAATAGTTTAAAATATACCAAAATGGTTTAAAATATACCAAAATGGTTTAAAATAGTGTAAAATAGATTAAATATAGTTTTAATAGTTTAATAAAAATGGTTTGATTATTGAAATGGTTTATATAGTAATATTTTGAAAATCTAAATAAATCTGAATTTAAAATAATATATCTTTAAACGGTTTATATTAAAACAATTCATTTGGAAATAATATCAAATCAACTGTTTTTTTTCATTTCAACAAATCCGGACCATATCCAGATTTCTAATCAACAAACTCAATTTAAATCTTTCCATTCAAATTCCCATTAAAACCATTTTGATTATAACTATTTCAAGTCCATGTTTGAACTATAAATTTAAACCACTTCAAATTCAATAGATTTCAAAATTTAAATATTCAACGTTTACAATAAATTTCAACTTTAAAATTTCAATTTAAATTCTTTAAACAATTCATTTAAATCAATTTCAATTTCAACATTTTTAAAGCTTAGATTTTGAAAACAATTCAGTTCGTTTAAATCAAATTTTATTTCAAAATATCATTTAACTGGATTCAAAAATTAAGGATTTAAAAATCATTAAATTTAACCAATCCGATGTCCGTATATAATTTTCTACCCTATGGTCAAGTGATACGAATATATATCATTTCAACCCGCAATAATTTTTAAATTTACGGGTATATATCATTTCAACCCGCAATCTCGAGTTAAATTTTCAAAATCCATAAAAATCGCTCGAGTCTATCATTTCAACCCATAACGATTTTTGCCTAATCTATAGATCGTTCGGGTATGTATCATTTCAACCCACAGTGATTTTCCTAGCAATACATAAGGGAGCTTGCAGTGTGATAATAATATATAAATATAACATCCAATCATCAAATGTCGACAATTAAACATCCATCACAATCATCATTCAAACCAACCAATAAATAACAACAATTAGCCGGTTATCATTAAGAGGTATTTAACTGGCAATTTAAATTCAATATTAAATTAATGCAATTAAATTCGATATAAATTCAAATTAAACTCGAATGACAATTTAAATATATCAAACACCAACCAATCAATTTCTAATCACATCATAAATTAATTTAACTAACATAAGATAGTTTAGTAGTCGTGAGTGGGTTAAACACTCACCTTTGATTTCAAATCGATTTGGAAATCCAAATAAATACCCAAAATTCAACAGTCTCAGAATTCATCCAAACTAGCTTCATAATGTCCGAAATTTTGATACGATTGCAATGGAGAAAACTGCGTGTGAATCCGAGCTCGTATGAAGAAGTTATGGATGTTAGAACGTTCAAAATTCAAATTTAAATAAATAAATAAATAAATAATGGCATACCACATCATCTCGTCCCTTAGTTCGCGCACGTGACAAACCTTAGCATGGAAAACCCAGATCGAACTTCTCGATCAAGACCTTCAGCCGCCGCCTATAACTGGAAATCGCCGCCTACACGAGGCGTTCCACTCTGATCTGACACCAGCGCCACGCCCCCCTCTCCAAGCCGCCCATAGCCTAGGTGGTGCAACCACCACCGGTGGCCTCTGGCCATCACGCCGCCGCGGCCAATAAGTGGCACTTTCAAGCGATTTGACACGACCTGGGGACGAACGAACACCACTACTACGACCTGCTCTTCATCCTCTTCCAAACACCGCTTCCCGATCGTCAATCGGACGATGATCCGCCGTTGGATCGCAAAAACCTAATTTCGACGGCCAAGGTTCATCCTTGATTTTTTGACAAACGATGCACCCAACTGAAAAACGAATCACTGCAGTAGATTGCGCTCATCGAGGGATTTCCAATGATATATAATACGACATAATTTTGAGGAGTTTGATTTTCGATTTGAAATTGAAATTGAATTAGGGTTTGTAATTGGAATTTGATTTCTGCCATTGGAGAGAGGAGACAGGAATAGACAGACAGATTTGTACGTACAGGAATAAGAAATAGAAAAGCTACTAGGGGTAGAAAACTATTTATATAGATAAGGCCCGATAGGAATGAATAACATATCGAATTGGTTCGAAATGACAATAACGACCCGGAAGGCCCGTTCCGTTTCCGAAACGAAAGTAGGTCATCCCATATATCAAAATAGATATTTTTGATATTTTTAAACTCAATGGAACAGGTTCCAAATCCAAATTCCACTGTATACAGAAGTTTGCTTTTAAAAATCATCTTATTTTAAATTGAATTCATTAAATTGATTTCTACGCGTTTCGAGCCCGCACAATCAAACGACAAGTTCGATCGCTAGGAAACTTGAAATCCTACAATAATTCACTGTCACGGATCCGATGAAACTGGTTTCTTCAAAATCCAAGATAGTGGCCAAAATGACTATTTTACACGTTAATTGAATAAATTATTATTAAATTGGTTAAATCACTTTTAAATTCAAATTTTATAACTAACAAATTTTATCAATTTTGATTACCTAGTAATTTATCATCTTTTAAAATAAATTTCCATGTCAAATCCAATGTTATATATTGCACTAATTACAGTGTTCAGTTTCAATTGAAATAAATTTAATAATTATAATTTAAATTCAAATACATTCATTTATTTTTATTTCACTCTTATTATTAAATCAATTATTACCCTATGGATAAAATTAACATTGGTTTACAATTTATTACATCAATATTCTATAGTTATCATCTTAATTCATATTAACACAGTATTTAATTACATTTAATCGCAATTGATTTATAATTTAATTTCAATGGATTAAATAATAAAATGATAATTAAACAATTGTTACAACTTACAATTTCAAACACATTTATATGGTCATTGTTTACAAACGAAAGCTACTAAATTTACATACTAGTTAATTTATTTTCATATCCCGATTAATAACATATAATTACACATTTAAATCCAACATTCAGTTTATCCCTTATTTACAGTTTCTAACCAAATTAACTTTACAATTATTCCAATTGATTAAAATTGCATTAAAATAGTTATCAATTACCTTAAATCAACATTTTTAAATTACATTCTAATTGTTTTCTCATTAATAAATCATAAATTTTTAATTTCACACAATAATAAATTCTAAAAATCTTATTTAATTTAATATTTTAATTATCGGAAAAATACGGGTCGTTACACTCTCCCCCACTCAAAACTTTTCGTCCTCGAAAAGGAACGAGAAGGAATTAAGAAACTTGATATAATTTTATTCAAAATATTAATTTATAAACAATTAACACTTACATAATTAAGCATTTTAAATAAAATATATTAATTTATAAACAACTAAATCTTTCATATTCAAGTTTAATACAAGTTGAAAATATTTCATTTTCACAAAATTTCTAACTCTAGAATTCATGAATTTTTTTGGCAGAGTCTCCTTTGTACCGAGAGGTCCTGAAAATAGTAATATCAATAATAACAATATATATATATATATCACATTTCAAAAATAAATATCCAAAACCATGGGAAAACAATATAATATCGCTATAAAACCGTAATCCGAAAACGTACCTATTTGTCGGGAAAATAACGCTTTATTTTATGAAACCAAAAGAAGTAGCTATTGCTTCCATAACATGTATTTCACTTATATATCCAAAGAAGTTAATAATTATGTAAAAAGAGAAATATTTAAGTTGTTTCAATTAATAACAAAACAAATCAACACAACATAACAGTAGTCACATGCAACCAAAACAGCACAACCATCATATGTAACAAAGGAATCAATCATACATCCATAGCAACCAAAACTAATGGTTTGTTCAGGTTCAGACACCTTTCATCATACAAGGGTGATAAATAAACTATCAAGTGTAACTTACGCTCAATAGCCTTAGATAATTACTTTATAGATTATTCATGCATCCTTATATAGTTAGGAGTATCCCAAACGTCCCATAATAAAAAAAAACCAAGAATTTCAAATATTATTTAAGTTTATCCTTATAAATTTCCTTTCACATCATTTATTTTCATTCATTCATACGCTGATTATTTTATTAATTAATTTATCTTCATTACTTACTAGTTTTTTTTCTCATTCTATATTTGAAATCATCATTGAATACATGTTTAAGTATCACATACATTTCATTTTGGTTTATTTCACATTTAATTCTTACTTCTAATCCTTGATATCCATTTAATATTAATATTCATCAGTGAATCCTTTCATTCATTTTCTTGAGATTATATCATTTACTTAAATAGTATTTACCTTTTTACTATTTAATTTAATTACAAGCATTTCACAATATTAACTTTTGTTTATAACATTTCTTGTAATATCAAAACTCTTATTTATAGAAATCATTACATTTAAACACTTTCATTACCTAAGTTTTACTTGTATAATATCCTATTACATATTCTTATTTAACATTACAACTTTTAAACATTTCTGGTAAGTTATATATATATATATATATATATCTGTGTGTGTGTGTGTGTTTTAAGAACAATTGAATGTTACACAAGTTTATCTTATTTATTTTAGTTAACAAAATGTACAATAATTACATCTTCTAAATTTTCATATCTTTGATTTGCAAGTTACAAATCTCCAGTTTATATATATTTCATTAATCACTTAGCATCTAATTCTTATTTTTCATTTTAGAAGCTTCCAATTATCAAAATAATTAAAATTTCATTTCATTACAACAATTGAAATCCCTAATTCATAGAAACTTAAGAACTAAATGTCAGGTTCATTTTAAATCATTTTAAATAATATATATATTCATAGCTTTTATATATCCAATCATATTTAGGATTTAAAGATTAAGATTTGTTTATCAAAATAAAAGTGTAGTAAAGCTACTACAGTGGCATTCCCACTTTGAAACTCGAAAATGAACGTCGATGATGCGTGCACTCATCATTGGAATTATTTTCCAGCGACAGAGAGGGGAGTACAAAATTTATTTCCTTTAAAATTCTTTTTGAAACATTTCTTTTAAATTACATTGAAAATATTTATATCCGAAAATAATTCTAAATAATAGTAATATCATATTCCAAAATCTTTTGAAAACAAATTTCAAACCCCGGAACTGAAGTCCTCAAATTTTAGTTCTTATTTACTTTAATTGTAAATCCTATTTTACAATTAATATTTATAAAATTTCTCACCTAACAAAAAACATATCCCATCCAACTATATCATTTATAAAAATAATTCCTTCATATACAAAATATACTACTAGGTAAAATTATTTCATTTACCTATATTTCAAAACAATATTGTGTCGGTCTGCCCTATTAAGTGTTTAGAAATCCCTATCAATATCATAGTGTCCTATGTACCGACCATAATTTATAAATACTAAACAGAACAAATTTACACAATATAAAAACATTTTTATAACACTAACAAATACGTTCTCTCATATATATATATATATATATATATACACACACACTCAAAACAACTCATTCTAGGGTATTACTACCCTGTCCCTAATGAGTCAGACCCCATTAAGCTAAGGTTATCGCTAAACTAAAGCTTTGATACCAAATGTAACGACCCACCTTTTTGGACGGTTCAAATCGACAATCATCCACACATGTCAACTCAAACCATTCAAAAGGGAGGATTGTTATGGGGTAAATAAGAAAAGAAGAGAAAAGAAAAAAAACACAGAATCTCATAATGGAATGAAAAAATATAATAATCAAATAAACAGTTCATGAAGTTGTTTTACAAATACATTTGATTACACTTTACAATATAATCAGAGTTATACATACAACAAGAATAAATAATGCTGCGGAATAAATAATGCAGTGGAATAAATATGATAAATAGAATAATATACTAAATCTTCGTCTTCGTCCTCCAGACAATAGTCTTCAATACACTGAAAATCTCAGGCTGACCCGAGCGTAATGAAAAGACAAAACACTTGAGTCGGAACTAAAAGATCTTATGTAAGTTAAATCAACAATAAATAAATATGAGTGTAACGGCATCGGAGAAGTTTATGGGATTTTACATCTCTTATCCAGTGTCTAACATGCGTGCAATAACTTAAGAGATGTTCGAGATTACCATCTCCTAAGGATCCATTAAACTATCTACTATGTAGTACAATACGCTATTATAATATGTGTACAATAAAGTAAAGTATTAAAATAGCGTTAAAGCATTACCCATATCCCCCTTAACACATTTTATATATTCCCGTAGTCTATACAGATACTGTAAGCTCCACCAAACCGGTGGTTTACTCAATGAGCACTCCATAGGTACGGTACAATCCAAACTTGTAGTAGGCACGATAAGGCATGTGATAAGGAACGCGAGGCAATGCCCAGGGTAGGATACTACCGTTTTGCAGATCCGGACTGGTGGTAACGCATAGTAGCTACTACCGCCCACCTCGGAACACACTCCCAAAATCAAATCGAGGGGTGGCCACTAAATCAATCACAAAGTAATATGGTATCGAAGAAATGTGTCCGATCGAAGGTGCAACCTCACTTGGCCCGGCATGGCTCCTGTTTTAGCCACATCAAGCTGACCCGAGGGGGGCATGGCTATGTTAATACCTCATACAGAATCGTTCGCTAAACCATCCTACTTCATTCCGGAATCTCCAGCATGTGCACAGTTGTTAAAGTGGTTTTCGGTATTAGCAGAGAGTATGACAATATCTGATCCTGGTCTCTTTAACAACCAACGCTTATTACACACCGGATGGTTTTTTACATTTCCTAAACCATTTCATATTGATATCAAAATATCATATTCTCAAAAATCATATCACTTTCGAAATCATATTCACTTCCGAAATCATATTTTCAAAATAGGTTAAGGCCTCATTTCAAAATCATCATATTTACTCAAAATATGTCATTTCACTAGAAAATATCGTTTCAAATCCCACTTAGGCTATAACATCATTTAACCATATTCGCTTTTAAACCAAAGATTTAGATATGAACAATTCAGCCTTGCACAGTTTGAATTTTAGAAAATAGTTTATATAGTCATAAATAGTTTAAATAGTTTTAAAATAGTTTAAAATAGTTTAAAATACTTTAAAATAGTTTAAATGGTTTAAATAGTTTAAAATAGATTAAAATAGATTAAATAGATTAAAATAGATTAAATATATTAAAATAGTTTAAAATAGTTTAAAATATATTAAAATGGTTTAAAATAGTTTAAAATATATCAAAATGGTTTAAAATAGATTAAATATAGTTTTAATAGTTGAATAAAAATGGTTTGATTATTGAAATGGTTTATATAGTAATATTTTGAAAATCTAAATAAATCTGAATTTAAAATAATATATCTTTAAACAGTTTATATTAAAATAATTAATTTGGAAACAATATCAAATCAACAGTTTTTTTTCCATTTCAACAAATCTGGACCATATCCAGATTTCAAATCAACAAACTCAATTTAAATCTTTCCATTCAAATTCCCAATAAAACAATTTTGATTTATAACTATTTCAAGTCCATTTTTGAACTATAAATTTAAACAAATTCAAATTCAATAGATTCCAAAATTTAAATATTCAACGTTTACAATAAATTTCAGCTTTAAATTTTCAATTTAAATTCTTTAAACAATTCATTTAAATCAATTTCAATTTCAACATTTTTAAAGCTTAGATTTTGAAAACAATTCAGTTCATATAAATCAATTTTATTTCAGAATATCATTTAACTGGATTCAAAAATTAAGGATTTAAATATCATTAAATTTAACCAATCTGGTGTCTGCATATAATTTTCTACCCTATGATCAAGTGATACGGATATATATCTTTTCAACCCGCAATAATTTTTAAATTTATGGGTATATATCATTTCAACCCACAATCCCGAGTTAAATTTTCAAAATCCATAAAAATCGCTTAATCTATCATTTCAACTCATAACGATAATGCCATGGTAAACCAAAATTTTGTCTAACATCCACGATATCATGATGATTTCATTAAACCAAAGATTGATTGAAGAATTAATACACGATGATGTTATTTGAAATAGTCCTATAATTCGTATGGTCATTTGGTAGAATAGTGAAATTGTTGAAAAGTTTGAACCATATATCTAAAAGTAAAATATGAAAGTCACTTAATTATGCAATAGTCCATAGTTAATGGACTAGATAGATGATTCACATAATTCACCGTTCTTTGTTTATATGTCACCTAGGTATATTAGGCATTATGCAAGATAACCCTCAATTTGGATAAGGGCTTAAAGGATTTTTTATAAGTTCGAACCCAAGTCAAGGATTTGTCATATGCACATTCATGGTTCAATAACAGTTTAATATGCATAATTCATGAGAAATAGGCTATGCAAAATTGTTCAAGTCCTTATTCTCATTGGTTTCGAAAGTCATAAACAATTCTTAATTTTTCTACAATTTAATTTAGGGTTACAACTTTTCAAATTTAAGGAGGGAAAGAAATGATTCTCCCCTTTTTAAATGACCAAGGGGATATATTTATAGGGTAGAGACAGGCGATATTGATGCCACATGTCCACCTAGGTAAAAGCCCGCTATCCCCTTGTATCGTTGGTATTCGATACCCTCTTAACGCTGTTAATCTTCTTTATCGCCTTAACATTGCTTACTTTCGATATCGATTCGGGGTTGTTGACATTCGACACCTTTCTTCTGGATAATATGTGGCAACCTTCTGTTCATTGTCGATGTGTGATAAAATACTATATATTGTTGATATGCGGCAACCTTCCATGTTTCTTAAAGTTCTAAATCCTTTATAACAATTAACATTCGACATCTGCCTTTATATTTATGATGTCATGCTAAACCAAAATTTGGTCTAACATTCACGATATCATGATGATGTCGTTAAACCAAAGATTGACTCAAGAACTAAGACACAATGATGTTATTTGAAATAGTCCTATAATGCCTATAGTCTTTCGGTGGTATAGTGAAATTGTAGGTAAGTCACTTAATTATGCAATACTCCACAGTTAATGGACTAGACATATGATTCACATAAGTTACAGTTTTTTGTTTATATGTCACCTAGGCACGTTAGGCATTATGCAAGATAAACCTCAATTTAGATAAGGGCTTAAAGAATTTTTTATAAATCTAAATCCAAGTCAAGGATTTGTTATATGCATTCATGGTTCAATAATAGTTAAGTATGCACAATTTATGAGAAATAGGCTATGCAAAATTGTTCAAGTCCTTGTTCTCATTACTTTCGAAAGTTACAAAGGATTCTTGACTCTGCCCCAATTTAATTTATGTACAACTTTTCGAATTTAAGAAGGAGGTAAAGAAATGATTCGCCCCTTTTTGAATGGCTAAGGGGATCTATTTATTGGGGGTAAAGGTAGGCCGTATTGATGTCATTTGCCAATAAAACCCCGCTATCCCCTTATATCGTTGGTATTTGATACCCTCTTAATGCTCTCAATCTTCTATATTCCCTTAACATTGCGTACTTCTAATACCTACTTGGGGTTGTTGACATTTGGCACCTTTCTTTTGGATAATATGCGACAACCTTCTATTAATTGCCGATATGTGATAATCTTTCGCATATTGTCGATATGCGGCAACCTTCCATGTTCCTTGAAGTTCTAAATCCTTTATAACTACAAGCATTCGACGTCTGCCTTTATATTTTTGCTATACGCCATCCTTTTGTACATTGTTGCTTTATCTTTACCATATTGTTGATTTACGACATCCTTGTCATATTAATGATTTATGGCATCTTTTGCGCTTGTAAAGGCTTAAAGTTGTTTGCCGCATATGGGTGCTTGTAAAGGTTCTACAGCTATTAAAAACTCGATATCCTCCTTTATGTTTAGATATGCGGCATTCTTTCTCTACTTAATGCTCTACAACATTAAGTTGTAGAGGCTCGATACCACTTGGGCTGTAGGAATTCAATATCTTCCTATCATTAAACATTCGATACCTTCTCTAGTGCAGTTGTTCGAAATCATTTGTTTCTCATTAAATGATTGATAACCTTTATTTTTGTAGAGAATAAATACTTCTTGGATTTCGACATTACTCATCCAGCATCTCTCTGAAAGTCGATTCCTTTGTTAAGTGTTTGATATCCCCATTCAATTTTGACAGATTTATAAACTCCCTTTTTGAATCCACTTTTGTGTTTATAAGTTCGATACCATCACTTTAGGTCATAGAGCCCCGATATCCTTCTTGCCTTTGAATACGACATCCCTTGTAGCTTGACATCTTCTAGTATTTGTAGTAACATTATCTTCCATTGTTTCCATATTTATTCCTCCGAGAAAGTATGTGGATAATAGATCGATACCAATCGATGTACTTATAAATTTTTCCCTACTTTTCTCTACTGTTGCCTCATACTTGATCGTCCAAGAGCCAAGTTTTCATATTATCATCATTTTAAAGTTTAGTATAAATGAATCATCGCTTGTGGATAATCATGAATAACATCAATTCCCTTTCATTTTTTTGAGGAATCAAAAGGTATTGAAATGAAATCAAGGATAAGTATAAATCCTTCCAATTTTGGGATAATGAAGCTCTCATAATTCAAAAAAAAAATCAACACGACATTTCTTACACGGTCTTCTTTTATTTTGTGCTTTATGTTAATTTAAATTTGTATGAATTAATGATATTTATAGATGATATTTGATACCCTTTCTTATTTGATATTTTATTGTCATAAAGTATCTATGCTTAAATCAATAATAAGCCTAAGTTTCAATTGATCTAAACTATTTGATTTTGGCTATCATATTCGAAATTGATGGTTTATATAACTTTATCTTGTATTTTGAATAAATCATGCTCAAATAGATTTATTTTCAATGTCATAATCAATTTCCTAAGGTTTAATAAGTGGGTTGGTTTATGTATTAAAATTTGATGATTAATGTTGCTTTATGTATTCGCACATATTCTCATGCATAAAGTAAACATATACAGATTAATACCACTTATTTATTTAACGAGATCATAAAATTGTTATGTGTTGATTTTGATGAATATGTGAGTTATTTATTCCTAATTTTCCTGTTGAATATAATCTTCCCAGTTAGTCTTCTAGTTTCCTTTTTATTTGAACCGTCATTTGAATATTTAGGTAAATTTGATTAGGTAAATTAAAATTATTGATTTCCTTATTATTGAAAGTATACTTTTCTTCTTATATTCTCTGAAGCATGGCAAAGCTTTGCTATTTTCTTTTCTCCACAAATTCTCAAATCGAAATAAAACTATAGTCTATATATGTATTTACAAGCGGATAATAATGGAGAATAGTATAGAAGATGAATAGGATCGAATCGAATCACTAAAGGCAAGGTAAAATTATAAATCCAAATCGAAATTATTTTCAAACCTCTTCTCGAATCTAAATTTCTAATGGATATATATATATATATATATTCTTGTGGTACATATTCTGATAGGGAATGAAAAGGAGTCAAACAGGAATAATAGTTTAGATCTGGATATTTGGAAGATTAAAGGCGAGTGAGAAATTATATATTTTTATATATTATTGGATTTATATCGTTGTAAATCTGTTTTTGTAAGCCTAAAAGTAATTTTCGAGTTATAGGCTTAAATACATATTTGTAATGTATTGATAAATTATGCCTACATATTCTGTGAATGATTAACATTGTTTAATATTGCATATATTTAATCTGGAAAGTAGAGGAAAATGTAGTCCCTAAATTAATAAGGTTGTGTAGCAATTCCAAGTTTGTTAGTTAAACGATATAAGCGAGTGAATGTGAATTGGAAGTTATTATAAATTAGATTGGGATTTAAGTTGTATTTTAATTCATTGGAATAAAGTGTGTTGCAGTGTAAATTTCTATAAATTATCCAGTTTTATAAACATGAATAAATGTGTAACATTTGAAATAACATGGAATATGCCTAAAAGAAAACGATGTACCAAATAGGGATATCTACCGTATTTTGTACCGTCTATTTCAATAATAATAGAAAAGATAATTCCTTGTAATTTCAAACGTAACACAAGCCCTCTTTTAGACGAGTAATGGAAATTTACAGTGTTAACATTTCCTTTTGGAGGATGTAATTCTAACACATTAAAATACAGAAATCCCTAAGTATAAACAAAGTATTGTAAGTAGAGACAATAACAATAATTCAATTATAAACTCTAATATATGCAATAAATTTAGAAATAAACAAGATGCGCTGAATTATATATAAAACAACGAAATAAGCAAATAACAATATTACAATAATGAAAGGAAGATGGAAATAGTTAAAAAGTGAACAGTAGAACATACTTAATAGCACCAAGTAGAAGTTAAGTCGAAAAAAACATAATTAATCTATTTAATTAGAAATAAGAAGTAAATGATATTAAAGTGGCATAAATGAAATAAGAAGTAAATTGTGTAAAAATAACTTAATGCAATAGTTGAACATTAAAGGTATGGTAATTAAATAAGTTTATATAGCCTTAAGCATGCGTTTATGACGGATGTGAATTATTGAATCTAGACAATAGCTTAGATTAATTAGAAATCAGATTGTCATTAGTATGGGTTAGGATGCGAGGTCAGTATGTTACACAACAGAAGTCTACCCACCGAAAGGTGCTACCAGCAGTTGTATATACATTGTACTGATGTGAGACATCACCAACTGTAAGGCCTATGAGATTATATGTTCGTATATAGGTGAAAGGAATATACCGAATTAGAATGGTTTACCTCGGTCGAAGTGTCAAAGGGCAAGTAGAGTCTGCTTCAACCTTTTAGGGGTTACGTTTTAAGTAACCAAATGAGCATTTCCTAGATTGCATTAGGCAATCTAAATGCGATGGTGTGTGTAGACTCGACGCTATGACAATGTGGTTGGTACCATATATATGAGCAGTAGGAGCTATTTACATAGGTCAAGGTTGTCATCAGTTCTAAGTGGTTAGTGGAAAGACAAGGGTTACACCTAAGCGGAATACACCTCCTACTAGTGTAGTTCACGTTTAGGATATGCACCATCTCGCAGTTGTTTGTTAATTAGTTTGTTGCTAGGAGGCAAAGCTGGATAACCTTTTAATGGAGGTCTTTCAAAAATATGATATAATATGGCTAAATAGCTGTAATGTCATTATTTGGCACTATGGGAGTTCCTTGGTATGCATGGCGATGAGGATATGATGCTACGTTGACGATGGATCCTGACGAGTTGCTGAGTTACGGATGCTAGCAGGGAAAGTATCTTGGTCCAAAGCGAGGCTGTGGTACTTATATACACACACACACACACTATACACACACACACATACATGCATATACATATACATATACATACATACATGTATGTAGGTATTGTCTACCTCAAGTAGATAGGGAGCATCGTCTGCATATGTGAAGTCAAGACGCTTAAGTAAAACAAAAGACATAACATGTAATGTAAGGCAATCGACATAACTTGTGTTATGTGTAAAGCATGTAATTTACCAATCACCAAAACATTCTTCTGACTCCCTCCTTAATACAACCCACATAATAGCTTTAGAGGGACATGTACCGGTACAAGGCATGAATGTTGGAAGGATAGATTTCCTTATGTATGCTCGACACTGATAAGGGCATTGTAGATCAAAGGTTTCAACCTTGGTTAGTAATCATACGTTTTATTATACTTTATTATTCCACTGTGTGATTTATCGATAGTGCTCTAATATACTTTGGTTTATTTACTACATACCAATATCAACGATTCGTACTTTGATGGACTTAGGTCGATTTAGCGAAAATTCAGGCATATTGAGGTGCAGGTTGTTATATTTGATATCAGAGCCTTAGTTAATTGATCATAAAAATTAAGATACGTTGGGTGAACGTATTTGTATTTTTACTATATATATATATATATATT
The DNA here is from genome assembly GCA_030737815.1 of Allium fistulosum. NCBI lineage: Eukaryota > Viridiplantae > Streptophyta > Magnoliopsida > Asparagales > Amaryllidaceae > Allium > Allium fistulosum. Next base: position 1,076,554,005 of record CM060901.1, on the reverse strand, counting down.
GTACACCAAACTCTACAAATTCGGACTATAAGAGTAGTTGCAACCATATTTTAAAAAGTTGGACAATGCGGCTATAAGTTGGAACAATAAATAAAGTTAAAGAAAAACACCTATCCCAATTACCTTATGAGAAGAAGGTCATATTGGAAGGCGTTGACTTAGGAAGAGCATGAATGTGACATATGGAAGAGTCCCCAAATCTGGATAGTACATAATCCCCTAGTAAAGCATAGATTGCCCTATGGCTATATATCCCGCAGAATTGCTTATTGATGATGTACATTGTTCTAAACAAATGGGAAGTGAAGAATCTATATATTGCGGATATCTGAAAGTAATAATTAAATAAGTTCCCAGAAGAAGGTGTGTAGTGATCACTACAAAATGATAGTCGATTTCAATATTCTAGAAGAAGTTCCCTCAAAAAAAGTATTCTGAAAGAAGTTATGGCGGAAAGTAAGCAGAAAAGAAAAAAAGTCTAATAGAAGGGAAAATTAAAATCCACTCTCAGTCTGTCCCCATTTGAAAGAACTTAATAAAATATTTGAAAAAAAGAAAAGTTTCGAGGAAAATATATAAATAATATATCTGAAAATGATTTTCAAAGGTTCTATTTAAAAGATGAAAACTCTATTTTTAGAAAGTAAGTAAATATTAAATTTTCGGGAAAATAAAATATCCTTATTTTACTTAAATAAAAATTTCTAGTAGAAAATTTAAAATTTGTTTAGACCAAAAGTTTCAGTCAAAAATGGGTTTTAATAAAGAGATATGCTATTTGGGGTGGACAATAGGATGTGGTATAAGTTCAAAACAGGGTAAATAGAATAGGGAAAGACGATTAGAACCCGAAAATAAAGTCGTAGGCAAGCACTACGATGGTTCAATAAAGAAAATAGTTAATTGAGGGAAAAGTTGTACAAAGATAAGCAATTTAAATAAAAACAGTTTAGCTAGAAGAAAGCTAAACAATAGTAACATTATGAAATTCATATAGCAACAATGTTAGAAATTTATATAAAATAATACTGGTAATTAGAAACGATATAGGAAATTAGAAGAAAGAATAATGGATAATTTCCACAAATATGTGTAGTAATTGCACATGCATTTAAAAAAGTCCCTCTCATATGCTATCTGTGTCTCCATTAAGGTTGAAAGCGGAAATAACATAAGTGATAGGAAAATAATAGGATGTAAGTATCTTTGCCTACTCTAGTTTTTAAAAAAATTATGAAAGAAGTTTTAGAAACACTGTAAAGTGCATTTAAAAAAAATGGTTTGGTATAATAACTGGGTTTTTAAAGACAAAACTTAATAAATGATTTGAATTAAAATTCCCCTTTTTTAAGAAGTAAAATCGTTGTTGTGAAAAGTTTTTGAAGGAAAATTTGATTTGAGAGAAAAGGAAATGAACCTTTTAAATTAAGTTGCTAACATTTTCATTTGGTTGATGAAAGCTTAATTATTTTTAAAAGTTAAGACATCATATTATTTTTAATTGTAATAAAAAGTTTCTAAGTTTTCACTTTTAAAGATAAAAGTTTTGAGATTAAGTACTTCATAATTATGAAGTTTAATTTTAGAAAAAGTGGTGAAAACCAAACCCAATTTTTAACATAAAGTAGATAGGAATGATTTCCTAGGTAAGACGAGGTAAAAGTTAAGGCTATGAATAAAATAGCTAGGAATGCCAGTAGATGAGCAATAAGGAATTCCCGTGGAATACAAAGAATATTCATATAAACCAAGGAATATTTGGTATAACATGTGTGGAAGCCGTAAGAAGAATCCATATGAGAATGGGTAATAGTGCCAAGGTATACTCCTACGAGTTCTAGGATATACTCGCATAAATAATTGGGCTAAGAAAAATAAATGCCAAAATTTGAGAATACTATCAAGAGATTTTGATTTCAAAGAGGGTAGTAATATAATTGGAGAAAATGATAATGAGACGGCAAACACACAAAGAGGACATAGGTTAGCTCCGGATTAAAGAAGACAAGATGGAAGATAGGAAAGTAATTACGCCAGGCCAATTATTCTAAATGTGCATAATTTGTATTCCATGGCCCATTATAATGAGGACCCTCACTTGATATGGTAAGTGTAACACCCCGTAAATTGAATGATAATTAGTTAAAAAGAAATTAATTAATAATTAGTGAAGTCGAATATGAATTTTCACAAACATCAGAATTTGGCTAGGAAACTTGCACCATCGTGGTGATTTTCTGGCCAATTTTCTTATATAAAGTTTTGCGGTCGAAGTTCAAACGAAAGAGTTATTAATGTTTGAATATTTCAAACCCGAAATAACTATATATGTAATTAAATAAAAAATGTAATTAATTAAGGTTTATTAAGGTTAATAGTTATGTAACTTTTAAGAATAATTAGTGTTAAGTTAAATAGGCTAGAAATATACAAAATAACTTATAAAAGAAATTAAATGAACACATAAGAAAATCTGACAATCGGTTGACCGATGGTAGGATAGCGATTAACTGCTATTTTATTGGCAGTTGAAGGTTGTACCTAGGCCGAACGACACGAATTTTATATAGAATAATCTAATGGCTGGCAATGATTCGAACCCCTATAAACATGGGCCTAACCCCTCACTTTTCTTCTTATTTTCTCTTAAGCATGGCGAAGCTCTGCCATTTTCTTTTCTCTACAAATTCCTAAATTGAAATAAAACTATAGTCTATATAAGTATACACAAGTGAATAATAATGGAGAATAATAGAGAAGAAGAATAAGATCGAATCGAATTGCTAAAGGCAAGATAAAGTTATAAATCCAAATCTAAATTAATTTCAAATCTCTTCTCGGATCTAAATTTTTGATGGATGTGTAAATTCTTGTGATACATATTCCAATAGGGAGAAAAAAGGTGTCAAATAAGAATAACAAAGTTTAGATCTGGAGATTTGGAAGTTTAAAGATGAGTGGAAAATTATATATTTTTATATAATATTGGATTTATATCGTTGTAAATCTATTCCAGTATGCCTGAAAATAACCTTAGGGTTGTAGGCTTAAATATGTTATCCATATAATTCTCGAGGGATATAACCAAGGATGGTTGTATCAAAACTAAAGAATAATGAAGAAAAAGATGATAAATAGTAATAAGGGCCATGATGAGAAACCATGTCGCCCTTAAGAATTAGGGGCGTTTTGCAACTAACATCAAGGCAAAGAAGTATGCTCTAAGTCCCTCATAATGAATGTCTACATCTATGTTACTACCAATTCAGACATGAAAGATATGTGGCGTACCGGCATAACCATGACACCGCATCGACAAGCAACACAGAAGGAACGAATATAAGCCAATACTGAAAGTATGAAAATAGATCAATATCAGAAGCTTACAATACCGCATCTCATCGGTAAGAGATCGTATATAATATCACAAAACATAAACGAAGCCAGAATTATCGAATGCCGTCAATGTCACCTTTCAAGTAACGTTGTGCTCTCTCCATGCCGCACTAACTCCTCGTCGGATGTTACCCACACCATGCTTTATTAATACCACATGGCATCAAATCCACACCGAATATTGATTAAAATCACGCCATAAGCTACTAATCAATGTCGCAATTCTTTAATGTCGCTCCTACCCAATGTTGGCTCTATTTAATATCATTACACTTCAATGCCACCTCTCAAGCATTACTACATGTCAATAAAGCTGAGATTTATATGCCCTTAATCAGTATCGTCACTAATCACCGTCGCTAATAAGCAATGCTACTTGTCATCAATGTTGTCTCATTTCTAATGCGGCTTTATATCGATGCCACTTTGGAGAAATCGCTACGGACCACCGATGCAATATTGAAAATGAATTTCAGAGGCTAATTAACATCGTTGCATAATAGTGCCACCACATATCAATACCGCTGCATGATTGACGTCGTTTCCTATTGATAAAGCAAACCGAAGATTATCAAAAGTGAAGGATGGAACCTGATGTCAATGATAATGCCAAGAACTATGCATGCCAAAAGTTAAGCATGCCGAGGGCGGCATCGTGCGGCTATCACAAACCCCTCTACCCATATAAATATGGACCTAGAGATAAGGAGGAAGGGGTGATTATTTCTTTTCTCTACTATCAAATTAAACTCTTATAGCCTAAAATTGATTTGGGGAAATTCCGACTTGATTGTAACCATGCTCAATTTATGCGAATAAGGACATGGACATGCCTATTGCCTTGATTGTGCACTTTGAACATTATTGGATATGAATACGCATATTACAAAGCTCTTTGGACCCAAAGCAATTGTGTTACTATTTTACATTGCTTCATATGAGCTTCGGTCCAAACTAGCATTTATATGCATATCTTCTATCTTTCTTATTACATATGGACATTGGACTATGAACATAAGCACTATTAATTTAGTCCATCAACATGCTTGATGGACTAGTGCACATATTACTACTTATCTTCTCTCTCCTTTGAATATATGACCTGAGAATTTGAGTGTTCCATTTCTAAAGATGATATATATTCTCAAATATATTATTCCAAGTAACCTTAAGGGATCTCGAAAATTTTGTTCCAAGTAAACTTTAAAGATCTAGATTACTATATTCCAAGAAATTATATAGGTCATCGAATGTGCAACATAAAAAGTTCATGGACATTATGGACTCATCTCCTAATGATATCATCTTGAACCTAGCCTTGGATGCTTAGTTTATTCTCGATTTAATCATTACCCATTAGGCTATCCTTGGTTATGTCATTATATGTGTTCCAATCAAGGATTGACTTATCATTCTTGGCATCACGGGTGTTATACCAAATTTTGATCTAACATTTTGGTGCAAGGAGGGTCGAACCTCCGACCCTATTTAACTCTTTCCTCAAACTAATTAAATGAATTTCTATTTCAGGAAAATGGTGAAACGGAGGTGAATTATTGATTCAAATAAAGAAGTCATACAAGCGATGACATTAGAAGAGAATGTTGTTCCCAACTTCAACCTGGAAAATGCATAGCCTAGACAGCCATTAGAGCCGGCACAACCTACTAACAACAAAGCTAAAATTAAAAACCTAGAACTATAAGTTTCAATGATGAAAGAACTTTTGGAAGGGAACCTTACTCAAAAATCTTCTAAAACTACCAGGCTCATAGGAGGAGATGAAGTAGAGTCTCCAAGAAGAGGATTGGATGCTTCTTTGCTTAAAAACAAAAGTAAAAGCAAACTCACTATAACTCCATAAAAAAGAAAAGGTGAGTAATAGGCTGAGGCAACCAAGCACTCTCTAATATCATTTGCATATAACAAGATTAAAGCAAATTACAAGGAAGATTAGAGGAGAATTCTAAAGAGCAGTCTGAAAGTTTAACCTCCGAAGGGTACAAGCCTGCTAGGAGCAATTACCACAACGATGAAGCCTATATATGAGATATGGCAAGGAAAACGGCAAAGGATCTGCTTAATCTTAAGGAAAAAGGAACTCTTGATGAGAGAGTCAACAATAACCACCGAGAAGCCCCCTTCAGAGATGAGATCATGTCCACAGGATCCCATCCGACATCAAAATCCCATCCTTAAAATGCAATGAGACTACTGACCTTGATGATCACCTATTGGCGTTCAAAAGTCAAATGGATCTTTACAATGCATCTGAAGCAGTGCGTTGCAGACTTGTCCCTACTACCTTCCAGGGCGCAGCAGCCAAGTGGTATATACATTATCGTGAAAGGACTATCTATTCTTGGAAACGATTTTGTTACGAGTTCTTTGTGCAATTCAGTATTTGCAAAAACCCCACAATTGACTACAACATACTAGCTAATATGAAGTAGAAGCCGGGGGAATTATTGGGTGATTATCTTAAAAGGTTTAATGCCGAAGCATTAAAGGCGGAAGATATGACAGATAGAGATAAACTGATGGCTGTGCGATTAGGATTGATCGGGCAAACACCTTTTGGCGAGAACTTTATCTCCTTGGATGTAAGGACCTTCATGATTTCCATTTTCAAGCCGATAAATTCATCCGTATGGATGAAATGTATCAAGCCAAGAAAAAAATCCCAAGCAAAGAAAGGAATGGGAAGAGCTGGATTTAGTCACAATAATAAGAAACCAAGATGGAAGAAAAGACCAAACTATGTGGCCTTGAACAAACCTATCCTATGTTTACGTTGTAGCAGAAGAAAGTGGTAATTTTCCAACTTCATAAAAAGCTCGAGACAACCATCAACAGAGCAAAGGCGGAGACTATTGCACCTATCATAAGGCAAATGGGCATAAAACAGATGAGTGTCGTGTGCTGGCAGGAATAATTCAAAGCATGATTTGTTCTGGACATTTAAAGGAGTTTATCAAAGATGGTCAGAAAACTGCTCGATCTGAGGACGATAACCAAAGACTTTCAAAAAAATTTGCCAATTTGGTAGAATATGATGTTCAGCCAGATTTCATGCCACCCCTCAACAGAATTGACATTTTTCATGGAGGTCCACATCTAGCTGGAAATAGTAAAGGAGCTAGGAATCGCTACATTAGAGAAGCAAGAGATAAATTCTTCTCTATTCAAGAAGAGCCACTGCTTAAGAACCAAGATACCAAATCAAAATGCATAATTTAACCATCACTCCATAAGAGATAAGAGGAGTCCGCCATTCACATATTGATCTGCTTATGATAACTACACAAATTGAACTCTCTTTGGTCGCTAAAATTTTAGTGGATACTAGAAGCACAGTCAACGTAATTTTTAAACACGCCTTTGACCAAATAAAGAATCCTAGAGGAAAAACTATAGCCAAGCTCTGAACCCATCTTTGGATTCAGTAACAAAGGATCAACTTCCGTAGGGCAGATATAGCTTCTGCTGCAGATGGAAATTCCACCGTACTCCAGGAACTTCGAGACTCTTTTAGTTATCATGGATCAACCCTCTTATTATATTGCCTTCTTAGGGAGGCCAGCTTTGGATGAAGTTCGATGCTTTTGTATTGCCAAAATACTTAATGGTGAAATTCCTAACTAAAAGCTGCTAGGGAATAATAAGGGAAGAGCAATTTAGCTCTCGTGAAATGTACCTTGCCACACTTGAGCAATATGAATGAAACTGTCTTTCTTGTTATGACTCAAAGCAAAGTGAATCTAACTGGGTTGAAATTATAAAGTCTTTGGTTAAGGGTTCTTTCAACCAATCATCTAAAGTAAAAACAAAGCAAAATTGCATGCATTACGAAGATTTGATTTCTCTAAAAAGAAAAGAAAGAAGAAAGAAACAAACTTGGTAAAGGATGAAATAGAAGATGAAGAGCTAGTCGCCGAATTAGATTGTAGAGGTGAATAAGAATGAATGAAGCCCACATAAGATCTTGAGGAAATATGCTTTGACCCAGATGATCCGAAAAAATTATTAAAGATTAGGAAAGAGTTGGATAGTAAACTTAAAGGGGAATTAACTCAATTTCTTTAATCCAGTAGAGATGTATTCGTCTGGACCCATTCATATATGGTGGGAATAGGTCTGAACGTTATGTGTCATTCTTTGAGTTTAAACCCAAAAATCACACCAATTCGGCAGAAGAAAAGGCAATTTGATAGGATCCGGTCTAACGCTCTGAAAGAAGAAGTTAAGAAATTGCTCGAGAACGGTTTTATCAGAGAAGTACTATACCCGAAGTGGTTAGCCAATCCACTGGTGGTCAAGAAATCTAATGGAAAATGGAGAACATGTGTTGAATATATAAATTTAAATAAGGCATGGCCGAAAGGTTGCTACCCTCTTCCAAGGATAAATCAATTAGTCGATGCAATTAGTGGGCACCAACTATTATCTTTCATGGGCGCTTATTCCGGATACAATTAATTCTAATGTTCAAACTGAATGCGGAGGATACTAGTTTCATAACAGATTGGGGAAAATATTATTATAAAGTAATGCCTTTGGGCTGAAGAACGCTAGGCAACATACCAAAGAATACTGAACAGAATGTTTAAAGAGCAAATTAGCCAAAACGTGGAGGTGTGCGTGGATGATATGCTTGTTAAATCTCAAGAGGAATGAAACTATCTAAAAGGTCTTGAAGAAATGTTCGAGCTATTATGGAAATATCAGATGAAACTCAACCCATAGAAATGTTCTTTTGGGATTCAGTTTGGAAAATTCTTAGGATATATTGTCAGCGCTAGAGGGATTGAAGCCAACCCTAACCAAATTCAGGCTATTAAAGATATGGCAGAACTGAGACAAGCAAAGATGTAATGAGTCTAAATGGAAGAGTAGTAGCATTAAATAGATTCATCTTCTAGGCCACCGACAAATGAATCTCATTCTTTGACGTAATCAAGAAGAAGAAAAACTTTATATGGGGAAGGATTGTCAAAAACCCTTTGAGGAGTTGAAAGACCATTTGGAGGCACCACCAATCCTGTCTGGTCCCATATATGGGGAAAGCCATTACCTTTATATCGTGGTCTCTGAACATGTTATCAGTTCTGTTTAGATAAGAGAAGAAAAGGGAATTCGGCTCGTAGTATATTATATGAGCAGAAAGTTTAAAAATGCAGAAATAAGATATCCTATTATGGAGAAATTGGCATATTTCTTAATGCTCACTGCACAAAAACTAAGAGCTTATTTTCAAGAACACCCGATCAAAGTCCTAACCAACTTTCCACTCAAGCAAGTTTTTAGTAAACCTTAGACTTTAGGAAGATTAGTAAAACAGAGAAGAACTCAACCAATATAATACTAGATTCCTACCCCGAATGGCAATCAAAGGACAGGCCCTAGCTGATTTTGTCAATGAAGGTACAGGGTTCATTAAAGAGCAAACAGAAAAGGAGAAGAATTTAAAGCCCAAGTGGCAATTGTTTGTGGATGGAGCTTCAAACAAGCAAGGTGCAGGAGCTGTGTAACAACCCATCCTAGAAGGGGCCTAAATTTCGACCTAGAAAAGGCCCATCAAAACCTAGACCCATTCTAAGGTAAGCTATTGGTAGAACTAAGAAAATAATAGTATAAAGCCATAACTAAACTTTCAGAACTCACAGCGGATGGAACAAAATAAAATAGCAAGTGTACCCATTTATTTCAAAATCATAAATATGTCTACAAAGTACCATCAAATCGCATCATAAATCTGTTACAACAATAGTCTAGATACATAGGTACATATAAAAGCAAGTGAAAATGATAAATACTGCCACAAGCAAACCACCTTCGTCTCTAAGCGTCATCTTCGCCACCAACGTCTTTTAACCTGTGTTGTAATGAGGAAGAAGTCAGAACAACAAGTATCGGGTGAATAAAAACCTTGAGTCTTACCTTTTCAGTACTTGGGCAGTACATTTCAAAATAAAAATATGTCTATGAACATAAAACAAAAATCATTTAACACTCCATTTTAAGGAAATAAGTAGGTCCCCAAAATCCCATAACCCAAATCCCATGTTATAACTAACTAGCGATGCAAGAGATAGAAACCAAGCCACTTAATACCATTTATTACAGAATAGGCAGACTCCGGTAGTTTAAAACATTAATTAAGGCAGACCCCATCATTTAATACCTATTCCCATGGCATACTCCTCAATGGTACTATCTAGCTAGCATCATATGGAATCTCAAGTCACTTGATACTTGTTTATTTAGAAAGGCGGACCCTCAATCATTCACTTAATACCTTATCCAGAAGTAGACCCCTTAGAGATACCACTTAACGTGTCCCCTAGGCCATTTAATACTTGATTTGGGGAAAAGAGGTAGGCCCTCAAACAACCACTTAATACCTCAAACCCCGAAGCAGGCCCCTCGTACTATGTCCCATACTCATAATGATGTCTCATATTAGTTCAACTATTCGTAGGAACTGGAAGCCAGATTAGCTGGGCAGATTTCCACTATAGAATTTGGGACTAACATCGCGTCATTATAAATATTTATCATAATGATATCTCATATCAATAGGAAGTGTACGCAATTGCTGGTAGCCTCAGAGTGAAGGGCAGACTTCCATCATTTAAGTCTATTGATCTTGCATCCTTATGACTTAGCCATAAATTAAATACACTCCATATATATAATAATACTCATCTCATTGTTTCATAAATAAGGCCTTGTAAGGAATCTTCCTTATTACGCCTTAGAATAATAATTAGGCTATATAAGAGTTTCCACTTATTTTCGCCTAACAATCAATTACATTCCTAGTGGGGAAAATAAATGAAAATAAATACCTAATTAACTACGCCATATATGCAATAATTATATGCTAATTATGCTAATAGAGATAAATAAATATTCGCGCCTAATAAATTCTAAAACGTATGGATTTTACGCCCTAAACTAGCGTTAAATATCAATTCCTTAACCAAATACTATTACAAGTCATTTTTCTTCAAATTCCAAGGATTTCAACATACCAAAATAAGGGATTCTAATATCCAAAACATAGAATAAATATTCATAATCAAAACTGCAATAACTGACTTGTAAATAAAATAGGAACTCAATTTATTACACCAATTCAATAGAATATCCTAAAGAATAAGAATTGCAATCTAAACTCCATATTTTATTCAACTCCTCTTTTACAAAAAAATAGATAAGAAGGAAATTCGTGTGGAATAAGTCGTGTAAATTACAAATAAAATCTATAATCTAAACCCTTTATTTCATTGAAGAATCAAAAATTAAACCAAAGAAGAAGGAGAAGTGGAATAGACTATGAAATTATCAAAAATTGAAAAAACTAAACAAATCCCATCAAATTAATGTAAATAATTGAGAATCTCAACATAGAATTGACATTTTGAAATAAAAAGGAATTTTAGGGGATTTTATTTATCATATTATCGTAATCCCAAAATCCCTAAGGCATATTCAAATCCATAGAGATACGCCAAACAATTACTGAAAAAGAAATACTAAGCTTTCCACTCACAAATAGTCTCAACTTTACCTTTCTTGAATTTGCACACCTTACAGTCTCTTCTAAAATCTCTCTCTTTTGATATTATACACACACACACATACAATAGGAAAGAGGTATATATATTTATTAGGTTCAGAATAGTTGGAGAAAAGAATAAGAATAGGTTGGAGGGAGAATAAATAACTAGAAAATAAATTGGATTCTTACCTGAATTCTCTACAGAGTTTTGAATTTAATTTGGAGAGATAACAATGGCAGTGTTTCGTTGTATTCCTTAAAATAATATGAATAAAGGGTGCAGAGGGTAGGGTTCTATTTATAGGGGTTGAAATGCAACAGAATCGTAGGATCAAATTGGAAGAGAAATAGACAAATCTAGAGTGTTAAACAACGTAAAACTCTAGCCGCTACCATTAGGAGATGGTCGATCGCCTAAGCTCAACCGGTCGACCACTATGGTCGACCCATGTAGGTTGACCGCTCCGCCTTATTTTAGGCAATAACGATTCGTTTTCATTGTGTTTTGATTCTAATTAATTTCTTACCCTATTTATTCTTAACATTAAACATTAATTAAAGGGTTTACTTAGCCCACAAGCTAATTTTGAAATTTAAACCATAAATTTAAATTCTCATTTGAATTTGAATTCAAACTTAATTAATTTATGTCTGAAAACTTCAAACACTCATGACTTTTTCATTTGAGCTCTGTTCTTAGCATACTGTATTTGGAAGCAGATCAGAATTTCACCATGAACGCAACTGGACAACTTTAGTGGACAAATTCTGACTTTTATAGAATTTCCATTTTCTATCTTATCATATTTAATTCAATTTACTCCGTTTAATTTTAGTTTATTTTATGGTGTGTTACAAGCAGGATATGTGACTAGTACCTCCAATAGATATCGTTATATTATGCAATAAAGTTGGGATTTCCTACCACTAATAATATGGCAAATTATGAATCAATGGTGGTAGAACTCACCTTGGCCCTACAATTGAAAATGCCTAGGATCGAGGTTTTTAGTGATTCTCAATTGATGGTAAATCATTTAAACCAAAGATATCAGACAAAGGATTCCAAATCGGTCTTATATGCGAAGAAGGTGTTGAAGATGTTAGCACAATTTGAGGATTTCTCTATACATTAAGTGCCAAGAGGGAAGAATTCTCAGGCCCATTCTTTGGATAAATTGGCTAGCCCATGAGGGGCACCAGAAACGTGAATTGTATCGGTAGGTGAACGACCAACTCCCAGTATAGAAGAGAAGGCCACCGAAGCAAGAAATGAATCCATGGTGCAAACCCGATCTCAAGCTTTAACACATTTATAAGAGAAGAAAGAAAATGGAGGCGAAACCCTTCAAGAGAGATTTGCTCATCCCAAGACAAAAGACCAATATAAGAACAATTGGATGACGCCTATTGTTGAATATTTGATACATGGAAAGTTGCCAATGTAGAAGAAGGAAGCAAGAAGAATAAAACACCAAGCTCCAACTTTCATCATAATGAATGGAATACTCTATAAGAAAGGATAGTCCATCCCCTACTTAAGATGTGTGAGTCCAGAAAGTGGATCGAAATTATTGAAGGAGGCTCATGAGGGATTTTGCGGAGATCATTGTAATGGTATAAAATTAGCTAAGAAAATCATGAGATAAGGCTTTTAATGGCCTCAAATGACTAGTCATGCTATCGATTATGTAAAAAGATGTGAAAAGTGCCAAAAGTTCTCCAAATCCCACGTCTACCGCAAAGTGCACTGACTTTGATCTCAAGCCCATGGCCTTTCGATGTATAGGGAATCGACTTAATCAGACCATTGCCAACATCTAAAGGAGGAGCTATCTATGTGGTGGCGGACATTAATTATTTCACAAAGTGGGTAAAAGCAGAACCGCTTCCAAATATCACATCTGGGAAAGTACTCAAGTTCGTGATCAAGAATATTATCACCAGATTCATAATTCCTCATAAGATTGTGTCCAACAATGGAACTTAATTCTAGAGCGAAGAATCTACCCAATTTTGTAATAAAAAAATAGTCAAAAGCTTTTCATCTGTAGCACATCCCAAGGCCAATAGAGCCATTGAAGCTGCTAACAAAACTACTAAGACCATTCTCAAGAAACGATTGGACAAAGCTAAAGGAAATTGGGTAGAAGAACTACCTTTAGTATTATGGGCCTATAGAACCTCCGCTAAAACTGCAACAGGACAAGCCCCATATTCCCAAACATATGGATGTGAAGGCATACTTCTAATCGAGGTTGAAGTACCCTCCCATCGGAGGATCGCATATGCATTTAATTTGAACCAAGAATTAATGAAAGAATCGTTGGATTTAATCAATGAGTTAAGAGATGAAGCGGCCATAAAGACGGCTGAGTATCAACGAAGAACATCAAAGTATTACAATTCTAAAGTGAAAGAAAGATCATTTCAAAAAGATGATTTAGTGCTCTAAAGAGTCATGACAAATACTAGGAACCCAGTGGATGTACAGCTAGGGCCATATTTCCAAATAATGAATGAATAAAAGAATTAAAGCAAGAATGTCTACTAGATCAACCGTGAAAAGGAATAAGAATATCCTAAAGGGAAAAAGCCTAAATCACTACCTAAGATGGTACTAAGGGGCGAAATAAAGCCTTTGACACCACCACAAGGGCCTGGTTAAAGCACCTGCTAGAGGGAGGACAAAGTAAGCCTTTGGTATCTGGCCAAAGCACTAAACAAGCCTTTAGTAACTGGTTGAAGCACCTCCTAGAGGGAGGATGGGGTAAGCCTTTGGTACTTGACCAAAGCACCTAACCAACCTTCAGTACCATCTCTAAGGCCCGACTCAAGCACCTCATAGAGGGAGGATGTAGTAAGCCTTTAGGACCTGGCTAAAGCATCGAACAAGCCTTCAGTACCTGGCTGAAGCACCTCCTAGAAGGAGGATGGAATAAGCCTTTGGTACTTCACCAAAGCGTCTTCTAGAGGAAGATCAATCAAAAATGAGCCATTTATGCTCCAATGTGCAAAAGCAATCTTCTAGAGGAAGATCGATCAAATATGAGCTATTATGTTACCAGATAAATTTCTTGGTCTTCTATTAATATCAATTGAATTTTTTAGTTTTCTATTATTGCCAAATAGATTTTCTGATCTCCGTTTGTTATTGCCAGAAGAATTTCTAGTCTTCTATTATTATCGGATGGATTTTTTGATCTTACACTGCCAGATGAATTTTCTAGTCTTCTATTATCATTATTAGATGGATTTTTTGGTATTATTGCCAAATGGATTTTCCACTCTTCTATTATCATTACCAAAGGGATTTTTAGGTCCTCTGTTGTGATTACTAGACAATTCTTTGGACTTCTTTTCGGGATGCATGCATCATGGACAAAATGAGTTGTTGATCTTCCCTCCTAAGATATTATCCAATGATTTCTAATTAAAATCACAGCATTATTTCTAGAGCTTTTATTCGGAAAGTTGTTAATGTTCGATATTGAAAATAATCTTTGATTATACGAACAAACATGGAAAATTTCCCAAATCAAAGAATTCATAACTTAGCCAAATCTAAAATGGATCACTAAAAATTTAAATGCTAAGTATATAATGAAAACTATCATTTCATTTTGTATTGTACAAGAAAAAGGATTGAATGGAAAACGTTAAAAGAACTAGTGAGATAAGAGAATTCTTGATTTTACACTAAAGTGTAAAAAGTTTCTTTTATACAAGGAAGAGGGCAAATGTTATCCACATAGTTCTCAAGGGATATAAGCAAGGATGGTTGTATCAAAACTTAAGAATAATGAAGAAAAAGATGATAAATAGTAATGAGGGCCATGATAAGAAACCATGTCGCCCTTAAGAATTAGGGGGTGTCTCGCAAATAACATCAAGGCAAAGAAGTATGCTTTAAGTCCCTTAGAATGAATGTCGACATCCATGTTACTATAAATTTCGACGTCAAAGATATGCAGCATACCCGGATAACCATGACACCGCATTAACAATCAACATCGAAGGAACAAAGATAAGCCAATACCAAAAGTATGAAAATAGATCAATATCGAAAGCTTACAATACCGCATCTCATCGATAAGAGATCGTATACAATATCACAAAACATCAATGTAGCCAAAAATATCGATGGTCATCAATGTTTCCTTTCAAGCAACGTTGTGCTCACTCCATGCCGCACAAACTCCTCGTCGGATATTACCCAGAGCATGCCTTATTAATACTACATGCCATCAAATCCATACCGCATGTTGACTAAAAGTACGTCGTAAGCTACTAATCAATGCCGCATTGCTTCATTGTCGCTCCAATTCAATGTTGCCTCTATTTAATATCATTAATCTTCAATGCCACCTCTCAAGCATTACCCCATGTCGATAAAACCGAGATTGATATGGCTTTTAATCAGTATCATCATCGATCAATGTCATTGATAAGCAATGCCACTTGTTATCAATGCTGTCTCATTTCTAATGTGGCTTTATATTAATGCCATACTTTGTAGAAATCACCGCAGACTACTGATACAATATTGATGATGAATGTCAAAGGCTAATTAACACAGTTTCACAATGGTGCGATCACATATCCATACCGCTGCATGATAGATGCCGCTTCTTATTAATGAAGCATGCTGAAGATTATCAAAAGTGAAGCTGTAACATCCCTCATTTGGAGGGCCAAAACTAACCGCTAAAGATGCTGCAGTCATCTATAGTTATTACAAATTACGCCCAGAGCGACATATGAAGATGCCCCCCGGTTGATTAGAGTCTAAATATAGACATTAAATAACTTTGCCATTACATCCAATTACACAGTGGAATCAAACAGAAAGAACTTCTAATATCTAGCTTGCCTCCTGCACGTCTCCGTAAGCCCTCAAACTACTCAAAATCAATTGAGCACCCGAGAGTTTAAGAGGAAAACATAAACTTCGAGTCAATAACCTGTTTCGGACATATGAACCTATTGATCTCCATCAACAACCTGTTCCGGACATAGTTTTCATGGGCTGACTATGAACCTATTAATCTCGATCAACAACCTGTTATGGACATAGTTTTCATGGAATCACTAAGAACCTATTGTCCCCTACCAATAACAATTTCCACAATCATAGTTTTTATTGGCTTACTAAGAACCTGTCTAAACCAATAATGTTTTGATCAGTCTTGGGCATCCTATATTCTGTTCTGTCTGACCTCCTAGATGCATTTCTACTCACACAGGAGTTAACTCAATATATATTCACTACTGGGTCAACCTAGCCTATTATTTTGCCCTTAACACCCCAAAATGTAGTTAACGATTAATAATGAAGTGAATATGATTACATAAGCATACATGATAACTGATCAAATAACACAACAATATAAACATCCATGGTTTAAATCCTTTTAATCATTTTCTAATTAAACATGGTTAATACCCATAACCCACTATCTTTAACAAGGAAAGCTTCCTCTAAAATTTCAAATTTAAAAGCCATTTCAAAACTCTTTTACATTGCAATGTGTTTACTTTAAAAATGAGATTGGGTTTGTTATCCCGCCTTTTGGCAAGGCCGTGACACCAAGAAGTCGACTGGAAACCAAAGACAGTTCTTCCTCAATACCAGTTATATGCAGGTCCACTATGGATGCTGGTAAATTCTGTCCGAATCTGGATCAAGCTACAATTGATATGAGATGACAAGCAAAGCCATGAAAGCCAATGTTCCAAATTTCAATCGAAGTTCGTATGCTCAAGATATGATAAATGCAAATCAAGCAATAATCTCATTTGCATCCATCAAGAAATCATCAGATCGTAACCACCCAGGCACATTCCACTTCGTATCCATCAAAGAGAAACCTCCTTCGTATCGATCTTGTTCGAATCCATCAAATGCGCATGGCTTCGTATCGATCAGGTGAGCACTAGTTCGTATCCATCAAATGCGCATTGCTTCGTATCCATAATGTGAGCACGTGGTCGTATCCATAAAGTGCATGCCGCTTCGTATCCATCACGCGCACTTCAGTTCGTATCCATCGTATTTGCTTTATTTCATATCCATCAACAAGTCACGTTTCGTATCGATCACACCAACTTAACTCGTATCGATCAGTTAACCTATTGACACGAGGCATACCATTAAAGAGAGCGATACAAAGAACGCATGTAGTGATTGATATGAAGTGCTTTCAAATCATCGATACGAATGAAGCCACAACTATGGATACGAAGCAATGTATGTGTGAAGCGATACGAAGCAATGTGTATGTGAAGCGATACGAAGCAATATATACGTGAAGCGATACGAAGTGAAGTACATGAGCAATACGAATGGAAAAGCAATGGATCGATACGAACAGGGCGCATTCAAGTGAGAGACTCGGTCACTCGTCATAAAAAGTGGTTCGATCCAAAAAGTTAGCGCCACATCATCAGGCATCATGAGAACAGATCGATGCGAACAGAAGTGATGCGAACTCAGCAGCCTTCAACAAATTCAAACTTGCATCGATCATAACTCAAAATCTACAAGTCCAAATGCCACCAAATTTTCACAAGATCTTGTATGCAACCTCAAGAATATTCATGATCGATCTCGGCTCGATTGGGCCAAATCTTGATCGATACGAATTTCATTCGTATCGATCACGGATCAAGTCCAAACAATTGGGGATCGATCACGCAGGCCCACCCACGTGGGAGAAGAGGTCTTCCAAGATCTGAGCAAGATATTTGCTGCTTACGCCTATAAATAGCAGCCCATGGCCTACTAAAAAGGGACTTTTGGCTCTTCTACGTCTAGACTCTGACGAGATTATTACTGTACTTGGATTCTACTATTGTAACTCTTTGTAACCAGCAAGCAAAAATCAATAAAAGTTAGCCATTTCATAGTGGACGTAGGCCATCTGCCGAACCACTCTAAATTTGTGTGTTTCTGTGTGATTTTCCTGTTTATCGATTAGTGTGTTTGTTAGATCTTCCTCATTTTCCATTTATATTCTTCATTTTATCTTTTCAAACACATCCTAAGAGTGTTGTGCCCAATTTTGGTACAAATACTTTGGTGCTTTCACCGAGAAAACCCAATTTTCTCCTGCTCATTGGATCTACTACCGATATCGGATTGCAAGAATCTAAGGAGAAGATCCAGATTTCAAGTCCAGAAGTTCTTCCATCCTATTCAGATTTGTACCAAGTCTAGGAGAGAGCTTCGCTATCCACCATGGTCAACACTAGGATTACATCAACAGCTGCAGATCCAGAAGGACGGGATAGATAGAACCACACGCAACTTCCTCCTACGGACTAGAATGCTGCCGGACCTTCAGATCTGCAAGGCCCTATCACCAGGGAAGAGTTTCAACTGTTAATACAAGAGCTGACACAGAGTCGTCAACAACTTACTCAGCAACTCCATGCCAGCGCAGAATTGACCAACCAACTGAATCGTCAGAGACAAAGGAGATCCAGAAGGGATCGGGCTTCCTATTCATCCTCTGAAAGTTCAGCCTCTTCTGACTTTAATCACAAATCCACGCGCCCACGGCTGGACGGAAGCTATACACAGGCTACTGGACATCAGCGCACCTTGATTCTTGGGCAACCAAGAGTTGGCTCGTCAACTAGCCATTAGACCAGACCCTCCTCCCGAGGAGGTACTCCTCCCTATCACACCACTAACAACTGCACTGCTATTGCTACTGAGTTGGAAGTTGATGCTAGGAACCGAACTGATCCGACCCACCATCAACGCAACTATACTCCTGAGCCTTATGTCCCAGAAGACTTAGAACCAAGGAGACGAGACATGGACTGTCGACTGCGATCGGTCCATCCTAGCATTGTGGAACCAGACCACACCTTGGCTCAACATGCCCAGAACGTCCAGATGCCAGTTATCCCGACAATGATCCATCAGATGATCCACGAAAGTCAGGGCCTTACTAATGACGACTGGGGAATCTCCCGAAGCCATACCCCCGTCACTGATGACATCCTCTACGCTGAACCGCCTCGGCGATTCAGGATGCCGACTCTACCCGTTTATGAAGGGAGCTCTGATCCTAACCGACACATCTTAAAGTACGAATGGTTAATGAATGCCGCACGAGCTGATGATGTGGTCAAGTGTTAAAGTTTTCTGATCTCCCTAGGGGGCATAGCAACTATGTGGTTTACCCGTTTACCACCTCGGTCTATCTCGTGTTTTGATCAGTTGGCCACAAAGTTTGTTGAACAGTTCTGCATGCATGTCACAAGGCCGAAAGATGTTAACACCTTGTCTAGTGTCACTCAAGCTCCCGGAGAGACACTCAGACGTTATTTGGAGAGGTTCCACGCTGCATGCGCTGAGATTAGTAATCCTAATGATAACTTAATTCTGATGGTACTAACTAAGGGGATCGATCCCGATTCTGAATTTGGCAACTGATTGGCCTGAAAACCTCCTGCATCATTGGACCGTTCCTATTCCAAGGCAGCCCAATTTTTGAGAAGGGAGGATGCGAAATAGTCTAGGAAAAAGGATGATGCATGACCCAGTATGGGTGGAATCCAAAGCAATGTCACTGTTAAACAAATCGAGGAGAGTTCCGAAAAGGTGCAATTGAATATACAGAATAAACAGAATCAACATAAAGGCAATGGAAATCAAAACAGGAAGCGGGATCAGAATCATGGGCAACGATGTAGGGCTCCTATGTTTGACAATTGTACTCCTTTGAATATGTCGCTGGAAAATGTGTACTTGCCGACCTGCAATACTATTCAATATAAGAAACCTGCTCCAAAGCGATCATCAGAAAAACAGATTCAAACGGGGAAGTTTTGCAGATTTCACGATAGTTATGGCCATAATACGAACGAGTGCCTTCATTTATAGGATTGAGAAGTTAATACGAGAGAGAAAGTTGGAGCAGTTTGTGCGGGCGCCGCAGTCAGGAGGTGCGGGCCCATCGAATCAAAATCAGATACCAAATTAGGCGAGACTGGAGGAACCCGCTCGTACTGGCGGGAGGCTAGTGATTAATACTGTTAGTGGTGGTTCCCATCCAGCAGATCAAAGCTGGAAGGAAATAGAGTCGTATGCCATTTCTACTAGGCATGCAGGCTTCGAATGTTGTAGTAATTTGGAAGACGGGGCTCCGGCCAAGCAGCAGAAAACGATGGTGGACGACATCGTATTACGGAGCAGGGTTGCCGACAGAGTCGAAGCCCCAACCATTGATCCACTTGTCATTTCAGCTCAAATGGATCCTGCTTGGATGAAGAGGATCTTAGTGGACAGTGGAAGTTTAGTGAACATATTGTTTAAGCTAGCTTATGATCAGGTGAAGATGGAAGCAAAAGATTTGAAGCCTTGTCAATCTCGCATTCACGGCTTCAATGGAAGTACGACTATACCCGCTGGGATGGTAGAGCTACCAGTGGAACTGGGAATTGGAGAACGCCGGAGAGTCTGGATATTACAGTTTGTTGTGTTGAATATAGACTCGCCGTATAATGCTTTCTTGGGCCGACCGGCCCTAGCCGAGTTCAAGGCTGCCATTGCCCCTTGGTATCTAACTTTAAAATTGCCTACTGACAACGGAGTTGGAGTCCTTCAGGGAGACCAGGCTGCTGGACGAGCCTGCTATGTTGTCGAGCTGCGAGAGGCACAGCGAAAAGAAAAATGTAAGAGCATAGAGGAATCTCTCTGCGTCCACTTTGCGGAAAATTGATAGCTAACGCCTGGGCCTAGGCCTGGGCACCCCAACCAATTCCCAAGGGATCTTGACCCGAGAGATACCGAAAGTGAAGACGAAATTAAAGACAGTCAAGCTTCCCCGATCGAGCTGACGATTGATGTTTCGATCGATGATAATGATGATTCTAAAATGGTAAAGATTGAATCTCAGCTAAGCCAATAGATGCAGGAGGAATTGGTTGAATTTCTCCGGGCAAACCTCGACGTGTTTGCCTGGACACATTCTGACATGTGTGGAATCTCCCCGGACATCGCAAGCCACACATTGAATATTGACCCACGGCATGTCCCGGTCAAGCAGAAAAGGCATGGTATGGATCCAAAGAGATCTATTGCCCTTAAGGAAGAGGTAGATAAACTCAAATCGAACGGGTTTATCCAAGATGCACTATATCCGGAATGGGTATCCAATTCTGTACTTGTTAGAAAGTCTAATGAGAAATGGAGAACATGCGTTGACTACTCAGACTTGAATAAAGCTTGCCCTAAAGACAGTTTTCCACTTCCCCAAATCGACCAGCTCATAGACTCAACGGCTGGACATGAACTCTTATCCTTTATGGATGCATGCATATTCTGGCTACAACTAGATACCCATGCACTTTCCTGACTAGGAGCATACCAGCTTTGTCATCAATCTGGGACTTTATTGCTACAAAGTCATGCCATTTGGACTCATGAACACTGGGGCAACTTACCAACGGTTAGTTAATTGAATGTTCGCTAACCAGATTTGAAAAACCATGGAAGTGTATGTGGACGACATGCTTGTGAAGTCGCGAATCTCCACTAATCATATCAAAGACCTGGAATCGATGTTCGACATCCTTTGAGAGTACAGAATGAAACTCAACCCATTGAAATGTCACTTTGGGGTCACATCTGGAAAATTCCTTGGATTTATCGTCAATGCTCGAGGAATTGAAGCTAATCCCGAGAAAATCCGAGCAATCAGAAATCTTGAGACTCCGAGGACAATAAAGCAGGTTCAAAGCCTCAACAGAAAAGTAGCAGCACTAAGCAGGTTCATTTTAAAATCCACTGACAAATGCATTCCCTTCTTCGATCTGATCAGGAAAGGGAAACACAATTTTGAATGGACTACAGAATGCGAGTGCGCATTCCGAGCACTAGTTCAACACCTGTCCACACCACCTATTCTGTCAAAGCCTATTGATCACGAAAGATTGTACATCTACTTGGCGGTGTCAGAAAATGCAATCAGTGCTGCCCTAATTTGGGAGGAAGACCAGATACAACGGCCAGTATATTACATTAGCAAACGACTGACCGGAGCAGAGAGAAATTATCCGAAGCTCGAAAAGCTGGCTTATTGTCTTGTCATTGCTTCAAGAAAGCTCCGCCCGTATTTCCATGCTCATCCTATCACCATCTACACCGACCAGCCGTTACGATAGGTCCTTATGCGGCTTGAGATGTCCGGTAGGTTACTTAAGTGGAATATCAAGCTGAGTCAGTTCGACATCGCTTACACACCAAGGCGAGCCATTCAAGGACAAGTCCGAGCAGATTTCATCAATGAATTCACTATCCCGGAGGACTTGCCCGAAACCAGTGAATCTCCTAAATATGTCTGGAAGCTACATACTGATGGTGCATCAAATGACCGCTGCTCAGGCGCCGGAGTTGTACTTGAAACTCCTGAAGGCCAATCTATATGCTATGCCTTAAAGTTCGACTTCCGTGCAACTAACAACGAGGCCGAATGTGAAGCCCTGCTCGTCGGATTGAAACTTGCTAGAGATTTAAGAATTATTGCTGTAGAGATTTACTGTGATTCACAATTAGTCGTGTGTCAAGTTCGGGGAGAGTACCAGGCCAAAGGCCGAAGACTGGCTGCTTATCTTGCTCGGGTTTAAGAAGTATTATATCAGTTCGATTATTATTCCATCTATTGCATACCCCGAGAAAGCAATCAGAAAGCTGATTCCTTAGCAAAGTTAGCCAGTATAGGTGAGGCACAGCGAATGGGAATCGTTCCCGTAGAGACATTATCTTCCCCTAGCATCGATTAGGTGGAAACAGACTGGGTATTTGAAGTCATTCCCGATAAGGAGTCATGGACGACCCCGTTCAGGAACCATCTCGAGCATAGAACCCTGCCGGAGCGCATAAGTGAAAAAAGACAAGTTCTTCGAAAGGCTTCGCGGTTCACTATTCAAAATGGAGTCATGTATAGAAGAGGGTACTCTGTCCCTTTACTCCGGTGTGTCGCCCACGATGAAATAAAATGAATATTGCATGATGTACATAAAGGAGAATGTGGCGATCATACCGGGGGGCAAGCTCTTGCCAAGAAAGTGCGCCGATATGGATGCTATTGGCCGACTATAAGTCACGATGCATCAGATTACGCCAGAAAATGTGATAGATGTCAAAAACACGCTCGGGATTCTAAGAGCCTCACCTACCGAAATAACTCAGATGGTCAGTCCATGGCCGTTTGCAATATGGGGGATTGACATTATTGGTTCTCTACCTCTGGCCAAAGGTGGTGCGAAGTACGCCATCGTTGCAGTTGATTACTTTACCAAATGGGCGAAAGCTGAGCCCCTTGCTACTATCACAACGAAGAAAGTGATCAACTTTGTAGTATGCAACATTATTTGTCAATTTGGTCTCCCACATACCATCATCACCGACAACGGTGCACAATTCGATAGTGTTGAATTTAAGGACTTCTGTCGACGATTCCACATTCAGAAAAAGTTTTCCGCAGTTGCACACCCTTAAGCGAATGGACAAGTTGAAGCTGTTAATAAAGTTATAAAGTCCATTCTGAAAAAACGATTGGAAAAAGCCAGGGCAAATGGGTCGATGAACTTCCTATGGCTTTATGGGCTTACTAGACAATCCATAAATCCGCAACCAGCCACACTCCATTCTCTCTTTCCTATGGATCAGAAGCCGTTATTCCAGTCGAGATGGAAGTACCTTCTCATCATGTAACATATTATGATCCGAAGACGAATGTTATATTACTTGCCGAATCCCTTGACTTATTGGATGAGAAGCGTGAAGAGGCAGATTTGAGAGCAGCTGCATATCGAAGTCGAGTCGCCCAGTTATACAATGCCAAGGTCCGACCCCGAACCTTTGAACTCGGCGATCTCGTCCTCAAGACAATTTACTCGGTTCCTTCATATATGAAACCGACATGGGAAGGGCCGTATGTCATCGAACGAAAGCTCGGAGACGACACATTCAAATTATTGACCGTTGATGGTCTTACTCTGCCAAGAGCCTGGAACAGTGAGAGTCTTCACGCTACTACACATAACAAGCTCTATTTATTTATTCAGTCTACTTTTCATTTGCAATTTGTTTATGCATTTCGAAATTTGAATTTGTAATAAGGCAACCGACTCTGCCGTATTTTCTTATTTCAGCAATAAAATGCAATCTCTTCGACCCAGAGCAATGATTTCTAAATGCATCACACGACCATCACAATGCACGGAGAGCTAAGTTCCATCCTACGGTGGGATTTATTCAAATAGGGAGTGGCTGTGATATGACCGGTCACTCGTTAAGTGAAACCCGAGCTTGGGAAAAAGTCATCACATCGAAGCCCAAAAAAGGATTGATACACTACAATCCTCTAACTAACTCCAGATTCCCAGAGTGCGAACTAGAGTATAAACTAATTAATGCAGGCTCGAAGAGGGTGGATCCGCCCACCTAACGACTTCGCCCGTATTTAAACCAAGTTTGAGGAGGATGGACCCGTCCATCTAACGACCTCGCTTGTTAACTCAGGGTGGATGTGATCCGACCATCCACGATCCTGATACATCCGTCGTTCCCGGAGTGCGAACGAAATTCTAAAACTCATAACAGATGTGATTGACCGTCTGTTAACTAACTCTAAGTCCCTAGAACGTGGACTGGAGTATAAACATCGACTAACTCAAAATCCCCAGAGTGCGGATTGGAGTTTAAACACAAACCTGGTGCGGATCGATCACCCGTGGGACAACTCCGAGCCCTCGGAGTGCGGACTGGAGTATAAATACAAAGTGGGTGTGTCTGACCGCCCGTGAATCAATCTAAATCCCCAGAGTGCGGACATAGTTCAAAATATCAAACGGGTGTGGCTGACCGCCTATAAAATAACTTAAGTCCCTGGAGCGCGGACATATCTCAAAACCTTAATCGGACGTGACCGACGACCGATTTACAAGTGCGACCCCCGGAGTGTGGAAGCAGTCATTAACTTATGAGAAAGTGTGATTCGACCACCCGAACTCGTCATGTTTCACACTCGATTCAACAGAGTTGAGCTTGATATATTAAAGGCAAAAAATGATGGCCTACCGATCTTTCCAATTTGTCCCCGAAACTGGGGGCAGAACTTAAGTATCAGCCACTTATTGAGATAGTGCAATGTTGGAACTTGAGTTAACGATTCGATCGTGACCCGAAGCCGTAGCTTCAGAACTTAACAACTAAACTCAGGTCCGATTCGAAGGCTAAGACTTCACAAGTACATTGAATGGAAGTTCGAACACTGAAATACTTAAGCGAAATAAACGCAAATTATGCCGAGGACAAAATGAAATTTAATTTCAACTATTCTTTGGAAGAGAAGGATAAGTACAAAATTATTCCAAAAAATCCTACTAGCAAGGGCCAAACCCGCATCTATACACGGCCTACAAAAAGCAAAAAGAAATTCCTACCTGCCTACCAAAAATGAGGCGAAAAGACATGCCTATTTTTTCACTTTATTCTTCTTCCCCCTCGGCGTTGACCCGTTGGAGCTACCACTTGGATTCCTTTTTGAGCCCTTGCCTTTCGGCGGTTGATCTTTAGTCGGGGGCATTATGGTAATTTCCTCCTCCGAACTTACATGGATTGGAACGTTTCCTGAAGGCGGAGTCAGAGGAAGAGGATCAATGTTAGTAGACGGAGGGGGCACACTGGTGTCAATGATCGTGCCTTCAGGAGAAATCATTCGCAAAGGGGCTGGACCAGGTCCCACCATTCCACCTCCAAAGCCACTGCCCCGCGCAGCTGCTTCCATCTCGGCATTGATTTCGGCTAGTATCTCCTCTTCATGGATTGTTTGGGCATCGTCGGGGATTCTAGTAGTTGGGCTCGAGGAGCTGATCACAGGCGTACCTCCACCCATAACGAATGGCAGATCGGCAAAAAGGTCACTATGATGACCGAGAAGCTCCTCCATCATCTGCTCATCAAAAGTAAGCATGCTCCCATATGTTCCGTCGATTGGGGCAGTAGCCGTTGTAGTGGTCGCTTCTGTTATGATGACCTCCTGCCCGTGATGCGGCTCTTGTGTTGTAGGAGGCGCGGCAAATGTAGCTCCTATCACTGAATAGAGACAGAAAAAGGGTTAGTGATTACTTCAATCAACGTTTCTAGCTTTGAATAAACACAAAAAATGTTCAGAGTACCTTCCTCAGATTGGCTCGCGGGTGGCGGAGCAGCTTCAGAAACATGCTCGCGAGCTGGAGACAACTACAGTTGATAGGGATTATACGCAGGAACGGACTGAGGATCAACCGGAGGAATAGACTCAGGCAGGGTTGGCACAAGAGTTTCGGAACCTGCATCATGGCGCTCAACGCCAGAACCCTCCCCAGTCTCCAAGTGCTGGGTACCGAGTTTCTCCTTTTCATATGTAATAGTGATGTCATGGAGAACTCTTCTCTGGCTTCACTCAACACTCGGTTCTCTAGTTCAAATTCATCAACAGATTCGGCTTAATGCTCGGCTTTCTCATCTTCCACCAAGCGGCCCCAAGCATTATACAAGTGTAATGGATAGTCATCAAGCCATGTTAGGTTTCGGTGCTTCAACACTTTAGCGGTGTATGTGATAAGAGGATCTTCGATGTCAGTCTCTAACCTGGCCTCCGCCTCTTTCACTTCATTCTCAACCCCGGCCTCGGCTTCCTGAATTTTAAGCGCTGCCGCATCCCTTTCTTCCCTAAACACCACAGCCTGTTCACATGCTTCCTTGGAAGCTTTGTTTGCATCGTCTTTTTCTTTGACGATTTCAGCAAATTTGGCCTTAAGCTCCTCAAGTTCCTTCAGCGCAGCGTCCCTTTCGGCCATAACAGTGGTGTTTCGATGGCCCATCTCCTCAACCAAGGCAAAATGTGTCTATCGCTTCTTTTCCATAGACTGATTTGCCTTGTCGGCTTTCTTGTTGGCCTCTATTTTTGATTTCCTGGAAGATTTTGCCTCATTGTTGAGCACTTGTATTATGCGGTCCTTTTGAGCGAGATTAGCTTCTAATTTTTCAATTATTTTTGCCCGCTCAAAGGCCACCGCTGATGCTTTGTCCGCAGTCTTCAACCACTCCCGATATTGGCTGCAAACGTCATGGATGTAATCGTGCATTGTTTGTTCTGCTTCAACTGGAATTCTCTTTAGATGTGGAGGAAAGATGAAGCCGTCAAACCTGATGTTGGGGAAATTCTTTTTCAGCTGGGCGATTCTGATCGCTCCCTCCCTAGTGGGTTCGGTGACAGCTTGCTCAGTAATAGTGGGTGTTTCGACTTCGGTCCTCCGGCGCTGTGAATCAAACCTTTGTACTTGAGAAGGCGGCCTTTGACATGGAGGTTCCAAGGGTTTTTTTCCATGGCCGGAAGGTTGTGTTGGAGCTCGAGGAGGTGGAGAGCGTGACCGGGATCGATGTCCATATTCTCTATCTATGTCTCGTTCCCTTTCATAATGCTCCTAGCTAGAATAACCACGATCACGGTCTCTATCGGCTTCCCTTCTGCAGGACTCATAATATGAACTGGATGATTGGCATGCCGATCGAAGGCTTCCTAGCATAGATTCTCGCCTAGTCATTGTATCTGTAAAATAAGAAGAGAAGCAGAGTTAATAATCTCCAGAAATGAATAACTTATGATTGGAAATCGGGTAGTGCCGTGAAGTGTATATATGCATGTGCTAAACCCCCGACCAACCGGTTATGTCGGCCACACTCGTAGGAAGTGACTCGCTTAAATCTAAAGCGCTTTGAAGCCCTTCCAATCTGGTGTCGTGTTGAAGCGACACATAGTCCGGAATTGGAATGTTGGTGAGTCCTTCGAAAGGATTCTCTGTTTTTGCGGAAGGAGTTTCCAAAATTCTAACACCGGCGGCTGGCAGGGACATGACCACGGATTTCCATCTTAAAGACTTATGACGCTTATGAGCAACTGCCTTGCCTTTCCTCCTTCCCTCTAAGTCCCAAGAACTGTCTGGGGGCCCGGCTACGGGCTCGTCTTCAGTGGGCATATCTTCTTCATTACCCTCTTCAGCTATTATATTCCCGAGCGCCCTACACTTCACCTGTCTCGCCAGGGCTGTCCTAAACGGTCCTTCAAGTCTTATGCTCTGATCTCGGTCGATTAGCCCAACAGCTCTCAAATTTTCATCTTTCAGCACCAGGTCAATTTCTCTCATCTCACCAGGCACCTCTTGAAGGATCTGCACTATTTCTTTAAAGTGGGCACCTTCGGGTCGTGGAATTGCGGTTGTAAAGGAAAGATAATATTTGGTTCAATGTCGATTACAACTATCTCGTTAGCCACTAGAGAAATTACGGCACTTACGTCTAACTAACCACCGTCTAGCAAACCCTGGAGGGCACCGAATATAGAACCACTCCGTCTTGAAGTAGCTAAGCCTGGTCTAAGATCTAGTCACCACTTGGCAATTCCTGACTGCCTCTAGGAATGTGAATAAAGGATTATCTCCCCGACTCTTGACATTAAACAAGAATCTGACTTCCTCCGGGGTCGGGAGCCGCAAGAGATGCTCCATAAAAACAATAAATAAACTATTCAACAACGCATATCCATTCGGATGCAATTGTGACGGAGCAATCCCCAAGTAAGCCAATACTTCTCGAATAAACTGGTTAAATAGGGGAAGTGTCCCAGCTGTGCACAAATGTCGGTTGAAAGCAATATACCCTTCCGAGGGAGCATGCGGCCTATCATTTGGCCCCGGAAGCAGAACATCGTTCGCCGATAGCCTGTGGCGTAAGAAAATTCTCCCTAACATGTATTCAAAAACATTAGATGGCACCGAATCTTGTGGGTTCAAAATGAAATTCACTCCCAGTAGCTCATCCGGAGCTGGGCTTATGATTTCGGCTTCGATTTCCGGTAATACTATTATTGAAGAAGGTGGACTTTGAATCTCCGGCTGCTGTGCACTTCCGGGTTCCACAACTAATCAACTCATTAAAAATCATCGTTTGATGACAATAATCCCGTGTGTGCCCCAGTGTGAAGTGCATGAATGTGTTGTGCAATGCAATATTTTATGGTGCTTAAGAGTGTTCTACAAAAATTAACAAGGTGTTTAGACGATAAGACTTCAAAATCCAATCAGAATGGCCGTCGTTGCTGACCGTCAAAACCGTGCCATCCTGACTTCAGAAATTAGGTCCAAGTTAAAGTTCGTCAAATTGCTTAAGTTACAGTTCCATTGACAAGCTTCGAAAGGCAGTTAAATGTGTAGCGTAACGGTTAAGTCCAAAAGTGCAAGATAGAAGCTTGTCGGAGTCAAGAGTTCGAATATGCATGAAGTTTCGTATCCATCCAAGTCCAAACTTGGATCATTCCTTGCAAAGGCCTTAACTTCGTATCGGTCCAAGAACCTTCATTTCATATCGATCAAATCATTTCGTATCGGTCAAGAACCTTCATTTCGTATCAGTCGGAAACATTCATTTCGCATCGATCAGAAAACATCAACTTCGCATCGGTCGAGGGCACCAACTTCGTACCGATCAAGATTTGTTAGCTTCGTATCCATATCGATTCGGAGCAATCAATACAAAGTTTAAGAACCCACAATCGATATGAAATTAGAGGCAGGCGACTGAAGTAAAGATGATCAATACGAAATCCAAGAACCAACAAGCGATATGAGATCAAAGGCAATAGACCGATACGAAGTTCCCAATTATGGATCGATATGAAATAAAGCATCTTCTTCCCTAATTCGTCGACACGAAATTAAGGCCAAACAATTGTCCCCCAGCTCCTTTGTATCCCTCCTCACTCCTTCTCCAATCAACCCAAGCGCGAACCAACCTTCCATCAAACTCTAGCATCGCTCCAACCAACCTCCGGCGTCAATGTCGTCGAAGACCGACCATGAATATGAATGGATTGGCATTCGAACTTGAGTCTCATCGTTTTGAAATGGATTAACTAATCAATTACCTAGTTAAAGTATCGATGCAAAGCATTGAATATTTTTTTGTTCGAAAGTGAGAACGGGTTTCCTCTTCCTCAAGTTTTTAAGCGATATGAACGGGCTGGGAAATAAACAAATAAGCAAGTGAATTTGTCTAAGTACAAGATGGCTTTTATATGGACACGGGGATTGAAGGCAAATGACGATCCAGCCCCTAGGTTTTTGATCAGTTAGAACGGGCCTACTTCCTAACCGATACGAAGAACACAATTTGTATCCATCCGTTTGAAGTTGCAACCACCCATATCAATCGAGACGAAGGAGCTTGCTTCGCATCCATCCATCTTTCGTTTAGTACCATCAATTCGTATCCAATGACTAACTAAAGCAACGTCAACTACCATGGATACGAAAGCAAAGCCTTGTATCCCTCATTTCAAGTATATCCAAAAAGTCGTATCCCTCGAATCCTATCGATACGAACCAAGATTTGTATCCATCGATACGAATTGCATTGACTCCAACCAAATTCGTGTCCATCGACATAAGATACTTTAAAAGGTTAACTAATTCGTGTTGATCACCATCGGTACGAAAATAAATTTTCAAATTCCTCACATCGATCCAGGAGAGGATCGATACGAAGAGAAACTCTAAAACAACCGTCAGGCGTTGTTACGACTCAAATTTCATATCGATTCAGGAGAGGATCGATATAGAATTCGATACGAGAAAACTGACAACGACTCGTGAACGTGCGAACGTTAACGGGAGTCAGGTTAACATACGTACATGTATGACGGACTAACATCCAATTTTTAAAATTCACAGGAATTGAATGCTCACCTAATGACAATAACAACAACGAACAACAGTTTTCTATCATTCAATACTCAGTTATAACAGTATGCAGTACCACGATTGGCAGTCAAAAATTCGTTATTTATATTACTAAAGATCAATCAAAGGTTACATCTTTCAACGAAAAGACAACAACTACTCAACAGATCAGATAGAACATTTCAGAATGAAGATTGCAGCTTTTCAAAGCACGTCATGTTCACTCAAGACGTACTTTAGGGGGCAAATGTTATCCCGCCATTTGGCAAGGCCATGACACTAAGAAGTCGACATGAAACAAAAGACAGTTCTTCCCCAATACCAGTTATATGCAGGTCCACTATGGATACTGGTAAATTCTATCCAAGTCCGAACCAAGCTACAATTGATATGGCACGACAAGAAAAGCCATAAAAGCCAATGTTCCAAATTTCAATCGAAGTTCATATGCTCAAGATATGATCGATGCAAATCAAGCAATAATCTCGTTCGCATCCATCAAGCAATCATCATATCGTAACCACCCAGGCACATTCCACTTTGTATCCATCAAAGAGAAACCTCCTTCGTATCGATCTTGTTCGAATCCATCAAATGCGCATGGCTTCGTATCGATCAGGTGAGCACTAGTTCGTATCCATCAAATGCGCATTGCTTCGTATCCATAATGTAAGCACTTGGTCGTATCCATCAAGTGCATGCCGCTTCGTATCCATCATGCGCACTTCAGTTCGTATCCATCGTATTTGATTTATTTCGTATCCATCAACAAGTCACGTTTCGTATCATTCACATCAACTTAACTCGTATCGATCAGTTAACCTATTGATACGAGGCATGCCATTAAAGAGAGCGATACGAAGAACGCATGCAGTGATCGATACGAAGCGCCTTCAAATCATCGATATGAATGAAGCCACACCTATGGATATGAAGCAATGTATACGTGAAGCGATACGAAGTGAAGTACCGGAGCAATACGAATGGGAAAGCAATGGATGGATAAGAACACGACGCATTCAAGTGAGAGACTCAGTCACTCGGCATAAGAAGTGGATCGATCCAAAAAGTTAGTGCCACGTCATCAGGAATCACATGTCCAGAAGCGATGTGAACAGACCGATGCGAACAGAAGCGATGCGAACTCAGCAGCCTTCAACAAATTCAAACTTGCATCGATCATATCTCAAAATCTACAAGTCCAAATGCCACCAAATTTTCATAGGAGCTTGCGTGCAACCTCAAGAATATTCATGATCGATCTCGGCTCGATTGGGCCAAATATTGACCGATACGAATTTCATTCGTATCGATCACGGATCGAGTCCAAACAACCGGAGATCGATCACGCGGGCCCACCCACATGGGAGAAGAGTTCTTTCGAGATCTGAGCGAGATATTTGCTGCTTACGCCTATAAATAGAAGCCTAGGGCCTACTGAAAGGGACTTTTGGCTCTTCTACATTTGGACTCTGCCGAGATTATTATTGTACTTGAATTCTACTATTGTAACTCTTTGTAACTAGCAAGCAAAAATCAATAAAAGTTCGCCATTTTATAGTGGACGTAGGCCATCTGCCGAACCACTCTAAATTTGTGTGTTTTTGTATGATTTTCCTGTTTATTTATTGGTGTGTTTGTCAGATCTCCCTCATTTTCCATTTATATTCTTCATTTTATCTCTTCAAACACATCCGAAGAGCGTTGTGCCCAATTTTGGAACAAACATGGTTCTCTAATTTGAAAACTAAGGCTTTTGACTATATCCTTTGGATCATTGTGACATCATGAGTTACCCTCTGTTACTCTCCCTTTCGACGTCATAGAGCAACCAAGCCCTCCGTCCCCTTCCATGTAACAAACGGGTTAGAAGCAAGTGGCTATGCCCTTTTCACCACTACACTCTAGCGGTAGGACCATTCGAATTCATTACTTAAGATTTTAGACATCCTTTTTTGAAACCATGAAATATATCTTTCGAACACTTTTGGAAACATTCCTTTCGAAACATTTAAAAAAATACCTTTCAAAACACTTAAAAACATACCTTTCGAAAGCATTGGGTTCAAGTTAAAAGTGTTTAAGCGACTTCAATCATGTCAAAAGGTATGGGAGCGGCATCCACCCTTCTGCAAGTATAAGTTGAAAGAAAAGTAGCTTCAATGGTTGCGGAAGGGTATCGATTCAAAACTCTACCCTCCTAACTCATTGATTTAAAGAGTTATAAAAGCAGCCTCTTACTAAGGAAAAAGGTTTTAATGCGGCAGCTAGGGTATCGAAGGGGTTCAAAAGCGCCAACCCTTTCGAAAGCATACTTTTAGAACACGGACGAGTCAATGGGTTTGAAAGCAAATAAAGGTGGCTTCAACCCTTTCGCAACATGCCTTCGACACCATCCTTTCCTTCCACCTTTCTCCAATACACTACGTACCAAATACTTGATTCCCTGTGCATTGGTTTCGAAGGAGTGCGAAAGGTTTACTGAGTATGGTGATGGAGGAAAGCGAATGAAAGTGGCGAAGTTGTAATTCGATATAAAACCGATATTATG
This sequence comes from Allium fistulosum, assembly GCA_030737815.1. Classification (NCBI taxonomy): domain Eukaryota; kingdom Viridiplantae; phylum Streptophyta; class Magnoliopsida; order Asparagales; family Amaryllidaceae; genus Allium; species Allium fistulosum. Next base: position 1,076,520,691 of record CM060901.1, on the reverse strand, counting down.
CTTTTTAAAGTAATTCCTTTTCACCTAACTTACATAATTTGCCAAAATATGATTGGTTGCCAACACTTTACCATTTTTTTTAAAAAGCTGCCAAACTCCTTATTGAACAATTGTCAACATTTTAGCCCTTAAGCCCTTCTCCTTAATAAAACGTTTAAAACATTTAAGTCCTCTAACTTAAATAATTTATTGACCATAGTAAAACACTTAGGAAAAAACCCCCAAAATCACAATAATTCACATTAAATATGTTTTCCAACATATATAAATTTCAGACCCAAAAACATAATTTAATTGCCCTAAATGATTTAAACCCAAAATTAACTATTTTCTCTCATAGAAAGTTCATAATAAATCCATACCCACTTGGAAAATTATGAAACTTGAAACCCACTTGTAAAATAATGTTTTTTGGCCATATATTAAAAACAAAACTCATTCGGACATCATATGATAGGTTTTCTAATCTAAACATATCATAAAATACATATTAAATCATATAAATCATCAACAAACATATATATTCATTTAATCTATTAAAACATATCATCGTCCATCCAATCATACGGTTTAAAACCTCAACCCAAACTAAAACATTCTAGATGACTTATATGAGATAGTTTAGATCATTATTCACCTTGTTTGGATAAGGAACTTGAGATTTGTTCTTGCTTTAATCTTCCTAGCTTGAATCTTAGCCTCTAAATGGATTTTGTGCTCCTCTTCTTCTTAGGGTTATGGCCGGCCTTCAACTCTCTTTGTTTATGTTTTTGGTTTATGAAAATGTGAATGAGAATGAGGTAATGGGTTTAGGGGTTATGGGGTTTGGCTATTCCCATATTTCCCTTGCCTTATTCTCTTAGGTTTTTAAGTCATAACTCTTTCTCATTAATTAGTTTAGTTAAGGCATGACCTTAACTGGTTTTCAAATCTCAATTCCCTTATCACTTTAGTCTCTACATTATTCTATTTAATTTATCTTATTAAATCTCCTGAATAATGTTATTTAAAATTTAGGGTGTTAGCAAAGTATGGAACCTGACGTCAATGATAACCCGAGAGCTATGCATGTCGAAGGCAGCATCGAGCAACTGTTACAAACCCCTCTACACCTAAAAATACAAACCTCGGGGAATGGAGTAAGGATGATCATTTCTGTTTTCTACTCTTAAATTAAACTCTTGTAACCCCAAATTGATTGATGGAAATTTCGACTTGATTGTAACCATGCTCATTTTATGCAAATAAAGATATGGACATGCCTATTGCCTTGTGTTATCCGGGTTTTTAACCCAGCAGGATCCAACAATAAACAAAATAATCTCGTGACATCAGAATTGTTCAAAACTTATTCAGAGAAGCAAAGTCAAGGAGTTAAAGAGAGCCAAGCTATATTACTGAGACAACGACTGGGATCAACTAAACCAAGAGACCAGCATTCTTTCAGCCCAATCAGCAGTTGAGTGCAAACATCTAGTAAACTACCATCAAAACAGAACAACATGCAATGAGACTATGGTTATCCCGCCTTTTGGCAAGGCCGTGACACCAAGGAACTGACTAATAACCAATGACGGTCCGTCCTAGAGATTAGTTATACACAGGCTCACTATGGATATCAATGAATTTTGTCTGAGTCCGGATCGAGCTAAAATTGGTTTGACACGACAAGCGAAGATATGAAGCCAACGTTCCAAATCTCAAGTCAATCCGAGTTCGTATGCTCAAGTTACGACCAAGGCAAAATTGAATAAAAACAGCCTCTGTTCAAATCGCCCAGTTCGAATCCATCTGGGAAGTCTACTTCGACTCGCTCCACTTCGACTCGCTCCGCTTCGAATCCATCTCAGAGCCTTTATTTGACTCGCTCCACCTCCTTCAGAAAGCAACAGTTCGAATCCATCGATACAAAACCACAGTTCGTATCAATCACCTTCGACTCCGTCTCCTATGCAGTTCGCATCCAACGTGGATCTTCTGATCGAATCCATCGTGTTGCCATATTCGAGTCAATCGACCGAAGTTGGGTTTCGATCGATACGAACAAGGCAAGGTACAAGAACGACTCGGTCAAAGCGGCATCAAAGGCGGAGTGATCCAAAGGTTCTAACGCCACGCCATCGAGTCGAGCAGCGACTCGAACAAGACCGAGTCGAACATCGGTGCAAACGAGAGCGAGTCGAACAAAGAGCGAGTCGAAATAAGGGAGTCGAATGAAACAGCCAACCGAGAATCCCATTTCGTATCGATCATATCTCCTAATCTACAAGTCCAAATGCTATGAAATTTTCACAGAAGACTACGTGCATGCTAAAGAATGTCCACGCCAAATTTCGTCTCCATTGGATGAAATCTTAATCGATACGAAATCTGTTCGTATCGATCACGGATCGGACCGAAACTTCACGGGCTTGGGCACACGGGCCTGGTCACGTGCCAGAGAGGGTCCCCCAAAATCTGAGCGAGATATCAGCCTCCTACACCTATAAATAGACCCCCAAAGCCAACAGAAAAGGGGTGCTTCTTCTTTTTTGAGATCTCCAATGCCCAGACTCTGCCGGATCCAGATCTGAACTCCATTGCTGCTGCTACCAACGAATTTCACTGCTGCAAATCATAATCACCTGTTGTAATTCATTGAATTCACTTATAATTGTCAAAGATAGATCAATAAAGCAAACTACTTCATAGTGGACGTAGGCAATACGTCGAACCACTCTAAATTCTTGTGTCTTCTTGCATGTTAATTATTTTCGTATCTGAGATTTGGAGTTTTTGTTAGATAATTCCTCTTTTTCCATTTAATTTATTCACTTTATCTCTTCGAAAACTTCCGAAGAGTGTTGTGCCCAATTTTGGTACAAACACTTTGGTTCTTTCACTAAGAAAACCCAATTTTTCTCCTGCTCTTTGGATCTCCTATCTATATCGGATTGCATAAATCCAAGAAGAAGATCCAGATCTAGAACTTTGAAGCCCTTCCATTCTATTCAGATTTGCATCAGATCTAGGAAAGGACTTTCATCATTTCACCATGGTAAGTACACGGACTACGTCTACAGCTGTTGATCAAGGAGAAGGGACTGACAGAATCCCGCGCAATTGCCTCCATCAAACCAAGATGCCGCCGGACCTTCAGATCCAACAGGCCCAGTTACCAGACAAGAATTCCAGATGTTGCTTCAAGAGTTGACCCAGAGTCGCCAACAGCTAACTGAAAAACTACGCGCTAACACGGAGTTGTCCAACCAGCTAAATCGCCAAAGGCGCAGAAGATCCAAAAGAGACCAAGGTTCTTATTCTTCCACAGAAAGTTCAGCCTCATCTGACGGTCATCACCGATCCACGTGCCCACGGTTGGATGTGAGCTACACCCAGGCCACAGAGCACCGACCAGCTTCGAATCTTGGACAACCCAGGACTGACCATCCACTAGTCATCATACAGGACCTTCATCCCGAGGAGGTGCTGCTCCTTATCATGTCACAGGCAACATCGCTACTACCACCACTACCGGATAAGGGGTTGATGCTAGAAACCAAGATGATCCTCAACGTAACCAACGAGAGCAAACTCCAGAACCTTATGTCCCATAAAATGTTGAACCAAGGAGGCGAGGCATGGACCGTCGACCGCGTCCGGTCCAGACTCGCGCTGTGGAACCCGACCACACCTTGGCACAACATGCTCCAAGTATACGAATGCCGGATATACCAACAATGATCTGCCAAATGATCCGTGAAAGTCAGGGTCTCTCTAATGACGACTGGGGAATCTCCCGGAGTCATACCCCATTCACCGATGACATATTGTATGCTGAACCACCTCAGCGCTTCAGGTTGCCAACTTTGCCAGTATACGAAGGGAGTTCTGATCCCAATCAACACATCTTGAAGTACGAATGGCTGATGAATGCTGCGAGAGCTGATGATGCAGAAAAATGCCGTAGTTTCCCCATTTCCCTGGGAGGCATTGCAACCATCTGGTTTACTCGTTTGCCACCATGATCTATCTCTAGCTTTGACCAAATGGCCACCAAGTTTGTTGAACAATTCCGTATGCATGTGGCAAGGCCTAATGATGTTAACACTCTGTCTAGTGTTACACAAGCTCCCGGAGAAACACTTAGATGTTACTTGGAGTGATTCCATGCTGCGTGTGCAGAAATAAGCAATCCCAATGATAACTCTATCCTGATGGCATTGACAAAGGGGATTGATGCTGATTCCGAGTTCGGAAATTGGTTAGCTGGAAAACCACCTGCGTCATTGGACCGTTTCTATTCCAAGGCAACCCAATTCTTGAGAAGGGAGGATGTAAAACAGTTTAGGAAGCAGGATGACGCAGGGCCCAACATCGAGGGAATCCAAAGTAACATCGCTGTTAAACAGTCCGGAGATAGCTCTGGAAAAGTTCAGTTGAACGTACAAAATAAACAGAATCAGCAGAGAGACAATGGAAATCAAAGCAAAAAACGCGATCAGAATCGTGGTCCACGACATAGAGCTTCCATGTACGATAATTACACTCCATTGAACACGTCACTGGAAAATGTGTATTTGCAGACCTGCAATACCATGCAATACAAGAAACCTGCCCCAAAACCACCAACTGAAAAAGACAAATCCAAACAGGGAAATTTTGTATATTCCATGAGAGTTATGGCCACAACACCAATGAGTGTCGTCACCTACAAGACCTCATTGAAAAACTGATACGTGAACGGAAGTTGGATCAGTATGTGCGGACACCGCAATCTGGTGGTGCGGGCCCACCAAATCAGTATCGTGCGCCGAATCAGGAAAGACAGGAGGAACCCGCTCGTATAGGCGGAAGGTTGGTTATCAATACAATAAGTGGTGGTCCTCACCCAGCAGGTCGAAGCTGGAAGGAAATGGAGTCGTATGCCAGTTCTATCAAGCATGCAGACTTCGAGTGTTGTAGTAATTTTGATGAAGGTGCTCCGGCCAAGCAGCAGAAGACGATGGTAGATGACATCGTGTTTAGGAACAGAGACGCTGATAAAGTCAAAGCCCTCACTATCGATCCACTGGTCATCTCATCACAAGTAGGTCCCGCTTGGATGAAAAGGATCTTAGTTGACAGTGGAAGCTCTGTGAATATTTTGTTCAAGCGAGCTTATGATCAAATGAGAATGGAAGCCACGGACTTGAAGCTTTGTCAATCCCGAATCCATGGTTTCAACGGAAGTGCTACTATACCCACTGGAATGGTGGAACTGCCAGTAGAGTTGGGAGTTGGAGAACGTCGGAGGGTATGGATGTTGCAGTTCATTGTTTTGGACATAGACTCCCCTTACAATGCTTTCTTGGGCCGACCGGCCCTCACTGAATTCAGGGCAGCCATCGCCCCATGGTGTTTGACTTTAAAGTTTCCCACTGATCATGGAGTAGGAATCATTCAGGGAGATCAGGCTACTGTCAGAGCCTGTTATGTTGCTGAGCTGCGGGAGGTGCAGCAAAAGGATAAAGGAAAGGGCGTGAAGGAATCTCTCTGCGTCCGTTTTGCCGATAATTGACAATTAACGCCCGAGCCCAGGCCCGGGCACCCCAGCCAATTCCTCAAGGATCTTGACCCGAGAGAAACTGAAGATGAAGGAGAATCTAAAGAAAGTCAAGCATCCTCGGCCGAACTGACGATTGATGTCCCAGTTGACAATGACGATGATTCGAAAATGATAAAGATTGGATCTCAGCTAAGCCAGCAAACTCAAGAGGAATTGGTTGAATTTCTGCGGGCAAATCTTGACGTATTTGCCTGGACACATTCCGATATGTGTGGGATCTCGCCGGACATCGCGAGCCACACTCTGAACATTGACCCGCGGCATATCCCGGTCAAACAGAAAAGGCGTGGTATGGATCCAGAGAGATCTGCCGCCCTTAAAGAAGAAGTAGAAAAGCTTAAAGCGAATGGGTTTATTTGAGATGCACTATATCCTGAATGGGTGTCAAATCTCGTGCTCATCCGAAAGCCGAACGGAAAGTGGAGAACATGTGTCGATTATTCCGATCTGAATAAAGCATGTCCCAAAGACAGTTTTCCACTTTCCAGAATTGACCACCTAGTAGATTCGACAGCTGGACATGAACTTTTATCCTTCATGGACGCATATTCTGGCTACAATCAGATACCGATGCATTTACCTGATCAAGAACATACTAGCTTCGTAACCAATCTGGGACTTTACTGTTACAAAGTTATGCCATTTAGACTCAAGAATGCCGAGGCTACTTATCAACGATTGGTCAATCGGATGTTCGCCAATCAAATCGGGAAAACAATGGAAGTATATGTAGACGACATGCTTGTGAAGTCACGACTCTCCACCAACCATGTTAAAGACCTGGAAACTATGTTCGACATACTTCGAGAATACAAAATGAAGCTGAATCCACTGAAATGTCATTTTGGAGTTGCATCCGGAAAATTCCTTGGGTTCATCGTCAACGCTCGAGGGATCGAAGCTAATCCTAAAAAGATCAGGGCTATCAGAAACCTTGAAACTCCGAAAACCATAAAACAAGTCCAGAGTCTCAATGGAAATGTAGCAGCATCGAGCAGGTTCATTTCAAAGTCCACAGACAAATGCATTCCCTTCTTCGATCTGATCCGAAAAGGGAAACGAAACTTTGAATGGACCACGGAGTGTGAAGGCGCTTTCCAAGCACTAGTCCAACACCTATCCACACCACCTATCCTATCGAAGCCTATTGATCATGAGAATTTGTTCGTATATTTGGCGATATCAGAAAACGCTATTAGCGTTGCATTGATTCGAGAAGAAGACAAGATACAGAAGCCAGTATACTACGTCAGCAAATGATTGACTGGGGCTGAAAGGAATTATCCGAAATTAGAAAAGTTGGCTTATTGCCTTGTTATTGCATCAAGAAAACTCCAACCGTATTTCCAGGCACATCCCATTATTGTTTACACCGACCAGCCGTTACGACAGGTCCTTTCGCGGCCTGAGACGTCCGGTAGGTTACTCATGTGGAACATCGAACTGAGCCAGTTTGACATTGCTTACACTCCGAGATGGGCCATCCAAGGACAAGTCCTAGCCGATTTCATAGCTGAATTTACCATTCCAGAGGACTTGCCCGAAACCAGTGAATCCCCCGAATACGTCTGGAAGCTTTATACCGACGGTGCATCAAACGACTGGTGTTGTACTTGAAACTCCCGAAGGCCGATCCATATGTTATGCCTTGAAGTTCGATTTTCATGCGACTAATAATGAAGCTGAATATGAAGCACTCTTAGCTGGCTTGAAACTTGTTAGAGATTTGAGAATTATCGCAGTGGAAGTTTTTTGTGATTCACAACTAGTTGTGTGTCAAGTACGGGGAGAGTATCAAGCAAGAGATCGAAGGTTAGCTGCTTACTTAGCTCGAGTTCAGGAAGTACTAAATCAGTTTGATTATTATGCCATTTATTGTATACCTCGAGAACGCAACCAAAAAGCCGATTCATTGGCGAAGCTGGATAGCACAGGTGAAGCTTAGCAAATGGGACTCGTTCCCGTAGAAACGCTATCCTCCCCAAGCATTGACCGGGCAGAAATAGATCGGGTATGCGAAACCGTCCTCGAAAAAGACTCATGGATGACTCCACTCAGAAATTACATTAAGCACGGAACCCTGCCGGAGCGCAGGAGTGAAAAGAGACAAGTCCTTCGAAAGGCCTCACGCTTTACCATCCAGAATGGAATCATGTACAGAAGAGGGTACTCAGTTCCTCTACTCCGGTGTATCGCTCACGATGAAATTAAACGAGTGTTGCGCGATGTGCACAAGGCAGAATGTGGCGATCACACCGGGGGGCAAGCACTTGACAAGAAAATACTTCGATAAGATATTACTGGCCGACCGTGAATTGCGATGCGTCGGATTATGCAAAGAAATGTGATAGGTGCCAGAAATATGCCCGAATTCCTAGAGCTCTTTCTACCGAGATAACACAAATGGTCAGCCCATGGCCGTTCGCAATGTGGGGCATCGACATCATTGGTGCTCTACCTTTGGCAAAAGGTGGTGCGAAATACGCCATTGTCGCAGTTGATTACTTTACAAAGTGGGCTGAAGCCGAAGCTCTTGCTACCATAACAACCAAGAAAGTAATCAACTTTGTAGTTCGCAACATCATCTGTCGATTCGGTCTCCCACACACCATTTTTACGGACAATGGAACCCAATTCGACAGTGCTGAATTTAAAGACTTCTGCAAACGATTTCACATCCAAAAGAAATTCTCTGCGGTTGCGCACCCTCAGGCAAATAGACAGATCGAAGCAGTTAATAAAGTTATAAAATCCATCCTGAAAAAACGACTGGAAAAGGTCAGGGGCAAGTGGGTCGATGAACTTCCTATGGCTTTATGGGCTTACCGAACAACCCACAAGACCGCGACCGGTCACACTCCATTCTCTCTCTCTTACGGTTCAGAAGCCATTATTCCAGTCGAGCTAGAAGTACCTTCTCATCGTGTGACATACTATGATCCGAAGACAAATGCTATATTACTTGCTGAATCTCTCGATCTATTAGACGAGAAGCGTGAAGAAGCTGATTTGAGGGCAGCTGCGCATCAAAGTCGAGTCGCCCGATTGTATAACGCCAAGGTCCATCCGCGAACCTTCGAACTAGGCGATCTCGTCTTGAAAAGAATCTATCTGGTTCCTTCGCATATGAAGCCGACATGGGAAGGACCGTATGTTATTGAACGAAGGCTCGGAGATGGCACATTCAAATTATCGACCGTCGACGGTCTTACTCTGCCAAGAGCCTGGAATAGCGAGAGCCTTCGCCGCTATTACACATGACAGGCTATCTTTATCCATTTAGATTACTTTCCATTTTGCAATTTGTTTCTGCATTTCGAAATTAGAATTTGTAATAAGGCAACTGACTTTGCCATATTTTCTTATTTCAGCAATAAAATGCAATCTCTTCGAGCCAGAGCTGTGATTTACTTGAAATGCTTCATATGATCATCACTATGCACGGAGAGCTAAGTTCCACCATACAGTGGAATTTATTCAAATAGGGAGTGACTGCGATGCAACCAATCACTCGCTAAGTGAAACCCGAGCTCGGGGACCAGCCATCACATCAAAGTCAAGAAAGGATTGATACACGACAATCCTTCATTCAACTCCGAACTCCCAGAGTGCGAGTCGGAGTATAAACATCAACTCCAAGTTCCCAAAGCACGAATTGGAGTATAAACATCAACTCCGAGTTCCCAGAGTGCGAACCGGAGTATAAACATCAACTCCGAATTCCCAGAGCGCGAGTCGGAGTATAAACATCAACTCCGAGTTCCCAGAGTGCAACCGGAGTATAAACGTCAACTCCAAATTCCCAGAGCGCGAATTGGAGTATAAACATCAACTCCAAATTCCCAGAGCACGAATTGGAGTATAAGCATCAACTCCAGATTCCCAGAGTGCGAAACGGAGTATAAACAGCAACTCCGAACTCCTAGAGTGCGAGTCAGAGTATAAACATCAACTCCGAACTCCCAGAGTGTGAGTTGGAGTACAAACATCAACTCCGAACTCCCAGAGTGTGAGTCGGAGTATAAACATCAACTCCAAATTCCCAGAGCACGAATTGGAGTATAAGCATCAACTCCAAATTCCCATAGCGCGAATTGGAGTATAAACAGCAACTCCGAACTCCCAGAGTGCGAGTCGGAGTATAAACATCAACTCCGAACTCCCAGAGTGTGATTCGGAGTACAAACATCAACTCCGAACTCCCAGAGTGTGAGTCGGAGTACAAACATCAACTCCGAGTTCCCAGAGCACGAAGCGGAGTATAAACATCAACTCCAAATTCCCAAAGCGCGAATTGGAGTATAAACGACAACTCCTAACTCACAGAGTGCAAGTCGGAGTATAAACATCGACTACGGATTCCCAAAGTGCGAAACGGAGCATAAACACTAACTTCAAGTTCCTAAAGCATGAATCGAAGTATAAATAGTCGGAGTACAAATGTCAATTCCGAGTCCCCAGATCGCGGACATATGATTGAAACTTAAGTCGGGGTGACCAACCGCCGATAAGCAAATGGGAATCCCCGGAGTGCGGATATGATCATCGACAATCAAACAAGCATGGATGAATTACTCAATCTCCGCTTGCCTCAGACATCCGTTCGGTGGCACTAGACTCAACATGTTATAAGTAAGGAGCGATCATCGACTGATGATCTACAACTCACCTCCAAGGCTGGGGGGTAGGACTTACGCATTGACCATTGACTGAAGCGATGCGACGTAAAAATTCAACTCGCTCCCCGGTCGCAAACCATGTCCACAATACCCGAACTAGACGAACAAAAACAAACTTTATTCGGAAGCTGAAACCTCACAAGCGCACTTCAGATATTGAAACACTTAGGAAAATACACAATGACAGAAGAGAAGTCAAAAAAGAGAAGTTTCATTTCTATCGTTTATAAAAGGAGTTCGTGTACAAGTTTCCAAAAATTCCTACTAGCAGGAGCCGAACCCGCGTCTATACACGGCCAACAAAATGCAAGTCAAAATAAACCGGGGAAGCATGTTTAATCTTTTTTCTTCCTTGGCTTCCTTCTTGGTGTAGACCCGCTGGAGCCACCGCTAATCTTCCTCTTCGAGCCTTTGCTTTTCGGCGGTTGGTCTTCAGGTGAGGGCATTATATCAACATCCTCCTCCGAACTCGAGTGGATAGGAATGCTCCCTGCGGGCGGAGTCGGAGGAACAGGATCAAGTACAGAAGGTGGAATGGGCACGCTGGTGATAAAAACAGTACCACTAGGAGATATCATTCTGAGCGGAGCAGGTCCCGGTGCTGCCATCCCACCTCCAAAACTGCCACCGTGAGCCGTTGCTGCCATTTCAGCGTCGATTTGAGCAAACATCTCCTCTTCAGTTACTACTCGAGCCCCGCTGGGGGCATCAGTAGTCGGCATTGAAGAACTTGTAGCAGGATCAGTTCCACTCATGACAGATGACAAGTCGGCAAGAGGATCGCCGTGACGGCGAAAGAGTTCATCCATCAGCTGCTCGTCAAACACAATCGTACTCCCCTGCATATCGTCAAGCGGGGCAGTTGTAGTCATGGTGATCGCTTCGGTAACGATAGCCTCCTATGTCTGATGTGATTCTTGGATAACAGGAGGCCCGACATGTGCAGCATCGATCACTGGACAAAGAATAAGAAAACTGTTAGAACTTAACTCGATCGAAGATTTCGACTTAAGAAAGATATGTGGAATGTTCAGAATACCTTCCTCAGTTTGACTCGTAGGCGGCAGAGCGACATCAGTGACTTGCGCTGCAGCCGGAGACATCTACGGATGATCTGGATTGTAAGCAGGAACAGCCTGGGGATCGACCGCAGAAGAGGAATCGGGCTGGGTTGACGTGGGAACTTCAAAACTTGCTTCATGGTGGTCAACCCCTGAACCCTCTCCTACTTCAAAGTGCTGGGCGCCAAGTCTTTCCTTCTCATGTAGAATCATTGACCCGTGAAGAATCTTCTTTTCATCTTCAGTCAGAATGCGATTCTCGAGTTCAAATTCATCAACAGACTCACCCAGATGCGCCTCCTTCTCTTCCTCAGCTAGCCGGCCACAAGCGTTGTAAAGATGCGTCGGAAAATCATCGAGCCAGGCTAGACCCTTATGCCTCAGCACGTTAGCATTGTAAACAACGAGAAGGTCTTCGATGTCAGCCTCTAGCTTGGACTCGGCCGACTTCACTTTCTCCTCAACCTCAGCCTCCACCTTGCGGACTTTAGCCACATCCGCATCCCATTCACCCCTGAGCAGAACAGCCTGTTCGCACGCCTCCTGGGCTGCGTTGTTCGCGTCATCTTTTTCCTTGGCCATGTCGGCGAATTTGGCCTTGAGTTCATTGAGTTCCTTGACCGCCGCATCCCGCTCGGCGGTGACTGTAGTGTTCCGGTGGCCCATCTCCTCCACCAAGGAAACATGTGTCTGCCCTAACCTCTCCATTGCCGCCTTCGCTTCGTCAGCTTTTTTTGGTGGCCTCAATCTCCGATTTCCGAGAAGACTCGGCCTCAGCAGTGAGCACTTGAATGATCCGGTCCCTTTGAGCGAGGTCGGTCTCCATTTTCTCAAGCGCTTTGGCTCGCTCAAAGGCCACCTTGGAAGCCTTCTCTGCAGCCTTCGCCCACTCTCTGTACTGGGTGTAGATGTCATGAACGTAATCATGCATCATGCTTTCCACTCCAGATGGAATTCTTTTTAAGTGTGGTGGGAAGACGTAGCCGTCGAAGAAAATATTCGGAAAATCCTTCCTCATCTGAGCCGATTTAAGGGCCCCTTCTCCTGTGGGCTCAGTGGGGACCTGCTCTGCAATTATGGAAGCCGTGGTCTCGACTCTCTGAAGATGAGTCTCAGATCTAGAAGTATAGGAAGATGGCCTGTGACGAGAAGGCTCTGGCGGGTGTGGAACAATAATAGGGGGTGGAGATGGAAGTCTAGGAGGAGGAGAGCGCGATCTAGACCGATGTCTGTATTCTCTGTCCCTATCTCGCCCGTACCTATCTTAGTTAGAGTACTCACGATCGCGATCTCTATCCAAGTCCCTCCTATGGGAATCATAATAAGAAGAAGCCTTTCGGGCCGAGCAGAGATTCCCGAGCATCGATCATTTCCCAGACATAGTACCTGAAAGTGAGAAACGAAGGAAATGTTAGCGGTTTCCCAAGTTGGACGATTTACAGTTATGAATCGTGTAGTGCAGTGAAGTGTATGTATGTGCAACCCCCCGACCAACCGGAAATGTCAGCCGCACTTGTAGCAAGCGACCCACTCAGCTCAAGAGCATTGTCATGCTCCTCCATCCCGGTGTCGTGTTGAAACGACACATAATCCAGAATCGGAATATCAGCAAGCCCTTCAAAAGGATGCTCTACTTGCGGGGGAGGAGCCTCTGAAATTCTAATCCCCTGAACAGGCAAGGACATAACAACAGATTTTAATCTCTCGGATTTAGAACGCTTGTGAGCAGCAGCCTTGCCTTTTCTCCTTCCTCCTGAATCTTGAACATTGGAAGAAGGCCCAGTTGGGAGCTCGGTATCGGTAGGCGTTCTCTTCGGATCAACTTCTTCGGTTATCACGACTGCGGGCTTTGCGCTTCACTCGTTTCTTCGAGACCACTCTAAGTGTCCCTTCCAGCTGTATGCTCTGCCTCCGCTCAATTAGCCCAACAGTCCTCAAGTTTCTGTCGATCAGAACCCAGTCAATATGCCTCTCTTCGCCCGGAGCTGCTTTTAGAATCCGAACTAGCTCTCTGAAGTATGCACCGTCAGGTCAAGAAATTGCGGCTGTGAAAGGAAGAGAAACATGTCAGTTTTGAAGTCAGTTATTATTATCTTGATAATTCAAGAGAAAACGCTTACGTCTATCCAACCACCGCCTAGCAAATCCAGGGGGCACCGAACGTAGAACCATTTGGTCTTGAAATAACTTAACCTTCCCCAAGAGCCCATTACAATGTGGCAGTTCCTGACCGCTTCCAAGAAGGTGAAAGAAGGACTGTCTCCATGGCTCTTCACATTAAATAGATATCTAATCTCGATCGGCTTTGGTGGTCGAAAGAGAATCTCCATAAACAAGATAAAAGTACTGTTCAACAGAGCATACCGTTGGGGTGTAGCTGGGATGGTGCTATTCCAAGAAACGATAACATCTTCCTTATATATTGGTTGAAAGGAGGAAGTGTTCCCGCCGTACAGGCATGACGGTAAAAAGCAGTAAACCCCTCTGGGGGATCATGCGACCTATCATTTGGTCCAGGCAGTAGCACGTCATCAAGCGACAAGCCGTGCCTTACACAGATCCGTCCCAGCATCTCTTCGGAGATACCGGACGGCATAGCATCTTGTGGACGACAAATGAACCGGGCACCTAAATGCTCCCCCGGAGCTGGCTCTATAACTTCGGCTTCAATAACCGGTATTTCGATGGTTGGAGGAATTGAACTCGGGGGTTCCTGTTGCTGAGAACATGAAGGTTCCATGACTAGCTAGGTTATGAAAAATCATTGTTAAACAGACAATAACGCTCGTGCATCCCCCAGTGTAAAGTGTGTGAGTGTGTTGTGCAGTGCGGTACTGTATATCAGTTAAGAAGTTCAACAGAATCAGAAAATGCATGTAAACGGCGAGACTTCAGAATTCGGTCGGAAGGACCGTCATCGCTGATCGTCACAGCCGGGCCATCCAATTATTAGCAATCGGTCCGGGTTAAAGTTTGTCCAAATTTTGTTAGAGTTGCAGTTCCATCTATGAGCTTCGAAGGGAAATCAAATATGCAGTTCAATGGTCAAGTCCAGTTATGCAAGTTTGAAGCTCGTCGGAGTCAGTTGTTCAAGTGTGCAAGAAATTCTCGAATTTGATCTCTTTCCATACTTCACAAGCTGCCGCAAGTTCGGGACATCTCAGAACTGTTTTCCGGAAGCGTTCGCGAATGCATACCGGAAAATACAAATTCTTTAACATTCAAATTCGTATCGGTCGCAAGAGCCTTGTTCGCATCGATAAATCATGTTCATCCATGCGCAAATTCGACTCGGTCTTGAAACTGGAGATTTCATTCACCCATGTGCGAGTTCGACTTAGTCTAAAGACTGCAGATTTCGAATCGATCCGGAGCATTCATTTCACATACATAGATTAAGTCATCTTCGTATCGGTCCCGACCGCCTAATTCGAATCGATCGAAAACCCTGGGTTTCGACTCCATCAGACACAAACCCTTCGTATCGATCAACCTGCTCAAGACACTCATCGATACTGATCGACTCGATGCCACGGCTTAGCCATCGATCGATACGAAGGCCTCCGTCTCATCATCTCGAAACTCTGACTCCCGATCGATGCGAAACCGATACGAAATAATCATTTTTCCTTCTCCCTCAGACCGATTCGAACAACATCTTTCTCCACCTTCGACCTCGCACAAGACCTACTTCCTCGAACAACGATCAGGCGCGAAGTTCAAATGGAATGGCATAAGAATCCGATCCTCATCGTTTTAGGGATGATGTTATTCGATTGATTACCTTATGTTCGATAATTAGTTTAAGGGATTGAAGGATTGGAGTCGATTCGAGTCGAGCAGTTTTCCTCTTCTAAGTCTTTTGAGTGATACGAAGACAATGCGCCAGAATAGAAAAGTGAAAAGTGAAAAAATGGTTAAGTACAGAGTATTTATATGGGCTCGAGCATAAAGGTAAAAAACGATTCGCCTCCCCAGTGAGTTCAACTGGCTACGAAGTTTCACCACAAGATCGAGTCGAACAAGCAGTTCGAATCCATCATTGATTCGAACAAGCGCTTTGTGTCCATCATCGAGTCGAACAAGCGCCTCGTATCCATCGAACCTTGTGTCCATCGATACGAAATCCTCGTTCGCATCAATATTTTCCAACTCCTTCCCCAAAGCATCGATACGAACAGTCAGTTCGAATCCATCAAATCACGGCTTCCAGGGGCCAACTCCATCGATTCGAAATACTCGTTTCGCATCCATAAATTCAAAGAAAATCGTCTTCAATGTTTCAACCCTTCACGTCGATTCAAGAGAGGATCGTTGCGAAGGAGCATTCAAAAACAACCATCGGGAGTTGTTACAACGAATTACACGTCGGTTCAGGATAGGGTCGATACAGAATTCATTATAAAATAAACTGACTACGACTCGTGAACGTAAAAACGTCAACGAGATTCAGGTTGACATATATGCATGTATGTCGAACTAATATTCAATATTCCAGACATACAGGAATTGGAAACTCATTTGATAACAATTACAACAACGAACGGCTAATCACATGCGTACAACAACCAGTTGCAACAATACAGTGTACAGCAGTTGACAGTCAATAGTTTACATTATCGAGAAAATCAGTCGAAGATTACAGCTTTCATCGAAAAGACGATAACTAGTCAGAATGAAGACTGCAGCACTTCAAAGCACATCATGTTTCCACAAGACGTACTTTAGGGGGCAAATGTTATCCCGCCTTTTGGCAAGGCCGTGACACCAATGAACTGACTAATAACCAATGACGGTCCGTCCTAGAGATCAGTTATACACAGGCTCACTATGGATATCGACGAATTTTGTCCGAGTCCGGATCGAGCTAAAATTGGTTTGACACGACAAGCGAAGATATGAAAGCCAACATTCCAAATCTCAAGTCAATCCAAGTTCGTATGCTCAAGTTACGACCAAGGCAAAATTGAATAAGAACAGCCTCTGTTCGAATCGCTCAGTTCGAATCCATCTGGGAAGTCTACTTCGACTCGCTCCACTTCGACTTGCGCTGCTTCGACTCCATCTCAGAGCCTCTATTCGACTCGCTCCGCCTCCTTCAGAAAGCAACATTTCGACTCCATCGATACGAAACCACAGTTCGTATCAATCACCTTCGACTCTGTCTCCTATGTAGTTCGCATCCAACGTGGATCTTCTGATCGAATCCATCGTGTTGCCATATTCGAGTCAATCGACCAGAGTTGGGTTTCGATCGATACGAACAAGGCAAGGTCCATGAACGACTCAATCAAAGCGGCATCAAAGGCGGAGTGATCCAAAGGTTCAAACGCCACGCCATCGAGTCGAGCATCGACTCGAACATGACCGAGTCGAACATCGGTGCAAACGAGAGCGAGTCGAACAAAGAGCGAGTCGAAATAAGGGAGTCGAATGAAACAGCCAACCGAGAATCCCATTTCGTATCGATCATATCTCCTAATCTACAAGTCCAAATGCTATGAAATTTTCACAGAGGACTACGTGCATGCTAAAGAATATCCACGCCAAATTTTGTCTCCATTGGATGAAATCTTGATCGATACGAAATCTGTTCGTATCGATAACGGATCGAACCAAAACTTCATGGGCTTGGGCGTGCGGGCCTGGTCACGTGCCAGAGAGGGTCTCCCGAAATCTGAGCGAGATATCAGCCTCCTACACCTATAAATAGACCCCCAAAGCCAACAGAAAAGGGGTGCTTCTTCTTTTTTGAGATCTCCAACGCCCAGACTCTGCCGGATCCAGATCTGAGCTCCATTGCTGCTGCTACCAACGAATTTCACTACTGCAAATCATAATCAACTACTGTAATTCATTGAATTCACTTGTAATCGTCAAAGATAGATCAATAAAGCAAACTACTTCATAGTGGATGTAGGCAATACGCCGAACCACTCTAAATTCTTGTGTCTTCTTGCATGTTAATTATTTTCATATCTGGGATTTGGAGTTTTTATTAGATAATTCCTCCTTTTCCATTTAATTTCTTTACTTTATCTCTTCGAAAACTTCCGAAGAGTGTTGTGCCCAATTTTGGTACAAACAACTATGCAAGCAACGATGATACAAGACCATGGAAACATCCCAAACTCCAAACTCCAAAAAACATCTAAGTGCTTGGATCGCTAGCGACCCATACCCTATGGATCGCTAGCGATCCATGCAAAGTGGAAGGTCACTCTGTTGCATGGAAGAAGAGAAGGAAGGAAGAAGTATGTTAAAAAATATGCTAAGTGTATGGGTCGCTAGCGACCCATACACCAAGGATCGCTAGCGACTTATGCTTCTCCACGAGTCTTCAATAAGCCAACTAAGCAATGCAATGGCTAAGGAGCCAAGTACTTAGCTCACGCATGAGCCAACTCTATGGGTCGCTAGCGACCCATGATTTTGGCTCGAATCGCGAGCTAAAGCCTCCTAGGTTGTTATGCATCCATCTATGAGAAGTTGATGAAGTAGCCTGGCCCAGAAGTCCTCCGATCTCTATAAATACCATCCTACCTGCAACATAAGCCGGATCTTCTCCGGACTGGTTGCTAAAGCTCTGCTGTAAACATTCTTCACTCTCTACCTCCCTCACAACCATCTCCGAAGGGATTCACCGTGATTCTCTTGTGGATTCCAACTCTAGGGATTCAATCTACTTAGAGATAATCAAAGGCTTGTAATCAAATATATCTTGTAATAGCAATCAGTCTATAATAAAACTATAAAGTGGACGTAGGCTTCATTAACAGCCGAACCACTATAAAAATTCTTAGTCTTCTTTCTTTTACTATTCTTTTTCTATATCTGTGATCTATGATATTGCCCTGTCAGAACAGGGCTGGTGCTTTCAAACTCAAACCAGGGCGTTGATCCATTTTTTGGGTTAACATTTTGGCACTTTCATTGAGAAATCCAACTCAGGACCCAGATCTAGCTATCTACTTTGGATCTCATAGGTCCAGAAGTTATATCCTTAATATTTGCTTGAAGAATCCACTGTTTGGAATCAATGGCCCCTAGAAAAAGAAGAACTATCTTTGAAAGATCCATAGGGGCAGTAGTAGCTGGAGAAGATGTTAATCCCTGACAAACCGAAGTAAATGGCGCTAACTTGGGGAATCAGGCGCCAGCATCCTCCATTCAGCATGAAGTTGTTACCAAGGATGAGTTAAATAAAATGGTTGATGAGATCAACCAAAAAATGAAAAGTAGCCAAAAAGCTATAATGGATAAGCATAACGCTTTCCTAACCCTATAGTCAAACCTTGCTCCAAGGACTATGCCTAAACCCACGGCTGCTATAAAACAAGAGAATTCCTTCGTTTCTGGTCAACATAGAAGAAACGGAAAATAACCACAAAAAAGGGTGACAACAGGACTTAACGTGGACAAAAATGCAAGTATTCCGTTCGCCACAAGGAAACCTATTCTGAATCTGAGTCAAGGGGCAAAGACCCCGTGTAAGACATAACTATAGATCCTTCTGACTCAGAGGATGGAGAGCAAGACGACAAATTGGAAGAAAATGCTAATGCATTTGATAATGCAAGGAATACCCAAACTGTTCCGGTTTGACCTACCAAAAGCCAACGGGACCCTGATGGAGTGGTTCTCTCGAAGACAGGAGAGCCTAGGTCTCAGCCCGCTCACCAAGATCGTTTGCAAAGTCAAACACTTGGCACAGTGACTGATTACCATCCTCAAGAGTACCGGATGTCAAAGGCATACATGGCGGATATGGTTAGATGAGGAGAGTAAAGATAGAAGAGACAATGAATGAGGAACTACGCCAAGTCAGCCCCCCTTAACCGATGAAATCTTAAATGTGAGATATCCAGAAAAATTCACAATGCTAACTATTTCGTCCTATGATGGGACAAAGGACCCGAAACCTCACTTGTATAAATAAAGTTGGTATATGGATGGAGCAAATGCCTCAAAAGCTGTTCGATGCAGATGCTTTCCTATCTTTCTCGAAGGGGTTGTGTCAATGTGGTTCACCAGGCTTCCACCAAGATCTATCACTACTTTAGATCAACTAGCGACAAGGTTCCTTGATAAGTTTAGACTCCATACTGCACAGCCAAAAGACGTGTAACAACCCTAATTTTAATGATGACATTATTCAGGAGATTTAATTAGAATAAATTAAATAGAATAATGTAGATAAGGAGATTGAGGTTGATTAATAAAAATTTATTGCCCGTGCTTATTTAACAAAATGAACTTATAAATGGTTAGGTAATTAAAATATAAGGGCATTAGGGTAAATAGCCACACATATTTCCCCCTTATACTATTCTCCTTAGTCATACATGTTCATTTTATCTCAAACAAAAATTAAAAACCATAAGAAAGCAAGGCTGGCCATTAGGAAGAAATAAGAGAAGAGAAAATCAAATTTAAGCTTAGGATTACGGCTAGAAGAAATCAATCTCAATCAATCATCAATTTCCTTATCCAATCTAAGGTGAATAATAATTTCTACATCACTATTTTAGTTTTATAATCATATGGGTTCGGATCCAATGGTAAATCTGTTTTTATGATATATTGAATGATGATGTGCTTGATTGGTGATTTATATGGATTAAACAAGGTTTTTTAAAAGGAGATATACACGATTTTAGGGTAAAACTGAGATTAAATGATTTTTAAATGCCATAGGAAAATTTTATGTTATGGACAACATGATTTTGGAGTTGGGTTTCAATTTCCACAATTTTCCAAGCCGTAAAGAATTAGTTATGAATTTTCAAAGGAAAATATGGTTATTTGGGTTTATAAATTTATTTTGGAAAATATATTAAGAATTTTGATCTGAAATTTTGATATGTTAGATAACATGATTAAAGTGAATTTCTGGAATTTTTTGGGATTTTTACTAAGTTATTTAGTATGGAAATTAAATTATTTCGAAAGGACTTAAATGATTTAATTGTTTTTATAAGAGGAAGGGCTTATTTGTTAAATGTTAATTTGATTTTAGATCTGAAAAAATGCGGCAAATATTATCCAAATTATTTAAAAAGTTGTGAAAGCCAATCAAATGTTTACAAGTAGGCAAGTTTGTTACAAAAAGTTTACTTATTTTGGCAAAATCAGCTTTTACCCAGAAAAAGGTGGTTCCGCCTTCTTTGGCAAACCTATCGACATAGACCTATCGACCAAGACCTTTTGACTTCAATGACTAACAAGGTCGAAAGCAATGCACATGATATCATTCAGGTGGTATGTAGTGAATTAGACCAAGTTGGAAGGTATGGTGTCGAAGGGTTGCTTTCGAAGGAGATGGACCCTTAGTTTACTTTGATTTGAAAAAGAAAATCACTTGCCTTTTTTAAAAAGCTTTCGACAAGGTCGAAAGCTATGTTTGCTTTCGACAAGGTTGAAAGCTATGATTTTGAAAGGTTGGTTTTATAAAGAGCTTCCAACAAGGTCGAAAGTTATGCTTGCTTTCAACAGGATTGAAAGCTATGGTTTTGAAAGGATAGTTTATAAAGGAGCTTTCAACACCGTCGAAAGCTATGTTTTCGAAAGGTTGTTTCAAAGAGAATTAAAAAAAAAGAGTTGCCGCCTTTATTTTTGTTTAAAGCTTTCGAAGGGGTCGAAAGCAGGGGATTTCGACAGGTTTAATGGTTTTTATAAAAACAAGCCGCTTCCCAAACCTTTCGAAGGGGTCGAAAGCAGGAGCTTTCGACGTTGTCGAAAGGTTCAATTGTTTCCCAGATGTTTTAATGCTTTCGAAAGGATGGTTTTGACACCATCAAACTTCCCCAATATTTTATAAAATAAAGTGTGATTTTGAAAGAGATACTTTCACCTATTTTCACTATGACCCTAAGTAATATTTTTAAGTACAAACCCATTGCTTTCAGATGGTTTGATTTTCAATGGTTTCGAAAGGTTTGACCTTCATTGGTCTCGAAAGGTTATACTCTTATTTAATGATACTTTAACAAGGTCGAAAGGTTTCGAAGGAAGTGTTTTAAAGTATTAAAATGGCTGGAGCCTATTGTTTTGAAAGATAAGATTTAGGCTTTTGAAGGGGTCGAAAGCAAGGCTTTCGAAGGGGTCGAAGGTTGAAGCCTTCGACGTTGTCGAAAGGTTTTAAAACCCTAACCCAAATTTTTAAAGAAAAAACCCACGGCTTATATATTGGAGTTTTGTAATGGCTTTAAGTATGTAATTTTGAAGAAGTATTGCCTTGATAAAAAAATATAAATTAAAGGGGTGAAATATGTTTTATTTGAAATGTAATTCAAGGACCTTAAACCCACAGGAGTGGTATTGTTAAATTGTTGTTTTGCTTCTTCAAATATGAATATATTCACATGACAACCCATAACTGTATTTTGGGGAACAGAGGGTAGAAGAACCAGCTAGGTTAACTCTGAAGTGAATATAAATTGCCTAAACTCCTGAATGAGTAGAATTGCATCCAAGGAGTAAGGGTGACCAAAAATATTGGATGCTTACACTGAGTAGTTATTGGAGGTAACCGAAAGGTTCATAGTAAACCCATGAAAACTATGATTATGAAGTTATGGGAGGTAACCAACAGGTTTATAGTAAACCCATGAAAACTATGTATTAAGGATAGTTAGCAGGAGCTAATTGGTTTGTAGTGAATCAATAAAAACTATATCCGGATTAAGAATTGACAACAGTCAATAGGTTCCTAGTAAACCCATGAAAACTAGGTTAAGAAAGTGGCTAATGGAAGTATCAGTAGGTTCCTAGTCAACCCATGAAAACTAGGACGTGAAGTGAGTTACTGGATAAATTCATAGGTTCCTAGTCAACCCATGAAAACTAGGATAAGGTGATTAGTTATTGGAATGACTAATAGGTTCATGAGGACCCATGAATTAATTAAGTTAACTGGCAGAAGCCTATAGGTTCTTAGTGACCCATGAAAACTATGAAAAGAATAGGATGTTCATTAATTAAATAAAGGTTATTAGCAAACCTATGAAAACTAAAACGTTAATAGTGACCATAGAAACTATAATTTTGACAGGGAGTCAGATTAAACTGGGGATGGGAAATCTTAATTGTTTTAAATATGCATATCATCATAATATTTTGAAATTGTATGTCTTAACCATTGTGTATGCAGGAGCACAGAATATTGTTTCAAACAAAAGGTTTTAGGATACCAGTGAGGGGAAAACCCGTTCCTCTAAGTGGCGTGGTCTCACTAGATATCTAAAAAGATTGAGATGTTAGATTAGTATTCATACCAGGCTTTATGTCTGACTTGAAGTTTTGGTTTCCCCTTAAACTCTCGGGTACTCGATTGATTTTGAGTAGTTTGAGTTTAGGGTTTTCAGGTTCTCTTCTTAGACGAACAAAGCTTCCAGAGGCGTGTAGGAGGCATATAGTTATTTAGAGAAATTTTTTTCTGCTATGTGTTTTGTTCGTAAAGGCAGATTTGTTGGCCTTATTATATACCCTGATCAACCAAGGAGGCATCTTCATATGTTGCTCTTGGCGTCCGTGTAATAATTATATTTTGCTAAACGTGGTTAACATTTTGGGATTATGTAATGAACATGAATTGTTTTAAATGTAATGTGGAAATATGTTTTTGAATTGTTAAATTTTTTCCATATTCTTGTGATCTGTGTATCAATGAATCTAGCACCACCGTATTTGGTCGCCGAAGATTAATAACTATAGATGACTACAACATCTGTAGCCATTAATTTTGGGCTTCCAAGTAAGGGGATGTTACAAGTTGGTATCAGAGCATAGGTTTATGAAACTTTAAAAGAAAAGTTAAACCTAAAATCTTTTTGAAACATAATCCAATGAATCTAAAAATATGATCGGGGTTTGGGTAACGCTATAGTAACGTACTTGTATTTGATATATAGGTATATATATCTAAGTACGCGTTCCCCTCTCTCTTAGACCATTCTTCTGTATCTTACTAAGGCTCGTATGTAGATTTACGAGAAAGAGGATATTGAGGCAAGAAATGGAAGAGGAAATCTAGGTGGAGGAAGCACCACAACCAACAGAAATGCTCGACCTAACACTCGGAGAAACCAAGGTCGACAGGCTAATGCTAACCAAAATGCCTACGCCAATGTTGGTTGGAAATCCGCCAGTAGATGCCGGGATGATGTATCAGTTGTTGGCTAATCTTTTGCAAGCAGGATCTGGTGGTAATGTTGGAGGAGCTAATCCTGTAGTTCCAGCTGGTTATAACTATGCCTAGCTAAGAAGAGACTATACCAGTCTAGGTAGGAAGCCGTTTGTTGGAACACAGGATGTAGTGGAAGTTGAGAACTGGCTGATGAACTTCGAAAGGATCTTTACAGATTTAGGCTTGGAGGATGGAGAGATGAGAAGGCTAGCCTCTAGACAGTTGCAAGGGTTAGCACTTCACTGGTGGAACAGTGTGACAGCCGGAGTTTCAGAGGAAGAGCTGACATGGGTTGATTTTAGAAGGAGGTTCGAGCAGATGTTCTTGTCTGAGGTTGCCAAATTGGCATTGATGAGGAAGTTTATGGATCTTGTTCAAGGAGGGATGTCTGTGATCGAGTATGCTGCAGAGTTTGATGAGCTATCTCGATATGGTTATGCTTTGGTTGACACTGATGTCAGAAAAAATGAGAGATTCATTAGAGGATTGAGGCCAGAGCTAGGCAGAATAGTTATGACTCATATTGGATAACCTTATCATGTGGTGGTGGAGATGGTCATCCGCCATGAGGAGATGCTTGTTGTGTCAGTTAGGGAGAAGCCAGTTGAGTTCCAGGGTCCTCAGAGAAAGAAAAGGAAATTCTTTAAGAAGAAAGGAGCCTAGAAAGGGGAGGCCACTAAGAAGGAAAAGGCTAATTTGGTGTGCTATAAGTGTGATAAGAAGGGCCATTATGCCCACGAGTGCAGAACTGGTAAAGGAAAGAAGCCTGTAGAGGAGAAGAATGTGAAATGCTTCAACTGTGACCAAGTTGGGCATTATAAGAACCAGTGTCCAGAGCCAATCAGGGCGGACAGAGGGAAGGTGTTTGCTATTGGACCACTGTCTTCTTCTAGACCTACTGCAGTAGAGAAAGGGAAGATTGTGATGAAAGGTATGCTTTTGATTCAGAGTATACCAGTTAAGGTACTTTTTGATACCGGTGCATTGCATTCATTTATATCACAGTATTTGGTTGATAGGTTATGTATAGAACCCACATACCTTGTTACTTCCTTAAGGGTTGCAAATCCAATAGGAGGACATGCAACTCTTGGGATGCGATGTGACCAGTTAGAACTTGATTTGTTAGGTCATAAGTTTGCATGCAGTTTGTATGTCTTTGATTATGTAGATTTTAGGATCATTTTGGGTATGGATTGGTTGGGTAAGTGTGAGGCTAGGATATTTTGCCAGGATCGGGAAATATCATTGAGGCACCCGGATAGTCATAACCGAATCATTTTCTTAGTGAAGAATTCTAGTAAGAGTGTTTGTGCTTTGTTGAGTTCCACGGAAGTTGAAGGAGACCTTAGTCAGGTTCGTGTGGCTAGAGAGTTTGTAGATATTTTTGAGTCGGTTACTGGATTACCCCCGAAGCAAGCTGTTGAGTTTCGGATAGATCTTGTACCGGGAGCTGAACCTGTCAGTAGACCACCTAGAGGGATGACACCGACAGAGATGAAGGAATTGAAGGAGCGGCTAGTGGATCTAGAGGGAAGGAATTTTATCAGACCAAGCAGTTCGCCTTGGGGAGTGGTTGTAGTGTTCGTAAAGAAATCAGATGGGTCGTTAAGGATGTGCATCGACTATCGTAAGTTAAACGAAAGGACGATCAAGAATAGGTACCCTCTACCGAGGGTAGATGATCTGTTTGATCAATTGAGTGGAGCTAGAGTATTTTCCCAATTGGATTTGGTAACGGGGTTCCATTAGTTGAAAGTGGCGGAGGATAGCATTCCTTTGATAGCATTTTAGACTAGGTATGGTTCGTATGAGTGGTTGGTGATGCCATTTGGCTTGACAAATGCGCCTGCTTTCTTCATTGGTTTGATGAACCGTGTTTTTCGAGAGCACTTGGATTGGTTCGTATTGGTATTTATAGATGACATTTTGGTGTACTCTAAAGATGAAAGAGAGCATGAGATTCATCTTAGAGTGGTGTTGGAGACGCTGAGGCAGAATCAGCTGAAGGTGAAGTTTTCCAAGTGTCATTTTGGAAGAAAGAGGTTAAGTTTCTTGGTCATGTGGTTTCAAAGAAGGGATTGTCAGTCGGTCCAGATAAGATCGAAGTTGTGAACAATTGGAAGAGACCAGAAATGGTGATCGAGATTAGAAGTTTTCTTGGACTTGCTGGCTATTACCGGAGATTCATCAAGGATTTCTCGCAGATAGCAGGGCCTTTGACTAATTTAACCAGAAAGGACATGAAGTTTCTTCGGTCTGACAAATGTGAGGAAGGGTTCCTTAAGTTAAAGCATTTGTTAACCAATGCGCCAGTGTTAGTAGTTCCAGATAGTAACCAAGGGTTGGTGGTATACACTGATGCATGTGGTACTGGATTGGCAGTATTGATGCAAAGGGGCAAGGTTATTGCTTAGGCATCTAGGCAGCTTAGACCGCACGAAGTTAGATATCCTACTCATGATTAGAAGTTGGCTGCGGTAATTTTTGCCTTGAAGATTTGGAGGGATTATCTTTTGGGAGAGAGATTTGAGTTCTTTACCGATCATGTCATTAAAGTATTTATTCTCTCAGAAGGAGTTGAATATGAGACAATAGAGATGGCTGGAGTTATTGGCTGCTTATGATTTTGGTATAGAATATAATCCTGGGAAAGGAAATAAGGTAGCAGATGCTTTCAGTAGAAAGCATCAGAATGTGGTGTTAGCGATGTTGGCAGAATGGAAGGATCTAGAAGCTTTAGCCAGTTGTGGTGTGCAGTTGAGATCTACTACTAGTTCTAGTCAGGGTACTACCATGATATCTTGTTTAGAAGTATGACCAATGCTGATCGAGAAGATAGCTTCTAAGTAAAGAGAAGATCCAACTTTAGCTAAAAGGATCAGAAGGCTTGAAGTTGGAACTGAGGTCGATGATTTGAAATATTTTAGTCTTGACCAAAGAGGATGGTTGAGAAAGAAGGGACGATTATGTGTTGCAGATGTGGAGGACTTAAGGAGAGAAGTTCTAGAGGAATGTCATCGATCGAAGTTTACGATTCATCCTGGAGGAACCAAGATGTATCAAGATATGAAAAGGAGCTTTTATTGGGAAGGCATGAAGAGGGATGTTGGCTTGTGGGTTAGGCACTGTGTTAATTGTCAACAAGTGAAGACCGAACATCAGAAGCCAAGTGGGTTACTTCAGCCTTTAGACATTCTAGTTTGGAAATGGGATTCGATATCGATGGATTTTATAGACGGGTTGCCAAGATCAAATAGAGGAAATGAAAGCATATGGGTTATTGTGGACAGGTTGACCAAGAGTGCCCGTTTCATTCTGGTAAAGACAACCAGGACGACACTTGTTTTGGTTAAGTTGTTCAAGAAGGACATAGTTAGACTTCATGGGATTCCTACTAGCACAATCAGCGATAGAGATGCGTTATTCACTATCGAATTTTGGAGGAGTCTACAAGAGGTATTAGGTACGAAGCTCAAGATGAGTACATCATATCACCCACAGACGGATGGACGGACTGAGAGGGTCAATAAGGTACTCGAAGATATATTGAAAGCTTGTGTATTGGACTTTGGTGGATCTTGGGAGGATCGCCTACATTTGATTGAGTTTTCTTATAATAATAGTTATCAGACTAGTATAGGAATGGTGCCTTTTGAAGCTTTGTATGGAAGGCCATGCAAATCGCCAACTTTCAGACTAGTATAGGAATGGTGCCTTTTGAAGCTTTGTATGGAAGGCCATGCAAATCGCCAACTTTTTGGTTAGAGACTGGAGACAAATTAGTCTTAGGTCCCGATTTGGTTAGAGAGGCGTCGGAAAAGATTGAGTTAATCCGAGGATGGATGAAGGAAGCTCAATCCAGGCAGATGAGTTACACAGATAAGAGGCGTAAAGACCTAGAGTTCTCAGTGGGAGATAGGGTTTTCATTAAAGTGTCACCTATGAAGGGTGTGGTACGATTTGGAAAGTCAAGAATGTTGGCCCCGAGGTATGTTGGTCCGTTTCAGATTATAGAAAGGATTGGAAAGCTCGCATACAGAGTAGAGTTGCCGTGCATTTTGGCAAGTGTCCATAATGTATTCCATGTGTCTCATCTTTGCAAGTTTGTGCATGATCCAGAGGCTACTATTCCTCAGACAGAGTTGGAGGACTTAGTAGTGGAGCCTGATTTGACTTTTGTTAGACAATCAGTTTGGGTTGTAGCAAGAGATGAGAAGAGATTGAGGACCAAGACAGTTAAGTTGGTGAATGTTTAGTGGAGCGACAACGGAAAGGACTATACTTGGGAGACCAACGTCAGGATTCGAGAGGCTTATCCTGATCTACCTTGATGGTATGTCTATATTAGATCTATATAGATGGGTTGCTAGTCATGTAGGCTACTATGGTTGTTAGGAGATTTTACAGATGATTGCTATGTTTGCTAGTTAGTCCTTACTAAATTTCGAGGACGAAATTATTTAAGGAGGGGAGCCTATAACACTCCTAATTTTAATGATGACATTATTCAAAAGATTTAATTAGAATAAGTAAAATAAAATAATGTAGATAAGGAGATTGAGGTTGATTAATAAAAATTTAGTGGTCGTTCTTATTTAACAAAATGAACTTATAAATGGTTAAGTAATTAAACATAGGGGCATTAGGGTAAATAGCCACCCATATTTCTCCCTTATACTATTCTCCTTAGTTATGCATGTTCATTTTATCTCAAACAAAAATTTATAACCATAAGAAAGCAAGGTCGTCCATTAGGAAGAAAGAAGAGAAGAGAAAATCAAATTTAAGCTTAGGATTCAAACTAGAAGAAATTAGTCTCAATCAATCATCAATTTCCTTATCCAATCTAAGGTGAATAATAATTTCTACATCTCTAATTTGGTTTTATAATCATATGGGTTCAGATTTAAGGGTAAATAAGTTTTTATGATATATTGCATGGTGATATGCTTGATTGGTGATTTATATGGATTAAACACGGTTGTTTAAAAGGAGATATACACAGTTTTAGGGTATAACCGAAATTAAATGATTTTTAAATGATATAGGAAAATTTTATGTTATGTAAAACATGATTTTGGAGTTGGGTTTCAATTTTCACAATTTTCCAAGCTGTGGAGAATTAGTTATGAATTTTCAAAGAAAAATATGGTTATTTGGGTTTACAAATTTATTTTGGAAAATATATTAAGAATTTGGGTCTGAAATTTTGATATGTTAGATAACATGAGTAAAGTGAATTTCTAGAATTTTTGGGGATTTTTACTAAGTGATTTAGTATGGAAATTAAATTATTTCGAAAGGAGGACCTAAATGATTTAATTGTTTTGATAAGAGGAAGGGCTTATTTGTTAAATGTTAATTTGAATTTAGATCTGAGAAAATGTGGCAAATATTATCCAATTTTTTTAAAAAGCTATGAAAACCAATCAAATGTTTACAAAGAGGCAAGTTTGTTACAAAAAGTTTACTTATTTTGGCAAAATCAGCTTTTACCCAGAAAAAGGTGGTTTTGCCTTCTTTGGCAAACCTTTCGACTTAGACCTATCGACCAAGATCTTTCAACTTCAATGACCAACAAGGTTGAAAGCAATGCACATGATATCATTTAGGTGGTATGGAGTGAACTGGACCAAGTCTGAAGGTATGGTGTCGAAAGGTTGCTTTCGAAGGGTTGCTTTCAACCGAGATGGACCCTTAGTTTACTTTGATTTGAAAAAGAAAATCACTTGCCTATTTTAAAAACTTCTGACAAGGTCGAAAACTATGATTTCGAATGGTTGTTTTATAAAGAGCTTCGGACATGGTTGAAAGCTGTGCTTGCTTTCGACAGGGTCGAAAGCTATGGTTTTGAAAGGATAGTTTTGAAAGGTGCTTTCGACACAGTCGAAAGCTATGTTTTTGAAAGGTTGTTTCAAAGAGCATTTAACGAAAAAGAGTTGCCGCCTTTATTTTTGTTTAAAGCTTTCGAAGGAGTCAAAAGCAGGAGCTTTAGACATTGTCGAAATGTTTAATGGTTTTTATAAAAAAAAGCCGCTTCCCAAACCTTTTGAAGGGGTCGAAAGCAGGAGCTTTCGACGTTGTCTAAAGGTTCAATTTTTCCCCAGATGTTTTAATGCTTTCGAACGGATGGTTTCGACACCATCAAACTTCCCCAATATTTTATAAAATAAAGAGTGGTTTTGAAAGAGATACATATACCTATTTTCATTATGACCCAAAGTAATATTTTCAAGTACAAACCCAATGCTTTCGGAAGGTTTGATTTTCAATGGTTTCGAATGGTTTGACCTTCATTGGTCTCGAAAGGTTCTACTCTTATTTAATGATATTGTAACAAGGTCGAAAGATTTCGAAGGAAGTGTTTTAAAGTATTAAAAAGGTTGGAGCCTATTGTTTTAAAAGATAAGATTTAGGCTTTCGAAGGGGTCGAAGGCTGAAGCCTTCGACATTGTCGAAAGGTTTTAAAACCTTAACTCAAATTTTTAAAGAAAAAACCAAAGGGTTATATAAAGGAGTTTTGTAATGACTTTACGTATGTAATTTTGAAGAAGTATTGCCTTGATAAAAATATAAGTTAAATGGGTTAACTATGTTTTATATGAAATGTAATTCAAGGACCTTAAACCCACAGAAGTGGTATTGTTAAATTTTTATTTTGCTTCTTCAAATATGAATATATTCACATGATAACCGATAACTGTATTTTGGGGAAAAGGGGGTAACCAACTAAGTTAACTCTAAATTGAATATAAATTTCTTAAACTCCTGAATGAGTAGAATTGCATCCAAGGAGTCTTGGTGACCAAAAATATAGGATGCTTACACTGAGTAGTTATTGGAGGTAACCAAAAGGTTCATAGTAAACCCATAAAAACTATGATTATGTAGTTATTGGTGGTAACCAACAGGTTTATAGTAAACCCATGAAAACTATGTATTAAGGATAGGTAGCAGGGGCTAATTGGTTTGTAGTGAACCCATGAAAACTATATCCGGATTAAGCATTGACATCAGTCAATAGGTTCCTAGTAACCCATAAAAACTAGGATAAGAAAGTGGCTAATGGAAGTATCAGTAGGTTCCTAGTCAACCATGAAAACAAGGATGTTAATTGAGTTACTGGATAAATCCATAGGTTCCTAGTCAACCCATGAAAACTAGGATAAGGTGATTAGTTATTGGAATGACTAATAGGTTTAGTAGGACCCATCAATTAATTAGTTAACTGGCAGGAGCCTATAGGTTCTTAGTGACCCCACGAAAACTATGAAAAGAACAGGATGTTCATTAATTGTATAAGGGTTATTAGCAAACCAATGAAAACTAAAAGGTTAATAGTGACCCTAGAAACTATAATTTTGAAAAGGGTCAGATTAAACTAGAGATGGGAAATCCTAATTGTTTTAAATATGCAGATCATCATAATATTTTGAAAATATATGTCTTAACCATTATGGATGCAGGAGCACAGAATTTGTTTTCAAAAAAAAGGTTTAGGATACTAGTGAGTGGAAAACCCATTCCGCTAAGCAGCGTGGTCTCACTAGTTATTTAAAAAGATTGAGATGTTAGATTATTATTCATACCAGGCTTTATGTTTGACTCGAAGTTTTTGTTTTCCCCTTAAACTCTCGGGTACTCAATTGATTTTGAGTAGATTGAGGTTTAGGGTTTTCAGGTTCTCATCTTAGACGAACAAAATTTCCGGAGGCGTGCATGAGGCATATAGTTATTCATAGATATCTTATTCAACTATGTGTTTTGTTTGTAAAGGCAGACTTATTGGCCTTATAATACTCTAATCAACCAAGGAGGCATCTTCATATGTCGCTCTTGGCGCATGTATAATAATTATATTTTGACGAACGTGGTTAGCGTTTTGGGATTATGTAATGAACATGAATTGTTTTAAATGGAATGTGGAAATATGTTTTTGAATTGTTAAATTTTTTCCATATTCTTGTGATCTGTGTTTCAATGAATCTATCATCGCGTATTTGGTCGCCAAGGATTAATAACTATGGATGACTGAAGCATCCGTAGCCATTAGTTTTGGGCCTCCAAGTAGGGGGATGTTACAAGACGTCATGTCCCTATTCGGATTGTTCCTAGGGCGTAACGAATCATTGAAATCTTTCATGAATGGGTTTAACACTGTAGTGGCGGAAGTAAGTAAACTTAACGATGACATGTGTTTATGGCATTAGTCCGTGCCATTCACCCGAAAACTGAATTCGGAAAGTGGATTAAGATGAAGCAACCTACCACCAGGAAATATTTCAATCGTAAAGAAAGTAGTACCTAAGGTTGGAGGAAGCGTAGAAATTGGAAAGGAAGTCTACTAGTGTGCAACCGACGAACGTCGGTCAAAGCGATGTAGCAATGAATCAAAATGCGCACACTTCTCGGACTGCTGAAGGAACCACTGGGAAAGACGGAAATTCAAAGGGAAAAGGTCAAAAATCCAATAAGAAGAATGGCAATGGCAACAATAAAAAGCTCAAAGGGTTTAGGCCCAAAGGCTACACGCCCCTAAGCGACACACCGAAAAACATTTTTCTCGCAATTCAAGGGACCGAGGAATGCAAAAAGCCACGCAGAAAGGAGGTGACTGAGCAGCATAAGTTCTTAGGGAAATTATGCCGCTTCCATGAGACACACGGCCACAATACGAACGAATGTCGTCACCTAAAGAATCTTATTGAGGAACTGATCCAAAATAACAAACTGCAGCAGTACATAAGACAGCCACAAAACCCCGATCAATCTGCGACTCTTCAGCACCCAAGAGAACGAAGGAATCAAGTTGGAACCAGCGAAGAAGGGTCGAAACAAACTGACCAAAGGCTTATTATTGGAAAAATATTCGGGGGACCACATCCCGTGCAAAGAAGTTAGGGATAAATGGAGCGATATGGGAGTTCGTTGAAGCATGCTGCAAAGGAATCATGTTTAGCTGTGGAGGACGAAACTCCAGCTAAGATGCAAAGGGTCTTGAATGACGATATTGTGTTCCAAAATCGGGACACCGAAGGGATCGAAGCTCCAACTCACGATCCGATGGTGGTAACGGTAGGAATTGGACTTGCTGTAGTTCTATGGGTGTTGGTTGACTGTGGCTGGTCCGTTAACATACTCTTTAAACGTACTTTCGATCAAATGAAGGTTGGCATGAAAAGCATATCTTCATGCCAAACAAAGATTCAGGAGTTTACCGGTGAACCCAAACAACCGGTGGGAACAATTGACCTAACTAGGGAGCTTGGAGAGGGTGAGCGAAGGGTCACCCTCATTCAGACTTTTGTGATCGTAGATGAAATGTCAGCATAAAATGCCTTCTTGGGATGGCCCGCATTAGCCGACTTCAGAATAGCATTGGCCCAATGGTGCCTTACAATGAAGTTTCCTACAGAATACAGAGTCATAATTGTGAAAGGAGACCAAAGCGCTGCTCGGGAATGCTACATCGTAGAATTGCGTGAGTCAAGAAGAAAGGAAAAAGGAAAGGATGTGGGGAAGACCCTCCACATCCGTGAACCCTCCGAATGGAAACTACAGAGCCGCCCCTGGCTTAGGGACTATAGTCGATTCGATAAGGCTTTGGACCATATAAAGAAGAGATCAAGGGAGGATCGGGCAGCACCGATAGAATTGATCGTGTATGTCCCAGTCTGTATCGATGACCCAATGCGGGTCCTGAAAATTGGATTGCATCTTGGAAAAAGGATGCGGTCAGAACTAACCAAATTCCTCCGCGTCAATTGGATGTATTTACTTAGACACACTTCGATATGTGTGGGGTATCACCCGAAATTGCTTACCACACGCTCAATATTGACCCCGAATTAACATCGGAAAAGCAAAAAAGACATAGCTTGGCCCCTGAATGGTCCAAGGCATTGAGAGAGGAGGTTGATAAGTTGATGGCTAACGGCTTCATCCGGGATGCAACTTACCCTGAATGGGTATCGAACCCAGCCTTAGTCAAGAAGTCTGATGGAAAATGGCAAATTTGTATTGACTTCTCGGATCTAAATAAGGCTTATCCGAAAGATAGCTTCCGACTCCCCAGAATCATCAGCTTGTGGATGGAAAGGCGGGGCATGAATTGCTGGCATTTATGGACGTATACTCGGGCTACAACCAGATCCCGATGCATGAGCCAGATCAAGAAAACACCAGCTTCATCAACGATTTGGGACTGTGCTGCTATAGAGTAATGCCATTCGGATTAAAGAAAGCCGGAGCAACATACCAAAGGCTAGTAAATACTATGTTCAAACGTCAAATCGAAAAGACTATGGAAGTTTATGTGGATGAAGTGTTGGTCAAATCTTGAGTAGCTGCTAACCGTCTAGAAAATCTTGCTAAAATGTTCGAAATACTCCGGAAGTATAGAATGAAGCTCAACCCACTCAAATGTCATTTCGGAGTAGCCTTTGGGAAATTCTTGGGGTTCATAGTAAGTGCCCGAGGTATTGAAGCAAATCCAGAACAAATAACGGCACTACGAGAAGTCCAAGCCCCGAGAAATAAGAAGGAACTTCAAACCTTGAATGGAAAAGTCGCAGCACTGAGCCGATTTATCTCAAAAGCTATAGACAAGTGCATACTGTTCTTTGATGCATTGAAGAAGGGAAAGAAAAAATTTGAATGGAGTTAAGCTTGTCAAACAGTTTTCGAAGAATTGCTACAACACATGGAAGCTCCCCCAATCTTATCAAAGCTGGTGGACTGAGTAGACCTATTCATTTATTTAGCAGTCTCCCTGCATGCATTGAGCGCCGCTCTCATGCAGGAAGAAACGAGAATCCAGCGACCTATGTATTACATTAACAAACGATTCACCAGAGCTGAGAAGAATTACCCAAAACTGGAAAAGCTAGCGTATTGCCTCTTGATCGCATCCCGGAAGTTACGACCATACTTTCAGGCTCATCCAATTAAAGTGTTGACTAATCAACCCCTAAAGCAAGTGTTATACCAGCCAGAAACTTACGGACGACTACTCAAGTGGAATATAGAGTTGAGTCAATATGATATCACATACCACCCAAGGAAAGCCATCAATGGGCAAGCGTTGGCCGATTTCATCACCGAATTTACTATATGGGATGACAAGGAGGAAGTCCAGTCGAAAACAGACACACAATGGAAGCTCTTCGTCGAAGGCACATCCAACAACTATTGTTCGGGAGCAGGAGTAGTGCTTGAAACCCCTGAGGGGCAGGCCATTAGCTACGTTTTGCGCTTGGAATTCCCTGCCACAAACAACGAAGCAGAATATGAAGCACTGATCGCTGGACTGAAAGTTGTGAAGGAGCTCAAAATAAAATCTATTCACATTTACAACGACTCACAACTGGTCATCTGTCAAGTAAAAGGGGAGTATCAGGCACGTGGTGAGAATCTCGCCCTGTACCTCTCCAAATTACAGGAACTGCTAAGCGACGTTGAGCACTACACCATAACTCTCATCCCACGGGAGCAAAATACTAAGGCAGATTATTTGGCTAAACTGGCAAGTTCAGGAGAAGCTCAGTCATTGGGACTAGTCCTAATCAAAACTCTAGCCAACCCAAGCATGGATGAAATGGACGTAGACTGGATTCTCGAAACCACCGTCGAACCAGATACATGGATGACACCAATAAAGAACTATTTGCTCGCAGGTACCCTTCCAACTGACCGAAATCAATGGAAGAAGCTCCTCCGAAATCCGCCATGGTCCTAAAGGAGGTACATGAAGGCAAATGCGAAGACCACACTAGGGGGCAGACCCTTGCGAAGAAAGTCCTTCGATAGGGGTACTTCTGGCCAACAATAAATTGTGACGCCGCAGATTATGCTAGAAGATGCGATCGCTACCAAAGGTTCAGTAAAATTAAGAGAACTCCTTCAACGGAGCTAACATATATGGTCAGCCTATGGCCGTTTGCGATATGGGGGATCGATTTGATTGGCTTCCTGCCAATAGCAAAACGAGGAGCTAAATATGCTATAGTTACCGTAGATTATTTCACAAAATGAACCGAAGCGGAACCGCTGGCCACCATAACCACAAAGAAAGTTATTAAATTTGTTACTAAAAACATCATTTGCAGGTTTGGTGTGCCGCAAAAAATCATCACCGACATTGGAACCCAATTCGAAAGCGCCGAGATCAAAGACTTCTGTAAGCGCTTCCAAATTGAAAAGAGCTTTTCCGTAGTGGCTCATCCGCAAGCAAACGGGCAGGTGGAAGCGATAAACGAGATCATCAAGTCCACTATCAAAAAGCGACTAGCAAAAGCCAAAGGAAACTAGATTGATGAACTTCCACTCGCACTATGGGCTTACAGAACTACCCACAAAGCGACAACCGATCACACTCCATTCACCCTAGCATATGGTTCAGAAGCAATGATTCCTGTTGAATTAGAAGTCCCCTCGTACCGAAGGTAAAATTTCGATCGAAAACAAAACGAGTAGCTCCCACTCGAATCGCTAGGTATGGTTGATGAAAAAAGAGAAGAAGCAGAGCTGAGAACCGCCGCCCACCAAAAAAAGGTCGCACGGTACTTCAACTCCAAAGTTCACAATCAAACCTTGAAGTGGGAGATCTCGTGGTCAAGCGAGTTTACCCCGTTCCGGGGGCCTTCAGACCAAACTGGGAGGGTCCATATGTCATTAATCAAAAGCTAAGAGACGGGACTGTCAAGCTAACAACCGTCGACGCAACTCAAGTTCCCAGGCAATGGAATAGCGAATTGCTTTGCCGTTACTTTGTCTGAATGTTGCCTTATGTATTTTTTATTTTCCAGCAAATAAGCCATCTCGAGATACCGGGGGCATTGTACACAGGCAAAAACTGCCCTACTTTCCTTAATAAAGTTTGCTCCTTG
Source organism: Allium fistulosum (assembly GCA_030737815.1). Taxonomy (NCBI): domain Eukaryota; kingdom Viridiplantae; phylum Streptophyta; class Magnoliopsida; order Asparagales; family Amaryllidaceae; genus Allium; species Allium fistulosum. The sequence continues at coordinate 1,076,484,287 of CM060901.1, read as the reverse complement.
AACCAACAAAACCGTGTTCGTAATAATTATCCGCCGAGTCGACAGAAGTAAATCGACTCAAACCGTTATATCGGCGGAACCCGGTATTTGCCTTCTAAAAACCGGTGTTGCTCCGGCAACATCGATAAGGCTAAAATAATAACTCCTCACGTTGCCTGATGATAGGCAACACCGAGGGAAAACAAAAGCCACGCATCTCATAAGCCGCGCACTAAAATCATAACTTCTCATGTTGCATGAAGATAGGCAACATCGAGGGAAAACAAAAGTCGTGCACCTCATAAGCCACGCACTAAAATAATAACTCCTCACGTTACCTGAAGATAGGCAACACCGAGGAAAAACCAATGCCGTGCACCTCATAAGCCGCGCACTAAGACAATAACTCCTCACGTTGCCCGAAGATATGCAACACCGAGGAAAAACAAAAGTCGAGCACCTCATAAGCCGCGCACTAAAATAATGACTCCCCGAGTTGCCCCAAGATAGGCAACACCGAGGAAAAAGAAAAGCCGCGCACTCCATAAGCCATGCACTAAATCCCAAAACAATAAATCCTCATGCTGACAAAGATAGGCAAATCCGAGTTTCACCAAAAACCGCGCATCTCATAACCAGTGCTAACTGCTCCTATAATCAAGAATAATGAGCATAGCTGCAACAAAATCGGAAATCTATAAACCAACTGAAAAGTCTAGACACTTAATAATTAAAACTGCCTCCAATTAGTCTATGCAGTGTGGACTCCTCAAATACGCATAAATTGCATACTTACTAGAATATCGCCAGAAACTGGGATTACATGCTAAAGTTCCTAAACTTCCGAAAGAAGGAAAATCAAGCTGTGACTTAGCCAAATTTCAAGTTTGATATAAGAATCAGTCATTTGAAAATTGTTTAAAGTAAAAAGCCCTGTGAACTGGGGGCATACACCGATACTTGATCAAAGAATTTTTAAACAATAAGTTCACAAGTTCTGTCACTCCAAACGAAAAACATTTAAACAAATAAGTTGACAAAGAATTTTTAAAGTGAGGCACTCCAAACGAAGAATTGTTAACTTCCAAAGTGCTATTAATTTCTAAGTTCTGTTAAGCTCTAAGTTCTGTTAACTTCCAAAGTTCTATTAATTTCTAAGTTAATAAAAATTCTTAAGTTCTTTTAACTTCCAAAGTTCTATTAATTTCTAAGTTAACAAAAAAATCTTAAGTTCTATTAACTACCAAAGTTCTATTAATTTCCAAAGTGCTGTTAATTTCTAAGTTCTGTTACATCAAATGAAGGGCTTTGGCTATAATCATAGAACTAGAAAAGTATGGAATAGAACAAGCACAAATACACAGAACACATACGAACAGACAAATAAGAGTACAGTCAAAATATCAACATATTGCTTATAATTTTCTTTACACATGGTCAAAATGTGGGGGTCGTACCCACACAATACCAGCCAACAAAAAGAAAATACAGATTCCACGACGAAAACGCTAAGTGTAAACTCTGCACTTGTATGAAATGACTCAAAAAGAACAAAAATCAAATCGGTCTCCATAAAAGCCTCTCAACGCTTCTTTCCACTGCTCCCCTTTTCGCCCTTTGTTGGCAGCTTCTGCCTCGCCTCAGGAGTGCTATCACTGCCGGTGATATCAATGAACACTTTAGTGGCAATGTCCACTTCTTCCTCTGTGGCCTTCTCAGAAGAGCCTCCCTTTCCTTTGTGTTTCCATGATTTGCGGGAGCTCTTTGAGGCCTTAAACGCTTTGACCTTTTCGCTCTTGATAGTGACTAGCTCGTGTTGAATCTTCTGGGGCTGCTCCATCTGAGTTTCCTGCTCCTGGGCCTCTGCTGCTGTTATGTCACCTTCTAAAGACACAGATGGATCATCCAGGCCATGAAGCGCGGCTATCTGTTTGGACTCCGGTCCTGGCAGCGACCCATACACGGATGTAGGAATAGGAACAGGAACAAAGACGACCATGGAGGCTGTAGAGATAGCAGCGGGTCTGGGCGCCGAAGAAGCTGGCGGGTCAACATGAATAGTAGATGGACCTATAAGATCAAAACTGAAAGTATTAAATTCTTCTTGCTCTTGCGGCATAAGCTGGAAGCTCCCGAATTCGGAGGAAGCAAGAACATTACCTGTACCGGAGGAATTATCGAGAATGTCGACTTCAAACTCACCACCTTCGCCTTCTTTTGATGGCTCCACTACCCGAGGAAGAATCTCAAGCTCTAAATTTACTGGAAGGTCGTGGAGTTGCCCTAATGATTTGCCAGCGCTAGAAATAAGGGGCTTGGTGAGCCCTTTGGCGGCAGTCGTCAAGGCAACATCAGTGGCCTCCTGCTCTCTTTCAACTCGAAGAATTTCCCGACCCTCAAGCAACGCCATCTTTGATTCGTCGTTGAGATAGGCGTCTTGCAACTCTCGCTCATGATAGATGTCGCCAATGTCGACAAAATGAGACAAGATTTCCTCCCAAACTAAAGCGAGAGTGCGCAGGAACTTTGGACCAAAATAGCTGAGACTTCCTTGATGCAACAGGAGTTAACATAAAAAATCAGAATGGTCGCATTAGCTTCTCCATCTTTCTTTCAAAGGCATTCTGAAGCTCTAGGAAATCCGCTCTCACAGCAGCTTTCTCGACTTCAACAGCGGACTTATCAGTGCTGAGCTATGCAACCTGGACTTGTAACCTGGAAATTGTTTCAGCCTGGTCAGAGATAGTCTTGTTATGCCCCTCAATAATCAGATCATGGTCAGTGATAGTTTTCCTCTGGGCCTCGATGGTGGCATTATAAGCATCCACTTCCTCTTTCAACTTAGCCTCCTCTGCATGAGTTTTCTTAATCTCGTCCCTGCAGATGATCTCAACTCTCGCATGTGCATCCTTCATCTCCTTCATCAGGCTGGCGTTTTTCCTACTTTCGCGAAGGCTCACTTCCTTCTCCTCCTCCAATAGTTTAATCTTGGTGTCGCGATCGGCCAACGCCCTCTCAAAGTTGTCCTTCTCTGATTCGAAAGAGCGGATCTCCTAATAATTATTTCTATTCGTATCCGCCAGATGTTTACAGAGTTTCTCCCATCCTTCGGCATGTTCTAGGTCGCTCTGAATAACTTGGAGGTGCGGCCTGTATGAATCTTTGCGAATGGGGTGCAGATCGCGGTCGAACTTAACACCCTTCAAGAACCAACCAGGAAGCACTGCCTCAAGTTTAGGGTGGCCCGAAGGAAGGACATAGGCATGTCTCCAGTGGGGACGAGAGACACCAGGGGCCAGCAGTAATAATAGAAGATGACGAAATATAAGTTGTAGGCGAAATTAGGGCAGAAGTAATAGAAATCTCTTGACTCACAGAAGAATGTGTTGGAGCAAGCTCTGAAGAATGAGGGCGATGGTCAAATTTCGACCTTTTTGATGGTTCATCCCTTTCTTCAAAAGATATCCTCTTCTCATACCCGCCTTTATACGATCGGCTTCGATCTCTTTCTTCTTGGCCGTGGGTTTTGGTTTTAAGCTCTTTCCTCTTCCTATATTCCTCCTCCGTTTCTTGGAATTGATGACGGCCGGAGGTGCACTTGGAATATCGCTGTGAGTTAGTAAACTCTTCGAAGTCATCGTAGAAACGTCTTCCTCTCGTCATATCTGGCATAAAACATACATAGAAGGTTTCGTAAAAATAAAATAAACACTAAGAAAATCAAAGAATGAAACGAAGTGAGTGCAATCCTAGTGAGACGTGTAGTGTGTTTCTAAAGTGGGCCTAAAACGTCATCAAGAACCGAAATGAATGGCTGTCGTAGGCGGAACCGGACTAACGTCTGGTGCGATATCACTCGAGCAAGGAGACGTCGTATCAAATTTAAAATCTTCTTTCATAAGCTCATCAAAGTCAACATAAACATCGCTGAAATCCCCGAACTCCGCTCCAACATCTTTACTTGGAGAATCTTGATGCCTTCTAGACTCTAGAGCATTGCCTTTATCACTTATATCAGGGAGAGGCGAGCTCAGAAGAAAAGGGTTCATACCCGGAGTTTCAGTACATGATTCCAAGTCCTCATCATCAGATTCTTCATAGAGATAACCACTCGCAGTAGACCCATCGCTACTGCTCTCAAACTCTCATTCTTCCTTCTCTGAGTCCAACACGGCCTTACCTTCTCTTTGTTTAAACTCCCCTTCTCCCTCCTCCGGATTAGAGGAATTCTAATCGGGCCGCTTAATCTAGTCGCAGTAGCGTCTCTTCCCTCGTGGGCCTCATCGGTTAATTTTTCGGACGAGTTCTCTCTCTCATGAGAGGCGCCTTCTCCTCAAAATCATGGGAAGAAGAAGTAGATCTTGTACGAACCCAGGATCGGACAGGAGAGGAAATTTCAACTTGAATAGTAGATCTACCCGAAGCCAGTAATCCATATCAATGCAAGTTCTCATCGGTTAGTAACACTTTAACGCATCTCTCCTCGACATCAATAGCCTTTAGAGTCTAACAAAATTCGTCGAGAGCCACATCTCTATTTGGCCTTGGAATAAATGCAACAGACATATGGCTAGTTAGAAACTCCATTGCAACGCATCAAAGCTCGATGAATGAAAAAAGAAACTTACCTCCTGTCGTCCACCGACGATTGAAACCTTTAGGGCATCTAACAAATAAATTTTGTGTCTTGAATTGTGAAAAATTACTTTGCAAGCACAGGACAATTTTCCTATTTCTTTGGGCTTCGATTATGATCAAGGAGGGACAGTTAGTCAAGATTTGGAGCGCGATTGAATGCCCGCATGAAAAGAACATGTAGGCAAGTCAAGATGGTGTAGCCATTAGGATGAAGCTGAAATGGGGGAAATACCCAAGTTCGAAAGAGTCTTACTTAGAAAGTCATTAAAGGGAGGCACGACTCCGTTCAATCACATGTACCGGTGGTAGGCGGTGTACCCCAGGGGAGGCATATGAGTAAATTCGTCATTCTCTGGCAAACACACATCCTCTTCTGGAATTTCGTGTTGCACGCAGATGTTATGAAGAACCTCAGCAGAAACCACCGAAGAAGCTCTCTCAGGCGGATTAAGTAGAAATCTAAAGTTAGGAGGCGTTCGACCTACGATTTGCCCAACCGGGACCAACTGGCCATACTAAGCTTGCGAAGTGGCAGAAGAAAGAGCAACAGATGATGACTCGGCTTCTAAGAGTGTCGGGCTTCCCCCGCTTGACTTACGATGCATGGATGGCTGCTTCATTTTAAATAACAGAACTCGTGTCTGAAATGGTCAGGTAAATCTATCCTATACTAATAGCTTCCCCTACCACACTTGAATTCCAAAGAAACATTAACTTTTAATCGACACGTCGGATTTCAAGGTGAACTAGGGCAAGTGCAGTGTGCTATCTATATGGGATAAACACGGCTCCCGACACACTACAAACGCTCTATCCCATGTAGATAGTTCACTCGTAGTGGAAGAAGAAAAGAATTTCCCCTGACAATTTATTTTTGTTTCTACTTCCTGTACATTTACCTGTTATCGATCAATGATCGATAACGGATCTGTTGTCCGAAGCGACATGGAAAACACTTCTCACTATAGGAATGCCAAGCGTGCAACATGCGAGCAGGATAAGTCCAAATTCTCTGGAAGAATCGAGATTGACTAGTGATATGTCATGTAGTAACATCTACGAAACTGGGCACAAGTCATGTAACACGCTGCATTTTTAGATAATTAGATAACCAAAATAATTATTAAACGGTGAAAATGAGCATTTTTGGAATTGTCAGAATTTAGCTACGGGAGTTGCACCATTAGGTCCATGACAATTTTCTGATCAATTTCCACATATAACTTATCAAAATCCGAGCTAGTATGGAGGAGTTACGAGATAAACAAGAAAATCAGAATTATATATTTAAACAGAAAAAAAGATCCATAGGGGTCGACCCTTGCTAGGGTCGGGTCAACCTATAGGTTGACCTGCAAATAGCTTAGGTCGACCCGCACCTTCCCTGGATGATTTTTCGTCCAGGTACAAGTCGAAGAGTGTAAATTTGATTTTTAGTGAAATCCTGTGCATTCGTAGCTGCATCCGATGGTTCCTAGTGAGCCTATGACGTGGTTGCACCAGATTAAATCTGCAAATCAGAGGGCCTCAGATCCCTAAGCCACACTATAAATAGAACCCTAAGCCTAGCTATTTTTCTCATTCATATTTTCTCCCAATTGGGTTCATTGCCTGAGGCTGAATCCTAAATAGAAATTTTTTCTAAGGAGGAAATCTTTTTGATAAAAATATTCTACACCCTAGAAGTGGATCCAGGAAGGCCCAGGACTAGAGCTAAGGACCACAAGTGAGTGTTTTGTAATTATTTTATATTTATAAGCAATTTAAAATAATAGGGTTCTCAATAGTTGTAGTTTTTCTACAATTTTGAGACAGTTTTTATGTAAATTTATTTTACAGTCAGTTTTTAAGTAAATTTCAGAAGTTCTTTTCAATCTATTTTTATTCAGCTATTTTATTCAGTTATTTGCAGTTATTTACAGTTATTTACATCTGTTTTAAGTTGGAATTTAGCCTGTAAATGTTAGTTTCTTTTTATAGAGATTTAATCCTTTTTGACGCGAATAAAATATTAAAAAGAGAAGAATTCGCAAAATGGATTAAAATAGAAAAACACTAAATTTATAGAAATCAGATGTAAAATGAGAAAAACTAAAATGAAATAGAGATGGACTGAAATAGGCAAATTTAAGATATTTGCAAGCATGATTATGACAAGTGGTTATAACTAAAAAGAGAAAATAGAAGAGTAACAGTTGTAAGAACAATTATAACACATAGGTTATAATTAGAAAGAAAGAAATAACAGAAGGGGCTTATTATTAAAACTTAGATCTTGGATTAAGTTAATAAGCAAATATAGCAGTAGTGGCCCGTATCTACAGCATTTCCTTTTCGGTCTAGGATTGGTGGTCTCACATGTGGGTGAGGATGGGCACGCTTATGCTGATTAGGGTAAATAAGTGGCCAATAGATAGAGGCTCAAATTTGAGGATTTGGGCAAGGGGCGCAAAGTTAGAAGATTTGTTTGTCAGGACCAGTACTAGTAGCTCCCTTTTAGTTCGAGGATTGATGGTCTCACACGGGGGTGAGGCTGGGCATGCTTATACTGATTAGGGTAAATAAAGGGTCAAATAGGGGGCGACAGTTAGTGTGTACCGGCGATGACCGAGCGTGCGACATCGATTAGGGTAAATAATTCGCTACTGCGTCCTAAGCGCTAAGAGGTGTCTTTTGTTGTGGGACCAACAGGATTGGCTCATAGTACCACAACAGAGATAGGAAAGGCCGATCAATGGGTAGGATTAGGATTTCAACCTAATCAAGTTAGCAGTTGAGACAAGATTAAGGTTTCAGCATAATCACAGCAGTTCAAGACAAGTGCAAACAATCGAAGCAAACAGTCAAACAGAATCAGAAATAGTATTTTATGCGAGTTTTATCTTCTCTGTATCTTCCTTTCATGCCAGAACTATTGCCTAGTCTATTATCTTTATCTTGCTTAGAAATGCTTTTAATCACTTTCACTCACCAGACTTATTGTCTGACCCACTCCTCTATCTTTCCTTTTCCCCCAATAGGCCAGAAAAGTTGAGGATAGTTGATTCAGGTTGCTTGGAGATTCATTTTCAGAGTTTCCTTATTTCAGATGTTTTCCTTTTCTTTTCATCATTTTCATTTGGCTTATGATGGACTGGCACTTGTGAGAGGGATTATTATTATTACTTTTACTCTGATTATGTGAGACTAAGATGTATTTTCATAAGACATGAGATATTTTGAGTTTTTGAGACATGTTATGTTTTTATGACTTATTTTGAGATGAAGATTAATTCTGAATGATAAGTTATTATTTAAATGTTTTCTGTTGCTTTTACTTATTTGTCTTATGAATCTTAGTCTCTGTGATGCTTTAGCTATACCTATAATGCACTAGATCCTTTGGTGTTCCCTTTTTGGAAATACTAAGGGGTGTGGTGTGTTTCATTTGGTATCAAAGCCTAAGGTTACATGATTCCTAAAAACTTGTTTTAAAAGTAAAGTATTTTTCAAAGGTAACTCATCTTCAAACTAAAAGTATTTTTCAGGAAGAAACTCTTATTATAGAAATATTTTTCAAGTGTAAGAGAGTTCTTATAAAAATCCCTTCAAAGTCCAGTTCAACCTTCTTTCGATTCTTTGAGCCTAAAATTTCTTTTCTTTGTATAGAATGGAGGATGCCCTAAATCTTCTAGAGGGTGTCCAAGTACCTGGCTGGTTCCGTAGATACCTCCAAGCTATGGCGCCAGAGGTGCAAGGGTAAGCGCCCAATGTAGCACCGACGAATGGAGGTCCCGTTAATCCACCTACAGCAGCCAATTTTTATAAGCTATGCAAGGACTTCGCTAATCTAGGAGGCAAATTTTTTGGCACAGAGGATTTCATAGAGACACGAACTTGGTTGAGGAATACGGAGCAGATATTCAGGCTGTTAGGATTGGAGAACCGACAGAGAGTTTAGCTTGCATCTTGGAAGCTGAAGGGAGAGGCTTATTACTGGTGGGAGATTGTAGAGATGGAGGGTAGAGACATTGGTTGGGTTGGATTTTTGGAAAGGTTTGAGAGAAAGTTCTTGTCGCAAGCCGAGGAATGCATGTAGTTGGAGAAGTTCATTAGTTTGAAGCAGGGGAATCTTTCGGTGAAAGAGTATATAAATCAGTTTAATGAGTTATCGAGGTTCGGGATGGAGCTTGTTAATACACCACAAAAGAAGGCCACCAAGTTTGCTAAGGGTTTGAACCAGCCCCTCCAAGGGTTGGCATTGACACATGTACCTATGAGAGCGACGTATGAGTCACTTGTGGAAATGACCCTCATATCAGATGTTGCTTAGGAAGAAGAGGTTAAGGAGGTTCCTAAATAAGAAAACTTTTAGAAGCAGTGGTGGAAGAATAAGAAGGATAAGGACAAGAAGAAATGAGGAGGATCTAAAAAGAGACAGATCAAGAAGGGCGAGAAGTGTCATAATTGTGGATTGGTTGGGCACTACTCAAAGGACTGTAAGAAGGACACGATGAAGAGGAGGTGTTACAGCTGTGGGCAGCCTGGACACCTTAGTAGAGCTTGTCCTCAGAGGATGGGGCAGAGAGTAGGTGCACCTACGGCGCAAGTACAGGCTTTGGATGCAGAACCATCTAGTAGTGGACCGAACCGACGTAGGAAAGTCTCCGTAGATGGTTTGATCTCTATGTTGGATTTTCCTATTCATACTCTTTTTGACTCCGGAGTGTCGCCTCCTTTCTTCTAGTTCCATGGTCGATTGTTTGCACTTAGATATCTCTCTAGTTGTAGACCCTATAGTTGTTTCAAACCCCATAGGAGGATCGGCATATTTATCCATGATTTGTAGGGGTTTGAAAAATTTTATACTAGGCGTAGAGTTTGATTGTAATGCCTATGTACTTGGATTTTTGGGATATGGGATGATTTTGGGGATGGACTGGTTATCCACTTATGGTGCGATGTTGGACTATGAGAGGAGAGTTGTCAGGCTAAGGACATGTAGCGGACGGACCCTCAAGGTTTCTTGTGTCCCACAGGGGTCAGTCATGTTGAGCTTCCTTTATTCCCTTGATTCATCACTAGGAGAGTTAGGTTCAGTTCCCGTTGTTAGAGATCTCCCAGACGTTTTTGAGGAGGATAGGGGGCTATCCCATAAGAGAGAGATCGACTTTAGGATCTATCTGAATGATAATGCTAAGCCAGTGGCATTGCCCATGAGACATATGGCTCCTAGGGAGAGGAAGGAGTTAAATAAGCAGATTGGTGAGCTATTAGAGAAAGGCTTCATTAAACGGAGCATATCTGAGTGGGGGCGCCAGTCGTCTTCGCTACAAAGGCAGATGGTTCCCTTCGAGTTTGCGTAGACTATAGAGAGTTGAATAAGCTCACAAAGAAGAACCGTTACCCACTTCCTTGGATTGGCGATCTTTTCGATCAGTTTGTTGGCTCTTCAGTATTTTCTAAGCTTGACTTAGCCACTGGATTTCATCAGCTTAGGGTCGCTGACGATAGCATCGATAAGACAGCATTTAGGACACTTGATGGATTCTTTGAGTGGTTGGTTATGCGGTTTGGGCTGACCAATGCCCCAGTCTATTTTGTAGATCTGATGACCCGTGTTTTTCGAGATGTCCAAAATAAGTTCGTTGTAGTGTTTGTGGACGACATTCTGGTGTTTTCCAATAGTATGGATAAGCATGATATTCATCTTGAGGAGGTTCTTCGTACACTTCGTGTTCATCAGTTGAAAGCAAAATTCTCGAAGTGTCACTTTTGGCGTGAGGAGATGTGTTTCTTGGGGCATGTAGTCTCAAGAGAGGGTATAGCAGTGGATCCCGCTAAGGAAGCAGCGGTACAGGATTGGAAGGCCCCCAAGAATGCTATCGAATTTAGAAGCTTCCTAGGTTTGGCTTGTTATTATAGGAAGTTTATCAGAGATTTTGCTAAGATTTCAGCACCAGTTACTCGCCTCACTAAGAAGAATGCGACATTCGTGTGGGATGTGGATTGTGAGGATTCCTTCACGATGCTAAAGAAGTCCCTTACTAGTCCACCGGTGTTAGTTTTACCCGACGGAGCTAAGCCTTTTACAGTATACACAGATGCATGTGGGACTGGCCTTGGGGCAGTATTGATGCAGGAAGGGAGGGTAGTATGCTATGGGAGGAAACAGTTGAGAACTCATGAGAAGAACTACCCCACCCATGATTTGGAGCTGGCTGCTATTGTTTTCGCGCTCATGTCTTGGAGACATTACTTACTAGGAGAGAGATTCGAGATTTTTACTAACCATAAATCATTGAAGTACTTGTTCTCACAAAAGGATTTAAACTTGAGGCAGCAGCGTTGGATGGAGTTTCTGGCATCATATGACTTTGAGATAGCTTACACCCCTGGTAAGGGGAACGTGGTTGTGGATGCATTAAGTAGGAAGAGAACAACCCTTAACCCAATGTTCGTGGAGTGGAAAAGCCAAGAGTTTATTTCCATCTTTGATTTTAAGCCCTCTACGGATATTAATCCTGGATATTGGCAGCAATTGAGGTTAAGCCTACCCTCATAGATCAGATTGGCTCAAGGCAGTGAGAATATTCAGAGCTTGTGGATATTTTGGATAGGATTAGCAAAGGAGAGGTCTCTAGACATCTCCAACGCTATTTCATCGATAGTAAAGGGTGGCTAAGGAGAGATGGAAGCCTTTGTGTCCCCCGCACTAGTGATTTGATGAGTGCAGTTCTAGCAGAAGCACACCATTTTTGGATGACTATTCATCCGGGTGGTGATAAGATGTATAGGGACATGAAGAGAATGTTTTATTGGAGTGGCATGAAGAAGGATGTAACAGAGTTTGTGTCTAAGTGTCTTGTCTGCCAAAGGGTTAAGGCGGAGCAGCAGAGGCCTGGTGGATTACTTCAACCATTAAATGTACCCTAATGGAAGTGGGATAGTGTTTCGATGGACTTCATAGATGGTTTACCCTAATCTAGGAAGGGGAATACCAGTATTTGGGTGATTGTAGATCGTTTGACTAAGAGCGTCCACTTCATTCCGGTCTAGAGTAAGAGGATGACACCTTATTTGGCATCCATATATGTTCATGAGATAGTCCGACTTCATGGAGTTCCCTCTAGCATAGTGAGCGACAAAGACCCTATCTTTACTAGCGAGTTTTGGAGGAGCTTGCAAGAGGCTTTAGGGACACAGCTTAGATTGAGTACGGCCTATCACCCTCAAACAAATGGCCGAACAGAGAGAGTTAATAGAGTTCTTATGGAATTGTTGAGGATGTGCATACTTGATTTTGGAGGGTCTTGGGAGGAGCACCTTCCTTTAGTCGAACTCGCTTATAATAATAGTTTTCAGGCTAGCATTGGGATGGCTCCTTTTGAAGCCCTTTATGGAAGACCTTGCAAGTCACCTTCGTGTTGGTTGGAGTCTACAGAAAGATTGCTACTTGGTCCCGACATGGTTAGAGAGACTTCGGAAAAGATTGATTTAATTAGAAGAAGAATGAAGACGGCCCAAGATAGACAGAAATCCTATGTAGATAAGCAGAGAAGGGATATTGAGTTCGAGGTAGGAGTCATGGTTTTCATTAAGGTGTCTCCGTTGAGAAAGGTAGTGAGGTTTGGATCAAGTGGGAAACTTTCTCCTAGATTGATAGGACCGTTCCCCATTTTTAGATAATTAAATAACCAAAATAATTATTAAATAGTGAAAATGGGAATTTTTGGAATTGTCCAAATTTAGCTACGGGAGTTGCACTATTGGGCGTAGCAATTTTCTAATCAATTTTCATATATAACTTGTCAAAATCCGAGCTAGTATGGAGAAGTTACGAGAAAAACAAGAAAAGCAGAATTATATATTTAAATGGAAAAAAAAAGAAGAACCATAAGAGTCGACCCTTGCTAGGGTCGGGTCGACCTATAGGTCGACCCGTAAATAGCTTAGGTCGACCCACGCCTTCCTTGGATGATTTTTCGTCCACGTACAAGCCGAAGAGTGTAAATTTGATTTTTAGTGAAATCCTGTGCGTTCGTAGCTGCATCCGATGGTTCCTAGTGAGCCTATGACGTGGTTGCACCAGATTAAATCTTCAAATCCGACGGCCTGAGATTCCTAAGCCATGCTATAAATAAAACCCTAGGCCTAGCTATTTTTTTCATTCAGATTTTCTCCCAATTAGGTTCATTACCTGAGGCAAAACCCTAAATAGAAAATTTTTCTAGGGAGGAAATCTTTTTAATAAAAATATTCTACACCCTAGAAGTGGATCCAGGAAGGCTCAGGACTAGAATTAAGGACCATAGGTGAGGGTTTTGTAATTATTTTAGATTTGTAAGCAATTTAAAATAATAGGGTTCTCGATAGTTGTAGTTTTTCTGTAATTTTGTGATAGTTTTTATGTAAGTTATTTACAGTCGGTTTTTAAGTAAATTTCAGAAGTTCTTTTCTGTCTATTTTTATTCGGCTATTTTATTTAGTTATTTGCAGTTATTTACAGTTATTTACAGTAATTTACATCTGTTTTAAGTTGGAATTTAGCTTGTAAATGTTAGTTTCATTTTATAGAGATTTAATCCTTTTTGACGCGAATAAAATATTAAAAAGAGAAGAATTCGCAAATATGGATTAAAATAGAAAAACACTAAATATACATAAATCAGATGTAAAATGAGAAAAACTGTAAAATAGAGATGGACTGAAATAGGCAAATTTAAGATATTTGCAAGCATGATTATAGCAAGTGGTTATAACTTAAAAGAGAAAATAGAAGAGTAACAGTTGTAAGAACAATTATAACTCGTAGGTTACAATTAGAAAGAAAGAAATAAACAGAAGGGGCTTATTTTAAAACTTAGATCTTGGATTAAGTTCATAAGAAAATATAGCATTGGTGGCCGTACTAGTAGCATTCCCTTTCAGGTCTAGGAATCATGGTTTCACACGTGGGTGAGGTTGGGCACGCTTAACCTGATTAGGGTAAATAATTGGCCAATAGATCGAGGCTCAAATTTGGGGATTTGGGCAAGGGGCGCAAAGTTAGAAGATTTGTTTGTTAGGACCAGTATCGACAACATTCCTGTTAGCACCAAAATTGGTCACTAACCTCGTAGAGAAAGATTGTGTAGAGATAGAAGTGATGAAGATAAATTAAACAGAGAAGACAATGCTAATTTAAATGCAGAAAGTAAGAACACCAAATTTATAGTGGTTCAGCGTAATTGCCTACGTCCACTTTGAGATTAAACTTTATTGATCTTCCTTATTGTTGTTACAAATACAATTCGTGAATCAAATGCTTGAATGAAGTTGTTAAGTAGAGAAGATGAGTCTCAAAAATGGCAGAGTCTCCCCGGTGTTCTCTCCAAAAAAAAGGATCTTCTTCACTGTGACCCTGCCCCTCTATTTATAGACAAAAATGGGCTGGACTTCCCAAGTGGGCTTGGTAGCCGAACGCTCTAGCCCAGGTGTAGTGTTCACTGCATGCCGAACCAGGTATGCCGAACGCTTTGACGCCGAACAGTCCTTTCCGTGCCGAACGGTCCCTTCCATGCCGAACAGTCCTTTCTGTGCTGGATGGTTCGTTCGATTGTGTGGGAAGTGCAGGATGGTTGCAGCTGAAGCCGATCGCAACTCTATCTGAAGCTTTTGGTCGAATGATGCATGCTGGCCGAACGATAGTGTCTTGTTGAATAGTAATGTACACCGAACGTCTCCTAGATGCCGAGTATGCCCGTTGCCGAGTACTCCTGCTGCTGAGTTCTGCTTTATGCCGAACACTCCTGTCGTCGAGTATTCCTATCGCCGAGTTCTATTGATGCCGAACGCTAGCTGACGCTGAGCATTGGTTGACGCCGAGTGCCAGTTGACGCCGAGTAGTTTTGTATGCCGAGTACTACTGATGCCGAGTATTACGCCGAGCGCCGAATACTACTTGACGCCGAGTCTTCTGGATGCCGAGCACTACGGATGCCGAGCACTATGGATGCCGAGTACTTCTCCGAGTACTAGTTGCCTGGTCAAATCTCCAGGAAACACTTGCCCCCCAAAGTGTATCGCGTGGCCGAACGTGATGCGCTTTGAATCTAGTTCAACTTTCCTTGGTGATGCCTTCTCGAGAATGCCTGTGACGGAGGTGTGTGACGAGCATGGCCTGGACGCCGAACGATACGTTCGAAGCCGAACAATCCTCATGTGTCGAACGACACTTTTCTCTGATGCCGAACACTGTGGTATTGACCGGTTCTACCGGGTATAGCCCCTTCGACTTCCACCTCCCTTCTCTATAAAACCAGGTCTTTTCCTTCTTCTCCCCTTTACTTTTTTACTTCTGCCGTTCCTCGAAGACTTTCAATTCTATTCAGTCGTCCGGATTTAAAACTTAACTACTCCATCCCAATCTCCAATATGCAAACTAGGTATCTTTTCTCGTACGATTCAAGTAGATTTCAAACGAGATGGCCGAGTGTGTCACGTAGAAGGCCTTTGAGTAGGTCGTCTTTACCGCGTCTTCACTGCCGAATGATGATGCGAGGAGGAATGATCAGGTTCACCTATGGGCTTAGCTTCCTCGTGTCAAACCAAAGTTAAAGGGAAGAAAAAAGAAAGAAGGTGTTGGAGGAGGTAAATGTGTTGGTCGGCTTAGCGCTGCTCCAGCGTATGTCGTCATGCGCCGGACGGTGGAATGGGAAGTTGCCGAGCACTACCTTGGCCGAACGAACCCAGGCCTAGCGCTTATTAAAATGCCACTATGACTTAGCCGAACGAACTAAGGCCAAACAACACTCAAATGCCGAACAGTATTTGTGCCGGACAACTGACATGCCGAACAGACACACATGCCGAATAGAACTTAGCCCGAACAGTGCAATTGCCGAACAGACGCACATGCCGAATAGAACTTAGCCCGAACAGTGCAATTGCCGAACAGACGCACATGCCGAATAGAACTTAGCCCGAACAGTACAATTGCCGAACAAACGCACATGCCGAATAGAACTTAGACCGAACGATACAATTGCCGAATACCATTTAAATGCCGAACAGTATTCGTTTTGAATAACCGACCTGCCGAACAAACATACTAGGCCGAACACTGTAAAATGCCGAACGAACAATTTCCTTGCCTAATCAATACAAGGACAAAGATCTAAGCACACCAACATGTGGAACTGACCCGGATCATTAACTCCCTAGCTTTTAGTAGACTTAACGGGCTTTTTGAGACGGTCAGCGATGACGGTCTTCGAAGGCGACGATTCGAAGCACATTTTTATATCTTTGAAATCTTTAGATTTTTATTGCTTGTACACAATTGCTTGCACTAGTTCACACACCACGTAGGGGGGAAAACTAGTGTTGCCAATTCTAACGTTCAACGTTTTTTCAAGTATAATTTTCTCAAGCACTTTGCCAGGTTCGTTATTTATTGAGGATGTCAAGAAAGTCTAGCTCCGCCACTATATCCGACAGGCCTGGGCCGTCATCAAGGCCAGAAGCTGCTGATACTTCTAATCCGTCGACTTCTCCTGCTCACAACTTAGCACCTGATGCCTTGGAAGCAGTAATTCTTCTAGACAATCCGATCGATTCACAAGCTTCGAAGATCAACGAAGCCGCTCTCCGACGGATGTGCTCCATTCATGGGATCCCTTTCACCGACGTGTTGGTCTCTTCGCGACACGATCGTCCTCATCTGCCCCCAGTCGGGTATACCGCCTGTAACAAGTTCATGTGTTGGATGGGCAGCGTGCCTCCGTTCAATTTATTTCTCCGGGATGTATTGCAGTATATTGACATAGCTCCGTCGCAGTTGCACCCGAACGACCATGCGTTTCTATACGGGACCTACTTACTTTTCATGGCCGTCTTCTCTAGACCTCCAACCGCTGGCGATATCAGATACATTTATATGATCAAGAGACGAAAAGACAGTCCTTCCTTTATGTTCCTCGAGCCGTACCACAAATGCCAAATCTTGACAGGGGCATGCAGTAAATTCGCCCTGTACAAACAGGAATGGTTTTATGTGCGCTGCCCTCCTGGTTTTGCGAGGAGATGGGTTGAAGGCAGTAAGTCTCTCTGCCGAGTCATTATTCGCATTTAACTGGAGTCATGCTTTTCCTAACTCTTTGTTTCATCTTTTCAGGTATCAACCCGCGTCCGGAAGGCCGAGGATATTCTGAGGCTGTTGAAGCCATTAGAGCTCTTCCTGCCAAGGAACGAGACATCCGGACGATCATTTCAAATGAATCACTGTCGGGGTTTGGCTTGCTAGCCCCTGGTCATCGGATCAGCCTTCCAGAAGGTGTCATCATTCCAAAACCTTCGTCCGGTAAAGGGAAAAAACAGGCCGGATCGTCGTCACGCCGCACTCCCGATACGCACGAAGAAGGCGAGCGCAAAGAAGACGAAGCTCTTGAGACTCAAGGCGAGAATGTCGGTCCCGCTTGGAATCCGACAGTCGAAGTTCAAGATATTGAGACGTCATCCTCCCCTTCGAAGGGAAAGAGGAAGTTAAAATATAAAGTTCAGAAGGAAAAAGTTGGTGGCACTTCAAAAGTCATGCCTATCCCGCCTGAGAAAGAGGCTTCCTCTCAGCACCTGGAAAGTTCCCTGAGGGGCCTGTCGAACCTGTCTATTCCCGATGATATTCTCAATTACGGGTTTGACGATCCTGAAGCCCTCAAGTTTTCTTCGCCCGTTAAAGGCAATGCGGGAGTTCAACTCCCGGTCCAAGGAGACAACACTCCGATTAGTAAAGATAAACGAGCGGGTCCGTCGGGGGGAACATTGGGACACACGCACATACGCATTCCATCATACACTTCAAGTTTTTTTTATCTCACGGATTTTTCTTAACTCGTTGTGCAAGTCAGAGAGCTGAAAGAATTATTCTCCAAGGAGAAGGAGGACAAGGTAGCTGCTCAAGAAGAATCACAGCGATACCGTGATGAAATCGTTGCTACTCGTCTCCTGAAAATGAAGCTCGATGACGAACTTGCCAGGGTTGAGAAAATGAAGGATGAGGCCCGTGAGGAGGGCAAAAGAGAGGCTGTGGAGGAGATTGATTCTCGCCTCGAGGCAGCCGCAGAGGCCGGTAGGGAAGAGGTCAAAAGCATGTTTGACCCGTTGATCGCTGAATATGGAGCCCGCGTCCTTATGCATCGCGACTTAACATTCTTGGGCGACGGCTACCTCGAATCCCTAGCTGAGGCCTGGGAAACTTTGATAAAGATCAGGAAAATCGAGTCGGGCTCTGAAGAGGTCGATGAGGATGCTTTGGTGAAGGAGTTCCTTAGGGGGAATGAGCCAGCGGATTTATCCGCAGCATTGACGCTTTATAGCAAAGGCTCTCCCCTTCCAAAAGAGAAAAATGATGAAGCTGGCCCGTCTGGGGCTAAGATTATGGCTCCTCACACTGCTGCTCCTCCTACTGCTCAACCGGCCGGTCGGCTGACACTTGACCCGTTCGAGCAGCACGCCGGCTACGACCCTGAAGATCCCGGGCTTGGTGTTCATGTGCTATCTCCTATTCTGGAGGGTGAAACCCCACGTGCAACCGATAGCCAACCAGAATCCGGTAGGAAACTCTTCTTTTCTAGAAGTTGAAAGATCCCGTCATTTTTCAGCAGTGGTTATTCGTTCTACCGCTCATTCTTTATGTTTTCATGTAGGCTGTTCTGACGCCGAGCCGACTCCAAGGAGCGATGATGCCAAGGAGGAGGCAGAGAAAACTAGCGACGCTGTCCATGCAGGAGTAATTCCTGGTCCCGATGCTCAAGTGATTGGGGCGCTAGATGATGATAAGCTTGACACTTCATCTCCTGCCGAAGGTAGTGATGAAATTGAAATCACTGGCGCCTCTGAGCATACTTCACAGATGAGCATGAAGGACCACCTCGCCGCAGAGGAGAAGAAAAAGGCCGAGGTCAAAGTTGAACCTGGAATCCTGGAACTTACCGACCCGCGGAACAGACCTTTGAAAATCATTCTCCCGGGTAGGTCCAAACCACTAGATGTTCCGTCCCCTACTCCCGACTCCGCTTCTTTGGCAAGCAAGAAATCCAAGAAAAAGCGTGAGGGAGAGGAGTCGTCGGAAAAAACAAAGGAAGATAAGAAGAAGAAAACGAAGAAGTAATCAATACACTCGTTCGACGAGCTTCTTGCTTAGGTCTTGTAGCTTGTATAGATAAGTTCTCAACTCTGAGTTTTGTAGGAGTAACTGTGTAACCCCATTTTGAACTATTTGAATGAAGTTTAGTTTCTTTTTGTTTGAATGACTCTCTTGCTTTTTCTTTTGTCTGCTGATTAACTGTAGTCGCAGCTCATGTTCTTATGAGTCGCATCATCTCCCGGTCCATTTTCGTGATGTTCGAACATCTCCAGACGTGGCATATTTCTTGTTCTACATCTCTCGTGTACTTGGACTTTTCCCTAAATCTGCGCTTCGGGGATTTAGAGTAAGTTGATCCTCATTCAGGGGATTCGGAGATTTGAAATCGTTTATACTCTAGTCCGCACTACAGGGACTTAGAGTACTCCGCTCCGCGCTCTGGGGATTCGGAGATTTGAAATCGTTTATACTCTAGTCCGCGCTCCGAGGACTTAGAGTACTCCGATCCGCGCTCTGGGGATTCGGAGATTTTAAATCGTTTATACTCTAGTCCACGCTCCGGGGACTTAGAGTACTCCGATCCGTGCTCTGGGGATTCGGAGATTTGAAATCGTTTATACTCTAGTCTGCGCTCCGGGGACTTAGAGTACTCCGATCCGCGCTCTGGGGATTCGGAGATTTGAAATCGTTTATACTCTAGTCCGCGCTCCGGGGACTTAGAGTACTCCGCTCCGCGTTCTGGGGATCCGGAGATTTGAAATCCTTTATAATCTAGTCCACGCTCCGGGGACTTAGAGTACTCCGATCCGCGCTCTGGGGATTCGGAGATTTGAAATCGTTTATACTCTAGTCCGCGCTCCGGGGACTTAGAGTACTCCAATCCGTGCTCTGGGGATTCGGAGATTTGAAATTGTTTATATGAGTCCGTACGTCGTACAAGATAATGTAGTTCGTCATTCAATTATGAGATATAGAAACGTTAGCGATTCATGGAAAATACGGCTTCAAGCCTTTATTAATGAAAATCAACTAAACTGCTCGATTACAACTTTAAAAAAGAAACTAAGTTATGACTGAATGGAAACATGCAGGAAATAACAGTGCCTAAGACAAGAAAGAAAACATGCTAAATGTAATAGTGCCGCAGATGTTCACTGTTCCATGCTCGGGGGAGTGTCGTGCCATCGACGGTCGCTAGCTTGAATGTTCCCTCTCCAAGCTTCCGTTCAATGGCATACGGACCCTCCCAGCTGGGATTCATACGTGATGGTACCGGGAAGACTCGTTTCAGAACGAGATCACCCACATCAAAGATCCTTGGGCGGACTCTGCCGTCGTAGTAACGCTTGACTCGATGTCTATGCGCTGCCGCCCTTAATTCAGCTTCTTCACGCTTTTCGTCGATTCAGTCCAGTGATTCCAACAAGAGATTCTGGTTCGTCTTGGGATCATAGTATGTCACCCGGTGTGATGGAACTTCAAGTTCCACGGGTATAACAGCTTCGGAGCCGTATGCCAAGGCGAATGGAGTGTGGCCGGTCGCGGACTTGTTGGTAGTTCTATATGCCCGTAATGCTGTCGGGAGTTCATCTACCCACCTGCCTCCAACCTTCTCCAGGCGCTTCTTCAGTATGGACTTGATTATTTTGTTGACGGCCTCGACTTGTCCGTTAGCTTTCGGGTGTGCAACGGCGGCGAACTTCTTCTCGATACCGTACTTCAAACAGAACTCTTTGAACTCTCTGCTTTCGAATTGCGTCCCGTTGTCCGTAATGATGGTGCGAGGAAGGCCGAAACGGTATATAATGTTTCGTACAACGAAGTTAATGACCTTCTTAGAGGTGATTGTGGCCAAAGGCTCTGCCTTAGCCCACTTTGTGAAATAGTCGACTGCAACTATCGCGTATTTCGCACCACCTTTGGATATAGGCAAAGAGCCGATTATGTCGATCCCCCAGATCGCAAACGGCCAGGGACTAACCATTTGCGTGAGTTCCGTTGATGGAGTCCTCGGGATTTTCGCGTATCTTTGACACTTGTCACACTTTCTCGCGTAGTCTGCGGCGTCCCGGTTTACGGTTGGCCAGTAATATCCATAGCGGAGGATCTTCTTTGCTAGCGTTTGCCCCCCCAGTATGGTCACCACATTCCCCTTCATGAACTTCTCTTAAGACCCGCTTTGTCTCATCATGAGCGATGCATCGTAATAATGGGACCGAGAATCCTTTTCGATACATTGACCCATCTTGCATTACGTATCGCGCGGCCTTTCGAAGGATTTGCCGTCTTTCGCTTCTTTTTTCTAGTAAGGCTCCGATCGTTAGGTACAGTTTGAATGGGGTTATCCACGATTCCTTCTCGATCTCCGTTTCCAACACACGATCGACATTCATCTCGTCTATGCTCGGGGCATGCAAGGCTTCAACGGGATACAATCCCATTTGCTGCGCATCGCCGGTACTCGCAAACTAAGCCAACAAGTCGGCTTCTTTGTTCTGTTCACGCGGGACATGTGAAATGTCATAACGCTCGAGATTCGAGAGTAGTTCTTGGACCTGAACAAGGTACGGAGCGAGCTTTCGTCCCTTTGCTTGGTAGTCTCCCCGTACTTGGTAAACCACCAACTGTGAGTCACAAAAGATTTCGACTGATTTGATCTCGAGTTCCCTGATGAGCTTCAAGCCAGCGATTAGTGCTTCATATTCTGCTTCGTTATTTGTAGCCGGGAAATCAAGCTTCAAGGAATAACAGATTGATCGGTTTTCCGGAGTTATAAGAACTATGCCCGCGCTGGAGCAACGGTCGTTTGATGCACCGTCAGTGTATAATTTCCATCGAACGGGGGGAATGATGTCATGATCATCCGGTTTGACGGGTATGGTAAATTCAGCGATGAAATCTGCTAACGCTTGCCCTCGGATGGCTCTCCGTGGTAAGTAGGCGATATCGAATTGGCTCAACTCGATGTTCCATTTTAGCAACCTTCCAGAAGTTTCCGGCCGTTGGAGTACTTGCCTCAGGGGTTGATCGGTATAAACACCGATTGAATGTGCTTGAAAGTATGGGCGCAGCTTACGTGATGCAATCACCAAGCAATAAGCCAATTTCTCGATCTTAGGGTAATTCCTCTCTGCCCCCGTTAAACGCTTGCTAACATAATACACCGGCTTCTGGACTCGATCCTCCTCACGAACCAAAGCCGCACTTATCGCATGTGGGGATACAACCAAGTA
Source organism: Allium fistulosum (assembly GCA_030737815.1). Lineage (NCBI taxonomy): Eukaryota > Viridiplantae > Streptophyta > Magnoliopsida > Asparagales > Amaryllidaceae > Allium > Allium fistulosum. The sequence continues at coordinate 1,076,462,333 of CM060901.1, read as the reverse complement.
TACATATAACATTTCGTGGTCAACTGGTTTTGACAGCATTGGTGGACTCTCCAGATGCCTCACCAGATTCTGGAATGCTTCCTCACAACTAGACGTCCATTCAAAATTTCTCTTCCCCTTCTTTATTATATCAAAGAATGGGATGCACTTGTCAGTTGCCCTGGATATAAATCGACTTAGCGCAGCTACTTTTCCATTCAAACTCTGCACTTGCTTTATAGTCCTGGGCGCTTGCACATCTCGAATATCTTGGATCTTCTCTGGGTTGGCTTCAATTCCCCTAGCATTGACGATGAATCCCAAAAACTTCCCTGATGCCACGCCGAAGGAACACTTCAGAGGGTTGATCTTCATCCCGTAAAACCTGAGTATGTTGAACATTTCAGCCAAGTCTCGAATGTGGTCGTTTGACCGTTGTGACTTCACGAGCATGTCATCCACATAGACTTCCATCGTTTTACCCAGCTGGTCCTTGAACATTCGATTCACTAAACGCTGGTAAGTTGCCCCTGCGTTCTTCAATCCAAAGGGCATCACTACATAGCAGTACAGTCCGACATTTGTCAAGAAGCTGGTGTGTTCTTGGTCCGGAATATGCATCGGGATTTGGTTGTACCCTGAGTACGCATCCATAAATGACAACAGCTCGTGTCCTGCGGTGGAGTCGACCAACTGATCGATCGTAGGCAACGGGAAACTGTCCTTAGGGCATGCTTTGTTCAAGTCAGAATAATCTACGTAAGTCCTTCATTTCCCATTCGCCTTTTTCACCAGCACGGGGTTGGATGCCCATTCAGGGTAGAGGGCGTCGCGGACGAACCCATTTGCTTTGAGTTTGTCCACCTCCTCTCCGAGAGCGGCGGACCTCTCCGGATCCATTCCTCTCCTTTTTTGTTTGACTGGAACGTATTTCGGGTCTATGTTCAACATATGACTCTTGATGGCGGGGGAAATCCCACACATATCGGTATGCGTCCAAGCGAAAACATCAAGATTCGCCCGGAGGAAGTCGCTAAGGTCTTCAGTCATCGCGGGGCCAAGCTATGATCCGATCTTCAGTATTCGCGAGGGGTCGTCACGGCTAACTGAAATGTCAACTGTTAATTCAGCCGGCGCCGCCTTCTCTTCCCTGGGTTTCTCATCGTCGTCTCTCGGATCTATATCTCCGAAGATCCGAGAACTATGCCCGAGCCAGGGCTCGGGCACTACTTGTCAATTATCCGTATTAAGGATGCGAACGAGATTGTCCGCAACCTTTTCCTTCTCCCTCCGATGGGCCTCTCGGAGCTCAGCCACATAACAGGAACGACCAGCTGCTTGATCGCCATGGACGATACCTACTCCTTTGTCAGTTGGGAACTTCAAAGTTAAACACCACGGGGCTAATGCTGCCCTAAACTCAGCCAGGGCCGGCCGGCCCAAGAAAACATTATAGGGAGAATCCACATCCAAAACTACAAAGGGTAGAATTCGCACTCTCCGACGCTCGCCTTGTCCCAGTTCAACTGGCAACTCGACATATCCCACTGCATCGGTCGCAGCGCCGTTAAAGCCGTGAATACGAGCTTTGGATGGTTTCAGGTCTTTTGTTTCCATTTTCATTTGGTCGTAAGCCTTCTTGAAGATTATGTTGACAGAACCCCCGCAATCAATCAGAATTCTTTTTACATATGCTGGTCCGATCGTTGCAGATATGACCATCGGGTCGATGGTCGGAGCCTCTACCTGATCAGCGTCTCTGTTTCTGAACACAATATCGTCTGTCATTACGCACTGCTGCTTAGCAGGGGTCCCATCCTCCACGTTCGAACAACACTCAAAATCAGCATGCTTCAGGGAACTTGCATATCGCTCCATCTCTTGCCAATTCTTATCTGCGGGGTGAGGTCCACCGATAATTGTATTTATGACTAGTCTACCTACGGTTCGGGCAGGCTCCTCGAGATGACGCGGAGCTGGTGCACGACTTGGGTTGGACGTTCCCTGTCCTCCTTCCTGTGGATCCTTCACAAATTCTTGCAACTTCTTTTGCCTGATCAACTTCTCGATAGCGTCGTGTAGGTGTCTGCACTCTTCCGTATTGTGCCCATAAGTCTCATGGAAGCGACAATATTTCCCGGTCCGCTTCTGTTCCTCGGTTGATTCTTTTGGACGTGGCTTTCTGTATTGAAAAGTATTGCAGGTGGATAGGTAAATGTTCTCAAGCGGTGCGTTCAGCGGAGTATACTCGCTGTAGCTTGGAATTCTCGACTTCCACTTCCCCGCTTCTCTCTTCTTTCCTTGATTTCTTCCTCCGGACTCCTTAGACTGCCCAGGCTTATTCTGGACATTGACTTGGACCTTTCCCGAGCTGTCTTCGGACTGCTTCACAGCAATGTTGCTCTTCATAGATTCTTGGACAGGTCCTGGTGCCTTATCTCGTCGTACCCACATAGCTTCCTCTCTCCTTATGAATTGGTGTGCCTTTGAGTAGAAACGCTCTAGCGTAGTCGGAGGTTTTCCTCCCAACCAGTCTCCGAACTCAGAATCTGGATCCACACCTCTCATTACAGCCATCAGAATTGCATGGTCATTGGGGTTACTGACTTCAGTTGCTGCAACGTGGAATCTCTGTAAATATTCCTTCAATGACTCCCCGGGATTTTGGATTACACTTGACAGAGACATTACGTCTTTTGGGCGTGTAGTGTGTATTCTGAACTGCTCAATAAACTTCCTTGCCAACTCTTCAAAAGTTGATACGGACCGCGGAGGAAGTCGGGTGAACCACATAGTAGCGATCCCAGAGAGAGTAATCGGAAAGCATCTACACTTGGTGGCATCATTTGCTCTAGCTGAATCCATCATCCATTCGTACCTCATGACATGCTGTCTGGGGTCAGTCTTCCCTTCATACGTAGGGATAGTAGGCATACTAAACTTCCTGGGGTACGCTGCCTGCAACACAACATCCGTGAATGGAGTATGACTTCTTGACACTCCCCAGTCATCATTCGATAAGCCCTGATTTTCTTTCATCAATTGCCTGATCATGGCTGTCAGATCTGGTGTCTGTATGGAAGGCGGGAGGTTAAGGTCTGTTCTACGTGCCTGTCCATGCTGATGCCTCCTCTCTTGGTGATCTGCCAGTCGCGCGTCTTGGGGTTCGACATCGTTAGCGTTTTGATGGCCTGGGTCTCCATCCTCCGTTTGCACTCCGGTCCTGAAGTTTCCAGCTCTTGCTTGGTTACGGTCTCCAGCTGTTTGAACATCAGCTTCTGCTCGTGCAGCTTCAGTCTTACGTCGTCTGCGCCTGGGAGGTTCATCAGAGGAAGTTGAGCTGTCAGATGAAGAGTAAGGAGCGGGATTGCCCCCAGCATTCTGTTGCTGCTGTTGAGTGAGTTGTGCCATCAGGTTGGCGTTAGCTTGCATCTGCTCTCCTAGTTGTCTCCTGCTTTCTCTAAGTTCTCTCATCAAGTCATTAAACTCTACTCTGGTGACAACTGGAGTCTGTTCTTGAGCGGCAATTCCTACACTCGGAATCGCTGGTTGATTGCTAGGTCCTGCTTGTTGCACGCTAGCAGTCTCGCGGGCATCCGCATTATGAGAAGCTGACCTGGTATGTGGTCCTGCCATTGTAGAGTTATTGGTATGAACTCTGAGTAGAATCAACGGATGTCCTATTAGTGAGTCGGATCTTCTTTGGGGGATTTGTTCAACCCAGTAACTTCAAAGCAGATCCTTGAGGTCTGAGAATTCAACTCTCAATGAAAGCACCAAAGTGTTAGCACCAAAATTGGTCACTAACCTCGTAGAGAAAGATTGTGTAGAGATATAAGTGATGAAGATAAATTAAACAGAGAAGACAATGCTAATTTAAATGCAGAAAGTAAGAACACCAAATTTATAGTGGTTCAGCGTAATTGCCTACGTCCACTTTGAGATTAAACTTTATTATTCTTCCTTATTGTTGATTACAAATACAATTCGTGAATCAAATGCTTGAATGAAGTTGTTAAGTAGAGAAGATGAGTCTCAAAAATGGCAGAGTCTCCCCGGTGTTCTCTCCAAAAAAAGGATCTTCTTCACTGTGACCCTGCCCCTCTATTTATAGACAAAAATGGGTTGGACTTCCCAAGTGGGCTTGGTAGCCGAACGCTCTAGCCCAGGTGTAGTGTTCGCTGCATGCCGAACCAGGTATGCCGAACGTTTGACGCTGAACAGTCCTTTCTATGCCGAACGGTCCCTTCCATGCCGAACAGTCCTTTCTGTGCTGGATGGTTCGTTCGATTATGTGGGAAGTGCAGGATGGTTGCAGCTGAAGCCGATCGCAACTCTATCTGAAGCTTTTGGTCGAATGATGCATGCTGGTCGAACGATAGTGTCATGTTGAATAGTAATGTACACCGAACGTCTCCTGGATGCCGAGTATGCCCGTTGCCGAGTACTCCTGCTGTTGAGTTCTGCTTTATGCTGAACACTCCTGTCGCCGAGTATTCCTATCGCCGAGTTCTATTGATGCCGAACACTAGCTGACGCTGAGCATTGGTTGACGCCGAGTGCCAATTGACGCTGAGTAGTTTTGTATGCCGAGTACTACTGATGCCGAGTATTACGCCGAGCGCCGAATACTACTTGACGCCGAGTCTTCTGGATGCCGAGCACTGCGGATGCCGAGCACTACGGATGCCGAGTACTTCTCCGAGTACTAGTTGCCTGGTTAAATCTCCAGGAAACACTTCCCTTTCAGGTCGAGGACTGATGGTCTCACACGTGGGTGAGGCTGGGCATGCTTATGCTTATTAGGGTAAATAAAGGGTCAAATAAGGGGTGACAGTTAGTGTGCACTGGTGATGACCGAGCTTGCGGCATCGATTAAGTTAAATAATTCGCTACTACGTCGTAAGCACTAAGAGGTGTCTTTTGCTATGGGACCAATAGGATTGGCTCACAATGGCACAACAAAGACAGAAAAGGCCAATCAATGGGTAGGATTAGGATTTCAGCCTAATCAAGTTAGCAGTCGAGATAGGATTAGGGTTTCAGCCTAATCACAGCAGTTCAAGACAAGTGCAAACAATCAAAGCAAACGACCAAAAGAATCGGAAACAATATTTTATGCGAGTTTTATCTTTTCTGTATCTTCCTTTCATGCTAGAACTATTGCTTAGTCTATTATCTTTATCTTGCTTAGAAATGCTTGTTGTAACAACCCTGGTTTTGGTGATTACCTGTGAAATTAAATTATTACGGTGGTTATAATTCAATAATAAAGGAATAAAATAAATTGTAGATATAAAATTTGTTAAAATTGTTTATTTTAAGTAAACAATGATTTTGGTGGAATAAAATAGAATTAAGATAGTTTGGTTGGTAATAAATTGTGAATAAAAGAAACAAGAAATTATTTGTGAATAAAAGAAACAGGAAATTATTATGAAGGACAAAATTTCTCAGTGTTTTAGCCTCAAGGATGGACCTTCGGTATTTTAGCCTGAAGGACAACTTTCTTTAGGTATCAGTTTTTAGCTATTAATAGCAGTTTTTAGGTATCAGTTTGTAGCTATCGGTAGCAGTTTTTAGGTATCAGTTTTTAGTTCGTTAGCAGTTTTGGAAGAATGTTTATCCTTATGAATAATTTTTGAAGAATTTTTGTCCTTATGAATAATTTTTAGGAGAATGTTCGTCCTTGTGGTAAAAATATTGAGGTCGTGTCCTTGAGGCTAAAAATATAAAAATTTTGTCCTTTAAATTAATTTCCCCTAAAAGAAATATGTTGATTTGGTGGTTAATAAATTAATTAAATAAAGATAAAAGAATTTAATTCAACATTAATTTGTTGAAATAAAAATAAAATGTTCAAAATAAAGTTTTAAAAACTTTATTATGTTAGTCAGTGATAAAAATGAGCATTATATGGTTTTAATTTGATGAAAAATTTTGGAAATTATTGCCAAATGTTGAGTTTTGTAAATTTTAATGAAGTATTAAAGTTTAATATGAAAAATAATGTAAATAAAAAGGTGGAGTTTTGCTCAAAAATAATATTTAGATGTAAAAATAATGTTAATAAGGTTTGTTACATTTAATTAAACAAAATAAATGATTTTATGTAATTTTGGTTGTTAAAATGATGATCTATTTAAATAAAATGGTGTTTTATGTAAATAGTAGTGTAAAATAAAGTATTTAACTAAACATAAGAATTTAATGTTGGAACTTAATTTTTAATGGCTAAAATATCTTTTATATGTTGATAAAACATTTTTGTAAACATAAACACATGAAGTTATGATAAATTATTTGATTAAATAATGAGAATACGCATAAAATGGTGAAATATGGTGTTAACATAGAATAACTTATTTAGATTTTAACTAAGTATAAACATATATGCATATTGGGTAATGGGTTCAAGCCCAAACCCATTTCTAGAATGAGCAGGAGAGGTTGGAAATGAACCGTACGTTCATTTTCTCCTTTCTCATTTCTAGCTTCCTTTGAACATACAAGAAAAAAAATGGCTGCCATCTCTCAAACTCAAATCTAGCTTCAAATTTTAGCAAAATCAAAAGGAAAAATTAGCAAATTAAAGAGAATAACAGGTAATCAAAACCAAAATCACAAATTAATTGATCTATTTTAACTTTGAGAGTTGAGTTGTTTGTAATTTCATTTCTTCTTGGTTGCATGTCTACTATCTTTTGTCTACAGGTTCTTAAAGCTTCTTTGGACCAAAAAGATCCTAGTTTGCATGTTAAAATCACTCAAAATCGTGCTATGGTGAGTTTATAACTGACAAATCTAGTTTAAAGCAAGTCTGCATGCCGGAAACTGCTAAATTTTGCTTACTGTAAAACTATATCTGCTGCTTGAAAGTTTATAGTAAGAAACTGTGCTAGAGTCCTTCTTCTTCTGCTTATAAATCTCTGTTCTTGTCATGAATCCATGCCGGACTTTTTATAGATTGTTTTCCATGTGTAGTAGATTGTGCATGTCAAATTTTACATTCTAAATCATCCTGGAAGTGCTTGAAAACATTGCTCAAAAACTGGATCGAAGCAGGCAAAAGTGCCAGTAGAAATCTCGACCATCAAGTCGACCAAAAACTATCAGGGATCGACCTTAGGGTCGATCTAGACAATGAAAAGGTCGACCTTAGGGTCGACCTAGGCAATACAAAGGTCGAACTATTGGTCGACCAAAGCTTGTTCATTTTTCCAGCCTATTTTCTTTTGTTCTGAGCACTGTTTTGTGTTCTCCTGCTCATTCCAGCGAATATTGTAATCGATTCTTGTGAAATTTTAGACTGTTTTGAAGGGCTTTAATCTATCAATAGGTAAGCCAACATTTTGTTGATCCGTACTCTGGATTGACGTGTTTTTGAGACGATTTCATATGCTGATTTCAGTGTTTTCGATGATTTCTGCTGTTTTCGAGCACGTGTTTTCTAAAATGATTTTGAAATGATTTTTATAATAAAATAGCTTTTGAAATAAATATTTTACAATATTTATAATTATTTTTAAAGCTATTAAAATTATGTATTCTCTATAATAAAGAGAATTTCAAAGCCAAAATTTCCAAACGATTTCAGAAATTGTTTTAAAAACTAGTTTTCTCAAAGAAAATTATTTTCTATATAAAATACACATTTTTGCACTCTTCAAGAGAAGGAGAAAGCGATTTAAATAATTTAGTAAAACATGTGGTATCGGACATATGCGTTTACTTCTTCGGTTAATTCCGGACTTGTTCGATTGAGGTTACACACAAGAGTGAAATTAACTACCTTATAGTAAACAGTTAAGTGAGAACGTGTGGTATGGAACACACTGTTGACCCGGATTTGGTTACTATCTGGAAGTTGGTGACACTTTATTTTGGAACTTCGGGTTGATTGCCAGTATTGGACCTTTTGGTCAATTGGGCTTTTATAGTTGTTCGTCCTTCGGGATGTTTGTCCTTTGGGATGTTGTCCTTTGGGATATTTGTCCTTCGGGATTTATTTGTCGCCTTATTTGTGATACGGTACTTGGCGGGCTTCGGCCATTTTATTTAGCACGTGCTATCTTTTGTGATATTTCATGATTTATTTGTGATTTCCAAATGTTTTCGCCATTTCGAGATAATTGGGCCTTTTGAGCCGTTTGAGAAATTATTATATGGTTATTACATTTTGGAGTTTTTGAATTCTTAATTGAGTTCTACACATATTGATTTGTGGTTGCCATCCTTTGGCGTATTTTTGAGATTTATGATCTCCTTTTTAGGAGCTATTTGTGGTTGCCATTCTTTGGTGGATTTTGAGATTTAGGATTTCTTATTTTGGGAGTTATTTGTGGTGCCATTCTTTCGCGGATTTTGAGATGTGATTTTCTTTTTAGGAGTTATGGTTAATGAAAACCATTTTATTGGCTATTGTTCATGCCGATGATATGAGGCGATTATTTGTCATTAAGTGATATAGTTGTTGAACTGGCCTCTTTCGAGAAACTTCTATATGAAGTATTTTAGTGATATTACCTCATATTTAGCAGTTGACATATGTTAGATGTTGCTACTTCTCTTTTGAGAAGAGATGTTATCACTTATCCCTATATTTCACCTATCATATGCTAATCAATTTATTTAAGCTAGACTGACCTGTGTATTTTATGTACTCGGGTCAGACCGAGTTACTTCAGGTTAGTCACCTGCTATTGATTTCTACATTGCTGCTTCTTGATGTGCACGTAAATGTGCATATATATACATCCATATTTTATCTATTTTTATTTAAATAAATATCATATTTGGGTATTTTAACAAGTTTAAACCAAAATTCAATTATTTTCAAATCATCATATATTATCTTCATACAGGGGCAAAATGGTCATTTTTGTGCATGTGTCAATTTGAGAAGTTTTACTTGGACTTTTTTTATAGGAATTTGGATGCATATGGACGAGGGTCTCATGAAGATATATGCATGCACAAGTGAATACAAAGGAAGGATGGTGGAAATAATTCAAATATATGATCATGGAAGACCCCACCTACCCACTTACCTAAATCTACAATTAGAAGTTAATGAACAACTAAGTGGAGGTTAAAGCTTCTTGCATATTTGATGATGGATTAATTAGTGGCTAATGGTTACTTGGTGGCCACACTTCCTAAAGGGCATTTTGGGAAAGCACCCTAAAGATTGAATTAGGGTTTTATGTATGTATAAATAGCCCTCTTATGTACATGTAAATATCTTCTTACTCTTTAAAATTAGTTAGGAAATTAAGAAAGCAAGTTGTAATATCAAAGTTTTGTGAAATAAGAATGGCTTCCTAGCCTCTTTCTCTTTTCTTTTTTACATGCTTTTATTTGCTTGTATGTTAATGTTTATGTTACCCGGTTGTTTGACCATGTAACAAGAGGCTCGACGTAAAAAGGTCGCTCGGCATAGAGCACCGTTCGACATTAAGAGGCTGCTCGGCATCCAAGCCTCGTTCGGCATCCAAGCCTCGCTCGGCATCCAAGCCTCGTTCGGCATCCAAGCACCGTTAGGCATCCAAGCCTCGTTCGGCATCCAAGCCTCGTTCGGCATCTAGTCTCGCTCGGCATATGGCCTCGTTCGGCATCCAAGCCTCGTTCGGCATCCAAGCCTCGCTCGGCATATGGCCTCGTTGGGCATCCAAGCCTCGCTCGGCATTTCACCTCGCTCGGCGTAGCGAGGTCGTTCGGCAAGAGCCTCGTTCGGCATCTCCCCTCGACCGGCATCAAGTCTCGGTCGGCATAGGTCTCGTTCGGCCTACACTCTTCACTTAGCACACTGTCTCGATCGGCATGCAGATACCGTTCAGCATATCTTCCTCGATCGGCATACGAATGCCGTTTGGCCCGGATATGTGGTTCGGCAATTGCCGTCCGGTAATTGTGGCTCGGCGTACAAAAGTCACTTACTACGGGCCGAGGCATCTTACTCCTAGGCCCATCAGGGAAGTCCAACCCATCTTCGTCTATAAATAGAGGGGCAGGTGCACAGTGAAATGGACCTTTTTTCGAGAGCACTGGGAGACTCTGCTGCATTCCAGACTTATTCTATTTCAGTTCAAACTTGTATTCAAGTCATTAGTGCACGGATTGTATCTATATTCAACTACTTGTGAAAGCAATAAAGATCAAAACTTAAAGTGGACGTAGGCAATTACGCTGAACCACTATAAATCCGGTGTTCTTGTTTTTGCACTTAATTTAGCTTAGAGTTCTCTGTTTTAATTTACTTTCTTCATTACTCTCTCTACACAATCTTTCTCAAGGGTGTTAGTGACCAATTTTGGTGCTAACATTTTGGTGCTTTCACTGAGAATCGAATTTTCAGGCCGCTAGGATCTGATTTGTAGCTATTGGATTGAATAAATCCCCCGAAGGAGATCCAAGTAATTCACAGGACATCCGTTGATTCCACTCGGAGTTCTTATCAAAAGCTTTACTATGGGAAGACCACGTACACGATCAGTCTCTCATAACGCGGACTTCAACGAGACTGCTAGCGTATAACAAATAGGACCAAGCAATCAACAAGCAAATCTGGGTGCACGAACCACCACCCAAAACCAAATAGAAGTTATCACCAGAACAGACAACGACTTGATGAGAGAACTCATGGAAAGCAGAAGACAACTTAATGAGCAGATTCAAGCAAACGCTGACCTCATGACCCAGCTTACTCAACAACAACATCAGAATGCTGGAGGAAGCCTCGCTCCTTATTCCTCATCCGACAGCTCTGCTTCGTCTGATGAACCTCCCAGATGTAGACGTCGTAAAACAGAAATAGCGCAAGCAGGTGTTGTTGATCGATCAACCTGGGATGGTCCAGGTTCCCTACCTGGAGCAATGGCCCCTCACTTACACTAAGAAAATCACACTCAAGCTGGAACGGGAAACTTAGGATCTGGAGTGCGAGTGGATGCCGGACAGCCAGCACACCAAGGTCTTAATGTTGCTGGTCTCCAGGATACACACTTGGTAGATCGCCAACGGAGAAGACACCAACCAGAACGGTCTCACAGGACAGACACCAACTTGCTATCTTCCATACAAACCACAAACCTGTCAACTATGGTCAGGCAGTTGATGAAAGAGAATCAAGGCTTATCAAATGATGATTGGGGGGTATCCTGGAGTCATACTTCGTTTACAGATGTTATCTTACAGGCCGAGTACCCCACGAAGTTTAACATGCCGACTATTCCGGCCTATGAAGGAAAGATTGATCCCTGACAGCATGTGATGAGGTATGAATGGATGATAGACTCGGCTAGAGCGAACGATGTGACCAAGTGCATATGTTTTCCAATAACTTTATCCGGAGTCGCTACCATGTGGTTCACCCGACTTCCTCCGCGAACTATCTCCAGCTTTGATGAGTTAGCGACGAAATTTGTGGAACAATTCAGGATTCATGCCACTTGTCCCAAGGATGTGATGTCCTTGTCTAGTGTGATTCAGACTCTAGGGGAGTCGTTGAAAGAGTACTTACAGAGATTTCATGTTGCCGCAACTTAAGTTAGCAACCCCAACGACCATGCCATTTTAATGGCCGTGATGAGAGGAGTGGATCCGGATTCATAGTTTGGAGACTGGTTGGCAGGAAAGCCTCCGACTACGCTAGAGCGTTTTTATTCAAAGGCTCATCAGTTCATACGAAGAGAGGAAGCCAGGTGGACAAGGCAAGATAAGGCACCAGGGCCTGTTCAGGAGACCGTAAAAAGCAACATCGTTGTAAAACAATCTGGAGACAACTCGAGGAAAGTTCAGGTCAATGTCCAGAACAAGCCCGGGCAATCTAAGGGGTCCGGAGGAGGAAATCTCAGAAAGAAAAGAGAAGCGGGGAAATGGAAGCCGAGAATTCCAACCTACAACGAATACACCCCACTGAATGCATCTCTTAAGAATATTTACCTATCAACTTGTAATACCTTTCAACACAGAAAACCGCGCCCAAAAGAGTCAACCGAAGAGCAAAAGCAGACTGGGAAGTATTGCCGCTTCCATGAGACTTATGGGCACAATACTGAAGAGTGTAGGCACCTACATGACGCTATAGAAAAGTTGATTAGATAGAAAAAGTTGCAGGAGTTTGTAAAGAGTCCTCAAGAGGGTGGACAGAGAACGTCCAATCCTGGTCACGCACCAGCTCCATGTCACCCTAAGGAGCTTGCTCGAACTGTGGGTAGACTAGTCATAAACACGATAGTAGGCGGACCTCACCCTGCAGATAAGAATTGGGAGGAAATAGAGCGATATGCTAACTCCCTGAGGCATGCAGATTTTGAGTGTTGTTCAAATACTGAGGACGGGTCCCCAGCTAAGCAGCAGCGGACAATGACAGACGATATAGTATTCAGGAGCTGAGATGCCAACCAGGTGGAGGCTCCTACCATTGACCCGATGGTCAAATCCGCGACTATCGGGCCAGCATTAGTGAAGAGAATTTTGATTGATTGTGGAAGTTCTGTTAACATCATCTTCAAAAAGGCATATGACCAAATGAAGATGGAGACGAAGGATTTAAATCCGTCTAAAGCTCGTATTCAAGGCTTTAATGGTGCAACGACTGATGCAGTGGGGTATGTAGAGTTGCCAGTTGAACTGGGACAAGGTGAGCGTAGGAGGTTGCGAATCCTACCTTTCATAGTCTTGGATGTAGATTCCCCATACAATGTATTTCTGGGTCGACCGGCCCTGGCTGATTTCAGTGTAGCATTGGCCCCGTGGTGTTTGACTTTGAAATTTCCGACCGACAAAGGAGTAGGTGTTGTGCATTGCGACCAGGCGACCGGTCGTGCATGTTATGTGGCTGAGCTTCGAGGGGCCCAGCGGAGAGAGAAAGGAAAGGTTGCGGACAACTCCGTCCGCATTCAGAATACTGACAATTGACATGCAATGCCCGAGCCCAGGGAAAAAAAAGCAGCACCGGCAGAACTGACGATTGACATTTCAGTCAGCCGAGACGATCCGTCGCAAGTACTGAAGATTGGATCACAACTCAGCCCCTCGATGACCGAGGACCTTAGTGATTTCCTCCGAGCGAATCTTGATGTTTTCGCTTGGACACATTCCGACATGAGCGGGATTTCTCCCGCTATTACGAGTCATATGTTGAACATAGACCCGAGGTACGTTCCAGTTAAGCAAAAAAGGAGAGGAATGGACCCGGAGAGGTCCGTTGCTCTCAGAGAGGAGGTGGAAAAACTCAAAGCCAATGGGTTCGTCCGCGACGCCCTCTACCCTGAATGGGTGTCAAACCCCATCCTAGTGAGAAAAGCAAATGGGAAGTGCAGAACTTGCATAGATTACTCTGATTTAAACAAAGCATGTCCTAAGGATAGTTTCCCATTACCTAGAATTGATCAGTTGGTCGACTCCATTGCAGGGCACGAGTTATTATCATTTATGGATGCGTACTTGGGATACAATCGGATCCCGATGCACATTCCCGACCAGGAACACACTAGCTTTGTCACAAACGTTGGGCTATACTACTATGTAGTGATGCCTTTCGGATTAAAAAACGTGGGAGCGACTTATTAGCGTCTGGTGAATAGAATGTTTAAAGACCAGATTGGTAGAACAATGGAAGTCTATGTGGATGACATGCTCGTGAAGTCACGGAAGTCAAATGACCACATTCGAGACTTAGCGGAGATGTTTGATATACTCAGACAATATGGAATGAAAATCAATCCTTTGAAGTGTTCCTTTGGCTTTGCGTCAGGGAAGTTCTTAGGTTTCATTGTAAATGCACGGGGCATCGAAGCTAACCCGGAAAAGATTCAAGCTATTCGAGACATACACGTGCCCAGAACTATAAAGCAGGTACAAAGCTTGAATGGAAAGGTGGCTGCGTTGAGTCAATTCATATCCAGAGCCATAGATAAGTGTATTCCCTTCTTCGATGTGATAAAGAAAGGAAAGAAAAATTTCGAATGGACATCCGACTGTGAGGAAGCATTCCGAGCTCTGGTAAGGCATTTAGAAAGTCCCCCGGTGCTATCGAAACCGGTAGACCATGAGATGTTGTATGTGTACTTGGCTGTATCCCAACATGCTATCAGTACGGCTCTGGTTCGGGAGGAGGATAGAGTTCAAAGCCAGTGTACTATGTCAGTAAATGTTTGACGATGGCAGAAAGGAATTATCCTAAGATCGAGAAACTAGCCTATTGCTTGGTGATTGCATCACGCAAGCTTTGTCCATACTTTCAGGCACACTCAATCAGTGTTTACACTGATCAACCCTTGCGACAGGTACTCCAACGACCAGAAACTTTTAGAAGGATGCTAAAATGGAATATCGAGTTGAGCCAGTTTGATATTACCTACCTGCCACGAAGGGCCATACAAGGGCAAGCGCTAGCAGACTTTATCGTTGAATTCACCATGTCAGACGAATCAAGTAGTAGCGATGTCATACCTCCCGTTTGATGGAAGCTGTACATCGACGGGGCATCTAACGACCATTGCTCGGGAGCTGGTATAGTTCTTGTGACTCCCGAGAACCGATCAATTTGTTATGCTTTGAAGCTCGAATTCCCAACGACAAATAACGAAGCCGAGTATGAAGCATTGATTGCGGCTTGAGACTTATCAGAGAACTGGGGGTAAAATCGGTTGAAATCTCATGTGACTCACAATTGGTGGTATACCAGGTGCGGGGGGGACTATCAAGCGAAGGGACAGAGACTTGCCCCATACCTCGCTCGGGTTCAAGAGCTGCTAGCAAATCTGGAATATTATGATATTTCGCATGTCCCGCGTGAACAAAACAGAGAAGCTGATTCATTGGCGAAATTTGCAAGTACTAGTGATGCACAACAAATGGGATTGGTTCCCGTCGAAACCTTACATACTCCGAGTATAAATATGATGGAGATAGATTTTGTGTTAAAAACCGAAATTGAGAAAGAATCATGGATGACCCCATTCAAACAATACATATTACACGGAACCTTGCCCGAAAGAAGGAACGAGAGACGACAAGTCATTCGTAAAGCTTCAAGGTATATAGTATAAGATGGAATACTGTACCGGAGGGGGTTCTCGGTCCCCTTACTCCGGTGCATCGCCCATGATGAGATAAAACGAGTTTTAATGGAAGTCCACGAGGGAGAATGTAGCGACCATACTTGGGGGCAAACACTCGCAAAAAAGATCCTCCGCTATTGATATTATTGGCCAACTGTAAATTGGGATGCTGCCGACTACTCGAGAATGTGTGAAAAATGTCAAAAGTTTGCGAAAATCCGAAGAGCTCCGCCAACGAAACTCACTCAAATGGTCAGTCCATGGCCATTTACGATTTGGGGGATCGATATAATCGGTTCCTTACCGATATCCAGGGGTGGTGCAAAGTATACGATTGTTGCAGTTGATTATTTTACCAAATGGGCAAAAGCAGAACCCTTAGCCACAATCACCACCGAAAAGGTCATTAATTTCGTTGTACGAAACATTATATGCCGCTTTGGCCTCCCATGGACTATCATAACAGACAATGGAACTCAATTCGAAAGTAGAGAGTTCAAAGATTTTTTTCAAAAGTATGGCATTGAAAAGAGGTTTGTAGCAGTTGCCCATCCAAAAGCCAATGGGCAGGTGGAAGCCGTGAACAAAATAATCAAGTCCATATTGAAAAAGTGTTTGGAAAAGGCTAGAGGCAAGTGGGTGGATAAACTTCTAACGACACTTTGGGCTTATAGAACCACCCACAAGTCCGCGACTGGCCACACTCCATTCGCATTGGCATATGGCATGGAAGCCGTTATACCCGTAGAACTTGAAGTTCCGTCACACCGGGTAACTCATTACGACCATATGACAAATCGGGATCTTTTGTTGGAATCACTGGACTTCATTGATGAAAAACGTGAAGAAGCTAATTTAAGAGCGGCTGCGTACAGACATCGAGTCGCTCGATATTATAATGAAAAGGTCCGGCCGAGAATCTTTGATGTGGGTGACCTCGTTTTGAAACGAGTTTTTCCAGTCCCGTCACATATGAATCCCACATGGGAAGGTCCATACGTCATTGAACGGAAGCTTGGAGAAGGAACTTTCAAGCTAACGACCGTTGATGGTGCGATACTCCCCCGAGCATGGAATAGCGAGCATCTACGACATTATTACACTTAGTCTATTTCTTTCATATTTTAGTTGCAATTATTTCCAGCACATTTGTATTTCGTTGATTCTTAGTTTTCGGCATGTAATAAGACAAATTAGCTTGTTTTCATTAATAAAGGCTTGAAGCCATCTTTTCCATGAATTACTGATGTTTCTATGCATGATAATCCGATGGCAAACAACTAGAGTTACATTATTCTATCTGACGTACGAACGCGTATAAACGACTTAAATCTCCAAGTCCGCTGAGTGCGGACTGGAGTACTCTAAGTCCCCAGAGTGCGGACTAGAGTATAAATGACTTAAACCTCCAAGTCCCCTAAGTGCGGACTGGAGTACTCTAAGTCCCCAGAGTGCGGACTAGAGTATGAACGATTTAAATCTCCAAGTCCCCTGAGTGCAGACTGGAGTACTCTAAGTCCTCAGAGTGCGGACTAGAGTATAAACGACTTAAAATCTCTAAGTCCCCAGCTTGCGGACTGGAGTACAAGTGACTTAAAATTTTTAAGTCCCCAGAGTACGGACTAAAAAGTATTCTAGGTACCAGAAGTATGAAATAAGGGATGTACAATTCCAAAGAATCTCCGGGTTATGTGGAAGTGGATTGGGGGTTTATGTAACTCACAAGAGCTTGGGTTTCGATCGCAGTTATACAGAAAGCTAAAAAACAAAAGTCATTTGAAAGACAAAGAAACTAAATTTCATTTATTAATCCAAAAAGAGGACCTACTACAACTCCTCCTAAAATTCGGAGTCAAAAACCTATTTACACTGGTTACGAAAATAAATAGTGATAATTACAAAATCCCGGCTATCCCTTAGTCGAACGAGTATGATTGCTATTTCTTTGGCTTTTTTCCCTTCTTCGATTTCTCAGACGACCCCTCACCCTCACGTCTTCTTTTGGACATTTGACTCGCCAGAGAAACGATGTCAGGAGTGGGAGAAGGAACATCTAATGATTTGGTTTCGCCAGGAAGAATGACTTTTAGAGGCCTGTTCAACGGGTCGTCCAGTCCTACTACTTGAGGCTCGACCTTGATCTCCACTTTCTTTTTCCTCTCTTCCTCAAGCCGCTCCTTCATGCTCAGCTCTGAGGTATGTTCAGAAGCGCTGGTAATCTCAATTTCATGACTTTCTTCGACGAGGGACGAAGTTTCAGACTTATTCTCGTCGAGCGCCTCAATCACCTGAGCATCAGGACAGGGGTTCTCTCCTGCGTGAGTAGCCTCGCTCGCTTTCCTCTTTTTCTCTTTGGCGTCATCGCTCCTTGGAGATGGATCAAGATCAAAACGGTCTGCGCAAAATCATAAGAGATGAACGTTAGAATACAATAACCTCTCGTCGAAAGCGACGGTTCTTTGAACTTTAAGAAGAAGAGTTATATACCGACTTCTTGCTGGCTCTCAACCGTCCGAGGAGTCTCACCCTATGGAATGGGAGATAGAACATGAATGTCGAGGCCTGGGTCTTCCGGGTCATAACCAACGTGTTGCTCGAATGGATCAAGTACTGGCCGATCAACCGATTGAGTAGGAGGAGGAGTTGGAGATTCGGTTCCAGACGGTCCGGCAATGTCACTTTTTTCCTTTGATGGAGAAGAGTCTTTGACAAAAAAAGCCTTCGCTGCAAACAAGTCTGAAGGCTCGTTCCCCCTTGAGAAATTCTTTTATTAAAGCCTCCACGTCAACCTCCTCGGTGCCTGACTCGACCTTTCTAATCTTTATCAAAGTTTCCCATGCCTCGGCTAGAGATTCAAGGTAGCCCTCACCAAGAAAAGTCAAATCCCGATGCATGAGGACACGGGCATTATATTCTGCTATAATTGGGTCGAACAAGCACTTGACCTCCTCCCTGCCAGCCTCTGTAGCCGCCTCAAGGCGAGAGTCAATCTCCGCAGATGCTATTCTCTTGCCCTCTTCATGGGCTTCATCCTTCAGCATCTCGACCTTAGAGAGCTCGTCGTCGAGCTTTGCCTTCAGGAGTCGCGTAGCAACAATCTCATCGCAATATCGTTGCGACTCTTCCTGGGCAGCAGATTTTTATTCTCTCTCTTTGCAGAGTAGATCTTCCAACTCTTTGACTCGCAGGGAGAATGCATCCCTTTCTTTTTGAACAGAGTCCTTTTCTAAAGCCAAGGCCTCGCAGCGTTGGACCACTTCGTCAATTTCTTTCTTATGAGTTATCTCCAGACGATTGACGGCCTCCGTAGTATCTTTAGCACTTTGATGGGCAGCTTCAAGTTGGGACTTGTACGAAGAGAACTCTTCATCCTGAGCTTTGATAATGTCTTTATCGTGAATGGCTTCAAGCTTCAAGCGGTCGATTTCGTGTTGACGCTCAACAGAGACTTCCGAGACTTTTTCAGCTAGATGGACAAATGCGTCATGTTGAACATAAACGTCGTTGTTGCAAGCAATGGTGCTCTGTTTGACATGTCCCGGAATGTGATGAATCGCCGGGAGGAACTTCAGACCATCGAAGCAGATTTTGGGGAACTTAACCTTAAGCTCAGCTAGCCTATCCGATATCGTCGGATCCGTTGAGGGAACATGGGGAGATGGCTTTGAAAATTCAGTCTTCTTGTGATGTTCCCGAGACTGCCATGTGCTGGATGAACCAGAGTGTTGATCACGGGGGACATCGGATTGGGATCTCTTCTGTGTAGACTTCTCCCTACCTTGCTCTGATTGAGAAGGATGATCGTGAGAATATAAGGACTGGCTGTATGTTTTCCTTCGATAAGTTGATTCTTGGGGGCGATAATCCCGGTCTCCAGAGTCGTCTCTGTCTCAGCGCTTGTCGGGGCCCGAATCCCGGCCAGAATGATGAAAAATAGATGACCCGCAAAGACGATTGAGTCCGTGAGTGCGTCCCATTTCACCTGCACATAATTTAAAAAACGACAAGTTAGCGAAGGGTAGAGCGATGACGGAAATTTAAGTGGAAGGTGAAGTGCACGTGTCTGTGTGTGTCCTAGTGTTTCCCCCCGACGGACTAGTTTTTTTATCTCTACTAATAGGAGTTTTTTCTCCCTGGTTTTGGGCTTGAGCGCCTTCATCGCCTTTCGTGGGCGAGCAAAGCTTCAAGGCTTCTGGACCATTGAAGCCATAATTAAGCAAATCGTCGGGAATAGTGAGGTCCGACAAGCCTCTCAATGAACTCTCTAAGTGTTGGGGGGAAGGCTCTCTCTCCACTGGAGTAAGGGTGACCTTAGAGGTTCCACCCACCGTCTTCTTCCTCAATTTGTATGTCAATTTCTTCTTTCCCTTCGAAGGGGAAGGCGTCTTCTCGATATCATGGACCTCGACTATCGGGTCCCGAGCAGGGCTAACATTTTCGCCCGCGTTTTGGCTTCTCTAATCTCCCCTCCTCTGATGTGTCAGGGGCGTTACGTGCTGAAGACCCAGCCTGCTTTTTTCCTTTGCCTGAAGCGGGCCTGGGTATAGTGACGCCTTGAGGGAGGCTTATTCGGCGACCTTCCACCAGCAACCCAAACTTCATGAGCGATTCATTTGAAATGAGAGATCTAATGTCCTGGTCTTTTGCAGGAATAGTTCGGATAGCTTCGACAACTTCAGAATACCCGGAGCCTTCGGGACGTGGGTTGATACCTGTAAAAGAATAGAAAGAGTTAGAAAAGGTGCAGTTTCCGCCAGATACGAGTATTGATCCAGAGAAAAGACTTACTCCCTTCCACCCATCTCCTCGCGAAGCCGGGAGGACAGTGCACATAGAACCACTCCTGTTTATACTGGGCAAACTTGCTCCATGCCCCAGTCAGGATTTGACACTTGCTATGCGGATCAAGGAATACAAAAGATGGACTATCTGACCGTCTCTTGAAGCAATAGATATAACAGATATCGCCAGGAGTCGGGAGCCTCAAAAGGACACTCATGAAGAGAATGCACGTGCCATATATGAACGCGTGACTGTTAGGATGTAACTGTGATGGAGCTATCTCAATATACTGTAACAGGTCACGGAGGAAGGAATTGAATGGTGGCACGCTACCAACCCAGCACATAAATTTATTGCAGGCCGTATATCCGACTGGGGGCAAGTGAGGATGATCCTGTCCCGATGGAACCAACACGTCGTCGAAAGGAATCTCGTGTACTGAGCATATATGGCGAAGCGTGCTTTCGTTAATCTTTGAGGCTTGAGAATCGATCGGATCGTAAAAAAAGATCGCTGCATCCGCGGCATCGGGAGCCAAGTTGACAGACACGATCGTGGGGCTCGACATGTCTTGTACAGGAGTAGATGATAGATTTGAAGTTCTAACTTCTTCTTGTTGAGAAGATGGCCCGGGCCTGTCCGATTTCATGGCAGAACTAGATTTCCTAGACATCACTAATCTGTGTAGAATTTGATGAAGCACATGTTTAAACTATACTTGAAAAACGATTGACATTAGACTTAACAACAAAAATACTCCCCCCGTGTGGTGTGTGAACTAGTGCAATCATTCAAGTATAAGCGCCAAGGAATTAAAAGTCACAGAGTTGATGAAACAAAGTTGGGTTTTAGACTATCATCTTCAAAGACCGTCATCGCTGACCGTCTACGAGAACTTGTCATATGATGGTGTTATCCCGCCTTTTGGCAAGGCCGTAACACCAAGGAATTGACTGATAACCAATGACGGCCCATCCTAGAAATCAGTTATACACGGGCTCACTACGGATATCGGCGAATTTTATCCAAGTCCGGATCGAGCCAAAATTATTAGGACATGACAAGCTAAGCCATGGGAGCCAACTTTCAAAATATCAAGTCAATCTGAGTTCGTATGCTCAAGTTATGAAGGATCCAAAATTGGATGAAAACCAGATACCGTTCCACTCGCTCCTTCGACTCGCTCCGGTTCCCTTAGATACCAACTTCGACTCGCTCTTGTTCGACTCGCTTCACTGCCATCTAAAGTACCTATTTCGACTCGCTTCGCTCAGCTACCTTCTTCGACTCGCTCACTTCAAACCACTGGTCAACTCCATCAACTTCGACTCGCTCCTCTCAAACAGCTATTCGACTCCATCGAATTCAGCTCCGATTGGCAAAGTCACTACTCGAAGCGATCGAACCATGCACTTCGACTCGATCAACCATTGTACACTTCGACTCGCACAAATCGGTGTGCGCTTCGACTCGCTCAAAGCAGCGTCAAAGGCAGAGCGATCCAGGAAGCGCCACGTCATCGAGTCGAAGGGAAGTGATTCGAAACAGGAGCGAGTCGAAGGAAACAGCCTACCGAAAACTCCATTTCGTATCGATCATATGTCCCAATCTACAAGTCCAAATGCTATGAAATTTTCACAGAAGACTACGTGCATGCTAAAGAATTTCCACGCCAAATTTCGACTCCATTGGACGAAATCTTGAGCAAGTCGAAATCTGTTTGTGTCGATCACGGATCGGACCGAAACTTCACGGGCTTGGGCGTGCGGGCCTGGTCACGTGCCAGATAGGGTCTCCCGAGATCTGAGTGAAATATCAGCCTCCTACACCTATAAATAGACCCCCAAAGCCAACAAAAAAGGGGTTCTTCTTCCTCTTTGAGATCTCCAACGCCCGGACTCCGCCAGATCCATATCTGAACTCAATTGCTGCTGCCATAAACGAAATTCAGTGCTGCAAATCACAATTGACTGCTGTAAATCATTGAATTCACTTGTAAACACAAAAGAGAGATCAATAAAGCAAACTATTTCATAGTGGACGTAGGCTATACGCCGAACCACTCTAAATTCTTGTGTCTCCTTGCACTTTAATTATTCTCATTTCTAAAATTTGGAGTTTTTGTTAGATAATTCCTCTTTTTTCATTTAATTTCTTCACTTTATCTCTTCAAAGACTTCCGAAGAGTGTTGTGCCCAATTTGGTACAAACACTTTGGTGCTTTCATTGAGAAAAACCCAAATTTTCTCCCACTCTTTGGATCTCCTATCTATATTGGATTGCATAAATCTAAGAAGAAGATCCAGATCTAGAACTTTGAAGCCCTTCCATTCTATTCAGATTTGCAATCAGATCTAGGAAAGGACTTCGCCAATTCATTATGGTGAGCATACGTACCACCTCTACAGCTGCTGACCAAGGAGCATGGGATCGAAAAAACCCCATGCAATCACCTCCATCCAACCAAAATGCTGCAGGACCTTTAGATCCATCAGGTCCAATCACTAGACAAGAATTCCGGACATTGCTTCAAGAGTTGACCCAAAGTCGACAGTAGCTAGCGGAACAACTACGCGCCAACACAGAGTTGACTAGCCAGCTAAATCGCCAAAGGCGAAGAAGATCTAGAAGAGACCAAGGTTCTCACTCCTCCACAGAAAGTTCAGCCTCCTCCGATGATCAAACTAGATCCACACGTCCACGGTTAGGTGGAAGCTACACCTAGGCCACGGGACACCAACCTGCTTCGAACCTTGGGCAACCTAGAGCTGGACCATCCGTTAGCCTCCGCACAGAACCTTCGACTCGGGAAGGAGCTGCTCCTTATCATGTTACCGGCAACATTGCTACTACCACCACTGCCGGACGGGGAGGTGATGCTAGAAACCAAGCTGATCCTCAACATAGCCAACGAGAGCAGACTCCTGAACCTTATGTCCCTGAGGATGTTGAACCAAGGAGGCGAGGCACGGACCGTCGACCGCGTCCGGTCCAGACTCGCACTGTGGAACCCGACCACACCTTGGCACGACATGCTCCAAGTGTCCGAACGCCAGATATACCAGCGATGATCTGCCAGATGATCCGTGAAAGTCAGGGTCTCTCCAATGACGACTGGGGAATCTCCCGAAGTCATACCCCTATTACCGATGATGTTTTATATGCTGAACCACCTCGGCACTTCAGGATGACAGCTTTGCCAGTTTATGAAGGGATTTCTGATCCCAATCAACACGTCCTGAAATACGAATGGCTGATGAATGCTGCTAGAGCGGATGACGCAGTAAAGTGTCGTAGTTTCCCCATTTCCTTAGGGGGCATCGCTACCAGGTGGTTCACTCGTTTGCCACCGCGATCCATCTCTAACTTTGACCAGATGGCCACCAAGTTTGTCGAACAATTCTGTATGCATGTGGCGAGGCTAAAGGACGTTAACACTCTGTCTAGTGTTACGCAAGCTCCCGGAGAAACGCTTAGACGTTACTTGGAGTGATTCCATGCTGCGTGTGCAGAAATAAGTAATCCCAATGATAACTCTATCCTGATGGCTCTGACTAAAGGGATTGATGCTGATTCCGAGTTCGGAAGTTGGTTAGCTGGGAAACCACCTACGTCATTGGACCGTTTTTATTCCAAGGCAGCCCAATTCCTGAGAAAGGAGGATGTGAAACAGTCTAGGAAGCAGGATGACGCAGGGCCCAACATTGAAGGTATCCAGAGTAACGTCGCTGTTAAACAGCCCGGGGATAGTTCTGGAAAAATTCAGTTGAACGTCCAAAATAAACAGAATCAGCAGAGGGACAATAGAAACCCGAACAAAAAATGCGATCAGGATTGTGGACCACGGTGTTGAGCTTCCATGTACGATAATTACACTTCATTGAACACATCATTGGAGAATGTATATTTGCAAACCTGCACTACCATGCAGTATAAGAAGCCTGCCCCAAAACCACCAACTGAAAGACAAATCCAAACAGGAAAGTTTTGTAGATTCCATGAGAGTTATGGCCACAACACCAATGAGTGTCGTCACTTACAAGACCTCATTGAAAACCTGATACGAGAGCGGAAGTTGGATCAATATGTACGGGCGCCGCAATCCGGTGGTGCGTGCCCATCAAATCAGAATCATGCACTGAACCAGGAAAGATAGGAAGAACCCGCTCGTGCGGACGGGAGGTTGGTCATCAATACAATAGGTGGTGGTCCTCACCCAGCAGATCGAAGTTGGAAGGAAATGGAGTCGTATGCCAGTTCTATCAGGCATGCGGACTTCGAGTGTTGTAGTAGTTTTGATGAGGGGCTCCGGCCAAGCAACAGAAAACGATGATGGATGACATCGTGTTCAGGAGCAGAGACGCAGATAAAATTGAAGCTCCCACTATCGATCCACTGGTCATCTCAGCACAAGTAGGTCCCGCTTGGATAAAAAGGATCTTAGTTGACAGTGGAAGCTCTGTGAATATTTTGTTCAAGCGAGCTTATGATCAAATGAAGATGGAAGCCGCAGACTTGAAGCCCTGTCAATCTCGAGTCCATAGTTTCAACGGAAGTGCCACAATCCCCACTGGGATGGTGGAACTGCTAGTAGAGTTGGGAGTTGGAGAACGTCAGAGAGTACAGATGTTGCAGTTCATCGTTTTGGACATAGACTCCCCTTACAATGCTTTCTTGGGCCGACCGGCCCTCATTGAATTCAGAATAGCCATTGCCCCATGGTGTTTGACCTTAAAATTTCTCACTAATCACGGAATAGGAATCGTTCAGGGAGATCAGGCCACTGCTAGAGCCTGTTATGTTGATGAGCTGCGGGAGGCGTAGCGAAAGGAGAAGGAAAAGGGCGTAGAGGAATCTCTCTGCGTCCGTTTCACCGATAATTGACAATTAACGCCCGGGGCCAGGCCCCGGCACCCCAGCCAATTCCTCAAGGACCTTGACCCTAGAGAAACTGAAGACGAAGGAGAATCTAAAGAAAGTCAAGCATCCCCGACCGAACTGACGATTGATGTCCCAATTGACAATAACGATAATTCAAAAATAATAAAGATTGGATCTCAGCTAAGCCAGCAAACTCAAGAGGAATTGGTTGAATTTCTGCAGGAAATCTTGACCTATTTGCCTGGACACATTCTGATATGTATGGGATCTCGCCGGACATCGCGAGCCATACTTTGAACATTGACCCGCGGCATGTCCCGGTCAAACAAAAAAGGCGCGGTATGGATCTAGAGAGATCTGCCGCCCTTAAAGAGGAAGTAGAAAAGCTTGAAGCGAACGGATTCATTCGAGATGCGCTATATCCTGAATGGGTGTCAAATCCTGTGCTCGTCCGAAAGCCAAACGGGAAGTGGAGAACATGTGTCGACTATTCCGATCTGAATAAAGCGTGCCCCAAAGACAGTTTCCCGCTTCCTAGAATTGATCAGCTGGTGGATTCGACGGTTGGACATGAACTCTTATCCTTCATGGACGCGTATTCAGGCTACAATCAGATACCGATGCATTTACTTGATCAAGAACACACCAGCTTCATAACCAATCTGGGACTTTACTGTTACAAGGTTATGCCGTTCGGACTCAAGAATGCCGGAGCTACCTACCAACGGTTGGTCAATCGGATGTTCGCTAATCAAATCGAGAAGACAATGGAAGTATATGTAGACGACATGCTTGTGAAGTCACGACTCTCCACCGACCATGTAAAAGACCTGGAAACTATGTTCAACATACTTCGGGAGTACAAGATGAAGCTCAACCCACTGAAATGTCACTTTGGAGTTGCATCCAGAAAGTTCCTTGGGTTCATCGTTAACGCCCAGGGAATCGAAGCCAATCCGGAAAAGATTTGAGCAATCAGAAATCTTGAAACTCCCAAAACTATAAAGCAAGTCCAGAGTCTCAATGGAAAGGTGGCAGCATTGAGCAGGTTGATTTCAAAGTCCACTGACAAATGCATTCCCTTCTTCGATCTGATTCGAAAAGGGAAACGAAACTTTGAATGGACCACGGAATGCGAGGGCGCCTTCCAAGCACTAGTCCAACACCTGTCCACACTGCCGATACTGTCAAAGCCTATTGATCATGAGAAGCTGTATGCGTACTTGGCGATATCAGAAAACGCAATCAGCACTGCCTTGGTTCGAGAAGAAGACGTGATACAGAAGCCAGTGTACTACGTCAGCAAACGATTGACTAGGGCTGAGAGAAATTATCCGAAGCTAGAAAAGTTGGCTTACTGCCTTGTCATTGCATCAAGAAAGCTCCGACCATACTTCCAGGCACATTCCATTGTTGTTTACACCGACCAGCCGTTACGACAGGTCCTTTCACGGCCTGAGACGTCTGGTAGGTTATTCAAGTGGAACATCGAACTGAGCCAGTTTGACCTTACTTACGCTCCGAGACGGGCCATACAAGGACAAGTCCTAGCCGATTTCATAGCTGAATTTACCATCCCAGAGGACTTGACCAAAGCCAGTGAATCCCCCGAATACGTCTGGAAACTTTATACCGACGGAGCATTAAACGACCGGTGTTCAGGCGCTGGTATTGTGCTTGAAACTCCCGAGGGTCGATCCATATGTTATGCCTTAAAGTTTAATTTCCATGCGACTAATAATGAAGCTGAGTATGAAGCCCTCTTAGCTGGCTTGAAGCTTGCTAAAGATTTGAGAATTATCGCAGTGGAAATTTATTGTGATTCACAATTAGTTGTGTGTCAGGTACGAGGAGAGTATCAAGCGAGAGATCGAAGGTTGGCTGCTTACTTAGCTCGAGTTAAGGAAGTACTAGACCATTTCGATTACTACGCCATCTACAGTATACCTCGAGAACGCAACCAAAAGGCCGATTCGTTGGAAAAGCTAGCCAGCACGGGCGAAGCTCAACAAATGGGACTCGTTCCCGTAGAAACGTTATCTTCCCCAAGTATCGACCGGGCGGAAATGAACCGGGTATGCGAAACCGTCCCCGAAAAGGATTCATAGATGAATCCACTCAGAAATTACATTGAGCATGGGACCCTGCCAGAACGCAGGAGTGAGAAGAGACAAGTCCTTCAAAAGGCATCAAGATTTACCATCCAGAATGGACTCATGTACATAAGGGGATACTCAGTTCCCATACTCCGATGTATCGCTCACGATGAAATTAAACAAGTGTTGCGCGATGTGCATGAGGGAGAATGTGGCCATCACACTGGGGGGCAAGCACTTGCCAAGAAAATACTTCGCTACGGATATTACTGGCCTACCGTGAATCGCAAAGCATTGGACTATGCAAAGAAATGTGATAGGTGCCAGAAATATGCCCGAATTCCTAGAGCTCCTTCTACCGAGATAACGCAAATGGTCAGCCCGTGGCCGTTCGCAACGTGGGGCATCGACATTACCGGTGCTCTACCTCTGGCAAAAGGTGGTGCGAAGTACGCCATCGTCGCAGTTTATTACTTTACAAAGTGGGCTGAAGCCGAAGCTCTCGCTACCATTACAACGAAGAAAGTAATCAACTTTGTGGTTCGTAACATCATATGTCGATTCGGTCTCCCACACACCATTATTATGGACAACAGGACCCAATTTGACAGTGCTGAATTCAAAGATTTCTGCAAACGATTTCACATCCAAAAGAAATTCTCCGTAGTTGCACACCCTCAGGCAAACGGGCAGGTCGAAGCAGTTAATAAAGCTATAAAATCCATCTTGAAAAAACGACTGGAGAAGATCGGGGGCAAGTGGGTCGATGAACTTCCTATGGCCCTATGGGCTTACCGAACAACCCACAAGACCGCGACCGGCCACACTCCATTCTCTCTTTCTTACGGCTCAGAGGCCGTTATTCCAATTGAGCTAGAAGTACCTTCTCATCGTGTGACATATTATGATCCAAAGACAAATGCTATATTACTTGTTGAGTCTCTCGATCTACTGGATGAGAAGCTTGAAGAAGCTGATTTGAGGGTAGCTGCGCATCGAAGTCGAGTCGCCCGATTGTACAACGCCAAGGTCCATCTGCGAACCTTCGAACTAGGCGATCTCGTCATAAAAGGAATCTATCCGGTTCCTTCACATATGAAACCGACATGGGAAGGACCGTATGTTATTGAACGAAGGCTCGAAGATGGCACATTCAAGTTATCGACCGTCGACGGTCTTACCCTGCCGAGAGCTTGGAATAGCAAAAGCCTTCGCCGCTATTACACCTGACAGGCTATCTCTATCCATTTGTTTACTTTCCTTTTCTGCAATTTGTTTATGCATTTCGAAATTAGAACTTGTAATAAGGCAACTGACTTTGCCATACTTTCTTATTTCAGCAATAAAATGCAACCTCTCCGAGCCAGAGCTGTGATTTACTTGAAATACTTCATATGACCATCACTATGCACAGAGAGCTAAGTCTCATCATACGGTGGGATTTATTCAAATAGAGAGTGGCTGCGATGCAACCAATCACTCCCTATGTGAAACCTGAGCTCGGGGGCAAGCCATCACATCAAAGTCAAAAAAGGGATTGATACATGACAATCCTTCATCCAACTCCGTATTCCCAAAGTGCGAAGCGGAGTATAAACATTCAACTCCGTATTCCCAGAGTGCGAACCAGAGTATAAACATCAACTCCGTATTCCCAGAGTACGAAGCGGAGTATAAACATCCAACTTCGAGTTCCCAAAGCGCGAACCGGAGTATAAACATCCAACTCCGAGTTCCCAGAGCACGAAGAGGAGTATAAACATCCAACTCCGAGTTCCCAGAGCACGAACCGGGGTATAAACATCAAACTCCGAGTTCCCAGAGCGCGAACCAGAGTATAAACATCCAACTCCGAGTTCCAAGAGCACGAACCGGAGTATAAACATTCAACTTCGAACTCCCAGAGCGCGAGTCGGAGTATAAAAATCAACTCCGTATTCCCAGAGTGCGAAGCGGAGTATAAACATCCAACTCCGAGTTCCCAGAGCGCGAACTGGAGTATAAACATCCAACTCCGAGTTCCTAGAGCGCGAGTCAGAGTATAAACATCAACTCCGTATTCCCAGAGTGCGAAGCGGAGTATAAACACCCAACTCCGAGTTCCCAGAGCACGAACCGGAGTATAAACATCCAACTCCAAGTTCCCAGAACGCGAACCGGAGTATAAACATCAACTCCGAGTTCCCAAAGCGCGAACCGAAGTATAATTGTCAACTCCAAACTCCCGGAGCGCGAGTCGGAGTACAAATGCCAATTCCAAGTCCCCAAGTGGCGAACATATGATTGAAACTCAAGCCAGTGTGACCAATCGCCAGTAAACAAATAAGGATCCCCGGAGTGCGGATATGATCGTCAACGATCGGACAAGCGCGAATAAACCGCTCAATCCCTGTCTGCCTTAAAACGCCCATCCAACGGCAGTAGACTCGGCATGCTGGGAGAAAAGGGCAACCACTAACTGATGCTTAACAACATGCCACCAAGACTGGGGGGCAAGACTTAAGCATCAACCATCGACCGAAGCAATGCGACGTCAAAATTCAACTCGTTTCCCGGTCGAAAACCATGTCCACAATACACGAACTCGGCGAACAGGAACAAACTTCATTCGAAAACTGGAACGTCACAAGTACAGTCCAGACACTGATGCACTTAGATAAATACACAATGACAGAAAAGAAGTCAAAAAAAGAAAAGTTTCATTTCTATTGATTACAGAAGAAGTTCGTGTACAAGTTTCCAAAAAATTCCTACTAGCAGGGGCCGAACCGCATCTATACACGGCTAACAAAATGCAAATCAATATACACCGGGAGAGCATGCCTAATCTTTCTTTTTCCTTAGCTTCCTCCTCGATGTGGACCCGCTGGAGCCATCGCCAGTCTTCCTCTTCGAGCCTTTGCTTTTCGGCGGTTGGTCTTCTAGCGAGGGCATTATGTCGACGTCCTCCTCCGAACTCGTGTGAATAAGAATGCTCCCTACGGGCGGAGTCGGAGGAACGGGATCAATTACAGAAGGTGGAATGGGCAGGCTGGTGAGAAAGACAGAACCACCATGAGACATCATTCCGAGTGGGGCAGGTCCTGATGCTGCCATCCCACCTCCAAAGCTGCCGCCATAACCCGCTGCTGCCAGTTCAGCGTCAATCTGAGCAAACATCTCCTCTTCGGTTGCTGCTTGAGCTCCGCTGGGGGCATCAGCAGTGGGCATTGAAGAGATTGCAGCAGGATCAGTTTCGCTCATAACAGATGACAAGTCAGCACGAGGATCGCCGTGGCGGCGGAAGAGTTCATCCATCAGCTGCACGTCAAACGAGATCGTACCACCCTGCAGATCGTCAAGCGGGGCAACTGTACTCATGGTGGTTTCCTCGGTCACGATAGCCTCCTGCATTTGATATGACTCTTGAGTGGCAGGAGGCATGGCCGGTGCAGCATCGATCACTGGAAAAAGAATAAAAGAACTGTTAGGACACAACTCGATCGAAGATTCCGATTTAAGAGAAGTGGAATGTTCAGAATACCTTCCTCAGTTCGACTTGTAGGCGGCATGGCGACATCAGTAACTTGCGCAGCAGCCGAAGACATCTGCGGCTGATCCGGGTTGTAAGCAGGAACAGCCTGGGGATCGACCGCAGACGGAGACTCGGGCTGGGTTGACACGGGAACTTCGAGACTTTCTTCGTGATGGTCAACTCCAGAACCCTCTCCCACTTCAAAGTGCTGGGCGCCAAGTTTTTCCTTCTCACGCAGAATCATCGACTCATGGAGAACCTTCTTTTCATCATCAGTCAGAATGTGATTCTCGAGTTCGAATTCATCTACGGACTCGCCCTGATGCGCCTCTTTCTCTTCCTCAACCAGTCGGTTCCAAGCATTGTGGAGATGAGTCGAAAAGTCATCGAGCCAGGCTAGGCCCCTGTGCCTCAGCACATTAGCATTATAAACAACAAGGAGGTCTTCGATGTCGGCCTCTAGCTTGGACTCGGCCAACTTCACCCTCTCCTCGACCTCGGTCTCCACCTTCTGGACCTTAGCCACAGCAGCATCCCATTCACCCCTGAGCAGGACAGCTTGTTCGCACACCTCCTGGGCTGCGTTGTTTGCGTCATCTTTCTCCTTGGCCATATCAGCAAATTTGGCCTTAAGTTCGTTAAGCTCCTTGACCGTCGCGTCCCGCTCAGCAATGACTTTGGTGTTCCGGTGGCCCATCTCCTCCACCAGGGCAACGTGAGTCTGTCCCAACCTCTCCATCTCCGCCTTCGCTTCATTGGCCCTTTTAATGGCCTCGGTCTTAGATTTCCGAGAAGACTCGGACTCAGCAGAGAGTACCAGGATAATCCAATCCCTTTTTGCGAGCTCGGTCTCCATCTTCTCGAGCGCCTTGGCTCGCTCAGCAGCCACCTTAGAAGCCTTTTCCGCGGCCTTTACCCACTCTTTGTACTGAGTGTAGATGTCATGAATGTACTCATGCATCGTGTTTTCCACTCTAGACGGAATCCTTTTCAGGTGTGGCGGGAAGACATAACCGTCGAAACAGATGTTCGGAAAATCCTTCTTCATCTGAGCTAATTTAAGGGCCCCTTCTCCTATGGGCTCCGTAGGGACTTGCTCCGTAACCATGGAAGCCGTAGTCTCGATTCTCTGAAGATGAGTTTCGGATCAAGAAGCATGAGAGGACGGCCTGTGACGAGGAAGCTCTGGTGGATATGAAGTTTGAACAGGAGGAGTAGACGGAAGTCTAGGAGGAGGAGAGCGTGATCTGGATCGATGTCTATACTCCCTGTCACGCCCGTACCTGTCCTGATTGGCATATTCGCGATCGCAATCTCTGTCTGAGTCCCTCCTGCGGGAATCATAGTAACCAGAAGCCTTTCGGGCTGAGCGAAGGTTACCGAGCATAGATCCTCTGCCAGACATAGCACCTGGAAATGAAGAACAAAGAAAGAGTTAGTAACTTCCTAAGTCGGACGAAGCACAGTTCTGAATCATGTAGTGTAGTGAATTGTATGCATGTGCAATCCCCCGACCAACCGGAAATGTCGGCCGCACTCGTAGCAAGCGACCCGCTCGGTTCATGAACACTATCGAGCTCCTCCGTCCCGGCGTCGTGTTAAGACGACACAAAGTCCGGAATCGGAACATCGGCGAGTCCCTCAAAAGGTTTCCCAACCGGTGGGGGAGAAGCCTCCGCAATTCTAATCCCCTGGAAAGGCAAAGACACGACCACGGATTTAAATCTCTTAGATTTAGGACGTTTGTGAGCAACAGCCTTGCCTTTTCTCTTTCCTCCGGAATCCTGAACATCGGAAGGAGACCCGGCCGGGAGCTCAGTATCGGTGGGCGTTCTTTCTGGATCAACTTCTTCGGTGATCACGACGGCAGGCGCTTTGCGCTTTACACGTTTCTTCGGGGCCACTCTATGTATCATATCCAGATGTATTCTCTGTCTTTGTTCTATCAGCCCGACAGCCCTTAAATTCCTGTCGGTCAGGACTAAGTCTATGTGCCTCTCTTTGCTCGGGAACGCTTGAAGAATCCGAACAAGCTCTCTGAAGTATCCGCCATCGGGACGAGAGATTGCGGCTACAGGGAAGGAAAAGTATGTCAGTTTTGAAGTCAGTTACTAGTATCTCAATGATTTGAGAGAGACGTGACAACACTTACGTCTATCCAACCACCAACCGGCAAATCCAGGGGGGCACCAAACGTAGAACCATTCGGTTTTATAATAACTTAGCCTTCCTCAAGAGCCCTGTACAATGTGGCAGCTCCTGACCGCTTCCAGGAAGGTGAAAGAGGGGCTGTCTCCACGGCTCTTGACATTGAATAAATATCGGATCTCGATCGTCTTCGGCGGTCGAAAGAGGATCTCCATAAAGAGAACGAAGGTGCTGTTCAATAAGGCATACCCATTGGGATGTAGTTGAGATGGAGCTATGCCAAGAAATGATAACATCTCCCTTATATAGTCATTGAAGGGAGGAAGTGTCCCCGATGTGAAAGCGTGACGGATGAAAGCAGTAAACCCCTCCGGGGGATCGTGTGGCCTGTCAGTTGGCCTAGAAAGTAGCACGTCGTCCAGCGACAAACCATGCCTTAAGCAAATCCGTCCTAACATATCTTCAGAGATACCCGACGGCACAGAGTCTGATGGATTGAGAATAAACTGAACACCCGGACGCTCGTTCGGAGCTAGCTCTATAACTTGGCTTCAATAACCGGTGTCTCTATGGTTGGAGGAATAGAACTTGGAATTTCCGGCTGCTGAGAACTTGAAGGGTCCATGACTAGCTAGCTTATAAAAAATCAATGTTAAACTGACAAATAACACTCGTGCATCCCCCAGTGTAAAGTGTGTGAGTGCATTGTGCAGTGCAATACTGTATATCAGTTAAGAAGATCAACGGGATTAGAGGAAGCGTGTAAATGGCGAGACTTTGGAATTCAGTCGGAAGGATCGTCATCGCCGACCGTCACAACCATACCAACCAGCTGATTAATTATCATTCCAAGTTAAAGTTTGGTGTCATTTTGATAAGTCCCAGTTCCGTCGACAAGCTTCGATAGGCAATCAGATATGCGGTGAAGCGGTTAAGTCCAGTAATACAATTTTGAAGCTCGTCGGAGTCAACTGTTCAAATGTGCAGAGAGTTTTAAATTTTGTAATGTTCAAGTCGTGTCGCTCACGGAAGCCATGTTCGCATCAATAAGCTATGGTCGTGTGCAAATGAGTCAGACTCGATCAGAAGGTTGGCATGTAAGTTTGGCTCAAGACCATCGAGTTCGACTCGATCCCAATACCACTCGTTTCGACTCGCTCCCCAGGACCACACAGTTCGACTCGCTCCCCAGGACCATTGGGTTCCACTCAATCCCAAGACAAGCATTTCAACTCGCTCATGAGACCACACAGTTCGACTCGCTCTCAAGACTACACACTTCGACTCGATCAAACACCAACCTTTTTGACTCGATCCAGGGGCATCGTTTTGAGTCCATCAGGCGCGACCCTTTCATATCGATCCATGGATTCAAACCATTCGATTCGATGCGAAGCTCCACCATCGATCGATACGAAGACCTTCGCCTCATCCTCTCGAAACCCATACTCCATCGAGAAGAAGCTGAGGCCAGAGAGCTTTCGATCGATCACGACTCCGATCGATTTGGTATTGAGAATCAAGTCTCCTCGTTTACGTTATGGTTTCGTTCAGTGGATTACCTAAGGTTTGTCAGTTAGTTCAAATGGTTGAAGATAGGAATCGATTCGAAGGAAAAGTTTCTTCTTTTGAGAAGCTCTGGAGCGACACGAAAGCAAGGCAGATAAAGATGAAAGGTAAAAAGTGAAAAAATGGCTAAGTACGAGGTATTTATATGGACTTGAAAGATGGGAAATAAACGATTCAAATCCCAGTGGAGTCGAACACGTGCTTCAACTCCCTCTTCAGTGCGTTGACGCGGAGCTCCCCTTCGTATCGCTTGTCCTCGACTCCCTCTCTGGTGCAGCTAAACGAGCAGTTCGAATCCATCAAGGAAGCGCATTTCGACTCGCTCCATTTCGACTCGCTCAGTTTACAGCCATCAGGGAAGCCCATTTCGACTCGCTCGACCAGTGCTTGCTTCGACTCGCTCAACCAATGCTTACTTCGACTCGCTCAATATGGGCACACTTATACTCGCCCAGTTCACGGCCATTAGGGAGATTCATTTCGACTCGCCCCGTTTCAACTCGCTCAGTTCACATCCATCATCGAGTCGAACGAGCACTTCGTATCCATCGAACCATGGCTTCCAGAGGCCAACTCCATCAACTCGACATGTTTTCTTTGCATCCATAAATCCAATGAAAATTATCTTCGATGTTTCAATCCTTCACATCGGTTCAGGAGAGGATTGTTACGAAGGAACGTTCAAAAACAACCGTCAAGCGTTGTTGCAATGAATTTCACATCGGTTCAGGAGAGGATCGATACGGAATTCAGAAAACAATAAACTGACAACGACTCGAGAACGTACAGACGTCAGCGGGAGTCAGATTAACATATATGCATGAATGTCGGACTAATATTCAATAATCCATATTTTCAGAAATCAGAAATTCATCTACTAACGATTACAACGGCAAATGGGCAACCACTAACATACAGCAATCAGTTGCAACAATACATGGTACAGCAGTCAGCAGTTTACATTATCAAGAAGAACGGTCAAAGATTACAGCTTTCATCGACGAGACAATAACTATTCAGAGTAGAGATGGCGGTATTTCAAAGCACGTCATGTTCCCACAAGATGTACTTTGGGGGGAAAATGTTATCCCGCCTTTTGGCAAGGCCGTAACACCAAGGAATTGACTGATAACCAATGACGGCCCATCCTAGAAATCAGTTATACACGGGCTCACTACGGATATCGGCGAATTTTGTCTGAGTCCGGATCGATCCAAAATTGGTAGGACATGACAAGCTAAGCCATGGGAGCCAACGTTCAAAATCTCAAGTCAATCCGAGTTCGTATGCTCAAGTTATGAAGGATGCAAAATTGGACGAAAACTAGATACCGTTCGACTCGCTCCTTCGACTCGCTCCGGTTCCCTTAGATATTAACTTCGACTCGCTCCTGTTCGACTCGCTTCACTGCCATCTAAAGTACCTATTTCGACTCGCTTCGCTCAGCTACCTTCTTCGACTCGCTCACTTCAAACCACTAGTCAACTCCATCAACTTCGACTCGCTCCTCTCAAACAGCTATTCGACTCCATCGAATTCAGCTCCGGTTGGCAAAGTCACTACTCGAAGCGATCGAACCATGCGCTTCGACTCGATCAACCATTGTACACTTCGACTTGCTCAAATCAGTGTGCGCTTCGACTCGCTCAAAGCAGCGACAAAGGCGGAGCGATCCAGGAAGCGCCACGTCATCGAGTCGAAGGGAAGCGATTTGAAACAGGAGCGAATCGAAGGAAACAGCCTACCGAAAACTCCATTTCATATCGATCATATCTCCCAATCTACAAGTCCAAATGCTATGAAATTTTCACAGAAGACTACGTGCATGCTAAAGAATTCCCATGCCAAATTTCGACTCCATTGGACAAAATCTTGAGCGAGTCGAAATCTGTTCGTGTCGATCACGGATCGGACCGAAACTTCACGGGCTTGGGCGTGCGGGCCTGGTCACGTGCCAAAGAGGGTCTCCCGAGTTCTGAGCGAAATATCAGCCTCCTACACCTATAAATAGACCCCCAAAGCCAACAAAAAAGGGGTTCTTCTTCCTCTTTGAGATCTCCAACGCCCGGACTCCGCCAGATCCAGATCTGAACTCAATTGCCGCTGCCATAAACAATATTCACTGTTGCAAATCACAATTGACTACTGTAAATCATTGAATTCACTTATAAACACAAAAGAGAGATCAATAAAGCAAACTATTTCATAGTGGACGTAGGCTATACGCCGAACCACTCTAAATTCTTGTGTCTCCTTGCACTTTAATTATTCTCATTTCTGAAATTTGGAGTTTTTGTTAGATAATTCCTCTTTTTTCATTTAATTTCTTCACTTTATCTCTTCAAAGACTTCCGAAGAGTGTTGTGCCCAATTTTGGTACAAACATATAGTTTCTATTTTGAACTCGGCTTCGACACTGTATGTGAAAGATTATTATCTGTTTTAAACAAGTTAAGTTTAGATTTAAAGTTGTCAAAATAAGGGGATTATCAGTCTGGATTGTCTGATATGCTTAATTGTTTAAGTCCCCGTACTTGTTCACTGTCATATGATCAGGCATAAAAAATAGGTTGAGTCAACTGTGCATTATGTTCGACTAGTGTTGTTGTTGTACACCACTCTCCTACCATCCATCACTACCGTTCAGCATGTGGCAAGACATGCCGAACTGCAATCATGCCGAGCCGCATCGCTCAGCACTTTGCCCACAATGCCAACTTCTTTCCTACACATCCTCTACCGCTCGGCACAGACGAGTCATCCAGCAAGTCATGCCGAGCTACCTCGTTCGGCACTCTACCCATCTCCCACTTTTCTCCTGCACTCCCTCTAACACCATTCGGCATAGGGGGTCATGCCGAGCTGTAGCTATATCAAATCACATCGCTCGGCACGCTAAACCCAACCTCAACTTTACTCCTACACACCTTCACATCGTTCGGCATGAGGAAGACATGCCGGGCCACACCCATACGTCTTCTTCCAACTCATTTCTTCAAACAAATTAAACATCTTCCTAAATGGCCAGTCGACCACTACATCAACTCGCATGCCGCCCTCGACCAACATTGGTTAACCTCACCAGTTCCTACTGGACCGACACCCTCTTCTTCTTCCTCTCCATCTAATCCTAAGGCTCGTTTAAACCACCAAGATCCATCTTCCCGATCTATGTGGCTTCCAAAATCTTTGAGTTAGATGAAAGTCACGGATTCGAATATTGTATGAAGCCCTAAATTGGAGAATGTCAAGCAAATGAGAGTTGCGTACCTAGGAGAAGGAGTAGGAATCTAGTGAGAGGCTCGAATTGGAAGTGGATGTCAATTCAGGCTTGCTGTTAAAGGCAATCGAGAAGTAAGCAACAGGACTCGGGGATTAAAGGAGAGGTTGTGGTGTTAGCAAGGGTTTAAGAAAAGTCGAGTTCGTGAGGGTGTTTAGAGTGGAGGTAAAAAGTAAAAGGGAAGAAGGGGTGAAGTATCAACTTTTATAGGTAGAAAGGAGGAAGGCGAACAGTCAGTGACCGGTAGAACCGGTCAAGGCACCTCCCTCACTCGGCATCAAGGTCGTTCGGCATTCATTATGTCATTCGGCA
Organism: Allium fistulosum; assembly: GCA_030737815.1. NCBI lineage: Eukaryota > Viridiplantae > Streptophyta > Magnoliopsida > Asparagales > Amaryllidaceae > Allium > Allium fistulosum. The sequence goes on along the minus strand of CM060901.1, from coordinate 1,076,424,704 downwards.
TTCGATATGACGTTCGGAACCAATGTCGTTTGGCATTCAGTGTGTCGTTCGGCATTCAGGAGAACACTTTCGAGAGGACAGAACGAAGGCTTAAAGGAGAACACGGAGTACTCATGGATCAAAGTGCATCATGTTCGTCCACATGATACACTTTGGGGGGCAAGTGTTACCCGGTTGTTTGACCATGTAACAAGAGGCTCGGCATAAAAAGGTCACTCGGCATAGAACACCGTTCGGCATTAAGAAGCCGCTCGGCATCCAAGCCTCGTTCGGCATCCAAGCCTCGCTCGACATCCAAGCCTCGTTCGACATCCAAGCACCGTTCGGCATCCAAGCCTCGTTCGGCATTCAAGCCTCGTTCGACATCTAGCCTCGCTCGACATATTGCCTCGTTCGGCATCCAAGCCTCGTTCGGCATCCAAGCCTCGCTCGGCATCCAAGCACCGTTCGGCATCCAAGCCTCGTTCGTCATCCAAGCCTCGCTCGGCATCTATCCTCGTTCGGCGTCCAAGCCTCGCTCAGCATTTCACCTCGCTCGGCATAGCGAGGTCGTTCGGCATGAGCCTCGTTTGGCATCTCCCCTCGACCGGCATCAAGTCTCGGTCGGCACAGGTCTCGTTCGGCCTACACTCTTCACTTAGCACACTGTCTCGATCGGCATGCAGATACCGTTCGGCATATCTTCCTCGATCGGCATACGAATGCCGTTCGGCCCGGATATGTGGTTCGGCAATTGTCGTTCGGCAATTGTGGCTCGGCATACAGAGGTCACTTACTACGGGCCGAGGCACTTACTCCTAGGCCCATGAGGGAAGTCCAACCCATCTTTGTCTATAAATAGAGGGGCAGGGGCACAGTGAAATGGGCCTTTTTTCGAGAACACCGGGGAGACTCTACTGCATTCCAGACTTATTCTATTTCAGTTCAAACTTGTATTCAAGTCATTAGTGCACGGATTGTATCTGTATTCAACTACTTGTGAAAGCAATAAAGATCAAAACTTAAAGTGGACGTAGGCAATTACGCTGAACCACTATAAATTCGGTATTCTTGTTTTTGCACTTAATTTAGCTTACAGTTCTCTGTTTTAGTTTACTTTCTTCATTACTCTCTCTACACAATCTTTCTCAAGGGTGTTAGTGACCAATTTTGGTGCTAATAGTTTATTTCTATGCTTTCTTTCATTTCAAGTTTATAGCTTAGATTTACATTCATGCAAGTAATGTAGCTTTATTTTTTTTATGCAAGTAGTTAGTAGTTAATCTCTTTTTCTTCATTTTTTTAGTTTCTATTTCTTTGCTTTTTAATGTTGAAATTTCCAAGTGCTAATTTGATAACACAAATGAGTAGCTAAACCCCTTTGATTTAGATGTAATGAAGCTTTCTAAATTTATGTAAATTCAACATTTCTATGATTTATGTTCTCTTTTATTTGTGCTTCATGAAATTAGATTTTGATGTAAGTTTATACAAGTGGATTTGATAGCTTATGTTGCATTTGCAAATGAGCTATTCTTAATCAACATAAACACAAATTACATCATCATTTGATAATTGGTTTTTGATTTTGAAATTAAAAGTAAAAACAAAATTTGATGATCTATATTACTAATTACAATAGTAAATAGATCATAATTAAAATAGCTTTTGCTTTGACTTCATTTTCATAAGAGTTGATAAGTGGGTTAGTTGTTGTATTATAGTTTGATGGTTTAAGTTATGTTAATTAATAACATAAATAAACCATACTTATGATAAATACAACAATTATTTCACTTAAGATCAAAAATAGAGATCATAAATTATCTGTTTGTTAATTTATAAAAATATGAGAGTGGATTTGCCTCTAAATTGTTTTCTAATCTCATAGTTTTTTTATCTTATTTTCATTCTAGTTTTAGCTTCATTTTGTTTACAATTTGTAGTGAACAATCTTCTCTCCATTTTGGTCTAATTTGATTGATTAGAAAATTTTAAAATCTTAAAAGTTCCCTGTGGATCGACCAGTACTCGCCACGTACTAGAATTGTACGCCTTGCGCTTGCGGTTAATTTTATTATAAATTTTTCGGCGATTTTTTAAACCGATAGAAAATCCGTTGTTAAACAAGTTTTTGGTGCCGTTGCCGGGGATTGAACCCGGGTCACCCGCGTGACAGGTGGGAATACTCACCACTTCCTTTTGAAAACACGCTTCCTTTCGAGCCTCTCACAGTTGAGTCTGAATCTCAACCAATTTCTTTGATTGAGCCACCTTTTAGGCTAGAGATCAAACCTCTTCCTTCTCACCTTAAGTACGTACACTTAATTGAAAATGAAACTTGTCCTGTCATAATTTCTAATGATCTTTCTCTTGACCAAGAAGCTTCTCTTCTCTCTCTTCTTTTGAAAAACATAGAAGCAATTGGGTGGTCCATTACCGATATTAAGGGAATTAGCCCTGCTATTGTTCAACATCGCATTCACTTAATTGATGAAGCCAAACCCACTCATGATGCACAATGGAGGCTTAACCCAAAAATGAAAGATGCAGTTCATGACGAGATTCTTAAGCTCCTCGATAACGGTATCATATATCCCATCTCCGATAGCCCATGGGTTAGCCCAATTCATGTCGTGCCTAAAAAGTCCAGACTTACCGTTATAACAAACAACTCGAACGAATTCATTCCCACACGTACTCAGACTGGTTGGTGTAACGACCCAGGGTTTTGCACCAGTTAATTATCGTCATTAGACGATAAAATTTGCTAGCTATTTACTATTGGGAGTTTTTAATTGGATTTAGATTCTTTTAAAAAATTGAAAAAATTGGTTAAGGGATATGTGGGCTTTAAATAAAATCTTGGCCCACGTTTTTCACTTAGTGCTATGTTGTTATCAAAGGCAGAAACCCGTTCCCTCCTCCTCGATTCATTTCTCTTTGCAAGCCCAAAACAAAACAACGAAAAAAATGGCTGCTAGGGTTCGTTATTTCCCGAAGCCTTGTCAGGCGCCGTGCATAGGCGAGCTGAGTGGGAGGGGGAAAAGGGGAATTGCGGTGATGGATTTGCGCTCTTCAAGATAAGGTGAGTGATTTTCACTCACATCCTCTAATTCAATCTTAAGTATTTCGTGCATGATTGTGATAATTTCCGACTTCTTCAATTTCGTATATTTGATGTTTCCTTGATTCGCACGGCTTTGAACGATTTCGTGATTGCCACGGCTTTGGTTTGAAACTGTTCGATCTTTCCGTTGTTTTTGCTATTGAATCGACATTGCTTTGATGCTTGAGATTGAACCTTGTCTTTGTGGCTCGACACTGTTACTGTACTTGTGCAATCTTGTGATCATCTGGCTTCGACTTGTTCTACTTCCATAGCTTCGGCATGATTGTTTATAGTTGATTTTTGTGAAAATATTTGCTTCTGGCATTTTGTTGACTTCGGCCACTTGATATTGATACTGCCGTTCCATGATTTTTGAACTTGCTATTGTTAAAAATATTCGACCTTGACTTCGGCCTGACTTTGTTATTTTTTTGAATTATTGTTTGGTTATTCTCTGTTGCATTTTGTATCACTTCTGACTGTTGACATTACTATGTTGTTTGGATTAGCTTGTGTACTTCACTGCTATATGTGCACTGTGCTTTGAGTCTGGTACCTTGATTCACTATTGTCTGCATTTGTTCGTATACTTATCTTCATATATTTAAAACTGCTGTCACATTCACTTGTGTACATTGTAGTCTTGGTCGACCATTTCGATTCACTGGTCTTTGGCTTGTGAACTTTCTGGTTGTCTGTTTGTGACTTCAGCATTGCTTTGTCTTCGACATTTCCTTTTCATGTGTGATGAGTTGCTGCCATGTACATGAGTTTGGTATGTTTGTTCACTAGTCTGGTTGGTCTTGAGACTGTAGCATTTCCATATGAACTGATATGTGCTTGTGCACATATTCTATTTGTCACTGCTGCATTTGTCTTTGTACATTTGATGTTTACTGCTTAGTCTTCGATTTCATGTGTACGACTTGAACTTTGGTCGAGGCTGGAGTTGCACTGGCTTTATACATATTACACTTTTATAAGCTGCTGCTTTAATGTATAAAGTAATGATTGTAAACACTTATATATAGTTGGTATATATATATATATACATATTTATATGTATATGTATATAGCTATGTATGCGTGTGTTTTGATTCGAATTATTAATTGATTGTACACACTTATATATAGTTGGTATATATATATACATATTTATATGTATGTATATAGCTATGTATGCGTGTGTTTTGATTCGAATTATTAATTGATTGGGTACACACTTATATATAGTTGGTATATATATATACATATTTATATGTATATGTATATAGCTATGTATGCGTGTGTTTTGATTTGAATTATTAATTGATTGGGTACACACTTATATATAGTTGGTATATATATATATATACATATTTATATGTATATGTATATAGCTATGTATGCGTGTGTTTTGATTTGAATTATTAACTGATTGGGTACACACTTATTTATAGTTGGTATATATATACACACATATTTATATGTATATGTTTATAGCTATGTATGCATGTGTTTTGTAGCGTTGATTGCCGTCTTGGGTACTCAATATTGTATTGAGTAGTCGAGGGATTCAGGTTAGCTTTGACGAATGCTGGAGGAGATTTGGAGCAGGTGGCTTCAACGTGTAGATATTATGGTTTCCGCTGTGTCAGAGTTGTGTCTGTATTGTATTGATATATAGAGATGTATGATAGATAGATGTTTATAACTATCTAATATGAGATGTATAGTTGTGTAACTCTGTTGTATATGATACTATGTAATATTTTATGTGATATATTATATTTCATTCGTTCCGCTGTGAGTATCGGATGTTGTTGTTCTTTCTTCTTTCTTTTCTTTTCTTCTTCTATCCCTTTCTTTCTTAATTCATGATACGTCTTTCTGTGGCTAGAAAGTCGGGTCATGACAGTCGCGCTTACTGAACTATACTCACTTAGTTGTGCGATTGAGTTTAGTTTAAATATTTGGAGTAGTGATGACATCATATTCTGCAGTGGCGAGGCAGTGTACGTGAGCGTGTACTGCAGCCAATCAGAATTGAAGTATATGACGTCATATTCTGTAGTGGCGAGGCAGTGCACATGAGCGTGTACTGCAGCCAATCAGAATTGACATTTTATTTGATAATTTCAATTGCTTGAATTGTTTCGTGTGGCCGAATCAATATATTTTGAAATTGCATTTCGATTTGGTTTAATTTGATTATGTTGTTGTTATCTAATTATCTATTAGATAATTAGATTATGTTGTTTCTAATTATTTATTTGATAATCAGATTTTGTTGTTAATTGCTGTTTATGTAACTATGTTGTTTCTAATTATTTATTGATAATCAGATTTTTGAATTCGCTATTTATACTATCCCGCTGTTTTCTAATTATCTTCATTGATAATCCTTCTATTTACCTTTATTGATGATTTGGCTTTGCTGATTCGCTGTTTAAATGCTGTTATGCGTTATATTTACCGTTATTTGATTTTCTTATTAGAGGATTGGATATGCGGGATTTATTGTGATTGTCGTCTGTTTGTTATTTAATTATTATTGCTTCCGTGCATTAATTACTGAGTTTGAATTAGACTGATCCGCGTATTATTTTCTTTTGAATTAATACTCGGGTCAGACCGAGTTATTACAGGCTGTTGATATCTCACTTTGGGATGCTGCTTGAGCTATGAAGTCTCTTCATATCTTTTGGAGTAGTCTGTGTTATTTTATAGGATGACATGTATTCATGTATATTATTTATAATAATGTACTTGTGTATGTAACTTCCAGCGTCGACAGTTGTATTAGTATCACATGTATTCTAACTGACTTCAGTTATATATGAGATTTTATATTATATGTGTTCTGTGTTTAGCTTATCTATGCTATTATTATATATGTTGTCCTGAACTATTATGAACCATCATAGTTCGTTTTATACTGGAATTGAATATGTCGATGGGAGTAAATAAACGAAGAGATGGAAAAAAAAATATACCACTCCTTTCGAGAAAACCAATACTGGTGTAAGGCCTAACTACGGATGGCTGCTCCTATCCAGCCTTATTCTTCGTAATAACAGACAGTATTTCCTTTTGATACTCTTTGTTATTGTGAGCATAGAGGTGGGGCGTTACAGTTGGCGTGTTTGCATTGACTATTGAAAACTAAATGCCACAACACGTAAAGATCATTTTCCTCTTCTTTTCATTGACCAAATGCTCAAACGTTTAGCCGACCATGACTTCTACTGCTTCCTTGTTGGTTATTCCGGCTATAACCAAATTCCAATCGCTCCCGAAGATCAAGAGAAAACGACTTTAACATGTCCATTCGGTACCTTTTCTTATCGGCGTATGCCATTCGGACTTTGTAAAACTCCTGCTACTTTCCAACGATGCATGGTTGGCATCTTTTCTGACATGATCGAACGCTTTCTAGAAGCTTTTATGGATGATTTCTCTATCTTTGGTGATTCTTTTTCCGATTGTTTACATCATCTCGAGTTGGTTCAAAATCGATGTAAAGAAAAACATTTGACTTTGAATTTGGAAAAATGCCACTTTATGGTCAAAGAAGGCATAGTCCTCGGACATATCATCTCAAATAAAGGCATTGAGGTAGATAAAGCGAAAGTTGACGTAATTGCAAACCTACCCATTCCCAAATCTGTTAAGGACATTCGATCATTTCTAGAACACGCTGGCTTTTACCGACGGTTTGTGAAAGACTTTAGCAAAATCGCTCGTCCTTTGACAACTCATCTTGGAAAAGACAATTCTTTCGATTTTAACTCTGATTGTATCTCTTCTTTCGAACGTCTCAAAAACGAACTCATTTCTGCTCCAATCATTTGCGCACCCAATTGGGATCTCCCATTTGAATTAACGTGTGACGCTTCTAACTTTGTAGTTGGTGCTGTCTTAGGACAACACATCAACAAATCCTTCATGTCATTTACTATGCAAGTATGACTTTGAACGACGCTCAACTCAACTACACAACAACCGAAAAATAGCTTCTAGTTGTCGTTTTTGCGCTTGAAAAGTTTCGACCTTACTTGATAGGTTCACATATCACGGTCTACACTGACTATACTGCTCTTTGATACCTTTTTGCCAAAAAGGATGCTAAACACTGTTTGATTCATTGGATCCTTTTACTTTAAGAATTTGACCTTACAATCAAAGACAAAAAAGGATCCGATAATGTCATAGCCGATCACTTGTCTAGTCTTCCGAACGCACCATCTTCTTTGCCAATTGTTTGCACAAAAAATGGGCAAACACCTCCAAGTCATATAATTTAGTTGATTTTATGTTGTTTTTAGTGATCTGGGTGATTTATGCAAATATATAAAAAGCAGGGACTAAACTGTAAAAGACACACAGATTTATAGTGGTTCGGCCAGAATGTGCCTACGTCCACTTTATATGTTATTCTCCTTTACTGTTCAGATTACAAGTACAAAGCTTTGATACAAGTATATGAAAGTTGTTTGAAAGTTCAATCCGTGCTTGAGCTCTCAAACTTCTTTCATATACTTGTATCAAAGCTTTTTACTTGTAATCTGAACAGTAAAGGAGAATAACATATAAAGTGGACATAGGCACATTCTGGCCGAACCACTATAAATCTGTGTGTCTTTTACAGTTTAGTCCCTGCTTTATATATATTTGCATAAATCACTCAGATCACTAAAAACAACATAAAATCAACTAAATCATACGACTTGGAGGTATTTTCCCATATTTTGTGCAAACATTTTTGGTGCTTTCACTGAGAAGTGAACTCAGGACTTCAGTTTCTCCCACTTAACCTTCTTCCTAACAGCATTGCTCATTGCTTGGAAGACATGCCTCCCAAGCAGAAGAAAGATGTTAACAAAGGAAAAAACATCGCAACTAGCAATGTTCCAGATCCAGTGGTCACAGATCAAGTAAATCGTCCCATTCCAACAGCAGTACCAAATGAAGGTCAGGCAAATCTGGCAACCCCTGCCACGGAACAGCCAGCAGCAATTACTAGGGCAGATCTAGACAGGGTAGTGGCTGAAGTGACTAACCGCTTCACATCCCAACAGGAAGCCTTGGTGAACCAACTCATGTCACGCTTAAGGGATGCTGAAGAGTCCAACCGCAACACTGAATCATGGGGTGAGTCCCAGTCTGGAGGATCTCAGAGGCGACAAAGATCTTCCTTCTTCGAAGAAGCCAACGACAGAAGTGGCCATGGTAGGAGCCGAGGCCGAGCTCAGCCCAAAGTTGGACCTGAGGAAACGCTTGGAACCGAACCCAACGGGGGAGGTATCGGGCGGAGGTCAACTATAGCTGAGCCTGTCATGCTGCCTAACCACGGAAACACTAATGAAAGGGGCCGAGCTAGAGTCCAGCCCGAAGGTGGACCCGAGGAAGTGATTAGAACAGGGCCCAGCAGGGGAAGATCAAGGCAAGGGCCAACTGTAGCTGACCCTAGCATGCTCCTAGAAGACTAAAGACAGCCACTGGAAAATATTAGGAATGATAGACGATACCATCCCTACAGGTCATCTGGACGGAATCAATCCCATAGAGCAGAACCGAACTCATTTCTATCTGCTCCAAATTCTGATGAAAGGATGGCACGCTTGTTCAGAGAGTGCGTCCAACGGGATCAAAGAGATCGAGGAATAGGTGCTAGGGTAACCAGCCCTTTCGCCCGCAATATCGAAATTGCCATCACCCACCGAGAATGGAAAATGCCTACAATGGAGCCTTACAAGGGAACCTCTAACCCCGTTGTACACTTACAGAGATACACACAACATATGCTCATGAGCGGAGCAACAGAAGGAGTGTTGTGCAAATGCTTTCCACTATTCTTATCAGATCTAGCTACCTCCTGGTTCTGCCATCTACCCCAAGGATCCATCAGCTCATGGGAGATGTTGAAAGAAAAGTTCATCAGCCAATTCCGCATTCATGTGGAGCAACCCAAGGACGCTTATTCCTTATCCAGTATCAAACAGAAACCTGGAGAGAAGGTGCAACAATATCTAACCCGATTCAATGCCACAGCGGCCGTAGTCCAAGATGCCGATGAGAAACTTATCTTAATGGCCCTCTGTAGTGGTGTGCATCCGGATACTAAATTTGCTAGAAGATTGACAAAAGAAGAACCAGCTACTTTACCCGATTTCTTCCATGAAGCCAGGAAATATATGAGACTTGAAGACGCTGCCACTGAGGGGCAGTCAGGGCAACAAAATAAGGCAGCTCACGGCAACACGCCCGCTGTAGCAAAAGACGTTTGAAGAAATGACTCTAGAGACAATGCTGGGGGCAAGAAGGGAGAAAAGCGTCTATATCGGCCAGGACCGAGATTTGACGCTTACACCCCTTTGAATGAAACAATCGAAAACATCTTCCTGGCCACTCAAGACGAAGTTAAATACAAACTCCCTCCGCACAAGAAGGAATCAGATAACGCAATTAAGTCTGGAAAATTCTGCCGCTTCCACGAATCCCATGGGCATGATACCAACGAATGCCATCATCTCCGGGACTTGATTGAAGACCACATCAGAAGAAGGAGACTAGAACGCTATGTAAAAGGTCAGAACAGGACTCCAGTTCCTGCTAGTGAGAACCCGAGGCTACCCTCCCCAGAAATAGGCAGAGGAAATCGCAACACCAGCGGCTCCAGTCAAGAGAAGATAGTGGTCCATACCATCTCGGGAGGGCCACACATCGTCGACGGAAGCTGGGCAGAGATGGAAAAGTACGTAAATTCACTTATAAACAATGAAGAATGCGTCAATTCTATTATAGAAGAACGCCACCCGAAGCGGATAGAGAATGGTGACATCACATTCAGCAGGCGTGACCTGGAGGGAAGGCAGTACTCTCACACGGATCCCATGGTTATCTCTGCCCGGCTCGGTCCAGCCGAAGTTTTCCGAATTCTAGTAGACACTGGAAGCTCAGTAAATATCCTATTCAAGCATGCCTTCGACAAAATGAAGCTGTCATTAAAGGATGTTCTTCCCTGTGATAAACCACTACACGGTTTCACAGGAAATGCGAAGATGCCCCTCGGGCGATTGGACCTCTTTGTTGAAATTGGAAGTCATCCCCGCTCCGTTGTGCGAAAACAAACATTTGTGTTGATAGAAAACCACTCGGCCTACAACGCCTTCTTAGGAAGACCGGCCTTGTCTGACTTCCAAATTGTCCTGGCCCCATGGTGCCTGAAGATGAAATTTCCAACGAGAAATGGAATAGGGGAAGTAGAGGGGGACCAGGACATCGCTCGAGATAGCTATGTAACTGAACTTCGCAATAACCGCAGGAAGGATATAGGGAAGAGTGCAGAGACTGCCCTCTGCACGAAAATTTTGGAAGCATAGCAGCTAAAGAAAGCCCCTCCTCTTCGATATACCAGTGACCCTTTCAATGAATTAGACCCCAGGGACAAAGAGGAGGAGGCCACCGCCGAGCCTGCAGAGGCTATTGAAAGTCGGGTCCCAACTAAAAGCATAATTAAAGGAACAACTCATTGATTTTCTCCACCACAACTTGGATGTATTTGCATGGTCACACGCTGACATGACTGGAATCTCCCCAGACATAGCATGCCACGTACTAAACATCGATCCTACCAAGGCGCCAGTAAAACAGAAAAAGAGAAGTATGCGGGCAGAACGATAAGCAGCCCTCGATGAAGAAGTAAGAAACCTACTTGCCAATGACTTCATACGAGAAGCCATCTACCCGGAATGGATCGCCAATCCGGTAATAGTAAAGAAGGCTAATGGGAAGTGGCGAACATGCATTGACTTCTCCAACTTAAATGACGCCTGCCCGAAGGATTGCTTCCCACTTCCCCGAATCGACCAGCTCGTGGACAGCACGGCCGGGCACGAACTCTTATCTTTTATGGACGCATACTCAGGATATAACCAAATTCCTATGCATGCTCTCGATCAAGACCACACTAGTTTCATCACTGACCGGGGATTGTACTATTACAAAGTAATGCCTTTTGGACTTAAAAACGCAGGAGCCACCTATCAGCGCCTCGTCAACAAGATGTTTGCGGGGCTAATAGGACAAACTATGGAAGTTTATGTGGATGACATGCTGGTAAAGTCAAGGAAAGCCGACAATCACGTAAGCCACATGGGCGAGATGTTTCAAGTACTTCGCCAATATGGAATGAAGCTGAATCCTCTAAAGTGCTCCTTCGGAGTATCATCAGGAAAGTTCCTGGGATTCATCATCCATGCCAGAGGAATTGAAGCAAACCCTGAACAAGTCCGAGCTCTGAAAGATATCAGGATACCTTCTACCCGAAAAGAAATGCAAAGCCTAAATGGGAAGGTGGCTGCCCTGAGCAGATTCATCTCTAAAGCAACTGACAAATGCATCCCCTTCTTCGAAGCTCTAAAGAAAGACAAAGGAAAGTTCGAATGGACTGACAAGTGCTTAACAGCTTTCCTTAACTAAATCGAACACCTTCAGAGACCACCAGTACTCTCAACTCCGAACAAAGGCGAAGAGCTATACCTATACCTTGCTATGTCATCTCATGCTCTAAGCGCCGCCTTGGTGAGAGAAGACAAACGCACGCAGCGGCCAGTATACTTTGTGAGCAAGAGGTTTACGAGGGCGGAAGCCAGATATCCTTAACTTGAGAAACTAGCGTACTGTTTACTAATCATGTCACGGAAACTGCGTCACTATTTCCAATCTCATTCCATCAGAGTTCTGACCGATCAACCACTAAGGCAGGTACTCCATCGTCCCGACACTTCTGGGAGACTACTTAAATGGTCCATTGAACTAAGTCAATATGATATCACCTACCATCCTCGCACCGCCATCAAGGGACAAGCCATGACCGATTTCATTGCCGAATTCACTACCAACGAAGGTAAGGAGCAATCGGAAATAGCAGAAGACATCAAGTGGAATCTCTTTGTGGATGGTGTGTCAAGCGAACAAGGCTCGGGGGCAGGTGTGGTAATAATCACTCCCAGGGGAAATAAGCTACACTATGCTCTAAGGTTGGAATTCGCTGCCACCAACAACGATGCAGAGTATGAAGCAGTGATAGCTGGATTAGAAATTTCCTTAGAAACCGGAGCCAATTATTTGTGTCTTCATAGTGATTCTCAACTTATTGTAAATCAAATACTAGGAGAATTTCAGGCTCGAGAAGAACGACTCATAGCATATCTAAAGAAGACCAAGTTGCTTCTCGATCAATTGGATCGCTATTTAATCAAACACATCCCTCGGAAAGAGAACCAAGAGGCCGACGAATTGGCAAAGCAAGCTAGCATGAGAGACGAAACTATTTCCGGAACAGTGGCCATCTCAAAGCAATTGACCCCAAGTTTCGAGCAAGTGAATCTGATAGCCACAATCAAAGAGGAAACTTGGATGACTCCCATCCAAAAATACTTACAAGATGGCACACTGCCCGACAAGCGTAACGAAGTCAAGAAAATCTTGAGGAGAGCTTCCCGCTACACAATACAAGAAGGCACCCTTTATCGGCGCGGCTTCTCTAACCCCTTATTAAGGTGTGTCGCTGAAAGGGAAGCAAAGGAAATCTTATCCGGCATCCATCAAGGAAGCTGCGGAGATCACACTGGAGGGCAGGCTCTGGCAAAGAAAATACTCCGATATGGATACTTCTGGCCCACCTTAAACAAAGACGCCTTAGATTTCGTCAAAAAATGTGACAGATGTCAGAAATTTGTGAAGATTCCGCGGCTACCCACAACTGAGATTACCCAAATGACCAGCCCTTGGCCCTTTGCAATATGGGGAATTGACCTGATTGGCGAACTGCCAATGGGCCGAGGCGGAGCCAAATATGCTATAGTGGCAGTCGACTATTTCACCAAATGGGTGGAAGTAGAACCCCTAAATAAAGTATCTTTAGCAAAAGTTATTAACTTCTTGATCAAAAATGTTCTATGCAGGTACGGGGTCCCACTTAAAATCATATCGGACAACGGACTTCAGTTTGACAGCGAGGAGTTCGCCAACTGGTGCCAAGAGCATGGGATTCACAAAAGTTTCTCATTTGTAGCTTATCCCCAGGCAAACGGACAAGTCGAAGCTATCAACAAAATTCTCAAAACTCTAATAAAAAAGAAACTTGAAAAGTCAAAAGGCGCTTGGGTGGATGAACTTCCGACGGCACTTTGGGCCTATCGCACATCTTTCAGAATGTCAACGGGGCATACTCCTTTCTCTTTGGCATACGGATCGGAGGCTATGCTCCCAGTTGAAACTATAGTGCCTTCCCACCGTAGAATCCACTATAACCCAGAAGAGAACGAGGAACTCCTTCACATGTCTTTGGATCTAATTGAGGAAAGAAGAAATGATGCGGCCCTCAAAGCAGCAGCTCACAAGCAAAAAGTGGCAGCGCAATACAACTCCAAAGTCAAGCATCGTAGCTTACAAGAGGGGGATCTTGTCCTCAAGCGAATCTTCCCGTGCCCCGGAGCACTAGATCCAATCTGGGACGGACCATATGTAATTCATAAAGATCTCCACAACGGAGCTTATATTTTGTCAACAGTGGACGGAGAGGTGTTCCAGAGGGCATGGAACATCCAACACCTTCGTCGATACTTTTCTTAACTTGTACTGCCCATATGAAGTGAATTAAAAAAGAGAATCAGTGGACATAGGCATTTTCGTGCCGAACCACTTTAAAAACTTGTCTCTTTTTTAACTTGTTCCTTTGTGTCTTGGCTACTTGTTAACTTTATCCTTTTCTGTTAAACAAAATCCTGTGCATATAGCATTTCCATTCAAGACACTCCACAGCGCGACTTCACCTGGACAAGACCTAACAGGTACTATGCGAATCTATGCCCTTGCCAATGAGACACTTTTGCTCCGGCATCCCTCTGCTGTGGGTTAACTCATTGCTCGCGACGGCCCTTAAAGCCAACTGTAATGAGCCGATTATAAGCCATCGAGAAGGCCGACTATAGTCGAGGCAGCTCATTACGGCGTTCGGCTCGCCGGCAGCCGTGAACCTACTTTAAGCCCCAACATAAGGTGTGGCCAGCCAGGGGTAGTTCACGGTTGACGATCGGCACACACGCTAGCCGGCCACAGTACATCGAATAATACCCACGATTATGGGCCATAATGGCCTGGGTAGCTACTGTGCGCGATCTCGGCTCCGATGTGTCTTAAGTACGGCTGTGGTAAAAAAAGATAAACTCCCCACGGAGGCGTAAGATGGGTGACAAATGTCTCCAAGACCCACAACTAGGGAAAGTGACTGCAAAACCCGTTTGCCACGAACTTAAGCACATCGAAGGCCTTCCGTGATTGGAAGTTTTACTATTTCTTATATTCCTACTTTATTTAAAAACTTTCCTCCTATCCTCTATAACAATCCCTAAAGTACAGGACACAAGATAGGAGATGCTCGCTAAGAACTCACAATCGGATGGCGAGTCAATCAACTACATTCCATACTCACTCGTATAAGACATTCAAAACAACCGTCTACAACTAAAACATGAAGGGCGGTACTTTCTTCTTTTGTGTATAAATACATAGCTATAATTTATTCACATATCACATTAAACATTGCAAGGTATGAAATTACATGTTAAGCCAGAACTTGGCATCAAACACGATCGAATCACAGGCATATGCACAGCTATACTTCTTATGCAACACATCAAAATAACGAAAGCATTCAAATACAACAGAATCAGCCTAAGTTAAAAATTGCACGCCACGAATAAAGTTGTTTGTTACAAGTAATATAATTACAGCCTAAAAGTTACGTTGCTGATTTAAGACTAACATAGACAGCAATGTCAAGTAAACAAAAAATATCCAGGTCAAGTCATGGAGTCGGCTGCATAGGAGCTGCACCCTTGTCCTGCTGGCTCTCCGGGATCTCTATAACTGTGGAGTGGGAACTCTCAGCATGTTGACCAGGAGAAGTTGGTGCTCCGGAGGTCCCGCCTGTCCGATCAAGGAAAGAATTCATTAATAATAAGCAACCAAGTTACGGAAAGCTAAAAGGGAAGACTTACCAGCATCTGCTCCTTGATCATCATCCTCTAACTGCACACCTACCTCCTCAGCAGTAAGCAGCCGCATACCCTCCTTCACCGCCGCCTTCTCCTCCTTGGAGAATTGAGCCGTAACCACGTCCATTCTAAAGGCCATGCCACCCTCCTTATCTGCATCGGCCTTAGCCTCCTCCAAGGCCCTGAGATAAATCCTGGCCATGACTCGGGGGTAATCATCCATCCAAGATAAGTTGCCATGTTTCCAAGTGCGAAAGTATATATCCTGAAGCATCTCATCCATTATCCCCTCATTCTCCTCGAACTCCCTTATTCGGTCCTCAGAAGCCAACATCTTTGCAATGGCAGCATCCCTCTCCGATTGGTATCGTGAGTAGTCGGCCTGAAAGGATTTCTTCATCGCCTCCATCTCCTCCTTCAGGTTGGTTTGAGGAAGCTCTGCGGCCTCAAGTTTCTCGGATAACTCATGTACCCGCTCGAGATCCGCTTGCCGAACCTCATCCACCGTTGCAATAGCCATATCAATCCATTCCTTACAGACGGCCTCCATTTTCCGTTGCTCTGCCCTGCTGGCCTCTTCCACGGTCTTCTTTAATTGCCTAGAGGCGGCCTCATGTTGAGAGATCTGGATGGCCTGATCAGCGAGTTGTTTGGCCTGGTCGGAAAACCATTAACCGCAGTCGAATGTTAGCACTATCGATTTCTTCTCCGGCCTTGACCAGTCGAGCATGATGCCCCATCAGCTTCCTGGTTTCCTCAGCAACCCGGTCAATGTTTGCCTTAGCTTCATCCCCCAAAGTTACAACCCGAGTACTAAGCAAATCAAGGTCCAGGGACTTAGCTTTATCTAGTACTCTTACCATAGGATTGCGAGGGAGAAGGTGCTCACCGGTAGCCTCATCAAAGGTAATATCATGAAAACCAGGATCTAGATCCGGATGACCCACAAACGGGTTACGAGCCAAGCCGGGATGATCTATCGGGGTAACGGTAGGATTTTCAGATGGGTGCGGAGAAGGTATAAACTCAGTATTCTCCTCCGTGGCGTCCTAAAGAGGCTGAGTTGGGGGCTGAGGACCAGGTGAAGATTCAAACAAGGAGCGACTCCTTTTCTTCCTTTGGATATCCTCTTCGATAACTCCAAGAAGCGGACGGTAGCCGACTACATCTCCAGGACGGTTAGTCGGAGGCTTTGGTTTAGTAGAAGCCTTGAGGAGTTTGTACTGTTCAAGATGGTGCCGAACATCTGACATCTTGGCCACCTTACCCGCTCCTGTAATAAAAGCCAAGTGTTACAAGCATACATCGAGCTATAATTCAAGAAATACATCAAGTTAAGAAGAGTAAAAAGACGCATTTGTTATACAAACCCTGGGGAGGAGTAGGATATTGCAATAAGTCCTGAATCTCATTCCAAGACGGGAGCGGGCCGTAAAATATTTCTAAATCCTTATCATAAATGGAGTCGGCGGGAGTCAAAAAGTCACCTTGAATCACAGGAGTCGCCATAGCTGAAGCGCTCTTAGAAGATGAATCAGCATCGATCTCGGCCTTGTCAGCTTTCTTAGACTTCTCCACTAAAGCCGATCCTTCCTCCGACCCTTCAAAAGCAAGGCGGAAAGCATCATCTGTCCACTCCTGAATCACACCTGCCTGCTCGGAAGACAAAGCCCCTATTCCACCACCACTCTGTCCGTCACCACCATCATCGCTATGACCATCACCATCACCTTCTCCACCGCTTCCAGTCTCCGCCTCACCTCCTTCACCCTCGCCTCTCTCCTCCTCCACATCTTCCTCCTCCGGAACATCGGGACATGTGCTAGGAGAAGGTCCATCGGACTTCTTAAGTTTTTTCCCCCGGCAATTGGATGATGTGAGAAGGATTTCCTTTTACCACTCTTCGCCGTAGCCCCTCCTTTAGCTTTGGCGGCCCTCTCCTCAGTTGTGTCTCTCTGCTTGACCACAGACTGACGTGGCAGAATCAGGTTGTGCCCCAAAAGAGTAGCGTTCCTGATCAAATAAGAAGCCGCCCTCTCCCTTTCCGGAATGGCTTCTATTTCCTCAGCCATCCGAACCAGACATTCATTCTCTACAATCGCAAAGCCACCTGTCGCTAGCAAGAAATAAAGCACGTAAGGAGGAGTATTGCAGTCAGAACAAAAATTATAAATGAAATTCAACTTACAGCCAGATGTGAAGCGGCGGAAGGAAACAAAGTCATCTCTGACAAAGAACCATTCCTTCTTGAACATGCTAAATTTTGAATATAAGTCCAGGACTGGCTTGAAAGACACGGCCGATTCTAAGCTAATATATGGAGACCCCTTCTTGTAGCCTCTCAAGTTGTACAGGTATCGGATCTCCCGGTTGGAAGGAGGACGCCCGTATCTCCTCTGGAAGATGATGAACAAACTCACCAAGATGGCATAGGAGTTGGGTTGAAGCTGGAAAGGAGCCACCATCAAGTATGTGATGAAGCTGACTATCCAAGCATTGATAGGCGGGATGGCACCACACATGCAGTGATACCTACTATAAGCAAAATATCCTTCAGGGGGGTTATACGGCATCACTTCTTCCCCTGGCAACAACATATGCGCTCTGTTGATCCCAAAAGAGCGAGAAATAACATCAAGCTGCTCATTTTTGAGGGAGCTAGGAAAGCAATCAGGCGGTGAGTTCAAGAGCTCTTGAGGACCGTACCCGTCTACTAGCGATCTCGGGGTTGGTCCATATCGTTCTGGTGCTGCCTGAGCTGGGGGCACTATGGAGGACTCTCCTCGGTCCTTAGACTTCTTCTTGTCAGAACGAGTTTCTACTTTATGAGACATTATCTGCAGCACAAGAAAACATATCGTTAAGACAAGGAATGTAGAAATATAAACAAACAAGTACCTACAGTCTGGAATCTCATTCATAATTCAAAACATAAAAGTTCATTCAGTAGTTCGAGGCTAAGGGTCCGTTCAGCACTCATACTCCCCAAGTTTCATTCGGTAGTTCGAGGCTAAAAGCCCATTCGGCACTCATACTCCCCAAGTTCGATCGGTAGTGCAAGCATAAAGTTCATTCGAAAGTTTCACCTGGTCCGACAATCAGATCTGGTTCGGCGATGTGGTTGATTCGGCAGATAGAAGTTTGGTTCGGCTATTTCAAATGATAAGGAATAACAAAGGCGTAAGGCCCATACTTATAGGCAAACGTAAAACGACCGGACCGACCGGTTCGGCGTATGGGCCGAATGAGAGTATCCAAGCTAAAGTCTAAAACAAAGCGCGACATATGCAGACATATGCCCCACTTTGGGGGGCAAATGTTGGGCGTATCTTTCACAACCATGGAAGACCGAACCAAAACGAAGAAGGCACTACCAAACCAGAAGCATACCACCATCACCAGACCAGATCCACGCTCCCACCACCGGACCAGACCTCAGCTCCACTCACCACCGGACCAACACCACCGGACCAGATCTTAGCTCCACTCACCACCGGACCAAGACACTACCGAACCAACATTGCCAGGCCAGATCACGTCAGCCCAGGCCCACCAGCAGCTATATACTTCCAAGACCCCTACCCCCAGCCTCACTCCATAAATAGAGGGGTAGGGGTATAACAATGGGGACAAGTTTGAGAGCTCAAGCACGGATAGAACTTTCAAACAACTTTCATATACTTGTATCAAAGCTTTGTACTTGTAATCTGAACAGTAAAGGAGAATAACATATAAAGTGGACGTAGGCACATTCTGGCTGAACCACTATAAATCTGTGTGTCTTTTATAGTTTAGTCCCTACTTTTTACATATTTGCATAAATCACCCAGATCACTAAAAACAACATAAAATCAACTAAATCATACGACTTAGAGGTGTTTGCCCATTTTTTGTGCAAACACCAATCAATGAAAACTTCCTCGATGAACAACTTCTTTCAATTTCTATCGATCCATGGTATGCTGATATAGTGAACTACTTAGTCACTAAAGAAACTCCCTCATCTTGGTCCAAACAGGACAAATGCAAATTCATGTCCCAAGTGAAATATTTCTATTGGGACGATCCATACTTGTTCAAGTATTGTCCCGACCAAATCATTCGATGTTGCATCCTGAATAATGTAATAAAGAGTGTTCTCTTGTTTTTCCATGATCAAGCATGTGGAGGACATTTCGGTCCTCGAAAAACTACGGAAAAGGTACTTCAGTGTGGTTTCTATTGGCGTTCTCTTTTCAAAGACTCATTCGAATTTTGTAAAACTTGCGATTGATGTCAAATGCTTGGATGAATTTCTCGAAGAAATATGATGCCCCTAAACCCCATTCTTACTATCAAAATCTTTGATGTTTGGGGTATCGACTTCATGGGACCTTTTCCCAATTCCTTTGGAAATTTGTATATACTTCTCGCAGTCGATTATGTCTCAAAATGGGTCGAAGCTGTTCCTTGCAAAACCAATGACCATAGAATTGTTGTGAAATTTCTCAAAGAAAACATCTTTTCGAGCTTCGGCACACCTCGCACAATAATCAGTGATAACGGAACCCATTTTTGCAATCGATCTTTTGAAACATTAATGAAGAAATACTCGATAACCCACAAGTTATCCACTCCATAACATCCTCAAACTTGTGGGCAAGTTGAAGTTTCAAATCGTCAAATAAAATAAATGTTGGAGAAAACTGTCAACAAAAATCGAAAAGATTGGTCTGAGAAATTGACCAACGTGCTTTGGGCATACCGTACTGCTTTTAAAACTAACCTTGGGATGTCTCAATTTCGTTTGGTTTACGGAAAAGCTTGCCATTTACCAGTTGAAATCAAATACAAAGCGTTGTGGGCAATAAAGAACTTAAACTTTGATGTCGATAAAGCTGGCAAAAACTTAAAACTACAACTCAATGAACTAGAAGAACTTAGGAACGACGCGTATGAAAACGAGAAAATTTACAAAGAAAAAACAAAATTTTTTCATGACAAGTCAATCCTAAGAAAAACGTTTTCGCCTAACCAAAAAGTTCTTTTATATGACTCAAGACTTCATTTATTCCCTGGGAAACTTAAATCAAGATGGACCGGACCATTTGTGGTACGAACTATTTTTCCACATGGTGCCGTAGAAATAGAAAACCCCAGGGATGGATCGATTTTCAAAGTCGATGGTCATCGTTTGAAACCTTTCTTGGAATTGTCAAATAACAAAGAGGAGGAGCTCATGATCCTTCATGAGTCAAGCTACGTCTAGTAAGAATGTTAACCCTCATTTGTAAATATGGACATATTTTTTTCCGTTACACTCATTATATCATGCATTGACTGTGGGGACACAGTAAAAACTAAGTGTGGGAGGGAGTCTTATTTTCATATTTTTAAAGTTTCATGGCATTTTTGAATTTTCATTTTATTTTAACTTAAAAAAAACCTCAAAATTTCTAAATCTCAAAAACATTTTCTTTTTAGCATTTTGATTTATTTTTGAAGAAACACTATGGGATAAGTATAAGTTTTGGTTAATAAATTGAAATTTTTGAAAATTTATTTGTCTTAACAAAAATAAAAATGAAGTTTGATTACAAATAACAATGGTTTAACTAGTATATAGGAAGGTTCATATGTCTTAATTATGAAGTATATTTTAATTGAAAATCTTTGTTTAAAAGTGGTAAATTTAAAGTAAAGGACATAACATTTTTATCGTCTAAGTTAAATGGTGCTCGGATGATTTTGCAAAACTCTCTCTTCTTAATATATAAATAACATTTCTATATATGTGTATATATATATTAACATCAAGAGCCATGTGTTCACTCGCCGTGCTCTGTACCCTTCTCACATAAACCCGAAAGGCAGTGCACGATCGGTATATCTGGCCTCAGTTTATTTGAGTTAGGTGTAAGTATATAAAAATTCTTTTACTAATAACGCCTACAGTCAATAAGTGTTCACACTTGTGTGTTCACTCGCCACGCTCTGTATTCCCCTCACGTAAGCCCGAAAGGCAGTGCATGGGTGATATATCTAGCCTCAGTTTATCTGAGTTAGGTATATGTAAATATTGTTAATATCAAAAAAAATTCAGATAAGAGAGAGTAAGCAATTGAAATCCAAACGCTATTTTGACTTGTTTGATTTAACTTGTTATTGAAAAGAAATTAAAATACCACTTTGACAAACTTTGATAATCAACTAAGGATCCATTTCATAATTACATTGTGTTATCAACCGAAACAACTAGCCAAACTATAGTCTATCTGTTATGAAAACTTAATTTTTGTTAGAAATTTTGACAAGTAAAAGGACTTAAATTTCTTGATAATGACCAGAACTTATATTTAACTTATTTGTGTCGATTTGAAAGTAAATCCTTCATTTGTAAATACTTTCAAAAACTTGCTTTCATCCCATTGTAAATAAATCTTGCATTTTGTAAATGTTTCACTTTGCATTTGGATTTTGTGGGTAGTATCCACTGAAAACCCTCATGAGACAACACTCGTCCTATTGGGGACACCTAGAGGTTTAATGGCTTGTTGCATATGCTCAATGCAATCGTGCTCACTACGAAAACGGATTTATCTTAGTTTTCCTTTATTCGAGGATGAATAAAAAGATAATTGCGGGGGTATTTGATGTGCACGTAAATGTGCATATATATATATATATCCATATTTTATCAATTTTTATTTAAATAAATGTCATATTTGGGTATTTTAACATGTTTAAACCAAAATTCAATTATTTTCAAATCATCATATATTATCTTCATACAGGGGCAAAATGGTCATTTTTGTGCATGTGTCAATTTGAGAATTTTTACTTGGACATTTTTTTATAGGAATTTGGATGCATATGAAAGAGAGTTTCATGAAGATATATGCATGCACAAGAGAATACAAAGGAACGATGATGGAAATAATTCAAATACATTATCATAGAGGACCCCACCTACCCTCTTACCTAAATCTACAATTAGAAGCTAATGGACAACTAAGTGGAGGTTAAAGCTTCATGCATATTTGATGATGGATTAATTAGTGGCTAATGGTTACTTGGTGGCCACACTTCCTAAAGGGCATTTTAGGAAAGCACCTTAAAGATTGAATTAGGGTTTTATGCATGTATAAATAGCCCTCTTATGTACATGTAAATATCTTCTTACTCTTTAAAATTAGTTAGGAAATTAAGAAAGCAAGTTGTAATGTCAAAGTTTCATGAAATAAAAATGCCCTTTTGGTGGGGTCTTCCATGATCATATATTTGAATTATTTCCATCATCCTTCCTTTGTATTCTCTTATGCATGCATATATCTTCATGAAACCCTCTTCCATATGCATCCAAATTCCTATAAAAAAAGTCCAAGTAAAACTTCTCAAATTGACACATGCACAAAAATGACCATTTTGCCCCTGTATGAAGATAATATATGTTGATTTGAAAATAATTGAATTTTGGTTTAAACTTGTTAAAATACCCAAATATGATATTTAATTAAACAAAAGAAACGATTTTATGTAATTTTGGTTGTTAAAATGATGATTTATTTAAATAAAATGGTGTTTTATGTAAATAATAGTGTAAAATAAAGTATTTAAGTAAAAATAAGAATTTAATGTTGGAAATTAATTTTTAATGGCTGAAATATCTTTTATATGTGGATAAAACATTTTTGTAAACATAAATACATGAAGTTATGATAAATTATTTGATTAAATAATGAGAATATGCATAAAATGGTGAAATATGGTGTTAACATAGAATAACTTAGTTAGATCTTAACTAAGTATAAACATATATGCATATTGGGTAATGGGTTCAAGCCCAAACCCATTTCTAGAATGAGCAGGAGAGGTTGGAAATGAATTGTACGTTCATTTTCTCCTTTCTCATTTCTAGCTTCCTCTAAACAAACCAGAAAAGAAAAAAATGGCCGCCATTTCTCAAACTCAAATCTAGCTTCAAATTTTAGCAAAATCAAAAGGAAAAATTAGCAAATTAAAGAGAATAACAGGTAATCAAAATCAAAATCACAAATTAATTAATCTAGCTTCTTTGGACAAAAAATATCCTAGCTTGCAAGTTAAAATCGCTCAAAATCGTACTAAGGTGAGTTTATAACTCAATAGTTTAAAGCAAGTCCGTATGCCGGAAACTGCTATATTTTGCTTATTGTAAAACTATATCTGCTGCTTGAAAGTTTACAGTAAGAAATTGTCATAGAGTCCTTCTTTTTTTGCTTATAATTCTATGTTCTTGTCATGAATCCATGCCGGAATTTTTCCGGAATGTTGTCCATGTGTAGTAGTTTGTGCATGTCAAATTTTTACAGTCAAAATTATCTTGGAAGTGCTTAAAAACATTGCTCAAAAACTGGATCAAAGCAGGCAAAAATGCCTGTAGAAATCGCGACCATCAGGTCGACCAAAAATTATCAAGGGTCGACCTTAAGGTCGACCCAGACAATGCATAGGTTGACCTTAGGGTCGACCTAGGCAATACAAAGGTGGACCTATTGGTCGACCAGAGCTTGTTCATTTTTCCAGCCCGTTTTCTTTTGTTCTGTGCACTGTTTTGTGTTCTCCTGCTCATTCGAGCGAATATTGTGATCGATTCTTGTGATATTTTAGACTGTTTTAAAGGGCTTTAACCTATCAATAGGTAAGCCAACATTTTGTTGATCCGTACTCCGTATTGACGTGTTTTTGAGACGATTTCATATGCTGATTTTCAGTGTTTTCGATGATTTCTGCTGTTTTCGAGTACGTGTTTTCTAAAACGATTTTTAAATGATTTTTATAATCAAATAGATTTTGAAATAAATATTTTACAATATTTATAATTAATTTTAAAGCTATTAAAATTATGTATTCCCTATAATAAAGAGAATTTCAAAGCCAAAATTTCCAAACGTTTTCAGAAATTGTTTTAAAAACTAGTTTTCTCAAAGCAAATTATTTTCTATATAAAATACACGTTTTTGCACTCTTCAAGCGAATGAGAAAGTGATTTAAACAATTCAGTAAAACATGTGGTACCGGACACATGCGTTTACTTCTCCGATTAATTCCGGACTTGTTCGATTGAGGTTACACACAAGAGTGAAATTAACTACCTTATAGTAAACATTTATGTGAGAATGTGTGGTATGGAACACACTGTTGACACTAATTTGGTTACTATCTGGAAGTTGGTGATACTTTATTTTGGACCTTTGGGTTGATTGCCGGTACTGGACCTTCGGGTCATTTGGGCTTTTATAGTTGTTTGTCCTTCAGGATGTTTGTCCTTTTGAATGTTTGTCCTTCGGGACGTATTTGGTGCCTTATTTGAGATACAGTACTTGGCGGGCTTCGGCCATTCTATGAAGCACGTGTTATCTTTTGTCCAAGTGGTCAGGTCACTAGCGACCAATACAACATGGATAGCTAGCGACCCATAAGGTTGGGGCATATTTTTCTCGAACTCGTCCTCTGATATTTATCTATCGTCGAAGCATGCCGGGAAACTACGTGAAGAAATTTGGTCCGTTACAGCAAGCAATAGAAGTCAAGACCAAAGCTAGATGACCAACAACATGATCTGCCACAAATTCATAAAACTCTAACGCAATCACCTGGAAATCGACGGACGGATATTAAGAGCTATAACTTCTAGAGCACGCCTTGTTTACAATGAAGACGTACTCTGACTGGCAAATGTTATCTGGGTTAACCCAGCAGGATCCAACAAGAAACAGAACAAACTCGTGACATCATAATGGTTCAAAACTTATCCAGAGAAGCAAAGGCAAGGATTTAAGGAGAGCCAAGCTCTATTACTGAAGACAATGACTGAGGTCAACTAAACCAAGAGACCAGCATTCTTTCAGCCCAATCATTAGTTGAGTACAAATAGCTAGTAAACTACCATCAAAATGGAACAACGTGCAACGAGACTACGCAAGCAACGATGATACAAGACCATGGAACATTCCAAACTCCAAAATCCAAAAAAGATCTAAGTGCTTAGATCGCCTGCGACCCACTCCCTATGGATCGTTAGCGATACATGAAAAGTGGAAGGTCGCTCAATTGCATGGAAGAAGATAAGGAAGGAAGAAGTATTTTAAAAAAATATGCTAAGTGTATGGGTCGCTAGCGACCCATACACCATGGATCGCTAGCGACCCATGCTTCTCCACGAGTCTTCAATGAGCCAACCAAGCAATGCAATGGCTAAGGAGCCAAGTCCTTTGCTCGCGCACGAGCCAACTCTATGGGTCGCTAGCGACCCATGATTTTGGCTCGGATCGTGAGCTAAAGCCTCCTAGGTCGTTATGCATCCATCTGTGAGAAGTTGATGAAGTGGCCTGGCCCAGAAGTCCTCCGGTCTCTATAAATACCATCATACCTACAACATAAGCGGGATCTTCTCCGGACTGGTTGCTGAAGCTCTGTTGGAAACGTTCTTCACTCTCTATCTCCCTCACAACAATCTCTGAAGGGATTCACTGTGATTCTCTAGTGGATTCCAACTTTGGGGAATCAATCTACTTAGAGATAATCAAAGTCTTGTAATCAAATATATCTTGTAACAACAATCAGTCTATAATAAAACTATAAAGTGGACATAGGCTCCATTAACAGCTGAACCACGATAAAAATTCGATGTCTTCTTTCTTTTACTGTTCTTTTTCTATATCTGTGATCTGTGATATTGCCCTGTCAGAACTGGGCTGGTGCTTTCAAACTCAAACCAGGGTATTGATCCATTTTTTGGGTTAACACCTTGATTGTGCACTTCGTACATTATTAGATATAAACACGCATTAAAAAAGGTCTTTGGACCCAAAGCAATTGCGTTACTATTTTACATAGTTTCACATTAATTTCGGTCCAAACTAGTGTTTATATGCGTATCTTCTATCTTGCCTATTACATATGGACATTGGACTATGAACATAAGCACTATTTATTTAGTCCATCAACAAGCTTAATGGACTATTACACATATTACTACTTATCTTCTCTCTCTCCTTTGGATACATGACATGCGACTTTGAGTGTTCCATTTCAAAAGTCCATATATATTCTCGAATATATTATTCCAAGTGACCATAATAGATCTCGAGCATTTTGTTCCAAGTAACCTTAAAAGATCTCGAATATTATATTCCAAGAAAACATATGGGTCATCGAATGTGTAACATCTAAAGCTCATGGGCATTATGGACTCATCTCCAAATGATATCATCTTATACTTAGCCTTGGATGCTAAGTCTATTCTTGATTTAATCATTTCCGACTGGGCTATCCTTAGTTACATCATCATATGTGTTTGAATCAAGGATTAACTTATCATTCTTGGCATCACTGGTGTTACACAAATTTTTTGTCTAACAAAATACGTATATGTAATGAATTGATAAATCATGCCTACATATTCTGTGAATAATTAAAAAAATTAAATATTGCAAATATTTGAATCCGGAAAGTAAAGGTAAAAGTAGTCCCTAAATTAATAAGGTTGTATAGCAATTCCAGGTTTTTTGGTTAAACGATATATGTGAGTGAATGTGAATTGGAAGTTATTATAAATTAGGTTGGGATTTAAGTTATATTTTAATTAATTGGAATGAAGTATGTTATAGTGCAAATTTCTATAAATTATTAGTTTTGTAAACAAGAACAAACGTGTAACGTTTGAAATAACGAGGAATATGCCTAAAAGAAAGAGATATACAAAATAGGGATGTCTACCGTATTTTGTACCATCTATTTCAATAATAATGGAGAAGATAATTCCTTATAATTTCAAACGTAACACATGCCCTCTTTTAGATAAGTTAGGGAAATTTACAGTGTTAACATTTCATTTTGGAGGATGTAATTCCAATGCATTAAAATGCAGAAGTTTCTAAGTATAAACAAAATCTGCCCACCGAAAGGGGATGCCAGCGGTTGTGTATACATTGTACTTGTTATCCCGCCTTTTGGCAAGGCCGTGACACCAAGGAATTGACTGAAAATCCAAGACAGTCCGTCTCGAAGATCGGTTATACGCTGGTTTGCTATGGATATTGGTAAATCTAGTCCGAGTCCGGATCGAGCTACAATTGATGTGGCACGACAAACAAAGCTATGAAAGCCAACGTTCCAAATTTCAAGTCCATCCGAGTTCGTTAGCTCAAGATATGATTGATGCAACTCAAGTGATCACATTGTTCGTATCCATCAAGCAACCAGGAAGAAACCTCATTCGTATCGATCTGTTCGAATCCATCAGGCGCACATAGCTTCGTATCGATCAGGGGAGCACAGGTTCGTATCCATAGAAAGCGGCGTTCTTTGCATCCATCATCTCCAGCTTGTTCGTATCGATCAACCAACGTCCACTTTGTATCCCTTAAAACCATACGAAGTCGCTACTTCGTATCGATGCCAGTGATCGATACAAACAGAGCAGCGACGATCGATACGAACAAAGCAGTTACAATCGATATGAACAGAGCAGTTACGATCGATACGAACAGAGCTAAACTGGGTCGATACAAACAAGGCGCATCCATAATACATACTCGGTCGCTTGGCATAAAATGTGGATCGATCCCGAAAGCAAGCGCCACATCATCAGACATCATGTGCAGAACCATCGATACGAACCTATCGATACGAACAACATCGATACGATTTCGACAGCCTTCGATAAACCCAAACTTGCATCGATCATAACTCAAAATCTACAAGTCCAAATGCAACCAAATTTTCACAAGAGCTTGAGTACATCCTCAAGAATGATCATGATCGATCTTGAATCAATTGGAATAAATATTGATCGATATGAAGTTCGTTCGTATCGATCATGGATCAAGTGTAAATGGCGTGGGATCGATCTTGTGGGCCCACCCATGTGAGAGAAGAGGTCTCCCGAGATCTGAGTGAGATATTTGCAGCCTACGCCTATAAATAGCAACCCGGGACCTATAGAAAAAGGACTTTTGACTCTTGTACGTCTAGACTCTGCCGAAAACACCATTGTACTCAAGTTTTACTGTTGTTATTCTCTGTAAGCAGCAAGTAAAAGTTAATAAAAGTCAATCATTTCACAGTGGACGTAGGCCATACGCCGAACCACTCTAAATCTGTGTGTTACTGTGCGCTTTTCTTGTTTATTTTTGGTGTGTTTGTTAGATCTACCTCATTTTTCATTTATATTCTTCATTTTATCTTTTCAAACACATCCGAAGGGTGTTGTGCCCAATTTTGGTATGAACATTTTGATGCTTTCACTGAGAAAACCCAGTTTTTCTCCTGCTCGTTGGATCTACTATCGATATCGGATTGCATAAATCTAAGAAGAAGATCCAGATTTCCAGTTTAAATTTCTTCCATCCTATTTAGATTTGCATCAAGTCTACGAATGAGCTTCGCTACCCATCATGGTTGACACCAAGACTACCTCAACTGCCGCAGATCCAGAGGGACGGGACAGACAGAACCCCATACAACTACCTCCTGCCGATTAGAATGCTGTCGGACCATCAGATCCGCAAGGCCCTGTCACCAGGGAAGAATTTCAATTGCTAATGCAAGAGCTCACTTAGAGCCACCAACATCTCACTCAACAGTTACGCACCAACGCAGAATTAACCAACCAACTAAACCGTCAAAGACGAAGGAGATCCAGAAGGGATCGGGCTTCTTATTCATCCATTGAGAGTTAAGCCTCTTCTGACTACCATCATAGATCCACGCGCCCGCGACTGGACGGAAGTTACACACAGGCCACTAGGCATCAACACACATTGAATCTTGGGAAACTGAGAGTTGGCCCGTCAACCAGCCATTAGACTAGACCCTGCTCCCAAGGAGGTGCTACCCCATATCACTACACCGACAACCGCACTGCCACTGCTACTGATTTGAAAGTTGATGCTCGGATCCGACCCACCGCCAACGCAACCATACTACTGAGCCTTATGTCCCTGAAGACATAGAACCAAGGAGGCAAGACATGGACCATCGACCGCGACCAGCACCTCCTCGCATTGTGGAACCCGACCACACCTTGGCCCAACATGCTCAAAATGTCCAGATGTTGGACATCCCGACAATGATCCGTCAAATGATCCATGAAAGTCAGGGTCTTACTAATAACGACTAGGGAATCTCTCGAAGTCATACCCCTTTTACTGATGAAATACTCTATGCTGAACCACCTCGGTGATTCAGGATGCCGACTTTACCCGTTTACGAAGGGAGCTCTGATCCTAATCAACATATCTTGAAGTATGAATGGTTAATGAATGTTGCACGAGCCGATGATGCGGTTAAATGCCGAAGCTTCCCGATTTCCCTAGGGGGCATAACAACTTTGTGGTTTACCGTTTACCACCTCGATCTATCTCTTGTTTTGACCGATTAGCAACAAAGTTTATTGAGCAGTTTCGCATGCATGTCGCCAGGCCGAAAGATGTTAATACTTTGTCTAGTGTCACACAAGCTCCTGGAGAGACACTCAGACGTTATCTGGAGAGATTTCATGTTGCATGCGCTGAAATTAGTAACCCCAATGATAATTCGATTCTGATGGCACTGACTAAGGGGATCGACCCCGACTCCGAGTTCGGCAACTGGTTGGCCAAAATACCTCCTGCATCGTTGGACCGTTTCTATTCCAAAGCAGCCCAATTCTTGAGAAGGGAGGATGCAAAACAGTCTAGGAAGAAGGATAACGCAGGGCCCAACATGGAAGGAATCCAGAGCAATGTTGCTGTTAAACAAACTGGGCAGAGTTACGGAAAAGTACAACTGAATATACAAAATAAATAGAATCAACAAAAAGGCAATGGAAACCAAAACAAGAAATGAGATCAGAATCGCGGGCAACGACGTAGGGCCCCCATGTTTGATAATTATACCCCTTTGAATACGTCATTGGAAAATGTGTATCTACAGACCTGCAATACTTTTCTGTATAAGAAACCTGCTCCGAAACAATCATCAGAAAAACAGATCCAAACAGGGAAGTTTTGTAGATTCCACGAGAGCTATGGACATAACACAAATGAATGCCATCATTTGCAGGATATCATTGAAAAGTTGATACGTGAGAGAAAGTTGGAGCAGTTTGTGCGGGCGCCGCAATCCGTAGGTGCGGACCCATCGAATCAGAACCATATGCCAAATCAGATAAGACAGGAGGAACCCGCTCGTACTGGCGGGAGGTTGGTGATAAACACTGTTAGTGGTGGTCCACATCCAGCAGATAGAAGCTGGAGGGAAATGGAGTCGTATGCTAGCTCTATCAGGCATGCAGACTTTAAATGTTGTAGTAGTTTGGAAGATGGGGCTCCAGCCAAGCAACAGAAAACGATGACAGACGACATCGTGTTTTGAAACCGAGATGCCGATAGAGTCGAAGCCCAAACCATTGATCCACTTGTCATTTCAACCCAAATAGGTCATGCTTGGATGAAGAGGATCCTGGTGGACTGTGGAAGCTCAGTAAATATATTGTTTAAGCGAGCTTATGATCAGATGAAAATGGAAGCAAAGGATCTGAGGCCTTATTAGTACTGTATCCATGGCTTCAATGGAAGCGCGAAAATACCCACTGGGATGGTAGAGCTACAAGTGGAATTGCGAATTGCAGAACGTTGGAGAGTCCGGATACTATAATTTGTTGTGTTGGATGTAGATTCGCCATACAATGCCTTTTTGGGCCGATCGGCCGTAGCCGAGTTCAGGCTGCCATCGCCCCTTGGTGTCTGACTTTAAAATTCCCTACCGACAATGGAGTCGGAGTTGTTCAGGGAGACCAGGCTGCTGGACGAGCCTGTTATGTTGCTGAGCTGTGGGAGGCGCAGCGAAAAGAAAAGGGAAAGGGTGTAGAGGAATCTCTCTCCGTCCGCTTTGCTGAGAATTGACAATTGATGCCTGGGGCCAGGCCCGGGCACCCCAACCAATTCCCACGGGATCTTGACCCGAGAGATACTGAAAATGAAGATGAAAGTAAAGATAGTCAAGCTTCCCCGGCCAAACTAACGATCGATGTTCCGATCAACGATAATGACGATTCTAGAATGATAAAGATTGGATCTTAGCTAAGCCAACAGATGCAAGAGGAATTGGTTGAATTTCTCCGGGAAAACCTCGACGTGTTTGCCTGGACGCCCTCTGACATGTGTGGGATCTCGTTGGACATCGTGAGCCACGCATTGAATAATTACCCGCGGCATGTCCCGGTCAAACAAAAAAGGCGTGGTATGGATCCAGAGAGATCCGCCGCCCTTAAAGAAGAGGTAGAAAAGCTCAAATCGAACGGGTTTATCCGAGATGCATTATATAAGGAATGGGTGTCAAATCCTGTACTTGTCCGAATGCTAAACGGAAAATGGAGAACATGCATCGATTACTCAGACTTGAATAAATCTTGCCCTAAAGATAGTTTTCCACTTCCCCGGATCGATCAACTCGTAGACTCAACAGCTGGGCATGAGCTTTTATCCTTCATGGATGCATATTCTGGCTACAATCAAATACCCATGCACTTGCCCGACCAGGAGCATACCAGTTTCGTAACCAATATGGGGCTTTACTACTACAAAGTTATGCCTTTTGGACTCAAGAATGCTGGGGCAACTTACCAACGGTTAGTTAACCGAATGTTCGCTAACCAGATTGGAAAAACCATGGAGGTGTATGTGGACGACATTCTCATGAAGTCGCGATTCTCTAATGATCTTATCAAAGACCTGGAGTCAATGTTTAATATCCTCTGAGAATATAAAATGATGCTCAACCCGTTGAAATGTCACTTTGGAGTCGCATCCGGAAAATTCCTTGGGTTTATCGTCAATGCTTAAAGGATCGAAGCTAATCCTGAAAAGATCTGGGCAATTAGAAATCTGGAAACTCCGAGAACTATAAAGCAAGTTCAAAGCCTCAATGGGAAAGTAGCAGCGCTAAGCAGGTTCATCTCAAAATCCACTAACAAATGCATTCCCTTCTTCGACCTGATCAGAAAAGGGAAACGAAACTTCGAATGGACTACGGATTGTGAGGGCGCGTTCCGAGTACCAGTTCAACATCTTTCTACACCACCCATTCTGTCAAAGCCTATTGATCACGAAATGTTGTACATTTACTTGGTAGTGTCAGAAAACACTATCAGTGTTGCCCTAGTTCGGGAGGAAGATCGGATATATCGGCCAGTATATTACATTAGCAAGCGACTGACCGGGGCAGAGAGAAATTATCCAAAGCTGGAAAAATTGGCTTATTGTCTTGTTATTGCCTCGAGGAAGCTCCGTCCGTATTTTCAGGCTCATCCCATCGTTGTCTACACCGACCAGCCGTTACGATAGGTCCTTATGCGACCTGAGACGTCTGGAAGGTTGCTTAAGTGGAATATCGAGCTAAGTCAGTTTGACATTACTTACACTCCAAGATGAGCCCTTCAAGGACAAGTCCTGGAAGATTTCATAGCTGAATTCACTATCCCGGAGGACTTTGCCCGAAACCAGTGAATCTCCCAAGTATATCTGGAAGCTGCATGCTGATGGTGCATCAAATGACCGTTGCTCAATTGTTAGGGTTGTACTTGAAACTCCTGAAGGTCGATCTATATGCTATGCTTTAAAGTTTGATTTTCGAGCAACCAACAATGAAGCCGAATATGAAGCCCTGCTTGCTGGATTGAGACTCGCCGGAGATTTGAGAGTCATTTCTGTGGAGATTTATTGTGATTCGTAGTTGGTCATATGTCAAGTTCGTGGGGAATACCAGGCCAAAGACCAAAGGCTGGCTGCTTACCTAGCTCGGGTCCAGGAGATATTGAATATGTTCAATTATTATGCCATTTATTGTATACCCCGAGAGCACAATCAGAAAGCCGACTCATTAGCAAAGTTAGCTAATACAGGTGAGGCACAGCAAGTGGGAATCATTCCCGTGGAAACATTGTCTTCCCCGAGCATCGATTAGATGGAAACAGATTGGGTATTTGAGATCATTCCCGATAAGGAGTCATGGATGACTCCGTTCAGAAATCAGCTCAAGCATGGGACCCTGCCAGAGCGTAGGAGTGAAAAGAGACAAGTTCTTCGAAAAGCTTCGCGGTTCACCATCCAGAGTGGAGTCATGTATAGAAGAGGATACTCTGTTCCTTTGCTCCGGTGTATCGCTCACGATGAGATCAAACGAGTATTGCATGATGTACATGAAGGAGAATGTGGCGATCACACCAGGGGGCAAGCTCTTGCCAAGAAAGTGGTCCGATATGGGTACTATTGGCCGACCGTAAATCGCGGCGCATCGGATTACGCCAGAAAATGTAACAGATGTCAGAAGCACGCACGAATTCCAAGAGCCCCACCTACTGAAATAACTCAGATGGTCAGTCCATGGCCGTTTGTAGTACGGGGCATTGACATTATTGGCTCTCTACCTCTAACCAAAAGTTGTGCGAAGTACGCCATCGTAGCAGTTGATTACTTTACCAAGTGGGCGGAAGCTAAACCCCTTGCTAAAATCACAACAAAGAAAGCGATCAACTTTGTAGTGCGTAACATCATCTGCCGATTTGGTCTCCCACATACCATCATCACAGACAACGGAGCTCAATTCGACAGTGTTGAATTTAAGAATTTTTGCCAAAGGTTCCACATCCAGAAGAAGTTCTCCGCGGTTGCACACCCTCAAGCGAATGGACAGGTCGAAGCTATTAATAAAGTTATAAAGTATATTCTGAAGAAACGACTGGAAAAGGTCGGGGGAAAATGGGTCGATGAACTTCCTATGGCTTTATGGGCTTACCGAACAACCCACAAGTCCACGACCGGCCACACTCCATTCTCTCTTTCTTATGGTTCAAAAGCCGTTATTCCAGTCGAATTAGAAGTGCCTTCTCATCGTGTGACATACTATGATTCGAAGACAAATTCTATACTACTTGCCGAATCTCTGGATTTATTGGATGAGAAGCGTGAAGAGGCTGATTTGAGGGCAACCGCATATCGAAGTCGAGTCGCCCGATTATACAATGCCAAGGTCCGACCTCAAACCTTTGAACTCGGTGATCTCGTCCTCAAGAGAATTTACCTGATCCCTTCACATATGAAGCCAACCTGGGAAGGGTCGTATGTTATTGAATGAAAGCTCGGAGATGGCACATTCAAATTATCGACCGTTGACGGTCTCACTCTTCCAAGAGCCTGGAACAGTGAGAGTTTTCATCGCAACTACACATGATAGGCTTTGTTTATTTATTCAGTCTGTTTTTCATTTGCAATTTTTTTAAGCATTTTGAAATTTGAATTTGTAATAAGGCAACTGACTTTGCCATATTTTCTCATTTCAGCAATAAAATGCGATCTCTTCGAGCCAGAGCTGTGGTTTATTCAAAATACATCATATGACCATCACTATGCACGGAGAGCTAAGTTCCACCGTACGGTGGGGTTTATTCAAATAGGGAGTAACTGTGTGTTTGTACCAAAATTGGGCACAACACTCTTCGGAAGTCTTTGAAGAGATAAAGTGAAGAAATTAAATGGAAAAGGAGGAATTATCTAAAAAAACTCCAAATTTCAGAAATGAGAGTAATTAAAATGTAGGGAGACACAAGAATTTAGAGTGGTTCGGTGTATTGCCTATGTCCACTATAAAGTAGTTTGCTTTATTGATCTTTCTTTGATGTTTACAATTGATTTCAGCAAATTACAACGAATAACAATGATTTGCAGTAGTGAAATTCGTTGGTAGCAGCAGCAATGGAGTTCAGATCTGGATATGGCGGAGTCCAGGTGTTGGAGATCTCAAAGAGGAAGAAGAACCCCTTTTCTATTGGCTTTGGGGGTCTATTTATAGGTGTAGGAGGCTGATATTTCGCTCAGATCTCGAGAGACCCTCTCTGGCACGTGACCAGGCCTGCGCGCCCAAGCCCATGAAGTTTCGGTCCGATCCGTGATCGATACGAACAGATTTCGTATCAATCAAGATCTCATCCAATGGAGTCGAAATTTGGCGTGGACATTCGTTAGCATGCACGTAGTCTTCTATGAAAATTTCATAGCATTTGGACTTGTAGATTAGGAGATATGATCGATACGAAATGGGATTCCCGGTAGGCTGTTTGGTACGACTCACTCTGTTCGACTCGGTTCTACGTGACTCGGTGACATGGCGCTAACCTATATTGACTGCTGTGCTTTGCTCCTCATCGATGGACATGAAGTAGATGCCTTCAGATGGATGCGAAGACGACGAAGTGGAGCGAGTCGAAGTATTGCTTGAGGCGGAGCGAGTCGAAGGGAGCATTGATCGAGCGAGTCGAAGTATGTGTTGGTTGAGCGAGTCGAAGAAGGCATCTGTTGGAGGCAAAGCGGAGCGAGTCGAAATAGTCGCTTCTGAGTGTTGCGAAGCGAGTCGAAGAAGTCGCTTCTGAGTGTAGCGAAGCGAGTCGAAGAAGTCGCTGTTGATGGTTGCGAAGCGAGTCGAAGGGAGCAAGTCGAAGGCGCCGCTTCTGATGGTTGTGAACGGAGCGAGTCGAAGAATGGCTCGAAGAGGAGCGAGTCGAAATGTGCACTTCCTACGGATTCGAACTGGAGCGAGTCGTAGAAGGCTGTTCTCGTCCAATTTTGTATCGTTCACAACTTGGGCATACTAACTCGGATTGACTTGAGATTTGGAACGTTGACTCTCATGGCTTAGCTTGTCATGTCCTACCAATTTTGGCTCAATCCGGACTCGGACAAAATTCGTCGATATCTATAGTGAGCCTGTGTATGACTGATCTCTAGGACGGACCGTCATCGGTTACTAGTCAATTCCTTGGTGTCACGGCCTTGCTAAAAGGCGGGATAACATTTGCCCCCCAAAGTACGTCTTGTGAAAACATGATGTGCTTTGAAGTGCTGCTGTCTTCATTCTGAATAGTTATCGTCTTTTCGATGAAAGCTGTAATCTTCGACTGTTTTTCTTGACAACGTAAACTGTTGACTGTTAACTGCTGTACCCTGTATTGTTGTAATTCACTGCTGTATGCTAGCGATTAGCTGTTCGCTGTTGTAATCGTTATCAGATGAGTTTCTGTTTCTTGTAAATCTGGAATATTGAATATTTGTCCGACATACATGCATATATGTTAACCTGACTATCGTTGACATTTGAACGTTTATGAGTCGTTGTCAGTTTATTTTATACGGAATTCCATATCGATCCTCTCCTGAACCGACGTGAAATTCGCTGTAACAACGCTCGATGGTTGTTTTTTGAATATCCCTTCGTAACGATCCTCTCCTGAATCGATGTGAAGGGTTGAAGCATTGAGGGTGTCTTTCAATTAATTTGTGGATGCGAAGTGAGTATTTCGACTCGATGGAGTTGGCCTCTGGAAGTCATGGTTTTATGGATTTGAACCGGTTGTTCGACTCGGTCTTGGTTCGAACTGCTCTGTTCGACTCGGTCTTGGATTCGAACTGCATAGGAGTCGGAGTCGAAACGCACAGGAGACGGAGTCGAAGGGGAGCGAGTCGAAATGCACAGGAGACGGAGGAGCGAGTCGAAATGATGGCTTGTAATGCTGCATCGGAGACGGAGTCGAAGACAAGCGATTCGAAGGGGAGCTTCGCATCAACGCACTGGAAAGGGAGTCGAAACACGTGTTCGAAT
Organism: Allium fistulosum; assembly: GCA_030737815.1. NCBI lineage: Eukaryota > Viridiplantae > Streptophyta > Magnoliopsida > Asparagales > Amaryllidaceae > Allium > Allium fistulosum. The sequence continues at coordinate 1,076,387,915 of CM060901.1, read as the reverse complement.
CAACCGGGATACGAATCGTTTATTCCCTTCATTTTCAAGTCCATATAAATACTTTGTACTTAGCCGTTTTTCCACTTTTCACCTTTCGCTTTCCTTCCTTGCCTTCGTAACGCTTAGAAACTCGAGAAGAAAGAACAAACATCCTTGCCTTCGAACTGATTCATACCTTCAATTATTTAAACCAGTTGACAAATTTAGGTAATCCATTGAGCGAAAACATCGCGTAAACGAGGAGACTCGATTCTTAACACCAAATCAAACAGAGTCGTGGTCGATCGAAAATTCCTTGGCCTTAGCTTCGTGTCGATCTAGAGTAGGGGTTTCGAGGTGATGAGGCGGAGGCCTTCGTATCGATCGATGGTGGAGCTTTGCATCGAGTCGAATGCTTTGAATCTGTGGATCGATACGAAGGGGCTGCGTCTGATCGATTTGAAATGGTGGCCTTCGATCGAGTCGAAGTGGATGGCCTTGGGTCGAGTCGAAGCAGCGGTCTTGGATCGAGTCGAAGCGCGTGGCTTTGGATCGAGTCAAAGTGCGTAGCCTTGGATCGAGTCGAAGTGGCTGCTTTTGGATCGAGTCGAAGCGCGTGGCTTTGGATCGAGTCGAAGTGCGTAGCCTTGGGAGCGAGTCGAACTGGAGTCTTTGGGATCGAGTCAGAGTGTTGCGCTCCGATCGATTCGAAATCCTTAGCCCCTTGATCGAGTCGAACTTACATTCCACCCTTTTGACCGAGTCTGACTCATACGCACACGACTATAACTGATTGATGCGAACACGACTCTCGTGAGTAATATGAATTTAACACTTAAAAAATCTGAAATTGTCTACACATTTGAACAACTGACTCCGACGAGCTTCAAACTTGCATAACTGGACTTAATGGTTTCACCGCATATCTGATTGCCTATCGAAGCTCGTCGATGAAACTGGAACTTATCGAACTAATAACAGATTTTAACTTGGAGTGATAGTTAACAACTGGATGGCACGGTTGCGATGGTCAGCGATGACGGTCCTTCCGACTGAATTCCGAAGTCTCATCGTTTTCATGTTTTCCTCAATCCCGTAGATCTCTTCAAATGATATACAATACTGCACTGCACATCACATACTCACACACTTTACACTGAGGGATGCACGAGCGTTATTGCTTGTTTAACAATGATTTTTCATGAGCTAGCTATTCATGGAACCCTCAAGTTCATAGCAGCAGGAACTCCCGAGTTCTATTCCACCATCCATCGAGATACCGGTTATTGAAGTCGAAGTTATAGATCCGGCCCCGGACGATCATCTAGGGACTCGGTTTATTTGTAATCCGCAAGATTCTGTGCTGTCGGGTATCTCTGATGATATGTTAGGACGGATTTGTTTAAGGCACGGGTTATCGCTCAATGACGTGCTACTTCCTGGGCCAAATGATAGGCCGCATGATCCCCCGGAGGGGTTTACTGCTTTCAACCGTCACGCTTGCACAGCGGGGACACTCCCTCCCTTCAATCAATATATAAGGGAGATGTTATCGTTTCTTGGCATAGCTCCATCTTAGCTACATCCCAACGGGTATGCCTTGTTGAATAGCACCTTTGTCCTGTTTATGGAGATCCTTTTTCGACCGCCGAAGCCGATCAAAATCAGATATTTATTCAACGTCAAGAGCCGTGGAGACAGCCCTTCTTTCACCTTCTTGGAAGCGGTCAGAAACTGCCACATTGTACTGGGCTCCTGGGGAAGGCTAAGTTATTATAAAACCGAATGGTTCTACGTTCGGTGCCCCCCTGGATTTGCTAGGCGGTGGTTGGATAGACGTAGGTGTTGCCATTTCTCTCTCGAATCATTGAGATATTAGTAACTGACTTCAAAACTGACATACTTTTCCTTTTTTATAACTGCAATCTCTCGTCCTGACGGTGCATACTTCAGAGAGCTTGTTCGGATTCTTTAAGAGTTTCCTGGCGAAGAGAGGCATATCGACTTGGTTCTGTCTGATAGAAATTTGAGGACTGTCGGGCTGATAGAACGGAGGCAGAGCATACATCTGGAAGGGACACATAGAGTGGTCCCGAAGAGACGGGTGAAGCGCAAAGCGCCCACGGTCGTGATAACCGAGGAAGTTGATCCGGAGAGAACGCCTACCGATACCGAGCTCTCGGCCGGGCCTTCTTCCGATGTTCAAAATTCCGGAGGAAAAAGAAAAGGCAAGGCTGTTGCTCACAAATGCTCTAAATCTGAGAGATTTAAATCTGTGGTCGTGTCTTTGCCCGTCCCGGGGATTAGAATTGCAGAGGCTTCTCCCCCGCCGGTAGAGAATCTTTTTGAAGGGCTTGCCAATGTTCCGATTCCGGATTTTGTGTTGTCTCAACACGACGCCGGGATGAGGGAGCTTGATAGCGCTCTTGAACTGAGCGGGTCGCTTGCTACGAGTGCGGCCGACATTTCCGGTTGGTCGGGGGATTGCACATGCATACACTTCACTACACTACATGATTCACGACTGTAAATCGACCAACTCAAGAAGTCGCCAACCCTTTCTTCGTTTGTTATTCTCAGGTACTATGTCTGGAAGAGGATCGATGCTCGGGAATCTTCGCTCAGCCCGAAAAGCTTCTGGTTACTATGATTCCCGCAGGAGGGATTCAGATAGGGATCGCGATCGCGAATACTCTAACCAGGACAGGTATGGGCGTGACAGAGAGTATAGACATCGATCCAGATCACGCTCTCCTCCTCCTAGACTTTCGTCTCTGCCTCCTGTTCAAACTTCAAATCCACCAGAGCCTCCTCATCACAGGCCGTCTTCTCATGCTTCTAGGTCCAAAACTCATCTTCAGAGAGTCGAGACCACGACCTCCATGATTACAAAGCAGGTCCCAGCTGAACCCACAAGAGAAGGGGCCCTTAAATTGGCTCAGATGAGGAAGGATTTTCCGAATATCTGCTTCGATGGCTATGTCTTCCCTCCTCACTTAAAAAGAATTCCATCAGGGGTAGAAGGCATGATGCATGATTATGTCCACGACATTTACACCCAATACCGAGAGTGGGCAAAGGCTGCCAAAAAAGCTTCCAAAGTGGCCTTTGAGCGAGCCAAAGCGCTCGAGAAGATGGAGACCGAGCTCGCAAAAAGGGATCGGATTATTCAGGTACTCACCGCTGAGTCCGAGTCTTCTGGGATATCTGAGATTGAGGCCATTAAAAAGGCTGACGAAGCGAAGGCGACAATGGAGAGGTTGGGACAGACTCACGTTGCCTTGGTGGAGGAGATGGGCTACCGGAATACTACAGTTACCGCTGAGCGGGATGCGGCGGTCAAGGAACTTAATGAACTTAAGGCCAAATTCGCTGACATGGCCAAGGAAAAAGATGATGCGAACAATGCAGCCCAGGAGGCGTGCGAACAAGCTGTCCTGCTCAGGGACGAACGGGATGCGGTCGTGGCTAAAGTCCACAAGGTCGAGGCTGAGGTGGACGAAAAAGTGAAGTTGGCCGAGTCCAGGCTAGAGGCTGACATCGAAGACCTTCTTGTTGTTTACAACGCTAACGTGCTGAGGCACAGGGGTCTAGCCTGGCTCGATGATTTTCCGACGCATCTCTATAATGCTTGGGGCCGACTGGTCGAGGAGGAGAAAGAGGCACATCAGGGCGAGTCTGTGGATGAATTCGAACTCGAGAATCTCATTCTGACTGAGGACGAAAAGAAGATTCTCCACGAGTCGATGATTCTGCGTGAGAAGGAAAGACTTGGCGCCCAGCACTTTGAAGTAGGAGAGGGTTCTGGAGTTGACTACCATGAAGCAAGTCTTGAAGTTCCCACGTCAACCCAGCCCGAATCCTCGTCTGCGGTTGATCCCCAGGCCATCCCTGCTTATAATCCAGATCAACCGCGGATGTCTTCGGCTGCAGCGCAAGTCACTGATGCCGCTCTGCCGCCTACATATCTTTCTTAAGTCGACATCTTCGATCGAGTTAAGTTCTAACAGTTTTCTCATTCTTTGTCCAGTGATCGATGCCGCACCGGCCATGCCTCTTGCTACTCAAGAGCCATATCAAATGCAGGAGGCAATTGCGACCGAAGCAATCATAATGAGTACAGCTGCCCCGCTTGACGATCTGCAGGGAGGTACAATTATGTTTGACGAGCAGCTAATGGATGAACTCTTTCGTCGTCACGGCGATCCTCTTGCTGACCTGCCATCTGTCATGAGTGGAACTGATCCTGCTGCAAGTTCATCGATGCCGACCGCTGATGCTCTCAGCGGGGCTCGAGCAGTAACTGAAGAGGAGATGTTCGCTCAAATCGACGCTGAAATGGCAGCAGCAGCTCATGGTGGCAGTTTTGGAGGTGGGATGGAAGCACCGGGACCTGCTCCTCTTAGCATGATATCTCCCAGTGGTACTGTTTTCTTCACCAGCGTGCCCATTCCACCTTCTGTAATTGATCATGTTCCTCCGACTCCGCCAGCAGGTAGCATTCTTATTCACACGAGTTCGGAGGAGGACGTTGGCATAATGCCCTCGCTTGAAGACCAACCGCCGAAAAGCAAAGGCTCGAAGAGGAAGATTAGCGGTGGCTCCAGCGGGTCTACACCGAGGAGGAAGCCAAGGAAGAAGAAAGATTAAACATGCTTCCCTAGTGTATTTTGACTTTCATTTTGTTGGTCGTGTATAGATGTGGGTTCGGCCCCTGCTAGTAGGAATTTTGGAAACTTGTACACGAACTTCTTTTATAAACAATAGAAATGAAACTTCTCTTTTTTGGCTTCTTTTCTGTCATTGTGTATTTGTCCAAGTGTTTCAATATCTAAAGCATACTTGTGAAGTTTTAGCTTTTGGAATCAAGTTTGTTTTTGTTTGCCAAGTTCAGAAACTGTGGACATGGTTTACGACCGAGAAGCGAGTTGAATTTTGACGTTGCATTGCTTCAGTCGATGGTCAATGCTTAAGTCTTGCCCCCCAGTCTTGGTGGTGAGTTGTAGATCATCAATCGATGATCGTTTCTTACATATAACATGTTAAGTCTAGTGTCACCGAACGCACGTCTGAGGCAAGCGGAGATTGAGTAGTTCATCCATGCTCAATTGATTGTCGATGATCATATCCACACTCCAGGGATTCCCATTCATTTACCGGTGGTTGGTTACGCCGGCTTAAGTTTCAATCATATGTCCGCGATCTGGGGACTTGGAATTGGCATTTGTACTCCGACTCGCGCTTCGGGAGTTTGAAGCTGACATCTATACTTCGATTCACGCTTTGGGAACTTGAAGTTGGTGTTTACGCTCCGTTTCGCACTCTGGGAATCTGGAGTCGATGTTTGTACTCCGGTTCGCGCTCTGGTAACTCGAAGTTGATGCTTATACTCCAATTCACGCTATGGGAATTTGGAGTTGATGTTTATACTCCGGCTCGCACTCTGGGAGTTCGGAGTTGATGTTTATACTTCGGTTCGCGCTCTGGGAACTCGGAGTTGATGTTTATACTCCAATTCGCGCTCTGGGAATTTGGAGTTGATGTTTATACTCCGACTCGCACTCTTGGAGTTCGGAGTTGATGTATATACTCCGCTTCACACTCTGGGAATACGGAGTTGATGTTTATACTCCGCTTCGCACTCTGGGAATACGGAGTTGGTGTTTATACTCCGGTTCACACTATGGGAACTCGGAGTTGATGTTTATACTCCGACTCGCACTCTGGGAGTACGGAGTTGAATGTTTATACTCCGGTTCGCACTGTGGGAACTCAGAGTTGACCAAGGATGGTCGTGTATCAATCCTTTTTTGACTTTGATGTGATGGCTTGTCCCGGAGCTCGGGTTTCACTTAGCGAGTGATTGGTTGCATCGCAGTCACTCTCTATTTGAATAAATTCCACCGTATGGTGAAACTTAGCTCTCCGTGCATAGTGATGGTCATATGAAGCATTTCAAGTAAATCACAGCTCTGGCTCGAAGAGATTGCATTTTATTGCTGAAATAAGAAAGTATGGCAAAGTCAGTTGCCTTATTACAAGTTCTAATTTCGAAATGCAGAAACAAATTGCAAAAAAAGGAAAGTAAACTAAATTGATAAAGATAGCCTATCATGTGTAATAGCGGCGAAGGCTCTCGCTATTCCAAGCTCTTGGCAGAATAAGACCGTCGACGGTTGATAACTTGAATGTGCCATCTCCGAGCTTTCGTTTAATAACATACGGTCCTTCCCACGTTGGCTTCATATGCGAAGGAACCGGATAGATTATTTTGAGGATGAGATCGCCTAGTTCAAAGGTTCATGGGCGGACCTTGGCGTTGTACAATCGGGCGACTCGACTTCGATGTGCAGTTGCCGTCAAATCATCTTCTTCACGCTTCTCATCTAGTAGGTCAAGAGATTTAGCAAGTAATATAGCATTTGTCTTTGGATCGTAGTACGTCACACGATGAGAAGGTACTTCTAGCTCAACTGGAATAACGGCTTCTGAACCGTAAGGAAGAGAGAATGGAGTGTGACCGGTTGCAGTCTTGTGGGTTGTTCGGTAAGCCCATAAAGCCATAGGAAGTTCATCAACCCACTTGCCACCGACCTTTTCCAGTCGGTTTTTCATAATGGATTTTATAACTTTATTAACAGCTTCGACCTGTCCGTTTGCCTGAGGGTGTGCAACTGCAGAGAATTTCTTTTGGATGTGAAATTGCTTGCAGAAATCTTTAAATTCAGCACTGTCGAATTGGGTTCCGTTGTCCGTAAAAATGTCGTGTGGGAGACCGAATCGACAGATGATGTTACGAACCACAAAGTTGATTACTTTCTTCGTTGTAATGGTAGCGAGGGCTTCGGCTTCAGCCCACTTTGTGAAGTAATCGACTGCGACGATGGCGTATTTCGCACCACCTTTTGCCAGAGGTAAAGCACCAATGATGTCGATGCCCCACATTGCAAACGGCCATGGGCTGACCTATTGTGTTATCTCGGTAGGAGGAGCTCTAGGAATTCGGGCATATTTCTAAAACCTATCGCATTTCTTTGCATAATCTGACGTATCGCGATTCACGGTCGGCCAGTAATATTTGTATCAAAGTATTTTCTTGGAAAGTGCTTGCCCCCCGGTGTGATCGCCACATTCTCCCTCGTGCACTTCGTGCAATATTCGTTTAATTTCATCGTGAGCGGTACACCGGAGTAGAGGAACAGAGTACCCTCTTTTATACATGACCCCATCCTGAATGACGAATCGTAAGGCCTTTCGGAGAACTTGTCTCTTTTCACTCCTGCGTTCCGGCAGGATTCCGTGTTCGATGTAATTTCTGAGTGGAATCATCCATGAATCCTTTTTGAGGTCGGTTTCGCATACCCGGTCTATTTCTGTCCGGTCGATGCTTGGGGAGGATAACGCTTCTACGGGAACGAGTCCCATTTGCTGAGCTTCACCGGTGTTGGCTAGTTTTGCCAATGAATCAGCTTTTTGGTTGTGTTCTCGAGGTATACAATAGATGGTATAGTAATCAAACTGATTTAGTACTTCCTGAACTTGAGCTAAGTAAGCAGCCAACATTCGGTCTCTCGCTTGATATTCTCCTCGAACCTGACACATGACTAGCTGTGAATCGCAATAAATTTCCACAGCGACAATTTTCAGATCTTTGGCAAGTTTTAGGCCAGAAAAGTGGGCTTCATATTCAGCTTCATTATTAGTCGCATGAAAATCGAACTTCACAGCATAGAATATGGATCAGCCTTCGGGGGTTTCGAGTACAACACCAGCGCCCGAACACCAGTCGTTTGATGCACCATCAGTATATAGCTTCCAGACGTATTCGGGGGATTTACTGGTTTCGGGAAAGTCCTCTGGAATGGTAAATTCAACTATGAAATCAGCGAGGACTTGTCCTTGGATTGTTCATCTTGGAGTGTAAGTAATATCAAACTGACTTAGTTCGATGTTCCACTTGAGTAACCTACCAGACGTCTCAGGCCGCGACAGAACCTGTCGTAACGGCTGGTCGGTGTAAACAACAATGGGATGTGCCTGGAAATACGGTCGGAGTTTCCTTGATGCAATCACAAGGCAGTAGGCCAACTTTTCTAGCTTTGGATAGTTCCTTTCAGCCCCAGTCAATCGTTTGCTGACGTAGTATACCGGCTTCTGTATCTTGTCTTCTTCTCGAATTAATGCAGCGCTGATAACGTTCTCTGATATCGCCAAATATACGAACAACTTCTCATGGTCGATGGGCTTCGACAGGATAGGTGGTGTGGATAGATGTTGAACTAGCGCTTGGAAAGCGCCCTCGCACTCTGTGGTCCATTCAAAGTTGCGTTTTCCTTTTCGGATCAGATCGAAGAAGGGAATGCATTTGTCAGTGGACTTTGAAATGAACCTGCTCAATGCTGCTACTTTCCCATTGAGACTTTGGACTTGCTTTATGGTCTTGGGAGTTTCAAGATTTCTGATTGCCCAAATCTTTTCGGGATTAGCTTCGATTCCCCGAGCGTTAACGATGAACCCAAGGAACTTCCCGGATGCAACTCCAAAGTGACACTTCAGTGGATTTAGCTTCATTTTGTATTCTCGAAGTATGTTGAACATAGTTTTCAGGTCTTTAACATGGTCAGTGGAGAGTCGTGACTTCACAAGCATGTCGTCTACATATACTTCCATGGTTTTCCCGATTTGATTGGCAAACATCCGATTGACCAATCGTTGATAAGTAGCCCCGGCATTCTTAAGTCTGAATGGCATAACTTTGTAGCAATAAAGTCGCAGATTGGTTACGAAGCTGGTATGTTCTTGATCGGGTAAATGCATCGGTATCTGATTGTAGCCTGAGTACGCGTCCATGAAGGATAAGAGTTCATGCCCAGTTGTCGAATCTACTAGCTGATCAATTCTGGGGAGTGGGAAACTGTCTTTGGGACATGCTTTATTCAGGTCGGAATAATCGACCCATGTTCTCCACTTTCCATTCGGCTTTCGGACGAGCATGGGATTCGACACCCATTCAGGATATAGCGCATCTCGAATGAATCCGTTTGCTTCAAGCTTTTCTACTTCTTATTTAAGGGCGGCAGATCTCTCTGGATCCATGCCACGCCTTTTCTGTTTGACCGGGACATGCTGCGGGTCAAGGTTCAGAGTGTGGCTCGTGATGTCCGGCGAGATCCCACACATATCAGAATGTGTCCAGGAAAATACATCAAGATTTGCCCGTAGAAATTCAACCAATTCCTCTTGAGTTTGCTGGCTTGGCTGAGATCCAATCTTTATCATTTTCGAATCATCGTCACCATCAACTAGGACATCAATCGTCAAATCGGCCGGGGATGCTTGACTTTCTTTAGATTCTCCTTCGTCTTCAGTTTCTCTTGGGTCAAGATCCCTAAGGAATTGGCTGGGGTGCCCGGGCTTGGGCCTGGGCGTTAATTGTCATTTATCGGTGAAACAGACGCAGAGAGATTCCTCTACGCCCTTTCCTTTCTCCTTTCGCTGCGCCTCTCGCAGCTCAGCAACATAACAGGCTCTAGCGGTAGCCTGATCTCCCTGAATGATTCCTATCCCATGATCAGTGGGAAACTTTAAAGTCAAATACCATGGGGCGATGGCTGCCCTGAATTCAGCGAGGGCCGGTCGGCCCAAGAAAGCATTGTAAGGGGAGTCTATGTCCAAAACAATGAACTGAAGCATTCGTACTCTTCGTCGTTCTCCAACTCCCAACTCTACTGGTAGTTCCACCATTCCAGTGGGTATAGTAGCACTTCCGTTGAAACTATGGACTCGGGATTGACAAGGCTTCAAGTCCGTGGCTTCCATTTTCATTTGATCATAAGCTCGCTTGAATAAAATATTCGCAGAGCTTCCACTGTCAACTACGATCCTCTTCATCCAAGCGGGATCTACTTGTGCTGAGATGACCAGTGGATCGATAGTGGGGGCTTCGACTTTATCAACGTCTCTGTTTCTGAACACGATGTCATCTGTCATCGTTTTCTGTTGCTTGGTCGGAGCCCCTTCATCAAAACTACTATAACATTCGAAGTCCGCATGCCTGATAGAACTGGCATACGACTCCATTTCCTTCCATCTTTGATCTACTGGGTGAGGACCACCACTTATCGTATTGATAACCAACCTCCCGCCTGTACGAGCGGGTTCCTCCTGTCTTTCCTGATTCGGCACACGATTCTGATTTGATGGGCCCGCATCACCAGACTGCGGCGCCCGCACATACTGATCCAACTTTCATTCACATATCAGTTTTTCAATGAGGTCTTGTAAGTGACGACACTCATTGGTGTTGTGGCCATAACTCTCATGGAATCTACAGAATTTTCCTGTTTGGATTTGTCTCTCAGTTGGCGGTTTTGGGGCAGGTTTCTTGTATTGTATGGTACCGTAGGTCTGCAAATACACATTTTCCAATGACGTGTTCAATGGAGTGTAATTATCGTACATGGAAGCTCTATGCCGTGGACCATGATTCTGATCGCGTTTTTTGCTTTGATTTCCATTGTCTCTCTGCTGATTCTGTTTATTTTGTACGTTCAACTGAATTTTCACAGAACTATCTCCAGATTGTTTAACAGCGATGTTACTTTGTATTCCTTCGATGTTGGGCCCTGCGTCATCCTGCTTCCTAGACTGTTTCGCATCCTCCCTTCTCAGGAATTAGGCTACCTTGGAATAGAAACGGTCCAATGACGCAGGTGGTTTTCTAGCTAACCAATTTCGGAACTCGGAATCAGCATCAATCCCCTTAGTCAATGCCATCAGGATAGAGTTATCATTGGGATTGCTTATTTCTGCACACGCAGCATGGAATCGCTCCAAGTAACGTCTAAGTGTTTCTCCGGGAGCTTGCGTAACGCTAGACAGAGTGTTAACGTCCTTAGGCCTCGCCACGTGCATACGGAACTGTTCGACAAACTTGGTGGCCATCTGGTCAAAGTTAGAGATGGATCGCGGTGGCAAACGAGTGAACCACATGGTAGTGATGCCCCTTAGGGAAATGGGGAAACTACGGCACTTTACTGCGTCATCAGCTCTAGCAGCATTCATCAGCCATTCGTATTTCAGGACGTGTTGATTGGGATCAGAACTTCCTTCATAAATTGGCAAAGCTGGCATCCTGAAGTGCCGAGGTGGTTCAGAATATAAAACGTCAACGGTGAAAATGGTATGACTTCGGTAGATTCCCCAGTAGTCATTAGAGAGACCCTGACTTTCACGGATCGTTTGGCGGATCATCGCTGGTATATCCGGCGTTCGGATACTTGGAGCATGTTGTGCCAAGGTGTGGTCGGGTTCCACAGCGCGAGTCTGGACCGGACGCGGTCGACGGTCCGTGCCTCGCCTCCTCGGTTCAACATCCTCAGGGACATAAGGCTCAGGAGTCTGATCCCGTTTGTTACGTTGAGGATCAGCTTGGCTTCTAGCATCACCTCCCCATCCGGCAGTGGTGGTAGTAGCAATGTTGTCTGTAACATGGTAAGGAGCAGCTCCTCCTCGAGTTGAAGGTTCTGTACGAAGACTAGCGGATGGTCCAGCTCTAGGTTGCCCAAGGTTCGAAGCAGGTTGGTGTCCCGTGGCTTGAGTGTAGCTTACACCTAGCCGTGGACGTGTGGATCTGGTTTGGCCATCGGAGGAGGCTAAACTTTCTGTAGAAGAATGAGAACCTTGGTCTCTTTTGGATCTTCTTCGCCTTTGGCGATTTAGCTGGTTAGTCAACTCTGTGTTGGCGCGTAGTTGTTCAGTTAGCTGCTGTCGACTTTGGGTCAACTCTTGAAGCAATGTCTGGAATTCTTGTCTAGTGATTGGACCTGATGGATCTAAAGGTCCTGCAACATTTTGGTTGGATGGAGGTGATTGCATGGGATTTTGTCGGTCACGTGCTCCTTGTTCAGCAGCTGCAGAAGTGGTACGTGTGCTCACTATATTGAATTAATGAAGTCCTTTCCTAGATCTGATTGCAAATCTGAATAGAATGGGAGGGCTTCAAAGTTCTAGATTTGGATCTTCTTCTTAGATTTATGCAATCCAATATAGATAGGAGATCCAAAGGGCAGGAGAAAAATTGGGTTTTTGTCAATGAAAGCACCAAAGTGTTTGTACCAAAATTGGGCACAACACTCTTCGGAAGTCTTTGAAGAGATAAAGTGAAGAAATTAAATGGAAAACGAGGAATTATCTAACAAAAACTCCAAATTTCAGAAATGAGAGTAATTAAAATGCAGGGGGACACAAAAATTTAGAGAGGTTCGGCGTATTACCTACATCCACTATGAAGTAGTTTGCTTTATTGATCTTTCTTTGATGTTTACAATTGATTTCAGCAAATTACAATGAATAACAATAATTTGCAATAGTGAAATTCATTGGTAGCAGCAGCAATGGAGTTCAGATCTGGATCTGGCGGAGTCCGGGCATTGGAGATCTCAAAGAGGAAGAAGAACCCCTTTTCTGTTGGCTTTGGGGGTCTATTTATAGGTGTAGGAGGCTGATATTTCGCTCAGATCTCGGGAGACCCTCTCTGGCACGTGACCAGGCCTGCGCGCCCAAGCCCATGAAGTTTCGGTCCGATCCGTGATTGATACGAACTGATTTTGTATCAATCAAGATCTCATCCAATGGAGTCGAAATTTGGCGTGGACATTCGTTAGCATGCATGTAGTCTTCCATGAAAATTTCATAGCATTTGGACTTGTAGATTAGGAGATATGATCGATACGAAATGGGATTCCCGATAGGCTGTTTGGTTCGACTCGCTCTGTTCGACTCACTCTGTTCGACTCGGTTCTGCGTGACTCGGTGACATGGCGCTAACCTGTATTGACTACTGTGCTTTGCTCCTCATTGATGGACACGAAGTAGACGCCTTCAAATGGATGCGAAGTCGACGAAGTGGAGCGAGTCGAAGTATGGCTTGAGGCGGAGCGAGTCGAAGGGAGCATTGATCGAGCGAGTCGAAGTGTGTGTTGGTTGAGCGAGTCGAAGAAGGAATCTGTTGGAGGCGAAGCGGAGCGAGTCGAAGTAGTCGCTTCTGAGTGTTGCAGAGCGAGTCGAAGAAGTCGCTTTTGAGTGTAGCGAAGCGAGTCGAAGAAGTCGCTGTTGATGGTTGTGAAGCGAGTCGAAGGGAGCGAGTCGAAGGCGCCGCTTCTGATGGTTGTGAACGGAGCGAGTCGAAGAATGGCTCGAAGAGGAGCGAGTCGAAATGTGCACTTCTTACAGATTCGAACTGGAGCGAGTCGAAGAAGGCTGTTCTCGTCCAATTTTGTATCATTCACAACTTGAGCATACGAACTCGGATTGACTTGAGAGTTGGAACGTTGACTCTCAGGACTTAGCTTGTCATGTCCTACCAATTTTGGCTCAATCCGGACTCGGACAAAATTCGTCGATATCTATAGTGAGCCTATGTATGACTGATCTCTAGGACAGACCGTCAATGGTTACTAGTCAATTCCTTGGTGTCACGGCCTTGCCAAAAGGCGGGATAACACTGTGATACGACTGGTTACTCGCTAAGTGAAACCCAAGCTCAGGAACAAGTCATCACACTGAAGCCAAAAGAGGATTGATACACGACAATCCTCTAAATAACTCCATATTCCTAGAGTGTGAACTGGATTATAGACTTACAGATACGGCCTCGAAGAGGGTGGATCCGTCCACCCAACGACTTCGCCCGTATTCAAACCAAGTTCGAGGAGGATGGACCCATCCGTCTAACAACCTTGCTTGTTAACTCAGGATGGATGTGAGTCGACCATCCACGATCCTGATAAATCCGTCGTTCCCAAAGTGCAAACAAAATCCTAGAGCCTAAACAGATGTGACCGACCATCTGTCGGCTAACTCCAGATTCCCGCAGTGTGAACTGGAGTATAAACATCAACTAACTCCAGATTCCCAGAGTGCGAACCAGAGTGTCAACACCAACCAACTTCAGGTTCCCGGAGTGCGAACTGGGGTGCAAACGTCAACTAACTTCGGATTCCCATAGTGTGAACCAAGGTATCGACAATAATTAACTCTAAGTCCTTGGAGCATGGATTGGAGTATAAACCTCGACTAACTCTAAACCCCAGAGAGTGGATTGGAGTTTAGACACAAACCGGATGTGAATCGATTATACGTAAGACAACTCTGAATCCCCGGAGTGTGGTCAAAATATAAACATCGAATAACTCTAAATCCCCATAGTGTGGATTGGAGTATAAACGCAAACCGAGTGTGACTGACCACCCATGACAATAACTTAAGTCCCTAGAGCGAGGACGTGTCCAAAAAACCTTGTGTAGTTACGGCAGACCAGCGATCTACAAGTGCAATCCCCAGAGCGGTGATGCGATCACCGATAGAGGAGCAATTGTGATTCGACCACCTGAACTCGTCCTGTTTCATTTCTACTTCAGCGAAGTTTTGCTCGATATATTAAAGGAAATCAACGATTGTTAATCAATCTTTTTAATTTCTCCCCAGAACTAGGGGCAGAACTTAAGTATCAGCCACTGATTGGGACGATGCTATATCGGAGTTCGACTTAGCGCTCGATCGCGACCCAAAATCGTGACTCTGGAACTTAGCAATTAAACACGGGTCTGGTTTAAAGGCTAAAAACTCTATAAGTGTGTTGAATGAAAGTTCAAACATTGAAGCACTTTAACAAGTGAACACAAATTGAGCTGAAGACAAAATAAAATTTTATTTCAATTATTTTTTAGAAGAAAAAAGGTATGTACAAAACTATACCAAAGGTCCTACTAGCGGGGGTCGAACCCGCATCTATACATGACCTAAAAAAGAAAACAAAAGTAGATTCCTGTCTATTTACCAAAAATGAGCCGAAGGGACATGTCTATTCTTTCTTCTTTCTCGGCTTCTTCTTCGGAGTCCACCCGCTGGATTCGCCGCTTGGTTTCCTTTTCGAACCCTTGCCTTTTGCCGGCCGATCTCTAGTTGGGGGCATTATATCAACTTCCTCCTCCGAACTTAAGTGAATAGGAATGTTTCCCAAAGGTGGAGTCGGAGGAATAGGATCAATGTTAGCGGGCGGAGGAGGCACACTTGTATCAATGACCGTCCCTCCCGGGGAGATCATCCGCAAGGGGGCTGGGCCAGGTCCCGCCATTCCGCCTCCAAAGTCACTACCCTGCACAGCTGCCTCCATCTCAGCTTTGATTTCGGCTATAATCTCCTCTTCGTGAAGTGTGTGCGCATCGTTGGGGATGCCCGCCGTTGGGGCCAAAGAACTAGTCATTGGCGCACTTCCACCCATAACAAATGGCAAATCGGCAAAGGGGTCACTATGATGACCGAGAAGTTCCTCCATCATCTGTTCAACGAAAGTAAGTGTGTTTCCCTGTGCTCTGTCAATTGGTACCATGGTCGTTGTGGTGGTCGCTTCTGTTATGATGGCCTCATGTGCATGATGTGATTCTTGAGCTACAAGAGGCATGACTGATGTGGCTCTGATCACTGGTTAAAAACAAGGGAAGGACTGTTAATAATTATTTCAAGTAACGCTTCCGATTTTGAATAAGCATAAAGAATGTTCAGAGTACCTTCCTTAGTTTGGCTCGCGGGTGGCGGAACAGCTTCAGAGACTTGCTCGCGAGCTGGAGAAAACTGCAATTGATCCAGGTTATAATCAGGAACGGGCTGAGGATCAACTACAGATGTGGATTCAGGCCGAGTTGGTGCAAGAGTTTCAGAACTTATATCATGGTGCTCGACACCGGAGCCTTATCCAACCTCTGACTGTTAAGCGCCAAGTTTCTCTTTTTCATAAGAGATCATCGTATCATGGAGAACTTTCCGTTCATCTTCGTTCAACACCCGGTTCTCGAGCTCAAACTCATCAACCGATTCCGCCTGTTGTTCAGTTTTCTCATCCTTCACCAACCGGCCCCAAGCATTATACAGGCGTGTTGGATAATTATCGAGCCAGGTTAGATCCCTGTACTTCAGTACTTTGGCATTGTACGTAATCAGAAGATCTTCAATATCGACCTCTAATCTAGCCTCTGCCATCTTAATTTCCTCCTCAACCTTGGCCTCAGCCTCCCGAACTTTAAGTACGGCCGCATCCTTTTCGTCCCGAACTTTAAGTACGTCTCCTGGGCTGCTTTGTTTACGTCATCCTTTTCCTTGACGATTTCAGAAATTTTGGTTTTAAGCTCGTTAAGTTCCTTCAACGCAGCATCCCTTTCAGCTGTGACAGTGGTGTTCCGGTGGCCCATCTCCTCGACCAATGCGAAATGCGTTTGTCGCAACCTTTCCATGGATTGGTTTGCCTCGTCGGCTTTCTTGGTAGCCTCTATTTCAGATTTGCGGGAAGACTAAGCTTTATTCTTTAGCACTTGGATTATACGGTCCTTTTGGGCGAGGTCGGTTTCTAACTTTTCAATTGTTCTTGCTCGCTCAAAAGCCACCACTGATGTTTTGCTGACAGTTTTCATCCACTCTCGATACTGGATATATATGTCGTGAATGTAATCGTGCATAGTCTGCTCCGCCTCAGCTGGAATTCTCTTCAAATGCGGAGGGAAGACGAAGCCATCAAAACAAATGTTAGGGAAGTCTTTCTTCAACTGGGTGATTCTGATCGCTCCTTCCCCAGTAGGCTCAGTAATGGCTTGTTCTGCGACAATAGGAGTTTTGGGCTCGGTTCTACGACGTTGTGGATCGGGTCTGGGAGCTTAAGAAGATGGTTTTGATGTGGAGGCACTAGAGACTGTTTCCCATGACCGGAGGGTGGTGTTGGAGCCCGAGGAGGTGGAGAGCGTGATCGGGAGCGATATCTATATTCTCTGTCTCTATCTCTCTCCCTCTCATAACGCTCTTGACTAGAATAACCGTGATCGTGGTCTCTATCAGCTTCCCTCCTACGGGACTCATAGTATGAACTCAATGACTGGCGTGCTGAACGGAGGCTTCCAACCATAGAATCTCGCCTAGTCATAGTATCTGTAGGATAAAAGAAAAACAGAGTTAGTGATCTCTAGAGGTGAATATCTTGTGATTGGAAATAGTGTAGTGCCGTGAAGTATATGTGTGTGCAACCCCTCGACCAACCGGAAATGTCGGCCACGCTTATGGGAAGAGACTCGCTTAAATATAGAGCACTTTGAAGCCCCTCCAATCCGATGTTGTCTTGAAGTGGCACATAGTCCGGAATCGGAATATCGGCAAGTCCTTCAAACGGATTCTCTACTTGCGAGGGAGGAGCCTCCGAAATTCTAACACCGGAGGCTGGTAGGGACACAACTACGGATTTCCATCTCAAAGATTTGTGACACTTATATGCTGTTGCCTTGCCTTTTCTCCTTCCCTCTAAACCCTAAAAACTGTTAGAAGGCCCAGCTATGTGTTCGTCGTCAGTGGGCGTATTTTCTTCGTCGCCTTCCTTAGCTATTACAACCCCGGACGCTTTATGCTTCACCCGCCTCGTCGGGGTTGCCCTAAGCATTCCTTAAAGTCTTATGCTTTGGTTACGCTCGATTAGCCCAACGATCCTCAAGTTTCTATCTGTTAGCACCGAGTCCATATCTTTCATTTCGCTCGACACTTCCTGAAGAATCCGCACTATTTCTTTAAAGTGAGCACCTTCGGGTCGTGGAATTACAGCTGTAAAGGAAAGAAGATATTAGTTTCAACGTCAAATTATGACCATCCCGTTAACTACTGAAAAAATTGCAGCACTAGCGTCTGGCTAACCATCGACTAGCGAACCCTGGAGGGCATCGGACGTAGAACCACTCTGTTTTGAAGTAACTGAGCCTGGTCCAGGATCATGTCACCACTTGGCAGTTCCTGACTGCCTCTAGAAATGTGAATGAAGGACTGTCTCCCCGACATTTTAACATTAAACAGATATCTGATTTCTTCCGGGGTCGGGGGGCGGAAAAGATGTTCCATGAAGACGATGAATAGACTGTTCAACAGTGCATATCCATTTGGACGTAATTGTGATGGAGCGATTCCAAAGAAAGAAAGCACTTCCCGGATATACTGGTTGAAGGGAGGAAGTGTTCTCACGGTGCACGAATGGCGGTTAAAGGCCATGAATCCTTCTAGGGGAGAGTGTGGCCTGTCATTTGGTCCGGGTAGCATGACGTCATCTAATGATAAACCGTGCCTTAAACATATCTGCCCCAATGTATCTTCAGAAACATTGGAAGGTATAGATTCTTATGGGTTTGTAATAAAAGTTGCTCCGGGCAGCTCGTCCAGAGCTAGACCTATTACTTCGGCTGCGATGGCCGGGATCTCTATTATCAAAGAAGACGAGCTTTGAGGCTCATGCTGTGAACTTGTAGATTCCTTAACAAATCAACTCACTAAAAACCATCGTTAGATGATAATAAGCCCGTGTGTTCCCCAGTGTGAAGTGCATGAATGTGTTATGCGGTGTAGTGCAGTGCTACGTAATACTTAATAAATTCTACAGAATTTGAGAAATGTTCAAATGATAAGACTTCGAGATTCGACCGGAGCGACCATCATCGTTGACCATCACAACCGTACCATTCAGGATTAGGAGACCGATCCAAGTTAAATTTCGTTAAATTTTGTTAAGTTACAGCTCCATCGAGGAGCTTCGAAAGTCAGTCAAATATGTAGTGAAACGATTAAGTCCGGTTATGCAGGGCAGAAACTCGTCGGAATCAAATGTTCGAGTACGAAAAGAAAATTTTATATCCGTCGAGGTCCAAACTTGGGTCGATCAGTAAAAAACTTTAGTTTCATATCGATCAAAACTTATTAACTTCATATCAATCGAAACTCAACGATTTTGTATCGATCAGGTTATACAGTGTTTCGTATCGATCAAGGATTGCTGGCCTCGTATCGATCGGGTTATATAGTGGTTTGTATCGATCGAAGACTATGAGATTCATATCGATCACCTACCATGAGTTTCGTATCGGTCATTGGCTCTTTGATTTCGTGTTGATAGCCTCGAATCGATACGAATGGTCACCACTTCGGATCGATGCGAAATTCATCGTTTCATCAATCAATTCTTCATCGATACGAGCCTTATGCCCCATATCGATACAAAGCCAAGTCTTCTCTTTCCTTTCATCGATACGAAATTGAAGATGTACATCCCTCCACACTTCGTCTTCCCCGATCAACTCAGATGCTATTTCTACCTTCTCCGGCCAAACTCCGGCCTCAACGCGACCGGAATCGACCACAATTGTGAATGTGATGGTGCTAGATCTCGGAATCTCATCATTTGAGTGTGGATTAATAGTTCAATTACCTAATTTGAGCGATTAAGTGGATTAAATTACTTGAAGGCAAAAGGCAGTTTTAATTTTCGAATACTCGAAGAGATACGAAAGCAAGACAGCAGAATGAACAAGTGAGAAAAATGCCTAAGTACAAAAAGCATTTATATGGCTCGACCCTAGGTGAATGGCGATTCATCTCCCGGTGTAAAATGACCGATTGGAGCGGTCTGTAATGCAATCGATACGAAAAGTCCTCTTTGCATCCTTCCACTCGATCGCTACGACATAACCATTCTGTATCCATTAGCCATCGATCCAGATCATAGCCATTTCGACCCATTAATGAATGCATCGATACGAGATGATGAGTTCGTATCCATCAACCTAAAAACTGTAAACGTTCGTATCCATCAATATGAAATATTCCAAAGAGCTATTAACATGTATTAATGTCATCGATACAAAGATAATCTTCCAACTTCTAAAATCGATCCAGGAGAGGATTGATATGAAGGGATACATCAAAACAACCACTAAGTGTTGTTACAGCTCAAATTTCACATCGATTCAGGAGAGGATCGATACGGAATTCGATAAGAGAAAACTGGCAATGACTCGTGAACGTACGAACGTTAAAGGGAGCCAGGATAAAGTATGATTTATGTGCAACCAACTAACATTCGATTTTTAAGATTCACAGGAGTTGAATGTTCACCTGGTGACAATTACAACAACGGACGACAGTTTGCTATCATTCGATACTTAGTTACAACAGTGCACGGTAAAACAATTGGCAGTCAACAATTGATATTACTAAAGATCAGTCAAAGGTTATATTTTTCGACGAAAAGAAAACAACCGTTCAACCAGTCAGATAGAAATGTTTAGAATGAAGATTACAACTTTTCAAAGCACGCCATGTTCTCACAAGACATACTTTGGGGGGCAAATGTTATCCTGCCTTTTGGCAAGGCCGTGACACAAAGGAATTGACTGAAAATCCAAGACAGTCCGTCCCGAAGATCGGTTATACGCAGGTTCGCTATGGATACCGGTAAATCTGGTCTGAGTCCGGATTGAGCTACAATTAATATGGCACGATAAACAAAGCTATGAAAGCCAACGTTCCAAATTTCAAGTCCATCCGAGTTCGTATGCTCAAGATATGATCGATGCAACTCAAGTGATCACATTGTTCATATCCATTAAGCAACCAGGAAGAAACCTCACTCGTATCGATCTGTTCGAATCCATCGGGCGCGCATAGCTTCGTATTGATCAGGGGTGCATAGGTTTGTATCCATAAAAAGTGGAGTTCTTCGCATCCATCATCTCCAGCTTGTTCGTATCGATCAACCAATGTCAACTTCGTATCCATCGAAACTATACGAAATCGCTACTTCGTATCGATCGGCCAGTGATCGATACGAACAGAGCAGTGACGATCAATACAAACAAAGCAGTTACAATCGATACGAACAGAGCAGTTACGATCGATACGAACAGAGCAAAACTGGGTCGATACGAACAAGTTGCATCCAGTATATGGACTCGGTCGCTCGGCATAAAATGGGGATCAATCCTGAAAGCAAGTGCCACGTCATTAGACATCACGTGCAGAACCATCGATACAAACCTATCGATATGAACAACATTGATACGATTTCGACAGCCTTCGAAAAACCCAAACTTTCATCGATCATAACTCAAAATCTACAAGTCCAAATGCCACCAAATTTTCACAGGAGCTTGAGTACATCCTCAAGAATGATCATGATCGATCTCGACTCGATTGGACGAAATATTGATCGATACGAAGTTCGTTCGTATCAATCACGGATCTAGTGCAAATGGCGTGGGATCGATCGTGTGGGCCCACCCACGTGAGAGAAGAGGTCTCCCGAGATCTGAGCGAGATATTTGTAGCCTATGCCTATAAATAGCAACCCTGGACCTACATAAAAAGGACTTTTGACTCTTCTACGTCTAGAATCTGCCGAAAACACCGTCGTACTCAAGTTTTACTGTTGTAATTCTCTGTAACCAGTAAGAAAAAGTTAATAAAAGTCAATTATTTCACAATGGACGTAGGCCATACACCGAACCACTCTAAATCTGTGTGTTACTATTCTATTTTCTTGTTTATTTTTGGTGTGTTTGTTAGATCTGCCTCCTTTTTCATTTAAATTCTTCATTTTATCTCTTCAAACACATCCGAAGGGTGTTGTGCCCAATTTTGGTACAAGCAGTACTGATGTGAGACATCACTAACTGTAGGACCCATAGGATTATATGTTCATGTATATGTGAAGTGAATATACCAAAGAAGGATGGTTCACCCCGATCAAAGTGTTAATGGGCAAGTAGAGTCCGCTTCAACCTTTTAGGGGGTACGTTTTAAGTAACCAAATGGGCATTTTTTATATTGCATTTTACAGTCTAAATGGAAAGGTGAACATAGACTTGACATTATGATGGTGAGGTTGGTACCATATAGACGTGGAGTAGGAGCTGTTTTCATTAGTCAAGGTTGTCATCGGTCCTGAACGGTCAGCGGAAAACAAGGGTTATGCATAAGCGGACTACACCTCCTACTAGTGTAGATCACGTTTAGGACATGCACTGCCTCACAGTTGTTTGTCAGTTTGTTTGTTGTAGGAGGCAAGGCTAGATAACCTTTTAATGGAGGTCTTTCAAAAACAATATATAATACAGTTAAATAATTGTAATGCCGTTATTAGGCACTATGGCAGTTCCTTAGTATGCACGGTGACAAGGACGGGATGTTGCGTTGACGACTGATCCAGATTAGGTGTTGAGTTACAGTTGCTAGCCGGAAATGTATCTTAGTCCAAAAGGGGACTATGCTACTTATATATTTGTATTCGTATGTAGTTATTGTCTACCTCGAGTAGATGGGACATATCGTACGCATACGTAAAGTCAAGACGACTAAGTAAAACAGAAGACATAACATGTAATGAAAGGAAATTGGCATAAACAAGTGTTATGTATAAAGTGTGTAATTTACCAATTACCTGAACATTGTTCTGACTCTCTCCTTATTACAACCCATAAGATAGCTTTAGAAGTATAGGTATTGGTACAAATCGGGAATGGTGGATGGATAGATTTCCTTAAGCATGCTCAACACTGACATGGGCACTATAGATCAAAGGTGTCAACCTTGGTCAGTAATCATATGTTTTATTATACCTTACTATTCTGCTATGAGATTTATCGATAGTGCTGTGATATACTTTTGTTTATTTACAAAATACCAATACCAACGATTCATACTTTGGTGGACTTGGATTTTCGATTTAGCAAAAATTTGAGCTCACCGAGGTTCAGGTTGTTATAGAAGGTACCTTTTAAAATTAAATTAGGTAACTATTGGCATATAGTATATGTTTTTATAAATATTGAAAGACGAGAAGAATAGCCTCTTAGTAAAAAGAGAGTTATTCTATACATTTCAGTGATAGAAAGTAGAACGTGAATGGTAGGTGTGGGTCATGTGAGAAACTCCAATACTAGTGCAAAATGGTTCTTATGACTGTTATAACACTATAAGGGGTAAAATAGAATAATTAATTTTTTTAATGCTTTAACTTGTATTTTTCAAACTTATAATCTTAGAATTACAGACATAGGTAGATAATAATATGATTGCAGAATAAAAAGCAGTAAAGTAAAAACAGTGACACTGATAACTTTTATACTACTTCAGATTCACAATCCTACATCCATTCTTGTGCCCTGTACATAATTTCCACTATAAAAAAACCTTATAGTTCCACGGGTGGAAATTACACTGATACAACTTTGCTTTGAATAAGGTGGCAAGCATACCTACCTTAACTTTCCATGGGTAACATTACAGGACACATCTAGCCTCTTGTCCTTCTACAAGTGCCAATAACACCTATAAAATCCTGACTTTCTGCATGTGGTAGGATACACCTTTACAATTCAAGTAGTAGAGTTATTCAATAAGAAATCGTATCTTTTGAATAGAAAATATCGTAATCCTTAGTACACTGATCCTATTAACCTCTGATAGTAGTTTGTAATTGAAATCTTCGTGGAATAGGATGAGATCAGAGATATAATGATAAGGATTCAAGTAAGAACTCTCTGATATTTTGTACTTTGCGAATTTGTGAATAATGAGAGTGAAAGAATATGAATTCATGAAATATATGCGTAATGTAGTAGGAGAAATTGATCAATAAGTAGTAGAGAAGAAAGAGTAAGAGAAATATAAAAATTCATTTTCAAAGCCTTTACATAGAAGATGAAGTGAAATGTCTTTTGGTGAAGGGGTGAAATAATGTGCCTATTCATTTAAATTCAAAGGTTACGTCAATGGTGAATGGATGAAAGGATATTTTTTTTCAAGTAGTATGTTGACTTTTCTATGTCGAATTTTAAAAACTTATTAGCGGTTACAACGTCGATATATATTTCCAGGGTATGTCGTCATATGTGAGTTGATTTTGAAAAACACTTTATAAATATTTTTTCCAACTTTACAATTTCTAAAATCAACATTGTACTGTAAAATATTCCACAGAAGAAAATAAAGATCTTGAAAAGAGAGATTTCAAAGATGCGCTATAGGGTCTTTAACAAATATTTCTAAGATTCTTTACACGTAGTTTTGAATAATCGAATGTCTTATGCTCTTCCGCTCTTTATTTCTTGAATCTCTTATATCCGCCTATCCTTTTTTTATCATGGTCTCCTTGATCTTCTTGATTCCTTTCAGTCTTCTTGATCTGCTTAATTTCTCTTGGTCTCCATGATGTGCTCGATTCCTCTTGGTCTCCATGATCTACTTGATTCCTTTTGGTCTCCTTGATTCATCGATATCCCTACAATACTTCCAAATAATATACATGTAATTCCTGCTCCATATTCTACGCAACTTGATAGGTCATTAGTAATAATATTTATATAGTTGTTGGCACCAATTCTTACCGTGGTATTAAAAATCCCCTTTTTGATGACGGCAACCATCTAAATATATATATGAACAAAATATAATACTATTATCTTAGTTTTAAATTAACTCTCCCTAAACCTATTAACTCCCCCAAAGTTAATGCATCTTATTGCTCCCTCTATAGTTTTGACTAATAAATATTGTATATTTTATACTATTGATAATTTTCCCCTTTATTCATTAACAGAAAATGAGTATAAAATGTTTATAAGGTTTAATACATATAATAAGAAGGAGTATACGGTGTTAATATTAGGTATATGTATAACTTATTTCTCACCAAAATTAATCATAGATAAATAAGATATTTTACTTAAGAATAATTTTTTTATATATATAATTAAAAAAACGTTCAAATTTAAACATACGCAAACATTCAACCCAATATACACAAACATGAACACAAATCTACACTATAATGAAAAACATACATTACTTAGAAATAGGCAAGAATAAACTTTATGGTTTTTTTCATTGGACTTTTAACTCAACTGTCATTTGGACCGAATATGTGATCGGTTGGAATAACATCCCAATCTTCAAGGAAATTCCCATTCCTTTCATTAAGGGTATAAGCAATGACGTACATGAATAGAGGAAAATTTCCTTTCATGGTCATAAACCATTTGTTTTTGATTAATTTCCGAATGCTTTTGATTCCTTAGTATGGTATGTAGTGCTTTCTTGAAGTTTTCGAGAGTTTCTTTATACTCTATACCTTTTTTCTTTACTATAACGTTGTGCTACTAACCATGCTTTATTTCTCACAACCTCTCTAAGTTCATTTATTTTTATGAGTTCATTTAGCTCCAATAGTTGATTAACTTTTTGATCATGGAACTAATTCCTAAAAATCTTTCCTTGTAAATTGATTCAGTTTTTCTTGTAAAGCAAGAATCCACGAATCATTTGATGAAGCTTCTTTTGGATCTTTGGGTTCATTGTCGAGATGAACGCCATGTTACTCATTTTGTTTAATTGATTTCTAGTTCTTACAAAGGATTTAATATTTCCTATTATATTCCCTTTAGGATGATGTTTTAAAAATTTGTCTTAGTTAATTTATTTATGTTTCCTCATTAATACTATTTTCATTTTCATTATTTTCACTTGGATTAGTAATATCTTTTCATCGTTATTTATATTAATTGTTCTAAAGTTTTCATCAAACGAAATGTGTAAAGTTTCTTTTATAGTATTAGTTTTTATATCATAAATTTTGTATGTTTTCCTTTTGTTAAAATATTCAATAAATATCCCTTTATCATCAACTGTGTCAAATTTATCTAAATTATTTGTTGTATTATGTATCAAACATTTACTTTCTAAATATTTAAAATAAGAAACCTTTGGCTTTTTATTAAAGAACAATTCATATGGCTTTTTCTTTGCAAGTGGTCTTATCAAAATTCTAGGATATAACATGCTGTTGCAACTACATTAGCCCAAAATTTCTTAGGTAAGTTACTATTATTTAACAATGTCCTATCACATTCTTAAATAGTTCTAATTTTACGACTCCATTTTGTCAAATTATTCTCAGAAAAGAGAAATTTTATGTTATACCTTTCTTGTTACAGATTTTCTCAAACCTTTCAATTTTGAATTTCCTCCTTAATCACCCGTTATAGTTTTGATTTTAAGGGATTTTGGTTTTGAATCCTTTTGGAAAGATTTTAACCATTTCAAAAGTTTCAATTTTATGTATTTAGAAAATTGTTCATATATATCATGAAAAGTCATATATGATTACAAAACATATTTATTATTGGTTATTGATTGTACTTGAGAAGTCCAAATAGATCTAGATAAAGAAGTTCTAAAGGGTGTGAAATAGATATCATATACTTAGATTTAAATGATTTCTTGGCGAGTTTTCCCATTTGACGAGCATCATAAAAATATTCTACTTTGAATTTCATCTTTGGAAGGACTCTCAAAATGTCATATTTAGCCATTTTTGGTAGAAGTTTAAAATTTTAGTGGCTTAATGATTTGTGCCAAATCTAAGGGTCCTTTGATTCAGTCGGTAAGATAGGTTATCATTTGAAACTTTCATACTAACAAATGAATATTTCCTTTCCTAGTTCCTTCAACTACAGTTTCAGAATTCTAGTTTAAGATGTGACAAGTGTCTTTTTAAAAATTTATTCTAAACCCTTTATCATATAATTGACTTAAACTTAGTAGATTATGAATTCTTAACTAATTAAATATCTAAAATAGTAGGAGTTTTAGAGTTACTAACGTTGGCGATGCCAATGACGCATCCTATTGATTTATCTCTAAAGTTTGCTATTTTGCCATTTCTGTAAGTGATATATGCTTGTAGTTTTGGATTTTCAATCATATGCCTAGAGCATCCACTACCCAGTATCCATTTGTTCTTCTTGTTATTAGATATCTATTTATTATTAGCCATAAAAATACCTCATTGTTTTCTGTATCTTAATTAGTGTTGCTTGATGTTGTGTCGAAGTGTTCCCATATTGTTGTGAATACTCGCTTCCTTTCTTGGTTGAATCAGCATTGTGTGAGGGCTTTGATTTCTTTATATTTAGGCAATCCCGCTTCAGATGGCCAAATTTTTTCACATTCGAAACATTGGATAAAGCTTCCATTTCCCGAGTTGTTTGTATTGTTGTCCATCCTCCAGAATTTGTTCTTTTTCCCGTACTTAGAGAAATTTTATAAATTTCTTGCCATGAATGCAATTTCATTATCATCATCTTTATTTGATCTTTGATTATTTGCTATACCATTAAATGCTAGAGATTTCTTTTTTGCTTGCTTGGCTTTTGTTCCTTCCCAGCAACTGTACTTCGTATGACATTAAATTACCAATTAACTCTTCTACTTTCATTATACTAATATCATATGCTTCTTCGATCGCAAAAGTCTTTTGATCCCATTTACTTGGAAGGGAGTTTAAGATCTTAAAGACTTGGTCTTCTTTAGTTAAATTCTTTCCTAATGATGTTACTGCATGTAATATGTCCTGAAATCTAGAATACATATCATTAGTAGTTTCATCTTAAAAAGTTGGAACTGATTAGTTAACATAGATATCTTGGTTTTTTTAACTTTACTAGTGCTTTCGTATGTGATTTGCAAGGTACTAAAAATTTCATATGCACCTTTACAAACATACACTTTATTGAACTTATCTTTATCTAGGCACAGAATAAAATATTCATATACTTTGAATTATGGAGTGCTTGTGTTTCTTGCTCACTAATCTATTGTGCATAGTTAATTTAGGGCTTAGTGTGCTCATTTTTTCTTATATTCCATATATCTAGACCATTAGATGATAAATAAATTTTAATTCTACATGACCAATAAGCATAATCACTACAATTACATAGTGATGGTCTAGCGGTGGATTGTTCTCCTACAAATGCGATAAAGAGAGATTATTAATGTTACTAGCCATTTAGTCTTTTCAAAAATCAGATAATGAGTTTTTGAAAACCTTGTGTGGGTTATGTCAGATACCCGAACACTTTCGGGGAATAGATCGTGAGGCTATTACGACCCTAGAGGCGGTGAATAGTGTAACTAAACTCCTTAAAGCTTTAGCTTTATTTTTCAAACTCATCAACCTAATAACCACAATCATAGGCAATTAATAATATGAATATAGAATAAAAAGTAGTAAAGTAAAAGGAGTGAAACAAGGAATTTTCATGCTAATACGTCGTACTTAATTTCTACTATAAGATAACTTGAAATTCCATGGGTAGCAAGTAAACCTATACTACTTTGTTTTGAATCAGGAGGCAAGCACACCTATCTTAACTTTCCACGGGCGGTAGGACCCACGTAGCCTCTTGTCTTTCCAAGTGGCAGGAACATATATACAATCCTAACCTTTTGCAAGTGGCAGGATACACCTTTACAATTTAAGCAGTAATAGTGTAATTCTACAAGAAATTGTATCTTTCGAATACAAAATCTCATAGTCTTCAGTACAACGATGCTATAGACCATTGCTGGCAGTTTTTAATTAAAATCTTTGAGGAATAGGATGCGATTAGAGATAGAATGATAGAGAATTCAAGTAGGAACCCTCTAATCTTTTGTAGCTTGTGAATCCATGAAGAAACAGAGCAAAAAAATATGAATTCATAAAGTATATGCATAAAGTAGTAAGAGAACTTGGTAATGAAGTATTAGAGAAGAAAGAGTAAGAGAAGAATGAGAATTGTTATAAAAAATCATTTTCCAGAGCATTATGTAGAAAATGAAGGGAAGCGCCTTTTGGCGAATGGGGAAAAAATGATGTTTCTATTCATTTAAATTCAAAGGTCGCATCAACGCTAGTATGTTGACATAGGTTCAAATAGTGTGTCGACATATTTGTGTAGATCTTTGAAAACATATAAGTGGCTATTATGCCAATATAATTTTTGAGATATGTTGTCATATGCTAGTTGATTTTGAAAAACACTTTATAAAAATTGTTTCAAACAATACAATATTTGAAATCAATATTGTACTCCCGTAAAATGGTTCTTGAGAAGAAAATAAAGATCTTAAAAGAGAGATTTTAAAGATGTGTTATGGTGTCTTTAACAAATATTTCTAAGACATTTTACACAAATTTTTGACTATCTGAATGTCTTATGCCCTTCCAGTTTTTTTTCTTGAATCTCTTATATCCTTATAGCCTTATCTTATCTTGATCTACTTGATTCATTTTGGTCTCCTTGATCTCCTTAATTCCTCTTAGTCTCCTTGACTTGCTTGATTCCTTTCGGTCTCCATGATTCATCTATATCCCTATGATATTTCTATGTAGTATATTTGTATTTCTTGCACTATAGTCTACACAACTTGAAATGTCATTAGTAATACTATTTATATAGTTGTTGTCATCAAATCCATACATGTGGTATTAACAATAGCAACCTTCGATTATATATATACATGACTTCTAATTATCGCATATGAATGGTATGGGCCTTCAGTATTGTATGAAAAAGCTTGATTTTAAAGTAAGGACTTTTAGAGTTTTTTAATGAACTTAGTTAATGATAGGTTGAAATATTATATGGTATGTATGGGTAGTGACTAGGGGCATATTTTATTAACATAAAGGTAGTTATAACTTGGTTAGATAATCACAAGTAAGTATGTGCATAGAAAGTGAGATCAAAACCTTAGGATATAAAGAATTAACATGTACAAAATGTAAATATACTGGTGTAGGGTAAACCTGTTCCACTTGGTTGTGTGGTCTCACTAAGTACTAGTTATGTAAATTTTTGGGACTAATATTATTCATATCATGCTTATATCTTACTTGAAGTTTATGTGCTTTCCCTTAAACTCTAGGGTACTCAAATAAGTATGTTCGAAGGATTAGCAGGCTTTGCTGAAAAGCTGAAGAAGAAGGCTCTAGGAGATGGATTTAGTACCCTATTCATTTTTTTTGTATAGTTATATTAATATTGTAATTTTCTTATGTAATATAAACTCTGTTCATTGTGGTTCTATCGTCATATACATATCATGTAGTACTTATGTTATATTTTATAGTTTTGCTTTATGATGGAAACAATTGCGCAGTTAATAAGAATTTTCATGATTAAGTTAAACTGTTTAAGAACTATGGATCTTTATAATTTTATTGTATTCATGAAAAAATGTATTTCATATTGGTGCTTTAAAATATGGTAGTAACTACGACACTGTTGTTCATTTTGAGGGTTCAAAACGAGGGTTGTTAGATATGGTATTAGAGCCCTAGGTTAGTAACATTAGGATAATTTAGGGTTAATTGACCCAAAACATGAGAGAAATAGAACTCCCTAAGGATTTACCTAGGAAATTAGGATAGCGTTACAGGTGATAGAGTTAAAAATCTACTGTACCAACCCATATTTGCTTAGTAATTAAAACTAATGGCCCAAAGGAGAATTTTAAATTTTGAATGAATTAGGACAAGAGACCAAATCCATTGCATTGGTAATGTTATTTACAAATAGAAAACATATAAATTTTGTTATTGGATAAAATAGATAAAATGAGAAGAAAAGAGAATTTAGGGGAAAATGGTTATTTGGCTGAAATTGGCCTTATTAATTTTGAAATGAGAAAGCTTTTTTTTCCTCTTCTTCTCTGTTCTCTTCAAAGAAAAAGAAAACTAAGTTTGCAAAATTTAAAAGCATCCTTACTCTTTCATTTCTTTACTAAAAGTTGCGAAATAAATATCCAAATTCAAGTTGAAGGATTCTCTACAAACCTACCTCTTTAAGATCACATTTTGGAAAAGTTTGGATCCGAATTTCAAAAATCAAAGAGAGCTTCAAAGTGGGTTTCGTTAAATTTGGATTTCTTGATATTTGGTGGGTGGCATTAATTCCCACTGATATACGCTTACAAAATATGCTAGGAATCATGTTAAATATACAATGTCGATTAGGGCTTGATAAATGAACTTGAATTGGGGTCTTGTAGATAAGAATCTTATTTAATGAATGATTTAAATGAATTTGATTGCAGAATAAATCTGTTAAATAACTTTATATGAATTATATTGCACTTGATTTGGATTGTGGAATGGTAATTGGTTTGGAGTTAATAGAATGATAAGGAGATGTTTCGTAAAATTGGTAATTGGCATTTATTAACTGAAAGTAAGTTGAAATGATGGATTGAGTAGTCGAACTAGAATGGTTGTGATAACGATTAACTACCTCAAAGTCGTTCTTCGAGTAAGATATTATACTCGTCTGAATGTCGAAACGACAAATAACAACGATGGGAATCCATGTCAAATAATGTTTGTGCAAACCGTCTTAATGACATGGAGTCGTATGTCGAAGGCAAGAAAGAGAAAGACAAACAAGGAAAGCTGGGGAGAATTTCCACCAATGAAAATTCCCTATCCAGGTTCAAGTTTAACCAAAAATTGGTTTAGACAACTGAATGTATTTGGATATATGAAAGTAATGCAATGTTATATTGTAATATTCCGGTAAATCTGGAATATTCAAACATTTGAAATTTGGGTCAAAACATCTGAAAATATGGGTTTAAACATCTTAAATAAAGGGCAGACAACCTAATACCCTATTCAGGCATTTGAAATGGTATTTGTAAGGCCTAAATTGACTATAGAGCAATGTGATGAGTTCGAGGAGGTATGCCTTGTCTTGAGAAATGTTCGGTTTAAGTCGGATGAGATAGAGACTATGGCGATTACTAGAGACGATGTTTGATTCATAATGTGATTTTGTAAAGTCATCCAAAGATTTTGAAATGTGACTACGATGGTATTGTGATATACGATTCAATAAGATTTTGCATATGCAGACTGTTCTTATTCCCTAGCCATGGCTTCAGGATTTGATATTTATATAGCATTTGTAGAATGAGGCTTTGTTGCTTCAGTTGTGCATGTTAGGCGACACAGATGTAGAGATAGAAGACGTTCTATCTTGGTAGAAAATGCATTAGAGCTCTCGCTACTTTGTAGTAAAAGGTGATTGGTCTTGGGTTACTTGTCCTATGTCCCCTTGTTAAACAAATGGTAGTGGTAGGGCATGTATATATCGATTCTAGTTCGATATTATTGCAGGTGGTGGATGATGCATTAAAATGTTGTAGTATTGGTCTTACATTGGCAACCGTGCTTGGCAGGTCTTGGCCTAACTTGAAGACTCGAGGCTCGATAGCATAGTGTATGATGGTTGATTCATAGTCAATTATATGATAGACTTAGCAAGTATAGCGTAGCTCGATGATAAAAATGTGCTAACTTGTTGGATGTAGTTGAAGATGCAGGTTTAGGTGTGGTTTCAGTACCTCAAGTATTACCATTTTATATTGTTCATGATATAATAGGAATTGGTAATCATGAAGATTAATGATAATTTCTTTTAACTAGACTTTATGTTTGACCCTCTTTGTTGTCTCCTTTATTATCTATTCTTTGAGTAGGTTGACTTAGAGGTGAGAATTTCTGCTAGTTGGAGGCGAGCTATAGTGCCAAGGCTATTTTACCACTATGATTATTCTATCTAGTATTTTGGGATATTGACATGTTAAACTATATATTCACAATGTGGTATATTTTATAGGAGACTTAATGTAATATTTACAAATTGTATTTTGATATTTAATATTATGTCTCTTGATATGATATGCACTTAGCCGTTTGCATGTTTATGCTGATATTATATTTTTATTCCTTCCGCTGTGAGATTTTGCATGCTTGTAGATGTGACGGATATACTCTATTTTGTTGTTTTATATTCTACTCTTGATGGAAAGTTGTTTGTGATACTTATGGAATCTGGTGCTTGTATGCATGGTTTATTAGTTATGGAAGGTGGGTCGTTACATTCGGCATCATAGCTTAGGTCACTTGATCGCCATAAATTTGGTACGTTGAGAGTGCATACTTTTATTATGATATACTTATGTATATAACATTTAGGCACTCACACTTTTGTGTCTAGTTTTATATACTATATTTTAGGAAAATTACTAATGATTCCCAATTAAAATAGCTATCATTAGTTGTGTCACCGGAGCAAGGATCACTAGAGACAATGTTGTGGCTCCGGATCTTCATATGCCATCATGGTTTTTGAGAAACCTTCAAGCTACAATGCATGGTACCCAGCCTCCAACATGAACGCCTCATGTACCGATAACGATGGGAAGGTGTTGCGTATTCCTCCAACACCCTACCGCCATTCTTGATTTCCCTTGGCTCTGTAGGGATTTTATTCATATGAGTGGCAAACCCTTATTTATGAATAGAGTCATTCATTGAAAGCCAAGCATTCTCCATACTAGTGAGAATATCTTTAATGATACAAAGCTTGAGGTTTTAATAAAGAGACAACATGCTTCAAGGCAACTTCAAGAGGAACCCTAGTGTTGGTGGGATGTCATTATTGGGAAGGTGGATGAACATGCTACAACTTGGGAAGAACTCCAAAGGATATTTGATGCTTAGTTAATTTCTGAGGCTGAGAGGGGCTTGTAGGTGTAAAAGTTTTTATATCTCTAATGAGGTGATAAAACCATAAAGGAGTACGTTAAAGAGTTCATAATTTTGGCTCGTTTTGGGATGGGTATAACCAATACTCCTGCTAAAAAGGCTAAGTAGTTTTTATGGATTTCAATAGACCTTTTAGAGATCTTGCTCTTGGCCATGTTCTGATAAGCGATACATTAATAGGACTTATCCTAGTGGCTTCATTAAAATCTATTTCCATAGAGGCCCCAAAAGAGGAAGAAGCTAAAGCATAAGACAAGCCCAAGTTCCCAAGCAAGAGGAAAGGAAAATTGAACAAGGATGATTAAGGCAAAGGGAAGGAGGGGAAACCAATAATCGGTGCCATTTGAAGGGGCACACCACTAAAGATTGTAGAGTCAAGCTCTAAGTAAAATGATCAACCAGGACAGTAAAAGGGATTTTCTATTGTTCGTCGATGGAATGTCTATCGGTTTAGAAAACCGTCGAACGAATTTAAATTAAAAATAACCGCAAGCGTACGGTGTACGAATGTAGCACGTGGCGAATACGGGTCGATTCGCGGGGAATTGATGATTTTAAAATTCTATTCAATCAAATTAAACCAAAGTCGAGTGATTGTTAACTAACTAAAAGAAAGTAAAAACAAACTAAAACTAAGGAGAATAAAACGATGAGATTAAAGAGCAATCTAGAGGCAAATCCCCTCTCATGATCATATAAATCAACATAATGACATTATGATCTCTTTTTGGTCATGTGTGAGTTTAGTTGATGCACTTATCATAAGCATGGCCTAATTTTGTTATTAATTAACACACTTAAACCATCAAACTTTAATGCACCCTCTAACCCACTTACTAACTTCAATGAAAATGATATGAAATCAAAAGTAGAATCTATTTTAAGCATGGTTTATTAACTATTGAATTAGAAACATAAACCATCAAATTTTGATACTAAATCCACTTCCATTACCATGATCATATGTAGATGAAGAGGTAATTAATGATTCATATGACTAAGCATAGCCTATTTGTTTTGAACAATATAAGCTATCAAACTCAATATTAAACACAAAACCACACAAACATCTACTTTCCATTAAGAACAAAAGAGACATAAAAGAAATTATGTTGCATCTACATGATTCAAGAGAACTTCATTACCCCTAAATTGAAGGGATTAGCCTCTCATTTTTGTTATCAAATCAACAAATGTAGAAAGCAACATTAAACAAACAAGAGGAAAAAGAGAGAAAAAAGAAAGGAAAAACTAATCTACTTGCATGAAATAAGAGAGATCTACACTACAAACATGAAAGCAAATAAACAAAAGAAGCATGTAAAAGAAGAGAGCACTAATTAACATTGCATAAAAAAATGGAAGTTACATGAAAATAAAAATGACTAAGTAGCCATGGAAAAGAGAAGAGAGCTTTCTTTTATTTGACCTAAAACTAACTAAGAGAGACTAAGGGAGGAGAGAGGTTACATGAAGATATGGGGTATTTATACAAGTGTTAAACCCTAATTCATATTTTTGGGGAATGTCCAAAATAGCCTCTTTGGAAGTGTGGAGGCCAAGTAATCATTAGCTTCAAATAATCCTCATTTAAGTGTACATGAAGCCATTAATTCCATAAGCATGTGCATTAGCCTCTAATTTGTACATTAAGGTAGGTGGGTAGGTGGGGTCCTCCATTATCTTCACTTTGAATTATTTCCATCTTCATTTGTTCTCTTCACTCTTGTGCATGCATATATCATCATGTAACCACTTGTATATGAAGCCAAATTCCTATAAAAAAATATAGAAATTTCTAATTAAATTTTCTCAAATTAATATATGCACAAAAATGACCATTTTGCCCTTGGATGAAGATGAATATGTGACGATTTGAAAATAATATGAATTTTGGTTTAAACAAGTTAAAATGTCCGATATGATCATTTATTTAATTTAAATAGATTAAATATGGTGGTAAAAATATGCACATTTACGTGCATATCAAATACCCCCACACTTATCTTTTTATTCATCCTCGAATAAAGGAAAAAAAACTAAGATAAATCCATTTTCGTAGGGAGCACGATTGCATTGAGCGTATGCAACAAGCCGTTAAACCTCTGGGTGTCCCCAGTAGGACGAGTGTTGTCTCGTGAGAGTTTTCAGTGGATACTACCCACAAAATCCAAATGCAAAACGAAAATATTTACAAAATGCAAGATTTATTTACAAAGATGTGAGTGCAAGTTTTTGAAAATATTTACGAATGAAGGATTTACTTTTAAATTAACACAAATAAGTTAAATATAGGTTTGGTCATTATCTTGAAATTTAAGTCATTTACTCGTCAAAATTTCTAACAAAAATTAAGTTATCATAACAAAGGGACAATAGTTTAACTCGTTGTTTCAGTTGATAACAAAGTGTAACCATGAAATAGGTCCTTAGTTGATTATCAAAGTTTATTAAAGTGGTATTTCATTTCATTTCAATAACAAATCAAATCAAATAAGTTAAAATAGTGCTTGGATTTCATTTGCTTACTCTCTCCATTTTTTGAAAATTTTATTGATATTTACAATATTTACATATGCCTAACTCAGATAAACTGAGGCCAGATATATTACCCATGCACTGCCTTGCGGACTGATGTGAGGGGAATACAGAGCATAACGAGTGAACACACAAGTGTGAACACCTATTGACTGTAGGCGTTATTAAAAAGAATTTTTATATATATACACCTAACTCAGATAAACTGAGGCCAGATATGCCGATCGTGCACTGCCTTTCGGGCTTACGTGAGAAGGGTACAGAGCATGGCGAGTGAACACACGAGTGTGAACACATGACTCTAGGTGTTTATTAAAAAATATATACATATATACAAGAAATATTTGTTTGTTTTTGTGTTGTTTTTCTTAAAGAGTGAGTTTCGCAAAATTATCTTAGCACTATTTAACTTAGAAGACAAAAAAAATGTTATATCCTTTACTTTAAATCAAACACTTTTTAAAACAAAGATTTTCAATTAGGATATATTTCATAATTATCACGTATGAATCTCCTTATATACTAGTTAAACCATTATTATTTGTAATCAAACTTCATTTTTATTTTTGTTAAGATGAATAAATTTTCAAAAATTTCAATTTAATAAACCAAAACCATATATTTATCCTATAGTGTTTCTTTTTTAAAAATAAACCAAAAATGCTTAACAAAAAAATTGTTTTTTTTTGTTTTTTAGATTTTTTTTTAAAATTTTGGAAAAATTGAAAATGATGGTGAGTCTCCCCCCACACTTGATTTTGACTGTGTCTCCATAGTCAACCCAAGTGAAAGGAGAAAAATAAAACAAAAATAAAAGATGACCTATATTTACATGAAGGTGAACGGTATTTACAGGAGATCAGAAAGTAATCGTCAAAGCGTAAATGAAACGGTCTTCCAAAGACCGATTCATTTGTCTCGTCAAATATACGAGACACAGCTTAAGCTCGAAAAACCAAATCGTTAAAGATTTCAAAGTTGAATGTTGATTTGGAAAAACGAATGTCGTTTTATTGAAAATCGTAGGAGTTGTTTTATTATCGATGATTTTTAGAGTTGATAAAACAGTTGATTGAAATTCAAGTTTGCTTTCACCAAATTGAAATTCAAATTTATCATTGAAAACTTCTTCAAAATTATTGATTTCAAAATCAGAATGGTGATGTAACTCTTCCCTATCAGAGTTTGACAACTCGTTTTCAAAAAGTCCAAAGAAATCGTGTTCGTTCAAGTCGTCTTCCTTTGTTGGATTGTCAACAACTTCATTGCGTATCTCAAGTTCAAAATCCAAAGTTGTTGTATTCAAATTTTCAAAATCGAGAAAAGGAAGATCGAATTTTAAATTTAGTTCCACACCCTCAAATGAATTGAAATCCAACTCAATTACCGTGTTTTCAACAACTTCATTAAGATTATTATTTTCAATTTCAAAAGTTGTTATTTGAAAATCGTCGATTTGGGTAAAAGATGGATTATCGGTTGACTCGTCACACGTTGGGATTTGAGTATGTTTTTCACGTTGTTTTATATAAGTTTCAAACAACGAATCTGTGTGATCATCGTAAATTTCATTCATTTGCTCAACAAAATCCAATTTATAATTATTAACATGAGGATTTTCACTTTGAAATTGTTGAGAACAAAGATTTTCAATCGTAGCGTGGTTAAGATTATTCCCATTGCCAAATTCGTTTGAAAAGTTGTTTCCATTTTCATTTTGAGTTTGAAATTCATTTTGGAGTTCGAAATTGAATTGGCATGGGTTATAATCGAAATCGTTTGAATTTTGAATTGAATTCAAATTTTTATTATTTTGAAAACTTTGATTTGAATCATTTCCCAAATATGAATTACACAAATCATTTATCATTTGATTTTGTTGTGTAGAGATTTCAAGTAAAGACGAAATGCTCTTTTCAAGATTTGAGGGTTGGTCATCGTTTTGAAAATTTTGTGGTACAAAATTTGAATCATTTAAACAATAGTTGTTAAAATATCCATACGAATTTGGAGTGAAATCATATGGATTATATTGATTTTCACAACTATTGTAAAATTCAAGTGAATATGGAAATTCGGACATTTTCAAGAATGTTTTTTTGGTTTTATTTTATAAAGGAAAAATATTTACAAATAAAGTTTATTTTTCAAAAGGGAAATTGATTTTGTTTTTTTTTATTCAAATTTTTTCTTTGTTTTTGAAAAGGTTTAAAAAAAATTTCTAAATTTTTTTGGATTTTTGAAATTTCAAAGGAAAAGGATTTAAATTTTTCAAAGAAAAAGAAGAGGAATATTTACAATTTTTTTAGTTTTAGATTTTGAAATTTTCTTTTGTTTTTTTTTAAATATGCATGAACTAATGCAACTAAATGAATGCAAGAGTTAAATACAAATGATTTATCCGAAGTTAACCCAAAATTGTATAATCACACATTGTCTTAGATAAACAAGATAGTTCTCAGCCAGGTAACGGACAGGAGTTATCGGTGCACCACGAATCACCGTAGCAATGCAGCCGAAGGTTTAAGTACCTTCAGAGAAACAACCACTATAATATTTACGAATCACCGTAATATTTATAAATGGTTATTACTCTGCCGTAGCCTAGACACCAAGAAAGTAAATTGTTCAAAGAAGACAACTTGTCAATATACAATTAAGTGTTATGTATGTCTAACCGTTATTACTAATCAAAATTCTAGGATGAAATGCAAAGCAGAAATTAAACATGTATTAACAATGCAACTACAAATGATTTTTGTTTTTGTTTTTGGTTTTCTGATTTTTTTTTCAAATGCAAGTAAACAACAATGCAAGACAAATAAAAACAATAGATATATACAATGCAAGGCAAATGAAATTATAAATAAGCAAGCGGTTATTTTTTTTGGCAAGATCAGCAAATCAAGCAATTTATTTTAGGAGGCATTTCTGCTCCTTCTGCAATTCTGCTTTGGCAATCTGAAATAAAAACAAATTATATACAATTTTTTTATATCAAAGAAAGACTAAAACAAATGAAAAAAATAGAAAAAACCAAACCCAAACAAATTCACAACAACCCCACCTTTTTTTTCAACAAACTAAAAAAAAAAATTTTGGGAAGGAAACTTAAAAGTGTAGTTTTACTTAAAAAAAAATTGGTTTGCAAGCAGAGTAGTTTGTTTTGGCAAGCGGTTCTTCTTTTGAGTCTCTGCGTTTGCAACTTGAAAAATAAAAACGATATATATACAAGTTTTTTTTATATATATAAATAAAAGAAGAGAAAAAAAAACTAAAGCAAATGAAAACGAAATAGAATGTAAAGTAACAAATAAAACCAAAACAAATGAAACTCGCTTGTCTTTTTTTTTTAAGAAGCCACTTAACACTCAAAACTCACAAAAAAAAATTAACAAAAAAAAATATACCTCATGCAAATAAAAAAAACAAGCCCTTACACATTCACAGCCCAAAACAAGAAGAAAGCCCACGCAACACAACACACTAAATAATTCTACATCCAAACAAAATTCTGTAGCCAATTTCAACTTCAAACCCACAAAATTTTCAAAACCCCTGGCTTTCTCAATTTCAAAAATTCACGATGGTCGAAAACTTGTCCAATTTTATTTTCAAATTAACTGACGTGCGATGGTCATAGAGAGAAAAGCGTCGGTTGGTGATGGTGATTAGGGGTTTGCGACGTTTGAAGTGGGAGGAGAGGTCTGGGGAGGATCGCGAGTTTGGGGTTCGATTTTGATTGTTCGAATTGAGGCGCCGATTGCTTGTGGAGGATCGTATTGGGTTTTCGAGTGTTTGGGATTGAGGGGCTGGTGACTACTGGTGTTGAAGTTGCGAGTTCGATGAAGGTCGTGTGGTTCACCGATGCAAAGGCGATGGGGTTTGGTGTAGTTCGCTGTTGGAGGCGGTGTAGTTATTTGCAGATGTCGTGAGTTGAGGAGTTTGGTCGGCGATTTGGTAAAGGATGTTAACGAAGCAGGGTATTTGGTTTGTTGATGATGGGGGAGTAATGGTTATAAAACAGTGTTGTATTGCTGTAATGGTGAAATGTGGTGAAGGAGGAGGACTGCCCGGGATGACGGTATGATGCCGCTTGTTTGCTGTGATTTGAAGATTGCAGTCAGGTGATAGTAGAAAATGGGTGATGGCTTCCGCTAGTGGCGTGATGCTGCTAGTTTGTGCTGCACTGGTACGCTGTTTGATTGATGGAGGATGGTTTTGTTTAGGAAGTGATGTTATGGTGGTATGGTTGCAATTGACGGTGATATGGGGGTATTTGGTTTGACGTGATAATATGGTGGGGATGAACTGAAGTGTGAGGGGGGAAAGTGCAGCAGTAGCTTCTGTTGGTTATGAGCAGTAGAGTGTTAAGTGATGTGGGTATTCGATGTTGCTGTTGATATGTTGAAGTGTTTTGATGTCGAACAGATATGTGGTTGCAGAGGATGGCTACAGTTTGATGTGGTGGAAGGTTATGGTGGATGCTGCTGTGAATGAAGAGGTTGAGTGACAGGGTTGCACTGCTGTTTGCGAGGCAGATGGATGGACGTAGTGTGACAAATTGTATGTTTGTTTGTGAAGAAGTATGTGGCAGGAGGTGGTTCGACTTTGCTTGTCTAGGGCAGTAGCGATTTTGGGTTTGAGGTACTGGGATGCTTGAGGAGTAGCGGTGACTCAGGTTTGAGGCGATTTCGTCTTTAATTGAACTTTTTTTTTTCGAATCTGAAATGGCCAATGATTGATCGAGGTTGTTCGCTGTTGACAGTTTTTTGTGTTGCTGTATGGTTTAAAGGATAGAAGTAGTGGATGAAGTAGGATGTTTTGGGATGTGCACGGGGATGTTCGGTGATTGAACTGTGTTTTGAGCAGTGCTTGTTGGAGCGATGTTGGAAGATCGAAACTATGATTTCAGTGAAGTGGTTAAGTGACAGTTGCTTGTATTGTTGAGATGAGAATGAGCAGTGATGTGACTGCAAAGTGGTCGAAGAAGGAATAGGCGGGCACTGTATTTGGAGGTGGTTGCTGCAATTGCTCGAAGGCCAGATGTGGACTGTAGATGAATGAATGGTGAACAGTGGTAAGGTATGGTTAAGTGTATATGCAGTGGGAATGGTGAAGATCAGTTGAGAGTGATGATGAGGAAGGCACTCAAATGTATTGACTGTTGATATGTAGAGCTGTTTTGCACTATTTCAAAGTATGGTATGTTTGTAGATGAACTGTTGGAGTGTTCAGCTGGTTGTGGAATGTTGTTGAACTGGAAGGAGGATGGTGGTTTGTAGTAGCAGTTTATGGTAGTGGTCATCTGATGGCGAGTTGCAGCAGTTATGTAGATGTCGAGGGGGATTTAGTTGCAAAGTTTGTAAAGTGCACTGTGATGTAAACAGAGCACTGTAGAATGACAATCAGAATACTTTTTAAATGAAATGTTCACTGTAAAAGGAAATGAAATCAATGAACACTTTTGTGAATACTTGAAATCAATGAGCAAAACAAAACAGATGCACAGAGCTTACACAAATCTGAAAAACAACTGTGAAATGAAATGCAACTTAGAAAACAATATCTGAACTTCTCAAACCAACAATGAAATGAAACACAACAGCAAAATCAAATAAATGCAAGGATGATTTGAAAACTATTTCAAATGATTTTTTTTGTAAAAGAGAATGCAAATGCACAAAAAACTAGAAAACTACAACAAACACACAAACGAAATGCAAACAAAAATGACACACAAACACAATTTTTTTTTAAGAAACACACAAAATAAAACACACAAAAATAATTCGAAGAATAGAAACTCAAAATCAAAGCAAATTCCCCGGCAACGGCGCCAAAAACTTGTTCGTCGATGGAATGTCTATCGGTTTAGAAAACCGTCGAACGAATTTAAATTAAAAATAACCGCAAGCGCACGGTGTACGAATGTAGCACGTGGCGAATACGGGTCGATCCGTAGGGAATTGATGATTTTAAAATTCTATTCAATCAAATTAAACCAAAGTCGAGTGATTGTTAACTAACTAAAAGAAAGTAAAAACAAACTAAAACTAAGGAGAATAAAACAATGAGATTAAAGAGCAATCTAGAGGCAAATCCCCTCTCATGATCATATAAATCAACATAATGACATTATGATCTCTTTTTGGTCATGTGTGAGTTTAGTTGATGCACTTATCATAAGCATGGTCTAATTGTGTTATTAATTAACACACTTAAACCATCAAACTTTAATGCACCCTCTAACCCACTTACTAACTTCAATGAAAATGATATGAAATCAAAAGTAGAATCTATTTTAAGCATGGTTTATTAACTATTGAATTAGAAACATAAACCATCAAATTTTGATACTAAATCCACTTCCATTACCATGATCATATGTAGATGAAGAGGTAATTAATGATTCATATGACTAAGCATAGCCTATTTGTTTTGAACAATATAAGCTATCAAACTCAATATTAAACACAAAACCACACAAACATCTACTTTCCATTAAGAACAAAAGAGACATAAAAGAAATTATGTTGCATCTACATAATTCAAGAGAGCTTCATTACCCCTAAATTGAAGGGATTAGCCTCTCATTTTTTTTATCAAATCAACAAATGTAGAAAGCAACATTAAACAAACAAGAGGAAAAAGAGAGAAAAAAGAAAGGAAAAACTAATCTACTTGCATGAAATAAGAGAGATCTACACTACAAACATGAAAGTAAATAAACAAAAGAAGCATGTAAAAGAAGAGAGTACTAATTAACATTGCATAAAAAAATGGAAGTTACATGAAAATAAAAATGAATAAGTAGCCATGGAAAAGAGAAGAGAGCTTTCTTTTATTTGATCTAAAACTAACTAAGAGAGACTAAGGGAGGAGAGAGGTTACATGAAGATATGAGGTATTTATACAAGTTTTAAACCCTAATTCATATTTTTGGGGAATGTCCAAAATACCCTCTTAGGAAGTGTGGAGGCCAAGTAATCATTAGCTTCAAATAATCCTCATTTAAGTGTACATGAAGCCATTAATTCCATAAGCATGTGCATTAGCCTCTAATTTGTACATTAAGGTAGGTGGGTAGGTGGGGTCCTCCATTATCTTCACTTTGAATTATTTCCATCTTCATTTGTTCTCTTCACTCTTGTGCATGCATATATCATCATGTAACCACTTGTATATGAAGCCAAATTCCTATAAAAAATTATAGAAATTTTCAATTAAATTTTCTCAAATTAATATATGCACAAAAATGACCATTTTGCCCTTGGATGAAGATGAATGTGTGACGATTTGAAAATAATATGAATTTTGGTTTAAACAAGTTAAAATGTCCGATATGATCATTTATTTAATTTAAATAGATTAAATATGGTGGTAAAAATATGCACATTTACGTGCATATCATCTATCTCCTCCAAAGGGTGGAAAATTGGTCAAAGCCTATGTTATCCAAGCTACTCATGCTTAAGGGCTCTGCCCAAGCTCAGAAGGGGGAGAACATCAGCATGGAAGATATGCTTTCTATTTATGTATTTTCTACAGATGTTTTATTTGATACGAGAGCATCAAATTCTTTTATTGCTAGTATTCCTATTGATGGTTCACACTTAATGCCCCTTGTTATTGATGACTCTCAAATTGTGTCGAATCCCATTGGGGTTCGCTACATCTTTCTAAGATATGGAGAGATGTTAAATAATCTCGTGGTAGATCTGGCTTTTCTTTTGGTACTTAAGGGCTTGATTTCTAGGATATTGACTTACTCTAGTAATAAATTTCATGATGAAGCCTAGGTTATTATTAATTGTGATGGTCGTGTTGTTTGTATGAGGGATAGTGGTGATAATGGGCTTAAAATTAATTGTGAGCCCTAGAGTTACATGATGTTGAGCTATTTATACCTCTTGGATCTCTCACATGATGATTGGTGCAAATTTCAGTTTTGTAGATTATTGCAGATGTATATGAAGAGGTCTCAGGTTTACCTCCTTATCGTGAAATTGAATTCAATATTAATTTAGAGAGATGTAAAGCCAGTTGTCTTATCTATTCGATGTAAGCTTTCT
Source organism: Allium fistulosum (assembly GCA_030737815.1). Lineage (NCBI taxonomy): Eukaryota > Viridiplantae > Streptophyta > Magnoliopsida > Asparagales > Amaryllidaceae > Allium > Allium fistulosum. Next base: position 1,076,344,049 of record CM060901.1, on the reverse strand, counting down.
AAGATGGGTCTCATTCAAAGAAGTACACCGGAGAGGGGTGTACCCATTGTGCTCAACCACTGAAGTGGATGAGTCCTTGAGATTATGGTGTTAACTATAAAGAATCAATTACATTGATAAGAAATAACAAATATTCTCTTTCTCGTATTGATGATTTGTTCAACAAACTTAGAGGAGAATTTTTTTTCTCTCAACTTGATCTTGTTACGAGATTCATTAACAAAGGATGGTTACTGATAGTACTCTGAAAATTGCTATAAACTCTCGATGCATCATGTGTATGGTTGGTAATAGATCTGTTCTTATGAATGCATTGACATACTTTATTGATTTTAAGAAGTGCTTAGGCAAAACCACTTAAAAGGAGAAGTTTTCAAAACATCACTTTTGGAGAAGTGTAGTTCGATTCTTAGGTCATGTTGTATCTAAGCATGGAATTTTCATAAATCCAATTAAGCTTGTTGTGGTGTAAGATTGGAAGGTACCAAGTTGTGTGATCAAATTACTAAGTTTTCTAGGGTTGATAAGATATTGTTGAAAGTTTATTAAGGATTTTGCAAAGGTTGCTACACCTTTAACCTGACTAACTAGGAAGAATCAAATCCTATTCTGGATTGCACGTAGTGAAGACTCTTTTATAAAGATGAAGCAATTATTGAGCAGTGCTCTAGTTCTTTTTATATCAAAAGGAACAAAACCATTTACCGTATATACTGACGCTTGTGGCACGGGACTCCATGCAATCCTTATGCAAGGAAGGAAAGTTCCTGTGTATGCTAGTTGGCAACATAAAACCCATGAAATAAATTATCCAAATCATGATTTTAAATAGGCAACCATTATCTTTGCCTTGAAAACATCGAAGAATAATTTGGTGAGTAACAGGTTTGAGATATTCATCAACCAAAAATCCTTGAAGTATTTATTTTCCCAAAAAGATCTAAATCTTAGGCCACAAAGATGGATGCAATTCTTAGCATTGTACAATTTTGCTATTTCAAATACTCCAAAGGGAAATTGTATAGCAGATGTATTGAGTAGAATGTATGTGATAGGTTCTATGTTCATTGAATGGATGGATTTGGAATTTTTTGTAGAGTTGAATTTCTGACCTTCTTATGTGTTGCCTAATAAGTTAGCGATATTAGAAATAAGACCCACACTTGTTGATCTAATAGGATCCATCTAAAGGGTTGATACAAGTATAGTAGAGATTTGCATTGGATCGGGAAGTGAGAGAAATCTAGTCATTTTAAATTGGTGCTATGTGGATGCGAAGGGTTAGCATCATAAAGAGGGTGGATTGTGTGTTCCTATAGTAGAGAATTTGATGGTTGAATAATTCGAGAGTGCCATCATTAAAGGATGACTATTTATCTAGTGGTAATAAGATTTACAATGATGTGAATTGAACTTAATATTGGAACCATATAAAATAACATGTTTTGAAGTTCATAGAGATGTGCATGACTTATCAACGATCAAAGCTAAACAAAAGAAGACTAGTTATTTGTAATTATATTTGAATGTTCCATGTCGGAAGTGGGAACTTATTTCCATGGACTTCATAGACGTTTTGCCATATAAATGAGAGCATTTGGGTTATTATTGACCTCTTGACTAAAAATGTTTATTTATTCCTGTAAAGGTTTTTAGAACCGCTCCATCTTCAACGTTGTTGTATTTGTGGAAAGTAGTGGGTTTGCATGGTGTACCCACTAGCATTATGAGCGATCGAGATCAAATTTTCATGGGTGAATTTTTGAATAGCTTGTAACATGCATTAGGCATGAAATTTAACTTGGGTATGGCCTATCATCCCAAAATAGATGGCCAAACCGAGAGACCGAACCACGTGCTAGAAGACTTGTTGAGGGCTTGTATACCTAACTTTGGAGGATCACTTGCCTCTTGTTGAATTTGCTTACAACAATAGCTTTCAAGTTAGCATTAGCATGTCAACTTTTAAAGCATTGTTTGACTGACCTAGTAAGTTCCCTACATGATGATGGGAACCAATCGATAAGGTAATACGTGAAATGGATATGATACGTGAGACTTCAGAGGAGGTCGAGTTGATATAGAAAGGGATGTAGGCTTCTCAAGACTGGAAAAAGGCATATGCCTATAAGAGAAGTATTGATCTTGAATTCAAAGTTGGTGTTTTTATATTTATAAAAACATCGCTGTCGAAAAGGGTTTTGAGACTTGGCAATTCAAGGAAACTTGCAACTAGATTCGTTGGACCATTTCATATTGTAACATATTGGAAAGCTTACATATGTAGTTAATCTTTCCAAAAATATGTCTAGAGTCACAATACATTTCATGTTTCACACTTACACAAGTGGGTATATGATTCAAGAGTCATAGATAGGCAAAGTTTATTAAATGAAGTGGATTTTGAACCAGAGGTTTGTACGCCTAGAGGACCTATTTTGATTGTTGAGAGTAGTGTCAAAAGACCTCAAAACAAGGTTATTAAGCTTTTTCAGGTCCAATACAAAGATTCCAAAACAGCACTTGAGGGCCGGAGGAGAAGATACGCGCTACCAATCCGGTACTTTCTACCGGTACAATTCCATCTACTTTAATTAATTTTTTTCCATATTATTGATTAAAGTAGCATGCTAGTATAGAACTTGCTTTGTATTTCAATGTTCGAATTTCTAGCTTGTTATTAAGATGCTAAGTGTTAGTGATGGAGTCACGTTGAAGTAGATGCGATACATTATTCCACTCTTGATGGTTTTGGGGGATAGATCCTTTTAAATGAGAGAAGAATGTAACAATCCACATTTTTAAGCTTAGTAATTAAATGTTATTAACCATTTTAATTGAACTATGTGAATGTATGGCCTGAAAGAAGGATTTCTAAAGATGAATGAATTTGGACTGGAGATATATTCCATTGCGTTAAAAATGTCGTTTATATAGGAAAATAAGGTAAAGTTTGCAAAAGTTAATAAAATGAGTAGAAAAGATAAGTTTGGGGCAAAACGGTCATTTGACTAGAATTAGCTTTATTATTTCTGAATTGAAAATCTTCTCATTATAATCCTCTGCTTTTTCTTTATCTCCATTCTCTTCAAAGAAAAATAAAACTAGGTTTTCAAAACTAAAATCATCATAACCTTTTCCGTTTCACTAAAAATAATGAAATATATATCTAAATTCAAGCTAAAATTGCTTTTGCTTTCGCTCCATTGAACCTTCACTAATTCCACCATTTTCATCCTAAGCTGCTTCATATCATATCTAACAATACAAATGGACCTACGAGGTCTTGAAGTGCCTAGTTTAATTTCGATATCATCAAATTGATCCAATGAAATGGTCATGCCTGAGCTGTGCACACCTTCCGCAAATGAGAAACATGAAATACTGTGCACGCTTTCCATCCTTTGTGGTAAGTTGAATCTATTAGCCAAGTTTTCAGTCCCTCGAGTATCGGAAAAGGACTTACAAACCTTGGAAACAACTAACCTTTTGTACTGAATCAGACACCATACCTCCGATAGTGAAATCCTAATGCATACATCTCTCATCAGTGTAGCTCTTTTGCTTATCTTGAGTCATTTTCATTCTTAGTCGAATGATCTCGATCTTCTCCAAAGCCTCCCTAACCAATATCTAGCCCCAATATCAGCTTTTTGCTTGCTTTCCACCAACAAGAGGACCATTACACAGTCGATAATACGATACTTCGAATGGTGCCATATCCATACTGAACTAATAACTATTATTGTATGCAAACTCTACAAAATGCAAATGATCGTCCCATGAGCCTCCAAAGTCAAGTATGCTAGCCCATAAGAGATCTTCCAATATACTATTCATCCTCTCAATCAGCTTATCAGTTTGTGGTGGTAAGATGTCCTGAGATGTAGCTCTGGCCCCAATACTCTTGTAAGCTCTTCCAAAACTCATTAGTGAATAAAGGGTCTTGGACACTCACAATGCTCTTTGATGCACCATGAAATCGCATAATCTACTTCAAATACAACTAGTAAAACATGGATTATGTTGCATTAGACTTAGCGAATATGAATCGACCACTCTTCGGCAATCTACGACTATGACCTAGATGTTATCGTACCCTCCTCTTATCCTCATCAATCCATCGATGAATTCCATCATCATCTGTTCCCACTTCCATTTGGGAATCTCAAGTGGTTGCATCAACCCACTTGCCTTCTTCTACTCTGCCTTTACCAACTGATAGTTCATACATCTTGAGGTGAATTCCCCGACATCCTTCTTTATCCCTTCCCAAGAATATGTCTACTTCATATCATGGTACAACTTATAACCTCTGGAATGTATAGTCAATCTCAAATGATGGCACCCTCATAGCACCGCATCCCCCAATCCATTAATGTCACGAAAAAACAATCTCCTATCCTTATGGAGCAATCAACCTTGGTTGAGTCTGTACTACTTCATCTCCTCAAACTTTACTGCTTCCTCTATCTATGCGATGCTTTCCTCTAGTCTAGCACTATAAGAAAATGGGGACTTTACCTACCAATTGTAAGTGTAGGTAAAACTAGCCTAATGGTGGGTAACTTGTTTTAGCAACCAAAATTGAATTGGTAGACACTGATAGGTAAAGGTTAGTAGGGAAAGAGTCTTTATCTACACTTATTAATACTGGTAGTAAAAGAATCTGTGGACCCTACTAAGTTGTGAATCAAATGATGAGTCATCGACTGATGTGTCATCCTACGTGGCTGCTGACATGGTTGCCACAGTAGCATACACATAACATACATCAATGCCGCCGCTTGGCATCTTGTGGTCGGTCCATGTGTCAAACAACAATTTGTCCACGTGTCATCATTTGATTAGTACATTGGCATCATTTTTCTTAGGCCACGTGGCATCATTTCATTAGTCCACGTGGCATTATATAATTTGCCACGTGGCATTATTTTATTGGTCTATGTTGCATAATATTATTGGACCATGTGGCGTTATTTTATTCGCCCACGTGGCATCATTTTATTGGTCTATTACACAATTCATATTTTGGTCAAATTTTATGGTTATGTGTAGGTAAAAGATAATAATAGTTGTTTATAAATGTTCTATATTAGAAATATATTAGAAAAAACATACATTATTATTATTATTATCTACAAAACTAATATATTGACAACCCAAATAACCAAATCAAAGCAGTTGTAGTCATTTTGATATTCAATCAAAATGTATATGTAGTGTACATAAAATTCTCACTTATATATGTACTAACAACTAATTCCAATGTATATATAATTTACTTAAAAAAACTTGAAAATATTAGATGTTTAACCTACACAATTTACATGAAGCATGCCTGATGAGCCAGCTATCGATACACTACACGTGAAAAACATATTTACATTGGTAGACTCCTCGTGCTTTCTTCGATTTCAAAATCATGAAAAAAAATTGAGTACTTCGTTAATCATTAATTAATAATTAGGCTTAACATATCAAGAAAATATTTTGCAATAGAAGTCATACCTGAAGGCAAATTGAGCAGCATACTGACTCTGATGCATAAGAACTATTCTCCATTGATATCTTAATTGTTCCAATTTTATCAACTGTATTTTATGACATGCCTTTTGTGCCTTCTGTATCGAATATGTCAAAGAATTTGATTACTAGGGAGTCTACTACGTTCGTCTACACAGAACATATACATGATCTAAAAATCAATTTCAGTTTTATGAAATATCAATCTATAATATAATGATTAGACTGTATGTTACCAGACTTTGTACTACAGGCCCTATCTTCTCTCTAATGAGTCTTCTGCTAGTAAGAACATCGATCAGTGGTCAAGTGTACAACGATTGTAAGAATGTTAGGTCTTAAAATTGAATGTATTACGTGTCTACATATTGTTATGTTAATATTATTGTTGTTTGTATTAGTTTGATTTCCTTATTCATATAATATTATTTTAAAATATGTTAACATTTATAATTACAGTTAAGGTGATATGATGACTTTTATAAAGTTGTCATAATTTAAAATGGCCAGTGTAATACACCGGGTTGTTCATCTTGTGATCCATTTATCATGTACCATGACTACTAAGTATATGTATATATAAGCATTACTGAATTGCAGTTGTTTCAAGTTGCATTTTTTGTATTTAATTATATATATATTAATACTTCATTGTAGTTTTATTCAATGTGTATTTGACACTTACATATAGTTGTGATAAGTTGGTCTATTCTAAAGCAAGACCTAACTATCTAGTAATTAAATGTATCTAATACTATAACGGCTATACAAACATAAAATCTAACACAAAATCTTACATTACATTCCTTAACCATCGAATCTCGATGTGTTTACATAAATGGTTAAATTCAGAAGGTAATCCAGTGGTTTATATTGGTTTGGTCATCAACTATGTCACAAACTTGTGTTCCAATAGAATTTCCCATTATATAAATTGGATTATTTTTCTTAAGTTTAAATCATTTAGAAAAACAAAGAATGCTACACATAAAGTCGGTACATTGATTACTTCAATTACTAACAAACATTTTTTTGAAAAAAAGACGGACAGATAATTATATTTCAAATGGTAAAGCTCTCGAACATTTAGTAAGTTAAATATAAATTTTGCATGTATTTTCAAATTGATAATAAAACCTAGATGGAAAAAACAAAAAAAAACATGTAAATACTTTTCTATTCAAATATCAAATGGTCGGTCCTATTATTCAACCTGTTAATATTGAATTTAACCTCAACATCCACTTTTGTACTAATATATGCAAGTCATGGACTTTCAAATGTGTAATCATAATCATACAAAGAAATACTAATCTAAAAACTAAAAATTGATTTAAACACATAAGTAAACACATGATAATTATGTGATTTCTTAGACTCACTTGAAGTAGATGGTAAGAATAACGGACCAAAATTTCACATCTAATTAATCAATAAAGCCGCTTTATGGTATCTATATACTTGCAACTCTCTTTTTTTCTTCATCATTTCCTATTTTGGCTTCAAGAAATACACCATATCAAATTAGAGCATAGCACAATAGAGTTCCTTAATACTCTTGCCATCTATATATCAATAGTTAGCCCTTAGGCGCTTTTTTCAACTTACACACCACGATAGAGAAAAAGCTAGTTGGTACATTTATGTATAAAGTGAAAAATATTCAATTGATTAATACTTATCCGAACTAACTTAAATACCTTACATTCAAAAAATCATTAAGGCCAAATTATGCAATTTTCTCTTGGTAGAGAAGCCAAAGCTTTCCTATTAAAATTCCTACAAATAAATGGATCTTCGTCATCATCCATGTTCATGTGCTCCATTCTCATTTCAAAATGTCCCACTAAGTTGCATTTCAAAACCATCAACATTTGTTAACCTTACTTATTTCCGATCAACTAATCAACTTTTCTTAAAGTCCACGTGGAGAAGTATTCAATGTGCCTACATAATACATTGAATAAAATAATAAAGACGGTTAACACTAAACTATTCTGGAGAATATGATTGATTCCATTGCATCACACTGCTCAAATTAATTTCATTAAGATGCTAGGTACTCTTCAACTTTTCTTCACCTTATATGAAAATATAAAAGGAAAAAACAAAGAATTTAATCTATCAGTGAAAAAGTCTAAAATTAAATTATATTATTTGTCTAAATAGCAATTAGAAAGGAACCTAAAGAAAGAATTACACATAATGAGTTTTGATGATAAACATATAATCTAAGATACAACAAAAAACTTGAAAACTAAAACCTAAGGATAAAGTTTGATTAAATCAAATAATTTATTCCAGTGAATTGGAAAAATATACCTCATGGAGTGTACTAAATGATTGAAGCTCTAGGTTTGAAAATAGATCCACGACAATTGCGAAATATAGTTCAGTGATCTCAGGTTGAAAGGGTATAATAATTTGAGAATGGCCTTAATGAGAGGATATGAAAGGGGAATTAGTTTTCATGACCAAAATTGGTGGAGGAGAACTGGTGATTGATAGGAGACATGAAATATTACGGAGGAGGTGAAGAGAAACAATATATCATGAAAGAAAAATAAAAGGACATTAATGAATAAGAGATAATACGGTTGTATTAATGTTGGTTTTCAAAATGAAAGGATAAACAATTAGGGAAAGAAACAAACGATTAGGGAAAGAAGTAAACAAACGATTAGGGAAAGAAATAAATGATCATGGAAATAAACCTAAAGAAGTTTAGCAAAGAAGGGGAAGGGTTTGGCGATAATAGAGTGGTTGAATAAAAATTAAAGGGGACAACTGCAAAAATGTAACTCAAATCAATGAGAGATTAGTATTTCAACTGAGGTTAATTGAGAATGGAGGATACAATTTATTCTATCAACGAAAAGGTCTAAAATTAAATTATGTTATTTGTCTAAAATAGCAATTAGAAAGGAACCTAAAGAAAGAATTACACATAATTAGTTTTGATAATAAACATATAATCTAATATACAACAAAAAACTTGAAAAATGAAACCTAAGAATAAAATTTGATTCAATTAAATAATTTATTCCAAATGAATTGGAAAAATATAACTTATGGAGTGTACTGAATGGATGAAGCTCTAGGTTTTAAAATAGATCTAGGGTTATTGCGAAATAGAGTTCAGTGATCTCAGGTTGAAAGGGTATAATAACTTGAGAATGGCCTTGATGAGAGGATATGAAAGGGGAATTAGTTTTCATGACCTAAATTGGTGGAGCTAAAATGGTGGAGGAGAACTAATGGTTGATAGGCGACATGAAATATTGCGGAGGAGATGAAGAGAAACAATATAGCATGAAAGAAAAATAAAAGGACAGTAATGAATAAGAGATAATACGGTTGTATTAACGCTAGTTTTGAAAATGAAGGGAAAAACAATTAGGGAAAGAAACAAACGATTAAGGATAGAAATAAACGATTAGGGAAAGAAACCTGAAGATGTTTAGAAAAGAAGGTGAAGGGTTTGGCGATAATAGAGTGGCTGAATAAAAATTAAAGGGGACAACTGCAAAAACGTAACTCAAATCAATGAGAGAGTAGTATTTCAACTAAGGTTAATTGAGAATGAAGGATACAAAAGGTCAAATATTCAATTTTATATATAATAGAATATATTATCTTATTTTGCCTCTAAATTTACATTATTAGAGGCAATTATCTTATTTTGCCCTTAATTAAGTGCCTCTAATACTCTTAATTTTGGTAGTGTACGTGGATTGAGATTTGTACTGTTAGATTTGATTTAAAATAAATGGTTAGATCTGTAGCTGGAGAGGATGGTATAGATTGTGTCTCTAACAAACTGGGGAGAATTTTTTTTAGCCATTTTGGATGATGACATATTGGTATGAAATTGTGAAACTTTTTAGAAAAAATTGCAACACTTACATTTTAATAGTCAATTGTTTGAAAAAATTGCAATATACGAAAAGCTATTAACAAATGATTATTGAATATTTAATATTAATTATTTAAAATTTAATTACTGTTTATTAATTATTAATTGCTAATTATTTCATATTTCAAAATAATAATTAGTAAATAAGTGATTTTATAAGGAACATTGCTAGGATATGCAAATGAATCTTCATTCAAAAAATGAAATTGCTAGGATAGGGTTTTTTTGACACATCATCACACAACTCAGTGTCATTTTTAATGAAAAGTTAAATGATAGAAGGGAAATATAGGCACTAATTGCGAAAAAACTTTCCCTCCAGTATATGCGTAGGTAACACTCTTTACTTAGTCATATTTATTGGTAGATAATCATCCTTCCAAAATGTTATAATATTGGCAATATTTACCTACCAATAAATCTTAGCATTAAATATTGGTAGATAAAAGTTATCTTTACCTACCTATATATATTGGTAGGTAAAGGTCGGATTTCTTATTGTGCAGTGTCGTGCTTCTGACTAGTGCCAATCCACTCAATCAAAGTAGGTCTGATAGTCAAACTAGCAAACATTTTTGGCTCTAGCTCACTTCCAAACCCAAAGTCGGAGTAAGCAATAAACTCAAGCTACGTCCAATCTACGAACATCACTCCCAAACTGGCATGTCTTCTACTTAAAGCATCGATGACAACATTTCCTTTACCATGCATATAAGAAATGCCAAAGTCATAGAGGCCAAGAATGCCAACCATCGCTGCTGATGAAGGTTGAGATCCTTTTCGAAGAGGTACTTCATTGTCTTATGATCCATGAATAACTCAAACCTCTCTCTTAATGGATAGTTCCTCCAAATTTTCAAAGTGATAACTATCGTCGCCATCTCTAAATCATAGGTTGGATACTTCCTCTCTTGTGACTTCAGTTGTCGACTAGCGTATGCGACAAGCTTACCTCCCTACATCAGCACCGCACCTAATTTGATACCACAAGCACCCGTGTATATCATCATCTTCCTATTCTTGCTCGTAATGGTCAACAATGGTAAACCAATAAACCTCTCTTTTAAACTCACAAACGCGTGCTCGCACATCGCCGCTCAAACAAAAGTTCGGTTCTTCTTCATCAAATTAGTCAATGGTGCCACTATCTTTGTTAAGTTCTTGATAAAACGTCTATAATATCCAGCCAGTCCAAGGAAATCCCCATATTCATAGCATTCTTGGGCTGGTTCTAATCTTGAACTACTACCACCTTCACAGGATCTACAACAATGTCTTGTTTTGAAACAACATGACCAGAGAATCTCACTTCCCTTCTCCAGAAGTGACACTTTGAAAACTTCACCTTCAATATATGCTTACTCATTACCTTAAGCACAATCCTCAAATGTGCTTTGTGTTCCTCTTTCGTTCGTGAGTAGATAAGAATATCATATATGAGCACAAGCACAAACTTACTTCATCGATTCCTGAAGACATGGTTCATGAGATCAACAAAATATGTCAAAGCATTGGTCAGCCTGAACGACATGACCAACCACTCATAAAATCTAGAAGGGGTATGAAACATTTTAGTCGACACACACTCTTTCACTACTCTCAACTGGTGAAACCTCATTGCAAGGTCCAACTAAGAGAACATCCTCACACCATAGAGTTGATCGAACAAGTCATCAATACGCGGAAGTGGATACTTTTGCTTCCTTATTACCTTATTCAGCTCAGGGCAATCAATGCATAATCTCAGGGAGTCATCCACCATGGTAGCGAATATTATGGGTGCTCCCCATTCAGATGTACTCATGCGAATAACTCCTTTGCTCATTAGGTCATTCACTTGCACCTTTAGTTCCCTCTACTCCCTGGGTGTGATATGCCTCAAAGGCATAACTACTAGTCATGCATCCTTCATTGAATCTATACAGAACTTTATCTCCTAGTGTGGTGGTAATCTTTTGACCTCTTCGCATATGTCTGAATAATCCCTAGCTACAGACATGAATAATAACTCATCCTATGCGACCTCTGGAAAATATAGAAAGCTAGCCATAGCCTCATCCTCTGGTATGCAGCCCAACTCTACCTTCCGTCCATCCTCGGTCTCAATCGTCACCAACAGTCGCTCACAATCCACGAACATCGCATACTTTCTAAGCCAGTCCATCCCCAAAATAATACTGAACCCTACATAGACCAAAATACAATCTCAAACAAAAGAGCATCCATGACTTGATAAGATCAAACCATGACAAATCGTACTCAGGTTAGTGGAGCCATCAACAATGTTTATCACAACCACATGTTGGTTAACAATTTCGAGTTTCAATCCTAATCTATTTATCAATTCACTAGAAATAAAGAATGTGAAATCCCGAAATTGAACAAAACACATATAGGGACATCACAAAAGAAAGCATAACTTGAATAGTGATGTTCTTTCCCTTATCTTTCGCCGAGTAAGCACTCGAAGAAGTCAAAACATCATCCAACACATATGCCTTCACCACTTGCTTCTACTTCACTGGTTTATGACTATTCTTCATATGCCCTACCTTATTTCAGTTGTAACGCTTCTTTACTTCAGCTATAGTAAATAGGATTTCACCTACCCTTTTTCTAACCATCTTTGTTCTGCAACTACTTCCTCTTGTTGTTCCATATCTTCTTGCTTCACCTGCTCAATCGTAGCTTTAGCTCTTTTTTGGAAATAACAATCAATTTAGACTTAGGTGTAACGACCCGTGTTTTGCATATCGAAGAATCGTAAAATATTTCTATTTTATTCATATGAGGTCGTATGACTGTAAAATTTATGAAGTGACTTTTAAGGACATTTTCCATATATATGATTTTTCTCGAATTTCTATGTGACCATTTTGACCCTTAAAATCTTGTTTGGACTATACATTTTGATAGAAGCCGAATTAGGGTCTCAAAAGACTTCCATTGCTTCAGGATAGTGGTTTCTCATTCCGTAGATTGGTCATATTAGAAAACCGAACTTATCGTTTGAAAGTTATAGTTATTTTAAGTTTTGGCTACTACTGGCCAGTTTTAGTGGGTAATTAACTAAGCCCGTGCTTAGGCCCACTAACCCACGTTGAAATTTGTGCTAAGGGAAGGCTGTAGGAACTAATCCATATTTTCCAAAATAGTTCTAAGCCTCCATTAAACCTTATTTTATCATAAATCACATCTTTTCCTTAATCTTAGCCAAATCATTGATTAGAGGGGTGATTAGCATTTAAATGTTAGAGATCATCATTTCTAATGATTTGAATCCTTCTCCTTTGCTGTCCACTTTAGCTTTAAGGAGAAAGATTAGTATTTTGGGTATTTGGTGAGTGGTTCTTGACCTCTCACTCTATTATGCATGTTTATATAGTTAAAAACGATGTTTTAATATGATTTCGACTTAAAACATTTCTAACCTCATTCACACTTTTATAAATGTGTAAAAATGGATTTTGAAGGTTTAATTTTTTTTAAATGGTTTTGTAATTCCTAGTAACCATATGGATATGCTAGTGTAAAAGTTATATCTAGATTAGAATTGGCTTGCTTGTCACATTTTTTTGCATTGCTTGTATGAATGGATGTATATGAATGTTATTCTATTTTTGTATGTTGTGCTTTGATGTTGTTTGCTAGTGTTTTTTATGATTAGGTAGATAGATAGGTTGGTGAATTTGGCAAATTGAAGGCAAAGTTGGTCGGAATTAGATGAAACTTAGAGGAGAGGCTATGAAGCATGGAAGGAGCTTGTAGTAAAATTCGCACCTCCAAATTCACTAAGTATTCAACTCAGTATCGAGTTGAAGGGTCGGTACAAAGTTATTTTTATGGCTCGAATGGATCGATCATCTTAGTGAATGGACAAAGCATGTCTAGTGAAGGTTGTCCATAGTAAGATGTAAGAGATTGGCTAAATATTGGATATTATGCCGAGTTGTTTCTGGAACATGAAGTAGAATGCTTTGGAGTGAGGAATGAGTTGTTTTGATGGATGGAACGACGTCTAAAGCATCTGGGAATGGAGTACTAGAAGCAAGGAAGGAGACTTAGCAAAAATTGGCTAAGTATATAGGTCGATGCCGAGTTGATCAGCTCGGTATCACATTTTTTATTTGGATCCAATGGATGTGAAACTTCTCGAAAGGAAGCAGAAGCCTTGTAGATCGTGTTGAAGGTGTTTGTTCGTTCACTTTAGGGTATGATGGTAACATAGTGGCACGATGATAGCTTTGGGACTTTAATGATAACTCGATAATGAAAGGAGCTACGTTCCGATGATGGTGGCTCAATGTTGAAACGGAGTTGGGAGAATGGTTATCAAAAAAAGGCGGGTTCTAATAAAGGTGACCTGTGGATAGGACGGTTGAATGGTTCTATTGTGGAATGAAGGAATGTAAATCGGTGCCTCGAGGATAATGGAATCTGGATGGAGCAAAGAAAGGGCTTGGATATGCGTGCTATGGGATCGTTTATACTCGGAGTATTTTCTGATCTACTCAAAGCAAGGGTATTTTGTGGATGCTTATGGGTACGTTGAAAGGTTACCCTAGATCGGTTGAATGTATCTATGTACCCTAGGCCAGATGAATGGGTCTAGTATTAGCTTTGGCCAAAAGAGAGTACATTGAAAATCGAGATTTCCATTATTTACTAGCAGTAGAAAGGTCATACGAGTTATCATATATCTAGAGCACATTGAGTGATAGTAAGGATTGTTTGATGGATGATATTGTTGTCTTGATTGTTCTTTCATAGACTATCACTCTAAGGATGTCATTATAGATAGGCATTAGAGAAAGGGATACCTGGACACCCGTCATCACACTTTGTTTGCAGAGTACCTTTACTATATTTGTAGAGTAGTATATTATGTTCATTATGTACTAACTCTTTGGTTGCAGGGACATGTAAGGTATGGTTAGTATACCCTTGTTCCTTACTATATCGACTTGTATAGTATTTTCAGATTCATTTATCGCTCATACCAGACTGTTGTCTAAATCAAGTTTTTATGATTTTATTCTTATTATCTCGGGTACTCTTAAATAAGTAGATTGGAGAGCAGGTCTAAGTGCGACGTAGTAGCTATGCAGAGGACGAGTTGGATGGAGCTATCTCGTATTATATGGATTTCTATGAAAATTCCGCTGTGCAACATTGTGGAGCCTTGGTAGTGCTTGCTTATTATTATGAGATGGTTATTTGAGTTAATTTCTATTGTATAAACTCTATTACCAGTTGTGTAACTCTGTGAATCTGTACTATGATATTTGGATCACTTAGTTGTTACTGTCTCTCCTATTTTATATCCATGACGTGTATTATATTTTATTCCATGCGCTATGAGATATACAATAGTTTTGTTATATTTATTTCATTTTAAAACCTGTTGATCGTCCTACATCGGCCAAGCACATCAGTAATGCACTATCGTATGTATATTGGGTGCTGGTGGTGTAGGGCGGTCGTCACATTTGGTATCAAAGTTTAAGTTATGCGGCTAGCTTCAGTTGAAACCATGGACCAGTAGTGAAAAGGAATGAGTTGTCACCCTAGACTGGATCGAGAGCGTGTGTGTGTATATATATAAGAGAGTGCATACTTTTTATATATTTTGTTTTTCAAAACTATATAGTAGTAAATATAGTAAATAAGTCACATGCACACACGAGTTCATTGACACGATTTTCTTTTTTGAGAGATTGATCATTCTCGTTACAGATCAAGAATGAGCCGGTAAAGAAGAAACATTTTGAGGAACTCCATCTCCGGAGTTGAGGAAGGAGTAAGATTGGGGGCTACTAACCTTGACTTGCAAGCTATGCTCAAAACGATGATGGCAAACATGGTTCAAAATGCCTAAGTGGTTGCACCAAATGTTGTTGTTGATTGTTGTGCTCAAGTGACAAGTGCCAAAAGATGACTTTGCCAGGCTATGCAAAGATTACTCCACCTTGGGAGGTAAACCATTCCTTAGAACAGAGTCGGCTATCGAAGTGTAGGATTGGTTTGACACCTGCGAGCGTGTTTTTGCTGATAAGGAAGTAAATGATGCCATGAAGAGGAAGTTGGCCTCTAGACAGCTTCCAGGGAGGGCCATGAACTAGTGGAATGCTATTACCATTGCTACACCTGAGGATCGGTTTACTTGGGACAAGTTCAAGGCCAGGTTTGAAAAGGAGTTCATTTTGGCTGCCCAGTAGTCGGTATTATTTAGGAAATTTGCTGATTCGAAGCAAGGAGATATGTCTATCTCTAAATATATTGTTGAGTTTGATGCTTTGTCGAAGTATGGGATGTCTTTCATCGACACACCCTTGAGAAAGAACGAGAATTTAAATAATGAGTTTGGACAACTAATTAGGGGAGAAGTTGGTTAGTCATATCGACGAGCCATTCGAGAGACTTGTCGAGAAAGCTCTTCGGCAGGAGAGTTTATACCCCAAGTCCAAATCAGATGTGGTTACTAAGGAAGAGTCAATATAGCAACAAAGCAGTGGAGGCAAGAAGAAATGGAATTCAAAGAGTAGATAGTTTCAGGGAAAGAACACTCAAAGGAAGGCTAAATAGGATCCTATTTGTTATGGTTGTGGGGACAAGGGTGTTCTAATCAGAAACCGCAAGACTGATGGGAAGAAGAAGTGTTATAACTGTGGCAAACTCGTACATGTACTGAAGAATTGTCCGGAACTGCTGTAGCAGAAATAGGTTGTGAAGACATATGCTTTGGATGCTGTTCCGACTTTGTCGAGTGCTCCCTCGGAAAAAGAGAAGGGGAAGAGCGTTGCTACTCAAGTATACTTTCCTTTTCTGATGTTCCCATACGTGTTTTATTTAATACCATGGCTTCACAGTCATTTATATCTAGTGATTTGGTAGATAGGTTGGGATTTAAACCTCAAATAGTTGACTGACCTTTGATTGCGACGAACCCTGTTGGAGGCTCCACTAGCCTGTACATTTTTTGTCGTGGTTTGACCTTAGTCATGGATGTTCTTTTGTTTGCAATTGCTTTATTCTGAATGTCATTAGGTATGGAATTATTTTGGGAATGGACTGGGTAACGAAGTATAAGGTAGTAATGGATTGCGAGAAGCTGTTGGTGAAGATTGGGGCTGTGGAGGGGTGGACGGTAGTGATTGGCTGCCTGCCGAAAGATAGGGTTATGGTTAACTTTCTATATTCGCTTGAGACTCCATTGGATGGATTGTCATCTATGCCTATCGTTAGAGTGTATCTGGATGTGTTTAAGGAAGTAACCGGGTTACCGCTGCATAAAGAGATTGAGTTCAGGATAGACTTAGTGAAGGATGTTAGGCCGAGAGTTATGCCTTTGAGGTGTATGGTACCCAGAGAGAAAAAGGAGTTGGAGTGCAAGCAAATGACCTGTTGAAGAAGGGGTTCATTCGTAGGAGCATATTTGATAGGGGCACACCTGTAGTATTTTCCACTAAGGTGGAGGGCTCTTTAAAGTTGTGTGTAGATTACCATGAGTTGAATAAAGTGACAAAGAAGAACAAGTATCCACTTCCATGTATTGATGACTTGTTTGATCAGCTCCACGATGCGAAGGTGGTCTCTCAGATATATCTCGAGATGGGATATCACCAGTTGAAAGTAGTGAAGGAGAGTGTGCCGATCACCGCGTTTCGTATGCCATCCGGTTTCTATAAGTGGTTGATTATGCTGTTTGGGCTAACCAATGCTCTGTCATACTTTGTTGATCTCATGAACCGTAGCTTACCTAAATAAGTTCATGCTTGTGTTCATGGATGATATTTTGATCTATTCTAGGACAGAGGAGGAACATAAGATGCACTTGAGGATTGTGCTTGAGGTGTTGAGGAAGCACAGGTTGAAAGCAAAGTTTTTGTAGTGTCACTTCAGAAGGAAAGATGTGAGGTTCTTTGGTCATGTCATCTCAGAGTTGGCCATCGCAGTTGATCCTGCCAAGGTGGTAGTGGTTTAGGATTGGAGCCAACCTAAGAATGCTATAAATGTGAGGAGTTTTCAAGGATTGGCAGGATATTCTAGACATTTTATCAAGGACTTCTCGAAGGTAGCAGCACCATTGACCAATTTGACAAAGAAGAATAAGACTTTGTTTGGCACACAAAGTGTGAGCATGCATTTGTAAGTCTAAAAGAGAGGTTGACAAGTGCATCGGTATTGACCATTCTGAGTGGGGAAGAGGAGTTGACAGTATACACAGACGACTGTGGTACTGGATTAGGTGCGGTATTGATGTAGAAGGGGAAAGTTGTCGGCTAGGTTAGTCGATAGCTAAAACCGCAAGAGGGGAAGTATCCAACTCATGATTTTGTGTCGGTAGCTATAGAGTTTACTTTGAAGATTTGGAGGCACTACTTATTAGGAGAATGTTTCGAGGTGTTTACAGATCATAAGTTCTTAAAGTACCCTTTGTCTTAGAAGGATCTCAATCTTTGCCAGCAGTGATGGTTGGAATTCTAGGCCTCCTATGATTTCAACAATTCTTAAAGACCTGGTAAAGGGAATGCTATCGCCGATGCATTGAGCAAACAATATGCCAGTTTGGGAGAGATGTTTATGAAGTGGAAAAAATTGGAGTATATTGATGGCGATGACTTCAGGCCTCAATGCGAGTTAGAGCCAACGATGTTGTCTAATTTGACTATCAGGCCTACTCTGATTAAGAGGATTGGTACTAGTCAGAGATGAGATGCTAGACTAGCAGAGATGTTGGCAAAAATAAAAGGAGGAGTAGAGTCTAAGGATATAAAGCAATACAGACTTGGCCGAGAAGGTTAGCTCCGTAAGGACGTGAGACTGTTTGTTCCCAATGTTGATGGATTACAAAATGAGGTGCTACGAGAGTGGCACCATTCTAGGTTGACCATACATCCTGACGGTTATTAGATGTATTAGGATATGAAACAGATCTATTATTGGGAGAGAATGAAGAAAGATGTCGGGACATTCATCTCAAAATGCATGAACTGCCAGTTGGTGAAGGCAGAGCAGAAAAAACCAAGTGGATTGTTGCAACCACTTGAAGTTACTGAGTGGAAGTAGGAGCAAGTATTGATGGACTACTAAGGACTTGAGCAAGGTACGATGGCATTTGGGTCATAGTCGATCAGATAACCAAGTGTGCTAGATTTATACCCATCAAGTCAAGTAGAACGGTAGCCAAACTGGCCGAGTTGTATGTGAAATGTGTTGTACGATTCCATGATGCATCGAAGAGCATTGTGAGCGATCGAAACCTGTTGTTCACAAGTGGGTTATGAAAGAGCTTACAAGAGGCGTTGGCTACCGAGCTGCATCCCAGTACACCTTATCACCCATAAACTGATGGGAAAACCGAAAGAGTGAATCGTATGTTGGAGTATCTCTTACGAGCTTGCATTCTTTATTTTGAAGGCTCATGGGATGATCACTTGCATTTTGTAGAGTTTGCATACAGTATTAGTATGGCATCATATGGGGGTTGCATGGCCGACCGCGTAACCCTCCATTATGCTGGTGGGAAGCGGGGGAGAAACTAATACTTGGGCCAAATATGGTCAAAGAAAACTAGGAGAAGATAGGGATCGTTCTACAATGAATGAAAGCTGCCTAGGATAGGCAGAAAAGCTGCACCGATAGGAGACGCAGAGATTTAGAATTTTATGTTGGCGATACGGTGTTTGTGAATATTCTCCTTTGAAGAATGTTATTCGATTCGGTAGTAAGGGGAAGTTGGCATCAAGATTCATAGGCCCTTTTCCGATAATAGAGATGATTGGGAACCTAGCAAATAAGGTCATATGACTCTAAAATTTTGGGAAGTGACCCTGGGACATTTTTCGCATCTATGATTTTTACTGAATTTCTATGTGACCATTTTAACCCTGAAAATCTTGTTTCGACTATAACTATTGATTGGAGCCGAATTAAGTTCTCATTCCGTAGAGTGGTCATAGTAGTAAAACCGACCTATCGTTTGAAAGTTATAGTTATTTCAAGTTTTGGCTGCTGTTGGTCAGTTTTAGTGGGTAGTTAACTAAGCCCATGCTTAGGCCCACTAATCCACTTCAAAATTTATGCTAAGGGGGGGCAATAGGAACTGATCTAGGTCATTTTCGTCATCCCCAAAATAGTTCTAAACCTCGATTAACCCTAATTTCATCATAAATCACATCTTTTCCTTACCAATTTTAGCCAAATCATTGATTAGAGGGGTGATTAGCCTAGAAGCTTGAGATTATCATTTTGGGTGATTTGTATCCTTCTCCCTTGCCGTGCACTTTAGATTTATGGAGAAAGATTAGTATTTAGGTATTTGGTGAGTAGTTCTTGACCCCTCACTCTACTATGCATGTTTATATAGTTAAAAAAGATGTTTTGATATGATTTCAACTTAAAACGTTTTCTAACCTCAGTCATACTTTTATAAATGTTTGATTTTTAAATGGTTTTGAAATTCCTAGTAATCATGTGCAAATGCTAGTGTAGAAGTTAGATTTATATTAGGATTAGCTTGCTTATCAGATTCTCGTGCATTGCTTGTATGAATGGATGTATATGCATATTATTCTATGCTTGTATGTTATGCTTTGATGTTATTTGCTAGTGTTTTGGATGCTTTGGTAGATAGGTTGGTGAATTTGGCAAATCGAAGGCAAAGTTGGTCGAAATTGAACGAAACTTGGAGGGGAGGCTTTGGAGCATGGAGGCAGCTAGTAGTAAATGTAATACCCCGTGTTACATTAATTAATTAAAATAGAAATAAATAAATAAATAATAAATAGTGAGAAATGGAATTTTTGTACAATTTGGAATTTGGCTACTAATCTTATACCATTGGATTCATGGCGATCTTTTGATCAATTTTCATATATAAACTTTTCAAATCGGAGTTCAAACAAAAATGTTATCGGTGTTTGAATTTTCGTAGTTGGAAATAATTATATATGTAATAAAGAAAATAATTTGAAATTAATTAATGGTTGATTAATACCATTAAAGTTAACGGTAGCTTAACATTTAAGAAAATTAGTTATGTTACAGGATAACGCTGGTTAATGTTAATTGGAGAATAAATGGTAATAAATCAATTAAACCAACCAACACTCAAAATACAATATTTTGGCCTAGTCAGGTCGACCGTGACCTAGGCATGGTCGACCATGAGTGATCGACATGGGTCATAGGGCAGTTAACCCACCTTATTTTGGTGGCCACGGTAACTTAAAGTCGTGTGGCCCATATCAAATATATTTCCATCTGATGGTTAGCGTTGATTTGAACCTCTATAAATTAGGATCTAGGGCTTCACTTCGAACTCATTATTTTTCTAATGAGCATGGAAGCTCTGCCATTTTCCTTTCTCCTCCAAAATTTCTATATACACAAAAATAGATCTAGATTGCACGGATACACTTTGGAGAAGAATAGAGAAGAACAGAGGATATGAAATAGGTTTAAATCAGGTTGCTACATCAAAGGTAAACATTTAGATCTGGTTCTAATTAATAAATCTAAATCTAAATCTCTTTTCCAAATCCAATATCTAATGAGATCTATATAAATATTATCTATGTATCCTAATAGGGAGTTGTTAACCCAAAAAATGGATCAACACCGTGGATTGAGTGTGAAAGCACTAGCCCTATTCTTACAGAGCAATAATAATGAGAATAAATGTAAAAAGAGCAGAAACAGTAAGAAGACAAGAAGATTTTTATAGCGGTTCAGCTGTCAATGAAGCCTACATCCACTTTATAACTTTTATTATTGACTGATTGTTGTTACAAGATGAATTGGATTACAAAGTCGTTGAATATCCTAAGTTAGACTAAGTCCCCAATGCTAGAGTTCACTGGAGAATCACAGTGAACTCCTTGGATGCCTATTGTGAGGGAGAAGAAGAGTGAAGAATGTTTTCTTCAGAGTTCCAACAGCCAGTCCCCAGGATCCCGTTTATATTGCAGGTAGGACCGTATTTATAGGGGTTGGAGCGTTATTGGGCTAGGCCTTCTTGCCAAATGCTTGCAAATGGTTATACGATCTGTAAGTTGTGCCGTGAACTGAACAATTACCATGGATCGCTAGCGGTCCATAGGCCATGGATCGCTAGCGATCCATAGTTGTTGGCTTGCTGGCGACACAATAGCTTGAGATACTTCCTATTATCTGCTCCTTTGAAGAATATTGCGACCTAGCAAAATGGTATGGATCGCTAGCGATCCATTTACTTAGAGGATTTCTAAGCTTTGTCTTTTAGATCACGTTTTTATCTCGTGTTAGTGTTTTCCATGTAATTTCATAACTTGTTGCCTTGTTTTGAATTCTGCTGGGTTAAAAACCCGGATAACAGGAGTCAAAATGAAGAATACAAATAACAGGGTTAGATCTAGATTAGATCCAGAGATTTGGAAGCGCTAATTAAAGGTATTCGTTTGACCATCCCGGTTTTGTTTGCTGTTGGAAATTTCATGGTAAGGCACCACTGGACTAAAGCGATTCTGAAATATGCCAGCGTAGGCCGTCCCAAGAAGGCATTGTATGCGGAAGTTTCATCTACAATTATGAAAGTCTAGATGAGGGTGACTCTTTAGTCACCTTCCCCAAGTTCTACTGGCAAGTCAATCATCCCGATGGGTTGTTTGGGTTCGCCAGTGAATCCTTGGATTTTTGTTTGGCATGCATATACACTTTTCATACTAATCTTCATCTGTTCAAAGGTACGTTTGAAAAGAATATTCACAGAAATGCCATTGTCAACCAATACTCATTGGACCACAGCGGGCCTGATCCCTACTGTCACTACCATGGGATCGAGAGTTGGATCTTCGGTTCCTTCGGTATCTTGATTTTGGAATACTATATCATCATTCAAAGTTTTCTGCTGCTTGGCTAGAGCTCCATCTTCGATTGCGAGGCAAGAATCCTTCGGAGCATGCTTTAACGAACTCGCATACCACTCCACTCTCCCAACCTTCTCTGTGCGGGATGTGGTTCTCTAGATATCGTTCCAATGATGAGTCTCTGGTCAGTTTGCTTAGATCCCTCTTCGCTGGTTCCGGCTTGGTTTCTTCGATCCCTAGGAGCTGGGGAGCCACGGGTTGTTCAGGATTTTGCGATTTTCTCACGTATTGCTGATGCTAGTTTTCCCGGATCGGCTCTTCAATCAAGTTCTTTAGATGACGGCACTCGTTTGTGTTGTGACTATGCGTCTTGTGGAAGCGACAGAACTTCCCCGAGCGATTTTGTTGTTCAGTTGCTTCCTTCTTAGGGGGTTTTTTATACTCCTTTGTCCTTTGTGTTGCAAGATAGATGTTTTATAGAGTATCATTGAGCGGGGTGTAATCCTCGGGCCTGAAGCCTTTAAGTCTTTTATTGATACCATTCTGTTTATTGGAATTTAGATTTTTCATTTTTTGATTTCCGTCTTTCCCTGCACTCCCTTCGGTGGTCCCGGAGGCGTTTATGTTTTGGTTCATCGCCATGCACTCTGCCCACCATTCATCGGTTGCAAACTAGTAGACTTCCTTTCTTACTCCTGCGCCTCTTCCAATCTCAAGTATTGACCCTCCTTACGGTTGAAGTCCTTCCCAATTGTAGGTTGTTTCATTTTGATCGATTTTCCGAACTCAGTTTCGGGGTAGATGGCGTGGACCAAAGCCTTGAAAACCATATCCTCGTTCGGATTTCTTGCCTTTGTCAGTGCGGTATTGAACCGATTCATGAAAGACTTCAGAGATTCATTTCGTCCCTGGAATAGGCCAGACAAGGACATCACATCTTTAGGCTACGTTGTGTGAAGTCTGAACTGATCAAGGAATCTTGCTGCTAATTGGTCATAAAGTGGAGATGGATTTTGGTGGAAGTCTGGTGAACCACATGAAAGCAATTCCTTTTAGAAAAATTGGGAAACATCTATATCGACCAGCGTCTGAAGCATTCACTCCGTCCATGTACCAACTGTACTTGTACAGATGGGGTTTTGGGTCTTTTGTTCCATCATAGGATGGAATAGTTGGCATCATGAACTTTTCTGGGTACTGCTCATTCAAGATCTTCTCAGTAAAGGGGGTCCGACTTGGAGCGGATCCTCACTCATCATCTCTTCTATTCTTATTTTCATCCATCAGTCGCTTGACCATATCATGATAAATGCCTCTGATGTTCGATAGTCCGGTGGTCGGCTATCAGTCACTACACCGAGTGTTTGGCTTTGCAAACGGTCTTGGTGAGTGGGTTGAAGTCTAGGCTCTGCTGTCTTACGAAGAGCCACTCCCTCGGGATCCCATTGGCTTGCAGTTGGCCTGATTGGGGGCAGTTTGGACAATCCTGGCATTATCGAATGCATTGGCATTTCCTTCCAACTTGTCGTTGTTAAATTGTTCTCCATCTTCTGAGTCGGAGAGGTCCATGGCTATATCCTCTTGTGCGGTCTTCGCTCCTTGGTTCAAGTTCATAGCTGGTTGCCTTGCGGTCGGTGGAGTACTTGTGTTTTCTTCTACTTGATTCCCATGGTTCCAACTATCACTCCTCTTTGCGGCTGCTTTCCATTTCTTCTATTTACACCAGAAAAGGAAGAATTTTCTTGTTCTACAGGAGCCGCAGGTTCTATCATAGTTCTTGGAGTAGGATGTGATTGTAAGGTCAAGGGGGCATTAAGCTTATCCTTAAGAGCTCTCTGACTGCATTCCATTTTCTGATTGATTTCATCAACCATTTTATTCAATTCATCTCTTGTAACGACTTCGCGTTGATTGAAGGATCCTGACCCCTGATCTCTTGCGTTGGCGCCATTTGCTTCAATTTGTTGATGATTCGTCTCTTCTACGGCTATTACTGCCCCTATGGATCTTCCAAAAGCAGTTCGTTTTCTTCCTGGAGCCATTGATTCTTAGCAGCAGATCTTTTGAACAGAGATTAAGGATCTAACATCTGAACCTATTTGATCCAAAGTAGATAGCTAGATCTAAGCCAAAGTTCGAGTTATCGGTGAAAGCACCAAAATGTTAACCCAAAAAATGGATCAACGCCCTGGATTGAGTGTGAAAGCACCAGCCCTGATCTTACAGAGTAATAATATAGAGAATAAATGTAAAATAGCATAAATAGTAAGAAGATAAGAAGATTTTTATAGTGGTTCGGCTGTTAATAAATCCTACATCCACTTTATAAATTTTATTATTAACTGATTGCTGTTACAAGATGAATTGGATTACAAAGTTGTTGAATATCCTAAGTTAGACTAAGTCCGTAATACTAGAGTTCACTGGAGAATCACAGCGACCTCCTTGGATGACTATTGTGAGGGAGAAGAGGAGTGAAGAATGTTTTCTGTGGAGTTCCAACAGCCAGTCCCCAGGATCCCATTTATGTTGTAGGTAGGACCGTATTTATAGGGGTTGGAGCATTATTGGGCTAGGCCTTATTGCCAAATGCTTGCAAATGATTGTACGATCTGTAAGTTGTGCCACGAACTGAACTATTTCCATGGATCGCTAGCGATCCATAGGCTATGGATCGCTAAAGATCCATAGTTGTTGGCTTGCTTGCGACCCAATAGCTTGAGATACTTCCTATTATCCGCTCCTCTGAAGAATATTGCGACCTAGCAAAATGGTATGGATCGCTAGCGATCCATTTACTTAGAGGATTTCTAAGCTTTGTCTTTTGGATCGCGTTTGTTATCTCGTGTTAGTGTTTTCCATGTAATTTCATAGCGTGTTGCCTTGTTTTGATGATGATCCACTTACTGGTTTCATCGGACTGCTAATTGAATTAAATGGATGCCCACTTCTCGATCTAACTAGCTTGGAATTCCATCAAACTTAGCCATCATTTCTAGAATGCCCCTTGGACCATGATGCAAGTGAATTCATGAATCCACGAGCCAAGATTATGGATCGCTAGCCATTCATCACCTTTGCATATTTTTGCTTTCCATTCCTCTGATTTCTCTTGGTTAGTTGCTCTAGTCTTTTTAGTTGGCTCTTGAGCTACTCTGACTCGACGAAGCTGTTCCGAGTTCCTTTGGATTCTGCTAGGTTAAAAACCTAGATAATAGGAGTCAAAAAGGAGAATACAGATAATAGGGTTTGACCTGTATTAGATCTAGAGATTTGGAAGCACTAATTAAAGGTGAGTAGGAATATTATATATTTTTATATAAACTAGATTATTTCGTTGTAGATCCATTCCTATATGTTTGAGAATTGAATTAAATTGAAATAAATTTACATGTATGAAATGTTGAAGACCATAAACTTGGCTATAAGTTTGTATTGATAATTACAGAAGCGTAATGATTAGATTCAATTTTCTAATTGCAAAATGATTTTAACTATCAATTTTATGTCCGATTAGTTAACTGAAACATAATGAATTAGGATTTCACTTTATTTGATATTGGTGGTTAAGACTAAAAAACAAAGTTAATTGGACATTGAGGATTTTAATGATATTTTAATTCATTGGAATGTATATTATTGTAAGTGGATTTCCATATACTATCAAGTTTAAATTTAGCAAAAGTGTGATGTTTGAAATGACAAGGAACAAATATATGTCTATAAAAGAAATAGATGTACAAAATAAAGGTAGTTATTGTATTTTGTACTGTCTATTTCAATAAATAAAAAGAAAACTCCTCCTTATTACAAACATCGCACAAACCACCTCTTTGTGACAAAATATGAAAATTTACTGTGTAACAGTTAATTGTCAAATTTTAGATCCTAATGTATTAAAATGTAGTAAATCCCAAAGGTGTAATATTTAAATAAGAATGAAACTAAAAAGTTAATAAATTGAAAACCAATGAAAAAGGAAGTTTGAGTGATAGGGAAGAAAAAGAAGCTAGGAAATGAAATTGATGTCTGGATTAAGTCTAATAATCGAATGAAATGGATTAATTTGCTTAAAACAAGTAAATTGAAAGATGTCTGGGTTAAGTCTGATAATTAAATGAAATGGCATAGAAATTGAAGTTGAACTAATGAATGTAATAGCAACAATATTGAAGACAGAAAATGAGAAGCGGTAAATGAATTTGATAAGTGAAAAGCTAAACACATAGTAAAATGAAGACCTAGGGCCAAACATAAAAGATGTAGAGGCAGTAAAGAAAAATGTAAGAAGAATAAATAAACATGAATATGAAATATGTATATATGTAGCCTTGGATATGCATTTATGACGGGTGTGAATAATTATAAATTGTCTGTTATAATTATAGAGAACAGATGACTTAAGGTCATTAGATTGGGTTAGGATTCTAGAAACATATCCAACCTAGAGGACCTATGGAGAGTGTACACTTGCGTATAGATGAAGGGATACCCTCAAGTCCATCGGTGCTTGGAAAGGAACCTCTATAATTGCAGGCAAAAGGCAGACCTATTACGGATGGCGAGACTGTACCAACGCTAGTAGTCTGCTTCGAATTTGTTAGAGGCGGGTGTTGCCTTGATTGCACTAGGCGTTATAAATGGACAATGGGTGGGATCAGACTTATGCAATAGGGTGCGCAGAGGCTGGCATGCGTTAAGAAACATGGGGTAGGAGTTGAATATTTAGCGAGCTCGAGATCGGTCCCTTGCGATCAATGAGAAGGACATGGTTATACCTAACTGATCTCTTTCGCCTACCAGAATTGATTCAGTTGGGTTATGCACTGCCATAGTTGGTTGTTAGTCTCTTTGATAGGGCAGGGCCAGTTAATCTATATCATAGATTCCTTTAAAAATACGATGGGGTGAGGTCGTGGGGTTGGAAATCCACGGTATATGAAGCGGAAAAAGGTGAAAATCCTCGAAGAATACAGGACCTTCTGGACTAGAGGTCATCGGTGTGCACTATAAGATTTCCCCGAGTTATGTAGCAATCATGATGCAACAAGGTGATGAATCCTTACGAGGTGCAGAGCGATAGATACTAGCGAAGATAGTATCTAGGTCCATTAGTGGACGATGGGATATATATACTTACTAGTGTGAACCCGTACTACGCACACGGAGTTCATCACATTATTTGTTCAGTGCTATGATTTAATCCTCGAACACTATTAAAAAGGATATTATAGCCAAAGGAGTTCGTGAATGGAGTTCATTTTTAAAACAAAAGATTTTCCTCATTTGTGTACATATCATCCTATATACAATTGGAGATATCCATATAAATAGATATACAATTAAGAATGTGCTACGTATCCACTTCATGTGATTAAGAACAATATATGAACTTTATATCAATCACACACCATGGAATCTAACTGCAAACTAAATTCATCATGTTGCCACTCCAATATATAGCTATTAACTAATACATATTGCAATGATATATTAGTAGCTGTTTAACGACAAATTAGTATGATCAACCTTGATATCATAACTAATCGTGGTAAAAATGCTATCTTTATGAAATTGCAAAAAAATTCAAACTAATAACAGTGCAAAAAGCTACTCGGTAAAATGTGTTGCCTGCTATTTATAATTCTGACAATTAAGTACAATGAACAAAGACAAACTGAACAAACCAAAAAATATAATCTATCATCATTTGAATAACTGCAGCAAAAAATGATAGCATGGTATATGATCATGTCATGGAATCGTTGAAATGCTAAAAGTATACGATCACGACATAGAGTATAATACATCTTCTGCAAGCAAATCAAGTAGCATCCATAGCTCAATAGCTATGATGCAAAGACTTTGTTTTCTTCTACCTATTTTTGTTGTGATTGAACAGAAGGCACAACGTTAAAGAAATGTTCCATGGATGATAAAGTAAAGAACAAGCTACTATAATATATCTAGACACAGATAGGTACAGGATTTATATTTTAAGTTCTTGTAACCTTTGTATTAAATGTGTGCGACCTATGTACCTATAACTTAGCAAAAAATATTTATAAATGTTTGATTTATATATTTTATTTTAGTAAGCAATAACAGTCAGTAACTTGAAAACTATGCGTGCTAGAAGAAATAGTGAAACGTTGATAGAAATGTTCTTTTTCTCAATGCGCATAATAGGTAGTAGATACATTTTATTGAATGCATTACTAAATTACCACAAATTACTGTAATCATTGTTCGTGTCTGTTAACTGCATGAATCAGTGTCAACAATGATAATTACATGGCTTCAACTACGAAATAGAAATAACAGTACCTATTTAAACCTATGTATTAATTGTGTACATATGGCCTCGTAAGTACATAGCACATTCCACTACATTTAACCTGTGTATAAATTCGGTTACAGTGAAGTAATTCAAACAGTTGATATACATAATAACAAAAACATTGGCCATTACACTCTAAGTATAAGAAGTTAGTACACATTGTAAGATAAATTAGCTATCCTAGAAGAATATAAGAATGTGATGAAGATTCAAACATTAATAGTGAAATCATAAATCAGAAAAGTACCTATTATGTAAAGACAACCCTTTTAGAGTGGTATACCTATGTGTTTATAGGTAAAAGTAATAGTTTGATCATCTTAAGCCTCAAATAAACCACCTCTTGCAATCCGGTTTTCACGGACCCATACTACGCATATGGAGTGTAGTTACATTTTTTGCAATTTCATTATATATTGTTTCCTTTGTTTTCTTTGATATAATAGTTGTTAACGTCGTTGTTGTGAGAAAATGTTTGACTTGCTTTAACAGTAACATTTTTTACTGTTTCACGCATATTTTTCTTGATTTGAACCTTAAAAAGAACAAATGTTAAAATGGAGTATTTCGGTATATATTTATCATACGGTTTGAAGTATTTCAATTAATATTCTTTTCTTCGTAGCCTTGTCTTTTTGACATGAGAATATTTTTGCAATCGATGTTACAAATTTTTCTATCAAAGTTCGAAGTTGTTCAAAGTTTCATGGGCAAGATGGTAAAATTAGGCAGTAAGTTCGGTTAAATGGCTATTTACACAATAGACATATTATTTAATTAATAAGCATTAGTATTTTAGAATAACATGAAATAGCAGTAAATTAAGTTTTTTATGTCTTTCTAATAGCAGATATCAAAGAAACTCACATGTCTCAATCAAATTCGTACAAAAATTACTAAAAATAATTTTGATCTATATTAACACATCTCACATCTGAAATGACAATTTAAAAGAAGCAGCTTGAAAAAACTGTATAAAAAGGGTGGAATGAAGCAACTGGTTATGACCTGCCAGTTCCTTCGTTATTATTATTTGTCGTATAGGTGTACAGGTTGAATAAAAAATCAAGTAAAACAATCATTCACCACTTAACTACCTGTCATGTCTATTATAAAGTAACTAAAATTGTTGGATGTGATAACATTCAAACTTGCAGATATATTAAAAAAATCTTCAATAATATTAATAAACTTGAAAATTCAAGAAGAATTAACTAAGCTAATGTCTAGACATGCAAATGTTAATTTATAGCTCAATCTAGTTAAAGAATAAAATCAAAAATCTCAACAGTTTTAAATATCTGAAATAGAAGACAACAATAGCTTCAAAACCTAGTAAAAGTAATAATGACTAAGCAAACATACAATGTTATAATTATGCTTACAATATCCAGTTAAAGTAAAAAAAATCAATAAATTTCAACACTAAATATCCAAAACAGAAGACAATAATAGCTTCAAAATCCATTAAAAATCATAAAGATTAAGCAAACATACGTCATTATAAACATGCGTATAGTATAGTTAAGCTTGATATTCAAACGAAAATATCTAAAGAATATCAGCAAGAAAAGATAAAGAAGGTTTCCTTTGGCCGGGTAAACAACAAACATTAATCCTATTTTGTAGGATCCATGCTTTGTCTTTGGCCACAGATGTAAGCAGTCTAGTCAGTTGGTCTGGTTCGTTGTTTTCCTACAATTTAATCATGTTAAAGTTAGTAATAGTGGCAGTAGTAAAGAATGCTTTAACAACTCAGCAGAAAGAAAATAAGTGTAATTTTTTTTTGATAAAAAACAAAAGCAATATGAAAAAGCAGGAATGAACTTTTATATTTCTGTACAACTGCAATTTAGAAAGCACAAAAACCGAAAGCCTAGGTTACGGATGGTCATGCATTGGCATGCAAAACCTGTAGATATTAAAAATTTTATGGGTATAGGACAAGGTTAATAGAATAAAGGACAAAATTCTTTGCCTCGGGCATGAATTTAATTTTATGGTTGTCTAAAAGTAGCAACTACCTATGTGAACATAAATCAAGCATGTAAGATAAGGGCATACATGGTGTGTTACATGTGGAAATATGTATATAATCACAAAAGAAAATGGCATATTCATATGGTGTTCACCTAAGAAGTTTCTTAGAGATGCATTTTTTGACAAGTCAATTTGCTAATTCATTTCAAAATGTGTTTATATAGACAAACTAAAATAATGTGTTAAATAACTTTAATCCAGAACTAATGATAACTTACAATATATATTTATTTCCTACATGTAAAAATTCAACGTTTTACCCATTTGTAATAGCCTTGAGTGGACAGTTGTTGACAGGATCGGATTTGTACCTGAAACACCGCAAATATTTAGAAATAGCTTGTTCTTTTGGGAGAAAATTAAGATAAAAATAGCAGATGTGTACTCTTTCGAAAAAATGTTTTCTTGGAATCTCTAGGAACAGTAAAAAATCTAGCAATTTCATTAGTGGGAGGAAAAATGGTTCAACGGCTTCAGAATCTTAGACTCGTGTTGTTTGAGTCGGTTTTCCTAATAGTGGATCCTATACTTCATAACAGGTATACAATTTTAATTGACGATTAGCCTGTAAGCCGATGTTTCTCTTACACATATTTATCGATCTAAATTTCGTACTACAATATCAATATGTGCATTCAAACATTACCATCAATAGACATGCTTAGCAATTTCCAACCTTTGGCCTGAATATGCACTTGCATATCAAAAGACAGCAAGTGTAACAACCCGCTATTTTGTGCCATTCGCATCCGCACATGTCGGACTTGAATTGCTCAAAATATCAGATTGTTAATTTATATTTGGCAAAACTCAGCATATACAGTAAATAAAATAATCACAGAATCACGGACACAGAGTATAACAATAATAAGCAGCGGAAACAAATGAATAGTAGTTCATGAAGTTACTAAATATATATAACAGAGTTAAAACAAGATACAACAGAATATCTCAAATACAATGTAGTCTCGAATACAAACAGATGACAAGTTTGAACAAAACCATTGGATAGCTGAAAGCTGAATAGATACAGATGGACCTCCAAGTGAAGCTCCAACTCCAAAGGTGAGTCTCAAATGCTGTGACACTCAGTCTGACCCGAGCATAAAGCAAAACACAAAACACTCGAGTCAGGATTAATATTCTTATATTAATAAATTCAACTCAAGTGAAATGTCAACTGAAATACAAGTAACTAAAAGGATGTTTGGGATTTCCATCCTCTAAGGATCCGTGGAACTATCTACTATGTAGTAATATACGCTATTATAATATGTCTATAGTAAAGTAAAAATATTAAAATAGCGTTAAGGCGTTACCCATATCCCCCTTAACACATTTTATATATTCCCATAGTCTATACAATACCGTATGCTCCTCCGAGAGGTTTACACAGAGGGCACTCCATAGGTATGGTACAAAACAAACTCGTAGAAGGCGTGCTAGTGCATGTGAACACGGCACACGAGGAAATGCCAGGGTAGATATACCATTTGCGGATCCGGACTGGTGGTAACGCATAGCAGCTACTACCGCCCACCTCGGACACACTCCCATAATCAAAATCAAAGGGTGGCCTCCAAAACAATCATAAAAGCAATAGAATGGTATCGAAGAAATGTGCCCGATAGGAGGAATGACCTCACTTGGCCCGGCATGGCTCCTGATTTTAGTCACATCTAAGCTGACTCACGGGAGTTAGGGTCATGTCATATCTCATACAGAAATCGTTCACTAAACCATCCTACTACATTTCTGGAATCTCCACCACGTACACAGTTGTTAAAGTGGTTTTCGGTATTGGCAGAGAGTATGACAATATCCGATCCCGGTCTCTTTAACAACCAAACGTTATTATAACACCGCGGTCATTTTATTTCAAATGGTTTATACTTCATATCAAAATATCATATAACTTCAAAACCATATCAATTCGAGATCATTACTCACTTTAAAATAATATACATTTCAAAAATCATAACACTTTCCAAAAATTATAACACTTTCGAAATTATAAAACTTGAAATTCTAACACTTTGGAAATCATAATACTTTGGAAATCATAACACTTTGAAATCATAATACTTCCCACTTAAACAGTTTAGATATTAAAAATAGTATATAAAATAAAATAGTTTATAAATTAAAATAGTTTATATATTAAATTAATTAGTATATTAAAAATAGTTAAATTAAATTAGTTTATATTAAAATTATTTGTAAAGTAAAGTATTAAAATAGTTTTTAATATATTTAAAATACTTTATATAATAAAATATTCTTTCTCAAATTTCACACATCGATTCAAATCAACTCGAATTCCAAAAATCCCATTAAAATCAAGTCTAAGTTCTTCCATTTCAATTCAATTCAAATTTCAATAAACCATTTTATATCGATTCCAAATATAGATTTGAACTACAAAATAAACCATTTCGATTTCAAAGTTTAAATATTCAAACTTTCCCAATAACTCAATTTGAAAATTTCGTTTATATTTCAAATTCAACTTTACCATTATTTAATATTGAAAAATTCACTTAGTCAATCCAATATCATTTAAATAGAACCTTAAATTACAATTTATATAAACTAAATATTTCCTTCAATTTATTTACTTAAAATATTCATTTAATCACTTTAAATAAAAATAAAGTTATAAATCATCTTTAAAATCTCAAATTTAATAAGTTTCAAATCAGTTTTATTTAAGTAAACTTCAAATAGATTTCAAATTAATTTCTATTTCTCCTTCCAACTTAATTTATTAAAATTATTATAAAATCTATATTAAAAAATATAATATCTTAAAATCGATAATTATTATAACCACATATATTTCTTTTCAAAACCTTGGAAATAATTTTCAAAAAAAAAATTATATATATATAGACCAACGGTGTCTGTATATAGTTTTCTATCATATGGTCAAGTGATACAGATATTTATCATTTCAATCCGCAATTTAAATATATACGGATATATATCTTTTCAAACCGCAATCCCAAATTCAATGTCAATGAAAATCGCTTGGGTTTATCATTTCAACCCATAACGATTTTCTCATATTCTACAAGATCGTTCGGGTATGTATCATTTCAACTCATAGGGAATTTTATACTTAACAGGGAACTTGTAGAGTGAGAATAGTTATGATAATGATATAACATATCAACAACAAAGATATATCATCAATAACAAATTAAATAAAATATAACAATAGGATATGATGTCATATCCCACAGGTGCACAATTACAGGTAATAGCATATCATATATAACAATTAAATAATTAACAGTTCAAATTAGCAGCATATTTCAATTGTCGTTTCAATTGAAATCAAATTTAATAATTATAAGAATGTTAATCCTGAGTGATTGCTCACCTTTCGAGGCTAGATAGATTTGACAAAGAAATAAGCTACGAATTCCAAAGCAAAGCAAGATTGGCACGAATTCGACAATCAAAGCTGATAATAGAAATTGAAGAAATCAAATCAGAACTGGATCGATGAAGATAAATGGTATAAGTGAACTTATATATATATATAACTATATATATAAAAATCATATGCTAAATTCAAACATATATTAAATTAAATATATGTGTATTTCAAAACCATTGTTTTTAAATTAAAACACATATATTAAAATCAACATATATACATCATATAATTTGAAATAACCACTTATATATATACTTTTATAATTTCACGTATATACAGTAAAATATTGAGTAAACAAACAGGTTTATATACGAACTTACATATATAGATATATAAACTAACACATAAACAGACGATATACATTAAACATTATACGTATCTACATATTACTTTTAACTTAAAAAATCAAAACCTATACTTTACTGTAAAATTACAGAATCTGAACATATTATATATATAAATACTTTAACACCGATATATATGCATAGACTTTCTTTCAATAATACAAAACAGAGAAAAAAACAAAAAAAATGTATGCATAGGCCAACAGACCTTATGTAACTTACTAACATATATATAATATAATTCATATAAACAGATAATAGATAGTACAGTAACATGTTCATACCCTTTAAACGTATAATAAAATATCCCAAACATATTATATCTACTAGTATAAGCAAATAAACAGTATGTATTATTATTATATACACTATACTTTGAATTAACATACCACGTATCGGTTTACTGACATATATATTACTGACTTAAAACTTATCATATAACTAAAACTATGATATAATATGTATACTTGTATAAATTTGCATCCGGACATTTATATAACTGACACAGTATAAAATTTATATGAAATAACATGTGTACACTGACAATACCCAAAACTTATATAAATTTACATATATTGACTACAGACTATAGTCTTAAAACTATATATATACAAACTCACGCATGTCTGTAACATATACAGACTTATATATACAAACTTATATATACGTAATTTGTGTAAACTTATATATATAAACCAAAACTGTAACATATACAGCTTATGAATATAAATTATATATATAAAATCTATATAGGTACACATTTTAAAATCAATAGTTTGTAAACAAATATACTATCTTCCAAAATTCATATGATTTATGCAGACACGTATGAAACAATTGTATATATACATGCTACAAGATGCTGACCTCCTACAATTTACAGTTTATAATATATATATCAACGTAACCTTTTATATAAACTTTTATATAATATACAAGAATCAAAATATATGTATCACATATAGCTTATATACATATGCGCAACGTATACGTACCTTCCCTGTCGTATATACATATAAGAGAAGAAGGGCTGCTGCAAAAAAAAAGAGTGACAGGCGAGCTGTCGACGTGGTGGACTTGAAGGGGTGGAGCACGATTAATAGGTCGGGCTGCACGCATGATGGCGGGTCAGGCGAAGGGGAGGGAAGCGGAGGCTGGGCATAGCTAATTGGTAGTGAGATGGTTCGAGCATAATATGATGAACAGAGCACAAAATATAAGAGTGCAACATGAATATATTTTTATTTATGTAATTTTGTTCAGAAGCAAGGAAAACAATGTTGATGGGTTTCAGGCAAAACAAAAGAGGAGAGAAGAATTCAAGCAAACGTAAAATGTAACCTTTTATTATTATATTATACATATTGCTTTATATGAACAGAAACGAAAGAGAACCAATGAAGGGGAAACGAACCAGAATTTAAAATGTACCGGTATGAAATAAATTGAACAGGGAATAGTTAAAGTCACGTATTAAATTCTGGAATATAAAAAGGGAAACGGCTATTGGTATACTACGGTGAACAATGAAAGGGCACATGAATTCAAAAGGCTCAAACGTACCGATACGGTGAACCGTTTCACAGATTTCACCGTGTACCGAAACTTCAAAACACAGAAATGAATATACCGCAGAGATCAGCACGATGAGACGATCAAAATGGTACACAGATATCAGTGATAGGACCATCCTATCAAAAGTCGATATCCGGTACCGAACAATGCTGCTAAAACGCCGAAAATAAGATAAATGGAGCAATAGCAGTTCAAATTTGGTGAAACGAAATGTGACGTCTCACTCAGAAGATGATTTAGAAATTTATTATATAAAAATATTTAGGTTTGGAAAACATTTTATTATCATCTAATATTAACTGATTTAAATTGAAATAAAATTACACTATAAAATAAACTTGTATATTATCTGATGAAAATTTACCATTTGTTATGTTTAAGTAGACGTATTCCAAATATCAAATTTTTATTTCAAAATTTTATTATTTAAAATTTCACAAAATTTCAGATAATTACGTTATTAAAACCATTTAAAATTTACGGGTCGTTACAGCAAGACTTTTATTTTGATTCAACTTAAATATTCATTAGGAAAAAGCATTAAAAGGCAGAAAGATTAACCTGCTTATAAGATATCTAAGTACATGGTATACTTCTTTATCTTTAATAATCCTCATAATACTACATTTATATTTAGAACAACTTTTGCAATCGTACAAAGGTTCAAATTAAAATGTAGCAAAACACAATATAGTTATAATGATTAAAACCTTGCATTATATTCTCATACAAACGAAGTAGTATCATTGTTAAATCATTATAAGATAAAATATGACACTCTTTACAATTTCGCAGACAAGTATTTCAATCCATCAGTTATTGTTATTGAAAAAAAGGATTATTTATTTAAGCATAAAGTTTTTAGCGTATTTGAACCTAGAAGTGTTTACTGTGAAGTTTGCAAGGTTCAGGTATGAAATAAAACTAAAGCACCCACCCTGTGCATGAAAAAAAGATCCAGCAATGCCATCTAATTAGTGGAAGTTCGAGAATAATGAGTTTATCATAAAATTTGGTTTTTTGAAGATTGCATTGTGCTCCCCGTTTAAGCATATAAGATCAAAAAGTTGACATACTTTAGTTATATTAATGTAGCATATATTTAAATGATAGCGACCAAAGTGTCAAAGAAGCAACGCATGGATGAAAAATATATGATAACGTAGATGAGTGGAAGACCTAAAACTGGAATTATCATAAAGCGATGTCCAAATGCGATTTTGAAGGTTTGGTTGAATTTTTTTCAATTAATATATTTCAAATGAATCACTCTGTTTCTACTCGAGTGCCAAGTTCATGACCAATCGTCTACACATTTCAAACACCCATGATATGTTCTTTTTATTTGTCTTTTTTTATTTTGGTTAGATTTTTGATGTTTCTCTTTTCCTCTACCTAATTTTCAAACCGATGTTAGGGCTTATAGGGCATTAGAGTGCCTGATGTATGTAATATTTTTATTATTATTATATTATTACTAATTCCAATTTGCTGAACCAATCTTATTTCACCTTCCAAGGAAAGGTACTGGACCTTCATTGAATATAGGTACCAACCTTTACAGGTAAGGTAGTAGAGATTTAACCATTGAGTTTATGACGACAATTCTCTCTCGTTTATACTATTATGATGTGTACGATCATAAAGAAGAGATGAACCTAAGAAGAGCTAATTATAGGAGACTGGTTGATAGAGTCATTGATGTGCACGTAAATGTGCATATTTTTACCACCATATTTAATCTATTTAAATTAAATAAATGATCATATCGGGTATTTTAACTTGTTTAAACCAAAATTCAAATTATTTGAAATTGTCACATATTCATCTTCATATAGGGGGAAAATGGTCATTTTTATGCATTTATTAAATTGTGAAAATTTACTTGGAATTTTCTATGTTGTTTTATAGGAAATTTGGTGAATTTTACAAGTGGTTACATGATGATATATGCATGCACAAGAGTAAAGAGAACAAATGAAGATGGAAATAATTCAAAGTGAAGATAATGGAGGACCCCACCTACCCACCTATCTTAATGTACAAATTAGAGGCTAATGCACATGCTTATGGAATTAATGGCTTCATGTACACTTAAATGAGGATTATTTGAAGCTAATGATTACTTGGCCTCCACACTTCCTCAGAGGGTATTTTGGGCATTCCCCAAAAATATAAATTAGGGTTTAACACATGTATAAAATCCCCTTATGTTTCATGTAACCCCCCCTTAGTCTCTCTTAGTTTAGTTTAGGCTCACAAATAAACAAGCTCTTCTCTTTCTCTTTTCATGGCTACTTAGCCATTTTTATCTTCATGTAATTTTTCTTCTTTATGCAATTTAATACATGTTCTTTTTCTTTTCTTGTTTATTTCCTTTCATGTTGTAGTGTAGATTTTTTTATTTATGCAAGTAGTGTAGATTTTCTTTTATGCAATTAGATTAGTTCTCTTTTTCATTAGCTTTCATTTTCCTTTTATTTTGCTTTCATGTTGCTAGCTACATTTGTTAATCAAATGACAAATATGAGAGGCTAAACTCTTTCAATTTAGTGGTAATGAAGCTCTCTAATTATGTAGCTTCACTATTTGTTAATTCATGCTCTCTTTTTGTGCTTAATGAAGAATGATTGAAGTGGTTTAATTGTTGTTTTTGCCTTGAATTTGATAGCCTATATTGTTGACACCAAATAGACTATGCTTAAACAATCACTAATACTAATTGTCTCTTCATCAAAATATGATTATGGCAAAAGAAAGTGATTTGAAATTAAAATTTGATGGTCTATATTTCTAATCAATAGTTAATAGGCCATACTTAAAATATATTTCATTTTCATTTTCATTGTCAAGTTTCATTTAAGTTAGTAAGTGGTTTAAGGGGTGTGTTATAGTTTGATGGCTTATGTTGGCTAATCAATAGCACAAATATGACATACTTATGATAAGCACATCAATTAAAGCACTAATGAACATAAAAGAGAGATTATGATTTCATATGTGTTGAACTACATAATCTAGAGAGTGGATTTATTCTCTAAATTGTCATTTAATCCTTATATTTGCATCTCTTTTCTTTTACTTAGTTAGCTAATTTTCTAATTCTCTAGCTTAACTTTCACTCGATTTTGGTTTAATTTAATTGAATGGAATTTTAAAATCATCAATTCCCTGTAGATCGACCCGTATTCGCCACGTACTACAAGTGTACGCCGTGCGCTTGCGGTAAATTTTAATTCTAAATTCGTTCGACGGTTTTCTAATCCGATAGAATTTCCGTCGTCGAACAGTCATAAAGAAAGGATACACATTAAAATACAATATTTACATACATATTTAATATTATTTATAATAATATGAATCCTAGTGCTGATTGGTTTTCGAATATTAAGTGATATAATAAAAATAAGGATTTTATTATAATCAAGTATAGCGTCATTCTTAAGAAGGACGTGGCAAAGGATAAATGGAAGGTGCATATTAAGTATATGCTTGGCTATCATGTTATTGTTTAATGCTAAAGCGAGAGTTAAAAGTACCTTTGATTCGCACTTGATAGATGGAAGGTGCATATTAGTATGACATCATCTTCATTAAAATTACATGATCATGACAAACTAACTAATTTAATAACACATAATTATAGCTAGACATTTATGGTGCTATTTGCATAATTATTATCTTACCTTGACTGTCGACTTGGTTAACAGAAACTACCACACCCTTGAAAAATGATAAATCATCCTCAATGTCAACAATCGATTGGTCATTGATGATACCTGCATATTTTCATTTATAATTGATTAGAAACACTAAAATAGAAGAGTTAGTACAATGCGGAGTAGGTCTATTACAAATTGTTCTCGTATTTTTCTAACTGATTAATTAAGAAAATGTATAATGAATATATCTTATACTTTTGGTTGTTCTTTATAAATCATTACAAATGAAATATTCTGAGAACCTTCAGTGCAAATTAATATAACCATCTCTTCTAGTACTCTTAGTAGTTGCAATGATCCGTAGTAGTAGATAATCCTCTCATATTGACTATGTTCTTCCCAATTTCCTTCTCTTCTCACTTGCAAAAAAATATATCAAAGAAATTAGTACTACGATATAGAATGAATTTTTTTTATTTCAATACTGGAATTCGTTTAATAATCTCTTATTCAGAAGCTCTGTAAATAGTTTAAATAAAAATTAGAATATATATGTCTCTCAATTTGATAGTGAATTACATCGGCTATGGTTTCATAAAGGAAAATCAATAAATGCATATAAGATTGATGTTTCAATGTTTAGATGGGAGCGGAAAATGAAGAGCTTATCCCTCTAATCTGTATAATACAGTAGGTTCTCATTTCACATTTAACACTATATTGCATTCTTTTTTCTTTCATCTATATTTATCAATATAATAAATATATTACAACATAACACCATGATAGTATAATGTATCAGTTTTTGCTAATATTATCATTCAAAGTTTCATAAAAAAAAGTACTCAGTAAATTAATAGTTTGTAATAAGATCTTGCTTACTTGACAAGCACCATTGTCCCAGTGGTAAAGTGATTCAGCTTTGGTGCGAGAGGTTAGAAGTTCGAAACTTGCGTAGCGTGATTCGAACATTTATTGATATGTAATATGTTTTCATAGTGACATGTTGTATATAAAGTACCATTTCAAAAAAAAGATCTTGCTTACTTTGCATGCCAATAACCTCTTAAACTCAATTTTTCCATGTCAAAATGTAAAATAGAATGTAAGATTTGTAAGTTGTTATAGGTAAAATAGTGGAAAAAGGTACAAATATTATTATATTCTCATATTAATTCATATCATCTAGCTTACAAAGTTCAAAGATTGTTCGACTACAGCAACGAAACAATATCTGATATGTACATCGATCCAAGTATTTTTTCCTTATTTACGCTTTAGGCAATTTATTTCCACATGATATAGTAAAATGGGTTAACATATGCTATAAACTGTTGATGTGCCCAACACCTTGAAATGTCCTCAAATAAATGTTGTAAGGAAAAGTTCTAAAATAAAGCATATAAAGTATCCAATAGCTCATTATTTTTGTTGTAATTTGACATAAAGCATGCACATAGTACAATGTAAGAAACTAAGGCTATGGACTTTTGACTCACATGTTAATTATCTATTATCTGAAGAAAATGAAAGAATATTTATAAAGCTTGAAATAATGACCAAACCTCATTCATCCCAAAGCTAGTACTAAATTTTCTAATTTTGATTGAACAATCCATGTAAGATAACAACCAAAATAGTAAAAAATGGTTGTTAAGGAGACTCCACTTTCAGTTAAGTGGAGGCAAATTTTATAAGCCTCTTCATAGATTGAAATTTGTTATGAAAGGTATTTTAGTGGCGAGATATTTTAAAATGTTAATATAATGACTTTCAAAAAATTAAAAGGCAAGCCTTAACATGTTTAAAAAGTCATATACCATTATTTTTGGCATGAA
This sequence comes from Allium fistulosum, assembly GCA_030737815.1. Classification (NCBI taxonomy): domain Eukaryota; kingdom Viridiplantae; phylum Streptophyta; class Magnoliopsida; order Asparagales; family Amaryllidaceae; genus Allium; species Allium fistulosum. Next base: position 1,076,302,515 of record CM060901.1, on the reverse strand, counting down.
AATAAATATTATATTTGCACAAAAATAATAATTAATGATTGATTAACGGGAATAATTCAAGAAAGATAATGCAACATGATAAGTTATGCCATAATGTAGTGACTCCCTACAGAACATTTATTGAATTATTAAAAATATATGCCCCTCTTCACCAAAATTAGTCCCTTTTAACAATCCCCAAAAATAAAATGGATCTAACAACTAAAATAGCACAACAGTAAAGAAACTAAAAGGCAAGCCTTAACGTGTTTAAAAATCCATATACCATTATTTTGTGGGAATGAAAATAAATATTATGTTCATATAACAATAAATGTAATTATTGATCAACGGGGATAAGTTGAAGAAGGATGATGCAACATGATAAGTCATGCCAATAACGACATACCAATGCATTTCTTATTTCTTTATTACGAAGCTAAACTACTATGTCTTGCTTGAATAGTTCACATCCACATAAGTATTCTCTGAATTAACCTCTTATGTGCAAATTTTTAAATTTTTTTGTTGAATATTGTTTAGAATCATAACAAATAAGGCTATGCAAGAAACTCTAAGAAAACAGAAAGGGTAAAATTAAATGAATTTTTATATGGAAAATCACAACTATTACAACTTATCCACATTTCTCATCTAAACTGAGAAATATACAATGTGTTATTACTCAATTTCCATGTCATAAACAATTCCAGAATTTAATTGTGTACTACTTCATTTTATGAATTCAGTTCTTGTCTACAAAATTAACATCTTGAAAAGAAAAACAGTTCAAAAGTCATTCATTCCTTTTAAATCTTATGTCTAACGTTTTAATCATTTTCTTCATAATGGACATAAATTCATGGTCATCCATAACTTTTACTCATCATCGATGCAGGTCAATCTACCATAACGTTGTAAGTGACCAAGTATACAATATAAGATGGTTAATAAATTTGAACAGTAGGTGAATGTTGAATCTATGCCTACAAACTCATAAGCTAGAAATGATTTCATCAAATTAAAAATAAAGTAGATTAAACTTCACAAATTAAGAAAGCTTATATATTCAAGAAGTGTTACCGCAAATTTTGCATTTTGTAAGAATAGTACATTCTGCACTTTTCAACTAACAATCATGATTAAAGATCAACAATAAATATTTCACGGTGTGTCTTCTTTGATTTATCAAGTGAGATTGTGCAATATATATACATACACTTTCATGAAAATTACTTTAAACAAATTTAAGATATTACATTTTTCAGCCAAGCAATTTGAAATGAGCCTTTAAAAGCAATTGGGCATGGAATTCAATTAAGGTCAAAGATGCAGCTTATACCAAAAAATGATAAAAGATATTTATAGAGGTAGAGTTAAATGATTTTTTCCAAGAATATAAATGGAGATAATTTGGAAATCAAATCTAGTTTCATCCCAACGCTGCTTGTAGATTTTAAAATTGGAGAAAATTTGGGATTTTAGGAAAGAGAATTTATATCCGAGTGAAATTGTGTTTTTTTTAAAAGGGAATTACTTTAAAAAAAAATTATTATTTTCACTCAAATAATAGAAATACTATCGTGGTTCACACAAAAAGACATGTACATTTCTTCAAGCAAAAATATCATTAACACAACTATAAAATTAACAAAACAGTAAACAAAATATTGAAGTAAAATTAAATTTTGAAATTTAAAACACACAAAATATACATGACATAATGACATATTTAGAATCGGTGTATGAAAACTCAAATACTCATTGTAATTTGATGACGCATTAAAGAAATTGAAACTAAAAGCTAACTTTGATAACAAATTAATAGAAATCAATGCCACTGCACATAACACAACTTTTCGAAACATCAACATTGGAAAAGTCATAGGATTTTAGAGGAAATTAACTATGTAGCTGTTATTTCTTCAATATGAACGGATTGAAAATTACCATATGTTGAATACATTTAAAAACCATGCATTAATTTCTTTGACATAATGAAGGTAAGAGACCATTATGTTGACTCAAGTTTTTTTTGTAGAAAATAATTATATACTTTGTTCATGTGTAAATGTTAAATTACTACAAAGTCCTAATTTTTATGGGACCCAAGAATTTTTATTTCATAATGATCCAAAGTCTAATTTTTATTTTTAACATCTGTCTAATTATTAACTGTCAACATTGATGACAAATTGTAATAGTAAAAACTCCAGTGCATTGTAAAGCAAAATCTCATAGAGAAGTAAAGCATTTTAAAAAACTCCAGTGCTGTAGTTATTTTCTACCGATTGGTTAATGGATACTGGTAGAAGAAAACTCAATTTTTTCCGAAGTAGCTGCTCTTCTTACTTTCTTATCAAACCATATTTTTATTGACATCACATCAATTACAGCCAGATTTAATACATTAAGAAATTTGCTCCATGACTTTAGAACAGAACTACAGAAAACTGAAGAAGAAAAGTTAATTGGTAGGAAAAGACATATGAAAAATTCATATCTGCATAGATAATTTTATTTGTTTCGGATAATATATTTGCCTGTGGGTTTCAAACTTGAGATTCTTGGTTACACAAACTTCTTCCCAAAAAGGGAGGCAGTATATTGTGAGATGTAGCAGATATACCCAATCTCAAAATTTAAACTTCTTTTACATTTTTTTTCTAATATGATTTAGGCCTATATAAAATGAAATTTTTGTCCTGCCTCAAGTCATGGACCAACTTCTTCATTGAACTTACCATTATCACCTACGATCATCACCAATGCAGTAATTACTAAACTTACCTATTGGAAACAATAGATTGAAGAGTAGATATGCCAACAGCTAGAATAATAGAATCAGCATCATACTTTTCTGATCCAACCATTACTCCTGATGCACTCTTTATCGTCATCCAGTATAACATCTGTTACATTTTTCTGCTGAAGAAATTTGCATCCTTTTGATTTCATGGATTCAATCCATGGGATGAGTATTTCATCCTGAACGGTCCCACGATACCGTATAGCATCAAAATTTTGCTGTCCATCAGTAAAAAGGAAAAGGAAAGGATAGTCAAGCATTAAACAATATAGAAAACTGTACGATATTTGAACACAGTCAAAAAACCTGATGAACCAGAACATAATAGTACATCATTGCTAAAGTAGCAGTTGTGCTGCATTGTTCAATATTTAATGATTGCAAATTTAGTTTGCATAAAAGGAATGAATGATAAGGAAATAATTTGGGAAATAACAAAATAGTTATGGGGGGAGGGGATATTTGGTCATAACTATATTTTACTAAAAAAAATATAATCAGTTATTCCAGAAATATTATTTTATCATAAAATTTTCTATTAAATTTGAAAATAAGTGAGTGTAAGATTATGAATAATTTCATATTTTTTATATTCAAATGAAAATATATTTGTAGCATTTTCAATCTAAATAAATACAAAATAGTCATATTATTTTACTTGAATAAATAAATAAACAATGTGAGTAAAATAGATAGTTTCATGTCTTCTTTTAAAACTTGATCTAAGAACACCCTTCAAAGGAATCATTGAAATTTTGAATAAAAGGAAAGAATTCCATATCCATACCATCTTGTTCAGATGAAGATGTCGATGGAGACTGAGATGAGTAGTCCTCTATGATTTTAAAATTATAGAATTATGGTTTAAATTAGAGAAATATGGTTTATGGTTTGTGGATGGAAAGACAGTAAGATTTGGTATAATAAACGTACATATAAAGAAAGAAGAAAGATGATTATAAAAAAGGAAATTTGATCATTTCAACCTTTTTTATAAGAGGAGAATCAATTATTTGATTTCCTCTTAGCAAAATCATTTCATTAAAGAAAAGTATATTCAAATACCCTTTAGTGAGACTGATTTTCCATGTAAAAAATTCCTTTAATGCTAATCAATAAGATGTAGTGATGGTGAAAAAAACTAATGGTGACAAATTGGGCATGTTAGCTCAAGGCATAAACCATCATATATTCTTGCGTAAAATATAACCTTAATGTAAGATGATTGCTATACTGCATATGAACCCATGATTTTCATTCAAGAATTGAGTCAAAGAGGTTGGAAAATATAGTACAGCAAAAACATATGCACAAAATAAAGTAATGAAGCCAATTAAATCATCTATTAAAATACCTAAAAATTCCTTTAATGCTAATCAATAAGATGAAGTGATGGTGAAAAAACCTAATGGTGACAAATGGGTTATGTTATCTTAAGACATAAACCATCATATATTCTTGCGTAAAATATAACCTTAATATAAGATGAGGACTATACTACATATGAACCCATGATTTTCATTCAAGAATTGAGTCAAAGAGGTTGGAACATTTAGTACAGCAAAAATATATGCACAAAATAAAGTAATGAAGCCAATTAAATCATCTATTAGATACATAAAATTTTTAACTTTATCAACTAAACCTTAAGAGCTGGTGAGGAGTAATGAATCCAAGGTAACTATTAGGAAATTTTTGTAATATTTACACTTTTGAAATTGTAGGTTGTACAATATAACATGGAGTCTAATTTCTAGAAAATATTTTTAGTTTCTGAAAATTTTCTCTTAAGAGTTCCACCTTTAGATCCATTCTTTAAGGATAGATTCTTGTTCCAGAAAACTTCAAATTTGACATGATGGCAATTATGATTCCTTTTATACTTCATAAGAAAAAGAACAAATGTTGTCTATATGTTCATTAAATAAGACGATGGTGTATGCTCGTCGGCATGGTATGTCGTTGATTACTGGATCATATAACTTGCACTTAGAAATCAAACTTGAGCAATCTACATTAAATTCACTTATAGGCGAGTTTCGACAATAAGTAAAATCGAAAGGAAGAAGTTTACATCATACGTTTATAACTCTGTAAAGCCCCAAGAAGTGATAGGATCTTAAAGATGAGCATGTGCACACAAGCATTCATTTCAATAGGAAAACTTTTACAACTTATTTGCCTAAATGGAATCTATAAATGGAATATAGTTCATTAACAACCATGTCAGTGTCATCTTTTTTAATCTTCCGCAATAATCCATGTAACCTTGAAACCTTTACAGCTATTAATTTTACTGTTAAACAAATAATCAGATTAGGGAAATGAACCTGTATAAGCAAGCAGGCAATTACACACCTCCCTTTAATACCTTAATACCAAGACTTTTGCCACCTTTGCCACCTACAAATAAGTATAGCAAAAACAACTATATTAGATTTATTATTTTAAAAAAAATAGAGCTAGTATAACATGATGAATAAATATAAAAAGGACATGACTTTATATAGTACAAAAATAAAATTACTGTAATTTTTATTTCAAATATATGAATATGTTACCATCCAAAGTGCAAAAAGATCGATATCCATGTTATGTTGCATATAAACTTATAAAATGGAATAAAATACATATAATAAGTGCTAAAAATAAAATTGAATCAATAATTCTACACAAATTATATCAAGATTAGCATATAAAAAGAAGTTTTCGATGTTGAATACTTGCTTCCGGGTCTTTAGTGAGAAATCATATTTTGTGTGTTCGAGCCATTGTTTAAAATATGGAGACAGAAATAGGAAATAAAGAGATTGGGAGGTTTAAAGGATTTCTATTAAAATTTGTTGTTGAGATGAGATATTTTAGGGTAAAAATGCAAAAGGAGCTCAAAATTATGAGAAAAATGTATTTTATTCTCAAAATTATGTGAGGGAAGGAGATGAAGAGTTGGTTATTTAATTTTTTATACAGTAGAATAGATTAGAAAATAAACACAAACACACTGCTGAACTACATGTAGGAGCAAAAGTCAGCAGCAATTCATAAATGGTTCATTAATATTAACACGAACAAAAGTCATGTGTTTGCAATAGAATTTATGTTCACCTTATTATTTTCAAAATTTTGACTAAATTCTATAAAATACTTGCCTTGCTTCTTGAAACTACCATCTTAATAAGGTTGCATCAAGGAATAGTTATACTCGGTTTCTTACTTAATTTCGCTACTACCATATTAAGTATTTATTTCAAACCAATGAAATGTTTCATCAATAATATAAATTAACAATAAATATAAGGCGCTGTCATGGTATAACACACTCTGGTGTATAGTTTAATGTCAACACACTATGTTGACCAAAGGATACATAAGGGTAGATTGGATGGTTCTGTTGATACCTATACCTTTATAGTAAACTATTAATTTGTAGTAAAACAACTGAGTTGATCACAGATGCAAAAAGAAATATTTTGAAAATTACAACATTGTGGAAAGCTTTAGTTATCCAAAAAAACATGTTTGCAACTTGTATCTTATTACTGATTTCATGTAAACTAACTTACCATGAGTAATCATAGTTTTAGATTATGCTTATTTTTTAATACGTCAAATCTATAAACACACAATAACGTGTATTACTTTTTATCAAGAACTGAATTGGTTTATAAAGAATTATGAGTGCCCAAAATATTTTAGCTGTGGAAAATATTACCTTTTGGAGTCATGATTGAGAACTGCTGTATAGCTCCTCCAAGAAGTCGTCTACACATAAAATTTATTATTTTTTACAGATCTAGAAATAAATAACCTCATGTTAAAGTTATTTTGTGAAATTCATCAAGCATAAAGGTCATGGTGCAGCATGAATTTATTTCAGTGATGGCAGAGTTGACTCATAGCAATTTAAATTACTGTGAGAGAAACATTAAAAACCATATACCTCAAAATTATTCCAACTCGATGAAGTCAGATATTAAACATTGACATTTTATGGTGTTGGATTTATTTACCAAGGCACAAACTAGAAATATCACGAGCTTTCTGATTCTTAATATAACTAAAACACAACCTTATGGGAACAACTGTAAATAATAGTCTAAAATTTAGACAAAGCAAAACTTATATAAAAATTAATCCAAAACTCATACGCATCTTATAAAACAAATTGGTACGCAACCTGAAACAAAATAGTGTCAATAGCAGAACATAAACTAACTTTTCAACCTAAAAATTTAAAAAGAATAGCAGGAAGGTGAACTGGAATCTGAAAAAAAGTCAAATGTAGTGATCTAAGCATAAATACTTAAGATGATAAAGTACAGTAATTACTGATTACAAAGAAATAAAATCTACCTTGTTGAAAATGCTCCCATTCTTTCATGAAATATAAAATGCATCAATACTGGATTGTAAGTAAACTAATTTAACTAAACATAAGCCTACATAATTAGAACAATATGTGGTCTAATATTAACAGCATAAAAGTATTTTAAGACTTTTTTCGTACTGTTATCCAAAAAATGTGTTCAAACAAAGTCAGGGAACTTTTTGAAGGTAGATTAGCTATCCAAAATGCAAATAAAAAAGTAGTTAAAATGATGTAATTAATAAGTGGAAATGTGAACAAAGCAAACAAAGAAGTAGTTAAAATGATGTAATTAATAAGTGGAAATGTGAACAAAGCAAACAAAGAAGATACACATCATATTTAATCAAATAAATGATGTAATTAGTATTAAAAATTCCAAAGATAAAATGCAAAAGGGGTATAAATTTAGCAGAAGTAGTTAAAAACCTTTATATTGATTTACTTAAAATGATGAACCAAAAATACTAACGTATAATCCGTTGCCAAAAGGAAGAAGAATAGGTGCTCACATTGGAAAAAGAGCTGGCAACCTTGAAGATACCTTTTGGATGAACCGATTTTGACCACCCCCAATTTGACTGGCGACGGTGACGGGAAGCGTGGACGATGGCGGTAGAGCGGGCAAGAATCAAATCGATAGGGACCTTTATTCTTTAGGGTTGAGAAAAAAAGAATTGAAAGAAGGACGATGGAAGAAGGGGTAAGCTGATATCGAGAATGAAAGAAAAAAGAGAGTCGCGACTGTTGAGTGCTTACAATTCAAGATGCTTGTGCGCTCTTGAAGTCCAACTTAATAATAATAGTATAGTGTGTATAAACACACAAACACATGGTGTAGATGGGAACGGTTCATACGCAGTGATAGAGCTGAATCTAACCTAATAAGAAATGGTGAAAAATCGGCATAAGTTAGGTTTATGTATAAGATGTATAATTTACTAGTCACCGTAACATTGTTATGATCCCTATCTCATTACAACCCACGGGATTTAAAGGGGCAGGTACTGGGATTGTTTGGAGCGGTGGTCTGGCTGAGGCACTTGACATTTGAGGTGTCAATTCTAGGTCAGTGATTATTATAATCTATTTTATTTACTTATTTCCGCTATAAGTTATTACCATTAATGCTCTGATATTCCTTCTCTTTTGTAGGAAACCAAACCAATGATCCGTATTTTAGTGGACTTGGGTTTTCGGATTAGCAAAAATCTAGGTCCACTGGAGTGCAAGTTGTTATAGTAAAATTCGCTAAGTACTCAACTCTGTATCGAGTTGAATGGTCGGTACCAAGTCCTTTTTAAGGTTTAAATGGGTCGGTCAACTTGGTGAATGGATAGAGCATGGCTAGTGAAGGTTGTCCATGGCAAGATGTAGGATGGCTAAGTATTGATTATTATGTCGAGTTGTTTCTGGAAATTGAAGTAGAATGATTTGGAGTGAGGACCGATTTGTTTTGATGGATAGGTCAGTGTCTAAAGCATCCAGGAAAGGAGTACTAGAACCATGGAAGGAGACTTAGCCAAAAATGGCTAAGTATATGGGTAGGTGGCGAGTTGATCAACTCGGTACTGAGTTGTTTATTTGTGTCCAATGGATGTGAAACTTCCCGGAGAGGAAACAGAGGCCCTTTACATTGTGCTGAAGGTGCTTGTTCGTTCACTTGGGGTTTGATGGTGACACAGTGGCACGACGATAGTTTTGGGGCTTTGATGACAGCTCGATTATGAAAGGAGTTATGTTCCGATAATGGTGGCTCGATGATGAATAGAGTAGTGAGAACAGTTATCTACAAAGGGCAGGTTCTAAGAATGGTGACCCGTGGATAGAACAGTTGAATGATTCTATCGTGCAATGGAGGAATGTAGAATGGTTCATCGAGGATAATGCAAATTGGATGGAGCGAAGAAAGGGCTTGGATACGCATGCTAAGGGATTGTTGATACTCGAAGTGTTTTTTAATGTACTCAGACCAGAGATGTTGTGAGGACGCTCATGGGTACGTTGAAAGGCTATCCCGGATCAGTTGAATGGATCCATGAACCTTAGACCAAATGAATGTGTCCAGTATCAGCTTCGAGATAAAGAGATTTCACTGAAAATCGGGGTTTCCATTAATTTCTAGTAATAGAAAGGTCATATGAGTTATCATATATCAAGAGCACATTGAGTGATAGTAAGGATTATTTGATGGATGCTATGATTATTTTGATTGTTCTTCTATAGACTATCACTCTAAGGATGCCATTACAGATAGGTATTGGAGACAAGGATATGTAACACCCCATATTTTTATGATAATTAATTAAAAAGAAATTAGTTAATAAATAATAAACACTGAAAATAGAATTTTTTACAAATGTTGGAATTTGGCTATGAAACCCATTGGATTCGTGGCGATTTTCTGATCAATTTTCATATATAAACTTTTACGGTTGAAGTTCAAACGAGAAATTTTATTACTGTCTGAAATTTTAGCATCAGAAATAATTGTATATCTAAATGTGGTAATAAAATCAATTAAGATTAATTAGAAGTTAATAATTGTTAACATTCCAATTAATATCTCAAAGGATTTATAAAATGGGTAAGAACTGTTACGAATCAATTAAGAGAGAAATTAATCAACGCAATCAACTAACGAACGAAATAAATCAACAAAGGAATCAAACAAAAATCAAAATGCGTGAAAATACATGTGCTGGGTCGAGCATTACCTACCCAGGTCGACCATGAGCGATTGACCCACACATGTTTGAACTTTGAAGGCAGTAGTAATATTAAGGGTCGTGTGGCCAGATATAATATAGTTTCATCCGATGGTTAGCGCTGATTTGAACTTCTATAAATTAGGACCTAGGGCTTTACTTCCAACTCATTATTTTTCTAATGAGCGCGGAAGCTCTGTCATTTTCTCTTCTCCTCCAAAAATTCTAAAAACATAAAATAGAATAGACTACACGTATACACTTTGGAGAAGAATAGAAAAGGATAAAGGATAGAAGATAGTCAAATTAGATTTCTACATCAATGGTAAACTTTTATATATGGTTCTAATTAATAAATCTAAATCTAAATCTTTTTACCCTAATCAAATTTCTAATGAGATCTGTATAAATTTTGTCTGTGGATTCGAATAGGGAGTCAAAAAGTGGAGAATACAGATAATAGGGTCAGATCTAGATTAAATCTAGAGATTTGGGAGCACTAATTAAAGGTGAGTGGGAATATTATATATTTTTATGTAATACTAGATTATAGCATTGAGATCAATTCCTATATGCTTGAGAATTGAATTTAAATTACAATGAATTCATATATACGAAATGTTGAAGACTGTTATCTTGCCTATAGATTTGTATCAATAATTATGGAAGCGTAATAATTAGTTTTGTTTCCGTAATTGCGTAATGATTAGTTTTATTTCTACAATCACATAATTATTAGTTTTATTTCTGTAATCACGTAACGATTAGATTTAATTCTGTAATTGCAAATTGGATTTAATTATCATTTTTACGATAGATTAATTAACTGAAAACATAATGAATTGAGATTCCATTTTATTTGAGATTAATGAATGAGACTGAAAATAAAGTTAATTATACTTTTGGAATTTTAGTGATATTTTAGTTTATTGGAATTTGTATTGCTACAAGTAGATTTCCATATATTATCAAGTTTAAATTCATAAAAGTGCGATGTTTGAAATGAAAAGGAATAAATATATATCTATAAAAGAAAGAGATGTAGAAAATAGGGATGATTATCAGAATTTGTACCGTCCGTTTCAATAAATAAAAAGAGAATTCCTTATAGTTACAAACACTGTGCAAACCACCTATTTGGATAAAATATGAAAATTTATTATGTAACAATTAGTTGATAAAGTTTAATTCTAATTTATTAAAGTGTAGTTAATCCTAAAGGTGGAATATTTAGATAAGAATGAAACAGAAAGTTAGTAGAACGGAAACTAATGAAAAAGAAAGGCAAGAGGAATAAAATGAATTAATGAAATGGATTAAGTCTTATAATTGAATGAAAAGGAATAGAAATAAAAGTTAAACTAATGAATGTTGTAGCAACGATATTAGTGACGGAAATAAGAGGCCGTAAATGAAATTAATGAAATAAAAGATTAATGCATAGTTAGACTGAAAATTTAAAGTCAAACATAAAATATATTGAAGCAATAAAGGAAATAAAAGAAGAATAAGTATACATAAGTCTAAAATATATATATATAAGTAGCCTCGAATATTTGCTTACGACGGGTGTGAATAATTATAAGTTACCTGTTATAATTAGAGTGGACCAATGTCTGAAGGTCATTAGACTAGATTGAGATGCTAAAAATATATCCAACCAATAGGACCCGTGGTGAGTGTACGATTTCGTACTAGAGGGATACCCCAAGGTCGGTACTGTGCTTATTACCTTAATTATAAAATGTTTGTCATAATTATAAATATCTATTGTAATAATGTCAAGGCAATATGTACACAGTTAAATTAGGTCTGCTTCAAGTTTTAGAGTAGGGGTATTGCCTTGCTTGCACTAGGCAATCTAAATGGACGGTGAGTGAGATCAGAATTATGCAACAGGGCACTGAAAGTCTGGTTGCCTAGGTACCAAATTGAGTTGCAATAAGTGTACGTATATTGGTGTACTTGGCTACTATAAACTAGGGTAGGAGTTGCATGTTTCTCGAGCTCGGCATCAGTCCCTTGCGGTTAACAAGAGAGACAATGCAACGCCACCTTTGTTTGTTAGTTTGTTTGATAGGGCAAGGCTAGTTAACCCATACAAAGATTCCTTTAAAACTTAGACGGGATGGTGGTTCATGGAGCCTAAATTCTATAAGGTGGTTCATGGAGCCTAAACTCCATAAGGTTGTTCATGAAGCCTAAATTCCATAAGGTGGTTCATATAGCCTAAATTCTACAAGGTGGTGCGTTGGAGCCTAAAATCCACAATATTAGAAGTAGGCGAAGGTGCACATAGGATCGGCGTATGTGAAAAATCCATAAAATATTAGGATCACGTGGATGGGAGATCGTCCGTGCATATGATACGATTTCCTCAGTGATGCGATGGTGATGAATCTTTACGAGGTGTTGAGTGATTGATACTAACGGGGATAGTATCTAGGTCCATTAGTGGACTTGGGTTGTGTGTGTATACCTATATAGACATAGATCAACATAGGGCAGATGGGTACGGTTTGTATGTTGTAAAGGAGTCGTAGGGACAAATAATAAAATCTTACATAACATGAAATAGTAAACAATCAGCATAAGCTAGTGTTATGTATAATATGTATAATTACGAGTCGCCAGAACGTTGTTCTAACCCCTTCCTCATTACAATCCACATGATTTAGAAGGACAGTTACTGATGCTGATTTGGAGCAGTTGTCTGGCTGAGGCTCTTGACATTTGAGATGTTGATTTTTCGTTAGTAATTATATTGATCTAATATATTTTCTGATTTCTGCTATGAGTTATTACAATTAGTGCTTCGATATATTTCCTTTCTGTAGGATACCAAACCAAAGGTCCATATTTTAGTGGACTTGGGTTTTCGGCTTTGTAGAAATCTGGACCCACTGAAGTGTGGGTTGTTACATTTGGTATTGGAGCATAGGTTAATCGATTCCTAAAAATTAGGAAACGATGAGTGAACGTATTATTATTTTGACTATAAATATAAATATAGTACATGCTAAAATCCTATGAATTTTATCTATAGAATAGATGCATATGGAATATCCCTAGAACTGGATGGTACTTGACTCCCTAGTCGGGCTATGATAGCCTAATGAATTTTGATCCCTATTTTTGATTGTCGATTGATGAAGTACAATAAGCACAGATAAAGGGGAAAATAAGAGTCCATATGTTATTGAAAGTCGAAGATGGAGAACTCTCTAAAAAAAGGTGTCGAATGGTTACTCCTAATTTATGAATGGATTTTTGGATTTGGAAAGAGACAAGTCGGTCAATGGATAGAAAGATGTTCTTAAGAGAATAATCAGAAGTCCATTTTGAGTCCAACCCAACAATAAGAAATTTTTCAAAAATGAGAAAAAGTATATATTGTATACTTTAAAATGAATTTTAATGAAAAGTTAGCAAATATTGAATTTTGGTAAAAAAGTAAGTATTAAATTTTGAATATATATATATATATATTATAAAGGTTTTGTAAGAAAATATACATATTTAGATTTCAGTAAAGAAATTCTTGTCTGAGGCTGTTTTCTTTTGAAAAGAATGAGCAATATATCTTGTGAATCTTTCTATGCAATGAAATTTTTTAAGGTATAAAATATTCATATGGGTGGACAATATAAGTGGTATGGATTTGGAAAAGATTAAATGGTTTAGAAAAGAAGATTTAGAATCTTAAAATTTAGCTGTAAGTAGCTGCATTACAGTAATCAAGAGATGGTAAATTAAGAGAAACAATTGGAGTTAGTGCAGTTTAGACGGAATGGGTTGAATAGTAGGAAGTTTTGAAATATAAATAAAAGAGAAGTTTAGTTTATTTTAGTTAGGTTGAGATTTGACATATTTTAATTCGTTAGAATGAAAAGGGATAACAAAATAAGTTTCTATAAATTAATCAAGTTACAAATAAAGGTGTTTTATTTGAAATAATAAGAAATAATAAAAGTTTCTAAGTAGCACTTTTAAGACAAGAGTTTTGAGATTAGATATTTCAAAAAAATTTAAGTTTTCAATTTTGAAGAAAAAAAGATAAAGACCAAACCATAATTTTAAATATGGAGTAGATAGGAGTAAGTGTGTAACGCCCCACCTCTATACCCACGCTAACCAAGAACACTACGATGTAGTGCTGTCAATTAGCACGGAGAATAAGGCTGTGGAGGAGCGACCATCCATGTAACTTCTTTGTGCGAGCACCGACATGTCAGATAGAATAGAATGCACATCTTTTAAGGAGGAAATCTGACATACCGATACAAACACAAAGCTATCACACGGTGGCTATATATAATCTTCGGAAACAAACATAGAAATAATCATAACATAAATCAGTCACAGACATCCATATCACATAGGCGGAAGAAGATATGAATAAATATATAACACATGAAAGTGTACATTAGAGTAGTGGTCAGAAAGATCCACGATAATACAAAAGAATAGCATCACGTGCTATACAAAAGAATAAGTACACAACATAGAGTCTATATCTCAAATGTGTACATCCAAAAACTACTAATCTATGTGGTTAGCCAAAAGTCAGAATAATCCTGAAGAGAAGTCAAGCAGAAGCACCTGTAATATCTCGGTCTGACCCAAGTATTATTTATAAGAAAATAATAAACGGATCAGTCTAGCTATAAATATCAGATGATAAGGTATAGGATAAATAATATGGCATGAACATGTAACAACCATAACGGCATACTACTATAAGTATGTAAATGATAATCAACAAAAGATTAATCAATATCACAAGAATCTTCTCAAAGATAAAATAGGGTATCATACCCTAAACTTGTATTCATAACAAGTCGATAACACATAAATTCACCAATGCATAAAAACTGATATCATATCAATGAAAATCATGAAAATTGGTGAAGCACAAATTCCAGAAATCATCGCAAGAATTCCAGAAAACACATAAAATAGGGGGGAGGCCTAACAAATGAATGGGAGCATGAAAACTCACCAACGCATATAACACATGAACGAGAAGCTATCTCATGGAAGCTATCCATTAAATTTCCACACAGAAATGGCCCGAAGACCATGGGGTGCTACCCCATATATGTGATGGCGAAACAACACAAAAGCGGGGTCTAGTCTCCCTCGCAGACAAAGAGACATCGCTCAATCGCTAGTCTAAATCACAAAAATGATCGTCATGATCATAAGGAAGTGTCAATTACACTAAGCCAGTAAATATATGAGTTTAGCTTCATGTCCCATAACCACTAGCTTAACTTAAATATTTACGAACAAACTGTAGATCTTCATTAGGAAATTGTCACAAAAAGGGTTCAATCGAACAACTCCAAGAGCTAACCGACGAAGTGAACGCAAGCGTTTCATACCACTCGTTTTACTGAGTCGTTTAAGTCGATTTCTCGTTCGAGTGAAGTAAAGGCTTGTATATACTAGTAGATTGGAAATCAGTTTGAGAAAATGAACTTTTGATATTTAAAAATAGTGTTGAAATCGCTTTGATGAAAGAGTTTTGATATTTACTACTAGTATTGAAACCTTCATATCTTTAGAGTGACAAGTCATAAAACGATTGTTGAAACAAATCGAATCACATAAATTCACGTTCGAAGACGTGAGCAAAGTCCAAAGAAATCAATCCCAAAACCATCAAGTAGGAATATACTTGCGACCTAACATGGTCGAATTAAAGTGCAAAAACTTTAAGTCAAATAGGTCGAACGACCTAACGGATACGACCAAGGAGTCGAAGGGGTCAAGCGACCTAGTAGAAAACAAGGTCTAACGACCTAACGCCAAAGTTCCGAGCGACCTAAGGATTTATAGTGTCGAGCGACCTAACGGCACAATGCCAAGCGATCTAAGGGTTAACTCGCGAGCGACCTAACTCATTGCCGAGCTAAACAATGGAACGACAAAACAGGGGCGAGCGACCTAAGGGACTCGCGACCTAAAGACTCTCGAACGACCTAATTGTCGAACGACCTAAAAGTAAATAAGTCAAACGACCTAGCGAGGTAAAAGAAGCAGGGCGACCTACGACCTAAGTGCAGAGCTACCTACGACCTAAGTGGGCGCGACCTAAAGGTAGTAAGGACCAACGACCTAAGCAAGGTCGAGCGACCTAACAAGATACAGGTCAAACGACCTAGTGGTATCAAATGCCGAGCAACCTAAAAGGGTCAAGAGGCGAGCGACTTAAGGAACTCGCGACCTAAAAGCGACGCGACTTAAAAGTGGCATGACCTAACTCAAACAAGCCGGGCGATATAAGGTCGGAGACGACCTAACGACCTAGAGTTGCTTCGACCTAGTGCTGCCAAGTGGAATAAGGTCGGAAGCGACCAAACATGAACAAGGTCAGGCGACCTAAAGGGGTTTGCGACTTAAGGGTGGTGCAGCGACCTATGACCTAACTGCAGGCGAGTGATAGTAGGTCGAAAACGACCTAAGGCCAGCGAGCTAACACTCCAGAGCGACCTAGTGCCAGAAAATCACCAAAAACACTGAAAATTGGGGCTTTTCGCCCATTCAATCCAAATCCAATACAAACATGCTAAAGTGATGGGGAATCATTCCCAACAGTCCAATGACGGTTATAGGCAAGATGTGAGATTAAAAATCTCACCTTTTCACTAAAATGGATGAAGATGGAGATTGAAAGCAAGTAGAAGCAATCCAAAGCTTGAATCCACTATCTTCTTCTTGAATTTGGAGTTGAATGTTGGAATAGCAATTGAATTTGAGTTTGGAGTTTTAATTTCCCTTTCCCTCCTCCATTTTTGACAAAGCTTGAAGTGTTTGATAAAGTGAGGAAGAGGAGGTGGGTTGGGGCTGAGTTATAAGGTGCAGTCCAACCAAAGTCAAAGGCGGGAAAAAGTGTCGAAAATTTCACTATCTCCAAACATATCGAAGTTTACACTCAAAAAGATCGCAAACGTCATTTTGAACTTAATGGAGGCGGTCTCGAGTCCTAATTTGACCGTATGCAAAAAGTAGCTTTTCGGACTAACATCCGACTAACGATAAAATATTTAAATAAAATATTTAAATATAAAATCAATAAATATGCGGGTTGTTACAAAGTGCCTAGGTGAGACGGGGAAAAGAATAAGGCTATGTTGGAGATAGGGATGAATACTTTTTGAAAAGTAACAAGGAATCCCTGTAGAGTGTGAGCACGATGGAAAAAGCCTAGGAATATTACGTTGATATGTATGTAAACCATAAAGGTGATATTAAAGTGCACTTCTATAAGTTTTGGAATATGCTTGCAGGAGGCTTATGAATAAAAAAAATACCAAGGATTGAGAATATTATCTATAAAATGGGATTAAGAGAAGATAGAAATAGATGGTAATGTGATGGTAAACACACATGGAAGATATTGGTAAGTTGGGGAAGCAAAAGATGAAGTAACAAAGGTTATTTCCCCAAGCTTAGTTGCCATTTAGTATGAAGACTGCATAGATTATATTTTTTATCCACTACAGTGAGAGGAGGCATGGTTATTTCATAATTGGGGATGGAATGGAAGAGATGAATTGACCTTATTCATCATAAGTAATAAAGGAAGGATAAGATTTGAAGAATTTTGCTTAGGGATGGCCTATTAGGAAGGTCCATTCTAATTGTAGTAATAGTTAGTGGTGTTATGTTTCCTTTCAATGTTAGTTTTTCGTTTCGTGGGTTGTAAGCATTAGTTGTTGCTATGAGCTGCGTACGTTTAGGGAAATGTTTATTTTTATGTGTTTTTAGTTGTAACGACCCGTATTTTTTATAATTAAAAATATTAAATTAAATAAGATTTCAAAATTTAATATTGTGAGAAATTATGATTTATTTATGAAAAAAATAATTAGAATATGATTTAATAATGTTGTTTGAATGTTATTAACAACTATTTTAATGTAATCTCAATCAATTGAAATAATTGTAAACTTAATTTGGTTATAATTTGTAAATAAGGAATAAAATAATTGTTGGAGGCAATTGTTGGAATTAATGTAATTAAATAGTGTCGCTAATATGAGTTAAGATGATAACTGTAAAAAATGAATGTAATAAAATGTAAATAAGTGTTAATTATATTCATAAGGTAATAGTTGATTCAATAATAAGAGTGTAAATCAAAATAAAAGAGTTTATTGGGAATTAAAATATAATTAATTGAGATTTTATTGTAGTTGTAATTGAACGCTGAAATTTATGCAATATATAAATATTGAAATTAACATGAAAAATTAATTTTGATAGATTATTAATTTCTATGTAATCAAGAATGATAAAATGGTTAACTTTTAAATTTGAATTTAAAGGTGATTAAATCAATTTAATAATAATTTATTTAATTAACATGAAAATTAGCCATTTTGGCCACTATCTCGGATTTCGACGAAACTGGTTTCATCGGATCCATAACAGTGAATTATTGTAGGATTTCAAGTTTCGTAGCGATCGGACTTGTCATTTGGCCATGCGAGCTTGGAACGCGTAGAAATCGATTAATAGAATTTAAATGAATATAATTTGATTTTGAAAGCTAACTTCTATATAAAATGGAATTAGAGTTTGAAACTAGTTCCATTGAGTTTAAAAATATCAAAAACCTATATTTTGATATATGGGATGACCTACTTTCGTTTCGGAAATGAAACGGGCTTTTCGGGTCGTTGTTATCGTTTTGATCCAATTCGATATGTCCATTCGTGCTTATCCACCTCTGTCTATATAAATAGGTATGTTCTGAAACCCTAGCTGTCTATTCCCATTTCTATACGTATCTGTTCAAATCATCTGCTTCTTCCTCCTTCCCAATGGCTGTCAACCCAAAACCCTTATTCCCAAATTCAAAATCAAATTGAAAATTCAAACTCTCAAACCATATCAAATTTAATATCGTTGGAAAACTCTCGATGAGCGTAATCTAGATCTGCTATTCGTTTTTACAATTGAGTCTTGGATTGGCCAGAAATCGTTGATGAAGCCTCGGCCTTCCATATTAGGGTTTTCAATTCGACGGTGGATCGTCGATTATACGACGATCGGAGGGTACCACGGCGTAGAGCTTGACGAATGGAGTCGATCCATGGTGGCCGTTCATCGCCTAGTGGCTCGAGATTGCCAGAATATGGCGATTATGGTGGCGGCGGCGCTGGCATTTTTAGGTGGACGGCGGCGTGGCATGCTCAATGTCGTGGCATGGTCTGATCCTGGCATGGACGGACGGAGGCGCAAGTTTTCGTGGTTGAACAGGGGGCGGCTGTAGTTAGGTTTTGTGCTCGATCGCATGGGTAGGGTGCGTATGTGTCCTGCTAGGGTTGGTGAGAATTTTACGTTTTGCCCATTATTTGTTTTAGTTTAGATTTAAATTATGAATCTTCTAATATCGATAACATTTTCATACGAGCTCGGATTTGGACGCGTTTTCTCCATTGCGATCGTATCGAAATTCCAGACAATATGGAACAAGTTTGGTTGAATTCTGAGACTGTTGGATTTTTGGGCTTTATCTGAATTTTAAATCGACGACGAATCAAAGGTGGGTGATTTAACCCACTCACAAATACTAAACCTTCTTATGTTAGTTAAATTAAATTTATGATGTGATAATATATTATTGGTTGCTATTTGGTAGTTTAATTTGACATTTTAATTTAATTTGAATTTATATTGAATTAAATTGTCGTTTAAATTAATATTGAAATTAAATTGATAGTTAAATACCTGATATTGATAACCAGTCAATTGTTGTGATTTATTGGCTGATTTGGATGTAGATTGTGATGGATGTTTATTTGTTGACATTTTGGATGATTGGATATTTGTATCCCTATAATCACTATGGCTTGGAATGATACATACCTGAACGATCTTATAGATTAGGGAAAATCGTTATGGGTTGAGATGATTAACCCGAGCGATTTTGTTGATTTGGAAATCTTTGATTCGGGATACGGGTTGAAATGATATATACCCGGAAAATTTAACTATTTTGGGGTTGAAATGATACATACCCTATCACTTGACCATAGGGTAGAAAACTATATACTGACACCATTGGTAGGTTTTAAATTATTTTCTAAGTAGTAAAGTATGTTTGATTTATAAATGTAATTTTTTTAAATTTAATTTAATGATCTTATTCATAAATTTATATTTGGAAAATAATTTGTTTTATATGTTTTAAAGTTTCAAATTATAAGTTAATATATGGTTTAAATGTAAATTTAAGATTTTAACTTATGGTTTTATTTTGTTTTAAAATATATTTTTAGATAGTTTAAATTTAATTTAATAAAATATTTAATATATATTTTTTAAATTTTATTTAATATAATAAATATAGTTTTGATTTAATATAATAAATGTAGATTTTATAATAACTTTAATAAATTCAAATTCTCTTGTTACATTCACAAAAATTGACCCATCTCTGTATCATTTTAACTTAGTAGAAATTGCGATTCCTCCTCCCCTTCTTTTTCGTTCGCTTTTAAACGAACCCATCTCTGTATGCCCTCCGCCCACTTTCTTCCATCCACTTCGTTTCGCCATCGCCCATGTCGTCTCTATGCCGAAGAAGAAGGTGTTCGTGCCATAGCTGTCGAGTCTTTCCCCTTCAGATCAGGATGCTTCGCTGACTCGATCTGGCAGACCCTTCGCCATTTCAAGCATACGTCTTTCTTCCCATATTGAGCCAGATTTGTTTACTGCTATCACACCTGATAATACGCGTGCTACTGCTTCGGTGCTGTTGGCGAACCTGTTTCCTCTTTGCTGAATGACATTGATGACGATACTAGAGCAGTTGTTGGAGGCTCTGTCCATTCGCACCCAGTTGTGCCTGCTGCTGGTGTGTCAGTCAATAAAATCTCCGGTAAAAACCTCATCACTTCATTACTTGCTTCTGCCATAAATCCGAGATGGTTGGTCTGTCTAGTGACTTTGAAATAGATGGCGTGAATATGGGCTACATTCCCTCTGTTTGTTTGGTAGATGAAAATGTTGTTCGTTCTCAGGCTGTGCCTGTTGATGGTTGTGCCCCATATGAGTTTTGCTCGCAATCTGCTTGGGAGAATGTAGACATGAATTTTCCTGCTATCTTGTACATGTTCAACCCGTGACCTCTCCTAAAGCTCCCTTTGTTATTTTTCCTCCTCCACCCTGCTCCACTGCTAAGTCCCCATCTATTCCAAAATGGTCTTTGCTTTTTAAAACATTGTCGTGTAATGCTGGAGAGTATGTCGATCGTTCCTTTGTTACCGAGGAGGTATATGTGATTGCTTTTCCTCCTTCTGAGGTCATTCAAGCTGGTGAAGACTATTGGGCTGACTATCTTGTGGGGTTCTTTCTTGACTCGAATCCGCCATATCATATTGTTCGGGCTCATTGTAAGAATTGTTGGAAGCTTTCAGGTGGTCTCCAGGTTCAGTTTGATAACTCTATGTTTTTCTTTAAGTTTTCTAGAAAGGAGGAATGACAACGTGTGCTTGAGGCCGAGCCAACTTTCATTGAGGGTAAACCTCTTATTATTATGTCTTGGAGTCGATCCATTGATAGTGCAAGACATCAGGTTTTATCTATACCTGTCTGGGCGCACTTCTTCCATATTCCCTATATTCTTCAATCGCTGCTTGGATTGAATTGGATCGCTAGTTTGGTTGGAGATCTTAAGTGTTTTGATTCAAACACTGTTGCTAGAGGTAGGATCATATATGCGAAAGCTCTGATTGAAATCTCCCCATCCAGACCTCTTCCTTCTAAGCTCAAAGTATGTCTGCCTAATGGTCAGGTAGCAGAAATTGATATTCACTATGGATGGAAACCTGATATCTGTGAGATTTATCACTCTTTTGGCCATGTGGCGCTCTCATGCAAGCACCACCCTCCTCCCGACTCTTCTGGCAACTCTCCTCTTCCTATCCTGGACAAGATCCCCCTTCCCAAGCCTTCGGCTAGTATGTGGGTTCCTAAGTCGTGCCACACTTTACTTGAGGAGCCCGGTCCCCCTCCTGAGGTCCCTGTTGTGATCCATGCTACCCCTGGTTGTAACGTTGATGCTGATATTTCTCCTATCATTGGTGAGCCTTCTGTTTCACAGTCCTTCTCCCCTGATACTGGTATTCCTTCTGATGCTGATGTCCTACAGTCTCCTGTGATTGAGTGGAACTCCATGGAGATGTCTTGGGTTCATTTGAGTCCTGAGATGTGATATAGTCTGGACTTTGATTGTTTTTATATGGTTTAGGTGGAAACGGTGAGATGAGGAGGTTATTTTATCATGTTGTTGGAAATGGTCTTGTTCTATCATGTGATGGTGAGGATGGCGATGACAATAAGCTTATTTTGGAGGATGGCACTTAGGATCACAGTTACATCTACTCCCTTGTTTCTGCGGGGTTTGATCCAGATATTGTGGCTCATTTCTCTGGTTTTCTCCATGTTATGGGGCCTAGTGCCGTTGCTTTTGACATTTGTCCCCTTCTCTCGAGGCGGTCTAGTTTTTGTTTGTACGGTGGTATGGCCACTATAAAACCATATGGTTGTTCTATGCATGTGCAGAACACCGTTTATTTATTTATATACAGTGGCACGACCCACTATAAAGCCGGCTAGCTTTGCTAAAAAAACAACTTTAATAAATAAAAATGTAAGAGGTTTTGTAAGGATTTAATAAAAGTTTTGTAAGAGATTTTATAACGAATTTTATAAAAGGATTCGTATAAAAGATTTTTGTAAAGGATTTTATAATGGTTTTATAAAGGTTTTAAAGGATTTTATAAAGGGTTTTATAAAAGAACTTGTATAAAGGGATTAGGAAGCGTATAAAGGGATTTGTGTAAAAGTTTATGATAAAGGGAAGAGTTATAAATTGTTTTGGGAATTTATAAATAGCTTTATATATAGTTTTAAAGCATATAAATAATTTATAAATGATTTAGAAGAGATTTATAAAAATATTTCCGAAATTGATTGAAAGAATTCTTCTTCGGTATTTATGAATATATTTATACTTTTGGAATAAGAATATGGATACCTTGATATGAAGGTATAAACTATTTTCTGGATTTATTATAAAAAAATGTTTTAAATGACCACGGTGTGAAAAATATAACGATTGGTTGTTAAAGAGACCAGGGTCGGATATTGTCATACTCTCTGCCAACTCTGAAACCACTTTAACAACGGTGCACGTGGTGGAGAATCCAGAACGAAGTAGGATGGTTTTGCAAACGCTATTGTATGATGTATGAATGCAGCCCTGACCCCCCTGGGTCAGCTTGATATGACTAAAATAGGAGCTATACCAGGACAAGTGGGGTCGCTCCTCCGATCGGGCACATTTCTTCGATACCATATCTGTTATTTTGTGATTGATTTGGTGGCCACCCTCGATTTGATTATGGGAGTATGTTTCGAGGTAGGCGGTAGTAGCTGCTACCCGTTACCACCAGTCCGGGAGTGCAAAATAGTAGAATCCTACCCTAGGCATTGCCTCACATGCCTTGTCATATGCCTTATCGAGCCCACTACGATTTTGGTTTGTGTCATACCTATGGAGTGCCCTCTGATAGCCCACCGGTTTAGTGGAGTTTACAGTACTTTATAGACTACGACATTTATAAAATGTGTTAAGGGTGATATGGGTAACGCCTTAACGCTATTTTAATACTTTACTTTACTGGTAGACACTATATATATATAGCGTATATTACTACATATAAATATGTTAATGGATCCTTAAGAGATGAAAATCCTGAACATCTCTTAAGTTATTTCACGCATGTTATACACTGGATAGGAGATGTAAAATCCCATAAACATCTCTGATGCCATTACACTCATATTTATTTACTGTTGATTTTATTTGCATAAGATATTTTAGTTCTGACTCGAGTGTTTTGTCATTTCATTACGCTCAGGTCAACCTAAGCATTTCAGTGTTGAAGACTCTATTTCTAGAGGATGAAGATGAAGTTTAGTGTTATATTATTATTATTCCAGGGTATCATGTTGTTCCACCGCATTATCCTATTATACCTGCTATATGTATAACTCTAATTTGTATTGTAAAAGTGTAATCAAATGTTATTTGTAAAACAGCTTCATGAACTGTTTATTTGATTATTATATTTTGTCATTCCCTTGTGAGATTCTGTGTTTTGTTTTTCCTTCTTTTCTCTTATTTTCTTATTTACCCCACTAACAATCCTCCCTTTTGAATGGTTTGAGTTTGACATGTGTGGTTTGTTGTCGATTTAAAACGTCCAAAAAGGTGGGTCGTTACATCCATGAGGACCGCTATGATTGAGAAAACAATAAAATAAGGAAATTTCAGAGAAGTCACTTAACTAATACAAGGGAAAAGAAAATAGTTGAAACTGGAAGTTAATTAATAAATTAAGAAAATTTATTTGACTAACTACTAAATAAAAGTAAAGTGAAAATGTAAGTTCTGAAAAATAGGAATTTTTTGGATGATAAATTTCAGAAGACAGAGGACAGGATTACAGAGAGGTGAGCCATGGGTCAAGGTTCATGTTCCTCAAACATTGGAATTTTAAAATTCAACATGTTTGCTATTTGATATTAATAAAGAAGGGTTTTTGAAAACTTAAAAAATTTACTGCGTAATTAAGTGGAGTCCGTTATGAACGATGAATGGTTGGCTAAATCTTGATGTCAAAAATGCGAAATATTATTTATAAAATGTAATTATGCATATATTTTGAAAAGGAAATTTTATGCAAAATTTATTTATGAAAAGTTTTCATTATAAATAATATGACTTTTGAAAAAACACACATATATTTGGATAGATTTCAAAAGGTAAAAAATTTGAGTTTTAGAAATTTTGAAATACCGCATAAAGACATTGGGAAATAGTTGGTAAGTTGACTAGTGTAGATTTTACTAAATAGTTGTATTTGTAGTAAAATGGATATAGTGAGCGACAAGGAAGCTGTTTTATCAGTACAATGTTTTCTAGAATACCTTGTCGCTGAGTGGAAAATTAGATGATTTTTGAAACATCAATATTTTTAAACTTTAAAAACAAAAGGTTACCTATGCAAACTATGCTTGGGAAACTAGGAAGAGGAATTAGGGCACAAGAAATAGATCTCAAGTAGAGTGGAAAGAGGTTACATACGAGAATGGTGGAAGTATGGAATTTTATATCTATATCCTTTCCAAGCATAAGAAAATGGTTTAGAAAACTGAATTTTTTCTAAAATTTGGATGTCAGCGGTGATGTGCTAGGAATTGGATGGTAAGAATTGGATGAAAAATTGGTTGAACTATGCTTCTATTTATAGAAGTGTGGAAAAATTTGGATGAAAACCCGTGTTTGATTTTTCAAAAAATTGCATTCATGTAGAACTGCTAATATATTTAGGTTGTCTGCACCATATTTTCAAAAGTTGATTTAAAAGAAATCATTCACTTATGAGGCGCCAATTAGAAATTTTTATTCATGCATATCATATGTATTGTGATGTACTATGCACATGATTGACTGTTAGTATAGAATGGATGTGCAATGGTTTACATGATTTAAACCTTGTGGAATTTCGGGAAAAAAATTCTTTTAAGGGAAGGAGAATGTTACACCTCGCGTTTTTACAATAATTAATTAATAAATAATAAATAGTGAAAATCGAACTTTTACAACTGTTGGAATCTGGTCACGAATCTTATCCCACTGGATTCGCAGCGATTTTCTGATTAATTTTCAAATATAAACTTTTTCGATCAGAGTTCAAACGAGAAAGTTATTAACGTTTGAAATTTTAGCATCAGAAATAATTATATATGTGAATGTGGTAATAAAATCAATTAAGACTAATTGGATCTTAATAATTGTTAACAATCAAATTAATATCTCAAAGGATTTATAAAATGGGTAAGAATTGATACGAATCATTTAAGAGAGAAACTAATCAACGCAATCAACTAACGAAGGAAATAAATCAACAAAGGAATCAAACGAAAATCAAAACGCATGAAAATGCACATGCTAGGTTGATCGTGACTTACCCAGGTCGACCGTGAGTGGTCGATTATGGGTTAAGGCGATCGACCCGCACATGTTTGAATGCAGCAGTAATATTAAGACCCGTGTGGCCCAGATCTAATATAGTTTCATCCGACGGTTAGCGCTGATTTGAACCTTTATAAATTAGGACCTAGGGCTTCACTTCCAACTCATTATTTTTCTAATGAGCATGAAAACTATGTCACTTTCTCTTCTTCTCCAAAAATTCTAAATACCCAATAGTGGAAAAGATTGCACGTATACACTTTAGAGAAGAGTAGAAAAGGATAGAGGATAGAAGTTTGATTAAAATCAGATTGCATATCAAAGGTAAACTTTTAGATATGGTTCTAATTAATAATTATAAATCTAAATCTCTTTCCCTAATCAAATTTCTAATGAGATATAAATAATGTCCGTGGATCCAAATAAAGAGTCAAAAAGTGGAGAATACAGACAATAGTGTTAGATCTAGACTAAATCTAGAGATTGGGAGCGCTAATTAAATATGAGTGGGAATGTTATATATTATTATATAATACTAGATTATATCATTGTAGATCTATTCCTATATGCTTGAGAATTGAATGTAAATTGCAATGAGTTTATATATATAAAATGTTGAAGACTATAATCTTGTCTATAAATTTGTATCAATAATTACAGAAGTGTAATGATTAGTTTTATTTCTGTAATTACGTAGTGATTAATTTTATTTATGTAATTACGTAATGATTAGATTCAATTCTGTAATTATGAATTGATTTTAATTAAAACTTTTAACGACGGATTAGTTAACCAAAAACGTAATGAATTGAGATTCCATTTTTTTGATATTAATGAATGAGACCGAAAATAAAGTTAATTGGACTTTTTGAATTTTAGTGGTATTTTAGTTTATTGAAATTTGTATTATTGCAAGTAGATTTTCATCTATTATCAAGTTTAAATTCATAAAAGTGCGATGTTTGAAACGACGTTGAATAAATATATGTCTATAAAAGAAAGAGATGTACAAAATAGGGATGATTTCCGTACTTTGTATTGTCTGTTTTAATAAATAAAAAGAGAATTCCTTGTAATTACAAACACCGTGCAAACCACCTCTTTTCGATAAGATATGGAAATTTATTGTGTAGTAATTAGTTGATAAAGTTAATTCCAATTTATTAAAGTGTAGTAAATCCTAGTGGTGGAATATTTAGATAAGAATGAAATAGAAAGGTCAATAAAATAGAAACTAATGAAAAAGAAAGGTAAGAGAAATAATATGAATTAATGAAATGGATTAAGTTTTATAATTGAATGAAAAAGAATAGAAATCAAAGTTGAACTAATGAATGTTGTAGCAACGATAATAATGACTGAAATAAGAGGCGGTAAATGAAATTAATAAAATAAAAGATAAACTCATAGTTAGACTGAAGACATAAAGTCAAATATAATAGATGTTGAGGCAATAAAGGAAATAAAAGAAGAATAAGTATACACAAGTTTAAAATATGTAAATAAGTAGCCTCGAATATGCGTTTATGACTGTTATAAATAATTATAAGTTATCTGTTATAATTATAGTGGACCAATGTCTTAAGACCGTTAGATTGGGTTGGGATGCTAAAAACATATCCCACCAATAGGACCCGTGGTAAGTGTACGATTTCGTACAAGAGGGATACCCCAAGGTCGGTACTATGCTTATTACCTTGAATATGAATTTTCTATCATAATTATGAATACTATTATAATTATGTCAAGGCAAAACTTGCATAGTTAAATTAGGTCTGCTTCATGTTTTAAAGTAGGGGTATAGCCTTGATTGCACTAGGAAATCTAAATGAATGGTGAGTGAGATCGGAGTTATGCAACGGGGCATAGAAAGTCCGGGAGCCTAAGTACTAAAATGAGTTGCAATAAGTGTATGTATACTGGCGTACTTGGGTACTATAAACTAATGTAGGAGTTGAATATTTCTCGAGCTCGGTATCAGTCCCTGGCGGTCAGTGGCGGATCTAGAATATTCAAACTGGGGGGTCATAATAGTAGCAAGTTTCAAACTGGGGGGTCATAATAGTAGCAAGTTCATATTTTTAATTGAAAATGAGGTTTGAAGAATACGAAGCAGCAGTTTGAATTTTAGTTTTAATTGAGAATTGAAGCATATTTGTAATTTTTGGCAAGTTCAGAGGGGTCAATTGACCCTCCTTGCCCCTACATACATCCGCCACTGCTGGCGGTCAATGGGAGGACAGGGTTATGCAATGCCACAATTGTTTGTTTGTTTGTTTGATAGGGCAAGGCTAGTTAACCCATACAAAGATTCCTTCAAAACTTAGACGGGGTGGTGGTTTATGGAGCCTAAATTCCATAAGGTGGTTCATAGAGCCTAAATTTCATAAGGTGGTTCGTGGAGCTTAAATTCTACAAGGTGGTGCGTTGGAGTCTAAAATCCGCAATATTAGAAGAGGACGAAGGTACGCATAGGATTGATGTATGTGAAAAATCCCTAAAATATTAGGATCTCGTGGACGGGAGATCGTCGGTGCGCATGGCAGTATTTCCTCGGTGATACAATGGTGATGGATCTTTACGAGGTGTAAAGTGGTTGATACTAGTGGGGATGGTATCTAGGTCCATTAGTGGACTTGGGATGTGTGTGTATATACCTATATAGATATAGATCTAGATGGGGTAGGTGGGTACGGTTCGTACGTGGCAAAGGAGTCGTAGCGACTAATAATAAAATCTAACATAACATGAAATAGTAAACAATCAGCATAAGCCAATGTTATGTATAAGATTTATAATATTTCAGTCACTAGAACATTTATCTGACCGCCTCCTCGTTACGACCCATTGGATTTTGAAGGGCAATTACTGGTCTTGACTTGGAGCAGTTGTCTGGTTGAGGCTCTTGACATTTGTGATGTTGATTTTTGGTTAGTAATTATATTGATCTATTATATTTCTTATTTCTGCTGTGATTTATTACCATTAGTGCTCTGATATATTTTCCTTTCTGCAGGATACCAAACCAACGATCCATATTTTAGTGGACTTGGTTTTCGGTCTATTCAAAATTCGAGTCTATTGAAGTGCGGGTTGTTACAGGATACCTGGACACCCGTCATCACACTTAGTTTGCAGCGTACCTTTACTCTATTTGTGTAATAGTATTTTATGTTCGTTATATGCTAACTCTTTGGTTGCAGGGATATATCGGGTATGGTTTGTATACCCTTGTTCCTTACTATAACAACTGCACCTCAGTGGGCCTGAATTTTCACTAAATTGAAAATCCAATTCCACCAAAGTACGGATCCTTGGTTTGGCATCCTGCAATTAAAACAAAAGAATGCATATCGGAGCTCTAGCGAAATAACATGCAGCGAAATAATTTAAAATATATTAGATCACATAAGTACTGACTAAGATTTTGACACTTTCAAAATCAGGTGTCCTTGTCAGCACCGAATTTGCCCAAATACCAGTACATGTCCTTCAATCTATCCTATGGGTTGTGATGAGGAGAGGTCAAAACAACATTTCGATGACTGGTAAATTATACATCTTATATATAAAGCTAGCGTATGTCGATTGTTCACTATTGCATGTTATGTTTGATTATATCATTAGTCTTTATGACTTCATCTCTGCGTACAAACCGTTCCCATCTACATCACACACACATAAAGATATACATATATATTTATCATGGCCCCCTAATGGACCAAGATACTATCCCATGGTATCTCTCATTCAGCACCTCATTAGGATTCAACGCCTAATTCTATTACAATCTCGTCATCTTATATCTTATGGAAATCCACTAGTGCGCACCGACAACCTTTCCTCCATAAGGCCGTGTTCTCTTTGGGGATTTTCTACTTTGTTTGCTTCCTATTTCGTGGACTCGGCTCCACAAACCACCCCATCCATATTTTGAAGGAATCTCTTTATGGGTTAACCAGCCTTACCTTATCAATCAAACTAACAAACAATTGTGGTGTTGCATTACCCAATTGAATCAACCCTGGTAGGCGACGATGATCAACTAGGTGTAATCATATCCTTCCCGTTGACCGCAAAGGACCGATGGTAGACCCGGGACCTATGCAACCCCTACCCCATGACTTTTAACCTGGTACCACACAATGTTGCATAGTGTCAGATCCTCACCACCATCCATTTAGATTGCCTAATGGAATCAAGGCAATATCCTCCCCAAACAAATTTGAAGCAGACCTAATTTGACTGTGCGAGTCCAACCTCGACATCCGCCTAACAGACTGCCCAATGTCCAACATTTACGTATCTTTTGTTTCAAGCACAGTCCTAAAATAATGGTATCCTTTCTCTATACGCAAGCATATACTCTCCATGGGTCCTATGGTTGAATATGTTTTCGCACTTCAACCTACTCTAATGACTCTTAATGTCATTTTCTATGTATAATTTATATACTAAATTATAGCTATCCACGCCCGTAATAAAACACATAATCGAGGCTACTGTTAGCACCTAAGATGTCTGTTTTGATGACAACAACTTTAGGAAATCATATAAAATATAAACACTAAATTTTTATCAAGTTATATAGTATATAGTGCAGGATATTAGACAGGTAATGATTTATGAAGACTGTACAGTATCAAGTAAAGATTGAAGAGATTCAAGATGTTGATATAGAGACCCAAGAGCAAGAGAATGAAGAATCATGAGTATTGAAGTGTTCAAGATTTCAAGATATTCCAGAAAAGTTATAGAATCATAGATTTATTTTAAAATTCTGATAGCACTTGATCTCTCTCTCATCTCTATTTTTAAATATACTTTTTAAAACAACTTTTAAATAGTTTTCAATTTCTTATACTTATATATATTATTTTAAGTTTTTGATATTTTATTAAGTTAATGTTTTTATTAAATTTTGATTTATATTGGTTTATTTTTCAAAAATCATATCATATAATTTTACTCAAGTTTTATTATGATTTAGAAGTGTATAAATTATATTTAAGCATGTTTACAAAGTATCAAATTATTTTACAAAGTAGTACATTTTCAAAATAATATTTTAAAGTGTTTTTCAAAATTACAAAGAGTATGTCGACATACTCTACCCCTATATATCGACATACTAGCCGTGAATTTCAAAAATCAAATTTCAAAAGAAGTGTCTATTCGTCATATCTCTTCATGAATGGATATGATTGTTATTCCTCTATAAATACATATCTTCCCAATGAATTTTATCAACTTTTTTCATTCCTCTTCTCTCCTCCATATCCTCTTTCATTTTGTAAACAAAAATACAGCCATACTATGTCAAATTTCAACTATAATCAAACTCAATCACCATTAGTTTGATTCTTTGTCATTTGCTCTCAGATTTCTATCATCTTCTCACTCCAATCAAGATCAAAGTGCTATTCAAGAGTTATAGGATTATTTGTAATCAATATTAAAGATCCGAGTCTGTAAAACTATATCAAATCAAACCTCTATACTTGTAGGTGAGATTGTAACTTGAAAATCAATTGGGTGTGCTTAGTAGCCCGTAAATCAAGTGGGTGTGCTTGTAGCCTGAAAATCAAGTGACTCTACCCAGAGGATGGGATTCTAAAGGGTGTGTCTTATGGGCCTTGAATCGAGATTGTATTTGCATTTACTAGTTGAGAAGAAATCCTTACAAGGAATTGTGCGGGACTGGATGTAGGGTAACTCCGAACCAGTATAAAATCCTAGTATGTTCTTTCCTTTTACTTTTACTGCATTTACTTTTATCTGTGTTTTGATTCTGTGGTTAATAATTGCATAATTCTAACTATAATTTCAAAAGATTTCAAAAACATTCATATAAATTAGAAAACACTATTCACCCCCCTCCCCCTCCCCCCCCCGCTAGTGTTAGTTTAGCCTTAAGATCCATATTCTGCAATGTTACATTTGGTATCAGAGCTATAGTTTTCAAAGTATTCGTAATCTGACTTCTGAAAAGTTCTTATAGCATTCTTTAATAATATTTTTAACACTATTTTCGAAAGGATAATTTGTAAAATCATCATCACAGTTAGGGGTGGGCATGGTCGGTTAACCGATTCAATCAGTTAAATTTTTTGGTTAACCGAAAAACGTCAGTGGTTCGGTTAACCGGTTTTCGAGTAATTTGATTATGGTTTACAGACCAAACCGGTTAAAATTAACCATGGTTGACTGGTTAATTTAATTGGTTAACCAATTAATATAAAAAGTTAACTGTTAATCAGGTCTACATTAATCGGTTAACCGGTTAAATTAATCGGTTAACCAGTCAAACTGCAACATATATACACTTACCGGCATTAAAAACACACATACATTCAAATAGTCACAGTTTTAGACTTTAGTTCTTACATTACAAGCACCATTAGAGTGAGCTAATTGAAACTACAATTCAGTTCATACATTACAAGCATCATTACAGTGAGATAATTACAACTAAAGTTCAATTCGTACATTCCGTTCGATAGTTCATACTTCACTTCACTTCAGTTCATGCTTTAGTACAGTTCTCACCTCTCACTCTCTCGGTTTATACATTACAAGCAACCAAGAATCATTACAGTGATTACAGTACATTAGTAATTCAGTCCAAAGTCCAAATAGATAATTGGAGTGCATTAATACAACTACAAAATCTCCACACTCCAACTTCTGTTTCCATTCTCCAACTTTGTCAAACAAAGGTAAACACAATAACTTAGCAGTTAACTGAAGCATATAAGTGTAAAGTGTAAACATGTATAACCATAGAGAACTGAAGGATGAACTTAAAGCATACATGCTTTAATTTATATATGTACTACTACACAAAGTCAAAATTAGTTTGCACACACACACACACAAATATATATATATATATATATATATATATATCAATTGTAATATATATCAAAACACACAACTTTACTACACAACAATGGCACTCCCTAAAATCTCTATTTGTTACATACTTGATATAAATATTCTTTGTATATTAACATATATTCTCAGTTTGCAATACATAAATATTAATCAGTTTGCAATATATGAACTGCTATACATATGGCATATAAACCGTATATGAACTGTTATATATATGGTATATATATATAACAGTTCATATATATGGTATATACCTTAATAACATATATGTATAGACTATACAGTCTATACCTTATAATTATAATAGTCTATATCTGTCTACACCATATACTTACTTAACCAATTATATGTGTGTGTGTGTTTGTGTATGCATTGAGGTATAGACTGAGTTCACTTATAAGCAAATGAAAACTGAGCATATATAGATAACCTAAGGTATAGAATATTTTTGTTCAAGACTATTTATAGATGCAAAAATGCAAACGTTGCAAATTGAGCATATATGTATGTATCTGTATGTATGGATGTATGTATGTATCACTATCACCATACAAACATGCAAATTTGTTTCAGCTTTCTATTGTTAGTCATCGAATGTGTTCTCTATCAATCAAAAACGCAACTAATACTATTACATATTAAGGATGTACCTCCAACAATCCTCCAACAATACTTGTTAGTCGTCTATTTATGTTCAAAAGACTATCGCTTACTCCGTCTTTCGTGGTTAGAGAATAATTTAGATTCTTATTGACTGGAAATCCTAAACTTCACTGCATAGTGCCCACAATTTGAGGTGTATATTTTTGTTTTTTACCTAAGGAATTCCTCGACATGCATTATAAAACAACTGCAATTGTTGCTTGTCACCCTCATTTCCTAATAAGAACTTGTGTTGTGTTTCTGTCATGTATAAACCAGTTCAAGGATGAGTGACAATTATACCCTTGCATAAATTGTTCTTACAAGCAAATACCAGTTAAATGTTGACAGTCTTATAGAATAACAACAAAGCAAATCATAAGGAATGCATCAAGTCACCATTACCAAAAATCATAAACTTTGTATTGTGATAGTTATCAACACCTGCTTCTAAGATGCCAAAGTTATTTATTTGTTTGTGCATCTTAGATTGAAAGTCAATTTACGTAGATAGATGGAAGATAGCAAATTCTACTAATTCATTTAACTAGATTCAAGAAAACCAAATTAAAGCTTTGAGAAGAACTTGAATATGAAAAAGGCAGTTTATAAATAAATTAGCTTTCAAGTGTTTGTTAGAATATTATTTATTTGGAGTCAGGCTATGAAACAACCATTCAAATTTAGAGGTATACATACATTAACAAAAGAAATGGACGCACATCATAGAAATTTTCTGTATCTATGCAAGTCCATGTGTTTGTTATACCTCCACTAGAAAGTAGTAAATTCATAGTTTGGTCAAGTCCATGTTTTGCAGCATGATGCAAAGTGGTTCCGGAATGAGAACCTACATCATGTAACAATCACGAGTCAGCCATTACAATGCATGCGAGAAACAATCTTATTGTAAGATACAAAATTGAACTCATGGGCACTATTTTCATAATAAAAAGTTTTCAATTTTGAGTTTAAAACTTTAAACCTGAACAAAACATGTTATCATACAAAGATGATACATAACAAAACATGATCTGCAATTTAGAACTCAAGGCTTACTGTATACAAGTACAACTTATTCGGTTCACATTTGGGGGATAAATCACAAGAAAAGCACGTCACTTACTTCCATTAACAGGTGATAAAAACATTTTGTTCAAGACTATTTATAGATGAAAACTGAGCATATATATGTGTGTGTGTGTGTGTATTAGTTTCACTATTACACTATACAAGCAAATTTGGTTCAGCTTTCACTTGATAATCGTCAAATATATTCTCTTTCAGTCTAAAACACAATTACTACTATTACATACTAAGGACGTACCTCCAACAATTCAATATATATGGTCTATTTAGTACTTTAAAGACATTTAACATGCTAATAATTATTTTATAGTATATTAACGGATGAAAATGATTTTTCTTACTTCTGTTCATATATCAATATTTTAGTATACTGAAAACATAATGATTAACAGCGAATCAAATTCAATAATTAGTATATGAAATTTACAACTAATTTAGTAAACCCTTATTGCAAATACAATAATTTACTACTCATTTACAAATACAGTAATCAAAATCAAAGCAAATTCAGTAAATTAAAGCAGATTGATGTGAAAGTGACTTTACCATATATACATATATATATATATATCATATACATGTCTTGATTTTCTAAGAAAGTAGAAAGAAAATAAACACAGTTTTAAATAAAAAGCTACGAAAGGATATTTAGCAAACGAAAGAAGCTTTATTTGTTAAATCACTAATTTACCAATTAATTACATAAACATACAACTAAATTCGGTTAACTAACTAGACTAGAACTTAATTTAAATATGTACAGGAGATCAACAGAGTAATTAGTAATTTACACACATGCTTTCTCTTCCTTCTTGGCACCGTTTATTTCTACAATAGCTCTGGCAGTGGCCGTCACTAGCGTGAAGCATCGAGACTAACGCGGAGAATGACGCCGACGATTAGCAGACGAGATGAGCGAGCAAAGCTAGGTTTCGACTTCTCTCGATTTTTTTATATTTTATCTAGATCTGAAAACTGGAGAGAATAGACTATTCAAGAGCACGCTGGCTATTATATTTTGTTCCGGGATGGGTTCTTTATAGATGGGCTAAATAGGCTGTGGTTAAAAAAACTTAGGTAGTGTTTGGTTTATTATTTTTAGTTTTGGGTTTTCGTTCATACAAAAATGCACACGACGCATGTATATTGCCAAACGATCAACTTAGAAAACGAGGTTAACATACAAAATAGAAAATAACTTTTTTTTTATTTTCCGTGTTTTGAAAAATAATACAAGCAGGTGAAACAATCTGTTCTTCCGTCGTCCCTCTATCCCCTTCATTCCCCTATCCGTCTTTCTTTCATCCTCCCCGTCGTCCCTCCATTCTTCTAATATTTGACATACATATTGAAAACCGAAAATACAAAATTCGTTTTTAAACTAAACAATGCCTTAATTTTTTAGTCGGTTAACGGTTAACCGACGACCAGATATTGTTAATCGTTAACCGAACCGAAAATGGTCGGTTAACCAAAAGTTTGATTAACCGATTTTGTTGGTTAAATCAGCTCGATTAAGGTCGGTTTAGTCGGTTAGATCGGTTAAGTCGGTTAAATGCCTACCCCTAATTTCAATATTTCATAGATTTGCATCTATTCATTATGAAAAGTCACGTGATCTATTGAAAAGGAATGAATTGCAGGAACAGATGTGTTACATGGCTTTTGATGAACAAACATCTGATGATCAGACGCTATAGATCAAAAAGGATAAATAGATATTGGTCAGTGGTTGTTCAAAACACATGACTGGAAATCTGGAGATTTTGAAAATTATAGTTTACAAAGATTGAGGATCAGTCAATTTTGATGATAATTCTAAATGATATGTGTCGGCATCGGCAATGTCGGTAACTCTAAAACTTCTACTATTTCCAATGTTTTTGTTAGTTAGGAATTTAAAACATAATCTATTAAGTATTAGTCAGTTGTCTGACAAAGGTTTTAAAATTAATTCCGCAAAAGATAAATGTCACATTAAAGATAATGAGTCAAACATTATCTTTGGAGGTATTAGGAAATGAAACATTTATATATTAAGTATGAAAATCTCACTTATGTCTTTTGGCTGAAATAAGTGACCCTTGGATTTCGCATAAAAGATTTGGTCATTTGAATTTCAAAATTATTTCTAAAACTGCAAAAAAAGATTTAGTTAGAGATCTTCCCAAAATGAACGACAAAGTTAATAATCAATGTGATGTGTGTCAATTAGGTAAACTTAGAAAAAGTTTATTTATATCAAAAGATATGATTTCTACTTCTCATCCCTTTGAACTTCTTCACTTAGATCTTTTTGGTCTCTCTCAAATACAATCTATAAATCACAGTAGATATGTATTTGTAATCGTAGATGACTATTCTAGGCTTACGTGGATAATTTTCTTAAAACTTAAAAGTGATGCTTTTGAAATGTTTAAGATCTTTGTTAAACGATGTAACGACCCACAATTTAAGCTATAATAATTAATTAACGAATTAATTAAATAATAAAATAAGTATATGAAATTGTCAGAATTAAGCCACGGGAGTTGCACCATTGTGTTCGTGGTAATTTTCCTGTCAATTTTCATATATAATTTGTCAAAATCCGAGTTAGTATGAAGAAGATATGCAAGAAAGAAGAAATCAACAAAAACGATAAAAAATACAAAGGGTCAGGTCGACCCATACCTATGCCAGGTCGACCCTAGGGTCAACCCCCAAGGCCATAGGTCGACCTATATGTCGACATGCAGGTCGACCCGCCTTTGTATTTGAACATGAAATTGTCCAGGTTCAAGCGATGACGTGTTTTGCAATTTTCTTCAAATCTTGTGCGTTCGTGCTTCCATCCGACGGTTCCTAGTGAGCCTATGTCGTGGTTGCACCAAATTTAATCTTCAAATCCAATGGTCTGAGATCCCTAAGTGACACTATAAAAAGGACTCTAGGCCTAGCTATTTTTCTCATTCAGATTTTCTCCTATTTGGGTTCATTACCAAAGGGTGGACCCTAAATAGAAAATTTTCTAAGGAGGAAATATTTTTGATAGAAATATTCTAAGCATTAGGAGTGGATCAAGGAAGACCAACGACTAGAGCTAAGGACCACAAGTGAGTGTTTTTGTAATTATTTTAGATTTTAAAGTAATTTAAAATAATAGGGTTCGCAATAGTTGTAGTTTTTCTGCAATTTTGAGACAGTTTTTATATAAGTTATTTACAGTTAGTTTTTAAAGTTCTTTTTAGTCTATTTTATTCAGCTATTTTTATTTAGCTAGTTTATTCAGTTATTTACATTTATTTACATCTGTTTTAAGTTTGAATTTAGCCTGTAAATGTTAGTTTCTTTTTATTTCTTTTTACGCGAATAAAATATTAAAAAGAGAAGAATTCGCAAATATGGATTAAAATAGAAAAACGCTAAATTTACAGAAATTAGATGTAAAATAAGAAAAACTGTAATAAAAAGAAGATATACTGAAATAGGAAAATTTAAGATATTTGTAAGCATAATTATAACAAGTGATTATAACTAAAAAGAGAAAATAGAAGAATAACGAAAGAGGCTTATTTTATAACTTAGATCTTGATTAAGTTAATAAGAAACGGAACAGTTATATCACATAGGTTATAATTAGAAAAGAAAGAGATAACAAAGAAAGCTTATTTTAAAACTTAGATTAAGTTAATAAGCAAATATAGCAGAAATAACAGAAGAGGCCTATTTTACAACTTACACTAAGTTAATAAGAAAACATAGAAGAAGGGCCCGTACCAACAGCATTTTCTTTCAGTCAAGAACTGATCGTCTCATAATAGTTAGGTGAGGCTGGGACACGCTTACGCTAATTAGGGTAAATAAGTGGCCAATAGATATAAGCTCAAATCTGAGGATTTGGGCAAGAGCGCAACTAGAATTTGTTTGTTAGGACCAGTACCGGCAGCATTCCCTTTCAGTCTAGGTCTGATGGTCTCACAACACTTAGATGAGACTGGGCAGCATTCCCTTTTAGGTCTAGGTCTGATGGTCTCACAACAGATTAGGTAAGACTAGGCACGCTTACGTTGATTAGGGTAAATAAGAGGTCATAAGAGGGGGCGACAGTTAGCGTGTACCGGCAATGACCGAGCGTGCAACATTGATTAGGGTAAATAATTCGCTACAGCGTTCCAAGCGCTAAACATGTGCCTTTTGCTGTGGGACCAATAGGATTGGACTAGCTCACAGTGGCACAACAAAGATAAAAGGCCGATCAACGGGTGGAATTAGGATTTCAGCCAAATTAAAATAGGATTAGGATTTTAGCCTAATCACAGCTGTTTAAGACAAGTGCAAACAATCAATCCAATTATACAATCAAAGCAAATAGTCAAACAGAATCAGAAACAGTATTTTGCCCCAGTTTTATCTTTTCGATATTTCTTTCCATACTAGAACTATTGCTTAGTCTATTATCTTTATCTTGCTTAGAAATGCTAGTAATTACTTTCACTCACAAAACACATTGTCTGACCCACTCCTCTATTTCCCCTTTTCCCCCTACAGGCCAGCAGAGGCAAGGACAGTAGATTCAAATTTCTTGGAGATTCATTCCCAGAGTTCTTCATGTATTCTTCTTCTTTTCAGTTTTCTTTTCATTTGGCTTTTGATGTACTGGTACTTATGAGAGGGATGATTATTTTTATTGTACTCTGATTTTATGAGACTGAGATGCATTTTTCATAGGACAAGTGTATTTGGTATTTGATACATGTGATGTTTTTCAGACTTATTTATGAAGTTTTATTTTGAATAATAAGTTACCATTTAAATATTTCCGCTGTTTTTACTTATTTATCTTGTGAATCTTAGTCTCTGTAATGTTTTAGCTATACCTATAACACACCATATCCTTTAGTGTGCCCTTTTTAGGTATATTAAGGAGTGTGGGGTGTTTCACTTGTTATCAGAGCCTAAGGTTACATGATTCCTAATGACTTATTTTAAAAGTATAGTATTTTTTAAAAGTAACATATCTTCAAACTAAAAGTGTTTTTCAGAAAGAAACTCTTATTATAGAAATGGTTTTTAAGTATAAGATAGTTTTTATAAAAGTCCCCTCAAAGTCCAGTTCAACCTTATTTCGATTCTTTCGAGCCTAAATTCTCTTTTCTTTGCATAGAATGGCGGACGCCCCAAATCTTCCAGAGGATGTCTAAGTCCCTAGCTGGTTCCATAGATACCTTCAAGCTACAGCACTAGAGGTGCAAGGGAAAGCGCCCAATGCAGCACCAGTGGATGGAAATTTCGTTAATCCACCTGTAGCAGCCAATTTTTCTAAGCTAAGCAAGGACTTCGCTAATCTAGGAGGCAAGACATTTTTCGGCATGGAGGATTTTGTAGAGGTACGA
Source organism: Allium fistulosum (assembly GCA_030737815.1). Taxonomy (NCBI): domain Eukaryota; kingdom Viridiplantae; phylum Streptophyta; class Magnoliopsida; order Asparagales; family Amaryllidaceae; genus Allium; species Allium fistulosum. The sequence continues at coordinate 1,076,262,587 of CM060901.1, read as the reverse complement.
GCTTGGTTGAGGAATACTGAGCGGATATTTGTACTATTAGGATTGGAGGACCGACAGAGAGTTCAGCTTGCATCTTGGCAGCTGAAGGGAGAATATTCTTTATGGTGGGAGATCATAGAGATAGAAGGTAGAGACATATGTTGGTTTGGATTTCAAGAAAGGTTTGAGAGAAAGTTCTTGTCGCAAGCCGAGGAAAGCATGCAGTTGGAGAAGTTCATTAGTCTGAAGCAAGGGAGTCTTTTAGTGAAGGAGTATATAAATCGGTTTAATGAGCTATCGCGGTTCGGAATGGAGCTTGTTAATACACCGCATAAGAAGGCCATCAAGTTTACTAAGGGTTTGAACCGGACCCTCCAAGGGTTGTTATTGACACATGTACCTATGAGAGCGACATATGAGTCACTTATGCAAATGGCTCTCAAGTCAGATGTTGTTAAGCAAGGAGAGCTTAAGGAGGTTCCTATGTCAGAAAACTCTAAGAAGCAGTGGTGGAAGAATAAGAAGGATAAGGAAAAGAAGAAAGGAGGAGGACCTCAAAAGCAGATCAAGAAAGGTGAGAAATGTCGTAGTTGTGGATTGGTTGGTCATTTCACAAAGGACTGTAAGAAGGATACGATGGAGGGAAGGTGTTACAACTATGGGCAACTTAGTCACCTTAGTAGAGCTTGTCCTCAGAAGACAGGGCAGAGAGTAGGCACACCTACAACGTAAGTACAGGCTTTGGATGCAGCACCTTCTAGGGGACCAGATCGAGGTAGGAAAGTCTCTGTAGAAGGTTTGATCTCTATTTCGGATTTTCCTATTCGGACTCTTTTTGACTCTAGAGTATCGCATTCTTTCATTTCTAGTTCCTTGGTTGATTGTTTGCACTTAGATATTTCTCTAGTAGTAGACCCTATAGTTGTTTCAAACCTCATAGGAGGATCAACACATTTATCCATGATTTGTAGGGGTTTGAAATTTTTTATACTAGGCGTAGAGTTTGATTGTGATGCCTATGTACTGGGATTTTCGAAATATGGGATGATTTTGGGGATGGACTGATTATCCACTTATGTTGCGATATTAGACTGCAAGAGGAGAGTTGTCAGACTAAAGACATGTAGCGGAAGGACTCTCGAGGTTTCTTATGACCCACAGGGGTCAGTCATGTTGATCTTCCCCTATTTCCTTGATTCATCACTAGAAGAGTTAGCTTCCATTCTAGTCATTAGAGATTTCCCAGTCGTTTTTGAAGAGTTTAGGGGACTACCCCCTAAGAGAGATATCGACTTTAGGATCTATCTAAATGACAATGCTAAGCCAGTGGCATTTCCCGTGAGACATTTGGCTCCTAGGAAGAGGAAGGAGTTAAGTAAGCAGATTGGTGAGCTATTGGAGAAAGGCTTCATCAAACGGAGCATATCTGAGTGGAGAGCACCAATGGTCTTTGCTATAAAGGCGAATGGTTCCCTTCGACTTTGTGTAGACTATAGAGAGTTGAATAAGCTCACAATAAAGAACCGTCACCCACTTCCTAGGATAGACGTTCTTTACGATCAGTTGGTTGGCTCTTCAGTATTTTCTCAGCTTGATTTAGCTACTGGATTTCATTAGCTTAAGGTCACTGACGATAGCATCGATAAGACAGCATTTAGGACACCCGATGGATTCGTTGAGTGGTTGGTTATGCCGTTTGGGCTGACCAATGCCCCAACCTATTTTGTAGATTTGATGAGCCGTGTTTTTCGAGATGTCCTAAATAAGTTCTTTGTAGTATTTGTGGATGACATTTTGGTGTTTTCCAAGAGTATGGAAGAGCATGCCATTCATCTTAAGGAGGTTCTTCGTACACTTCGTGTTCATCAGTTGAAAGGAAAGTTCTCGAAGTGTCACTTTCGGCATAAGGAGGTGCGTTTCTTGGGGCATGTAGTCAGGGTTTAGTCGTTGATCCTGCTAAGGTAGTAGCAGTACAAGATTGGAAGGCCTCCAAGAATGCTACCGAAGTTAGAAGCTTCCTAGGTTTGGCTGGCTATTATAGGAAGTTTATCAGAGATTTTGCTAAGATTTCAGCACCGCTTACTCGCCCCACTAAGAAGAACTCGTTTGGGACATAGATTGTGAGGATTCCTTCACGATGCTAAAGAGGGCCCTTACTAGTGCACTAGTGTTAGTTTTACCCGACGGAGCTAAGCCTTTTATAGTATACACTGATGCATGTGGGAGGGGTCTTGGAGCAGTATTGATGTAAGAAGGGAGGGTAGTATGTTATGGAAGTAGACTGTTGTGAACTCATGAGAAGAACTACCCCACCCATGATTTGGAGTTAGCTTCTATTTTTTCGTGCTCAAGCCTTGGAGACATTACTTGCTAAGAGAGAGGTTCGAGCTTTTCACTCACCATAAATCATTTAAGTAACTATTCTCGCAAAAGGATTTAAACTTGAGGAGCAGTGTTGGATGAATTTTTGGCATCATATGACTTTGAGATAGATTACACCCCGGGTAAAGTGAACGTAGTTGCGAATGCATTAATTAGGAAGAGAGCAACCCTTAGTCCAATTTTTGTGGAGTGGAAAAGCCTAGATTTTATTTCCACCTTTGATTTTAAACCCTCTACGGACATTACCCCTGGATTATTGGCAGCACTTGAGGTTAAGCCTACCCTTATAGATCTGATTGGCTCAAGGCAGCTAGAGGTTTCATAGCTTATGGATATTTTGGATAGGATTAGCAAAGGAGAGGTCTCTAGACATCTCCAACGCTATTCCATTGATAGTAAAGGGTGGCTAAGGAGAGATGGAAGACTTTGTATCCCCCACACTATTGATTTGACGATAGCAGTTCTAGCAGAAGCACACCATTCTCGAATGACTATTCATCCAGGTGGTGATAAGATGTATATGGAAATGAAGAGAGTGTTTTATTGGAGCAGCATGAAGAAGGATGTGGCAAAGTTTGTAGCTAAGTGTCTTGTGTGCCAAAGAGTTAAGGCGGAGCAGTAGTAGCCCAGTGGATTGCTTCAACCATTGGATGTAACCAAATGGAAGTGGGATAGTGTTTTGATGGACTTCATAGATGGTTTACCCCGAACTTGGAAGGGGAATACCAGTATTTGGGTGATTGTAGATTGTTTCACTAAGAGCGCCCACTTCATTCCAGTCAAGAGTAAGAGGATGGCACCTTATTTGGCATCCTTATATGTTCGTGAGATAGTCCGACTTCATGGAGTTCCCTCTAGCAGAGTGAGCAATAGAGACCCTATCTTTACTATTGAGTTTTGGAGAAGCTTGCAAGAGGCTTTAGGGATGCAGCTTAGATTGATTACAGCCTATCACCCCAGACGGATGGCCAAACGGAGAGAGTTAATAGAGTTCTTGAGGATTTGTTGAGGATGTGCATTCTCGACTTTGGAGGAAATTTAGGAGGAGCATCTTCCTTTATTGGAATTCGCATATAACAAAAGTTTTCAGGCTAGCATTGGAATGACACCTTTTGAAGCTCTTTATGGAAGACCATGCAAGTCACCTTCGTGTTGATTAGAGTCTACAGAGAGATTGCTACTAGGTCCCGACATGGTTAGAGAGACTTCAGAAATATTGGTTTGATTAGAAGGAGAATGAAGACGGCCCAAGATAGACAGAAATCCTATGTAGATAAGCGGAGAAGGGATATTGAATTTGAGATAGGTGATTTGGTTTTCATTAAGGTGTCTCCGCTAAGAAATGTAGTGAGGTTTGGATCAAGTGGGAAACTTGCTCCCAGATTCGTAGGACCGTTTCCCATTGTGGAAAGGGTAGGGAAGATGGCGTATTGGATAAAGCTACCGAAGAGGCTTGCATGAGTTTATGATGTTTTTCATGTTTCGCACTTAAGAAAGTGCTTACACGATTCAGCAGAGGTAGTGGAACCTAGTCAACTTGAAGAAGTTGAAGTGGAGAGAGAAGCATTGGTTCGTTGCATTCCTACCAAGATCGTTGGACGAGATATTTAGAAGCTTAGGAATAAGGAAGTACCTTTGGTTAAGGTGCAGTGGGGAGACAAAGATGCTACGTGGGAGGCTAAAGAGAAAATACATACCTCTTATCCGCATCTTTCCGATGGTACGTTTTGAATTTCCTATTTCCATCTTTAGTTTTGAATAGGTTCTTTCCTTTAATATCCTTTGGGAGGGTAGATCTTAAGGTTTAACCTATGGATGGTAGGACTGAATGTAAACATGTTACTAGAACATGTTATGTATGATGGATGCTAGTGGTTGCAAGTGTTTGCTAGTGGATGTGAATGGATGCATATATATACACTAGGCACTATTATCTCTTAGGGATCGGCCTAACTAGGTCACTAAAACATATGCATATGGATGTGTGTGCATTTGCATGTTAATTTTATTTCCATGGTTGCTATAAATGGATGATTATCATATGATTATTGCATTTGGATGATGATTGTAGCACACATATATAACTATTAGTTATCATTAGGGAATTTGCATTTATTTGGATACATGACATGGATATGATTACATTAAAGGAGGTCAACTGAATCAGTAGACCGCCTAATCTTTTTCATTAGTTAGGGACATTAACACTACACTATGCATATGTCATAAATTGCATTAGAAAGCTTAAGGACGATGGATGTAATGGATGGTGGTTGAATATTTGGTTGTAGAACTAGGATGAAAATATTTATTTCATTCTTCTGTCCTTATAGATTTCGGGGATGAAATCCTTTAAGAAGGGGAGACTGTAACACCAAAAATTTAAGCTATAATAATAATTAAGGAATTAATTAAATAATAAAATAAGTTTGTGAAATTGTCAGAATTGAGCCACGGGAGTTGCACCATTGTGTCTGTAGTTATTTACTGGTCAATTTTCATATATAATTGGTCAAAGTTCGAGTTAGTATGAAGAAGATACGCAAGAAAGAAGAAATCAACAAAAAAGAAAAAAAATACAAAGGGTCAGGTCGACCCATACCTAGGCCAGGTCGACCCCCAAGGGCATAGGTCAACCTATAGGTAGACATGCAGGTCGACCCGCCTTTGTATTTTAACGTGAAATTGTCCAGGTTCAAGCAATGACGTGTTTTGCAATTTTCTTCAAATCCTGTGCGTTCGTGCTTCCATCCGACGGTCCTAGTGAGCCAATGACGTGGTTGCACCAAATTTAATCTTCAAATCCAACAGTTTGAGATCCCTAAGTGATAGTATAAATAGAACCCTAGACATAGCTATTTTTCTCATTCAGATTTTCTCCTATTTGGGTTCATTGCCAGAGGTTGGACCCTAAATAAAAAAATTTCTAAGGAGGAAATCTTTTTGATAAAAATATTCTACGCTCTAGGAGTGGATCAAGGAAGACCAAGGACTAGAGCTAAGGACCACATGTGAGTGTTTTTGTAATTACTTTAGATTTTTAAGTAATTTAAAATAATAGGGTTCTCAATAGTGGTAGTTTTTCTGCAATTTTGAGATAGTTTTTATATAGGTTATTCATGGTTAGCTTTTAAAGTTCTTTTCATTCTATTTTATTCAGCAATTTTTATTTAGCTATTTTATTCAGTTATTTATAGTTATTTACATTTATATACATCTGTTTTATGTTGGAATTTAGCCTGTAAATGTTAGTTTCTTTTTATTCCTTTTTACGCAAATAAAATATTAAAAAGAGAAGAATTCGCAAATATGGATTAAAATAGAAAACTCTAAATTTACAGAAATTAGATGTAAAATAAGAAAAATTGTAATAAAATGAAGATAGACTAAAATAGGAAAATTTAAGATATTTGCAAGCATAATTATAACAAGTGATTATAACTAAAAAGAGAAAATAGAAGAATAACAGAAGAGGCTTATTTTATAACTTAGATATTGATTAAGTTAATAAGCAAAAGAACAGTTATATCACACAAGTTATAATTAGAAAAGAAAGAGATAACAGAAAATGCTTATTTTAAATCTTAGATTAAGTTAATAAGCAAATATAGCAGAAATAACAAAAGAGGCCTATTTTAAAACATACACTAAGTTAATAAGCAAACATAGAAGAAGGGCCCGTACCAACAGCATTCCCTTTCAGTCAGGAACTGATGGTCTCACAATAGTTAGTTGAGGCTGGGACACGCTTATGCTAATTAGGGTAAATAAGTGGCCAATAGATAGAAGCTCAAATTTGGTAATTTGGGTAAGGGGCTCAACTAGAATTTATTTGTTAGGACCAGTACCGGCAGCATTCCCTTTCAGTCTAGGTCTGATGGTCTCACAACACTTAGGTGAGGCTGGGTAGCATTCCCTTTCAGGTCTAGGTCTGATTGTCTCACAACAGAATAGGTGAGGTTGGGCATGCTTATGCTGATTAGGGTAATTAAGAGGTCACAAGAGGGGGCAACAGTTAGCATGTACCGGGGATGACCGAGCATACAATATTGATTAGGGTAAATAATTCGCTACTGCATTCCAAGCACTAAACATGTGTCTTTTGCTGTGGGACCAACAGGATTGGACTAGCTCATAGTGGCACAACAAAGATAGAAGGCCGATCAACTGGTAGAATCAGGATTTCAGCCTAATTAAAATAGGATTAGGATTTCAGCCTAATCACAACAGTTTAAGACAAGTGCAAACAATCAATCCAATCATACAATCAAAGCAAACAGTCAAACAGAATCAGAAACAGTATTTTACCCCAGTTTTATCTTTTTCGTATTTCTTTCCATACTAGAACTATTGCTTAGTCTATTATCTTTATCTTACTTAAAAATTCTAGTAATTATTTTCACTCACCAGATTTATTGTCTAACCCACTCCTCTATTTACCCTTTTCCCCCATAGGCCAGCAGAGGCAAGGACAGTAGATTCAGATTTCTTGAAGATTCATTCCTGGAGTTCTTCATGTATTTTTCTTCTTTTCAGTTTTCTTTTCATTTGGCTTTTGATGTACTGGTACTTATGAGAGGGATGATTATTTTTATTGTACTATGATTTTATGAGACTGAGATGCATTTTTCGTAAGACATGTGTATTTGGTATTTGAGACATGTGATGTTTTTCAGACTTATTTATGAATTTTTATTTTGAATAATAAGTTATCATTTAAATGTTTCCGCTGTTTTTACTTATTTATCTTGTGAATCTTAGTCTCTGTAATGTTTTAGCTATACCTATAACGCACCATATCCTTTAGTGTGCCTTTTTTGGGTATACTAAGGGGTGTGGGGTGTTTCAAACGAACACAAAATCAAATGCCCAGAAAAATTACAACTATTCGAACCGATCATGGTAGAGAATTCGAAAATGAAAATTTTGAGAATTTCTGTAACAAGAAAGGTATAACCCATAATTTTCCATTTTCAAGAACACCTTAACAAAATGGAGTGGTAGAACGTAAAAATAGTACGATTCAAAAGTGCATTAGAACTATGCTAAATGATAGTAATTTACCTAAAATTTTCGAGCTGAAGCAGTTGGTACTGCATGTTATATAATAAATAGAATTTAAGTAAGACAATTAACTAAGAATACTCCTTATGAACTATTTAATAATAAGAAACCTAAAGTATCATATTTTACTTTTTGGTAGTAAATGTTTTATTTTAAATACTAAAGTTAATTTAGATAAATTTGATGCTAAATCAAGGAATTTTTATTAGATATTCAAATAGAAGTACAGCTTATAGATTTTTTAATACTAGAACTAATACTATTGAAGAGACATTACATATCTCATTTGATGAAAATTTTAAAACTTATAATCAAAATAGTGATGAAGAAGAAAATATTGATAACCCAAATGAAATTAGAAGTAATGAGAATATAGAAAATGTGAATAATAATAATAATTTTGAAAATTCATATCCAAATAAAAAAAATTAGATACTTAGGAGATCATCCTATATAAAATATACTTGGAAACATTGAATCTGTTGTTAAAACTAGAAATCAATTAAACAAAATGAGTGATGTTGCTTTTATTTCAACTATTGAACCTTAAAATCCAAAGGAAGTATCAAATCATGATTCTTGGATTCTTGCCATGCAAGAGGAATTGAATTAATTCACTAGATATGATGTATGAGAATTGGTCCCAAGACCTAAGGATAAGTCTATAATCGGAACTAAATGGGTATATAGAAATAAAATGAATGAACAAGGAGAGGTTGTAAGGAATAAAGCTTGATCAGTTGCACAAGGTTATTATTAAGAAGAGGGTATAGACTTTGATGAAACCTTTGCACCCGTAGCAAGATTAGTGGCTATAAAATCTTACTTGCTTTCGCTAACTATAATAATTTCAAGTTATATCAAATGGATGTTAAAAGTGCATTTCTAAATGGATTTATTAAAGGTGACGTATATGTAGAACAACCTCCACTTTTTAAAGTTGAAAAATTACCTAATCATGTTTACAAATTAAAGAAGGCATTACATGGTATAAAACAAGCTCCCAAAACTTGGTATGACAAACTTAAATAAAATTTATTACAATCAAACTTTGAAAAAGGAAAAGTAGATAGTAATTTGTTTATTAAATGAAATAAAAACGATATTCAATTAATACAAATATAAGTAGATCATACTATTTTCTGATCTACCAACGAAAATTTAAATAAAGAATTTTCAGAAATAATGATAAGGAATTTGAAATGAGTCATATGGGAGAACTAAATTATTTTCTAGGATTACAAATTAAACAACTAAGTAATGAAATTTTTATTATCCAAGAAAAATACTCTAAAGACTTGGTTAAGAAATTTGGTATGTGAAATACAAGTGGTAAACTAACTCCAATTGCAACTAATGAAAAACTAAATAAAGAAGAAAATTCAAAAGACGTAGATCAAAAAATATATAAAGGAATGATTGGATCGCTTCTCTATATAACTGCAAGTAGACCTGATATAATGCATAGTGTTTGTCTCTGTGCAACATATCAATCCCAACCTGTTATCCTGCCTTTTGGCAAGGCCGTGACACCAAGAACCTGACTAAGAAACCAATGACGGTTCGTCTTAGAGATCGGTTATACACAGGCTCACTATGGATATCGACGAATTTTGTCCGAGCCCGGATCGAGCTAAAATTGATATGACACGACAAGCGAAGCTATGAGAGCCAACTTCCAAATTTCAAGTCAATCCGAGTTCATATGCTCAAGTTATGATCGATGCAAGTTGGAAAACCCATCCATTCGTATCCATCGTTTCAAATCGATTGGAGTCGCAACTCATCATTTCGCATTGGTCGTTTTCGTATCCATCAGCAGGTAAGTGCACTTCATATCCATCGGAAAGCTTACTTCGACTCGATCGGCTCCGCATCGATCACCAGGGCCTACTTCAACTCGATCAGCTCCGCATCCACCACCAAGCCTCTGTTCGACTCGATCAAGTTCGTATCCATCAGGAAGCCTCTGTTCGACTTGATCGAGTTCGTAACCATTGGGAAGCCTCTGTTCGACTCGATCAGCCAGTGACCACTTCACATTCATCACCAAAGTCTACTTCGCATCCATCGCATAAAGAGCTCTGTTCGAATCCATCAGGCTTCTATAGTTCATATCCATCAGTTGACCTTACTTCGTATCCATCGAGAAGTACTTGTTCGCATCGATCCACGTCATGGTTATTCGTATCAATCGATAGCTAACAGTGTTCGAGTCCACCTGGCCACGTCAACTTCGTATCGATCAAATGGAGCCATTTCAAATCGATATGAACAAGGCCACGCAGTCGAGTTATTCCATGTGCTCTCCATCGACACGAAACAAGGGCCACCTTCTATCGATTCGAACAACACAAGTGCCTCGATACGAACAGAGCAAAAGTCCTAGAACGACTCGATCGACTCAGCGAAGAAGGTGACTCGATCCGGAGAATGCTTGCCAGGTCGCAAATTGATCACACGCAGCTATCAAGTCGAAATGATGGAGTCGAACGAAACAGCCAACCGAAAATCCTAATTCGTATCGATCATATCTCGTGATCCACAAGTCCAAATGCTACGAAATTTTCATGAAATCTTACATGCGTGCTAAAGAATGTCCCCGCCAAATTTCGACTCCATCGGACACAATCTTGATCGATACGAAATCCGTTCGTATCGATCACGGATCGGGCTGAAACTTCGCGGGCTTGGGCGCGTGGGCCTAGTCACATGCCAGAGGGAGTCTCCCGAGATCTGAGCGAAATATCAGCCTCCTACACCTAAAAATAGAGCCCCAGGGCATACAGAACAGGATCTTCTACTTCTTCTTTGAATTCTCCAACGCCCAGACTCTACCGGATCCAGATCCAAACTCCATTGTTGCTACTGCAAACGAATTTCACTGTTGTAATTCATTGTTAACTGTTGTAACACGCTGAAATCAATTGTAATCAACAAATAAACATCAATAAAGCAATCAACTTCATAGTGGGCGTAGGCAACACGCTGAACCACTCTAAATTCTTGTGTTTCTGCGTGTTCTTATTACTTTCATTATATGTTTTTGGAGTTTTTGTTAGATAATCCTCTTTTTCCATTTAATTTCTTCATTTTATCTCTTCAAAAACTTCCGAAGAGTGTTGTGCCCAATTTTGGTTTAAACACAACCTAAAGAAACTCATTTAAAATCCGTAAAACGAATTTTAAGATATGTTAATAACACACCAGACTATGGACATTTTAATCCAAAAGACGACTCCTTTGAACTAATTTAATATAGTGATGCTAATTATGCTAGTTGTAATTCAGACCGAAAAAGTACTGGTGGAACTTGTCACTTTTGGGACACTCTTTGGTTTCCTGGTGCTGTAAAAAGAAAAATACCGTCTTTTTGTCTATGACAGAAGCAGAATATATTTCAACAGCATTAGCATGTTCACAGGTTATTTATATGCTACAAACTTTAAGAGATTTTGGTTTAAATTTTACTAAATCACCAATATACTGTGATAATACGAGTGCGATTAATCTACCTAAAAATCCAACTCATCATGCTAGAACTAAACATATAGATATAAGACATCATTTTCTAAGAGATAATGTGAATAAAGAAATAATATCAGTTGACTTTATAAATACTGAAAATCAAATAGATGAATATTAAATAAACCATTGAATCAAACATCCTTTACTAAGTCAGGAAGAGAATTAGGAATTTGTTCTCTATCGAAAATTTAAAAACAATAACATAACATTACATAATTTACAAGAAAACTAAAATAAACAAAAAATTTCCATGTATGTCGACATACAAGAGACCTATATGTCAACATATAACGGTAGAAATTATTTTTAAAATTTTCCCTCTAAAATTTAAATTGGTGGTTATATAAACACCATAATTCGACTTTCTTCTCCATTTTTCTGCATTTTCTCTATTCTAAACTTCTAAATCAAACACACTATGGCCTTCTCTTCCAATCCCAAACAAAATTCAATGTTTTCCTTCCATTTTCTTACCCCCGGACCCATCCAAAATACTACTAAGGCCAAATTCATCAAATTGGAGGGAGATATAAAGAATGTTCTGGAGATGTTGATTGAAATTCAAGTCATACAACTCCGTATGTCGAAGGAACAAGAGAAACAAAGTAGAATTCTACCCAATTTGCAGGAATATCTATTGGATAACCCTACGAATCCAATAGTTATCATAGATGATTCCACAAATTTGGCTATCCATAATCCTCTTCAAAGCAGCAAAGAAGAAGAAGAAGAAGAGGAAGAGGAAGAAGAAGAGGAGGAAGAATGCATGGAGGAGGATGACGAAGTTCAATGCGTGGGAGAAGTATGCTTCGATCGAGATGGAAATCTCGTCGAACAAAGGGGAAACTTTTTCCTTCATTATCCCATTTATAAGTCTCCTATCATTAAGAATTCTCGTTAGAATTGAATTTCTTCTTCATTTAATTTAAGAATAGTGTGTATTTTAACTTTAATTTGACTTTATTGTGTGTATAGACTGATTGGTTTGTAAATATGATAATTGAATGAATATATAAAATGGTTTGGTTATTGTTACTGATTTGTTCTTCACTTATCATTTCTTATATATCATTCTTGTCATTTTGCATTTCATGATCATATCACTTATCATTTCCATATATATTTATATCATTATGAGTATATAGTGTTTATTTAAGGGGAGTTAGAATTAGTATTAAGAGTTAGGGTTAGAATTGTAGTCATAGTTATTATTTTTGATTGATGACAAAAGAGGGAGAAATATATAAAATACTAGGCATAGACTAAGGGGGAGTTTTATATATTAGGCACAGATTAAGGGGAGTTATAATATATTTTATATACAAAGTTGTCATCATCAAAAAGGGGAAGATTGTTGGTACCTAAGAAATTGGTTTTGATGACAGCAACTTTAGGAAATCATATAAAATATATATACTAATGTTTTATCGAGGTATATAGTTTATAGTGCATGATGTTAGACAGGTAATGATTTAAGAAGACTGTATAGTATTAAGTAAAGAATGAAGAGATTCAAGATGTTGATATAGAGACTCAAGGGCAAGAGAATGAAGACTCATGAGTATTGAAGAGTTTAAGATTTCAAGATATTCCAGATAAGTTATAGAGTCATAGATTTATGTTAAAATTTTGATAGCACTTGATCTCTCTCTCATCTCTCTATCTCTCTCTATTTTAAATAAGTTTTTAAATATACTTTTCAAAACATCTTTTAAATAGTTTTCAATTTCTTATACTTATAAATATTATTTTAAGTTTTTGATATTTTACTAAGTTATTGTTTTTATTAAATTTTGATTTATATTTGTTTATTTTTCAAAAATCTTATCGTATAATTTTATTCAAGCTTTATTATGATTTAAAAGTGTATAAATGATATTTAAGCATGTTTACAAAGTATCAAATTATTTTACAAAGCAATACATTTGCAAAACAATATTTTAAAGTGTATTTCAAAATTACAAAGAGTATGTCAACATACTCTACCCCTATATGTCGACAAACTAGCCATGATTTTCAAAAATCAAATTTCAAAAGAAGTGTCTATTTGTTGTATCTATTCACAAACGAACATGAGCATTATTCCTCTATAAATACATGTCTTCCCAACGAATTTTATCATCATTTTTCATTCTTCTTCTCTCCTCCTTATCCTCTTTAATTTTATAAACAAAAATATAACCCTTACTATGTCGAGTTTCAACTAGAATCGAACTTAATCACCATTAGTTTGGTTCTCTATCATTTGCTCTCTGTTCTATCATCTCTCTCACTGCAATCAAGATCAAAGTGCTATTCAAGAGTTATATGATCATTTATAATCAAGATTGAAGATCTAAGTCTGTAAAACTCTATCAAGTCAAGCAACTACACTTGTGGGTGAGATTGTAGCCCATAAATCAATTGGGTGTGCTTAGTATCCCGTAAATCTAGTAGGTGTGCTTGTAGCCCGAAAATCAAGTGAATCTACCTAGAGGTTGGGATTCTGGAGGATTTGTCTCATGGCCTTGAAATCTAGATTGTATTTGCTTTTACTAGTTGAAAAGAAATCCATACAAGGAATTGTGCAGGACTGGATGTAGGGTAACTCCGAACCAGTATAAAATCTTGATGTGTTCTTTCCTTTTACTTTTACTGCATTTACTTTTATCCGTGTTTTGATTCTGTGATTAATAATTGCATAATTCTAAGTATAATTTCTAAAGGTTCATATAAATTAGAAAACACTATTCACCCCCCTTCCTAGCATTAATTTAGCCTTAAGATCCCTATTCCGCAATCTTACAGCTACATATATACATATTTCATATTTATGTATATTCATTCTTCTTATATTTTCATTGCTGCCTCTACATCTTTTATATTTGCCTTTACGTCTTCATTTTATTATGCGTTTATCTTTCACTTTAACAAATATATTTACTACTTCTCATCTATTAGTTATCCATATCATTTCTACTACATTCATTAGTTTCAACTTTGATTTCTATTCCACTTTATCTGCTATTCCTTTTAGTCTTGCCTATAACTCCACACTTCCAGTTCCAATATTTCCCATTCCATTAACCTTTTTATTTCATTCTTATCTTAATATTCCACACTTGGGATTTAATACATTTTAATTGATTGTAATTAAACTTTATCAATTAATTGTGACACGGTAAATTTCCGTATCTTATCTAAAAGAAGTGGTTCATGCGGTGTTTGTAATTATAAGGAACTCACTTTTTTTTATTGAAATATACAGTACAAAATACGGTAATCATTCCTATTTTGTATATCTCTTTATTTTATAAGCATGTATTTATTCCTTGTAACTTCAAACATCACACTTATGTTAAATTTAGACTTGATAATGTGTGGGAATCTACTTGCGACAATATAAATTCCAATAAACTAAAATATCTATAAAATCCTAAAATCAAATAACTTCATTTTCAAATTTTTATTCATCAACGTCAAATAAATAAGAAATTCTAATCAATACGCTATTTATTAAGATACTATAACATTCATGTCCATTGCATAAAATAAAATTCTAATCATTACGTTTTATTAAATTAATATCCGACGTAGAAACTTACAATTCTAACCATTACGCAATTTTAATCAATTATATATAAAATTGCAAACTTGTTCATAATAGAAAAGTATTTGATTTTAATAATAAAATTCACAAGCAATATTAAGTTAAACCATTTCATATATCGAGGATTAACTTGTAATTTAACTTATCAGGCATGTTGGAATAGTTTTGCAACGATATAATCTAGTATTATATAAAAATATATAATATTCCCACTCACATTGCTTTAGCATTCCCAAATCTCTAGATCTAATCCACATCTAAACCATGTTACTTGTATTCTCCATTTTGACTACCTATTCGGATTCACAAATAATGTTTATAGAGATCTATTAGAAATTGGATTAGAGAAAAGAGGTTTTAGATTTAGATTTATTAATTAGAACCGGATCTAAAAGTTTATCTTTGATGTAGCAACCTAATTTGAACATATTTCCTATCCTCTGTTCTTCTCCAAAGTGGCTTCGTGTAATCTAGATCTATTTTTGTGTGTTTAGAAATTTTGGAGGAGAAAGGAAAATAGCAGAGTTTCTATGCTCATTAAAAAAATAATGAATTGGGAGTGAAGTGCTAGGTCCTAATTTATGTAGGTTCAAATCAGCGCCAATCGTTTAATTAAACCCTCTCAAATCTGGGCCATTAAGGCGAACTTTACTGTAGCCTTCAAAACAAGACGAGCTGACCGCCTAACCCTCACGGTCGACCACCCATGGTCGACCTGGGCTTGGTCGCGGTTGACCTATGCTCTTTTGAAACAAGTAAATTCGAACGTTGCTTGATTACGTTGCATTGTTTCCTCTCTTGTTTGATTATCGTAATCCTATTCCTTAATTTAATTACTTAATGGTCAAGTCACCATTCACTTTAACACTTTTTAATTAGCGTTAAACTATCATTAATTATTTCCTTAATTATACGTATATTTATTTCGAACTCCAAAATTTTAAACGTTAATAGCCTTATCGTTTGAACTCCTATTGAAAAAGTTTGTATGTAAAAATTGATCAGAAAATCGCCACGAACACAACGGTGCAAATTTCGTAGCTAAAATTTTGACACTTGCAAAAATTCCATTTTTCAATGTTTTCTATTTAATAATTAATTTCTTTTAATTTAATTAACATAAAAACACGGGGTGTTACACTTACTATATGGACTTGTTATAACGACCTGTATTTTACGTATTGGAGGATCGTAAAACATTTTTATTTTATTAGTATGAGGTCATATGATTCGATAATTTTAGGGTGTGACACTTAGGGACATTTTACATGCTTACGATTTTTCCCGAATTTCTATTTGACCATTTTGACGCTGAAAAATTGTTTGGGCTATAACTTTTGATAGGTGTTAAACTAGGGTCTCAAACTAGTTTCATTACTTAAGGATGATGGTTCCCATTTCATAGAGTGATCATAATAGAAAAAAGGACTTACGGTTAGGAAGTTATGCCTGCTTTAAGTTTAGGCAACTACTAGTCAGAATTAGTGTGTAATTTATTAAGCCCATTAGTTGATCCATTAGTCCAATTAGAAGATTACCTTAAATATGGGCTGTAGGAGTTAAATTAGAACCTTCCCTCTCATTCCAAATTAGGTCTAAACTCCATTAGCCCTAATCTCATCCAAAAATCACCTAAATTGCTCTCTAAGTCAAATCAAATCATGGATTAGTGAATAGATCATCGATTGGAAGATAGAGATCATCACTTTGGTTGACTTGAATTGCTTTTCATCGTTGACCGCGTTTGATCTACATTCAAATTGGTTGAATTTGGTAATTGGTGAGTGGTTTATGACCTCTCACTATCCTATGCATGTTTATATGGTAGAATTATAGGTTTTAACATGGTTTTTGATCTAAAAATCCTTTTCCAACCTATATTACATGTTGACATATGTTTTTAACTTAAGTAGATAAATTTTAATATGATTTGGAGTAATAACTTTGTAATTCACTTTATTCATATTCATATGTTCATGGATTGCTTAAAATTGGATTAGAAATTGTTTGATTGCTTTAAGTCCGTGTATTGCCTATATGATTGGATGTGAATGCATGTTATTTTATGTTTGTATATTGTGCTTTGATGTTGTTTGTTAGTGTTTTGGATGCATAATAAGATAGATTAGTGAACTGAACAAATCAAAGGCAAAGTTTGTTGGAATTGGACAAAACTTGGAGGAGGGGCTCTAGGCCATACTAGGAGCCTATAGGAAAGCTTGCACCTCAAGTGGAGTTAAGGGGAAGAATCGGTGCCGACTCATAGGGATGAGCCGGTAACGAGTTATAATGGTGAAGGCTATGAGTTGTTGGTTATCATGGATAGATAAAGCATGTCTATATGAGGTAACCTATAGCAAAGATGCAAGAGATTTGGCTAAGGGTTGAGGGTACTACCAAGTTATCTTTAGAACTCGAAGATGGAGCTATAGATTGGGATCAAGTTATCTAGGATGGACGGGTCAGGGTCTAAAGCACCTTTAGAAGAATACTAGAGGCATGGAAAAGAAGGTTGCCAACAATTAGCTAAGTGTATAACTCAACACCGAGTTATACCTATAACTCGGTACCGAGTTACCACGGTGCATTGATGGATGTGAAATTTTCAGGGCAGGTAGAGGATGCTCTGTAGGTCATACTGGAAGTATTGGCTAATTCGTATTAGGTTAGATGACGATGTAATAGCATGATGAAAAGCTAAAATCTTCAGTTGTTGGCGTATGTTGGGAGCAGGTTCCAAAGATGGCGGCTCATAAAGGAGTGAGCTTTAGGATCGAGGAATGTTGATGGGTTCGTCGTGAATAATGAAAACTGGATTGAGAAAGAAGGGCTCAGCGTCCTTATGGAGTAAAGGTGTTCTTGGAAGTATGTGCTAATGAATCGTTGATGCTCATAGTGTTTTCTGTTGCACTCAAAGCAGGAGTATTATAAGTGGGGACGCATATGGGTTGGTAGCAAGGATCTGTATACCCTATACATGTGGCTTTGGGTCTAATGTTCAGCTTTGGGCTATGAGACATGTATCTAGCTTTGGGCTGCGAGATATGAGAGTACAATAGAGAACCGGGATTTCCATTAGTCGCTGGCGGTAAGGAGGCCATACGAGTTATCGTATATTCTGAGCATAAGGATGAGTAATAGTGAGTCTTATTTGATGGATGCTATGGTTGCTTTCCTTTAGTGGGCTATCACTAGGAGATATTATTTGGAGTAGGTGATGGAGATAAAGATATTTGGACCTCCATTATAGTATTCTGCATTGTACCTTTATGATATTCTGAGTAGCATATTATACTATTATATGCTAAGTCCTTGGTTGTTGGACATTGCCAGGTATGGTTCATGTACTCTTGATCCTTACCATATTTACTTGTATAGTATTTTGAGATTCATATATCGTTCACACTAGACTGTTGTCTGACCTAAGGTTTTATGCTTTACTTCTTATGATCTTGGGTACTCTTAAATGAGTTGACTAGATAACAGGTCTAGGTGACGTACTAGCTGTTAGGAGGACGAGTTGGATGGGGCTATCTCGTATTATATACTTATATGGATTATATGCTTATTTCGATGTATAGCACTGGGATCCTTAGTAGTGACTGCTTATTACTTGTGTTTGAGACAGTTATTGAGTTTTACTTCTGTTACCCGGTGCCTTGACCGGGCTATATTGGGCTAATTGCGTAAGATAGATTCGACCGCTGATAAGAATAATAACCATAAAGCAATGGCTTCAGGACCCAGCAATAGAGTTTGGATAGTTATATAAAGCCCGGGTTAAGTAGAGATGATAGGCAGACAACACAGGATGTCAGGAAGATGGAAATTAGCTTGTGTGAGATAGGGGTCGACATAGTAGTTTACCAGTATGGACGAGATGCTAAAGGGTTTGGTATAGCAAGGAGAGACTATAGGGATCGGCATGGTTACTTGACTGGATAATCAACTTGGAAGGAAATGTAGAGGGATCGGCATAAGATGTGATACCAAACTTAGCGTGGTTCAATGGCACTTGAGGGATCGACATTGCATGCAACAAATAGATGGATCGACATAACTTGTAAAATCAATAGGATTGGCATATTGATGGCTTTTGCAAAAGGGGTTGGCATAGTGAGCCTGGATCGGTATAATAGGATGAAGCGCAGTGGGATCGGCATGGGATGGTGAAACAGTCGGGTCGGCATACTGGTGTTCGGCACACTGGTGGTCGGCATAGCGTGTTCATAAGATATGGATCGACATACTATGGAAGGATTGGCACAAAGTGTTTGGCTCGGCATAGTATGGTCCAAGGAGGATGGGTCGGCATGCACCTTACAGGGAGATGGATCAGTGCGTGTTGTGGATGCAGATATGGTTCGACATTTCCCTGATCAGTTTAGAACTTGAACCAAAGCGCTATCAGAACTATAGCTTCACATGTCCAAATGCCATAATGCTAGACGTACCATCATGTTGCACCATAAGAGAGCCACTATAGGGGTCGCTAGCCCCAAACTCAACCCATGGAGGGGTCGGTACCGACCCCTATCCATAGAACAGTTAGGCCTAGCCCTCCCTATGGTGGGCCCAAGTGGTCAAGGGTGTCCAGGTACCGAAATGACAGTCGGGTTGGAGGCCGCCTTCGTCTATAAATCTAGGGGCAGGGGGCCATGCTGGAGGACTGGACTTTTTGGCTGATAAGTGAAACTCTGCCATTTTTGTAACCAATCTTATTTCAGTCTTCCTTGATCTCTTATTATTTCTTGCCGATTGTAAATGTAATCGAGTGATTTGTGAAGCAATAAAGAAAGAATTCAAAGTGGACGTAGGAAATCAACACCGAACCACTATAAACCTTGTTGTTTTTGCTCTCTGTTGCATTTTTCTTTGTATTCAGTGTTGTTCCTCGGTTTTCAATTAATTTCTTCATTTATTTCACTACTTAAACCTTTTCTTGGGTGTTTGTGACCAATTTAGTTGTAAACAACTTATGTTGTATAAACTCTACTAGATTTAATGGATAACTATGTGGATCTTTTAATCAGTTGATGATTTGTTCACATAGTTATTACTATCTCTTTTGTTATATCTGTGATATTATATTTTGTCTATACGGTGTGAGATATGACACGTCATATGTAACATCCCCTTTCTAGAGGCTCAAAACTAAGCGCTACAGATGCTGCATCATCTATAGTATTAGCTTCCGGTGACTAAATACAGCTATGTTAATGGTATCAATAATATCAAAAGCACTTGAATATGAAACAAAATGCAAATTTCCAAAATCACAGATTACTTCATTACATTTCGATATAAAATTTGTTCCACATTCACGTCACATAATCCAAAATGTTTTCCCAGGCACAAATTAAATATAGTTATTACAAATTACGTCGAGAGCGGTATATGAAGATACCCCCTCGATTGATCATAGTCAAATGGTCATATAAGACCTAATACATCATAACACAACGGAAAATCATCTAACCATAAATAAAAGCAGCAAATCCAAATAGCTATATGTTGCCTCCAGCATCCTCCGGTAGCTAATTCGTCAACTTTCTAAAAACCTGAAAAGATCCTTAACCTCTCAACCTACTCAAATTAATATTGAGTACCCTAGAGTTTAAGGGGAAAACATAAACTTCGAGTCAGACATAAAGCCTGGTATGAGTAATACTATACATCTCGATTAATTATGTTAAGGACCACGCCGCTTAGCGGAACGGGTTTCCGATCACTAACATCCATTTTAAAAGATATCTTTGCAAATCCTTTCTTATAACCATACACTATGCACCTGCATCCGCAATGGTTAAGTTCTACAAACTAAACCTTATGTATACCAAAATAAATAACAGGTAATAATGAACTACCCTTTCAACACAAATAACTTTTAACATTTTGGCTGACTCAGGCCTACCAGACAACATAATCAAAATTTACCTAACATCTGTTAGATATTCATATTTAGGATTATCTATCCTTATCTATCTGTTTAACATTTCCCATCAGGATGGTCTATCCTAAACTATCTGTTAAATATCTCATTTCTAGACAGTCTGTCCCTAACTTAATCATCTCCAGGTTCTCCCAAGCCTAATGGTTTTCCGGGCTAACCAATAACCTATCTGTATACAACA
Organism: Allium fistulosum; assembly: GCA_030737815.1. NCBI lineage: Eukaryota > Viridiplantae > Streptophyta > Magnoliopsida > Asparagales > Amaryllidaceae > Allium > Allium fistulosum. The sequence goes on along the minus strand of CM060901.1, from coordinate 1,076,241,911 downwards.
TATATTCCTTTCGGTGTGTACTCATAATTTTAGTCTACCCATGACCATGCCCTACACACTGGAATTTTGGACAACAATTAGTTGGGGCTACAAGCTAATGTGTAAGGCGCGACCCCATACTACTCCCATCTGGTTTTCTAATATCTAAGTCATTTATACCTAAGGATCCCCTCCCATAATTTTCCTTGAAAACAATTTCAAAATGATTTAAACCATTAAATCAAACTTCAAACAAGGAAAAGAAATAAGTCTTCATATACTTTACTCAAATCATATTACCATGTTAGATATATATCCTTTACTCAAAACATAGTTGATGAAAACACTTTACCATTTGAAAGAACCTCTTTCCATACTTTGAAATTATCTCATCCAAAATCAATGTTTAAACCTCTCAAAATCATCTCTAAAACTTTTCAAATTCATTCAAAGCGATCCTTTCGAAAGCTATAGACATCCTTCTTTAAAATATTAAATCATTGCCTTAGAAAAACCTTTTGAAAACCTTCCTTCGAAAACCTTTCGAAAACATTTAATAAACCTTCGGACCAGAATCCCTCGGGTACATAAAACCTTTTAAAAATGAAACCTTTCATAGGCATACTAGGCTCAATTTTAAATAATCTGGAAACTGTCATTTAAAACCTTTCGTCTTTATTAAAACAACCTTTCGAAAATATCTAAATAACCTTTCGAAAGCCTTTGGTTATATTTCACAAAGCAGTGGAAACCCTTCGGCTGTGCCGGAAGGTTTCAAAACAAAGTAATGGCTATAGCAGCTACGACCTATCGACTACATCATAAGGTTTTAAAGTATTTTCTTTTAAATAACTTGACTTGGCCGGATGTAACCAAGTCGAAAGCAAAGAAGGCAAAAGCTTTTCACTTATAAGACAATTATAATTCAACCTTTTAGGCCATCAACCTTTCAGCTATATTTAATTCATTACATACCAATTACTTGATACCTTATGCATTGAACTTTGACCTTTTCGAAAGCTAACTGTAACACCCCACATTTTTATAATTAAATAATCAAATAACGATGAACAGTGAAAATAAACATTTTTGGAATTGTTAGAATATGGCCTCAAAACTTATACTATTGTGCCCGTGGCGATTTTTTGATCAATTTCCATATATAACTTGTCAAAATCCGAGTCAATATGAAGAAGTTGTGAGAGAAACGAAAAAGCGGGAAATAACCGAAAATAGAAAAGAAAAAAATAAAAATAAAATGTATATGGGTCGGCCCATAGGTCGACCCAGAACCTCCCTAGGTCGACCACCAGGTCACTCGAAGGAAGCACAGGTCGACCCTAGGGTCTACCCGCTTGCTACCTGGATGTAATTTCGTTAAGGTACGAGCCGAGCCAAGTAAAATCGATTTTTATGCGATCCGAGCCTTACGTTGATGCATCTGGTAGCCCCAAACGGCCCTGTGATGTGGTGGCTTCAGATTCAATCCAAGAATCCAATGGTCTGAGATCCCCAAACTCCACTAAATAGAACCCTTGGCCTAGTTATTTTCTCACAATCAGATTTTCTCCAAATTGGGTTCATTGCTTGAGGCTGGACCCTAAAAAGAAAATATTTCTAGGGAGAAGATCTTCTCAATAAAAATATTAGACACCTTAAAAGGGGATCCAGGAAGACCATGGAGCCAAGCTGAGCACAAGCAAAGCTAGGGACGACAGATGAGTGGATTTAATTATATATTTTCACCTTAAATAATTGTATATATCCCTCAAATGACTTAACAAAATGCCCCTTCTCCTTTATAAATATATAAAACATTTAAGCCCCACACCTTAAATAATTTTATATATCCCTCAAATGACTTAAGAAAATTCTAAAAAAATTCCAAAAGATGTATTTTAATATATTTCCTAACATATTAAAAACTCAAACCCAAACACTTTTATTTCAGTCAAAAATAATTTTAAAACCCAATAACTAATTTCCTTCATTCGAAAATTCATATAAAATCCATAATAAATTGGAAAATTATGAAAATCAAAACTCATGTCTAAAATATTATTTCAGACCTATATTTAAATTTCCAAGGTATTCGGATGTCAATAAATAGGGTTTTCATGTTAAACATTATCATAAAACATGAATAAACATTAATAATTTCATCGACAATAAACATATATATCTTAAAACATCAAACATGGCAATATTATTGCAAAAGCATTTCGGATCTAAACACAAAACCGAAAACTAAAAGTATTAGGGATGTAGTAATTATTCACCTTAGCTTTAGAGATTATAGATGAGATTTTGAGTGTTGATTTAGTTGATTTCTTCTTTCCTCTTGAATCTTAGCTTTACTTCTTCTCTTGAGATTGGAAATGGTGGCCGACCTTAGAAATTTCCGTTTTTAATGAAATTAGAATAATGAACGTAAGTTACCCATTCCTTAAGGGTTTAGGGTGTAAGGTTTTACTATTTCCCAAAATACCCTTCTCATTTCCTAACACATTGCCTAGTGTTAATTTATTTTAGTTAACCCACTTAATCATGGCATGGCTACCTCTAACTAATCAAATCTCAACCCATTAATCTTCACATTCTCTAATTTAGTTTAACCAATTAAATATCTTATATAAGGTTATAAAATATATGGGGTGTTACATTATATGTCGTGCTTTTTATTTCAACCCTGATGATCGTCCTATATCGGTCGGACATGGCTGCAATGCACTATCCAGTTATATTTGTGCCGGTGGTATAGGGTGGTCGTCACACTTGTATAGCATTTTGAGATTCATATATTGTTCACACCAGGAAATTGTCTGAATCAAGATTTTAGGCTTTACTTCTTATTATCTCGAGTACTCTTAATTGGGTAGACTAGAGAGCAGGTATAGGTGCAACGCAATAGCTGTGCAGAGGACGAGCTAGATGGAGCTATCTCGTATTATATATCAATTTCTATGCTAATTATGCTATGTAACACTATGGAGCCTTGGTAGTGCTTGCTTATTACTATGAGATAGTTATTTGAGTTTATATTTGTTGTATAAACTATATTACTAGTTGTATAACTCTATGAATCGGTACTTTGGTATTTGGATCACTTAGTTATTAATGTCTCTCTTGAAAGTGACTGTGCTATAGGATCGAGTAATATGGAATATATATTAAACTTACTAGTGCGGAAAATAACTATAAAAAGAAATAGTAAAGTAAAAAATGACACCAGATATTTTTATACTGGTTTGAACTTCCCGTTCTACGTCCAGTCCCAGACTCCTTCTGGAATTTAAACTAGCAGCCCTCACTTAACTCGAAGGAATAGGTTTACACTGCCTGAGAAACTGAACAGGACTTGACCGCCAGAGCAACCAAACAGGACTTGACCGCCTGAGCAACCGAACAGGACTTGACCGCCTAAGCAACAGAACGTGACTTGAATACAAAGTAGATTGATTGTCTTGACATTTTGTGTTCTTTTAACAACATGGATTCACCAATTGCAGTACACCCTTCCTATAATCTATTCCTCAAGTATGATGTGTGTAGCTGTGTGTATATGAAGATTAGGAAGTTTCAGATTGCTTTTAGAAATATAGAATTATGTTCGTAAGCAATAGATATTTGAATTCAAGAGAGCGGTAAATTCAGAAAAGATGATTCAAGTAAAAGAAAGAAAGTTTAGTAAGTTGATCTTGAAATTCATGCTTATATATAGTAGACATCGAGTTACAACTTTTAGTAAAAAGTTTTATCAAATAGCGATTGACATAACTCTCTACGAAGAAGAAAACTGTTCATGAAGAGAAGTGTCTATTCATAAAAAAGGCAATTAGAACCAGGTCAGTCGATTGGTTATGAAATTCAGTCGACTGAATTTGAATTTGTATACGTCCATTCATATGTGCACGGATTCAGTCGACTAAATGAGTGCATTCAGTCGACTGATCTATGCATTTTATATAAAAAATATTTGCACAGGTTCAGTCGACTAAGTGCATGAGTCCAGTCGACTGAACTGAGTATTTTCTGAAAACAAGTTTGAAAATATGTTGAAAAGTTAATTTCGATAAGGTCGTGAAAACTTTAGTATATATGGAGTGAACTACTTGAGGAAAGATTTTAACATACTAGACTTAGACTCTGAAACGAAAATTTTACTTGATATATGATCTTCGAGTCTTGTTGCCTCGTTGAGTCTAGAAGTCTTGTTGCCTCGTCGAGCCTAGTCACCTTCGTAGTTTGTAATCGTAGATTGTGTCGAATATTCAATTATTCTTATGTCGTCTTGATCGTCTTGGCATGAATCAAAACCTAAGATCTAACATTCTCCCCCTTTTTGATTGATGACAACTCTTTGTGATATATTGAAATATGAGTGAAATCTCCACAAAAATCGTTATATAACTCCCCCTGAATCTGAGACAAAATTTTCATAAACCTGCATAAAATTTGTTAGTACTACACTTCTTCTTCCCCTTTGTCATCGACAAAAAGGAGATATGTATATATAAATATATAGGTAATATAAGAGCATTTATTGCATAAACGTAAAAACTTGTAACTATCATGTAGAACATAGATAATCTTAAGAACATGAATGAAAACACAACATTGTTTCATAGAACATTGTCACAGAACCATATGAAAATAGAACATCATACCATACCATACAATCATAGAGCATCCTACATAAAGCACAATATTGTTTCAAAATAAAAAACATACCATTTTGCAAAATATTTAGAACAAAAACTAAGTAAGCTACTCACTCATCATTATTTCCATCATCACCAGAACTTTCCTCCCCCTCTTCATCTTCTCCTTCGCTTTGTTCTTCATCATCTCCACTAGAGTCGCCTTCTTGACCACCTACTTCTTCTCCCTCTTCTTCTCCTTCTCGACCTTCCTTTGAAGTTGAACAAGTGAAGTGTGGTTGAGGATGCTTTCCTGGAGCCATAGGTACATGTACAGATGTGGAAGAGGATTGTCCACAAGAAAGCACATCCCAAATATTACTCAAGAACCCCTTAATGTGATTAAGCTTTTAATTTACCTTGGTGATGGTTTTCTCGACACGGGAAACATTTGTCTCGACATGGGACAGTCGCTTATCCAAGAGCTTTTGATTCTAGAATTTTATTGAATTTTCGTGGAGGTTGTGGTTGTGAAGAGGTTGTTGCTTCGACTTGGGGGGCTTGTTGTCTAGAAGGTGGTTGAGGTTGACCGGAAGATTTATTCCCTAGCTAATGTTCGAAAGTGATAATAGTATGACTTCGATATTGCTTTGGGAGACCCATTAGGCTTAGAGTTTTGGTGTTTAGGGAACCAATTGCGGAATAGTCCGAGTCGGGGAGAGGAATTTCAAAATGCCGAATAATTCTCATAATATAAGCGCCGTAGTGAATAGTCTTCATACGACCTTGGTTAAAAGTTTGAAATTCATCAAGAATTACCTTACCCTAATTTACGGGACATTGTCCCCAAATAGCATAAAGCGATTAAAAATCACGCCTGTAGACCTTCTCATAGCTACCAGTTCGGGGGTTGATGGTGTGAGTTAGAGCACGATGCATAATTCTAGCTTTGGGCCGAAGGGCTATTGCTTTGAGTTCCGTTAAGTCACCAGAGAGAAAAAGATGGCTAACTCTACCTCGAGAATCCATGTTTAATTCAATGTCACTTAATTCTTCTCCTTTGAACGGGCATTGGAGAATCCTTCCAAGTTGAGGGAGAGGCAAGAAAATCTTCACGCCGCAAACGAGGGTCCAAACACAATCATCGGGATTTTGGATATTATGATGATCCAATTTGAGGTTTGCGTAGAAGAGTTTAATAAGAAGGTGATTTATCTTTATACTATTAGTGGTGAATTCAAGCAAGGATTCCAAGCCACTCCTTCGAGCTAGGTCTTGGATAGCATAAGAGGCCAAATCAGGATATTTGATGAAAGAGCCTTCGAAGATTCTTGAATTCTTCATTTTGTTGAATTGTTGAACTACTTTGTCATTGTGTAGCCAACTTCTAATCTAAGATTTGGATGGTCCAGTAGTGGATGATGAAGGCCTTGCTCTCTTTGGAGGCATTATTGGGTTTAGGGTTTGCAGAGGGATTTTGGAAATTGATGTAGAAATTTGGGGGTTTTGGTGAAATAGTTTCAGAGGGAATGAAAGAATAGTTTTAAGAATGAAAAGATGTTTGATATTATATGTTTATATGAAAAATGAAATCACCTTTTGCACAAAACATACCCGGTTACCAGTTTTAGTCGATTGGAAATTCAATAGCAGTCGACTGAATGACTTAATAAAAATGAGGGATAGCATGATTAGTCAATTGACCTTATGATTCAGTCGAATGAATCATTCCTGAAAGTTTTTAGTTTATTTTCGGAGATTTCAGTCGACTGAATTCTGTAGTCAGTCGATTGAATTACAGGAAAAATTTATGTTGGAAAGCAGCATTCAGTCAACTGATGGTATTATTTAATCGACTGAATTTATTGAAAATGCAGACATATAATTTTATTAAGCAAGGACATAACATATACAAACATATATTTAAAAAATAACATAAAAAAATAGAAATAAGTAGGAGAATCATTTTAAGGACTCAGAAGACTTGGGAGTCGTCCATTCCTCTGGTTCGATTTTGGTAATTTCTCGCGCCGGTTGAATGGTAGAACGATCCCACGAATTCGGAGAATAAGGAGGCCTCTGGGGAGATGGTTAGTGCACATAGTTATTTGACGGAGGGGAACAACAAAATTTCAAAGCAAATTTCTCGAGTAAGCTCAGTCTCCTGCCATGATTCTTCTATTCATAGTACATTTCTATTTGTATACTCGATGATTCTCGTTGATAATGATGTATATCATCTATTCGTCAAGCAATAGATGGAGAGCCGAAACCAAGATTTCTACGAACTAGTTTTGATTCAGGTGTATACCCTATGTGATAACTAGGAGGAACAATTGGAACAGGTTCGTAAATCGATGTAGGGGTGGGTAAATTAATTGAGCCGAAACTAGGAGAAGAATAATCAATGGAGGAAAAATTTGATGTTTCTTGTGAAGACATGATTTTGAGAGCTTGAAAATTAGTTAAAGAATGATATGAAGAAATTAACAAATGAAGGTATTTATAAGGACTAAGTTTACAGAAATAGAAACTAATTTAGTGGTAAAGTAAATTTCAACCAGAAAATAAATGATTGGTCAAGAGTAAAAACTAATGTAGGGTTGTAGTTTGAGATAAGAATAGATAAAAATATACAGAGAACTGAAAAGAAGCTTCAGATGTGAAACAATATGTAGTAGAATGGAAATGCATGAGACTTGTAAGTGAGAGACCAGAGATCGAGTATTGCCAGCTCCGTTTTTGAATTTTTTTTTGAAAAAAAATCTTAAATAAAATAGAGAAGTTAGTTATAAATCTTTTAACGATAAAATTCCTAGTTCTCTTCTTAATTTTATAAAAATATTTTCATTTAATGGTTTTGTAAATATATCAGCCAGTTAGTTTTCAGAAGACACAAATTCTAATCTGACTATATCCTTTTCAATATAATCACGAAGGAAATGGTAACGAATGTCAATATGTTTTGTTCATGAATGATTTACAGGATTTTTAGATAAGTTTATAGCACTTGTACTATCACAAAAAATAGTTGATTTAGATAAATTTATTCCAAAATCTTGAAGTGTTTGTTGCATGTAAATGACTTGAGCACATGCTAAAGCAGCTGAAATATATTCTACTTCACAAGTCGAGAGGGAAACACAATTTTGTTTCTTGCTAAACCAAGATACTAGAGATTGTCCAATAAAATGACAAGTTCCACTTGTACGTTTTCTATCTGTCTGACATCTTCCAAAATCAGCATCACTGTATGATACTAACTCGAAAGGACATTCTTTCGGATAGAAAATTCCGAATACTTTGGTTTTGCTTAGATAATGTAATATTCGTTTCACCGCTCACATATGTCATTCTTTAGGATTTGCTTGAAATCGAGCACATAAACAAACATTCATCATTATATTAGGTCTACTAGCAGTTAGATAAAGTAATGATCCAATTATGCTTTGATATAATTTTTGGTCAACACTATTGCCGTCTTCATCTCTATCAAGATGTATTGTTGTACTCGCTGGAGTTGGTTTGGAAGAAGTATTTTAAATACCAAAGTGTTTAATTAGATTATTACAATATTTTTATTGATTAATAAAAATTGAATTATCCAATTGTTTAATCTGTAATCCAAGAAAATATGATAATTCTCCCATATGTGACATTTCAAATTCTTTTGTCATTATGTTAGAAAATTCATGACATAACTTATCATTTTAGAACCAAAAATAATATCATCAACATAAATTTGAATAATTAAAATATCCTTTTTAGTTTGTTTAATAAAAAGAGCTTGATCAACCTTCCCAAATTCAAAACCGGAGTCTATAAGATAGCTTTTAAGACGTTCATACCAAGCACGAGGTGCTTGTTTTAGACCGTATAAAAGCTTTCTTGAGTTTATAGACATGGTCTGGAAATTTTTCATGTGAAAATAGAGGAGGTTGTTCAACATAAACAATTTATTTTATATATCCATTTAAAAATGCACTTTTAACATCCATTTATGGATTTTAAAATTATGAAAACATGCAAAGGCTAGTAAGATACGTATTGCTTTAAGTCGTGCGACTGGAGCAAACGTTTCTTCATAGTCAATTCCTTCTTCTTGATTATATCCTTGTGCAACTAATCTAGCTTTATTCCTAGTTATATTTCCTTGTTCATCTTCTTTATTTTTGAAAACCCACTTAGTACCGATGACGTTTGATCACTCAGTCTAGAAACTAATTCCCAAACTTCGTTTCATTCGAATTGGTTTAGCTCTTCTTGCATAGCTATAATCCAATAGTCATCAGTAGAGGCTTCTATAGCATTTTTAGGTTCAATATTAGAAAGGAGCGCTACATGGCCCATTTGATTAAGTTGATTTGTAGTTCTGACATGTGAATTAATTTCTCCTATGACATTTTCTACTGGGTGATCTCGTAAAATCCTAAGAGGAGATCTTTATTAATTTTCATTATGAACAATGTTTTCATCTTCTTCAAAATTATTTTGAGTAACCGTATTTGCGACCGTCTTAGTTATTATCTCATAATCCTCAAAATTCTTATTAATTTTAAAATTTTCATCGAAGGAAACATGAAATGTTTCTTTTATTTTTTTAGTTCTTTTATTAAAAATTTGATAAGCCTTACTTCGTTCCGAATATCCTATGAAAATTCCTTCATCGGATTCTGGATCGAATTTTCCAAGCTGATCTTTTGTATTTAAAATAAAACATTTTGAACCAAAAACCTTAAAATAAGAAATATTTGGTTTTCTTCCATGAAGAAGTTCATATGGAGTGTGTTTTGTTAGTGGTTAGATGGATACACGATTCAGAACATAACAAGCAGTTGCTACAGCTTCTGCCCAAAAATGTTTTGGTAGAGTGTTTCCATTTATTAAAGTTCTTACACATTCTTGTAAGGTTCTAATTTTCCTTTCTACAACTCCATTTTGTAGTGGTGTTCTAGGAGAAGAAAAATTATGGTAAATTCCCTCTTTATTACAAAAATGTTCAAAAGCTTCATTTTTGAATTCACCTCCATGACCACTTCTAATGTTTTTAATTTTATAATTTTTTAGATTTTGAAATCTTTTAGCAAAGATTTTGAAATTTTCAAAAGTATCACTTTTATTTTTCAGAAAAATAGACCAAGTATATCTTGAAAAATCATCTAGTATAACAAACACATATTTGCTATGGTTTATGGATTGAACTTGAGTTGGACCAAAAAGATCCAAATGCAATAGTTCAAGTGGTTGTATAGTAGAAATATTTTTCTTTGATTTAAAGGATGATTTTGATAATTTACCCAATTAACAAGCATCACAAATATTGTTTACTTTAAAATTCATTTTTGGTAAACCTTTTACTAATTCATTTTTAGATAATTTGTTTATAGCTTTAAAATTAATATGACAAAATCTTTTGTGCCATAACCAAGGATCTTTTTCTTTGGCTATTAGACGCATATTAGTATTGGGATTTATATTCATATTTAATACATATATAATTTTATCTCTAAAACCTTCAAAAATAAGATTTTTATTTTGATAAAAAATGCTACACTTATCTTCAAAAAAAATATTGAATCCTTTGTCACATAGTTTGCTGGTGCTAAGTAAATTGTGTTTTCAATTTTTAACTAGTAAAACATTTGTAATTAGAGGTAAATTAGGTATACCATTATTGCTCACATCGCCTATGCCGATGATGTATCCTTTTGAATTATCTCCAAAAGTGACAAAGCCTCCATCTGAGTAGATAGTGTTTGTTAGCATCTCTTTGTTTCCTGTCATGTGTTTTGAGCAACCACTGTCCAATATCCATTTTCCTCTCTTTTTAAGTTGTACCTGCAAAATATAGAATTAACATTGGTACCCACCTTTTTATTTGGGTCCTAAAAAGTTAGGTCTTTGGAAACCAAACCGAAGAGGGTTCAGAATTCCTTTTAAAAATAAAATTTCAATTTTTGTGAACAGTTTCTATAAAAGACTTTATATATTTGTTTCTAATCACAGATATATTTGTTTAAGGAACCCATATCTTAATTGATTTAGAATAATTTGGAACTTTTGAAATTGATTTTTCAATTGTATTATTATTTCTTATGAAATTGTTATATAAAGAATCCTTTTTCTTTGGAATATCTTTTGAAACTTGCTTATATCCTAGTCCCCTTTTGTTTGAAACTGTCTGAGAATTTTCAATGATTTTAGAAAGATTTTCTCTTCCTTTGTTAAAATTAGAGACATTTTTAGTAGTATCATCTAATTTTGTTTTAAGGCTAGAAATATCTAATTCCAATATTTTAATATTAGCTTTAAGATCATGATTTTCAACTAAAAGAGCATCATTCTTTCTCTTCTGAGTTTCTATTTCTGACTTAACATAGAGAGTTGAGATGTCGTATTAGAATAAGATTCTTGAGTAGTTTCAAGTTCTTCTTCTAAAATTTGTTTCTCATCTCTAAACATATCTACCTCAATTTCAGTCCTATTTAATTTTTCAAGGTTTCTTTATATTTTCTTTTGATGTTTCTTAGTTTTTCAAGTAATTCAGAGTTTATATCCAATAAATCATCAAAAGTTAGATCACTTACCTCGTCATTTGTGGCCATAAAACAGACATTGGTTTGTTCAGAATCTCTGTCTGTGTCACTGTCTGACCATGAAGATGATTTTCAATCATCCCATGAAACAGAGAAAGCTTCTTTTTGAATCTGTTTTTCTTGTTCTTAAATTTGTCTCTTTCGATCAGGACGGTCTTTCTTGATGTGACCTTTCTTGTGACATTCATAACATTCTAGAGCAGAAGACGATGGCTTGTTGCTGTTATTATTGCTGCTGAAGCTGTTCTTGTTGTTTTTGAATTTGTTGTTCATTTTGAATTTCAAAAACTTTTTGAAATTTTTAGCAATGAACGCTATATCTTCCTCATCTGAATCTGATTCATCCTTTTCTGCTTGGAATGCTATATTTTTCTTATCTTGCGCCTGTACTCGTTTTTCCTGGAGATTAACTTCATAAGACATTAGATTTCCTATCAACTCCTCTGGTTCAATGGTTGAAATGTCGTTAGCTTCTTCGATCGCTAAGACCTTTCGTTCCCACTCATCTGTTAAAGAGTCGAGGATTTTTGAAACAATATCAAAATCTGTATATTTTTCTCCTAATGCTAAGAGAGAATGATATATGTCTTGGAATCTAGAGTATATTTCATTATTGTTTCATCTTGCTTCATTTTGAAATTATGGAACTGATTTTTGAGCATAGAAATCTTACTCTGCTTTACGTTGTTAGTACCTTCATGTGTAATTTTAAGTGTCCGCCAAATTTCATAAGCTGTAGTACACATGCTTACTCTATTAAATTCATTTCTGTCAATGCACAATATAACATATTCATTGCTTTAGCATTTGCAGTAGCATCCAGTTTTTGCGTGTTAGACCATTATGAATATTCTGTAGTAGGTATGGTATATTCTGCTTGAGTAATATTCCAAGTTTCATAACTGTTAGCTTGCATATAAATTCTCATTCTAGGACCAATAGTTCTAGTTCAACCCGTTAAATAGTGGTAGTCGTGCGGTACATTGACATTCAAGGAAACTTGTGCTAGTGCTAGTGTTGTTTTCCATATTAAAATATCAGATAACTGTGTTATGGTTATACGATGGCTGGCTCTAATACCAAATGAAAGTGATTGTGCTATAGGATCGAGTAATATGGAATGTATATTAAACTTACTAGTGCGGAAAATAACTATAGAAAGAAATAGTAAGGTAAAAAAATGACACCAGAGACTTTTATACTGGTTCGAACTTCCCGTTCTACGTCCAATCCCAGACTCCTTCTAGAATTAAAACTAGCAGCCTTCACTTAACCCAGAGGAATAGATTTACACAACTTGAGCAACCGAATAGGACTTGACTGCCTGAGCAACCGAACATGACTTGAATACAAAGTAGATTGATTGTCTTGACCTTGATTGTTCTTTTAACAACACGGATTTTTCAATTTCAGTACACCCTTCCTATAATCTATTCCTCAAGTATGATGTGTGTATTTATGTGTATATGATGATTAGGAACTTTCAAATTGCTTTTAGAAATATAGAATTATGTTTGTAAGCAATAGATATTTGAATTCAAGAGAGCAGTAAATTCTGAAAAGATGATTCAAGTAAAAGCAAGAAAGTTTAATAAGTTGATCTTGAAATTCATGCATATATATAGTAGATAGAGAGTTACAACTTCTGGTAAAAAGTTTTATCGAATAGTAATGGACATAACTCTCTGTGAAGAAGAAACCGTTCATGAAGAGAAGTGTCTATTCATAAAAATGGCAATTAGAACCAGGTCAGTCGACTGGTTATGAAATTCAGTCAACTGAATTTGAATTGGTATACGTGCATTCATATGTGCACAGATTCAGTCGACTGATCTGTGCATTTTATAAAAAACTATTTGCACAGGTTCAGTCGACTGAGTGCATGAGTCCAGTCGACTAAACTGAGTATTTTCTGAAAACAAGTTTGAAAATATGTTGAAAAGTTAATTTCAATAAGGTCGTGAAAACTTTAGTACATAGGGAGTGAACTACTTGAGGAAAGATTTTAACATACTAGACTTAGACTCTAAAATGACATTTTTACTTGATATATGATTTTCGATTCTTGTTGCCTCGTTGAGTCTAGGAGTCATGTTTCCTCGTCGAGTCTAGTCGCGTTTGTAGTCGTAGATTTTGTCGAATATTCAATTATTCTTCTGTCGTCTTGATCGTCTTGGCATGAATCAAAGCCTAAGATCTAACATCTCCTATTTTATATCTGTGATGTATATTGTATTCTATTCCATGCGCTGTGAGATATATGATAGGTTCTATGATATTCATTTCATTTTAAAACCCTGATGATCATTCTACATCGGTCGGGCACATCAACAGTGCACTTTCTTATGTATATTGTGTACCAGTCTTGTAAAACGGTCGTCTTATTAAAATGCAGACGGTCTTGTTGAAGAGCCCTCTCAACAAGCTTCTCAAAGGGCACATCAATACATCCAACTAACTTTTCTCCAAGATAGTCATCTATGCCAATGATGAACTTCTCGTTCTTCTTTAATATAGTGTCCATAAAAGACATCTCAAACTTCCACGAATCGTCAAAATAAGCTTCATACTCGAAGACAGATAAGCCCCGCTGCTTCATATCTCCAAACTTACGGAATAGAACCGACTTCTAAGCTATCAGTATAAACTTCTTCATAAATCTTGCCCTAAAATGATCCCAAGTAAACTGATATTTGGGAGTCACAACTTAAAGAGCATTCCAAGCTCTCTCATAGAGTTATTAAGATGCCAAAATCCTTCTCATTGCATCATCTAACCCCATATCATCAAAAATCCTTTCGCATGTGTCAAGCCAATCCTACATTCCACAGCCGACTCCATCCCTTGGAATGATTTACTACCAAGACTGGTAAAATCCTTATTCAACTTTGTAAAATTGACTCTGGGCGCTTGCACTTGAGCACACCACCACCAACAAATTTCAAAATAGTCATTTGAGCATTTTATAGCATGTTGCTTATCGTCATGTTGAACATCGCATGCAAATCGGTATTAGCAGCTCCGAAGCCAACTCCTTCTTCAACTCCAAAGGTGGAGTGCGTAGCAGGAATTCTTGTTTGTTGACTCACTCTTAATTTGTAATAAGAATGACCAGTCTCTCAAAAAGAAAAGGTTGGATCAAAGTACTTGTAAGTGCAACGCGACTATTACTATATATAATTTTGAAAACTAAAATATATAATAAGCACATTCTCTCATATATACTCTTGGTCCACTCTAGAGTGTTCCTCTTGCTCTATCTCTAATGGATTAGGTATCCACAGAATTAGCAAGTAAGCCTAAGTCGAACTGTTCAACTTAAGCTTTGATACCAAGTGTGACAACTGTCATACACATTCAGCACTAATATACATGTAACATGCACTGTGATGGTGCCCGATCGATGAAGGATGATTGTCAAGGGTGAAGTAGCAAAACAATCACAGAACTTGTCGTTTACCTCAAAGTGCATCGAATAAATATATTATCAACATAGATATAAAAAGATGAGAATGAAATATAACTAAATGAACCACCACAAATCATGCATAGTTTCAATAAAGTTGTACAAACCAACAATAAATATTTATATAGATGATAAATAAACCCAAGTTATATATCACTATATAGAAAAGTCAAACATCGTCATAGTTCCACTATTTTGTACAGCGGAACAGTAAAAGCTCCAGAAATATAATATACATGAAAGTGTAGCCTCTTGTCAGTCCACTTGCACCCCGCTACATGCCACATCACACCAACCTTCTAGTCTACTCATTTAAGAGTACCGAGATAATAGGAAGCATAGCAAAAAATGTTGAGTTATAAAACAGTGATGTGAGTGGTAAACAATCTAAAATACTATGAAAATCGATATAATATAGGAAATAAGGAATGGAGAATCAAACCTAACTTGTCCCTACATCCAAAGAGCTAGCACATAATAGTATATGTGTGATGACTGCCCTACACCATCGGCATCCAATATACATAAGATGGTGCATTGTCGACGTTCCCGAGCGATGTAGAACGATCATCAGAATTTTAAATTGAAATATGCATCACAGAACCTGTCGTATATCTCACAGTGCATCGAATAAAATCTAATACACATCACAGATATAAAATAGGAAAGATAGTAATAACTAAGTGATCCAAATATCAGAGTATAGATTCATAGAGTTATACAACTAGTAATAAAGTTTATACAATGGAAATAAACTCAAATAACTATCTCATAATAATGAGCAAGCGATGCTAAGGATCCATAGTGTTGCACATTGGAATAAGCATAGCTTAGTCCACTCATTTAAGAGTACTTGATAATAAGAAGTAAAGCATAAAACCTCAAGTCAGACAGCGGTCTGGTATGAGTAGTAATTGAATCTCAAAATACTATACAAGATGATATAGTAAGGAACAAGGGTATACTAATCGTACCTGACAAGTCCCTGCAACCAAAGAGTTAGCTCATAACAACATAATATGCTATTCTATGAATACAATAAGGGTACACTACAAACCAAGTGTAATGACCGGTGTCTAGGTATCCCTATCTCCAATGACATCCCTAGGGTGATAGACTACGGAAGAGCAATGAAAATAACCATAGCATCTGTTTTCCAAGTTTTTAACCTAGCAGGATCCAAGATAAAACAAAACAACTTGATGAAGTCAGAATGGCTCGAAACTCAACCAAACGGGCTAAAGCAACAAGTTGAACAGTGCCAAGAAAAAGAATGAAAAAATCCCCCAAGGACATGGATCGCTAGCTATCCATGGCCTATGGATCGCTAGCGATGCAAGGGTATAGCTCAGAGTCCAATCTGTTTTCTTGAATCGTATCCAATCCATATTACTGGAGTAGTGATTGAGTTTGACGAGATTTCGAGTTAGATAATCCAAGAGACAAGCATCCGTCCAGTCCAATCAGCAGCTAATTATAACTAGCAAGTAAATCGTCATCAAAACAAAGCAACGTCTGCACAAGACAACGAAGAAAGCTCAAAAGCCAAAAAATCCAAAACATGCTAAGTGTATGGATCGCTAGCTATCCATAAGCTATGGATCACCAGCGATCCATACGTGAGCATGGGATAAGCGCAACCCCGAACAGACTGTAGTAGAAAATGAGACTAAGTAATTAGCTTGCGACCGAGCTAATACAATGGATCGATAGCGATCCATGCTTTTGGCTCGGGTAATGAGCTACACTTTATTGATTCCTACCGTGTCCATCTACAAGCAATTGGCGAACATGCTTGGCTCGATAACTCTTTGGAATCTATAAATACCATCCTATCTGCAACATAAAGAGGATCTTCTCCGGACTGGTTGCAGAAACTCTGCTGGAAGCTTTCTTCACTCTTCACCTCCCTAACAACAATCTCCAACGGGGTCACTGTAATTCTCCAGTGGATTCCAACCTTGGAGATTCAATCTAGCTAAGGATAATCAAGAGCTTTGTAATCAAACACTTCTTATAACAGCAGTCAGTCTATAGTAGAAATTATAAAGTGGACGTAGGCTTCGTTAACAGCCGAACCACTATAAAAATCTTCTTATCTTCTTTCTCTTACTACATTTTTTTATATCTATTATCTATATTTTTGCTTTCTGAGACAAGGCTGGTGCTTTCACACACAAACCAGCATGTTGATCCTTTTTTGGGTTAACATTTTGCTTTCACCGAGAACCCAACTCAAGATCCAGATCTAGCTGTCTACTTTAGATTAGATAGGTCCAAAAGCTATATCCTCAATCTTTGCTTGAAAATCAACCTCTTGGAATCAATGGCTCTTGGAAGGTGGAGAACAGCCTCTGGAAGGTCCATAGGGTCAGTGATAGCTGGAGAAGATGTTAACCCTGAACAAATTGATCGTAAATGGTGCTAACTTAGGAAATCAAGCGCCAGCATCCTCCAGTCAGCACGAAGTCATTACTAGGGATGAGCTGAATAAGATGGTTGACGAGATCAACCAAAATATGGAAAGTAGCCAGAAGGCTCTGATGGATAAGCTTAACGCTCTCTTAACCTTATAGTCAAACCCTGCTCCAAGAACTATGCCTGAACCCGCGGCTGTTATAGAACAAGAAAATTCCTCTATTTCTGGTCTAAACGGCAGAAACGGAAAACAGCCGCAAAAAAGAGTAATAATAGGAGCCATGGGACTCAACATGGAAGAAAATATGAGTACCCTGCTTGCCGCAAGGCAACCAACTCTGAACTTGAACCAAGGGGCAAAGACCCTACAAGAAGACATAGCTATGGACCTCTCCGACTCAGAAGATGGAGAACAAGACAATCAGTTGGAAGAGAATGTCAATACATTCAATGATGTTAGGAACGTCCAAATTGCCACAATCAAACCAACTGCAAGCCAATGGGATCCCACGGGAGTGGCTCTCCCAAAGACAGGAAAGCCTAGGCTTCAACCAACTCGCTAAGATCGTTTGCAAAGCCAAATACTTTGTGTAGTGGCTGACTGCCGCCTCCAGGATTACCGGACATCAAAGGTATACATAGCAGACATAGTCAAATAGTTAATAGACGAGAGTAAAAATAGGAGAGATGATGAATGGGGATCTGCACCAAGTCGGAATCCCTTAAATCTTAAATGAAAAGTATCTGGAAAAATTCACAATGCCAAACATTCTGTCCTACGATGGGACAAAGGACCCAAAAACCTTTTTGTACAAGTACAGTTGGTACATGGATGGAGCTAATGCCTCCGAAGCTGTTCGACGCAGGTGTTTTCCATCTTTTTTGAAGGAATTGCGTCTATGTGGTTCACTAGGCTTCCGCTAAGATCTATCTCTACCTTTGACCAACTAGCAACAAGATTCCTTGATCAGTTCAGACTCCATACCGTGCAACCAAAAGATGTCATGTCCCTATCCGGATTGTTCCAGGGACGCAACGAATCACTGGAATCCTTCATGAACCGGTTCAATACCGCGGTGATAAAAGTAAGCAACCCCAACGAGGACATGGTTTTTATGGCGTTAGTCCGTGCCGTTTACCCGGAGACTGAATTCAGAAAGTGGATTAAGATGAAGCAACCTACCACAAGGGAAGACTTCAACCGTAAAGCAAGTCAATACTTAAGATTGGAGGAAGCGCAGGAGCTGGAAAGGAAGTCTACTAGTGTGCAACCGAAGAACGTCAGATAGAGTGATGTAACAATGAATCAAAATGCGCATGCTTATGGAACCGCTGAAGGAGTTACAGGGAAGGATGGAAATCAAAAGAGAAAGAATCAAAACTCCAATAAAAGAAATGGTAATGGCAATAATAAAAGGCTTAATGGGTTCAGGCCCGAAGACTATACCCCTATAAACGACACTTCAGAAAATATTTATCTCACAACACAAGGGACTAAAGAATACAAAAAACCCTAGGAAGGAAGCAACTAAGCAGCAAAAATGCTCAGGAAAGTTCTGCTGCTTCCATGAGACTCATTGTCATAACACAAACGAATGCCGCCATCTGAAGAATCTCATTAAAGAATTGATCCGGGAAAACAACACTACAAGAAAATGCTATATTAATAGCAAGTAGGGATTGCATGGAAGCTCGACTTGCTATAGTTAAATGGTCAGTGGTTATTTAGGGTATAGGATGACATGTGTCAACGCTATTGTTATTAACACTAATGCCATTGTTACTCACGTGATGAAATTTTGTGCATTTCCCTCCATCTTTTTTCATTGCCGCTTAAATCCAATATTCCTTTTTCTCGTTCACTTCCATCTTTACTCACGTTCCTTTCCTTATTAACACGAATCCCTCTTTAATCTGGCTCCGCACAACCCTCTGCTCTATTCCAAGAGAGCTGGCGATTCCAAGTGATCCTCTCCGCAACCCTCTTCAGTGTTACTCACGATTCTTCAAGGCTCGATTCCGCAGATTCGTCAAATTCACGACTTCACGTCTTCGTACAAGATAGCGCGATTTCAAGGCACTGATTCTGCACGAGTGAGTTTCCTTACTAATTAGATCCAATCTTTTCTTTAATCAATTCATGACAGATGCGATCTTGATAGGTTTTTTAAGTGTTAAATGCCGATTTTCCTTCTGGGTTTAATCAATTTGTTAGAAGTCTAACGTTTTTGTACTGTCATAGTGTAATGTGCTTGATCCATGTATGGAAATTTGCCGTGGCTGTGATATCTGTTGAAATATAGCCTGTAACACATTATGTGTGATTTTTAAGTGGTTATTGAGCTTATGATAGTGGTTAAAATTGTGGTCTAGTGTTCCGATATATGGGTAATGAAGTGCAGATCTGTTCAGTGTTAACAGATCTACTACCCTTTTCATTATGATTGTTGCATTGAGCTGTTGTTTCAATATTTTAGTAACCAATAACTAATTAATTTGGCATATTATCAAGGCATTAAATGTGTTTTGAGTTGTTGTTTCTAAATATTATATGTAGCAATTTGGGGTTAATGGTTTTCAAGCGACTATTATATGTATGTATGACTCCATACTTCAGATTTATGGGTGTAACCAACTATATTAAGAATTCCAAAGATTGATTCAGTTCAAGTACTTCTTGATGGCCTTTTTAATACAGTTCGTTTTTATTCTTTCGTGTTATTTGTTGAAGTAAGCCAACTAACATTTGTCTATTTCTTCTTGTGTCCCTACATTTTATTTTTATTTTTTCATTGATAGCAGTCTATTAGTGACTCAGAACATGCCATACGGAGAAAAAATGAAAAATGTTGGCTTACGTTTCTCTTGTGAGAAGTCTTGCTGCTGACAAAAATGTTGTTCAAGGAATCCATGATGACAGCTTATTACAGGGTCCTATATTATGATTTGCTCTTTCTCTAAATATTAGTTGCATTTTTTACAATTTGCATATTTTATGTTTTGTTTGCCACCAAAAATAAATAATGACATGATAGGTTTACTATGGAAATTGGGTTTATTTGCAATGTTTTCATAGGGCCACAAAATGAATGCTTCAATCATGCAAATATGAATTCTATCCAGAAATGATGAGAACCCAATGCACAGTTGAAAACTAATTAATATAATGCTAAGAGCAACCCTGGAAGTTGATCCACATCTTATCCATGTTTATGCTTCCTCCTTTTCCAGCCTTGCTGATATGATTGAGCAAGACGAATATATGCTACTTCATTGTGAAGAGTTATCTAAAAGAAAAACGATTAAAAAACCATAACACTGACAGTTTCTAAAAGTCCGATCTTATTGACATGTATCTCTAAAGTTTTAATAAAACTCTCGTGCTAACTAATTTTTTATGTCTAATGTCTTGGAGTAAGCACTAGTTAACAAAATCAACATGATAGGTACTATCTTTTGTGTCATAATGATAATTCTTTGATTTTGTCTGTGCGTTATGTTTTGAAATCCCTAACTTGTCCTTAGACCAACGAAGTAACTGTTTTTGGGATTTACTTTTGAGGCGACATTGGATGTATTGTATTTTTAAATCAATCAATAGCTCAACAAGTTTATAAACATTACTATCCAAGGTTTGTTAATAATTGTCAACTAAAGCTAGTGTAATTAATGGATTTATGGTATTAATTTGAAAACATACATAAATGTGTAATGTTAGAATGTGTGTCTCTTCCGAGTATGAACACATTGAGCCTAATGTAAGGACGAACGTTATTATAGTCAAGAAAGTTGATAGTTTAGTTAATCAAATTGACGAGCTATGAATTGTTTGGTTGGTTGAATTAATAAAGATATTTTTATTCCCTTATTCAAATTAGTAACGATAATGCATGGGATTATTCAACTTGTATTCATGATCCATTATTACATCTAAGTGTAATCGGAAACATACATAAAGATATTTTTATTCCCTTATTCAAATTAGTAACGATAATGCACGGGATTATAAAACCGTGTTCACATAAATTACTTGTATATTCTTATATTCTTAGCTTTATTTTCAGATTAAATGCTTTTGACTATTGATAAAAGATCACCGGAATCCAAGATAATTCTTTAGAACGTAAAGATTATGTATTTCATGCATTTATATATGGAAGGCGAGTTGAATTCATTCAATGGGATTATGAGTAGATGACCATGTTTAATTGTTGATTTCTTCATCATTACAGTAAGATTCTCTGTGGAGGATGATTAGATCTTAAGGCCTAATTGTTCTTAAATTAAAGATCTAATCGGTGAATGATGTTACAACACTACAGTTTTTAGTTTGTCTGATACTAAACATAATCATTATAGTCACTTACAAGGTCTAAATGTTATTAATTTTGATCGCTTGTGGTCTTATACATATTTGAATATCTGTTGTATTAAATTTTAATGTGCAATAGGAACACATAATGATTATAAAAGATGACTTAATGAGTTGGTTGTGATGGAGCATGCAATAAGCAAGTTGTCAGCATGATTTAGTTTTCAACCATTCACTGTGGAACTATTTGGGTTGGCTGTGGAAAGGGTTATTCACTCAGTTCAAACTATCTGTAATAGCCTATAAAAATCAGGTATTTTTTCTACCAGATTGCTTGCTACCTTAATGTTGTTTTAGATGACACGAGGCAGTTTATTTTTAGACACATATGATCATTATTCTCTTTCGTGGATTCAACCACAAATGGATGCACCATTATTAATTCATTTCATAAGTGATTTTGGTAGTATCAATGGATATATTGAAAGAATCATTATTAATTCATTTCATTATCAAACTCACATTCATCTCATTTTTTTTCTTTGGTAGTATCAAAGGATATATTGAAAGAATCGTTATTAATTCATTTCATAAGTGATTTTGGTATGTTTGTTGTTTCAGATAGTCTAAAAGTAAAATGCCAAATGTTCAGTATCCTTTTACATGATTACATCAAATTGTGTAGTTTCTGTTTGATATACATTCATAGCTGTATTACATCAAAAAAAGCAAATGTTCAGTATCTTTTTTAAGCAAGTAATCAAGCATGTCATCATTGCTTAAACTTGTAGAAGAACTTCTCACGTTAATCAGCTCTGTTAGCATGCTTATAATTTTCTTTCTTGCCTGAAACAAGGTATTTATGTATGTACAAAATTCCTTTAATGAATAACTGTGTTTTCTGTATCATAAACCATCACAAATATAATATTAGTTACCTGAAAGGCACGTCTATAACTTGTGCCTGGAAGATTAATTGGCAATGAAAGTGTGCCAAGAACAAGCTGATGTATCCCTTCTTTAAAAGCTTCGTCAAATTGGCCACTTTCAATGCTAGCTACTTGTTTGAGGCTAGATAATAGAGCCATCTGAAGAAAATAAAGATTATATATAAGTAAGCTTCATGCACTCAGTTTGACCATACGTCAAAACCAATTACATATTTAATACTATTTACAAAAACAAACCAATATTGTTCTATGCAGAAAATTAATAACTGTTTGGGTTGGGCCGTGGAAACGACATCTAGGTAAATTTTATTTGGCCACTACCCTCAATTCTAGTAGGCACCATCTTTCTTTTTCGAAAGTTCGTCTCCAGGACACCTACGTACTCCTTTACTAAATGGCATGAAACTTTCAAAACTTCTTACTCAAGTTCACTATCGCTTGATTGTTGTGTCTGAGACCAATTCAGAAAGCACTTCCTGCTGTACAGGCTTTCCATAATACCCATTGTACTGTTTTGGCTACTTGCACCACCATTCTTATTATAGTGACCTAGTTTCTTTGATTTTTGAAATGCCAATGCTAACAATCCGATAGTATTCAGTTTAAATCATTCTTCATTTTTTTCCCTCTCTCAAAAATGGTTCTATGATTATCAACTATAGGTTATAGAACCTTATTAGCATTATGGTAGCTTCTAGAATTACATTGCTATTTTTTCAATTTACTTTGTCTGCTCTGTAAAAATTCTAGTATTTATCTACTATGAAAAAATTTCCATTTTTAAAATAGGTAATAATAAGATCATATAGTATAACCTCTCTTTAAGTCGCTGATGCGAACTTGATTAACATTTGATCATTTTGCTATAACATATGTTGTATTACTTCACCAATTTTTCGTGCCTAAAAGCTGTCACCAGGTCTCTCACCACTACAACATCACTATCACTATACCTCACCTTATCAAAATCTTCATAACTAACTTCTTGTTTTGTTCTTTCGACTTCTCTGACATAATGTAATAAGTTTTTCTTTCATTACTGTACACTCATCGCCTTTTCACTGTCACTACTCTCACACCCTTGTTCTTCAATATTTTTATCGCTTTCTCAAAGAATTTTTCTTCTTCCATTTTATTCATCTCTATCACCATGTTTACTAAACTGTCCACAGGATTGAATTGTGCAGGGTGTTCGAAAATTTGACATCCATTGAAAATATTCTCACATAGACATCCACATGTATATATAGTCATGCACACACAAACATCCATTGAAACTCACCCAAGCACCACAGAAAAATTTGACAGCAACAAGCCTCTACGAACATAGCACATTTTACTTAAAATGATAATCTGTTGTTTTAATTAAAATGATAATAAAGAGCAGCCAGTTAATGGATATAACTGGCATATCATTGTTTTAATTAAAATACACATTTTAGAGTTTTATTATTGCATTACCATATTTGACTTGAAGTTCATATGCCTTCAATTATTGCATTACCATATCTTCTTTTTACCTTGTATTTATGTGGTGCCAAATGTCAGTCCTTTTCTTCTCTTTTCTTTTCCTTCCTTCCTTCGTCATCGTCATTTTAAAGAAGTCCTTGCATATCACAGATTCATACTGGTCATCGTTATTTTAAATAAGTCCTTGCATATCACAGATTCATACTGAAACTCACCTTAACTAGTAAATTGTCTGTTTTGGTAGCTACTAGCATATTGCAGTCACTTGACTTAAACCATTTCTTAATGAGTGTCAAGGCTTGCTGAAGTTATGACAATATATGGTATTGAAACCAGCTGGCATGAGGTGGAGGTGATTAATTAACCATGCTATGCGGTAGAGGGGCTATATTTCTTATGTATTTTGTTGATACTTGAGTTAATACAATGCTTGTGGAAATGGAAACAAGAGGATTCTTTGTTGCTCTTTTGCCACAGCTTCTCCAACAACCGTTTAAAGCGTATATAAAGCACGATAACACACTCTTATGTTAGATTGGTGCATGCATATAATATACTATGACTAAGGCCACATTTGAAGTATCTTCTCTCTTGTTTATGACTCATAATTAATCAAGTTTTGAAATTTTAGTTGTTAAAGATGGATCAGAATCAAGATAAGGGCTCCCAAATTGATTGCCTCATCTTTGGTAAGTATTTTATTCTGATCTTTAAATTTATTTATCAGTAAGATCAAAGATAGCACAATGTGGCTTAATCTTTTTATTTGTTGAATTTGTTTATAGACCTTGATGACACACTGTACCCTTTAAGTGTTGGCTTTGCTGATGCTGTTACAAAAAACATTGGAGGTAGGCTGCATAGCGATTGTTATTATTATGATGTGTTATATATATATATATATATATGTGTGTGTGTGTGTGTATATATCTGTGTATGTGTATATATATATGTATGTGCGTGTGTGTGTGTATATATATATCTATATATGTATGTATGTATGTAAAGGAATTTGTAACAATGGATTATTTTGTGGACTGATTATTTTTTTACTTTCAGAATTCATGGTTGATAGACTGGGAATTGATAGAAGTGAGTGGGAAGTTGTCTAATTTGCTCTACAAAAATTACTGGACAACCATGGCTGGAATAAGGGTACATTTCTTTTATATATTTTTCCATCTATTTATTTCTGTGCTTATACAATTAATTAATTAATAATGCAATGATATTATACAAGCAGGCAATTGGTTATTCATTTAACTACGATGAGTATCATAGGTAATCTGTCTCGTACCGGTTAATATTTTATAATTTGGAATTCATATGGCCAGCGAGGCAATCCTGTTCAACTTTGAATTAATACACATAAAACAGAGAAAAATAAGTACATAAGCATTAAGAATAAATATACATAACGACAGCTGACTTTTTAAGTTTGAAACTTAAACAGTTTTATTCATGGAAGACTGCCATATGAGAATCTAAAGCCGGACCCAGTACTCAAGCAGCTCTTGCTGAGCCTACAACCCGCAAAGTGGTAATTAGCTTACTAATTCACCAAAGAAAATCATTTTCAACGTATACTCACTGTATCGTCTAATGAGTTTATATCATACAGATATTCATAAATGGAGACAAGGAACATGCAAGAAAATCTCTTGAAAGACTAGGCCTTGAAGATTGTTTTGAACAAATCATATGTTTTGAGACTCTTATTTTACCAATTGAAAGCAAAGAGATTTGCAAAGAAAACATATTCGACGTTGTTAAGCATTCATTGAACCCCGGCCCAAACATCGAATTGCCTAAAACTCCAGTTGTCTGCAAACCTTCTGAAGATGCAATCAAGCGTGCTCTCAAAATAGCTAATATTGACCCTAAGAGAGAGGTACCACTCTTTAATTTTCTATAAATTTTTCTATATAATCTGCTAGACTTAATATAATATGTATCCATGCATGGAACTACTATACTCTCTCTCTAATATACAGTTACATATTGTCTTAGTTTAGCGTTCACCAATTTTTATCTCTTCATTTTCAACAGCATAAATTCTAACTATGTTATATATAACTATAAACTGTTAACCTTCTTTTAAAGGATGAAAATGAAAGTAAATTAACGTCTTTTAACATAGTTGAACAAAATTGAACTCCGCCTTTGCTAAATATTAATAGTTGAATTATGTTCACAAGTGAATATTTTGCAATGATAAATCGACTCCGTTATGTTCAACCAAACAGCACAAATGCAAGTGTAAGGCTATATTATAACCAGCATTGTTTCTGATTTTTTTTTAATCATTACATGAATATTTTGGCAGATTTTTTTCGATGATAAATGTTCGTAATATCCAGGCACGCAAGTGCGTTGGACTTCGCACTGTTCTGGTACACGTTTTCTCATATGTTGAAACATAGCCAAACATAAAAATAAAACACTATTGTATACCTCAATATTTTACTCAATGATACCCAGGTTTTTACTTAATTTTTTTCTGTCATTTTTTACTTGCCAATATATTATTAATCTAATCCTTAACATTTTTTCGGTCAGTAATACACTGCCAATAAAGAAAACAACACTATAAATACATTGTTGATCAAAATGTGATATAGTAGTTTTATAGAAACTGAAGTTTGTCAGTGCAAATTATAGTTTGTACTCAGTGCAAACTCCCTTTTGCACTTGATGCAAACTAAAATTTGCACTAGTAGTGCAAACTGTAGTTTGCAATAGCTCTGACAGTGCAAACTTATTTGCACAGCTTAAACCTGGCATTGTTAGTGCTAATTTCATCTGTTTTATTTGAATGTAACCACATATCTTTTCATTGCAAATATAGTCTTGTGGGAGACTTTGGATTTGATCCTTTGGGACTTGGAGAAGATTCCAAGAGTCTGAAATGGGTTGTACAGGCTGAGTTGGTTCATTCTCGTTTTGCCATGGCTGGAGTTGCTTGTATTCTTTTCACTGATGTAAGTTTTTTTTAAACTACTGTTGTAAGTTGATATATATGTAATTTCACAAAATGCTCATAGTATCATCTAGTGGGTAAGGAGCTTAGTGTGTGGTGTGTCATGATACAAGTCCCATAAAACTTGCTTCTATTAGCCTCAAATTTAATATATATAATTGGCAATTCTACTGATCACAAAATGCTCATAGTATCATATGTATGTTTGTGTTTCTTCTTCATAGGTGTTGTATGATGCTTTTGAGGTTGATATATGATGTCGCACTCTTTCTCCTTTAAATCGGTCATGCTTATCGACGGTCATTAAAATATTTTTAGTATGTATCGTTTTGGTATGCTACACTCAATTTGTGTACTTATGTTTAATTTTTATCACAAATATTTATGTTTAATTCTTCATGTATGAAATATTATGGATATATATATTTTGTGATTTGGTTTATGACTCAATTTGTGTACTTATGTTAATGTGATGAATGTGGTTTTTTGAGTTATAATATATAAGTAGAATTGAAAATTGTAAGCTTTCAATGTTATGGCAGCAAAAAATGTGCAATAGAATTTTTTTATAGCGTTCTAACTATGCAATAAAAAGAAAAATTGTTCAGCTTTGTTATTCTATAGCATCATGTTAGTGCTATACAAAATATTTTGCAAAGAGTAAATAGTTTTCATAGAAATAAGACAGTGCTATAATAGATAGTGTTGAATTTTCTATAGCATTTCAATGTGCCATAAAAGGTTGACACGATGATTCCATAGTGCGTTCAAATGCTATAATAATATAGCATGTCGACATATTTATAGCAACTAAAACGCGTCATAAAAAGTTCTATAACACGTTTCATAATGCTATAGAAAAGCAGTTGCACCAATATAGCCTATTTTAGATGGCAAGAAATATACGTTTTCCATTGCAAGTATGACACGCTATAGTATCTACCAGACTTTTTACAACATGTTGATCTATGGCGATTATAGAATCGCTATAGAAAGTTTTTATAGCGGTTTTTACATGCTATAAAAAGTCCTTTTTGTTGTAGTGCAAACTCCAGCAGTACGTGAGAAATACACAGAACCCTGATCAACCCGTGACTCCTCAGCCTCTTAGAGAACGAAGGAATCAAGACGGAATTAGTGAAGAAGGGTCCAAACGAACTGACCAAAGACTTATTATTGGAATAATATCTAAGGGACCACACCCCGTGCAAAGAAGCTGAGGGGAGATGGGATATGCAAGTTAATTGAAGCATGCTCCAAAGGAATCATGCCTGGCAATAGAAGATGAAACTCCAACCAAGCAGCATAATGTATTAAGTGACGACATAGTGTTCCGAAATCTGGACACCGAAGGGATCGAAGCCCCGACTCTCGATCCAATTGTGGTACCAGTGGGAATCGGTCCTGCTGTTGTTCGACGAGTGTTGGTCGATAGTGGCAGTTCTGTTAATATACTCTTCAAACGTACTTTTGATCAAATGAAGATCGTCATGAAAAGCATGTCTGCATGCCAAACGAAGATCCAAGGGTTCACTAGCCAACCCAAGCAACTTTTGGGAAGAATCGACCTGCTAGTGGAACATGGAGTGGGTGATCGAAGAGTCACCCTCATTCAGACTTTCGTAATCGTGGATGAAATGTCCGCCTATAACGCCTTCTTGGGACGGCCCGCTCTAGCAGATTTCAGAATAGCTCTTGCCCAATAGTGTCTAACTATGAAGTTCCCTACTGCAAATGGAATCGGAGTGGTGAAAGGAGATCAGTTGCCGCCAGAGAATGTTACATTGCGGAGTTACGTGAATCCAAAAGAAGAGAAAAAGGAAAGGATGTGGGGAGAACTCCCCACATCTGTGAACCTTCTGAATAGCAACTACAGAGCTGCTCCTGGCTTGGGGACCATAGCCGATTCGACAAGTCTTTGGAGAAACAAGAGTTCAGAGGAGGAACGGGCATCACCGGCAGAATTGACGGTGTCTGTCCCGGTCGATATGGACGACCCAACTAAAGTCTTGAAAATTGGATCGCACCTTGGAAACAAGATGTGGTTGGAGCTTACTAAATTTCTTCGTGCCAACTTGGATGTGTTTGCATGGACGCATTCTGATATGTATGGGGTGTCACTAGAAATCGCATGCCATACGCTCAACATTGACCCCAACTTCACACCAGTAAAGCAAAATAGGCGCAGCCTATGTCCTGAACAGTCCAGGCGTTGAGGGAAGAGGTGGACAAGTTAATGGCCAATGGTTTTATCCATGATGCAACTTATCCTGAGTGGGTATTTTACCTGGTCTTAGTCAAAAAGTCCAATGGGAAGTGGTGAACCTATATCGACTACTTGGACTTAAATAATGCTTGCCCAAAAGACAGCTTCCTTCTCCCAGAATAGACCAGCTTGTGGACGGAACGGTAGGACACGAGCTGCTATCATTCATGGACGCATACTCCGGGTACAACCAAATCATGATGCATGAACCTGATCAAGAAAACACCAGCTTTATCACCGACCTGGGCCTATACTGCTACAGGGTAATGCTCTTCGGTTTGAAGAATGCCGGGGCAACTTATCAAAAATTGGTAAATACCATGTTCAAGCGCCAAATCAGGAAAACTATGGAGGTTTATGTGGACGACATGTTGATCAAATCACGAGCGGCTACCAACTACCTGGATAATCTCGCCGAATTGTTTGAGATACTCCAAATGTACAGAATGAAACTCAATTCACTCAAATATCACTTCGGAGTAGCCTCCGGGAAATTCTTAGGATTCATCATAAGTGCCAGGGGCATTTAAGAAAATCCAGAACAAATAACGGCACTACGTGAAGTCCAAGCTCCGAAAAATAAGAAGGAACTGCAAAGCATGAATGGAAAGGTTGTAGCACTAAGTCGATTTATCTCAAAAGCTGCCGACAAGTGTATACCATTCTTCGATGCACTGAAGAAAGAAAGGAAGAACTTCGAATTAGTGAAGCTTATCAAATAGCATTCGAAGAATTGCTAACGCACATGGAAGCTCCGTCAATCCTATCAAAGCCTGTGGATGGAGAAGACCTGTTCATTTATTTAGCAATCACACCTCATGCATTGAACACCGCTCTTGTGCGTGAAGAAGCGAAAATCCAGTGACCCATGTACTACATTAGCAAGAGGTTCACCGGAGCCAAGAAAAATTACTCGAAACTGGAAAAACTAGCATATTGCCTCTTGATCGCATCTAGGAAGTTACAACCGTACTTTCAGGCTCATCCAATTAAAGTATTGACTGACCAGCCCCTGAAGCAAGTGTTGTATCGGCCTGAAACCTCTAGACGACTTCTCAAGTGGAATATAGAATTGAGTCAATACGATATCACATACCACCCAAGAAACGCCATCAATGGGCAGGTGTTAGTAGACTTCATCATCGAATTTACTATATGGGATGACGAGGAAGAAACACGTTGGAAGTGGACACGCAATGGAGGCTCTTTGTTGGTGGCGCATCTAACAACCTCTGTTCGGGGGCAGGAGTAGTGCTTGAAACCCCGAAGGATGAGCCATCTACTACACTTTGCGCTTGGAATTCCCCGCTATAAATAACGAAGTGGAATACGAAGCGTTGATAGCAGGGTTAAAAGTTGTGAAAGAGCTCAAGATAAAGTTTGTTCACATTTACTGTGACTCCCAGCTAGTCGTTTGCTAAGTAAAAGGGGAATACTAGGATTGAGGGGAGAATTTCGCCCCATACTTGTCTAAAGTGCAAGAACTGCTAAGCGACATCGAACATTACACCATCACTCGCATTCCACGGGATCAAAACACCAAGGCTGATTATTTGACTAAACTAGCAAGCTCTGGAGAAGCTCAGTCATTGGGGCTAGTCCCAGTTGAGACTCTAACCACCCCAAGCGTAGACAAAATGGACGTTGACTGGATCATCGAGATCACTGTCGAACTAGAGACTTGGATGACACCGGTTAAGGACTGTTTACTTGCAGGGACCCTTCCGACTGAACGGAATCAATGGAAAAAGCTTCTTCGAAAGGCACCGCGATTCATGATACAAGACGGAATAGTCTATCGAAGGGGATTTTCAACCCCGCTTCTTAGATGTGTTTCTGATGATGAAGCCCGGTGAATCCTAAAGGAAGTGCACGAAGGTGAATGCGGAGACCACATTGGGGGCAGACTCTTGCAAAGAAAGTCCTTCGGTACAGATACTTCTGGCCAACGATTAACTGCGACATTGCAGAATACGCTAGAAGATGTGATCGTTGCCAAAGATTCAATAAAATTAAAAGAACTCCTTCAACAGAGCTTATGCAATTGGTCAGCCCGTGGCCATTTGAAATATGGGGAATCGAATTGATTGGCGTCCTGCCGATAGCAAAAGAAGGGGCCAAATATGCTTTAGTTGTCATTGACTATTTCACTAGATGGGCTGAAGCGGAATCGCTGGCCACCATAACCAGAAAGAAAGTCATAATTTTGTTACTAAAAACATTATTTGCAGGTTTGGTATGCCGCGGACAATCATCACTGACAATGGAACTCAATTCGAAAGCACCGAGTTCAATGATGTGTGTAAACGCTTCTGAACTGAGAAGTTCTTTTCTGTAGTAGCTCATCCACAAGCAACGGGCAGGTGGAAGCAATAAACAAAATCATCAAGTCCACTATCAAAAAGCGACTAACCAAGGAAAAAGGGAACTGGGTTTCTGAACTTCCACTCGCACTACGGGCTTACAAAACTACTCACAAAGCAGTAACTGGATACACTCAATTCGCCTTGGCATATGGCTCAGAAGTAATGATTCCTGTTGAATTGGAAGTCCGCTCGCACCGAAGGCAAAATTTTAATCAAAAACAAAACAAACAACTCATACTCGAATCACTAGATATGATTGCCGAAAGAAGGGAAGAAGCCGAGTTGAGAACCACTGCCCACCAAAAAAGGATCACGCGATATTTCAACTCCAGAGTTCACAATCAAACCTTCAAAGTGGGAGATCTCGTGCTCAAGCGAGTCTACCCCGTTCCCGGGGCCTTCAGACCAAACTGGGAAGGTCCATATGTCATCCATCAAAATCTAAGGGATGAAACTTTCAAACTAGCAACCGTCGACGGAATCCAAATTCCTAGAGCATGGAATAGCGAATCGCTTCGCCGTTACTTCATCTGAAAACTACCATATTTACTTTCTATTTACCAGCAAATAAATCGTCCTAGGATGCCAGGGGCATTTTAGATAGGCAAAATCTACCCTGCTTTCCTTGATAAAATTGATCGCTTTTTAAACTAACAATCTGTGTTCATAATAACTATAAGCCGGGTCGACAGAAGCAAATCGACTCAAACCGTTGGATCGACGGAACTCGATCTCCGCCTTCTAAGAACCGGTGTTGCCCCAGCAACATTGGGAAGGCCCAAACATGAACTCCTCATGTTGCCTGAAGATAGGCAACACTGAGGAGTACAAAAATCCGCGCATCCCATAAGCCGTGCACCAACATTTAAAACTTAAACTCCTCATGTTGCCCAAAGATAGGCAACACCGAGCAGTACGAAAAGCCGTGCATCCCATAAGCTACGCACCAACTTTTAAAACTTAAACTCCTCATGTTGCTAAAAGATAGGTGTTTGCACCAAAATTGGTCACAAACACCCAATTGTCGATGAAAGCACCCGTTTACAATCACATATCACATATAGCGAGTATGTAGAGGATATAAATGTGAAGAACACTCAAAATTTGAAAGAAAAGTAGTAATAACACACAAATTTATAGTGGTTCGACATTCTAGCCTACATCCATTTTGAAGAATTTGACTTTATTGATTTTTGCTTGCTGATTACAACGTGTTATTACAGTAGAATTCGAGTACAATGGTGATTTTGACAGAATCTGGACGTAAAAGAGCCAAAAGTCCCCATTTCTGAAGGTCCTGGGCCGTTATTTATGGGTGTAGGCTACAAATATGCCACCCAGATCTCGGAAGACTCCTTCTCTCTCATTGGTGGGCCCACGTGATCGATCCTGAGTGATTTTGACTCGATCCATAATCGATACGAATGAGATTCGTATCGATCAAAATCTTGCCCAATCTAGTCGATATCGATCATGAATATTCTTGTGGTTGTGCATAAGCTCCTGTGAAAATTTGGTAGCATTTGGAGTTGTAGATTTTGAGTTATGATCGATGCAAGTCTCGATTTATGTAATGCTGCTGAGTTCGCATCGGTCCTTCTTCGCATCGCTCTATTCGTATCGCTCCAAGCACGTGCCTGCTAATTGACGTGGCGCTAAATTTCTGGATCGATCCACTTTTCGGGCCAAGTTGATTGCTTCCTCCTCCGTATCCATTGAGTGCTATGTTCTTCGTATCGATGTCGATGTGTGTCCTTCGTATCGATGCATGGCTATCGTCTTCGTATCGATTATGTGTTGTTGCTATCGTATCGATCGAATGTAAACTTATTCGTGTCCATGTATGGTATGATATTTCGTATCGGTCTGGGACGATGCATTCTGCATCGTTGGTGGCACATTTCGTATCGATCGTTTAAACGATCGATACGAATTGTGCGGACGACGACCGATATGAATTGGGCAAAGCGATACGATATGTTCTTAGGTGATGGATACAAAATGGGGTAGACGAGATGGTTTCCCCATGGACACGAACCAGTGTTCACTTGATCGATACGAAGTGGTGCTCAACCGATGGATACGAAGTAAGAAGTATTCGATGGATACGAATGAGACTTCCTTTCATGGATTCGATCCGCCACTTACCTGATGGATACGAACTAAAGCGATGTGAATGCGTTGATTTCTTAGTTTTCATCGATCATTTCTTGAGCATATGAACTTCGATTGACTTAAAATTTGAAACATAGCCTTTCCTAGCTTTGTTTATCATTCCCAATCGATCCCGTCTTGATTGGAGCTCGGTCAAGTTCTGACGGTATCGATCGTAGCCTTGTTTCCAATCGATCTCTAACACTGATCTCCATCCTCTTTAGCCTATTTGTTGATATCCCAGCCTTGACCAAAAGGCGGGATAACATTTGCCCCCCAAAACATGTCTTCTGGTAAGAAGGCATGTTTTGAATAGCTCTGAATCCAACATCCAAGGTACATATTCCATTCATTGCCATACCATATGATCCATAATCCAATCTATTACCAAGCCATCCTATCCAGGTGCCATAGCCATATCCAAGTCTGCGATTGCTCCGAGTTGATGTCCGATTCAAAGTCCAATAACCGAATGCTTAGACAATTCCATAGCTATCTGAACTCATCAACCGAGTCGTAATCCGTCAGTATCTAATGACCAATAACCAAATCGATAATCTTTCTAGGTTGATATCCAAATGCGGGACCGCACCGGGCCCTTTTCCAAATCCAGGACCACTCCGGGTCCATTTATCCCAAGCCAAGATCTGAATCCATGACCTTTCCGGGTTGCGATATCCTGTTTCGACCCGGACTATCCGGCCAAGGGCTTTCATGTTCTCCAACCTCGACTCTCTGGTCGAGGACTTTTATATTCTCCGGCCTCGGCTCTCCGGTCGAGGACTTTTATATTCTCCGACCTCGGCTCTCCGGCCGAGGACCTTTATATTATGTTCGAGTCTATTCCATCGCTCCCCGACGAAGGGACTCATAACTCACGATTACTGCCCCGCCTCTCCGATCGGGACCGTAATAGCGTGATCTGTATTATTTATTACATTAATCTGAATCCAATCATCAAAATAAAAGCTTTTACATCCCAGGAAAATAAAATAAATGCATGTACATCCAAGGGAGAAACCAAAGTTTTCAGGAAAACAGGATTTCATAGACTCGAGCAACACGATTTTTTCATCGTCTCAGAGCATGCCTAGGGACCGTCCTCGATCCCGTACATGTGTAAGTGACTTAGCCGTATTACTTCAAGCTCTATTACTTATTCAAATCCATAAATCTATTTAGTTGATAACAAGCTGATGACGTTGCCTAGACCCAGTGCCATCTTCGCTTGAGATGGGCGGTGGCCGCTCCTGCTCCATTGCCACAGCTCGATTCCTTACATATTGTTGTAGATGACCATTCCTTACATGTTCTCAATGATATCCTTCAAATTCCTGTAATCATTCGAGTTGTGCCCATCCAGCTCATGGAATAGACAATGCTTTCCCGATGCCCGCTCGTATTCAAAAGGTTCCCTTCTTTCCGGCCTTCGATACTGGAGGCGCCCTCGAGTATCCAAGTAAATCCTCTCCAAAGTCTCAGTCAAATCCATGTAAAAAGTAAACTTTGAATTCCTCTGTGGCCTTTTCGAAGCATTACCGTTGTCATCCATTTTCCTTTTCCCTTTATCATCTTTATTTGGATCCTCCCTGGGTGGACCTCCACCCCTTACTCCATAAGCTTCAGCCTCTCTCCCTTCTCTCTCAGCCTGCGCATCTTCCTGCCTCAGGAACCTTTCTACCTCATGGTAGAACTCCCCGAAATCCCTCGGTGGATCTCGTTCCAATGATATCTTGAAATCTGAATTATCTGCAATTCCTGAAACTCCCGCCATCAAAACCATCGATGGATCAGGTCGATCCACCGAAGCCACCGCCGCATTGAATCTGTTTAAGAAATCCCTGAGCGACTCTCCTTTCCATTGTTTCATTGATGTCAAAGTCATCACATTTTTGGGTCGGACTATGTGGACCCGAAATTGCCTCATAAACCTTTCAATCAGCTCCGTCCATGCGTCAATAGATCCACTCTCCAACTGTCTGAAACATTATGCCGCTATATCCGTCAAATACAAAGGGAAGCACCATGCCATGTCCTCCTCCGATGCCCCCAGCACTTACATATGCCTCATGTACCTCATCAAGTGAATAGTGGGATCCGTTCTCCCGTCATACATCTCCAGTGTTGGTAGATTGAAATCTGGCGGGTTTCTAGCTTGCCTGATTGCAGGGGCAAAGGGACTCCTATTCACATCCTCCAAGTCTTTATTCACCAATCTGCCTCTCATGGATCGCCTAACCATCTCTGCCAATCTATCGCTCTCGCCAAGCTGTAGTCCTTGTCCATTGCCTCCACTCTGCCCCCCGATTTCACGAGGTAATCCTGGTACCTTCTCTCTTAGATGAGCATCCATTCCTCTATCGACACCATGTTGTACAGCTCCACCTTATACTCCGCCCGAAATAGGATCAACATGCTCCGGGGGAGTGCCCTCTAGTCCTGGTGCTGCTCCTGATGGCCCTGCTCTATTCTGAATTCCGGTTGCTCCGTGCTCCCGATCCCTATCCCTAGCATCTCTTGTGATTGCGTTCCCTTGAATTTGTGCTCCAAATTGCCCAACTTGTTAGAACAAATTCTGGATCATCTCCTCTTGTCTTTTCAACATCGTCTCCATCTCATCCCTGGTGATGAAGATCGAGGTCTGGTTAGCTCCATGGAAGCCTCCTGACTTCCTTCATGCTGACTCCTTTCCGTTCTTTGTCTTCTTGTTGATTGCCTTGTCATAGCTTTCCAGATCCAAATCATTAAGCTTTCAAATCCGAAATCCAAGCCTTGGAATCCCTGAGTGCTATCATTTCTCAGTGAAAGCACCAAAGTGTTTGCGCCAAAATTGGTCACAAGCACCCAATTGTCGATGAAAGCACCCGTTTACAATCATAGATCACAAATAGTGAGTATGTAGAGAATATAAATGTGAAGAACACTCAAAATTTTAAAAAAAAGTAGTAGAAACACACAAATTTATAGCGGTTCGGCGTTCTAGCCTACGTCCACTTTGAAGAATTTAACTTTATTGATTTTTGCTTGCTGATTACAACGTGTTACAACAGTAGAATTCGAGTACAATGGTGATTTTGACAGAGTCGGGACGTAGAAGAGCCAAAAGTCCACTTTTCTAAAGGTCCTGGGCCGCTATTTATAGGTGTAGGCTGCAAATATCCCGCCCAGATCTCGGAAGACTCCTTCTCTCACATGGATGGGCCCATGTGATCGATCCCGATTGATTTCGACTCGATCCATGATCGATACAAACGAGATTTGTATCGATCAAAATCTTTCCTAATCGAGTCGATATCAATCATGAATATTCCTGTGGTTGCGCGTAAGCTCCTATGAAAATTTGGTCGCATTTGGAGTTGTAGATTTAGAGTTATGATCAATGCAAGTTTTGATTTATGAAATTCTACTGAGTTCGCATCGATCCTTCTTCGTATCGCTCTGTTCGTATCGCTCCGAGCACGTGCCTGCTAATTGACGTGGCGCTAAATTTCTGGATCGATCCACTTTTCGGGCCGAGTTGATTGCTTCCTCCTTCGTATCCATTGAGTGCTATGTTTTTCGTGTCGATGCCGGCGTGTATCCTTCGTATCGATGCATGGCTATCAGCTTCATATCGATTATGTGTTGTTGCTCTCATATCGATCGAATGTAAACTTATTCGTGTCCATGTGTGGTATGCTATTTCGTATCGGTCTGGGATGATGCATTCTGCAGCGTTGGTGGCGCATTTCGTATCGATCGTTTAAACGATCGATATGAATTGTACGGACGACGACCGATATGAATTGGGCAAAGCGAGACGATATGTTCTTAGGTGATGGATACGAAATGGGGTAGACGAGATGGTTTCCCCATGGACACGAACCAGTGTTCACTTGACCGATACGAAGTGGTGCTCAGTCGATGGATATGAAGTAAGAAGTATTCGATGGATACGAACGAGACTTCCTTTCATGGATTCGATCCGCCACTTACCTGATGGATACGAACTAAAGCGATGCGAATGCGTTGATTTCCTTTGTTTGCATCGATCATATCTTGAGCATATGAACTCCGATTGACTTAAAATTTGAAACTTAGCCTTTCCTAGCTTTGTTCATCCTTCCCAATCAATCCCGTCTTGATTGGAGCTCGGTCAAGTTCTGACGGTATCGATCGTAGCCTTGTTTCCAATCGATCTCTAACACTGATCTCCATCCTCTTTAGCCTATTTGTTGATATCCCAGCTTTGACTAAAAGGCGGGATAACATTTTCCCCCAAAACATGTCTTCTGGTAAGAAGGCATGTTTTGAATAGCTCCGAATCCAACATCCAAGGTACATATTCCATTCATTGCCATACCATCTGATCCATAATCCAATCTATAACCAAGCCATCCTACCAAGGTGCCATAGCCATATCCAAGTCTGTGACTGCTCCTAGTCGATGTCCGATTCAAAGTCCAATAACCGAATCCTTAGCCAATCCATAACTATCTGAACTCATCAACCGAGTCGTAATCCGTCAGTATCCAATGACCAATAACCAAATTGATAATCTTTCTGGTTTGATATTCAATTCCAGGACCGCACTGGGCCCTTTGCCAAATCCCGGACCACTCCGGGTCCATTTATCCCAAGCCAAGATCCGAATCCATGACCTTTCCATGTTGCGATATCCTGTTTCGACCCCGACTCTCCGGCCAAGGGCTTTCATATTCTCCGGCCACGACTCTCTGGTCGAGCACTTTTATATTCTCTAGACGAGGACTTTTATATTCTTCGGCCTCGGCTCTCCGGCCGAGGACTTTTATATTCTCCGGCCGAGGATCTTTATATTGTGTTCGAGTCTATTCCATCGCTCTTCGGTGAAGGGACTCATAACTCGCGATTACTACCCCGCCTCTCCAATCGGGACCGTAATAGCGTGATCTGTATTATTTATTATATTAATCTGAATTCAATCATCAAAATAAAAGTTTTTACATCCTAAGAAAATAAAATAAATGCATGTACATCCAAGGGAGAAACCAAAGTTTTTAGGAAAACGAAAAGAAAAACAGGATTTCATGTACTCGAGCAACACGGTTTTTCATCGTCTCAGAGCATACCTAGGGATCGTCCTCGATCCCGTACATGTGTAAGTGACTTAGCCGTATTACTTCAAGCTCTATTACTTATTCAAAGCCATAAATCTATTTAGTTGATAACAAGCTGATGACGTTGCCTAGACCCAGTGCCATCTTCACTTGAGATGGGCGGTGGCCGCTCCTGCTCTGTTGCCACAGCTCGATTCCTTACATATTGTTGTAGATGAGCATTCCTTACATGCTCCTCAATGATATCCTTCAAATGCCTGCTGTCGTTCGTGTTGTGCCCATCCATCTCATGGAATAGACAATGCTTTCCCGATGCCCGCTCGTATTCAGAAGGTTCCCTTCTTGCTGGCCTTCGATACTGGATGTGCCATCGAGTATCCAAGTAAATCCTCTCCAGAGTCTCAGTCAAATCCACATAGGAAGTAAACTTTGAATTCCTCCATGGTCTTTTTGAAGCGTTACCGTTGTCATCTATTTTCCTTTTCCCTTTATCTTCTTTATTTGGATCCTCCTTAGGTGGACCTCCACCCCTTACTCCATAAGCTTCAGCCTGTCTCCCTTCTCTCTCAGCCTGCGCATCTTCCTGCCTCAGGAACCTTTCTGCCTCATGGTAGAACTCCCCAAAATCCCTCGGTAGATCCCATTCCAATGATATCTTGAAATCCGAATTATCTGCAATTCCTGAAACTGCCGCCATCAAAACCATTGATGGATCAGGTCGATCCACCGAAGCCACCGCCGCATTGAATATGGTTAAGAAATCCCTGAGCGACTCTCCTTTCCATTGTTTCATTGATGTCAAAGTCATCACATTTTTGGGTCAGACTATGTAGACCCGAAACTGCCTCAAAAACCTTTCAATCAGCTCCATCCATGCGCCAATAGAGCCACTCTCCAGCTGTTTGAACCATAATGCCTTTATATCTGTCAAATACAAAGGGAAGCACCGTGCCATGACCTCCTCCGATGCCCCCAGCACTTACATATGCCTCATGTACCTCGTCAAGTGAATAGTGGGATCCGTTCTCCCGTCATACATCTCCAGTGTTCGTAATTTGAAATCTGGTAGGTTTCTAGCTTGCCTGATCACAGGGGCAAAGGGACTCCTATTCACATCCATTAAGTCTTTACTCACCAATTCGCCTCTCATGGCTCGCCTAACCATCTCTGCCAATCTATCGCTGTCGCCAAGCTGCAGTCCTTGTCCGTTGCCTCCACTCTGCCCCTAGATTTCACGAGGGAATCCTGGGACCTGCTCTCCTAGATGAGCATCCATCCCTCTATCGACACCATGTTGTACAGCTCCACCTTGTTCTCCACCCGGGATTGGATCAACATGCTCCGGGGGAGTGACCCTAATCCTGGTGCTGCTCCTGATGGCCCTTCTCTATTCTGAATTCTGGTTGTTCCGTGCTCCCGATTCCTATCCCCAGCATCCCTTGCGTTGCATTCCCTTGACTTTGCACTTCAAATTTCCCAACTTGTCGGAACAAATTCTGGATCATCTCCTCTTGTCTTTTCAACAACCTCTCTATCTCATCCCTGGTGATGAAGATCAAGGCCTGGTTAGCTCCCGAGGAAGCCTCCTAACTTCCTTTATACTAACTCCTTTTCGTTCTTTGTCTTCTTATTGATTGCCTTGTCATAGCTTTCGAGATCCAAATCCTTAAGTATTCAAATCCAAAATCCAAGCCTTGGAATCCCTGAGTGCTATCGTTTCTCAACGAAAGCACCAAAGTGTTTGCGCCAAAATTGGTCATAAACACCCAATTGTTGATGGAAGCACCCTTTTATAATCATAGATCACAGATAGCGAGTATGTAGAGAATATAAATGTGAAGAACACTCAAAATTTAAAAGAAAAGCAGTAGAAGCACACAAATTTATAGTGGTTCGGCGTTCTAGCCTACGTCCACTTTGAAGAATTTGACTTTATTGATTTTTTGCTTGCTGATTACAATATATTACAACAGTAGAATTCAAATACAATTGTGATTTTGACAGAGTCTAGACGTAGAAGAGCCAAAAGTCCCCTTTTCTGAGGGTCATGGGCCGCTATTTATAAGTGTAGGCTGCAAATATCCCGCCCAGATCTGGGAAGACTCCTTCTCACACGTGGGTGGGCCCACGTGATCGATCCCGAGTGATTTTGACTCGATCCATGATCGATATGAACGAGATTCGTATCGATCAAAATCTTGCCCAATCGAGTCGATATCGATCATGAATATTCCTGTGGTTGTGCGTAAGCTCCTGTGAAAATTTGGTAGCATTTGGAGTTGTAGATTTTGAGTTATGATCGATGCAAGTTTCGATTTATGTAATACTGCTGAGTTCGCATCGATCCTTCTTCGCATCGCTCTGTTCGTATCACTCCGAGCACGTGCCTGCTAATTGATGTGGCGCTAAATTTCTGTATCGATCCACTTTTCGGGCCGAGTTGATTGCTTCCTCCTTCATATCCATTGAGTGTTATGTTCTTCGTATCGATGCCGGTGAGTATCCTTCGTATCGATGCATGGCTATCTGCTTCGTATCGATTATGTGTTGTTGCTATCATATCGATCGAATGTAAACTTATTTGTGTCCATGTATGGTATGTTATTTCGTATTGGTCTGGAATGATGCATTCTGCAGCGTTGGTGGCACATTTCGTATTGATCGTTTAAATGATCGATACGAATTGTGCGGCCGACGACCGATATGAATTGGGCAAAGCGATACGATATGTTCTTAGGTTATGGATACGAAATGGGGTAGACGAGATGGTTTCCCCATGGACACGAACCAGTGTTCACTTGACCGATACGAAGTGGTGCTCAGCCGATGGATACGAAGTAAGAAGTATTCGATGGTACGAACGAGACTTCCTTTCATGGATTCGATCCGCCACTAACCTGATGGATATGAACTACGGCGATGCGAATGCGTTGATTTCCTTGGTTTGCATCGATTATATCTTGAGCATATGAACTCCGATTGACTTAAAATTTGAAACATAGCCTTTCCTAGCTTTGTTCATCATTCCTAATCGATCCCGTCTTAATTGGAGCTCGGTCAAGTTTTGACGGTATCGATCGTAGCACAGTTTCCAATCGATCTCTAACACTGATCTCTATCACTGATCGGCAGCTTCTTTATTCCTCTCAATCCGTAAAATCTCTTAGCCCTCCAGCAATGCCTTCTTTGATTCTTTGTTGAGGTAGGCGTTTTCCAACTCTCGCTTGGTATAGACATCACCGCTGTCATGAAAGCGGTAAAGGATTTCCTTCCAAACCACAGCAAGAATGCGTGGGAATTTAGGGCCTAGGTAGCTGAGGCTCCCTTGATGCAACAGAGAGTTGACATAAAAATTCAAGATAGTCTCATCCATTTTCTTCATCTTCCTTTCAAAAGCGTTCTGAAGCTCCAGATAATCCACCGTAACGGCGGCCTTTTCGACTTCAACGCGAGACTTGTCGGCGCAGCTTCACAACTTGATCTTGTAGCCCTGGCAATTGTCTCGGCCTGGTCTGCAATGGTCTTGTTATGCCCCTCTGCGATGAGATCATGATCGAAGATGGTTTTCTTATGGGCCTCAATTGTCGCACTGCAAGCAGCCACCTCCTCTTTCAATTTGGCCTTTTCTGCATGGGCCTTCTTTATTTCATTCCTGTAGACGATCTCAATCCTCTCATGGGCCTCTTTTAATTCATTCAGCAAGTCGGTGTTTCTTTTGCTTTCTCGAAGCGTCGCTTCTTTCTCCTCCTCCAGCTGTTTGATCTTAGCACCGTGCTCCATCAACGCCCTTTCAAAATCATCCTTCTCTGATTCAGAAGAGAGGATTTCCTGATAATTGTTGCGGTTCATATCTGCCAGTTGCTTGTATAATTTCTCCCACCCTTCGGCTTGTTCTAATTCGTTTTGGATAGCCTGAAAATGTGATATGTAAGAATCCCTATGGACCGGACGGAGATCACGATCAAACTTAACACCCCATAGAAACCACCTGGGGAGCGCCAGCTCAAGCCTAGGAGGACCGGACGGAAGAATATTGGTAGGTCTCCGGTGGAGACGTGAAGCACCGGGGGAAAGAGAAACAGAAGATGACGGAATGTAAGTTGAAGGCGGAATGGGGATCGAAGTAAAGAGGATTTCCTGACCCACTGAAGAGAGCATTGGAATGAAAGCTTGCTGTTCCGAAGAATGGGAACCGCGATCGAATTTAGACCTCTTCGACGGCACCTCTCTATCGTCGAAAGTCTTCCTCTTTCCATACCTGCCTTTGTATATTCGGCTCCGTTCTCTCTCATCTCGGTGACGAGTTTCGGCCTCTAGATCTTTTCTTCTTCTATATTCTTCCTCCATCTCACGGGGCTGGTGGCGGCCGGAAGAATACTAGGCTAGCGTTGGGAGTCGGTAAATTTCTCAAAATCATCAAAAAGGATGCATCCTCTCGTCATACCTGACACGAAGCATAAATAAAAGATTTTAGAAACGGAAAATAAACATGAGAAATGTGTACAAGTGAGTGTGACCCTAGTGAAGCGTGTGATGTGTTTGGGAGGAGAGCCTAAAACGACGTCACAAACCGGATCCGGCAGGCGCCACGGAAGGAATCGAGCTAACCTCAGATGTGGCATGGCCCGAACGAGGGGGCACCTCCTCAAATTTGAAATCTTCCTCCATGAGCGTGTCAAAATTGATGTGAACATCGCTCAAATCTCCAAACTTCGCACCGACATCTTTACTCGGAGAATCCTAACGCCCTCCGACTTCTGGGGCATTGTCTTAATCACTTGTGTCCAGAGGACGTGAGCTCGGAATAACGAGACTCATCCTTGG
Source organism: Allium fistulosum (assembly GCA_030737815.1). Lineage (NCBI taxonomy): Eukaryota > Viridiplantae > Streptophyta > Magnoliopsida > Asparagales > Amaryllidaceae > Allium > Allium fistulosum. The sequence goes on along the minus strand of CM060901.1, from coordinate 1,076,198,412 downwards.
AGTCTCGTCACATGATTCAGAATCCCCATCATCGGATTCTGCATAGAAATCATCGCTAGAAGTGAACTCATCGCTACTACTCCCGATTCCCCCCTCCTCTTTTTCTAAGTCCGTTACGGCTTTGCCTTCCCTCTGTTTGAACTCCTCTTCTCCTTCTTCCGGAATCGAAGGCATTCTGGCCGGGCAACTAACTCCGGTCGCAGCAACGTCTCTTCCACCGTGAGCCTCTTCGGCTGATTCTTAGGACAAGCCCTCTCTCTTCTGAGAAGTGCTTTTTTCAGAACCGTGAGAAGAATAAGTGGATCGCGTGCGAACCCTGGATCGAGAAGGAGAGGGGACTTCAACTGGAATGACGGATCTCCTCGGATGTAATAATCATATCGGAGTAAGTTTTCGTCAGTCAGCAAGACTTTAACGGATCTTTCCTCAGCGTCGATAGCCTTCAGGGTGTGAAAAACTTCATCGAGAGACACATCCCTATTCGGCCTCGAGATAACTGCAAGAAGAATTCGACTTGTTAGAAACTCCATAGTGACACATCGGAACCCAGTAAGTAAGGAAAACAACTTACCCCCATTGTCCAAAGACGGTTAAACATCTCGGGGCATCTGACAAAGTAATACTGGGTCTTGAACTTGGATAGGTTGCTCTTCAATCGTAATACGATTTTTTGATTCCTTTGAGCTTCGGTTACGATCAAGGACGAACACTCATCTCTCCTCTTGAATGAAAGAAAGTATCGTAATTCGTCAAAGCTCAGAGCCTGATTGAATGTTCGCATGAAAAGGACGTGCAAACAAGTTAAGATGGCGTAACCATTGGGATTAATCTGGAATGGGGAAATGCCTAAATTCGAGAGAGTCTCGCGTAGAAAGTCGTTGAAAAGGGGCATAGCTCCATTCAGAAACATATACCGATGATAAGTGGTATATCCCAGAGGAGGCATGTGAGCAAACTTGTTCTTCTCTGGAAGGCGTACGTCTTCCTCTGGTATGCCATGTTGCATGTAGATGTTATGCAAGAGCTTAGTAGAAATTACAAAAGAAGCTCTCTTCGACGGGTTGAGAAGAACTCTAAAATTAGGGGGAGTTTGATCCAAGACCGGACCTACTAGAACCAACTGACCATATTCAGCCTATGAGGTGGAAGGAGAAAGGGTGACGAACGACGACTCGGCTTTCGAAAGTGTCGGGCTTCCTCTGCTTGACTTACAGCGCGAAGATGGATACTTCATTCTAAACAACAGAAATCGCATACAAAATGGTCGGGTAATTCTATTATAAACTAATGGTTTCCCCTACAACACTTGAATTCCGAAGAGACATTGATTCGTGCCGACACATCGGATTTCAAGTATGTACCGGGGCAAGTGCAGTATGCTGTCTATAGTGGGTGAGCTCGGCATCTACAAACATTCCATCCTGTGTAGATAGTTCGCTCGTAGTGGAAAAAGAAAGAACTCCGGTATCATTTTCTTTTGCTTTTACTTCATCTACACTTACCCATTATCGATCAACGATTGATAACGGAACCATTGTCCAAAACGACGCAGAAAATTCTTTTCAGTATAGGGACACCGAACAGCGTGAAAAAGCAAGTAAGATAAGTCCAAATTCTTTGGAAGATCTAGGACTAATTCGCAATGTCTCAGGCAATATAAGCTATGGAACTTGGCATAAAACAATTCCATCTAAATGGACGAAGACAACAAAACATGTCAAGCACCGGGGCAAGTCCCGAATGTCGTTCCGGAGGGAACTCAAGACTCATTTTACTATCTTCCTTCATTAAGCTGCAATCATCTCAGACTCCTTACGACAAACATCACAAATGCAACCTCACCGTCAAAACATTAAACAAACATTGTGATTGGCGAACCCACCTCGAATTAATGATCTAAGTGCAAAGATGATATAAGCTTTAAGATCTACGAACTACAATTGGACCGGTGGCGACCTAAGGCACGAACTAACTAGGGTTTTAGCCAAAGGTGATCTAAGCAAGCGGCAGTGAAGCTCTGGAAGTGGCGGCATAGATTGAGTCACGGTGGCGGCTTTAGGCAAGGTCAAGTTTCTAGGAGCGTTGGGTCGAATCGCAGGTGGATCGAATTGCTAAGGGTTGGATCACAGGAAGAATAGATGGCTCAGCTCGAATGATTGAATAGGTCGGCTCAACAAGCTTAAGTAGGAAAATAAAAATGAAAAGGCCGAAAATTCTCTAAGTTATCAGGTCACTAGCGATCCATCATCTAAGGATCGATAGCGATCCATCATCTAAGGATCGCTAGCGATCCATAATAAAGATGCCCAAAATTCTCTTATCAGGTCGCTAGCGATCCATGAAGTTGCACAGACTTTATCTACAATTTTCCTAGCAACATTTACATAACATATTAGGGCGTATCAAGAAGCTATAGAGAGAAATTCGATCTATTATGACAAGTAATGGCAGTCGAGGTCAAAACAAAGCGAGCAGCAACACGACTCAGTTCGCAGTCGCGAAATTCTAACACGATTACTTGTAATTCAACAAGCAGAGACAAAAAGCGATAACTTCCAGAGCACGCCTTGTTTCCAACAAAGGCGCTATGGGGCCGAATGTTATTCGGGTTTTTAACCCAGCAGGATCCAAGAGAAAATGGAACAAATTGAGGAAGTCAGAATGGCTCGGAACTCAACTAAAAGGGCTAAAGCAACAAGTTGAAGAGAGTCAAGAAAAAGAATGGAAAAACCTACCAAGGACATGGATCGCTAGCGATCCTTGGTCTATAGATCGCTAGCGATCCATGGTTATAGCTCAGAGTTCAACCTGTTTTCTTGCATCATGATCCAATCAATATTACTGGAGTAGTGATTGAGTTTAACGAGATTCTAAGTTAGATTAACCAAGAGACAAGCATCCTTCCATTCCAATCAGTAGTTAAGTACAACTAGCAATTAAATCGTCATCAATACAAAGCGACGTCGGCACAAGACAACGAAGAAAGCACAAAAGCCAAAAATTCAAAACATGCTAAGTGTATGGATCGCTAGCGATTCAGATGCCACGGATCGCCAGCAATCCATAAGTAAGTATGGGATAAGCATGACTCTGAACAGACTGAAGCAGAAAATGAGACTAAGTAATTATCTCACAACCGAGCTAATACTATGGATCGCTAGCGATGCATGCTTTTGTCTCGGGTCACGAGCTAAGCTTTACTGATTCCTTCTGTGTCCATCTGCAAGCGATTGGCGAACAGGCTCGGCCCGATAGCTCTCCAGTCTCAATAAATACCATCCTATCTGCAACATAAAGAGGATCTTCTTCGGACTGGTTGCTGAAACTGTGTTGGAAGCTTTCTTCACTCTTCACTTCCCTCACAACGATCTCCAACGGGGTTCGCTGTAATTCTCCAGTGGATTCCAACTTTAGAGATTCAATCTAGCTAAGGATAATCAAGTGCTTTGTAATCAAACACTTATTGTCACATCAATTAGTCTATAATAGAAATTATAAAGTGGACGTAGGCTTCGTTAACAGCCGAACCACTATAAAAATCTTCTTGTCTTCTTTCTCTTACTACATTTTTCTATATCTATTATCTATATTATTGCTCTGTGAGAACAGGGCCGGTGCTTTCACATACAAACCAGTGTATTGATCCATTTTTTGGGTTAACATTTTGGTGCATTCACTGAGAAACCAACTCAGGATCCAGATCCAACTGTCTACTTTGGATCAGATAGGTCCAGAAGTTAGATCCTCAATCTTTGCTTGAAAAATCTACCGCTTGGAATCAATGGCTCCTGGAAGAAGGAGAACTGCCACTGGAAGGTCCATATGGGCAGTGATAGCTGGAGAAGATGTTAACCCTCAACAAACTAAAGTAAATGGTGCTAACTTAGAAAATTAGGCGCCAACGTCCTCCAATCAGCACGAAGTCATTACTAGGGACGAGCTGAATAAGATGGTTGATGAGATCAACCAAAATATGGAAAGTAGCCAGAAGGCTCTGATGGATAAGCTTAACGCTCTCTTAGCCGTATAGTCAAACCTTGCTCCAAGAACTATGCCTGAACCCGCAGCTGTTATAAAACGAGAAAATTCCTCAGTTTCTGGTATAAATGGAAGAAACAGAAAACTGCTGCGAAAAAGAGTAACAATAGAAGCCATGGGACTCAACATGGAAGGAAATAAGAGTACGCCGCTTGCCGCAAGGCAACCAACTCTGAACTTGAACCAAGAGGCAAAGACCCCGCAAGAAGACATAGCTATGGACCTCTCCAACTCAGAAGATGGAGAACAAGACAATCAGTTGGAAGAGAATGTCAGTGCATTCAATGATGCTAGGAACGTCCAAACTGCCCCAATCAGGCTAACTGCAAGCCAACGAGATCCCGTAGGAGTGGCTCTCCCAAAGGTAGGAGAGCCTAGGCTTCAACCCACTCGCTAAGACCGTTTGTAAAACCAAACACTTGGTGTAGTGGCTAACTGCCGCCCCCAGGATTACCGGACATCAAAGGCATACATAGCAAACATGTCAAACGGTTAATGGACGAGAGTAAAAACAGGAGAAATGGATAATGGGGATCTGCACCAAGTCGAACTCCCTTTATTGATGAAATCTTAAATGAGAAGTATCCGGAAAAATTCACAATTCCAACCATTCCATCCTATGACGGGACAAAGGACCAAAAACCCCATTTGTACTAGTACAGTTGTCACATGGATGGAGCTAATGCCTCGGAAGCCGTTCGGTGCAGGTGTTTTCCCATCTTTCTTGAAGGAATTGCGTCTATGTGGTTCACTAGGTTTCCGCCAAGATCTATCTATACCTTTGACCAACTAGCAACAAGGTTCTTTGATCAGTTCAGGCTCCATACCGCGCAACCAAAAGATGCCATGTCCCTATCCGGATTGTTCCAAGGACGCAACGAATCACTGAAATCCTTCATGAACCAGTTCAATACCGGGGTGACAGAAGTAAGCAACCCAAACGAGGACATGGTTTTTATGGCGTTAGTCCATGCCATTCACCCGAAGACTAAATTCGGAAAGTGGATTAAGATGAAGCAAACTACCACAAGGAAAGACTTCAATTATAAACAAGTCAATACTTAAGATTGGAGGAAGAGCAGGAGCTGGAAAGGAAGTCTATTAGTGTGCAACCGATGAACATCGGACATAGTGACGTAACAATGAATCAAAACGCGCACATGTATTGGAACTACTGAAGGAGTCACAGGGAAGGATGGAAATCAAAAGAGAAAGAATCAAAACTCCAATAAAAGAAATGGTAATGGCAACAATAGAAGGCTTAAATTGTTCAGACCCGAAGACTATACCCCTCTAAATGATACTCTAGAAAATATTTATCTTGCAACACAGGGGACTGAGGAATATAAAAAAACCCCTAGGAAGGAAGCAACTTAGCAGCAAAAATGCTCAGGAAAGTTCTGCCGCTTCCATGAGACTCATGGTCATAACACAAACGAATGCCGCCGACTGAAGAATCTCATTGAAGAATTGATCCAGGAAAACAAACTCCACCAGTACGTGAGAGTCACAGAACCCTATCCAACACGCGGCTCCTCAACCTCCTAGAGAACGAAGGAATCAAGCGGGAACTAGGGATGAAGGGTCCAAACGAACTGAACAAAGACTTATTATTGGAACAATTTCTGGGGGTCTACACCCCACGCAAAGAAGCTGGGGGGGATGGAGGGATATGCAAGTTCACTCATGTAATACATAAGAATCTAGTAACCAAGTAAATTTCAATCTAGATCTAACTTTTGCACTGGCGTATGCATATGAATACAAAGGATTGCAAAACCATTTAAAAATCATTTTAAAACCTTTAAAATTAATTCATAGACACATATAGAAGTGTGGTTAAGATCAAAAAAAGTTTTAAAGTCAAAATCATATCAAAAACATCTTTTTTATCTATATAAACATGCATAGTAGAGTGAGAGGTCAAGAACCACTCGCCAAATACCCAAAATACCAATCTTTCCTCTTAGATCCGAAGTAGACAGCAAAGGAAAAAGTTCAAATCAGCAAAAATAATAATCTCTAGCTTCTATATACTAGTCACTCCTCTAATCAATGATTTGACTCAGATTAGTAAGGAAAAACGTGATTTTTGATGAAACTTGGGTTAATGGCGGTTTAGAACTATTTTGGGGAAGATGGAAATAACATACATCAGTTCCTGAAGCCTCCCCTTAGCATAAATTTCGAAGTGGGCTAGTGGGCCAAAGCACGGGCTTAGTTAATTACCCACTAAAATAGCCAACAGTAGCCAAAACTTAAAACAACTATAACATTCAAACAATAAGTCTGTTTCTCTATTATGACCACTCTACGGAATGAGAAATCATCATCCTAAAGCAATGAAAGTAGCTTGAGATCCTAATTCGACTTCTATCAAAAGTTATAGTCCAAACAATATTTTTAGGGTCAAAATGGTCACATAGAAATTCAAAAAAAATCACAGATGTGAAAATGTCCCTAAGAATCATTTCCTAAAATTTTAGAGTCATACAACCTCATATGAATAAATTAATCATATTTTACGATTCTCCGATACGTAAAACACAAGTCGTTACAGTCCCCTTTAGGAATTTCGCCCCCGAAATCCCCAAATGAATCAAGGAATTGTCAATCATAAATATCGCCTATGCCTATCAATCATGCGCAACCATCATATAAGCAATCATGCAATCAATAACAGAAGCAACCCTATCCGAGTATGCAAGATACTACACTACTCTATATGATATCAGAGGTGAAAGTAAATGCGATAAACGATAGGTTTTGCCATGCAAAGAGCTTCAAATATGTTGTCCTCATGCTCCCCTCGGTTTCCTAAGTGCAATCATCTCCACTTTCGTCCCATTTAACCTTCACTGACTCCACCGTCTTCCTCCTAAGCTCTTTTGTATCATGTTCAACAATATGAATCAGCCTACGAGGTCTTAAAGCTTCTTATTCAATCTCGATATCATCTAGTTGATCCTCTGTAATGAGTCATGCACAAACTTCCGCATGTGAGATACGTGGAAGACATTGTGCACACCCACCATTTTCTAAGGATAGTCGACCCTATATGCTAGGTTCCCAACCCTCTCTGTTATCGGAAAAGGACCTACGAATCCTGATGCCAACTTCCCCTTACTATCGAATCGAATAACACTTTTCAAAGCATAAATCTTCACGAACACCATATCGCCAACATAAAACTCAAAAATCTCTACGACTCCTATTAGTGTAGCTTTCCTACCTATCCTGAGTAGCTTTCATTCGCTGTCGAATGATCTCTATATTTTTCGAGGTTTCTCTAATCATACTTAGCGCGAGTATCAGTTTCTCGCCTGCTTCCCACTAACACAAAGGATCATTACACGATCGGTTATACAATGCTTCATATTGTGCCATACCAATACTAGACCGATAGCTATTGTTATATGCAAACTCTACTAAATGCAAATGGTCATCCCACGAGCCTTTGAAATCAAGTATGCAAGCCCACAAGAGACCCTCCAATATATGATACGCTCTCTCAGTCTGCCTATCCTTTTGCATGTGATAAGCTATACTAAGATGTTGCTTGATACCCAATGCCCCTTGAAAGCTCTTTTAGAACACACTAATGAATAACGGATCTCGGCCGCTCACAATTCTCTTCGGCACACCATGAAATCGTACAACCCATTTCACATATAACTCGACCAGTTTGGCTGCCGTTCTACTTGACTTGATGGGTATTAATATGGCTCTCTTGGTCAATCGATAAACTATGATCCAAATTTTATTATACTCTGCTCGAGTCCTAGGCGGTCCTTCAATAAAGTCCATTGATACTTTCTCTCACTTCCATTCGAGAATTTCAAGTGGTTGCAACAACCCACTTGGCTTCTTCTACTCTGCCTTCACCAACCAGAATTTCATACATTTCGAGATGAATGTCCCAACATCCTTCTTCATCCCCTCCCAATAATAGGACTGTTTCATATCACGGTACATCTTATTACCATCAGGATGCATGGTTAACCTAGAATAGTGGCACTCTCGTAGCACCTCATCTCGAAATCCATCAACATCAGGAATAAACAGTTTCCCATCCTTACGGAGCCAACCTTCTCGGTCGGGTTTGTATTGCATTATATCATCAGGCTCTACTCCTCCTTCAATTTTCACCATGATCTCTACTAGTTTAGCATCGCGCCTTTAACTAGTAATGATCCTCTCAATTAGAGTAGGTCTGATAGTCAAACTCATCAGCATCTATAGCTCTAACTCTCAATGGCGCCTAAAGTCATAGCCGACAATATACTCCAACTATTTCCATGCCATAAACATCGCTCCCAAACTGGCATGTCCTCTACTCAATGCATCAGTGACTATATTTACTTTACCAGGTGTAAAAGAAATGCTGAAATCATCCGAAGCCAAGAAATCCAACCATCACTGGGGGCAAAGGTTGAGATCCTTCTGGGAGAAAAGACACTTTAAGGACTTATGATCCATAAACAACTTGAACCTTTCTCTTAATAAGTAGTGCCTCCAAATATTCAAAGTAAACACTATAGCCGCCAACTCTAGATCATGAGTAGGGTACTTCTCATGCATTTTCAGCTATCGATTAGCGTAGGCGACAACTATTCCCTTCTGCGTCAACACCGTACCTAATCTAGTGCCATAGGCATCTATGTATACTATTAGTTCCTCATTCCCACTCAAAATGGTCAATACCGGTGCACTCACCAACCTCTCCTTTAGACATACAAACCCGTGTTTACATTTTTCTTCCAAATGAAAGTCTGATTCTTCTTCGTTAAATTGGTCAATGGTGCTACTACCTTCGAGAAGTCCTTGATAAAATATCTATGGTATCTCGCTAAATCTAGGAAATTCCTCACATCGGTAGCATTCTTAAGTTGGTTTAAATCCTGAATCACTACCACCTTTGCAAGATCTATTGCGATGCACTACTCTGAGACGACATGACTCAAGAACCTCACATCTTTCCTCTAGAAGTGACACTTTGAAAACATTGCTTTCAACCTATGCTTTCTAGCCACCTCAAACACAGTCCTCAAGTGTGTCTTGTACTCCTCCTCTGTCTCAGAATAGATCAAAATATCATCTACGAACACAAGCATGAACTTGTTTAGGTGATCCTTGAAGATGTAGTTAATGAGATCAACAATGTATACCAGAACGTTAGTTAGCCCGAACAACATAACCAACCACTCATAAAAACCAGACAACGTAGGAAACGTGGTGATCGACACACTCTCTTTTGCTACTCTAAATTAGTGAAATCCTATCGCGAGATCCAATTGACAGAACACCTTCGCAACATGTAGCTGGTCAAATAAGTCAAAATACATGGGAGTGGATACTTGTTCTTCTTCGTCAGCTTATTCTGCTCACGCACATACAACCTCAGAGAATCGTCTGCCCTAGTGGCGAATACTACAGGTGCATCCTACCCAAATATGATCCTACGAATGCGCAACAACCCTCTTTATTCCATACATTGATTGAATTAGTAACTACCTTGAGTAGAATTTTGTAATAATTATTCTGAGAATAATAATTGGGATATAAGATTTTAATTAATTATGATTAGACAAATTGCATATTTTGTGTAATTAAAGGAGATAAAGTTGTTTTGAAATGTCTTATTTAAATAAATGGAAAATTGGAGAAATAATAATTATTTTAATTAAATAAATATTATGATTTTATTACAATATAAAATGTAAGATGGAATTATTGTAAAATTTCAACAAGTGCTTTAAAATGTAAATTTCTCTTTTGTAATCATTTAATTGAATTATAATTTTAAATAGGAAAAATGAGAATTTAATTAGAGTTAAATTGGTTTATAAACTAAAATGAATACATTTTTTGGGAATATGAAAAGTTAGTTTTATTCTTAAGTTTATAGCCAAATAGAGTTCAGAAGCCTTTAGAAAATTTATACAATGCTTGGTTAAATAAATAGAAAGTTGCTTGTTGTTTTAAAGGATAAGTAAAATTCTTTATAATAAAAGAAAGGTAATAAAAGGTTTATTGGGTCAAGACAATTTACAAAGATAACAAAAGAAACTTTCTTTCTCATTCACTAAGTCAGTACGTATACCGCTCAAAAAATTAGAAACAGAGAACAAAATACTCTTTCTTCCTCTTTGAAAAAGTTAAAAAATCTCCTCAAAACAAATTCAAATAAATCTCTAGAAATTCATGTAAATTCAAGGTAGGTCTATCCTATCTATCTCTAGCCTTTAGAACTTTCAATTTCTGATTTTGGTTAGTATTATGATCCTTGTTGCCTTGTTTGTAAATTGGCTGTTTTAGGGTTTTGCAAAAGTTAGAGAAGAAGGTTGTTGTAGTTGTTGATTTGTATTAGCTAAGGAGAAAGGTGAGAATTTGCACTCACAATTATCTCTAAAATATGAACTGCATGTTATTATTAATTGAATCTAAGTAGAATTGTTGTCATGTTGCCTAACCTCTTTGTTTGATGCTTATTTGGTTTTATAGTAAACTAAAACTTGAAACCCTATAGAAAATACAAATTTTAGTGTTTGATTTATTGCTTATGGTTGCATACTAGTTCCTTGTATATATGTACTACACTGAAATTGCACTCCTAAAAGATGATAAAACACTTCCTGAGATTGTCAGAAAGATCGCCTGAGATTGGATGCAAAATCTGGAGCGGATCTCCAGAAAAGTTCGCGTCATCTGTGGACTGGTAGGGTCTACCGGTGCATTGGTCGCAAACCGAACTAGAGTATTCGCTCTATATTTTTACCCTGTTTGCGATATATATGGTTTTGATGATTTTTGTTTGTTTCCTTGGCTTTAAATATAGTATATAAACTGCTTTAAAGGGTATGATACATTGGTTTGATAAAAGGAAATTATTATTACATGTATCGTTTTACAAAAGTGTTTTATAAATTGATTTCAAAGGAGGAATTTATAATCTATAGTTGTGTGTGTGTATATATATATATATATTATTTTAGCTCTAAAAATAATTTCTAGCTTATATAAAACCATATTAGTATTTTATTTCAAATGCAATAGAATATTTTATCAAAAAGGGGAAAACAAACTATTTTGTATGTGATTTAAGTGATGAATATTGTGGAATTTAGCTTTTAAGCTAAGCAAATATTTTTCTATGACATGAGAACTATATTTAGACAATTTAGTAAGAATAACTGGTTATGGGACATTAATTATCACTTTATTGCTTAACTATATGACTTGTTTGCATAGTGTTTGTGTGTAGTGAAATTTACTAATTAATAGCAAATACTTGAGCAACACCCAGTGATTATGGGACACAGGTTTTACTTCGATAATTACTATTAAAAGAGTATGTGACAATATGAGATTAAATAATATCTTGGAGATGCTAGTTATTGCATAACTCGTTATATTTGCCAGTGCATTCGTTAGCTTGACCGTGTAGGCTAGTTATTCGACCTAGTGGCTTGACGACAAAGGTCGCACCCCGAGTCATGGTATTCGTTTTAGTTTCTAGCCCTATACCACTGAGCCACTAGTCTATACCGTAGGTTATATTCGATATCATAACACTTACGTCGTCCGTTAGCAGGCATGGCACCTTAATAGTGCGATTTTAAGTTGAACACATGTTATGGATATCCGGTACCAATGGACTGTAGGAGTTTAGTGGGCTAAACTCCTAGAGCTTTTCTTATCAGTCTCCCCTTGGAAGGGAGTAATTCACACTAATAATATTTTATTGGTTAAGATAATTAGTGTGATGTTAGCAACTGACCAAACTGCGAGTGTGGTATTAGCAACTGACCAGACAGCTAGTGTGGAGTTAGCGACCGACCAAACCGCTAGTGTGCTGTTAGTGGCTGACAAATCGCTAGAGTGGTGTTAGCGACCTGAACAAACCACTAGAGTGGTGTTAGCAATCGACCAAACTGCTAGTGTGGTGTTAGTGACCGACTAAGCTGTCAGTGATTCTGTATTTGTGTATTCGAGTAACTATTTCTGCGTATTCTTCGTAGCATTTTATGTTGGGTATGAATTCCCTTTTGGTTCTTAGAATATTTTGATATGACAGCACCATATTTAAGATGATAGTCCATGAGTGACTCGATACGATTTTATGACATAGTGTGATTTGTTTTGGTTTTATTGATTTAAAAAGGCTATGTATGAATCACCATAATTGTGTATGATAGTCTAGAAAAGACTTGAGTATTGTCGAGATCATTTGTTTCTTAAGTATTGTTGGATATATCTTATTGAATTTGATATCTTTATTATTGAGATCTCACCCTTTGATATTTAGAGATAGTCTAATCTGGGTGTTATTTTATGTTCCGGTCAGACCGAGACATTTCAAGTATTAGGACTTAGAGACAATGGATGTTGGACTAAATATGAGGATAAAGTGATATATGTATTCTATGTCATTAAAATATTGGAAATTGATGTATTTAGTATTTGTACAAGATATCGACTTTTGTGATCATGTATATTTAAGATGTGTTATAGTTTATATCCATATTTAAATTATGTGATTTTAGTCTTCTATTTTGTAGACTCGCTTATTTATGTACACTCAAGTCTATATATAATATTTTCCGCTGTGTTATCTGATTCTGTGTTCTGTATTGTATTTTATATTGATCTAAAAAAAATTGTATCCATCATGTGTATTGCTTTGTGCCGATACCATTCACGTCAACTATTCAGTTTAGATCTCCAAATTTTGGTAAGAAAGACATGATGGTGTTAGCCTAAGGGAATATTCATGTTTGGTTACTCTTAAAAAACTTCATTCTCTGTATTATTAGACGGTATTACTTAGTAATACTCTTTAGTAATATAGGAATAAAGGCAGGGCATCACGGATTGGTACCTAAGTTATGTTTTAGAACAATATAGAATATAGGATACACGAACCTTGACCTAGATAGACTTAGTGTCCCATCCCTTGGAGTGTAAGGGTAGAATATAGAATTTGTTTCCTATTTATGTTAGGAATACAGATGATTATTTGGGAAATGATCATCAGGACGTATTTGAAAAGTTTTGTAATGCTATACAAATTATTGCTATGAAAGTTTTTACCCAATATTAGAACTTAATTTTGTCAAATATAAGGTTTAATGATAGTTTAAATTAGGCCTTGGATGGCTTAGGATTGGATTGTTTGTGTACTGATCTACTAATGATCAGAGTTGCATAGCGGGAACAAATAAGCTGTTTTGCACTGAGCACATTTATTATTTATTCTTGTGTGTATGACTGTTGGTTGATTAATGTTGGATGTTCTGAAATTTTAAGTAATTGTTTAAAGTTAATATAGAGAGGGAATCATCATTTAGAATTAAAAACCTACTCAATATTTATAATAAGGACTTATTGTGTCTTCAACGGTGTAACCGCCGTAAGAAATATTGAAAAGTTGAATTTGTGTAAAATAAATTTTTAATTCATATGTATTATTAACCAAAGGTTAAGACGAATAAAAATTTTGATGATTCTTGAAGTATTTATGAATGAATGGATGCATTGTAGAATGGGTATTAGTAAAAAATTACTTGGATGTAAGTAATTGAGATTTGTAGGAAGAATTTTAATAAAAGAGGCATTCGTTTAAATTAAAAATCTTTATAATAAAAGATAAGCATATGAGTGAAATTTTATTTTCTATTTTAAGGCAAGCAGATATTTTGAATAGAAATAAAATATTAAAAGATATATGTATATCATATGGGAATTAATTTTTGTGTAGAAAAAGCCCATTGAGTGCTTTAAGAATTCTGGTTGATGCGCCTAATCTACGTTGTCGATAGAATTTCCTAAACACTAGGATGAGACAACCGAACATAGTATTTTGAGCTAAAAATATTTAAAGTATGATAAATAATTATGAAAGAGTGATAAATATAAAGAATAATGTTTTGGAAAAATGCATATTATATACATATGTGATAATTTTTAAAGGAGCGTCTTAAAGATGGAAAATATTTTGGAAACTGTCTTAGTAAATATTTCCAAAAGAAAACTACAATTAGAATGAAAAGAGTTTCTATGTAAATTTGAGAATTATATTATTTGATATTTGAGAAATTGTTTATGCTCTTGTATAAAATGTATGCTTAAATAAATTAAGTATGTTACTAGGGTTGATTAAATATAACCATTATGGTTTAGGTAAGTGCTAAAAGTAAGTATATAATATTTATGAAAGGAAGATAGTATTTTGAAATAAGTCGAATATTAGGAAGGATAAAGTGGAAAATTTGGAAAAGTGTTTCGGAAGAAAATTGATATTTTATAGAAATATGTAATTATATTTTGGAAGAAAGTATCACGTGATATTTTGAAAATTAAAATGGAGTATTCAAAAATGAGAAAATGCATTTTTTAGAAGACTAAAGAATAGCTTGAAAGGATAGTTTAGTGATTCGTGAATAATTGTGAAATTTATAGATTTAATTGCATCGATGTATGTTAAATAAATTTTGTGTGATAATTTTGATAACAGTGCATATTAGACTGTGTTGAACTAAATTTTAGAATTTATAATTGAATAAGGTATGAAACGTTATAGAACTTATTTATAGAAATTTCCATTATGAGTGAAGTTTGAAATGAAACTATAATTCATTTATAAGTGTAATAAATTATTGAAAGTTGGATACTTTGAATTGTGAATAAAAAGTTATTTCTCTTAAATTATTGAAATTTGAGTATACTATGTGAAAAGTTTATGAAAAGAATTTGTAGAGAAAAATAGTATTGTGTATATAGATATATTGTTGCCAAAATAAAATTTTGAGTTATTAAGTATAGAAAGAAATCCTTTGGGTTTATATAAATGTATAGCTTCTTAATAGAAGCTGTTTTTTTTCATTAGGTAAATTTAAAATATAGAAATTTAACTTGAAAGAAAGTAAATATTGAATTTTTAGAAATTTACTGTTTATTAAAATGGATTGATTGAGAAATGAAATTTGGTTAATATAATCTAAATGGTGAAGTAGTAATACTCGTATGGAAGAAATCTAAATGGTGAAGTTGTAAGTAACATCTGGAGTGATCTTATGTCAGGGGTGGGAAGAGCTAATGTCAGCAATGTCAGTACTAATGAATGGGAATGCTTGTTCAAGGAGACAAATGTGAAGGAAGGTAAAACAAGGGCAAATAACTTCATTCTAAAGATTTTTTTATGGGAGGTTTGGCATAAGAGAAATACTAAAATCTTCCAACCGTGCAAAAGAAATCTGATTTGCAGTTGAGAAATCCGATAGTGCAAAACATAAGATGGAGATTAAAGGCAGTTAAGTTTGCTTTTGACCCTGGTATCTTAGCTGCCTTCTCATAAGCAATTGCTTGCTTTGTTTGTTTGGCTAAGTGTCCCTCCCCCCCATGTTTTCCCTTTTCTTTTTGGTGTTTGTGTGTTTTTCTCTTCTTCGTGTATTGGTGCACCATGTTCCTTCTATCTACTTTTTTATTTTTTCTACTCGGTCTACAGGTCATTCATGTTTGGTATGTTCTCCTTCTTTTTTGTATTTATTTTGGTTGTTTCTTCTTTGGTGTATCAATAAAATGGTAGGGGTCCATTCAACCCCGTCGGCTTTGCCAAAAAAAGGAAATCTTTAAATTCTTTTACATCCTCACTAGAGAATAATGAAGGAGTTAAGCATCTTAAACTCTTATAAGAAATGTGAACTATTTGTGTAAACCTTATTTTTCATTTCAGAAAAAAAGGAAAAGTAATTTTGTAAATTTTATTTTCAAAGTTAAAAGAATCTATTATATTAGTGAAACTTATTTACAAGTAGTAGATAAAGGAGAAAATTCAAGGTTAAATTGTTGGGAAGAAAATATTTTAGAAAGTAAGGGATTTAAGACCAAAAGAGTTTTCTTAAAATCGGAAATTGAAAATTTTATAAATTAGACAATTTGAAAACTTAGGATTGTTAAAAAAGGGATAATCCATTTTAGAAGGGTAATTATTGATTAATGAAAAATAATTGGAAAGTGTAGTTATATCTTTTTAAGTAAATTCACTTTGATAAATAAACGATAGAACTTTGGTAGAAAACCATTGTATAAAATGTAAAGAAAAACTAAAGAATAAAAACCACACTTGAAATAATATTGAGATTTTATTTTAATGTGATAAATACAAAGAGATGAGTAGTATTTAAATTGGTTCCTAAATAAAAAATGTGTGGTTTGAAAGTGAGTTATGAAGAGATTATTCTTTTATTTTATTGTAAAGATTAAAGTACAATAATAAAGATATTTGTGTAAAATAGAAGTGTTGTAGCTTAATTTTAGAATTTATACTGAAGAGAGTAATAAGAGGAAGTGTTTTGAAACTTTGAAAAAACAATTGGAAATTTTATTAATAAGAGTGTTGAGTTTATAAGTTATTAAATTTCAATAATTAAATTGAAATTTAACATCTTTGAATTGAGTTCGTATTACTCAACGTTTAAATTTTCAAGATAAGAAATTGATTCGAGGGGAATAAAAATCTTCAAATATTTTGAAAGAAAAGGAGATCTTTGAAACCTTGATTCAATGATTTATAAACTGGGTTTAAAATTTATTGGAGGTAACCAAAAGATTTGGAATTTTAAATACAATAATGTTGGTTGTGAATGAATGAATAAATTGTTATGATAGTTTTGGGTGTTGTACATTCTTCGGAATATATACTTCGTACCTTAGAGTTTACTCCGAAGTTTTTCAAAAAATTTGGACACTTGGAAAATAGTTTAATTGATTGCGTTATTGTGATATCTTCTAAATGAGTTTGTATAAAACTCATAGTCCGTAATAATAAATAATGGACAAGGAAGATAGCTCTAAGTTGGAGTAGCCATCGATATAAAGGGTCTAATAGATATCTTAGATTGTTCTATTTATGCTTGTTGGGTCAAAATAGATCCCAATTCTTGCAAAATCAATTGGGTAATTTAGAGCTTTCCGAATTTTTTGGTTAGAAACAATTTTTGGATATGGAATTGTTTTATGGTTGAATGTTATGTTATTATGGATTACTTATAGTAATCTATTTTATTTTAAGCTTTTCTTTGAAATCAAATTGCGAGGACGCAATTCTAAAAGGGGGGGAGTTCTGTAACAACACTGTTTATTCCGTACCTTGATTGAATTAGTAATAATCTTGATCCTAATTTTGTAATAATTATTTTAAGAATAATTGTGGGAATTTAAGATTTTAATTAATTAAGATAAGAAAAAATGTGGCTATTGTTGTAACACCCCGATATTTTATGGGAAATATAATTAAAAACAAATTAAAAGCGCATTTGGTACAGTGGTAAAGGCGCATGTTGACTTCCTTAGTGACTAGGGATCAAGTCCCATTGTCGCCCAAAATCTGGGGCGATGTTCTTTTAGCTGGTTTTCCAGCAATTTTCCAATGTATTTCAGCGTTGTTTCTGATCGGCTTCCTATTCGCTCCAGTGATGTAATAGCATGAGATGGCTAAATTTTGTTGGTTGAGTGATGTGTATGGGCTAGAATGGATAACCGTTAAGTGTATGAAAGAACCAGATTTAATCTAAAATAATTTAATGGATTATATTCACTCAAACAATCTATAAATAAACCATCTAACCTAAACCTAATCTCTTATCCAGTCGTCGTCATAATTCTACAGTAAAATTAGTATATATTATTCTTCCTCCTTTTCTCTACTAAATAAACAAATCTCTACCAAATTAAATTATCTAAACATATATTCAAGCAATTTGGGGAATTTAGAAGAATCAAAGGGAGAAAGATTAAAGCAAAGCTTTTTTCAAATTAATGCAAGCTCAAGTGCCAAGTGAGTGGGAATTAATATGAAATAGAAAAATAAAGTAGTTCAATTTCAGTTCTTTTCTGGCATGTTAATATGAATTAATTTCTGTTTTTAATTGAGAATAGATGTAAATTATTGCAACTTCTTCTTCTTCTTCCACTTTTCAAATCCAATTCATGTTTGGTTTAAAATATGGGACATATAAATTGTCTATTCACTTTTTATGGCATAAATAAGATTGAAATTTATGTAAATTATTGTATCTTCTTTTACTTCCACTTATCAATTCTAATTCATGTTTGGGTTGAAATTTGGAACAAACAAATTTTTATTCACGTTTCATGGCGTAAATAAGATTGGTTTAATTAAATTGAATTAGAATTGTTATTCAATTTCTAATGGTAGAACAGGTTAGTTGAATAAATTCAAAATATGTTGCTTGAATAAAATGATTTTGATTGATATAATTACATTATTTTGAATATGGCTTTGGAACAAAATTGGGAAGTCTAATTGGCATAATTGTTTGTTTCATATGTGGCCTAAAAATGTAAAAGTGGAATTTTGTGTAATTAAGTGGTTTGTGGCTATTGGATAAAAAATTTGTACAGATTAAATCGCTAAAAGGAGAACGTAAATTAGGGTGGAAAAAAATGTAAATTAAATGGACCCGAAAGGCTAGTGTAAATCTGTAACAAAATGGCATAAAAATTACAAACAAACCATACGGACTGAACATACGTGAAATTGAAATACTATTTATGTAAGAAAAAGGGAAATTTTGAAATAACCAAATCGGATGTAAAAATGGACTAAAGCAGATTAATGGAAATAAACAGTATGTAAACTGTAATGGTAAAATTAATTAATCTGGAAGCTATTTGGTTGGCAGACTTTGTAAAGGTCTGGATAGGTGTTTCATGCGGTAAGACCAAATTATAGTTTTGGCTGTATGTACTTGGAGCGGGCAAGTAGGTTCGCAAGGATGTTTGTTACCTTTCATAGGTTGCTAGTACATAGGATAGATAACATCCGCAATCGTAGGCTTCTTCTGGCAGATCGATGCGGACGGAACAGGACAAGTGTGCTCCGACGTAGGCTTCTTTAGGCAAATCGTTGGAGGATTTTGCGTAGCCGACCTAGCTTCGGGCGCTCTTTTGGAGGAACGACACTTTGGATAGGGGCAAGTCCACGTTGATGACCGAGGAGATAGGAGGATAGGAGTCCAGTTTGGCGGAGCCTAAGCGCCACTTCGGGGTCCTGCAGGGTTGTTTGAGGTGGCGCCGGTCACACGTAAGAGACATAGTCATAGTGCACGAGTGAAGAGCCCGACTTTCATGTTGTAGCACGTGGATAGGTAAGGACAGCAGGTCCTACAAGCCGATTGACGTTTAGTGTATCTAAGAAGGATTCACTAAATTATATTATTCACCTCTGCGATATCCGGGGAAGACCTGAAATTAAACTGTTTTATTCTTTCTGCTTCATTTTATTTCTCATTCACCAAACTTTATGTCTGACCCATTCCTATTTTCCCCAAATCACAGGAGGGCAGGTCTAGGTTGCAGTTCTTTGCAGCTTGGAGGGTCATTGGAGCAGTTGTTATCTTCAGCTTTTGTTTCTTTTGTTTCATGTACTTCATTTCTCTTTTCCATACTTCACTCTATATATGGGGTCCTATATTATGAACTTTGTTATGTTTTATGATTTGGTGGAGACTGCTTGGTACTTTTGGTTTTAGAAATAAATTTGGGATAATGTTGCTTTTAATGAAGCTGTTTTGCTATTAATTTATAATTAGTGAAAGTTTTATTCCGCTGTATTATTTTAATCATTTTATGTTGTTGTCTTAGTCTCTGTGTTATGTTATGGATTTTTATTTCACCTAACCACCCGTGCTTCTAGTCATGTCCGATTTTCGGGGTGCCTAGAGGGGCGGGGTGTCACTATTGTGTAATTAAAGGAGATAAAGTTGTTTTGAAATGTTCTTATTTAAATATATGGAAAATTAGAGAAATAATGATTTTGCTAATTAAATAAATATTATGATTTTATTACAATATAAAATGTAAGATGGAATTATTGTAAAATTTAAATAATCGTTTTAAAGTGCAAATTTCTCTTTTATGATCATCTGATTGAATTATAATTTTAAATAGGAAAAATGAGAATTTAATTAGAGTTAAATTGGTTTATAAACTAAAAAAATACATTTTTGAAAATATGAAAAGTTAGTTTTATTCTTAAGTTTATAGCCAAATAGAGTTCACAAGCCTTTGGTAAATTTATACAATGTTTGGTTAAATAAATAAAAAGTTACTTGTATTTTGAAAGAGAAGTATAATTCTTTTATAATAAAAAGAAAGGTAATAAAAGGTTTATTGGGTCAACCCCATTTACAAATATAACAAAAGAAACTTTCTTTCTCATTCTCTAAGTCGGTACATATATTACTCAAAAACTTAGAAACAGAGACGAAAAAAATCTTTCTTCCTCTTTGAAAAAGCGAGCAAATCTCCTCAAAATAAATTGATATAAATGAAAATGTGTCCGTGTTAATATAGTACACACGGATTGTGTAATATGATGTATAACACACAAATATATGATTAATCACAGATAATAGAAAATTCAGTAAAATAGAAAAATCACACCAGAGATTTTTATACTGGTTCGGAGCACCGTCCTACGTCCAGTCCTAGACTTCTATCTGGATTTTCACTACCAACTACCTCGCTTCACCCGGAGGAACAGGTTTACAACACCCGAATAGCCGAACGGGATTTCGTGCCTCTTACAACACCGAGGACTTCAACAAAAACAAATACAATTGCCGTTGACAACTTGTGCTCTTGATAACACGGATTTGTCACTTGTAGTACACCCTTCCTATAATCTTATCCTCAAAATATGTGAATGATGTTTGTGAAGATTGAAGGAAGTATATTACTTATTGAATCAAAAGATATGAAATAATTTCAATGATTCAATAAGCAATTGAAATATTTGAGAGCTTTTAGAATGCAAGAGTATTAAGAAAGTAAGATCAGAAATTAGAGCAAGAATTTTTAATTCATTGGTTTAGAATCAATGATTTAGACGTGTTTATATAGAGAATAAATGGTTGTAACTCTTTGTGAAGAGTAGCCATTAATAGAAATGATCATTGATGAAAGGTAAGAGATGCAACTATTGGTGAAAGAAGTGTCTTTTGGGAAAGGTTGCTCTTTGTTTAAAAACGGTCGACAGGTCAAAAAATGGCTAGTAGACAGGATTTCAAATATATAGACGTTATGTGCATGTGTGCACGTTCATTGTGCATTTTACACAGAAACGGTCGACCGCCTGGTTTAATACCGGTCGACCGGTCCCTGTAAAATTGCACAATGAATGTTCAATGCCATTCAAACGTATATATATCGATTATATTGAGGTGCATGATTATTTGAGGATAGATTTTAACAAGTTTAACACTATTACAACATCAAATAATCAACCTATAATCTAGAGTACCATATTTAGCTCTTTTGTGCCTCTTTATAGCCATGATGTCTTCTTTTTGTCGATCGCCTTTATTTCTTTATCAAAAATCAAAACTTCGTAGAATCTGTGACTCAACATTCTCCCCCTTTTTGATTGATGACAACATATATCTGAAGTTCTGAATCTCCCCCTGAATATGTGATCTCCCACTGAGATTTTGTCTGTATTCTTTATATATATATATATATATATTCCTGCAGATAATTGTTAGCACTTTCTCCCCCTTTTCATCGACAAAAAGGAGTAATAGATAATGGAATAATAAAGGAATGTAACAACCAGAATATCCATGCATAGCAAAACATAACATATCCAAGCAAACCAAAGTATCATACACACCATAAAATCATACGAATAAAAGTAACGACACTATTTAGTACAAGTGTCGAATGATGTTTAAAGTAGTAAACCAAAATATAGAGATAGAAAACAGAATCTAGGATGAATCAGATGCTGTCTCCTCTTTTCTTAAGTGGGACCTGCAAAAAATATAATTAAGACCATGGTACCCACTTTTTATGGGGTCCTAAGAGTTAGATCTTAGGAATCCAAACCCATACGGGTCCGGTATCCCCTTTATATACATAATTAGAATTATAATGCACAGTATTCATGAATTGCTGAATATATTTGTTCCTAATCAAATTGTTATTTGTTTTAGGAACCCATATTTTGATAGTCTTGACATTTTTCTTCTGAAATTTCACAATTGGTTTTGGTTTGGAATATAATAAACTAAGATTCTTCTTAGCTTCAGTCTTTTGTATTTTCTTCTTCCTTTCATTACCAAGATGTTTCTTGGTTTCTTGTTTCTTATATCCCAAACCTTGTTTATTTGATGCAGATTGTGAATTTTCAATAATTGTTTTCAAATTTTCTCGACCTTTGTTAAAGTTAGAAACATTTTGAGTAATGTCATCAAACTTTGTTTGTAAACTAGCTTTTTCTAGGTCTAGAATTTTGACTTTTGCCTTAAGCTCATGATTTTCAGTAGTGAGAGCATTATTTTTCTCTTTTTGAGCTTCTATTTCTCGACTCAAAAGAGATAGTTGAGAGTCAACATTAGATGATGATTCTTGAATTTTTTCAAGTTCTTCTTCTAATATTTTCTTCTCATCTTTTAACATATCTCGTTCAAACTCTGCTCTACTTAAATCTACTTTGACTACTTTTAATTGACGTTTTATGTCTTTATATTTGACTATCAATTCAGCATTAATATCAAGTAATTCATCAAATGAAGGAATTTGTACCTCATCTTCTGTTGCCATAAAACAAACATTAGCTTGTTCATTCTCCGAATCACTCTCACTTTCTGATGAAGATGAGTCTGAATCATCCCATGTTACTGAGAAGGCTCGTTTCTTTGACTTGTCCTTCTTATATTTGAATTTGTCATTTTCTGACTTCTTCTTTTGTTCAGGACAATCCTTCTGCATGTGTCCCTTTTTGTGGCAGTTGAAACATTCTATAGCGGATGAAGATGGTTTATTTGATCCAGGTTTCCTTTTGTTGTAACGACTGGCTTTTCGATATTTTAGGAATTTTTTGAATCCTTTTGCAATGAATGCCAGATCTTCATCTTCAGAATCTGATTCATTTTCATCTTTCTCAGCATGAAATGCTACATTTTTCTTTTCTTCTTTCTGTTCTTTTCTAGCCTGCAAATTTGCTTCATAGGACATTAGATTTCCTATCAATTCATCTGGCTTCATGACGGAAAGGTCATTAGCTTCTTCAATTGCTAATACTTTTCCTTCCTATTCACTATTCAGAGACTGTAGGACTGTTGAAACAACATCAAAATCTGAATATTTTTGCCCTAATCCGATAAGTGCATGATGAATAGTTTGAAACCTTGAATACATATCATTGATTGTCTCATTCGGTTTCATTTTGAAATTTTGAAACTGACTTTTCAACATGGCTATTTTGGCTTGTTTAACCTTGTTAGTACCTTCATGAGTGGTTTTCAGCGTTTGCCAAATTTGATATGCAGTAGTGCAGATACTAACATGGTTATATTCATTTTGGTCTAATGCACAAAACAACATATTTATTGCCTTTGCATTTACGGCTGCTGCCGTTTTCTTAGCCGTTGTCCATTCTGAATATTCAGTTGTTGGATTCACTATTTCTTTTTGGGTAGCATTCCAAGCATCATAGCTATTTGATTGCATAAAAAATGACATACGTGTTGCCCAATAACTATAGTTGAGACCGTTGAAAAATGGAGGTCTTTGTGTCGATTGACCTTCCATGTAAGTGGTGTTTTGAGTGCTAGTACTTGCGTTATTTGCCATATTACAAGAATATATCAAATAACTGTGTTACGGTTATATGATGACCGTGCTCTGATACCAAATGAAAATGTGTACGTGTTAATATAGTACACACGGATCGTGTAATATGATGTATACCACACAAATATATGACTAATCACAGATAATAGAAAATTCAGTAAAATAGAAAAATCACACCAGAGATTTTTATACTGGTTCGGAGCACCGTCCTACGTCCAGTCCCAGACTTCTATCTGGATTTTCTCTACCAACTACCTCGCTTCACCCGGAGGAACAGGTTTACAACACCCGAACAGCCGAACGGGATTTCGTGCCTCTTACAACACCGAGGACTTCAACAAAAACAAATACAATTGCCGTTGACAACTTGTGCTCTTGATAACACTGATTTGTCACTTGTAGTACACCCTTCCTATAATCTTATCCTCAAAATATGTGAATGATGTTTGTGAAGATTGAAGGAAGTATATTACTTATTGAATCAAAAGATATGAAATAATTTCAATGATTCAATAAGCAATTGAAATATTTGAGAGCTTTTAGAATGCAAGAGTATTTAGAAAGTAAGATCAGAAATTAGAGCAAGAATTTTTAATTCATTGGTTTAGAATCAATGATTTAGACGTGTTTATATAGAGAATAAATGGTTGTAACTCTTTGTGAAGAGTAGCCATTAATAGAAATGATCATTGATGAAAGGTAAGAGATGCAACTATTGGTGAAAGAAGTGTCTTTTGGGAAAGGTTGCTCTCTGTTTAAAAACGGTCGACAGGTCAAAAAATGGCCAGTAGACAGGATTTCAAATATATAGACATTATGTGCATGTGTGCACGTTCATTGTGCATTTTACACAGAAACGGTCGACCCTGGTTTAATACCGGTCGACCGGTCCCTGTAAAATTGCACAATGAATGTGCAATGCCATTCAAATGTATATATATCGATTATATTGAGGTGCATGATTATTTGAGGATAGATTTTAACAAGTTTAACACTATTACAACATCAAATAATCAACCTATAATCTAGAGTACCATATTTAGCTCTTTTGTGCCTCTTTATAGCCATGATGTCTTCTTTTTGTCGATTGCCTTTATTTCTTTGTCAGAAATCAAAACTTCGTAGAATCTGTGACTCAACAATAAATCTCTAGAAATTCATGTAAATTCAAGATAGGTCTATCCTATCTATCTCTAGCCTTAGAACTTTCAATTTCTAATTTGGTTAGTAGTGTGATCCTTGTTTCCATATTTGTAAATTGGTTGTTTTTGGGTTTAGCAAAAGTCAGAGAAGGAGGCTTTTGTAGTTGTTGATTTGTATTAGCTAAGGAGAAAGATGAGAATTTGCTCTCACAATTATCTCTAAAATATGAACTGCATGTTATTATTAACTAAATCCAAGTAGTATTGTTTACATGTTAATTAATCTCTATTGTTTGATGCTTATTTGGTTTTACAGTAAACTGAAACTTAAAACCCTATAGAAAATACAAGTTTTAGTGTCTGATTTGCTACTTATGGTTGCATACTAGTTCCTTGATATTGTATACATGTATTGCACTAAATTGCACTCCTAAAAGATTATAAAGCACCGCCTGAAATCATCAGAAAGATCGCATGAGACCAAATGTGAAATCTGGAGTGATGCTCTAGAAAAGTTCGCGTCAACGGTGGATCGGTAGGATCTACCGGTGCACTGATCGCGAACTGAACAGGAGCATTCGCTTCAGATTTTTACCCTTTTTTGATGTATTTTGTTTTGATGATTTTTGTTTGTTTCCTTAGCTTTAAATATAGTATATAAACCGCTTTAAAGGTGTATGATACATTGATTTGATAAAAGGAAATTATTATCACATTTATGGTTTTATATAAGTGTTTTATAAATTAATTTCAAAGACGAAATTTATAAAATATAGTTATATATATTATTTCAGCTCTAAAATCATTTCTAGCTTATATAAAACCATATTAGTATTTTATTTCAAAAATCTTAGTCTTAAAATGAAATAGAATATTTTATCAAAAAAGGGGAAACAAACTATTTTGTATGTGATTTAAGTGATGGATATTGTGGAATTTAGCTTTTAAGCTACGCAAATATTTTTCTAAGAGATGAGAACTATATTTAAACAATTTAGTAATAAAAGTGGTTATGGGACATTAATTATCACTTTATTGCTTAACTATATGACTTGTTTGCGTAATGTTTGTGTGTAGTGAAATTTACTAATTAATGGTAAATACTTTAGCAAAACCTAGTGGTTATGGGATACGGGTATTACTTTGATAATTACTATTAAAAGAGTATGTAACACTATGAGATTAAATAATATCTTGGAGATGTAAGTTATTGTATAACTCGTTATATTCGTTAGTGAATTCGTTTGCTTGACCTTATAGGCTAGTTGTTCGACCTAGCGGCTTGACGGTGGAGGTCGCACATCAAGTCGTGGTATTCGTTTCATTTTCTATCCCTATACCACTGAGCCAGTAGTCTATACCATGGGCTATATTCGATATCATAACACTTGTGCCATCCGTTAGTAGGCGTTGCACCTTAATAGTGCAATTTTAGGTTGAACATATGTTATGGATAATCTGTACCGATGGACTGTAGGAGTTTAGCGGGCTAAACTCCCGGAGCTTTTCTTATCGGTCTCCCTTTGGAAGATAGCAATTCATGCTAAGAATATTTTATTGGTCAAGATAATTAGCATGGTGTTAGCAACCGACCAAACTGCTAGTGTGGTTTTAACGACCGACCAAACCGCTAGTGTGGTGTTAGCGACCGACCTAACCCCTAGAGTGGTGTTAGAAACAGTGTGGTGTTAGCGACTGACCTAACCGCTAGAGTGGTGTCAGCAACCGACCAAACTGCTAGTGTAGTGTTAGCAACCGACCAAACTACTAGTGTGGTGTTAGCGATCGATCAAACTGCTAGTGATTATGTATTAGTGTATTCAAGTATCTATTTATGCTTATTCTTTGTAGCGTTTTATGTTGGGTATGAATTCCCTTTTTGTGCTTCGAAGATTTTGTTATGATGCACCATATTTAATATGATAGTCCATTAGGGACTTGATACGATTTTATGACATGGTGTGATTTGTTATATTTTTATTGATTTAAAAGGGCTACGTATGAATCGCCATAATTGTGTATGATATTCTAGACAAGACTTAAAGAGTATTATCGAGATCGTTTGTTTAATGGATATATCTTAATGAATTTGATATGTTTATTATTGAGATCTCACCCTTTGATATTTAGAGATGTGTTATTTTATGCTCGAGTTAGACCGAGATATTTCAGTTATTGGGATTCAGAGACCATGGATGTTGGACTAGCTATAAGGATAAAGTGGTATATGTATTCTATATCATTAGAATATTAGAAATTCATGTATTTAGTAGACTTTGTATAAGATATCGACTTTTGTGATCGTGTATATTTGAGATGTGTTATAGTTTATCTCCATATTTATATTATGTGAGTTCAGTCTTTTATTTTGCAGACTTGCTTATTTATGTACACTCGAGTCTGTATATTATATATTCCACTGTGTTACCTGATTCTGTGTTCTGTATTGTATGTTATATTGATTTGAAATTTTTTTTGTATTCATCATATGTATTGCTTTGTGCCGATACCGTTCACGTCAACTATTCAGTTTAGATCTCCAAATTTTGTAAGAAAGACAGGATGGTGTTAGCCAAGGGAATATTCATGTTTGGTTGCTCTTTTTAGTAATACTCAGTAATACTTTTTAGTAATATAGGTATAGAGGAGGGGTATCATAGAATGAACCCTCGCCTTACCAAGTCATCCGCTCGCACATTTAGTTTCCTCTGCTATTTAGAAATAATATGCCTCAAAGACAAAACTACCGGTCTAACATCTCTAACCCGAGCGATACAGAACTCAATTCCTATATGGTGGTAATCCGGTCACCTCATCGAATGTGTCCGGACAATCTCTAGCTACATGCATAGATGACAATTCGTCCTACGAGATATTAGGTGAATAAAGAAGGCTAACCATCTCCTCATTGCCAGATGGATAACCAAACACTACCTTCCACTCCTCATCAGTCCTTATCATCACCAGTAGCCTATCACAATCCACCACTATTCCGTACCCTATCATCCAATCAATTCCCAGGCTAAAATACGAAACCTAGATAAAACCAAAATAATCAATAACAAACAAACATCCATGACTTGATAAGGCTAGGTCTCAATGAACCATGCACAGAATGGCTGAGCTCCCAACAAGGTTCATCATAATCTAAAAGGTCGATTGACAATTTTGGGTCTCAA
Source organism: Allium fistulosum (assembly GCA_030737815.1). Taxonomy (NCBI): domain Eukaryota; kingdom Viridiplantae; phylum Streptophyta; class Magnoliopsida; order Asparagales; family Amaryllidaceae; genus Allium; species Allium fistulosum. The sequence continues at coordinate 1,076,170,394 of CM060901.1, read as the reverse complement.
TCCCAATTTGTCTAGAAATCACCAAATATAAAGTAATGTGAAAACTCGACGTCGAATAAAACTCATATGGAAATGCCATAAATGGAAAGCATACCCTACATGGTGATGCCCTTTCCCTTCTCTTTCATCGATGGAGCACTCGACGAAATCGGAACGACATTCAACGCATATGCTTCCATTATCTATCCCTACTTAATCGGTTTGGGACAGCCCTTCTACACTGGGTATAGTCTCTTTCATCATAAAGCCTTCTTTATCAACTTCTTGAAGTTTTGGTCAATATGACTAATCAATCGCTTCCTAAGATGATCACTCAACCCAATGATAAATTTTTTGTACTTTCTGAGTGGAGTATCAATAAAAGATAGACCATACTTCGATAGCTCATCGAATTCGGCCATATACTCTGACATAGACACATCGCCTTACTTCAAATCGGCAAACTTCCTAAATAACATTGACTTTTGAAAAGTCAAGATAAATTTCTCTTTGATGCAAACTATGTACTGATCCCAAGACTAAATGATCCTCGGGAATTAAATCTATAAGGGCGCTCTACTAGTTCATTGTTCATCCTTGGAGTTATCTAGATGTTAACTTCCACTCACTACATCATCTAACCACAAGTCATCGAAGATTCTTTTCCAAGTAACCATCCAATCTTTCCTTTCAATAGCCGACTCTATTCCAAGGAACGGTCTACCTTTTAAACTCAGATAGTCTTTATACAGCTCGACAAAGTCAACTCTAAGCATTTGCACTTGAGCACCATCTTAGCAAACATATTATATAAATTTGGGTTAGTGGTCCCCGATCCTACTCATTCCTCAACTCCGAAGATGGAGCCAATAGGAATTGTTTCTTATATGCCAGATCATTCCTAATCTATAATAAGAATGATTAGTCTCTCATAAGGGAAACAGCATCAATAGTGCTCGTGCGTGCAATACAACTTATATAGTACATATACTACTATATAGATTTAAAAACCAAAATATATAACAAATACACACTCTCTCATGTACACACACACATACACTCTAGATCCTGCCTAAGTTGACAACTCCTTTCATATCTCTACTGGATCACGGTATCAACTAAATCACGTAAACTAAGCTCTGATACCAAATGTGATGACCGTTATACACCACCAGCACTAAAAATAGTATTATTTATGCAGATATATTGTTGCCAAAATAGAAATTTGAATTATTAAGTGTAGAAAGAAATCCTTTAGGTTTATATAAATGACCGACCAATGTAGAACGATCATTAGAGTTTTAAAATGAAATAAGCATCACAGAACCTGCATATATCTCACAACGCATGAAAAAAAATATAATACACATCACAGATCTAAAACAGGAGAGATAGTAATAACTAAGTAATCCAAATATCATAGTACATATTCACAGAGTTATATAACTAGTAATAAAGTTTATTCAATGGAAATAAACTCAAATAACTATCTCATAATAATAAGCAAGCACTGCCAAGGATCCATGGTATTGCATAGTGGAATAATCGTAGAAATCCATATATAATTGGAGATAGCTCCGTCCAACTCGTCCTCTACACGGCTATTGCATCGCACCTGGACCTGCTATGTAGTCTACTCATTTGAGAGTACCCAAGATAATAAGAAACAAAGCATAAAACCTCGAGTCAAACAATGATCCGGTGTGAGTGGTAAATGAATCTCAAAATACTATACAAGTTGATATAGTAAGGAATAAGGGTATACGAATCATACCTGACCTCTCCCTGCAATCAAAGAGTTAGCACATAACAACATAACATGCTACTCTATGAATACAATAAGGGTACACTATAAATCACGTGTAATGATGGGTGTCCAGGTATCCCTATCTCCAATACCTATCTCCAATGACATCCCTACGGTGATAGACTACGGAAGAAAAATGAAAACTATAACATCCATTAAACAATCCTCACTATCACTCAATGTGCTATGGATATATGATAACTCATATGACCTTTCTACTGCCTGGGACTAATGGGAATCCCGTTTTTCAGTGTACTCTCTTTAGCCCGAAGCTGATACCAGACCCATTCAACCGGTCTAGCGAACACGAATCCATTCAACCGATTCGGGATAGCCTTTTATCGTACCCATAAGCGTCCTCACAATACCCCTGATTTGAGTATATTGGAAAACACTTCATGTATCAACGATCCCTTAGCACATGTATCTGAGCCCTTTCCTTGCTCCATCCAATTTCCATTAACCTCAAGGAACCAATTTTACATTCCTCCATTCCACAATAGAACCATTTAACCATCCTATCCTTAGGTTGTCTATCTTAGAAGCCGTCCTTTTGTGGATAACCATCTCACGACTTCGTTCAACATCGAGTCGCCATTATTGGAACCTAACTCATTTAATCATCAAGTTGTCATCAAAGTCCCAAAAATATCTTCGTGCTACTATATCTCCATCAAACCCCAAGAGAACAAACAAACACCTTCGGCATGTTCTACAGGGACTCTGCTTCCCCTCTAAGATGTTTCACTCCCATCCCATCAATAGAAATAATTCCACACTGATATGAATAAATCGGTACCGACTTATTTGGTTAACAAATTTTTGGTTAACTCTTCTTCCTTGATTCTAGTACTTCCTTCCCCATTTGCTTGGGACCCTGACCTATCCATCATAATAGCTCAGTCATATGCTAAAGCCTTATCTTTGAATTCTAGAAACAAGTTGGTAGAACCTCTAACACTAAGCTAAACTTCTATATTTTGCCATGGTCCACTTCTGCTAACCATACTCTAGAGATCCCCCAAAACCGCCGACTTATCTGACTAATACAAACAACTCGGTACCAACTTGAATAAGTCAATACCGACTTATTTTCTTGGTGAATTTTTTGATGTGACTTGAACTCCAAACCAATCCCATGCTTCAGAGCCTACCGTCCTAGTTTCATTTAATTCCGACCATCTTTGCCTTCGATTCATCCAATTTTACCAACCAATTTCCTATGTATCTAAAACACTAGCAAACGACATCAAAGCACAACATACAAATATGAAATAACATAAGTAAACATCCATTCACACATGCAATACATAAGAATGTAGTAACCAAGTAAATCTCAATCTAGATTTAACTTTTACACTAGCATATGCATATGAATACAAGGTATTGCAAAACCATTTGAAAACCATTTTAAAGCCTTTAAAATTCATTCTTAGACATATATAGAAGCATGGCTTAGATTAGAAAATGTTTTATGGTCAAAATCATATCAAAAACATCATTTTTAACTATATAAACATGTATAGTAGAGTGAGAGGTCAAGAACCACTCACTAAATACCCAAACTATCAATCTTTTCCCTTAGATCTTAAGTAGATAGCAAAGGAGAAGGATTCAAATTAGCAAAAAATAATAATCTCTAGCTTCTATATACTAATCACCCCTATAATCAATAATTTGGCTAAGATTAGAAAGATATAGATGTGATTTTGATGAAATTAGGATTAATGGAGGTTTAGAACTATTTTGGAGAAGAGGGAAATGATCTAGATCAGTTCTTACAGCCTCCTCTTAGCACAAATTTCAAAGTGGGTTAGTGGGTCAAAGTATGGGCTTAGAATTACCCACTAAAACTAGCCAACAGCAGCCAAAACTTAAAACAGCTATAACTTCCAAACGATAAGTCTATTTTTCTATTATGACCACTCTACGGAATGGGAAACCATCATCCTGAAGCAATGGAAGTGGTTTGAGACCACAGTTCGGCTCCTATCATAATTTATAGTCCAAACAATATTTTTAGGATTAAAATGGTCACATAGAAATTCAAAACAAATCATAGATGCGGAAAATGTCCCTAAGAATCATTTCCTAAAATTTTAGAGTCATATGACCTCACACGAGTAAAACTATAATATTTTACGATCCTCCAATACGTAAAACATGGGTCGTTACAATATGCTAATCTACTATCATCATAATGGTATACTATATCCTAAGTACATTATCGGGTGTCTAGGTATCCAAGTCCATAATACCTACATTATATGACATCCTTAGAGTGATAAGCAAACATAACATCCATATTATCCACCAAACAATCTTCATAATCACTCATGTGCATTAGAAATAGGATAACCTGTATGGCTATTCCTCTGCTAGAGATTATTGGAAAAATCTTGATTTCTCGAATCTCCAATCCATGCCATGTCTACGACTAAGAAATTAGATCCCTTCCTTGTTCTAGGGTGCACAAATTCATCAAACCGATCTGGGATCCATTAACATCGATCTAAGTAAGGATCCTCACATACCCCTACTGTACAAGCATACTTCGAAACACTTCGAGTATCAATGAATCATTTGCACTCGTCATTTTAGACAAATACATACACTTATTTCATTCCATTCATTTCAATAGTAGAACACATTATCTTGCTCCACTCGCAAGTTCCACCATCATCAAACTTGCTCTTATGGATCATCCTTACGTCCCTACCATCCTCGAGTCGTCGTCATTATAGTACAACTCCATCAATATCGACCTAACATCATCCAATAAAACTCCATCCTCATTGAGCTTTCTTCACCGGAACATCTTCATCTATCTATCTTGATTCATAGAAACATCTCTTCAAATTACCGAAGCCACCATGTCAAAGTGTCACGCCCTTGCTTCAATGTCAAAACCATTCTTCGTCGCATCGTGAGACAGAATCCTAACAACAACCAAATGAACGGACATGCCCAACATGCTTCCCTAGGAAGCAACATCACCCACATTGAGTTTGACCATGATTTGCCAATCACTCATCATATCAGTACTAGAATGTGTTAACCCGCTTTTTAACCAAGTATATTTCAAACTAGAATTAGAAGGCCAAAATAAAGACAAGATGAATCACGAACTTGGAAGCACGATCAAAATGACAAAAGAACGAAACTTAAGAAAAACCATCACTTTTGGAACTAAGGAAACCATTTGGTACTATAACACCCTAGATTTTTGGTAACATTATTTAGGATATTTAATTAGTTAAATTAAATAAAATAATTTTTTGATTAGGGGATTGAGATTTGATTTTAATTAAGAGATAGTGGTCCCATGTAATAAATGAACTAAAGAAGAGTTAAAGTGAAATAGGAGGAGGGGTAAAATAGGAAAGATACCATTCCTATATCTATAACCCATGGTCGTGTAAATTTTACACGATCATTTTCATTATCAAATTTTAGGCCACCATTAACAAAGAAGAGAGGAAGAAAAGCTAGGTAAAAGCTAATTCAAATCAAATCTATTCACATCTCAATCTCTATAATCTCTAAAGCTAAGGTGAATAATGTTTACATCTCATTTTTTATTATGTTTTCGGTTTTTAGATGATTGCCGAATGTTTTGCAATGATTTGCGATGTTTTTGAATGATGGAATGATTATATATACATGTTGATGATTTATGTATGTTCATATTGATTTTATGATATGTTTTAAGGTGAAATCCATATAAAATGACATCCAAATGCCTTGCGAATTTTTATAAAGATCATAAATATTATTTTAGAGATGGGTTTCAATTTTCGGAATTTTCTGAAATTATTTGGAATTTATATGAGTTTACTAGTAAAGAAAATGTTTAGTTGGGTTAATAATTATTTTTGGTTAAATAATATAAGATTTGGATCTGAAATTTTTATATGTTGGAAAACATATTAAAAGGGATTTTCTAGAATTTTTGTAGATTTTTCCTAAGTGTTATAATGGTTATATAAAATTATTTAAGGTATGGGACTTATATGTTTTATATAATTTAAAGAGGAGAACGGGCTTTTTTGCAAAATAATTTAAATTTGTTAACCCTAGAAAGTCGACGGTGCTTTTGAAAAGTGCGGTACTATTTATTGGTAAAGAAAGAGGCAACCAATCACAATTAGACACATAAGGCAGGTTAGGTGGAAAGAACTATTTGCTACATGTTTTACACTGTTTCGACACCGTCGGCACTAGGTTCCGCCTCCTTATCTTCACTTCCGACATAGTCGAAACCAATGCACATGGTATCAGGGAACTAGTACATAGTGAATTGGATGAAGGCGGAGGTAGGGAGTTGAAACCAGGAGTTCCAAAGGGGTTGAGGCAGACCTTTTTTTTAAATTAAAGAAATATGCATGCTTGCTTTCGACTAAATAGCTTTCGACAAATTAGCTTTTGACTAAGTCAAATGGTTTTGAAAGAAATGGTTTCGATTTGGTTGCACTTTTGTTTTAAAAGATTGTTTTCGACTGAATCGAAGCCTTTAGCTGCCGCTTCCTACCTTTCACCCTAGATGGTTTCGAAAGGGTTGTTTTGTTTTCTAAAAACTCTGGCCACCACTCTAGTGCTTTCTAAGGGATGGTTTTGACATCATCACTTCTTTACTTAGGAAATGGTTTCGAAGCAGATGCTTTCAACTTAAATGTTTTTAAGGCCCTTTTTCTATGATTGAAGTAAAACCCAAATTGGTTTCGGAAGAGATAGTTTTAAATGGTTTCGAAACAGATGCTTTTGCCTTTGATGGGTTTCTGATCCTTTTGCTCTACTTGAAGGCAGAATCCAAATGGTTTCGATCGAGACATTTTTCAAAGATTTCAAAGGGGTAAATTTTTAAATGGTTTCGAAAGGTTTCCACATGTTTTAAATTGAACCTAAAGTGCTTTCGAAAGGATTGAGTTTTGACTGTTTTGAAAGGTTTTATTGAATGGTTTCGAAAGGGGTGGTTCCCCAGGGTTTTGAAAGGGTTAAAAAGGAAGGGTTTTTCCTATATTTTCAAAAGGCAATATTTAAAAGGTTTTAAAGGAGGATGTCTGGTATTTTGAAGCTTTCGAAGAAAAGAAAAAAAAGGTTTTTCCAATGTTTTTGAAAGACGATATTTAATGGTTTCGAAAGGGTCTTTCAATAGTTTCGAAGGGGTTACCTTCACTGGTTTCGAAAGGGTTGTTTAAAAGGTTTTAAACAAAGGTTTCGAATGAATTAAATAGGCAATGTAGCCTAAGTATTTTCAAGTTAAAAAGGGTTTTAACTTGTTTTGGAAGGATAGCTAATCCTTATTAAAATTCATCAACATTATTTTGAGTAAAGAATATATATCATGGCAAAATAGCTTAGAGTAAAGCTAAGAATATATTTTCCTTGTATAAGTATGATTTAAAAGGTTAAATCATTTTGAAAAGGTTTTCAAGGAAAAAGAGATAGGGTAGTTAACCCTAAGAAAATAATTTGGATAGTTAGTCCATTTTGATTCGGACAGTTAGTCCCGTTTGTGGGCAGTCAACCCAGTTATATGGACAGATAGTCCATTTGTAGCATAACGGACCTTGCTATTATATTGTGGGCAGATAATTCCCATAATAAATGTTTTACGGATAGATAGTCCATCTATTAGCATAAAGGATATTGCTATTTTGATATTATCAGTTTGATTAACCAGTTTGGTTGTAGGAAAGGATTGCAAAATATATGTTTTGAAAAGGATATCGGTGAGGGGAAACTCATTCTGCTAAGCGGCGTAGTCTCACTTATATCAGTAAACCAAGATGTAACATAATTATACACACCAGGCTTTATGTCCGACTTGAAGTTTTTGTTTCCCCTTAAACTGTCGGGTGCTCAAAATTGATTTGAGTAGGCTGAGGGTTGAGGTTTTCAGGTTTTTGTCATATTGGCGAATAAAGCTTCCGGAGATGAGCAGGTGGCTGACGGATAGCTAATTAGGAATTGCGGATTGTTTTATTTATTTCCACTGTGTATTAAGTCAGATATGATTACATTTATCTGATCAACCAAGGGGGCATCGTCGTATGTCACTCCTGGCGTAGTTTTGTAATGATTATAATTAATCTTTACCTGGGAAACGATACTTGTAATTTGGATATGAATTTTTTTGAAATGTAATCAGTAAAATGTTGCTTTTAAAATCTGTGATTTTATTCATTTTCAAGTGCTTCTGACATTATGGATACCATTATCATTACCGTATTTTGTCACTAGAAGTTAATACCATGGATGACTGCAGCATCTGTAGCGCTTAGCTTTTGGCTTCAAAATATTGGATGTTACAACTTGGTATTAGAGCATGGTTTATGAAAAACTTCAAACTAAAAATGGGTTTTCAAACATAATCCTAAGGAATTAGAGTAAGATTGGGGTATGGGATAACGCTATGGTAACGTACTTGTATTTGCTCCATATATAAGTATATGCTTTATCTGTAGTCTCCTATCCTTGTTAGGTTATTTTTCTATATCTCATAAGGTTTGAATACAGACATGGAAGGTAGAAGAGGAAGATTTAACCCACGAGGGGAGGGCACCAAAGGAAATGCCAGACCTAGTACAAGGAGGATGTAAGGTCAGGCACATGTAGAGAATGTAGGTGTTGGAGTCCCGCAAGTGGACATGGGAGCTATGTATCAGTTTTTTGTAAATATGATGCAAGCTGGAGTTGCAGTTGAAATGGTAGGAGGAGATGCTATTGGGGCAAGAGTTTTGGAAGTTCCGAAAGTTAACCATTATGCTAAGCTGAGGGGAGATTACGCTAAGCTTGGAGGGAAGCCTTTTCTAGGGACAGAGGATGCTATAGAAGTGGAAAATTGGTTGTTGCACTACGAAAGGATTTTTGCAGATTTGGACCTCAATGATGAGCAGAAGAGGAGGTTGGCATCCAGACAGCTTCAAGGAGCCACTTTGTTTTGCTGGAACAGTGTGACTACTGGTGTGGACAAGGAAACTTTGTCATGGGTAGATTTCAAAGGAAGATTCCAGGAGAGGTTTATGTCTGCAATGGCACAGTCAGCTCTGATCAGGAAATTTGCTAAGTTAGAGCAGGGAGAGATGTCTGTTCTGGAGTATGCAAGGAAGTTTGAGGAGTTGGCCAAATATGGTTACGCTTCAGTAGATACAATCATGAAGAGGAACGAGAAGTTTATTAGGGGGTTGAAGCCTGAGTTAGCTAGGGCCACATTACCTCATATTAGAGATCCTTCTGACTTTGTTGTGGAGATGGCCTTAAGGCATGAGGAGATTCTTGATTCTCTAGAGAAGAGTAAGGCTAAAGAAGTCAAGGTTGGGTAGAATCAGAAGAGGAAGTTCTTTCCTAAGAAAGGTGCTCAGAAGGGTGGAGCAGCCAAGAAGGGGAGGTATGAGATTGTCTGTTTCAAGTGCAATAAGAAGGAGCACTTTCCTAATGAGTGTCGCGTTGGGAAAGCCAAGGAGGTGGCTGGAAAGAACAGTGTTAGGTGCTTCAACTGTGACCAGATTGGCCATTATAAGAGCCAGTGCGAGGATGGAAAGGGCAAGGTGTATGCATTGGAACATGTTGCTTCTAAGCCAACAGCCTAGTAGAAGGGAAAGGCAGTCTTTGGAGGTACACTTTAGATTTCATGGTATGCCTGTTAGCGTTCTATTTGATACTGGTGCATTGCATTCTTTTATATCTAGATGTTTGATAGATAAGCTTAACCTAGAACCCACATATTTAGTTACTTCCTTACGGGTTGTGAATCCAATAGGAGGATATGAACTCTTGGGTTGAGGTGTGACCAGTTAGAGTTTGACCTGTTAGGCATACTTTTATTTGCAGTTTGCATGTGTTTGATTTTGTGGGGTTTGGGATTATTCTTGGTATGGATTGGTTAAGTGAGTACGATGCTAGGATATTTTTCCATGATAGGAAAATATTGCTTAGACACCCAGAGTGTAGTGATCAGATAGTTTATACCATAGAAGGTTCTTGCGGTGAGATGTATGCTTGGGTAGGTGCTATGGAATCGGAAGGTGAGTTGAGTCGAGTATTCGTGGTTAGAGAATTCGCAGATGTTTTTGAGCCTGTAGTTGGATTGCCACCGAAACGATCCATTAAGTTACGGATAGATTTGGTTCTGGAAGCAGAACCAGTGAGTAGACCGCCAAGCAGGATAACTCCTACAGAGATGAGAGAGTTAAAGATGTAGTTGGTGGATTTAGAAGGCAAGAGTTTTATCAGGACGAGTAGTTCACCACGGGGAGCAGCCGTAGTTTTTGCTAAGAAGCCGGATGGATCATTAAGGCTATGTATCGATTATCATAAGTTGAATGAGAGGACGATAAAGAACCGATATCCATTTCCAAGGATTGGCGGTTTGATCGACCAATTAAGTAAAGCCAAGGTATTTTCGCAGTTGGATTTAGCGACAGGTTTTCATCAGTTCAGAGTAGCTGAGGATAGTATACCTTTGACGACGTTTAGGACTAGATATAGGTTGTACGAATGGTTAGTTATGTCGTTCGGACTGACTAATGCGCCAACTTTCTTTGTGGATTTGATGAACCGGGTTTTCCAAGAACACTTGGATAGGTTCGTATTGGTTTTCATAGATGATATCTTGATATACTCTAAGGATGAAAGAGAGCATGAAGTTCATCTTAGAGTGGTGCTTGAGACGCTGAGGCAGCATTAGCTGTAGGCGAAGTTCTCGAAGTGTCATTTCTGGAAGGAGGAAGTGAAGTTTCTTGGTTATGTAGTCTCAGAGGAAGGGTTGTCAGTAGATCCGACTAAGATTGAAGCGATGAATAGTTGGAAGAGACCCGAGACAGTGACGGAGATAAAGAGTTTCCTTGGGTTGGCTGGTTATTATCGGTGGTTCATTAATGATTTTTCACGGATAGCGGCACCGATGACCAAGCTAACAAGAAAGGAATGTGAAGTTTGTGTGGGCCGATAAGTGTGAGGAAGCATTCCAGAGTTTGAAACATTTATTGACCCATGCACCTGTATTGGTTGTTCCAGAAGGGAATCAGGATTTGGTGGTTTACACCGATGCGTGTGGAACAGGACTGGGTGTTGTGCTGATGTAGAGAGGTAAAGTGATTGCCTATGCTTCTAAACAGCTTAGACCGCATGAGGTTAGATATCCGACGCATTTGGAATTGGTTGTAGTGATTTTTGCTTTGAAGGTGTGGAGACATTACCTTTTGGGAGAAAGGTTTGAGTTATATACAGATCATAAGTCGCTGAAGTATTTGTTCTCTTAGAAGGAGTTGAACATGAGACAGCAGAGGTGGTTAAATTTTATCGCCGCTTATGATTTTGGGATTAAGTACACACCAGGGAAAGGCAACAAGGTTGCAGATGCACTTAGCAGGAAACATCAGAACGCAGTTTTGGCGATGATTGCTGAGTGGAAAGATTTAGAAGCATTATTAGATTGCAGAGTGCAGTTGAGATCCGAGGCTGGTTCTAGTGGAGATATGTTGTTTTACCTTGTTTGGAAGTTCGACCAGCGATGATCGAGAGGATCGCTTCTAAACAGATAGAGGATCCAGTATTAGCTGAACAGATCAGGAAGTTAAAAGATGGAACCGAGAGCAGTGACTTGAAAGATTTCAGTCTTGACCAGAATGGGAGGTCAAGAAAGAAAGGGGGATTATGTGTTTATAGTGTAGGAAACATAAGGAAGGAAGCTTTAGAGGAATGCCATCGTTCAAAGTTCTCTATTCACCTAGGAGGTACTAAGATGTATCGGGATATGAAGGGAAGTTTCTTCTGGGAAGGTATGAAGCAGGATGTTGGATTGTGTGTGAACCATTATATGATTTGCCAGCAGGCAAAGCCCGAACACCAGAAACCAAGTGGGTTGCTTCAGCCATTGGATATTCCAGTATGGAAGTGGGATTCTATCTAAATGGATTTTATTGACGGGTTGCAAAGGTCGAACAGAGAAAATGATGGTATATGGGTCATAGTGGACAGGTTGACCAAGAGTGCCCATTTCGTTCAAATTAGGTCAACTAGAACAGCACCTATTTTGCAAATTTTTTATGAAGAATGTGATTAGACTGCATGGAATTTCTAGTAGTATAGTTAGTGATAGAGATTCCTTATTCACTAGCGAGTTTTGGAAGAGTCTACAGGAAGTTTTAGGAACCAAGCTCAAGATGAGTACCGCTTACCATCCGCAAACAGATGGACAAACGGAAAGAGTTAAAAAAATCTTGGAAGATTTGTTAAGAGCTTGTGTATTAGATTTCGGAGGATCATGGGAAGACCATCTGCATTTAGTCGAATTTTCGTATAACAACAGTTATCAGACTAGTATTGGGATGGCACCGCTTGAAGCTTTGTATGGAAGGCCATGTAAATCTCCCGTATGTTGGCTAGAGACTGGGGATAGGTTGCTTCTTGGTCCAGATTTTGTCAGAGAAGCAGCAGAAAAGATTGAGGTCATTCGGGCTAGAATGAAGGAGGCTCGGTCTAGGCAGAAGAGTTATGCAGATAGGAGATGGAAATACTTAGAGTTCTCAGTTGGAGATCAGGTTTTCGTCAAAATGAAGGGTGTGATTAGGTTTGGAAAATCGGGGAAGTTAGCACCGAGATTCATTGGACCTTTTCCTATTGTTGAGAGGATCGGGAAACTCGCATATAGGGTTGAGTTACCGAGCAGTTTGGCGGGAGTCAACGATGTTTTTCATGTTTCTCATCTCAGAAAGTGTGTTAGAGACCCGGAGACTGCCATTGCACCGACTATGCTAGATGATTTAGTGGTAGAACCGGATTTGACCATAGTAAGGAAGCCTATTCATATTGTTGCGAGATATGAGAAGAGGCTTAGAACCAAGATGGTTTGATTAGTCAAAGTCCAGTTGAGCGACGATGACAAGGACAGTACTTGGGAGATTGAGAGCAGGATTAGAAAAACTTATCCTAACTTGTTTGATGGTATGTTTTACCTTCTTGTTTGATTTGTTATTTACCTTATCGTAATTTCGAGGATAAAATTCTCTAAGTAGGGGAGTCAGTTACACCTCAGATTTTTGGTAACATTATTTAGGATATTTAATTATTTAAATAAAATAAAATAATGTGTTGATTAGGGGATTGAGATTTGATTTTAATTAAGGGGTAGCCGTGCCATGTAACAAATGAACTAAAGAAGAGTTAAATTGAAATAGAAGGAGGGGTAAAATAGGAAAGAGACCATTCCTATATCTATAACCCATGGCCGTGTAAATTTTACACATTCATTTTCATTCTCGAATTTTAAAATAAGGGGCCGGTCACCATTAACAAGGAAGAGAGGAAGAAAAGCTAGGAAGAAGCTAATTCAAATCAAGTATATTCACATCTCAATCTCTATAATCTCTAAAGCTATAATGTTTACATCTCATTTTTGATTGTGTTTTGGGTTTTTAGATGATTGCCAAATGTTTTGCAATGATTTGCTATGTTTTTGAATGATGGAATGATTATATATACATGTTGATGATTTATGTATATTCATATTGATTTTATGATATGTTTTAAGGTGAAAACCCTTTAAAATGACATCCAAGCGCCTTGCGAATTTTCATGAAGATCATAAATATTATTTTAGAGATGGGGTTCAATTTTTGAAATTTTCTGAAATTATGTGGAATTTATATGAATTTACTAGTAAAGAAAATGTTTAGTTGGGTTAATAATTATTTTCGGTTAAATAATATAAGATTGGGTCTGAAAATTTTATATTTTGGAAAACATATTAAAAGGGATTTTCTGGAATTTTTGTAGATTTTTCCTCAGTGTTATAATGGTTATATAAAATTACTTAAGTTATGGACTTAAATGTTTTATATAATTTGAAGAGGAAAAGGGGCTTTTTTGCAAAATAATTTAAATTCGTTAACCCTAGAAAGTCGGTAGTGGTTTTGAAAAGTGTAGTACTTTTTATTGGTAAAGAAAGAGGCAACCAATCACAATTAGACACGTAAGGCGGTTAGCTGGAAAGAACTATTTGCTACATGTTTTTCACTGTTTCGACACCGTCGGCACTAGGTTCCACCTCCTCATCTTCGCTTCCGACACAGTCGAAACCAATGCACATTGTATCAGGGAACTGGTACGTAGTGAATTGGATGAAGGCGGAAGGTAGGTAGTCGAAACTAGGGGTTCTGTTGGGGTTGAGGCAGTCCTTTGTTTTAAATTAAAGAAATACGCCTGCTTGCTTTCGACTAAATAGCTTTCGACAAAGTAACTTTCGACCAAGTCAAATGGTTTGAAAAGAAATGGTTTTGATTAGGTTGCACTTTTGTTTTAAAAGATTGCTTTCGACTGAATCGAAGCCTTTAGCTGCCGCTTCCTACCTTTCGCCCCAGATGGTTTCGAAAGGGTTGTTTTGTTTTCTAAAAACTCTGGCCACCTCTCCAATGATTTCGAAGGGATAGTTTCGACACCATCACTTCTTTACTTAGGAAATGGTTTCGAAGCAAATGCTTTTGACTTAAATGTTTTTAAGACCCTTTTCCTATGATTGAAGTGAAACCTAAATTGGTTTCGAAAGAGATAGTTATAAATGGTTTCGAAACGGATGCTTTCGACTTTGATGGGTTTCTGATCATTTTGCTCTACTTGAAGGCAGAATCCAAATTGTTTCAATCGAGACATTTTTCAAAGGTTTCGAAGGGGTAAATTTTTGAGTGGTTTCCACCTATTTTAAATTGAACTCAAAGTGCTTTTGAAAGGATTGAGTTTTGACTATTTCGAAAGGTTTTATTGAATGGTTTCGAAAGGGGTGGTTCCCCAGGGTTTCGAAAGGGTTAAAAAGGAAGGGTTTTTCCTATGTTTTCAAAAGACAATATTTAAAAGGTTTTAAAGGAGGATGTCTGATATTTTGAAGCTTTCGGAGAAAAGAAAGGAATGGTTTTTCCCATGTTTTCAAAAGACAATATTTAATGGTTTCAAAAGGGTCTTTCAATGGTTTCAAAGGGGTCACCTTCAATGGTTTCGAAAGGGTTGTTTAAAAGATTTTAAACAAATGTTTCGAATGAATTAAATAGGCAATGAAGCCTAAGTATTTTCAAGTTCAAAAGGGTTTTAACTTGTTTTAGGAGGATAGCCAATCATTATTAAAATTCATTGACATTATTTTGAGTAAAGTATATATCATGGCAAAATAGCTTAGAGTAAAGCTAAGAATATATTTTCCTTATGTAAGTACGATTTAAAAGGTTAAATCATTTTGAAAAGGATTTCAAGGAAAAAGAGATAGGGTAGTTAACCCTAAGAAAATAATTCGAACAGTTAGTCCATTTAGATTCGGATGGTCAATCCAGTTTGCGGGCAGTCAGCCCAGTTGTATGGACAGATAGTCCATTTGTAGCATAACAGACCTTGCTATTATATTATGGGCAGATAGTTCCCATTTACCTGTTTTATGGACAGATAGTCCATTTATTAGCATAAAGGATGTTGTTATTTTGATATAATCAGTTTGATTAACCATTTTGGTTGTAGAAAAGGATTGCAAAATATATTTTTTGAAAAGGATATTAGTGAGGGGAAACCCGTTACGCTAAGCGGTGTGGTCTCACTTAATATCAGTAAACCGAGATGTAACAGAATTATTCACACCAGGCTTTATGTCTAACTCGAAGTTTCTGTATCCCCTTAAACTGTCGGGTGCTCAAAATTGATTTGAGTAGGCTGAGGATTGAGGTTTTCAAGTTTTAGTCATTTTGGCGAATAAAGCTTTCGGAGACGAGCAGGTGGCTGACGGATAGCTAATTAGGAATTGCAGATTGTTTTGTTTATTTCCACTGTGTATTAAGTTAGATATGGCTATATTTCTCTGATCAACCAAGCGGGCATCGTCATATGTCGCTCTTGGCGTAGTTTTGTAATGATTATAATCAATCTTTACTTGGGAAACTATATGGGATTATGTAATTTGGATATGAATTTGTTTTGAAATGTAATCAGTAAAATTTTGTTTTTAAAATCTGTGATTTTATTCATATTCAAGTGCTTCTGATATTATGGATACCATTATCATTACCGTATTTTGTCACTAGAAGTTAATACTATGGATGACTGCAGCATCTGTAGCGCTTAGCTTTTGGTCTCCAGGTACGGGATGTTATAGGTACTGAGAGGTTTCCTCTCGATATAAAGAGGTTCCTCCTCCGGCTTTTGCACTATAAACCCCGTACACTTCATACTCCATTCCAACCACTTGTCATTAAGTGCTTTCTTGGAGAGTAGACAAGAAATTCTCACGATTTACGAAAATAAAAACAAAGAAAGCATAATAGAACAAGCAATGTCTAATGAATCATCAGAAATAGCTTAACCTTTAAGGCAAAGAGTTCGAAGTGCATCGAATTAAAGGTAGAAAGGCAAGGCAAGTGAATGAGTTGAGTTTTGACCAACAAAAGCTCTCAGTACCTAGAGGAAGCTCTCAGTGCCGAGAGGTCTTCTTTGGACTTTGGGTCAGTAGGCTTCTTCTTGTACACACGGACTTGCATTTGGAATTTATTCTACATGGGCTTCCGAGTCTACTGGCTAGTTTCTCCATAAATACAAGCCCTATAGAAACTGAAGAAGGGATCGGTATTTTGCATCTTCTTTACTCTTATTTCTGCCCTCAAATATACTCTAGAAACTCCATTGAATCTGGGATCCACTATCTTGCGGACAGATCTGATAAAACTAGTTGTAACCCAGAGAGAAAACAACTAGTAACAAAGATTTAAGTGGATGTCGATTGGAGAATTTGCTGAACCACTATAAAAATTCTTGTGCCTCGCTTTATTTTTTTTGTTTCTTCTTGTTTGAGTTGGTTTCAACATCTTGGTGCTTTCATCCAATATTTGGATGTTTGTGCCAAATCTAATGCAAACATTTTGGTGCTTTCACAAAGAAAGAGCTAGACTTCACAACCTAAAGCTTGGATCTGAAGGTTGAAGAAGTTGAAGATGTCTTATACTAGATCTAATATTAGAGGAAGTCAACCAGAGCATGGAGGCAACCAGGAGGTGTCCTCAAATTCTAACTATTCCATCTACGTGACCAGAGAGGAGATAGAGAGAATGATGAAGGAAATGCAAGAAGGGATAATGACTCAGCAGAAGGAAATGCTAGAAGGATCTATTCAAACGATGGAACAACATGGGATAGCTCGAGCTACTGGAATTCAGAAACAAAGATCGGGAATTAATATAGGAACATCTGGAGTTGGAGCAGAACAGACTGGAATGGTGGCTCCATGACCAAGACCATTCGGTACCGACCAAAATCCTCTTTGTACCGAGAGGATTTTACTCGAGGGCTATGTTGGATTGGATTTATGGAAAGTTGGGATGCCGAGAACGGACAATGTTGGAGCCAGAAATGTAGGAAAGAACACAAGTGCACAACAACTATAGGAATATGTTCTAGAACTTTCCGTAGGAATGGAAGACAGAATGAAACTAGAGGTGTGGATGAAAACACAAGCTATAACCAGAGAAGTATGTGCTAGGATATGTGCCATAGTTCCCCTACATGAGCATGGGCAGAATGCAGCTAGTGGTCAAAGACTTCCGTTAGATGACAACAACCAGATGGCTGAGGTGATCAGAAAGATAGTTGGAGGTGGACCCCCAAACCAGAGTTTGGAGGACATAAACAGGAATCTATTTATCGTTAACATTCAAAATGCAAGGAATCCTCCATATTTCAAGATTTCGACGCTAGAAATGTACGATGGAAAAACGGATCCAATAGTTTATCTAATGAGATACATCATATATATGGAGGTGTTGGGTGCTTCCAAGGAGGTGATAGGGTAGTGCTTCTCATTATATCTGACAGACTTAGTAGCAATGTGGTTCAGACAGCTAGAGAATGGGCTCATAAGCATGTTGATCTAATTGGTGAATAAGTTCTTGAGACAGTTTAGACTTCATATCTCTTGACTAAAGAATGTGCTGACGCTATCAAGCGTAAAGCAAAGGCCTGGAGAGATCTTGAGAAGTAATTTGACTAGGTTTAACGTGGCAGCCGCCGTAGTAGACAAGCCTGATCCATCGATAATCTTAATGGCAGTAGTATCTGGAGTCGCAAGCATGACCGACTTTAAAATTGCATTGGAAAGAGATCCACTAATGGATCTCATAGAGCTTTACAATGAAGGTGATAGTTATCTGCAAGAAGAGGATGTTGAGGCTGATGATGCTGACATTAATGCTATGGATGGTGGAGGACTGGCCGGAGTAGGATATGGAAAAGACAAAGGGAAACGAAAAGCTGCTAACAACTTTGGAGAACTGAATCGGCAAAGGAGAGAATCAAAGCTCTCTTCCTAAACTGATTTTATCGAAACCTTGGAAGAATATACCTATATACTAGGGGTAGACCCCCTACTGAAAGCTAGCTAATAGAGAACCCACTGATCGAGAGAGAAGGTCTCGAAAGTTTTGCCTCTTCCACGAGCTGGATGGACATGAAACAAATGAGTGTTGACACCTTCGTCATCTGATAGAAGAATCGGTTCGGAACAACCAAATGCAATGGTACATAAGTAACCAAACTGTGATGGTGCAATCGGAGCAGCCACCAGCTGCAGCAAATGCATCAAGGAATGACTAGGGATCTGGATTGAGAATGGTAATCCCATGGTTGGGATGGACATGAGTCAGGTTCGTTTCTCATGCTTTTGTTTTTGTTATAAGACAATAATAATCTCGGATAGCTTACATCTATACGAGATCTCGATTGGTCTCTAGGCATGCTCTGAGTTGGATGTCTGAGATGAATAGATAAGATAATAATAATATCAGACCGCATACACGTGCACGGAACATTGATCGATCTCTATGAATGCTTTGAGTTGGATGTCTGAGATTTATTTGCTTATTTGCTTTGATTTGAATATTTTGTTTTTTCGAAATCCACTTGAACGTGATGAATGATATTGATCATGGTAGTCCCATCCAAAGAGATGGGGAAGTGACCGCAAGATGTAAGTCCCCTTACTGGAGACCAAGTGGATGAACTTGCTTGTCGTTGAGTCCCTTTGCCAAAGAGCGAGCGGACTAGGCTCAGCAAGGATCTGGAGAGATTAGAAGTAAGTCCCCTCACTAGAGAGTGAACATATGAGATTTCTAGGTCATTGAGTCCCCTCAATAGAGAGCAAACGGGATGGGCTCAGCAAGGATCCGAAGTGATCGAACCCTAGATTGGATGACAAATGGTTCAAAGAGATTAAAGCCTAGATTGGATGACAAATGATCCAGAGAGATCGAATCCAAGAATAGATGACAAATGATCCGGAGAGATCGAACCCTAGATTGTGTGACAAATGATCCGGAGAGATCGAATCCCTGATTAGAGGTAGAATGATCTGGACATATTAGACCCTAGATTGGAAGACAAACAATCCAAAGAGATCAAATCCTAGATTGGATGCTAAACGATTTAGACAGGTTGAGCCTTGGAATGGATGTTCATTTGATAAAGGGATTTGAATGCCTTGTAATTGAAATGAGATGGATAAATCCTGAGTAAGCATGAGGTGATTTTGGTATACAAAATGATACCTTTGACAAATTGATCATGATTCATGGCTGACACTTAAATAAGGATTGGAGTCCAGAGCTATAACAAGTCAAGAATGACCTTTGGTTTGAAGAAGAATCCGAAAGGATTGGATGATTCACCAAGATTGAAATCAATGGATGGCTGGAGAGCCCAACTATCGAAGATTGATGACTGTTGGAACTTGTTCTTGAACAAAGCACACCTTACATTTAAAAGGTGTAGTTTAGAGGGAAAGTATTAACTTACTTTTTATCCAATCAGATTTCAAACTAGAAATATAAGGCCAAAATGAAGATGAGCTGAATCACAAACTTGGAAACATGATCAGAAGGACAAAAGAAAGGAACTTAAGAAAAATCATCGCTTTTGGAGCTAAGGAAACTAGTCGGTATCGAGAGGTTTCCTCTCGATGCCAAGAGGTTTTTCCTCTTGCTTTTGCACTATAGACCCCCCATACACTTAATACTCTACTCCAACCACTCGTCGTCGGGTGCTCTCTCAGAGAATAGACAAGAAATTCTTAGATTGATGAGAAGAAAGCAAAGGAAGGAGAATAGAACAAGTGATATCAAGTGAATCATCAGAAAGAGCTTAACCTTCAAGGAAACGAGTTTGAAGTGCATCGATATAAAGATAAAAAGGCAAGGCAAGTGAAAGAATTGAGTTTTCACAAACAAAAAGCTCTCGGTACTGAGAGGAACCTTTTAGTACCGAGATGTCTTCTTTGGACTTTGGACCGGCATGTTTCTTCCTGTACACTCGGACTTGCATCTGGACTTTGTTCTGCATGGGCTCCTAAGTCTACTGGTGAGTACCTCTATAAAGACCAGTCCTATAGCAACTGAAGAGGGGATTAGGATTTTGGATCTTCTTTACCCTTATTTCCTCCCTCAAATGTACTCTAGAAACTCCACTGTAAATCCGGGATCCACTATATTATGGATAGATCTGATAAAACTAGTTGTAATCCAGAGAGAAAACAACTAATAACAAAGTTTAAAGTGGACGTAGGCTGGAAAATTTGCCGAACCATTATAAAACTTCTTGTACCTCCCTTTATTTTCTTTCTGTTTCTACTTGTTTGAGTTGGATCTCTATATTTTGGTGCTTTCATTTGATATTTGGGTGTTTGTGCCATTTTTGGTGCAAACATAATTATTGGACATATTGGTGGTAGCATGATTTACTTAGTCAAAATTGACTGAGTTCTTCATGTTAAAGCCAAGCATGAAGCCTTCTTCCTCTTTTTCAGAAGTTGCTACTTAGTTGTCTGAGCATCTTCAAGTCGATGCCGAGCATATTCCCAAAATTGAAAATTTTCTAAGTCCTAAAATCCATCTCCTCTCTTTTTTTGCCTGGCCGAAAGCTCCAGCATCTCTACCCCGAAGTCCTTCATGCCTTAGCCCAAAGAAAAGCCTCAAATCCTCCATCGCTGACATGATTTTTTGGTCACCGTCGACATGATTTCATGGTCGCCGCCACCATGAATTTAACCCCTCAAATCACCTCCAATCTTCATATGATTTATTTTTGGGTCCCTTTAGACTTTGAGCTTGAACATTACTCAACCGCGTCATATTTTGAATATTTCTTGTATTGCGTTGCATGCAATGATGACCTGATTTCTACCCAGACCAAATGACTAACAAACATATCAAACAATTTCATACAAAAACTATACATCATCCAAACATCACATATAAGCAATCCAAACATGATCCAAATGCATACATATTCCTAGATCTAATTATAAGAAAAAATGATGACATGGTTAGTAGATGGTGTAAAACAAAATAAAATACAACTTTATCTTTTAAAATTTGGTTACAAGATGTTATTAAGGTTAGACCTAGGTTTTGAAACATTTAAAATCATCATTAAAAATCATATTTTTACCACATCAATAAACATAGATTAGCGAGAGAAGTGAAATCACTCACCTTATACCGAAATACCCGTTTTCCAAGATAAATCTAAGGTAGGATGCCAAACTCCACGGAACCCAAGGTGCTAGAATAATATATCTACGATTTCACCTTGCTAATCTCACTTTAATCACTTAATTAGGCTATGAATAAATGATGGATTTAGGTCAACTTTGAATTAATGGAGGTTTAAAGGTAATAGAAATGAAGAGAAATGACTAATGATGTTTGGAGAATACAGGTATTAACCATAATTCCGAGTTGGACTAATGGATCGCACTAATCACCCTCTAATTACTTGTTAATCAGCTTAAATTCAGTCAGAACTTCAAACGGCCATAACTTCTAAACCGTGGATTCAAAAAATTTCTATGACTACTTTACGGAAAGAAATACAACTATTTTTTCCAATGATAGTGGTTCAGACCCTAATTTAGCTCCTATCAAAATGTATATGCCTTGTAAGATTTTCTGGGTTAAACTCATCGAATAAAAATTATAAGGATGTAAAAAATGTCATTGGTTAACATTCCCTAAATTATTTCCAAATATGACCCAAAACGGATTTAAAAATAATATTTTATGATCCTATGATACGTAAAATACGAGTCGTTACACCTTAAATCTCTCACATTATGATTTGGTGCAAGTTCCAATTGTGGGGTTAGTGCAATGTATATGAAGAGTTTCATGGTTTACCCTCTCATTGGAAAACTGAATTCAGTATTGATTTAGAGAGATGCAAAGCTGGTTGTCTTACCTATTCGGCATACGGATCGGAGAGAAAGAAGAGAAATAAAAGTTCAAAATTTTGAGCTTTCTAAGATAGGTCTCATTCGAAGAAGTACATTGGAGTGGGGTGTACCCGTTATGTTCACCACTGAAGTGAATAAGTCCTTGATATTATGGTGTCAACTATAGAGAATCCTATACATTAACAAGAAATAACAAATATTATTTTACTCATATTGACGATTTGTTAGACCAACACAGAGGAGAAAAATGTTTTCTCTTAACTTGATCTTGCTTCAGGTTTTCGTCAACTAAGGGTGGATAGTGATAATATTCCAAAAACCGCCTATAGAACTCTCGATCCATCTTATGAATGGGTTGTAATGCGATCTGGTCTTATGAATGCACTGGCGTACTTTGTTAACCTTATAAGTTGTATTTTTTGTACCAACTCAATAAAATTTGTATGGTACTTGTACATGATATATTGATCTTTTCTAAAAGTGAAGAAGAGCATAAAAACACTTAAAAAAGTTTTGGAAGTTGTGATGATCCACGCTTCGTAATACCCAGAACCAGCGTCGAATGACAACGTCAGACTCCTAAATACCATAAAAGATAGCGTGTCGATGTAAAGATTTAAGACTAAACATCATACCAATGTACATTGATGCAATCTTACAATGGAAGATAACATATAATATATTGAATATACATGAACAGGACATGATAAACAATATACAAAAGACTGCACTCACGAAAGCAACTGATAAACAAATATCAATGTTTACATGAAAAACTAGCACAAGCACCTAGAGATTAATAGTAGAGAATAAAATGAAGAAAATAAAGTGAAAATGAGGGAAAAACAACACAGCAATTATAGTGGTTTGGCTAGTTGAAGGCCTACATCCATTTAAACTTTGTTGAAGTCTTTGATGAGATTTTACAGAACTGTTCTTAGGGATCGGCGATGATCCGCAGAATTACAAAGAAAATACAATAACTAATTAACAGCTTAAAAATATCCCCCAAACTATGCCTTTATTCCTCTATTTATAGCTATAGGTCGATGAAACCACTCGCCCACATTCTTGCCCACATTCTCACGTTTTGAGGGATTTAAGCCAAAGTGGTCATGACCACATCAGCAATATACACGGATCGGTACCGATCCGTGCTTAGGGATTGGTACCGATCCACGAACTTGCCTCCAAATTTTCCATTCAAATCTCATGGAAGGTTGCTTCGATCGTGCCTTTGTCTTCGTTGGTTCATGTGCTTTGCTAAAGGCTTAGACTGGAATGAACATTTTGGTTCAGGGATGGAGCAATAGTGTTTGATTTATGCATTGGTTATGGTAATTGATATGGATTTGTGATTCATCCCACATAGCACGGTTTGATTATAAACACCTTGGTTGGAAGTGGCATGAAGCAAGTGATAATATGGAGGAGTTTCAGGGATCGGTACCAAAACCTATCAGGGATCGACACTGAACCCTATCAGGGATCAGTACCAATCCATTACTTCTTATGTTTTGAACCAGGGAAGTTGCTGCATATTGGTAGGGAGTGTATAGGCCTTGGTTTAGAGTCTAACTGTTAGATTTGGGCTTTATTCATTGATCTCGCTTGACATCTTAGTTTGACAGTTATTGTTTTGTACTCTTGTTCGACAATTCTTTAGTCTGATCAATCTGATTGATCCGGATACGGCCTGGTCACAAGGTTGAATAACATTTGCCCCCAAAATATATCTTGTTTTAACAAGATGTACTTTGGAACGAGACAAGTTGAAGGTTCTGCATCGTTGGCTTCTTGCTTTGTTTTGAAAAGATATCATCTTTCCCTCTGAACCGTTTTAGTGAAGTGCAACATCATTTGTCAACCATTGTACCATTTCGTTTGGGTTAGGCCTGTAAGTCCTTGACAGCATAAAAGCTGAAGCTCATTCTTCAAGCTTGTTATTTCAAACTCGAAAAGCTTTCAATGATTTCCTTTTCGGATTCTACAGGTTCGAACTCATTCTTTGGAAATTCAATAGTCCAATGCCATGTTGGGGTATGCAAACTTTTCACCATTTTCTCACACACATATACATACATACATATATGTATGTATTTGTTGCATTCAGTACCGATCCTTGAGCAGGGTTTGTTACCGATCCCACCGATCACTGACTTCTAAATTTTATGCTATTTTGTAGTACTTCATCCATCTTTACCTCTGAGACCTTTCATCTCAAAGCTCTCAAATTGCCACTGCAATTCAAGATTACACCAGAAACTCCTAGTCACCACCTCAAGTCGCCTTTGCTCCCGGACATCCATCGACACCGCGAGTCTTTAACCTTTAAATCTCGCTCGTACATGTCGAATTGCACGAACAACTACAACCTTGAAGCTTGAGTAGGAATCGAACTCGGCTGTCTTTGAATCAACCCAGGTAGATGGCGGCGTTTCCCCACTTGAATCGCAACAACCATCCATCATTTGCCTTTGAAAGTGCACAACAGCATCATTCCTTCTCTCTTACGGTTCGTCACCGATCCCGGACTTAGGAAATTTTTTGGTGCAAAAATAATGGACTAGAGGATGTTGAATTTGTGATGCCTTTTCCTTTGTCTAAGCTAACCATTAACTTGTAAGAATTCTAAATCTTACAATGTAAAAATATTGTAAGTCAAAGAAAAGACCATTAAGTCAACGAGTCTCCAAGGCGCTTTTGATCAAACACAGTTGGTACTCATGATTCACCAGGACAGTTTATGCTAATTGTTACTTTGGATGTAAATCAATGTTTGCTAAATGAAAATTTTGGGTCGCACGGTGTTAGATGTACACACTGCACAACACAGATGCACACACCACATAACACAGTTAATTGCACTATATTGCCCCCGTCAATGTACGAGACTTGGTCGATCAACAAACATAGATATCCGTCAGGTTTGGTACCTCGATCTCAGGGGGCTTTCTTTCGGCATGAAGATTGCAACTTTTAATGTGTCTGACATCACTTATATATTAAGCTTTGATAGTTATGGATCGTAGATGCTCCTTGTGTCTCTCTGCAATGGTCATAGGTCCTTCGACTTCAAAGTACGCAGAATCTAACACATAATCCAGTTCCACTACAGTTCCCATAGCATGACATACTCCTTAGTCAATTGGTCATCAGGCAGTACAACCTTTAGAAAGGATTCATTTTATGCTAATCGAGGAGCCTATGGTTGGAGCTTCCCCCAATGTAGACATTGGCAATGCTATTATTTTAAATAATCCTCAAGACTCTCCAACATCGAAAGTTGATGAGACATCTCTTCGAAGAATATATGAGAGACAAGGCATCCCATACGAGGATAAGTTGGTTCCATCATGCCATCAACATGCGCTCTCCCAAAAGTAGGTTACACGGCTTGTTACTGGTATATGTGTATGGCCAATTGTGTCCCGTCGTTCAGCAACTTCATATGCACAATTTTGCATTTTATGAAATTACCTTCGGCCCAACTACACTCTAACATCTATTCCTTTTTGGATAGCAGTTATACCATTTCCGCCCACCATCTGAGTTGCAAGCCGAGAACTTGAGAGATCCGCTACTTTTATATCTTCAAATGTCGGAAAGGATCTCCTCCACTCACATATTTAGAAGTTTCCATGGGTTATCGAATTGTAACCGGTCTTTGGAACAAATTGAGCTATTTTAAAGATGAATGCTTTTTGTGCACTGCTTGCCTGGTTTTGCATAGAGGTGATTATTCAAGCATAAGTCCTACTTTCAACCTTTTTTATGCGGACAATATAACTTCAGTTACTTATACGATTATTCCTTGTTCTTGCAGATAGCTCGAGAAGGCCTAGTGGTGCAGCCTTGGAGAACACTCGCACATCTCTCCATCAAGTCCCACTCGAGGAAAGGGATATGACGGCATTTTTTACTGATAAGAATTGAGAGCTAACAATCTTTTGGTAGGGGATCGTAGCTTTGGACAATGGTGATGAAGATGATGATGGTTCGGAAGATGGTAACGATAACCAAGAAGAGCCCTCAATCTAAAGTCCTACTACGGAGACTAGAGAGGTTCCCGAGCACACCGAGGAAGGATGAAGTGGTGGAGGAGATGATGATGTCGATATCGGTCGTGAGCTCTCCAGTAATGAAGGATGTGATGGCCAAGCTTTTTGTCTAAAGTAGAGACCTAAGATAAAGATCATCCCAATGCGGACTCCGACACAAACTCCACAACCACCGTAACAAAGGAAATTCCTATCTCGCCTTCTAAGGACATTAACTGGAACCTCAGTCCGATTCTAGTTAAGTTTGATTCTTACGGCCCTGGTAAAATCAGTATTGGGGACATTGGATTCCCCGTCCGTCTTCTAGATGAAGTGTCTGCTACTGCGTAGAGGAGATTACCCACATTAGCAAACTCTAAGTCCACAGTCCATGGGAGCACACTAGGACACATATATACACCTACACAACACTACACTCTCTTTAGTTCATGCCATGTTCCTATCTCGTTTGAGCTAACTCACTTATGTTTTATTTTCAGAATCAATGAAGTGTATAGGCATGTATGATACCTTCAAAAGCCAAGGAAGCAACCAAAGGAAGTACTAATCATCAAACCATCCTCATGGCTCTTCTAATGATTCTTATTGAGGGAGGTGTTCTAGTCGAGACCGTAGAAGATAGGAAAGAGGACACACATCTCACGAGTTGTCTCCAGCGACACAGGTGTCGGTCACCCTTACCATGTAGTATGAATCTGTATTCGACGAAACCTGATTATGTTAAATCTATAGACATACCAAATGTTCCCACTTTGACGCAGCCGACGATATCCTCTCATTTACTATGTCGTTCTGACCAATTATTAGATCCGATCACTTCTGCTATTCTCCATTCAAGGCTCGATAAGAAACTGGTTTGAGTAAAGGAAGAATTTGTTTCTAATCCTCATAAGGCTTAAAGCACACTTTTCCAAAGATCTTTTATGATGACTTCATGTTCGTCCCTGAATTGAAGGACATTCCCTTGCACATTAGAACTGACATCGTAGCCTACATTGATGATGTATATGGTTAACACTTCAAATGGAGACGGCTAGTCAAGGTTATTTCTGAAGGTGCTTACAAAAGGAAGGTTGAACTCAATGGAGTGAAGTTTTAAAGAGAGCAGGACCAGCGTATCATCGCCAACCTCGATGGGAAGGTCAAGAAGCTCAATGCCTTATTAGCTGAGTCCTAAATGAAACTGGGTGATCTAACCAAGTTGGCCGAGGAAGAGCGAAAAATTAGCAGAAACAAATCAAGGCCGCTCATTATAAGAGTTAAAATATATCATTAGAAAACGAGCGGCTTAAGAAATGAGTAGAGCAATTAAAGTAGCTGCTTGAAAACGAGAAGAAAGAGAAGAACGATGCTCCCGTCCCAGCCTAGGGCTATTGCGAATAGCTTTTGGATGCTCATAAGGGAAGAAATGACGCAGAAGCCTAGGAAAAAGATGTCAGAAGCAAATCGAAGGCGTAGGGAAATGGGTTAAGGACGAGCTCGAGCCCATGCTTATCTGTTATAATTCAAATGTCATTAGGTTTGACAACCTGAAGTGGCTTGATGAAGGGTATCCCGACACTATAGCCCAGGCATGGAAAGAGATAGTAAATCAAGAGCAAGATTTCTCGGGTGGGGCTGAGGTCGATGTGGAGCAACTGAAACCGACCTTCTGGATAAAAAGGACCTAGAGGCGCTCAGGATTGGTGAATGTATCCTATATCCCGAGTCTACTATTGGGTGTCAAAAAGGCCAAGGTGAGGGATCTGGGTCCGCTTCCCATAATTCCATAATGAACATTGCTGCTCCGTTGACCTCCGAGTCACTGACAATTGAGAATATCGCTTCACTTCCCAGCTTAATTGTTGTTTCTGCTACTAGGATGATTTATGAAACTACAACGATTTCAACGTCTTCATTGGAGGGTCAATACGACCCCGATGGAACCTCGCTTCCATAATTATTCATTTTATCTCCCATTCAATAGGGTGGTTCTGGTGGGACTGCATTTCACATCGAATTTGTATCTCCTGGAGATATATCATTAACCTCTCCCGTGTTTGAGAGGGCCCATATGACAACGGTCTATGTCACTGATCTCTGCTTTTACGTTTCCTAAGTTTCAGATCAGCCGTCGATTGTTCCCTTGTCTAAAAAGGACTTATAAATGGGGACACAAGCTGCAATTACAAAGTCAATCATCGTGTCTGCCTCCTAAATGCTCCTAGATATTCCAGTTGACAAGACTTCGGGCCTTGAGGGTGAAATGACTCACGCCTTGGAAAAGGAGGTGACAGGAGACTTTCATAGAGTCCAGAAGGAAGAGGACGTCATTGTAAAAGGAGCTTCTAATCCTTCTTTGGGGCAAACCATGGAGGAGATGCTCTGAACTCAAGTCATATTGGTGAGGGAAATCAAGAAGGAGAAACATGTCGATATTCCTCCTCCCTTATCCATTTCATTACCCGTTCAGCCTATCTTTGTGCCCCACTGAGACTTCGGCGAGCGATATTTCGGAGGGTTGTAAAGGTAAGGATAAGAGCTGGAGGAAGCATGGTGAGTCTAGAACACACTTTTTCGAGGAGAAGAAGAAAGAGACAAAGAGGAGAAAGAAAGTTTTATCACACTCTTCCTTGTTTTGGTAATCTTTTGTTTAGATTTAAGTAATCATGTAAATAGGCTGAAGTTATGCGAGCATGGCCCTCACTTATGTTTTAAGCTGTATGTTAATAATATTAGACCTGTTTTTTAAGCCTTGTGTCAATATATTTAAGCATAGGGAGGCAGGTTTATTTTTTTTCAGATGCATGCGAATAACATCTCTATCCTTAGTTAGCTAAGTCAATAGAATACTTTGCTACCCCGAGCATCCTTGTTAAGCCAAGGCTAGCCCTGGGTCTTGAACGTAATTGGGTGTTTAGAGCAGTAGTCTGAACGTCCATTTCATGGATGTTTTCCTCTGATCTCGCCTATCTCCAAGCGTTGATTAGAGTTTACCACCTAATGTGGTGGTTATAGTGTTTATCCCCGGAATACTTAGGGAAGATCCCGCCAAACTATGGGTATTGGTCTTTGACTTCATTATACTCTGGGTGAGGAGTTTGAGCTCCGCCAAACTCCAAGCGAGAGCTTCGTCATAGTGTATATCTTTTGGTTTGAAAACTCCAGGAACGATTCTTAAGGCGAACTATCTCGTTTGACTCCCCATGTGTTTCATACTCTAATGTTCAAGTCATGGGTTAGAGGAGTTTTTTGGCATCAACTCCAAATTCCCGGAACAATCGCCTTCCTTACATCCACTCATGGACCGTAAAGTTTGATCGGCACCTATAATTATATATTATATAACCATGTATTATCCAATTATGTTTTTGTTTACAGCACAGAAATTAGCTAATGAGAACACAAATTCATCAACTACCAAAGCCAATTAATTTCATATTCACAAGAACGGCTAATCATGCCTCTTTACATTGAGATCAACAAGATATGTACAAAGGTATTTCTAAGCGAAAGAGCATCATAAATGTTCGCTATTCCAGGCCCTTGAAAGTGAAGTTCCATCTATACTCGCTAGTTTGAATATTCCATCTCCAAGCTCGTGTTCGATAGCAAATGGACCTTCCTCAGTCGGGCCCATGTTCACTGGACCAGGGAAGATTCATTTGAGAATCACTGATCTCGAAGGTCTAGTTTTTGACCTTTATGTTGTAATTCCGAGCCATCGCTTTTGATGGGTAGAAGCTCTCAAAGTAGCTTCATCACTCTTCTTATCAGTCACGTTGAGGGACTCAAGTAGGAGTTATGTAACACCCCGTAAAATGAACCATAAATAAATAAAGAAAATTGAATTAAATATGATAAGGATTGGATATGAAATTTTATAAAAGGTAGAATTTGACCATGAAAGTTATTCCATTGCGTACTTGATGAAATTTTGATCCGTTTCCACATATAATATGCTGAAAACGAAGCTCAAACAAAGAAGTTAACGTCATTTGAAGTTCACAGATTAAAATTAATTTAGTTTGAATTCAAATTCAAATGAGAAATCAAATTAAGTGGATTGGGCACCATCTCTCACATTATTAGCTAATTATGACGTATGATTGGGATATTAGATCTACTTCTAGAATGGAAGGTATTAAGTGGTTGAACCCGCCTCCTTTCCTTATAAAGATATATTAAATTATTTTAATGGCTTTTCGTAGACCTATTCTTATTTTGAAATATACTGCCCAAATACTGAAAAGGTAAGACTCGAGGTTTTTATTCACCAGACACTTATTGTTCTGACTTCCACCTCATTTCAACATAGGTTAAGGACAGAATAATGGCAGTGATGATGCTTAAAGATGAAGAAGCTTGGCAAGTGGAAGTATTTATTATTATTTGCTTTCATGTGTATGTTTAACGATGAATTTTCTATCGGTTTAGAAAATCACTGATAAATTTCAAATTAAAATTTAACCGCAAGCGCACGGCGTACAAATGTTAGTACGTGGCAAGTACGGGTCGATCCGCAGGGAATTGTTAGATTTTAAATTTCTATTCAATCAAATTAACCAAATATTTGAGAATGTTGTTAACTACAAATTTAAAATGTAAAAACTAACAAAAGAACAACTACAAAAGTGAATGAAAACTATGAGAATAAAATGACAAGTTAGAGATAAATCCACTCTCTAGATCACATAGTTCAACAAATTATGAAATTATGATCTCTCTTTTTTGGTCATAAGTGAATTTAATTGATGTGTTTATCATAAGTATGGCCTATTTGTGCTATTAATTAGCTCAACATTAGCCATCAAACTATAACACAACCTTTAAAACACTGTTAATTCTCATGAAAAATAACAACAAGTTAAAAATGAAATCTATTTTAAGCATGGCCTATTAACTATTGATTAGAAATATAGACCATCAAATTTTGATTTAATTTCACTTCATTGCTATCACCATATGTGGATGAAAAGGCAATTTGCCATTCATATGACTAAGCATAGCCTATTTTTTTTGAACAATATAGGCTATCAAACTCAATACCAAACACAAAATTACATAAACAACAACCTTCCATGAAGCACAAAAAGAGAGCAAAGATTATCAAATTATGTTAAAGCTACATGATTAGAGAGCTTCATTACCGCTAAATTGAAGGGATTTAGCCTCTCATATTTGTCATCAAATCAACAAATGTAGCTTGCAAAATGAAACAAAAAGAAGAGGAAAAAGAGAGCTAAATATTAAAAAAAACTAAGCTACTTGCATAAAAAGTAAATCTAAACTACTAACATGAAATGTAAATAAGCATGTAGAAGAAAAGAGCATGTATTAAATTGCATAAAAAGAACAAAAATTACATAAAATAAAAATGGCTAAGTAGCCATGAAAAGAGAAAGAGAGCTTTCTTTTATTTAAGATCCTACACTAAACTAAAGAGAAGAAGAGAGTAAGAGAGACTAAAGAAGAGAGGTTACATGAAACATAAGAGGTATTTATACAAGTTTAAAACCCTAATTCGCTTTTTTAGGGAATGCCCAAACTACCCCTCTAGGAAGTGTGGTGGCCAAGTAACCATTAGCATCCAATAATCATCCATTAAGTGTGCATGAAGAGTTAATGGCATTTTAACATGTGGATTATCTATCATTTGTTCATTAAGGTAGGTGGGTAGGTGGGGTCCTCCATGATCATGGCTTTGAATTATTTCCATCTTCATTTGTTCTCTTCACTCTTGTGCATGCATATATCTTCATGAAATCACTTGTAAAATTCACTAAATTCCTACAAGACAACATATAAAATTCCAAGTAAATTTTCACAAATTAATAAATGCACAAAAATGACCATTTTTCCCCTATATGAAGATGAGTATGTGACAATTTGAAAATAATTTGAATTTGGTTTAAACAGGTTAAAATACCCGATATGATTATTTATTTAATTTAAATAGATTAAATATGGTGGTAAAAATATGCACATTTACGTGCACATCAGTGTACCCGTAGATTTAAAAAATTGTTGTAACGGATATTATATTATGGTTTAGTTATGGCTCTGCAATGGTTTTTTTTTACTACCAAGAGCTTGCCTTAGAATGGATCTAAGTTTTGTTGGGCCTTTTCTAGGTTAAAATTTAAGCCTGTTCCGAGGTGGGTTGTTACATTTAGTATCAGAGCCCTAGGTACTATATGTATGAGAGACGTATTTGTTATTTTAAAAAAGGTTTTTTCAGAAAGAATTTTCAAAAGAATTCTTACTATATATATATATATACATATACCTATACCCCCTCTTCTTGAACATATGCACATACACTAGGCAAACTTTTCTTTTCTTTCAACATGTAAATACTCTCTTAGGAAATCGTTTCTAAAGGTTTATCCTATAGATAATTGATATGGCTGATTATAAATCTTCTTTCGAACAAGGGAATCCTTCCCTTGGAAGACCACCCATTCGTGGAATGCCCGAATGGTTTAAACAATATCTTAGGACTATCGGGCAGATTCCTATCTCTTCGGCTGCACCGGTAGCACCAACTACCCCAGCTGTTGATGTGGCACTCCATCCTACCAACTTTCCTAAGCTATGTAAGGACTTTCTCAATGTGGAAAGGAAGACATACTCTGGAACTAAAAGATACTCGGAAGCTAAAGTATGGATTGGTAACTTCAAGAAGATATTTAAGGAGCTTGGTTGGGATGATCAGCTAAGAAGAAGAATGACAGCTTGGCACCACAGGGAAGAAGCTTTAAATTGGTGGAACTTTGTGACTAATGAGCATCTGGGTTGGATATTCTCCTAGGATGAATTCAAGGATCGATTCGAGATGAGATTCATGTCTAGAGCAAAGGTTAGCTTGCAATTGGAAAAGTTCATTCAGCCGAGACAAGGAGATTCTACCCTTAAGGGGTACATAGCTAAGTTTACCGAGGTGGCTAAAATCGGGATGAGCCTGATAGACATACCTATGAAAAAGGCCATAAAATTTGTGAAGGGCTTAAATTCCCCGCTAAAAGAAATTTGTTGACCCTAGTACCTATGGGGGCCACGAATGAGACGTTGGTTGAAACGGCGATGTTGCACTTAACCAATGAGGAAGATAAGAGAGAAATAGAAGTCTGTACAGACCCAAAAGGAAGAAGAGCCTAAGGAGGGGAGCTTTTGGGCCAATAAGAAGTCGAAGGGAAGTTTAAGAAAGAAGTAAACGTGTGTAAGAGATACCAAAGGAAGGGTCATGAAGCTAAAGATTGGAGGGTGAGTCTGATGAAGGAATCCTTTAAAGGAAAGTTCTTTAACTACACGAGGAAGGGCACCACAAGAATCAATGTCCCAAGATGGCTAAGGAATGACCAAGTGGATTGGCCTACGCTATTGAAGTTGTCCCTATTGGAAGTAAGCCACCAAGAGTCCAAGAAAAAGCAGCTCTAGAAAGTATAACTCTTATTTTTAGGGTTACTATTTGTACCCTATTTGATTCAGGGGTATCACTTCCTTTATAGCCAGGGATGTAGTAAATTCCTTAAACCTTAAAACTCAGATGGTCAACAGCCCAATAAAGGTTTCCAATCCCATTGGGGGTTCGGCCCATCTTTCTTTTATTTGCAAAGACCTAGTGTTAGACACATGTGACGTTGATTTCATATGTACTGCGTACATTCTAAATTTCATTGGGTATGGATTGGTTGTCATATTATGGATCCATT
Source organism: Allium fistulosum (assembly GCA_030737815.1). Classification (NCBI taxonomy): domain Eukaryota; kingdom Viridiplantae; phylum Streptophyta; class Magnoliopsida; order Asparagales; family Amaryllidaceae; genus Allium; species Allium fistulosum. The sequence goes on along the minus strand of CM060901.1, from coordinate 1,076,136,608 downwards.
TTTGACTATAATAAAAGGTTAGTACGATTAAGGAGTCGTGGAGGTCGTGACCTAAAAGTTCTTTATACACCCAAAGCTTTAGTTGAGTTAAGCCATTTATACTCACTAAATCTATCTGTTGTTCGAATGCCAAATAATGCCATTATCTGTACCCATAGTTTGTGAATTTCTTGATGCCTTCGAAGAAGTCTCGGATCTCCCACCCCATAGAGAGATTAAGTTCCAAATTGATTTGGAGAAGGACGCAAGACCCTTCGCTTTGCCTTTGAGACATATGGCCCCCAAAGAAAGAAGGGAGTTGGATAACCAAATCTCAGAGCAATTGAAAAAAGGATTCATCTGTAGGAGTACTTTTGAGTGGGGAGCTCTTGTTGTTTTTGCTACTTAGGAAGATGGTTCTTTAAAACTTTGCGTCGATTATAGGGAGTTGAACAAGTTGACAAGGAAAAATAGGCACCCTTTACCCAAAATAGATGACTTGTTTGACCAACTTGTAGGAGCTAAAGTCTTTTCCCAATTAGAATTAGCAATGAGATTCCATTAGTTGAGGATTGTAGAGGAAAGCAAGTCGAAGACCGGATTTCGTATGCCAGATGGACACTATGAGTGGGAAGTAATGCCTTTTGGACTGACGAATGCCCCAATATACTTTATGGATTTGATGAGTAGAATATTTAGAGGACAACTTAATAAATTTGTCATGGTGTTTGTTCATGATATCTTGGTTTTCTCCAAAGGCAAGAAGGAGCATGAGGACCACCTTAGGGAGGTATTGGAGACCTTGAGGAGAAACCAACTCAAAGCCAAGTTTTCTAAATGCCACTTGTGGAAAAATGAATTTAGGTTTCTTGGACATATTGTTTCGGAGAAAGTATTGGCGGTGGACCTTACTAAAGTGGAAGCTGTCCAAGGATGGAAGATTCCTAGTTCCTAGTAATGCTTTAGAGATTAGAAGTTTTCTAGGGTTGGCAGGCTATTATATGAAGTTCATCAAGAGCATTGCATAAATAGTAGCCCTTTTAACCCGATTGACTAAGAAGAATCTAGATTTTGTTTGGGATGATAAATGCACCAAGGCATTTGAGAAGCTTAAGGAGTCACTGACTAGTGCACTCATGCTCACTATCTCAGATGGAGCCAAGCTGTTTACGGTTTTCACGGATGCATGTGGCACATGATTAGGAGCAGTTCTTATGCAAGAAGGGAAGGTAGCTGCCAATGCTAGTAGACAATTAAAAGATCATGAGAAGAGGTATCCAATGCATGATTTAGAATAGGCAACCATTGTTTTTTCCTTAAAGATGTGGAGGCATTGTCTCTTGGGGGAAAGGTTTGAGTTATTCACTGATAATACATCACTCAAATACCTATTTTCCAAAAAAGATTTGAACTAAGGCAATAGAGGTGGATGGAGTATAAATCATCCTTTGACTTTGGTATTCAGTATAACCCTGGAAAAAGGAACGTAGTCTCCGATGCCTATGGTAGGAAACACGCTAACCTAGGTGCCATATATGAATGGAGACAGTTGGAGTTTCTCTCGAATTTTAACCTCCAACCATCAACAGAACCCATCCAAGGTTTCTATCAGTTATCGAGGTTAGACCAGCCTTGAGGGGTTGTACAAGGCACGAGCAAGTAAAGGACGAGGAGGTAATATAGATTTTGGGGAAATTAAGAAAAGAAGAGCATTTTCCTCATGCTAGGAGTTACTACGTTGATGATAAAGGATATTTAAGAAGAGATGGATGTCTTTGCATCCCAATGATTGATGACTTGATGAGGGATATGCTTATGGAGTGTCACCACTCAAGGATGATCATTCATCTTGGAGAAGATAAGATGTACAAAGACATGAAGAAGATTTTCTTTTGGAAATGAATGAAGAAGAGTATAGTTGAGTTTGTTGCTAGGTGTTTGACATTCAAAAGATAAAAGATGAGCAAGGGAAGCTTGGTGGATTATTATTAACTTTGGAAATCCTGAATTGGAAGTGGGAACATATTTCGATGGATTTTGTGGAAGGATTGCCTAAAAGTCAGAAGAGCAACGAGGCTATTTGGGTTGTTGTAGATAGGCTCACCAAGAGTGCTCATTCTGTTCCGACTAGAAGAAAGAGGACTAGCATGCTTCTTGCCTAGATTGGTAGTTCATTTACATGGAATTCCAATAATCATAGTCAGTGATAGTGACCCTTTGTTCACTAGCGAGGTGTAGAGGAGCATACAAAAAGCTTTGCGAACTTCTTTGAACCTTAACACGACATATCACCCACAAACAGATGGACAAATAGAGAGGGTGAATAGAATTTTGGAAGACTTGTTGAGAGCTTGTGTCTTGGATTTTGGAGGACATTGGGAGATGCATATAACTTTGGTTGAGTTTTCTTATAATAATAGCTATCAAACTACGATTGGTATGGCCCCTTTTGTAGCACTTTATGGGCGGCCATGCAAATCGCCTAGTTGTTGGTGGGAAACCACCGACAAAGTATTGCTCGAACCTGATTTGATCCATGATACCATGGAAAAGTAGAGTTGATTAGGCAAAGAATGAAGGTAGCCAAAGCCCGTCAGAAATCTTATGCGGATAAAAGAAGGAAAGAGCTTTAATTTGATGTTGGAGATATGGTATTTGTTTAAATCTCCCTCTTAGAAAAGTAGTTAGATTTGGCAAGTCTGGAAAATTAACACCTAGATTTATTGGGCCATTTAGAATTCTGGAATGAATAGGAAAATTGGCATATCGTGTGGAGCTTCCTGACAAGTTGGCTAGAGCCCACAATGTTTTCCATGTTTCTTACCTTAGGAAATACCTTCATGATACCACCAGAAGAGTAGAGCCTGATCCATTAGGGGATTTTGAGATGGAGCCAATAGTGCCTCGACCCACTGCATGCATTATGGAGCACGGTACCAGGAGACTCCGTAATAAATAATAAAATTGGTCCGAGTACAATGTGGGGATAATCAGGCAGAAAGCACATGGGAGACCCATCAGAAGATGAAGAACACTCACCCAGAGCTTTTCATTGGTAATTTTTCTCTTTAAAATTAGGATTTTGGTTGCATCGCGGTTGCTAGAATGGATGGTAGGAGATGGTTGTTACACTTTTTCACAAACACTTTACACTCATATAGAAATTTTTATGCATGTTTAAGATATTTGCATACATACTTACATAACACGATTACACACTTATGTCAGGATTGAACTCATTTTAGCATGTCTGCTATACATAATCACATTGCATTATTGGTTAAGCAGATGGTTATGTAGAGAACTTGTTGTGTAACGTGGATGTATTATGAGTTACGATGTTCGCCCCTTAGAAGATTCGGCATGAAATCCTTTTTTAGGGGGGAGAATGTAACACCCCATAAAATAAACCAAAAATTAATAAATTAAATTAAACTAAATACGATAAGGATTAGATATGGAAATTTTATACAAGTTGAAATTTGACCATGAAAGTTATTCCGTTGTGTTCATGGCAAAATTCTGATATGTTTCCATATATAATATGCTGAAAAAGAAGCTCAAACAAAGAAGTTATGAGCATTTGATGTTCTCAGATTTAAATTAATTTAGTTTGAATTCAAATTCAAATGAGAAATCAAAATTAGGATTTAAATTTCAAAAATAAGCTTGGGGGCTAAGCAAACATTTAATAAACGTTTAACATTAAAAAGTTAATTAGGGAATAAAATAATACGGCAACAGAAACAAAAATAAACGCTCCTGAATAAAAGAGCGGTCAACCTAAATAAGTCAACCGGTCGACCGTAGCGGTCGATCGGTTGCTGAAGGATGCTTGATTGCTTGGTAACGACAGTTGCCATTAGCGGCTAGGGTTTTACGTTATGTTCTATTCGGTTGTGCACTCCAAATTTACACTTTTCTACCTACTTCCATCCTACGGTTCTAGTGTGTTTCAACCCCTATAAATAGAACTCTATCCTCTCCACTTTTATTCATATTATTTTGGGGAATAAGATGAAACTCTACCACTGTTATCTCTCTAATAAGATTCAAAAACTCTATAGAGATTCGGGTAAGGATTCAACCTATTTCCTATTCGTTTCTTCTTCCTCCAATCTATTCTTATCTTATTCTTCTCCAATTATTCTGAATCTAATGAATATATATACCTCTTCCCTATTATGTGTGTGTGTGTATTAAAAGAGAGAGATTCTGGAAGAGATCGAAGGCTACAAATCCATTTGAGTAAAGCTAAGGCTAATCTATGAGTGGAAATCTTAGTATTTCTTTTCAGTAATTGTTTAGTGAATTTTTTTGGATTTGAATATGCCTAAAGGATTTTGGGATTTCGAAAATATGATAGATAAATCCCCCAAAATTCCTTTTTATTTTGAAATGTCAATTCTATGTTGAGATTCTCAATTATTTACATTAATTTGATGGATTTTGTTTCGTATATGCAATTTTTGATAATTTCATAGTATATTCCACTTCTCCTTCTTCGTTGGGTTAAATTATGATCCTTCAATCAAATAAGGGTTTTAGATTACGAACTCTATTCGTAGTTTACACTAATTATTCATATTTATTTCTTTGTAAAAAGGGTAGTTGAATAGGATATGGGGTTTCGATTGCAATTCTTATTGTTTAAGATATTCTATTAAATTGGTGTAGTAAATTGAGTTTCTATTTTATTTACAAGTATGTTATTGCAGTTTTGGTTATCAATATTTATTCCATGTTTTGGACATTAGAATTCCATGTGATCTTGGGAAATTGAAGAAAAAGGACTTGTAATAATAATTGGTTTGGGAATTGACAATTAAAGCTAGTTTAGTGCGTAAAATCCATGTGTATGGAACTTATTAGACGCGAATATTTGTTTATTTCTATTTACGTGTAACTATTGCGTATATGGCATAGTTGGTTACGCATTTATTTACATTTATTTCCCCCATTAGGAAGGTAATTGATTTTGTGGTGAAAATAAGAGGAAGCTCTCATATAGCCTAATTATTAATTTAAGGTGTAATAAGGAAGATTCCTTATAAGACCTTGTTTATGAAACGATGAAATGAGTGTGTGTGTGTGTGTGTGTGTGTGCTATAGTGTAATTAATTTTTGGCCAAGTCATAGGGGTGCGAGGTCAATAGAGTTACATGACAGAATTTTACCCTTCACTTTGAGGCTACTTGCAGCTGCGTACACTTTTATTGATGTGAGATAACCTTATGATAAATATTTGCAATGACGCGAGGTTAGTTCCAAATTCTGTAGGGGAAATCTGTCTAGCTAATCTGGCTACCAGTTCCAATGAATAGCGGACTAATGTGAGACATCATTATAGGTATAGGCCATAAAATGAAGGGCCTGCTTAGGGATTTGAGGTATTAAGTGGTTGGACCCGCATTTTTCCCTGGATGAAGTATTAAATGGCAAAGGGGTTATGCTAGGCGGTATCTCTTCAAGGGTCTGCTTTTGAAATTAGACCTTAAATGACGAGGTCTATCTATTTTCCACTTGGAAGTATTATGTGGCCTATGAGATTCCATATGATGTAAGCTAGATAGTACCATTGAGGAGCACGCTTCTAGAAGTAGGCCTTAAATGACGAGGTTTACCTATTTTCCACTGGGAAATTTTAAGTGGCTTGGGTATCATCTCTCACATTATTAGCTATTTATGACGTATGATTAGGATATGGGATCTACTTCTGAAATGGAAGGTATTAAGTGGTTAGACCCACCTCCTTTCCTTATAAAGAAGTATTAAATGATTTTATGTTCGTAGACATATTCTTATTTTGAAATATACTGCCCAAGTACTGAAATGTAAGACTAGAGGTTCTTATTCACCAGACACTTGTTGTTCTAACTCGCTCCTCATTACAACACAAGTTAAGGACGAAGTGATGGGGGTAACGATGCTTAAAGATGAAGAAGCTTGGCAAGTGGTAGTATTTATTGTTATTTGCTTTCATGTGTATCCATGAATTTAAATAATTGTTGTAAAGGATATTATATTACGGTTATTTATGGGATTTTGTATTGCGACATTTTTCTGGTTTTGAAATAAATGGGTACACTTTACTATTATATTTTGTTCCATCCGCTATGAGTTTTGAAAGTTTAGTTATAGCTGTGCAATGTTATTTCTTTTACTACCAACAGCTTGCCTTAGAATGGATCTAAGTTTCGATGGGCCTTTTCTGGATTGAAATTTAGGCCTATTCCGGGGTGGGTTGTTACATTTGGTATCAAAGTCCTAGGTTACCCGATCAACGGGGAAAAACTATACATATGAGAGATGTATTTGTTATTTTGAAAAAGGTTTTTTCAAACAAAATTTTCAAAAGAATTCTTACTATACACACACACCCCCCTACACCCCCTCTACTTGAACATACGCACATACACTAGAAAAAATTTCTTTTCTTACAGCATGTAAATACTATCTTAGGAAATCATCACTAAAGGTTTAACCTACAGATAGTTGATATGGATGATAATCAATCTTCTTTCGAACAAGGGAACCCTACACATGGAAGGACACCCATTCGTGGAATGCCCGAATGGTTTAAACAATATCTTAGGACTGTTAGGCATGGATTGGTAACTATGAGAAGATATTTAGAGAGATTGGTTGGGATGATTAGCTAAGAAGAAGAATGGCAGCTTGGCACCCAAGGGAAGAAGCTTTAAATTGGTGGAATTTTGTGACTGATGATCATCCGAGCAGGATATTCTCTTGGGATGAATTCAAGGACTGATTCGAGATGAGATTCATGTCTAGAGCAGAGGTTAGCTTACAATTGGAAATTTTCATTCAGCTGAGACAAGGAGATTCTACCCTTAAGTAGTACATAGCTAAGTTTACTGTCTAAATTCGGGATGAGCCTGATAGACACACCTATAAAAAAGGTCATGAAGTTCGTGAAGGGCTTAAATTCCCCGCTAAGAGAAATGTTGTTGACCCAAGTACCTATGGGTGCCACGTATGAGATGTTGGTAGAAACGGCAATGCTACACATGGCTAATAAGGAAGTCAAGAGAGAGAGAGAAGTCTACACAGACCCAAAAGCAAGAAGGGCCTAAGAAAGGGAGCTTTTGGGCCAACAAGAAGTCGAAGGGGAAGTTTAAGAAGGAAGTAAAGGTGTGTAAGGTATACCAAAGGAAGGGTCATGAAGCTAAAGATTGTAGGATGAGTCTGATGAAGGAAGCCTTTAAAGGAAAGTGCTCTAACTGCTACAAGGAAGGGCATCACAATAATCAATGTCCTAAGATGGATAAGGAAGGACCAAGCGGACGGGCCTATGCTATTAAAGTTGTCCCTATTGCAAGTAAGCCACCAAGTGACCAAGGAAAAGCAGCTCTAGAAGGTATAACTCTTATTTTTGGGGTTACTATTCGTACCCTATTTGATTCGGGGGCATCACATTCCTTTATATCTTGGGATAGTAAATTCCTTAAACCTTAAAACTGAGATGGTCAACACCCCAATAGAGGTTTCCAATCCCAGTGGGGGTTCGACCTATCTCTCTCTTATTTGCGAAGACCTAGTGTCAGACATATGTGATGTTGATTTTATATGTACTGCATACATATTAAATTTCTAAGGGTATGGACTTATCTTGGGTATGGATTTGTTTTCATATTATGGAGTCATTCTTGACTGTGATAAAAGGGTAGTACGATAAGGAGTCGTGGAGATCGTGACATAGAAGTTCTTTGTAAACCCAAAGATTTAGTTGAGTTAAGCCATTTATACTCACTAAATCTATTAGTTTTTCGAGAGCCATTATATGTACCCATAGTTTGTGAATTTCTTGACGTCTTCGAGGAGGTCTCGGGTCTCCCACCCATAGGGAGATTGAATTCCGAATCGATTTGGAGAAGGACGCAAGACCCGTCGCTCTGCCTTTGAGACATGTGACCCCAAAAGAAAAAATGGAGTTGGATAAAAAAATCTCACAACTATTGAAAAAGGGATTCGTCCGTAGGAGTACTTCTGAGTGGGGAGCACTTGTTTTTGCTATTAAGGTAGATGGTTCGTTAAGACTTTGCGTTGATTATAGGGAGTTGAATAAGTTAACAAGGAAAAGTAGGTACCCTTTACCTAGAATAGATGACTTTTTCGACCAACTTGTAGGAGCTAAAGTCTTTTCTCAATTAGACTTAGCAACGGGATTCCATCAGTTAAGGATTGTAGAGGAAAGCAAGCCTACTGCATTTCGTACACCGGATGGAATCTATGAGTGGTAAGTAATTCCTTTTGGACTGATGAATGCCCCAGCATACATTGTGGATTTGATGAGTAGAATATTTAGAGGGAAACTTAATAAATTTGTCATGGTGTTTGTTGATGATATCTTGGTTTTCTCCAAAGGCAAAAAGGAGCATGAGGACCACCTTAGGGAGGTATTAGAGATCTTAAGGAGAAACCAACTCAAAGCCAAGTTTCCTAAATGCCACTTTTGTTAAAATGAAGTTAGGTTCCTTGGACATATTGTTTCGGAGAAAGGATTGGTGGTGGACCCTACTAAAGTGGAATCTGTCCAAGGATGGAAGATTCCTAGTAATGCGTCGGAGGTTAGAAGTTTTCCGAGGTTGGCAGGCTACTATAGGAAGTTCATCAAAAGCTTTGCACAAATAGCAGCCCTTTTAACCCGATTGACTAAGAAGAATCCAGTTTTAGTTTAGGATCATAAATGCACCAAAGCATTTGAGAAGCTTAAGGAGTCATTGACTAGTGCATCCATACTCAATATTCCAGATGGAGCCAAGCCATTTACGGTTTTCACGGATGCATGTGGCATAGGATTAGGAGCAGTTCTTATGCAAGAAGGGAAGGTAGTTTCCTATGCTAGTAGACAACTAAAAGATCATGAGAAGAGGTATCTAGTGCTTGATTTAGAATTGGGTGCCATTGTTTTTGCCTTAAAGATGTGGTGGAATTGTCTTTTGGGGGAAAGGTTTGAGTTATTCACTGATCATAAATCACTCAAATACCTATTTTTCTAAAAAGATTTGAATCTTAGGCAGCAGAGGTGGATGGGGTATATAGCATCCTTCGTCTTTGGTATTTAATATACCCCTGTAAAAGAGAACGTAGTCACCGATGCCCTTAGTAGGAGACATGCTACCCTAGGTGCCATATATGAATGGAGACAGTTGGAGTTTCTCTCGAATTTTAACCTCCAACCGTCAATAGAACCCATCTAAGGTTTTCTATCAATTATGGAGGTTAGACCAGCCTAGATGGGTTGTATACGGCATGGGCAAGTAAAGTGCAAGGAGTTAGTAAAGATTTTGGAAAAATTAAGAAAAGGAGAGCATTTTCCCCATGCTAGGAGGTACTTAGTTGATGAGAAGGGATGAAATGACCCACCTTTTATTTCCTAATTTTTTTTTCTTTTTATACAGTGTCCATTTAATCAAGAAAATATTACATTCTAATATTTTCTTTTATCCAGGATCTTTATGCCAATAAAAATATTGGTTTGCTTAGATAATCTTAAACTTACATATATGAAGATATATAAGCTACTTTCTACTTGAATCAGAGTATAAAAGTTTGGAAGTAAAATCTGTTTGGGAATTATTTAAAAGAAATAATCCCTACATAGCAATGGTGTTCCTAAAAACCAAATTTTCCAAGTATGCTTAGATCATTGCATATTTGTTGGTTTCATGTCTCAAGACTTAGCATTTTGCATGTATTTCCATAATTTTGTTACTGTATGAACTGTGCTCTTGCTTGTGCATGTGTGTGCATGTTCCTGTGCATGTGTGTGTCAGAGGAAGCTTTAAGTGTTTAATATTTTTTTTGTTCTTATTGTTATCAAAAGTGACTGAGTCTACCCTATATTTGGGTTGTAAAGCTTTACCGAAAATTTAGCTTAAAACTCTTTAGTGCTGGCTTAACTCAGGCTCTATAAAGTGGTCATGTTAGCCATATTCACTTGCACTTATTCTTAGGCAAAAATACATGTCAATCTGTTTTCTTTTCAAAGCAACTCAAAACCTTTTCTGCCAGATTTTATATCAACTTAAACATGGATTTTCCTATGTCAAACACTTGATTGTATATTCAATCCATAAATCCTTTAATCTCAGATTTTCTACCATTATAGCCTAATTGTTCTTAAAGCTTAAAATTCCATTTCTTAGCAAAGCATTTTGCAAAACAAAACACACAAGTTCCAGCTGATACACATATAGGCTCAACATTTGCAAAACAATGGTTCTAACAGTACAGTAGTTTTCTAAGCAAATTTAAACAAACAACTTAACAAAATTCAGCATAAACATCTATTTTAACTTCAGCAAATCTTTAAATATAACATCCAATTCCTTATGCAGTTAAACATCCAAACCCGATCAAATCATTCCTACTTTCCTGCAAAATCACCATGAACTGCCGCATATAAACATGAGACGCCCAATGGTGCATAAAACACACAAGGGTCAAACTAAAGCCTGGTATGAGCAATCTAACTGAAAACATGATTTATATGACACTTATTCATATTCAAATAACTTCCAAATGGATAAAGGAACTCAGTACCACTCTTGTGCATGTTTGTGTAATACATGTGTATATACATTAGTGCACAACAAATTATATGTGATTCAATGGTTTAGTTCAGTGATAGCAATCATAAGATTCATCCATAAAACATTATAAACCAATCAACATATTCATCAATTCAATCATCAAGTCTTTTCTACCAGATTACTGGCCATCAGGGATTTTACCCAAGCCCTCTCATGAACCTATTTCTATTGTTCACTATCAAGTATGTTATGGTCTTTAGCTACTTTATCTTGTTAAACCACACACTGCCTGGGACATCTCACTGTTAACCCAGCACACTCAGGCCCTTGGGTATAAGCTTACCATGTGTGAGCTTGCAATGTTCACCTTGCCAAGCCATATTTTGTAGCCCTAAGATCCAAAAGTCCTTAGTTAAATTACGAAGTGTTATTTTCCTTTTCACATTCCTATGCTAATCCCTTCTGCATATCATATTTCAATCAGAGAAATAAACATTCAGCCAACATGTATTCATCCAGAGATAGGTAAGTCATGTTCTCATAAGCAAACATTTTAAACATGCAATCAGATGTGATTTCTAAGCATATTATTTTGTCTATGGGTTTCAATGGATCAAGTTACAAACATATGGCCATAGATAGTTTTCTGGTTGTCCTCTTTTACCTCTGGTTCAATCAGACCTTTGTTAATTTAAAATCTGGCTAAACCACAAGTATATGCTTTGATTTGGAGGGTTCATAAAACATAGAAGCTCAGCACATGTATAACATTGCACCTCTACATTTATCTTTATTTTAGTTGATGTGAGACATAAGCAACAACACAATGTTGCATCCCACATTTTATTTTATTTTTAGGCCATATATCTACAACATGAGTCCTGGGTTTTAAATAAATAAATGTATAAAGAAAACCCATAAAATCTACTTCATCTCAAAGTTAAACCACAACACAGATAACCATATTCAAACATGAAATTCATGACTCTTTTATACTAGATAATGTCACTATAAATGGTTTTACACTTGAGCAGATCATTGACAAGCCAAAGTTATCAAATCATGAAATGAACATAGCTTGCAAAAGTGAAATATAAATCTAATTAGGCTGCCTCAATATTCAGGACTTATTGCCAAAGTTTCCAGTGAGGTTACTCACCTTAATCCTTCTTTTTCCTAAGCTTTATGAACCCTTTTAGTCTTCTGCCTTCTTCTATTTTTCTCTGGCTTATGTTTTATTTTTCTTTAAATGATGAAGAGCAAATTCTATAAGGTCTCACTACACTAAGCCTCCTTATACAAAATCCCTGGCTGCTACTAGGGTTTAAAAAAATTACCCAATATCATTTTTACCCTATACAAAACATGGTCTGCCTCTCATTTGATTCAAAAGAAAAAGGGTATGTGGTCCTTGTTTTTATTTTCAAAAATAATCCTTATCCCTTTACCCCGGTCATGTTATATGCATGACTCTCATTTTCCAAATTAAATAAATTACTGGAAATGGATAAAGGTTTGCTTAAGGGTGCATGCCATTTCCATGCAATTTCTGTTTTCTTCCAGCAAGTGTTTGCTTGTGCACATGTATATGTATGCCTATTTTTGCCTAAGTCCTTATTTTCTTTCTTTAAATAATTTTGAGTTTATTTCTAACTAACATTTATTTTCTTTGTGCCAGATTTATTAAAGACATAATCCTATTTTCATACATATGTATTTCTAAATTATTTATTTTAATTTATATATTGATTTCTGCCTATTTCATCATACAGAAAACGTGTGCATGTGTGTGCACTGTCTTGTGCACATGTACATGTTTAAACCATACATTTGCAACCAGTTTCCATTTCTATTTTTATCAATGCAATTTTTAAACAAACATATACTAATTTAAATCATGAAATTGCTCACAAAATCAGGGTTATCACAAGGGATATTTAAGAAGAGATGGATGTCTTTGTGTCCCAAGGATTGATGACTTGATGAGAGATATGCTTAAGGAGTGTCACCACTCTAGGATGTCCATTCATCCCAAAGGAGATAAGATGTATAAGGACATGAAGAGTATTTTCTTTTAGAACGGAATGAAGAATTGTGTAGCTGAGTTTGTTGCTAAGTGTTTGACATGTCAAAAGATAAAAGCTGAGCCAGGGAAGCATGGTGGACTATTATTACCTTTGGAAATTCCAACTTGGAAGTGGGAACACATTTCGATGAATTTTGTGAAAGGATTGCCTAAAAGTCAAAATGGGCAATGTGGCTATTTGGGTTGTTGTAGATAGATTCACCAAGAGTGCTCATTTTGTTCTGATTGGAAGAAATAGAAATAGGCCTCTCTCGCCCAGATTTATATTAAGGAGGTATTTTATCAACATGGAATTCCAGTAAGCATAGTCAGTGATAGGCACTCCGTGTTCACTAGCGAGTTTTGGAGGAGTCGGCAAACAGCTTTGGGAACTTCTTTGAACCTTAGCATGACATATTACCCGCAAACTGACGGAAAAACAGAGAGGGTGAATAGAATTTTGGAAGACTTGTCGAGAGCTTGTGTCTTGGATTTATGAGGACATTGGGAGCAGCATCTACCTTTAGTTGAGTTTGCGTATAATAATAGTTATCAAACTATGATTGGATGGCCCCTTTTGAAGCACCTTATGTGAGGCCATGCAATTCGCCTAGTTGTTGGTGGGAAACCATCGACAAAGTATTATTTGGACCCGATTTGATTCGTGATACGATGGAAAAAGTAGAGTTGATAAGGCAAAGGATGAAGGTCGTGCAAGACCATCAAAAATCTTATGCGGATAAAAGAAGGAAAGAGCCTGAATTTTAGGTTGGAGATACAGTATTTGTTAACATCTCCCCTCTTAGAAAATTTGTTAAATTTGGCAAGTCTGAAAAATTGGCACCTAGATTTATTGGGCCATTTGGAATTCTGGAAAGAATAGGAAAACTGTCATATCGTGTGGAGCTACCAGAAAAGTTGGCAAGAGTCCACAATATTTTCCTCATTTCTCACCTTAGGAAATATTTTCATGACACCACTAGTAGAATAGAGCCTGATCAGTTGGGGGATTTTGAGCTGGAGCCGGCAGTGCCTCGTGCCACTACATGCATTGTGGAGCACAATACTAGGAGACTTCGCAATAAAATAGTTAAGTTGGTCCGAGTACAATGATGGGACACTCTGGTGGAAAGCACATGGGTGTAACGACCTAGAATTATACTGCTTTGATTTGAGAATATTTAATAAATTTTAAATATTCAAATAATAGGTTTTATAAATAAATAAAAAATATCAGTCTTTTAAATAATAACAAATGATGGTAAAAATAGATTTGTAACGACCCAGGATTTTACCACTCTGAAATAGGTTGTTTAAATATATTTTATATAATCAATAAATGGATTTTTATTAGCAAATAAACTTATTTTAATTATTTAATAATGATGATAAAATTGTTTTCAAAATTTGTTTACCAATATAGGTAGTTCAAATAAAAATAGAAAATGTGACCGAAGAACGTTTTCCGAAATTTCGACTTTTCGACATCCGAAAGTCATAAGAAAACGTTGTGCACACTTATGTATATGTACACACATATTCACTCATGTCATATGATTAAGTTAAGAGTAACTTATGAATTTAAAGTAGGATTTAGTAAATTAAGTAATGATGTGACATTAATTAATGAAGTATGGTGCAAATAGTGGTGAATAATGATTTAGGACCTAAGAAAGTACAAAACCCATCACCTAAATACACCTAGAAAGTACACAAAGCATGGGTGAGGAGGGAGTCAAGGGGGTAACGTGTGTAGTAGGGTGTAGAGGAGTATGGGCTTCCATGTTTTCATGACATGAATATATATTATTATATATACAAGGTTAGTTTGGTAATTTCTTGTTTTCTATGCCTATATATACTCCACCTCCTTCTCATATTTTCTACTTTACATCCTCCTTCTTCATTTCCTAATACCATCTTCATATCTCCATTCATCCATCCATGGTTTCTTAGCTAAATTCTAAAGTTAAAATTTTGTGCATACGCTTCTAAAATCAAGTTTAAACCTTCCTACTTCCCTTCGAATATCACTCCTCTCCAAAAACAAACTCCATCATCCCTAAACTAACCTAGGCCGAGCCCAATACTAGCCAAGGCCAAGCTAAACTTGTCCCTCCAAAGCCACACAAAGTCATATTTTCAAGTAAGGCGGTTTGCTAGGAATATATTCAAGTTCGGTAGAAGTTTGCCTTGATTTAGTGAAAGTTTGATGAGTAAAGTTTATGTTTTTTAAACAATTAGTTAACTTTATTAAAGCTAGAAAATTTATGATGTATTTTGATGTTTGAATTCTATATATGATGTGTGCTTGATTATGTGATGATTTGATGATAATTGTGTACGCCGAAGTTTGAGTAGGCAAGAAAGTCTTTATCTTGTATTTTGGAAAAAAGTTAGTTAGCGATTGTGAAAAAATATTATTGCTTATGTTAGTGTTATGATGTATGTTGTGGTATGGTGTTTCAAATGAGTTATTTGTTGCATGTTGGTTCATGACACAAAGGTAGCGATTCGCTAACCAAAAGTGACGTAGAAATCCACTTTTTGTCAAAAATTTGATTTTTGTTTCAAAGTGAAAGTTTTCAAGTTTAAAACTTTGATTTGGTTTTCAAAAGTTTATTTTCATGTTTCAAAGAGGATAATATTTCAAAAAGGGAAGTTTTGAAAGTTAGAAAAGGAAGTTTCAAGTTTTTGAAATTACGGGTCCGTATAACGATAGTCGCTATACGCGCAGTTCGTAAAAACCAAACTATTTTCAAATCTGAAACTTGTTTCCACTTAAAACCTTTTTAGAAAATGTTTTCTAACTTTGTTATAAGTTCTAAAGTGTGAAATAGAGTTTTGAAGTTAAATTGCTTAAAAACCAAGTTTTGAAATTACGCATCCGTATAGCGATAGTCGCTATACGCGCAGTTCGGAAAACCTAATTATTTTTCTAATCCAACCTTGTTTTAACTTGAAATCTTTTTAGAAAATGTTTTCTAACTTTAACTAAGTAATTAGAGACCAATTATTTAATTTTTTATTTATTAATGATTAAATAATTAATCAATTAATAAAGGTAATTAGTACTTTATCATTGTTAATAATGACTTAAGTGTTAATCAATTAAGTTAATCATGATTGGTTATTTAACTAAAGTTAATTATTATTTAATTTGTAACTAAGGATTAATCAATTATTATTTAATTATTTATTTAATATAATTTTGAATTAATTTTATTTTAAAAAGGGGTTTTTATTTAATTAATCTTTGATTAAAGTTAATTATGTTTTAATAAGGTTTAATTACCCTTAATTAGAGTTATTTACTATTTAACAAGGATTTGATTCTCATTTACAAAGGTTTTAAATTATTTTAAAATCGCTTTGAGTTTAAGTAATCATTTTTGTTTTAAACTATTTTCTTTTCGAGTTTGTTTTTAAATCAAGGGATTTCTGTATCGCTTAACCTTAAGTACCCTATATGATTAGGAAAACTAAATGACATCCATTAGTAGAACAAAACACCATTCCGTTATTACAATTAACTTGGATATTTACTTAAGTCGATTAATTGTTATGTGTTAACCTCTTATATACCAGTTATTATGTGATACTATGTTAAAATGGATAAGTAAAACCAAATTAAAAGCTCCATTGTGCTTGCTGAGCCTCCGTTTGATTTTGTAAGGATAAATATTTCATTTTTCCTTATTGAAAATGGTTTCAAAGTTATTTCATTTTAAAGAAGATATTTTAAAAAATGATTTGACACATGGTTTACTGAAGAAGTTTTTAACCAATGGGAATAGTTTTCCATGTTATAAAAAGAAGTTTTTATCAAGAGTTTTATAAATAAATTTGAAAATTTATAAGGTAATTTTGGTAAATGGATTTGAGTTTTTAAGCAAAGAAGATTTCATAAATAAGAGAGATTTATAAAATGGATTTGCTGATTAAAGGAAGCTAATTTGATTTAAGGTTATTTAGAAAGTTATCTTAAACAGGAAGGTCTATAAAGGAGTTTATAAATGATTTTGGGTATTTATAAAAGAAGTTTTAGAAAATGATTTGGATATTCATAACGGGAGTTTATAAAAAGGTTTGGATATTTATACGAAATTTATATAAAAAGTTTGGATATTTATGGAAGCAATTATTATAAATGATTTGAATATTTATAAAAGGGTTTATAAATGAATTTGGGAGTTTGGAAAGTATTTTGAAATGGATTTTGATTTCAAGTAAAAGAGATTTTATGAATGAAATGGATTTTATTAAAAAGGATTTATCGAAAGAAGTATAAAAAGAATTTAAGATCTGGGTTTCTCTAAACTAACCTTTCAAAAACGGTGGTATGGAACATCCATTCCACACTTAACACCGAGGGAATAGTATTTAGGGTTGTCCTTACCTCCAATTTAAACAATATTTGTTTAATCCTTTTTAACATGATTTGGAACTAAGAAGTTATTCACAAATGTTTTGTGCATATTCTTATGCCTGAGAGATAAGCATATGAATGTTTTAGACAAGCGTTTTGAAAAGATATTTATTAAATAAGATTTGTTTTGAGGCTTAGTGGTTGCTATGGATAAAAAAATCTCAAATGGAATTGGTCGTTGTTTGTTTATTTGATAGTTAAACAACCGACTATCGAATTTGGACATAGAATGTAACTTTGGAAATATCTAGGAGAAATATGTGAGTTATATGGCACAGTCATCTTCAGTGATGATGTACTATGCATATAAATTTTGTTTCGTTCTCCTAGGACAAATGATAAGGAAATCCGTCCACTAATGGTTAGGAGATAATCTCCGCTCTTATCTTTGACTATTTATTTCCTAAAGAACCGGGGTTGAGTTTACCGAAAACTATCAAATGTTGTTTCGAAGGGACCGGGATCAGATATATTATTCGAAAACCACTTCGATCCAACTCAAGCATTTCGAAGTGAAGACATCTTGAATATGAAGTTATTGAAGATGGAGCTCTCAAGTGTTTCATCCAGTCCGAGAACAAACTTGCATGGATGAATGCTGGCATTGTATTGCTGCTTGAAGGGCAGTGTTAGCATTCCAAGATGGTCTGCTAGGAGGAACAAGGTAAAGGCTTGACCTCGTGAGCCTCACAAACTTGGAAATGACAAAAACAGGGTTTATAGTAGAGATATGTGGTCATCTACCATTAGGAGTCGCCATCCCATTCTAGATTGTCCATATTCGAATTATTTTGCACACAAAACACCGTGGTAGTTTTAGACATCGGTGTCAAAAAGGGATGGGGTAATCCAGCTCGGGGCAGCCGGTTCTGTGTAGTAGAGGTACATGAAGTTCTTGTCAGACTCCGGTGCATTTTGTAGGGGTGTACCATCGGAAGGTAGTCCCTTACCTTGCTATGGTATGGAATCCAATCTCTAATACGTGCCTTTACGGTTTTGATTGTAGAGCCTAGTATGCTGAAATTTAATATGGTAACAATTTCAGCTATTTTGATATTTATTTGAAACCATAGACATTATTATAATATCACTAAATTTTTATATACAATGTTTTGGTTATCGTAAGGTAAAACCCGTCTGTGTTTATGTGCGGCGTGATCTTACGAGAAGCCTTTGATTTAAAGGTTTTTATAAAGTTAAAGACTTATGCTTTACTCACACTAGACCCATATCTGACCCGGAGTTTATTTTCTTTTCTTAACCTCTTAGGTGCTCAAATTTTAATGGGCAGCCAAGTAGATCAGGTTTTTCCGCAGATTCATTTGGAGGAGCTTGGAGCAGGTGGTTTCATCGATAGCTAGATATTACTTTGACTTCCGCTGTATTATATGTGTATCGTATCCGTTGGGTAAGGACGGGCTGTTATAACTGTCCTAGTGTAGAATTTGTATAGTATGACTCTGTTGTAACATTTTTGAAATGACTTTGCAATATATTATGTTAAGTAATACAAATTGCTATGTTGCGTTGTGAGATTCTGTGTTGTTTAGTTTCTTCTCTTCTATCTTTTCTTTCTTTCACCCCTAATGACCAGTCTTTCGGATGACTAAATGATCGGCACATGAATACCGAGGATGTATTAAGTGTCGTCTTTGGTAGTAAGAAAGGCAGATCGTTACATTTGGTAACAGAGCTTAGGTTGAGTGAACATCTAGGCTTTGGGGGGTAAACTCGTTATAGATAAGGTCAGTAGTGCCCTAGAATGAGTTTGAGTGTAATATATATATATATATACATACATTAGTGCATATTTGTTAGTGAATAAAAATGTTTTATATTGTGTTGTTTGCCCGTTAAGTGGCTTAAGAATTTTGGTCGATGCGCCTGATCAACGTTATTGATAGGAATTTCTTAAACACTTGAATAAGTTAAATTGATATAATATCGTTTTAAATTTGGTAAATGAAATAATTTTACCAAGGAATATATTTTCTATATATAAAAAGGGATTATTTTCAAAATCTATGTAGTTATCTATGAGGAGAATAGGTTAGGAGTTAGTAATGTTTAAATTATTAGTATTTAGGGTTTAACTAGTCAGGCTCGTCCAGTTTTGAGCACTAACTATTGTCAGATTTCATGGTAGATTTCCTTTTTCCATCATGGGTTGGGTAGATTGAATTTGTTGGAACATTGAATCGAACACCTTTTGTTTGCACAAAAAATGGACAAACACCTCAAAGTCGTATGATTTAGTAGATCTTATGTTGTTCTTAGTGATTTGGGTTATTTATGCAAATATGCAAAAAGCAGGGACTAAACTGTAAAGAGACACACAGATTTATAGTGGTTCGGCCAGAACGTGCCTACGTCCACTTTATATGTTATTTCTCCTTTAGATCTCAGATTACAAGTACAAAGCTTTGGTACAAGTATCTAAAAGTGTTTGAAAGTTCCTTCCGTGCTTGAGCTCTCAAACTTCTCCCCCATTGTTGTACCCCTGCCCCTCTATTTATAGAGTGAGGTTGGGGGCAGGGGTCTTGGATGTATATAGCTGCTGGTGGGCCTGGGCTGAAGCAATCTGGCCTGGCAAATCTGGTTCGGCGGAGCTTTGTTCGGTCGTAGCTGTGAAGGAGTTGGTCCGGCGATGAGCTATGTGGTCCGGCGTTGGTGGTTCGGCGAGGCTTAGGGATGGAGTTGGACCGGTGGTAGGGGCCCGGTTCGGTGATGAGGTCGAAATAGTTTGGTTCGGCAGTTGTGAGGATGCCGAATGAGGTAGTGCCGAATGAGGTGGTGCCGAATGAGGTGATGCCGAATGAGGTGATGCCGAATGAGCTTTTGTACTGGGAATGCCGGATGTACCAAGGCATCCTGAGTGCCGCACGATGACTGCCGAATGACCTTGATGATGATACGCTTGCTGGCTGCTTCTTCTTGGTTCGGTTGTGGAGGAAACGCACCCAACACTAATATTCCAGTTTTGACCAAAAATGGGATAACACTTTGCCCCCCAAAACATGACTTGCGGTAGGAAGACGTGTTTTGTAATGCCTTGAGTTGGATGTTCGTATCCTGTCAACAACCTGTAAAGAGCTTGATAGTTTTATATGGCCCCAAATGACGACCGTTCGGGATCGAGCTACTTGGGATGAAGCGCGGCCGTTCGTGGTCAAGCGCCTAACTTCAAATGACGACCGTTCGCGATCGAGTCATTTGAGGTGAAGTGCGACCGTTCGCGGTCAAGCGTCTAAATCCATGCGACGATCGTTCGAGATCGAGTCATTTGTGGTGGAATGTGATCGTTCACGGTCAAGCGCTTTACTTCAAATGACGACCGTTCGGGGTCGAGTCATTCGAGGTAAAGTGCGACCGAGCCCGGTCAGAAGGCGGACCTCGAATGGCGATCGTTCATGATCAAGCCACTTGGGGTGAAATGTGACCGTTCGCGGTCAAGCGCCTTACTTCGAATGACGATCGTTCGAGATCGAGCCATTCGTGGTAAGGTGCGACTGTTGGCGGTCAGGAGGTGGACCTCAAATGGCGACCGTTCGCGATCGAGCCACTTGTGGCGAGATGAGTTGTGCCGTTCGAGGCGAGTTGTGACCGTTCGCGGTCGGGTGCCGTTCGAGGCGAGTTATGACCGTTCGAGGTCGGGTGCCGTTCGAGGCGAGTTGTGACCGTTCGAGGTCGGGTGCCGTTCGAGGCGAGTTGTTGTGTGCCCGGGGGGGGGACTTAATACCATCCAAACCAGATTCACGTTCGGGTGAGTTTCTGGATTGTCTGTTGTGGCGGTTTATCACTATCTCAGAGCATGCCTAGGGATCGTTCGCGATCCCGTACATGTGTAAGTAGCTTAGCCATTTTAGAATTATCAAAACCAAATATCCATTCAACTGATGAAATTTAAAATAGAAATGTTCAGCCAAGTCAAATCCAAATTTAAGAAGTACAGAACAAAAGCAAAGCAGTGACGTCGGAGTGCAAATGCCTACATCGATGTGGTTTATAGTTGTATCAGAGCATGCCTGAGGATCGTTCGTGGTCCTGTACATGTGTAAACAACTTAACCGTATCAGTGTGGAGTTTGCTGCTCGTTCGTCGTTATCTTGATCAATGGATAATAAGATGACGTCTCGATCCTGAGCCGTCTTCAGTTGGTGCGGGTGGTGGTCGTTCTGGTCCCACCGTTGTGGCCCTCCTTCTCACATATTGCGATAGCAAACCATTCCGAATATGCCCCTCGACTTCATCTTTTAAATGCCTGCAATCGTTGGTATGATGACCATTCAGGTCATGGAACAAGCAATATCTGTCTGATTTCCTTTCGTTAATAGTCGGATCCCTTCGCATTGGCCTACGGTAGGGAACCTGCTCTCTTGTATCTTGATAGATTCGCTCCAAACTCTCATTCAGCTCGGAGTAAGTGGTGAATCGCGACTCTTTCCGTGGCCGCTTTGACCTGTCATCATTATCCTCAGCCTTTCTCTTTCCTTTACCAGTCTCCGCACCCCTTCCAGGTGGGTTTCCGCCCTTGATTGCGTAAACGTCAACTTCTTCCTCTCTTTCTGCACTAGCATCTTCCAAACGCAGAAACTTTTCAGCCTCATGATAGAACTCTCCCAGATTCATAGGCGGATCTTTAGTTAACGAATTCTTGAACTCCGTACTATCAGCTATTCCAGATACAGCCGCCATCATGACCATAGATGGATCTGGTCGATCCACTGATGCTGCTGCCGCATTAAATCGTGTTAGAAAACTCCTCAAAGTCTCTCCAGTTTTCTGCTTCAAGGTTGCCAAAGTCATCACATTCTTGGGTCTTGCAATATGAACCCTGAATTGCCTCATGAATCTCTCAGTTAAATCTGCCCATGTTCCTATGGAGCCGCTTTCCAGTTGTCTGAACCACAACGCCGCAATATCTGCCAAGTACAATGGAAAGCACCGGGCCATAACCTCCTCTGATGCCCCCAGCACTTCCATATGCCTTATATATTTTGTCAGATGAACCGTGGGGTCTGTCCTTCCATTATACATATCCAATGATGGTAGCTTAAAATCTGGTGGGTTCCTAGCTTGCCTGATTGTTGTGGTAAAAGGACTCCTATTCACATCCTCCAGGTCTCTATTCACTAGTCCGCCTCTCATAGCTCTTCTAACCATCTCAGCTAATCTGTCATTGTCTCCAAGCTGAAGTCCTCGTTCACTGCCTTCGACCTGCCCCCTGAGTCCGTGGGAGCTTTCAAGTGTATGCCCCCCTGGCGGAGCGTTCATTCTTCTATTGTTACCAGATTGTTCGGATGCCCCCGTCTCTCTTCTCGGGATTGGGTCAACATGTTCTGCATGTGTGCCCCCTAGCTCTGGTGCTACGCCAGATGGTCCTGCTCCGTTCTGAACTCCAGTTGCGCCTTGGTTCCGTGCTCCAAGTTGCCCAATCTGTTGAAGCAAGTTCTGGATCATCCCTTCTTGTCTTCTCATCATGGCCTCCATCTCATCCCTGGTGATGAAGACTGAAGCTTGGTTTGCTCCTGAGGAAGCCTCTTGACTCCCTTCCTGTTGACTTTGCTCTAGCCTCAGCCTTCTGCTTGATTGTCTTGCCATGATTCTCCCAATCTGAATCTCAAGACTTTAAAATTCAACTTCTAAGCGGTAGAATCCTTGAGTAAATTTCTCAGTGAAAGCACCAAAAATGTTTGCACAAAAAATGGACAAACACCTCAAAGTCGTATGATTTAGTAGATCTTATGTTGTTCTTAGTGATTTGGGTTATTTATGCAAATATGCAAAAAGCAGGGACTAAACTGTAAAGAGACACACAGATTTATAGTGGTTCGTCCAGAACGTGCCTACGTCCACTTTATATGTTATTTCTCCTTTAGATCTCAGATTACAAGTACAAAGCTTTGGTACAAGTATCTAAAAGTGTTTGAAAGTTCCTTCCGTGCTTGAGCTCTCAAACTTCTCCCCCATTGTTGTACCCCTGCCCCTCTATTTATAGAGTGAGGTTGGGGGCAGGGGTCTTGGATGTATATAGCTGCTGGTGGGCCTGGGCTGAAGCAATCTGGCCTGGCAAATCTGGTTCGGCGGAGCTTTGTTCGGTCGTAGCTGTGAAGGAGTTGGTCCGGCGATGAGCTATGTGGTCCGGCGTTGGTGGTTCGGCGAGGCTTAGGGATGGAGTTGGACCGGTGGTAGGGGCCCGGTTCGGTGATGAGGTCGAAATAGTTTGGTTCGGCAGTTGTGAGGATGCCGAATGAGGTAGTGCCGAATGAGGTGGTGCCGAATGAGGTGATGCCGAATGAGGTGATGCCGAATGAGCTTTTGTACTGGGAATGCCGGATGTACCAAGGCATCCTGAGTGCCGCACGATGACTGCCGAATGACCTTGATGATGATACGCTTGCTGGCTGCTTCTTCTTGGTTCGGTTGTGGAGGAAACGCACCCAACACTAATATTCCAGTTTTGACCAAAAATGGGATAACACCTTTTGAATTATGTTTAACAATTTGACTATAAGGCATTCGACGATATGTAAGGTTAAAAATTGAATTTTAGTAAAGGTGTTTATTAAAAGAAAATCTTCGGATAGTTTATAAGATGAATTAAAAGAGATGATTTTATAAATCAGAACTATTAAATGTGTTTTAAAAATGAAAAAGCTTTTGAGAATGTGAAATCCCGGTGGCTTTGATAAATTCCAAATGATTTTGGAAAATAGTAGTAATCTTTCTTAATGATATTTTAAGATATAGATATTTTAAAATAAAGTTTGAGAGTATGGTTTTCTTTGTACAGATCGGGAATAAGTCTTGATTTGTTTTGTGATGATCGGAAAAATCTTCTAAGTGATAATCAAATGTTTGCTTAGGCAGATAGGATAGTGCACTTTGTAAATTATCCTCTTTGTCATTGTACAATCGGGACGAGTTCAAATCCGGATGAATCCAAAGCAAGTGGATGATTTTGTTAAAAACTATTTGTCTATAAATAATATTATTCGGAGAAGAAATTTAAAAAAAAAAGAAATTAAGAGAAATATTTTTATTAACTAGTTCGAGTGTCTCGAAAATGACTAAAAATGGGTAAGAGATGTGTTCGGATGGCAAACACTTCTCTTGAGTATTGCCCTTCTTAGTAAAGGGGTATATGATACTATTTGGTAGCACCCAGTTCCTTGACATCGTTTTGGAGTTACTCGGGCTATATGTATGTTTTCAAAAGGATTTTGAAGTAAAACCCTGCCATTGTGTTCTTGGATCTCTTTAAAGGAAGAGTTTTCAAAATAAAAGGATATTTTGATTAAAATGGTGGATTAATAAACGAAGTTTTAATTAGGTTAAATTTAGTAAGGAGGTTTAATGAAAATTGTTTATTTAAAACTATGTCTTTTGACTTTAACATCTAGGATGTGAAGAATTATTTGATGTTATTAGGCCGGCTAATAGACATTTTTACCTTAGTAGTGTCAAAGAAAAAGTAGAATCTAGGATGGAGTTTGGATATCATAATCCTACTCTTCTTAGCTACTTACCAGGCAAATTATGGTAAAGAAGTTGATTTGGTCGACTTAGTTTCAAGACATACATAGGTTGTATGAAGATCATTTCTCCTTTTTACATAGTTCTCGATCCTAGATTCAAGTATATGACTGAAGGTGTTATACACCTTTCTGAATAAGGATTTATCACACGATTTTTCATGGTGAGCGTTGGTGAGGGTTCTTATGTGGAACCAAAGTTGTCTATCATAGTTTATGGCTATGCTAGGAGATAGAGGTTTCTAACTTAAGAGGCTTGATCAAAGTCCGCACTAGGAAGTCGGGTGAGCGATACTAGCTCGAAAGTGAAGTTATGTGTTCGAGTGAATGATCAAATCAAATTTTATATAGGGATGATCTATGTACATCATACAGATTTATGAATAGTTTAAGTGTTTTTGGGAATTAGGGTAGTGGTACAATTTCGGGGACGAAATTCTTTTAAGGGGAGAAGAGTGTAACGACCCGGAATTTTACTGCCTTGATTTGCGAATATTTAATAAATTTTAAATATTCAAATAATAGGTTTTATAAATAAAAAAATATCACTCTTTTAAACAATAACAAATGATGGTAAAAATAGATTTATAACGACCTAGGATTTTGCCACTTTGAAATAGGTTGTTTAAATATATTTTGTATAATCAATAAATTGATTTTTATTAGCAAATAGTCCTATTTTAATTATTTAATAATGACGACAAAATAGTTTTCAAAATTTGTTTACCAATATAGGTAGTTCAAATACAAATAGAAAATGTGACCGAAGAACGTTTTCCAAAATTTCAATTTTTTGACACCCGAAAGTCATCGAAAAACGTTGTGCACACTTGTGTACATGTACACATATTCACTCATGTCATATGATTAAGTTAAGAGTAAATTAGGATTTTAAAGCAGGATTTAGTAAATTAAGTAATGATGTGACATTAATTTGACATAAATAAATAAAGTAAATTGAATTAAATATGATAAGGATTGGATATGGAAATTTTATAAAAGTTGGAATTTGACCACGAAAGTTATTCCTTTGCGTTCATGGTGAAATTCTGATATGTTTCTATATATAATATGATGAAAATGAAGCTCAAACAAAGAAGTTATGAGCATTTGAAGTTCTCGGATTTAAATTAATTTCGTTTGAATTCAAATTCAAATGAGAAATCAAATTTAGGATTTAAATTTCAAAAACTAGCTTGGGGGCTAAGTAAACATTTAATTAACGTTTAACATTAAAAGTTAATTAGAGAATAAAATAATACGGCAACTTAATCGCCCCTGAATAAAAGAGCGGTCGATCTGAATAGGTCAACCGGTCGACCATAGCGGTCGACCGGTCGCCGAAGGGCGCTCGACCGCTTGGCAACGACATTTTCCCGTGGCAGCTAGGATTTTACGTATTTTTCTATTCGGTTGTGCGCTCTAGATTTACCTGTTTCCAACCTACTTCCATCCTACGGTTCAGGTGTGTTTCAACCCCTATAAATAGAACCCTATCCTCTCCACTTTTATTCATATTATTTTGGAAAATACGATGAAACTCTGCCATTGCTATCTCTCTAATATGATTCGGAAACTCCGTAGAGAATTCAGGTAAGGATTCAACCTATTTTCCATTTGTTTCCTCTTCCTCCAATCTATTCTTATCTTATTCTTCTTTAATCATTCTGAATCTAATGAATATATATACCTCTTCCCTATTGTGTGCGTATATATCAAAAGAGAGAGACTCTGGAAGAGATCGGAATGCTACAAATCCATTTGAATAAAGCTAAAGCTAATTTGTAAGTGGAAACCTTAATATTTCTTTTCAGAAATTGTTTAGTGTATTTCTTTTGGATTTGAATATGTCTTAGGGATTTTGGGATTTCAAAATATGATAGATAAAATTTCCCAAAATTCCTTTTTGTTTCGAAATGTCAATTATATGTTGAGATCCTCAATTATTTACATTAATTTGATGGAATTTTTTCGTTTATGCAATTTTTAATAATTTCATAGTCTATTCCACTTCTCCTTCTTCTTTAGGTCAAATTGTGATCCTTCGATAAAATAAGGGGTTTAGATTACGAACTCTATTCATAGTTTACACCACCTATTCATATCTATTTTTTGTGCAAAAAGAGGAGTTGAATAGAATATGGGGTTTAAATTGTAATTCTTATTGTTTAAGATATTCCATTAAATTGATGTAGTAAATTGAGTTTCTATTTTATTTACAGGTCTGTTATTGTTGTTTTGGTTATGAATATTTATTCCATGTTTCGGACATTAGAATTTCATCAAATCTTGGAAAATTGAAGAAAAAGGACTTGTAATAATGGTTAGGGAATTGGCATTTAATGCTAGTTTAGTGCGTAAAATCTGTGCGTTTAGAACTTATTAGGCATGAATATTTATTTATTTCTAGTTACGTTGGCATAGTTAATTAGGCATTTATTTACATTTATTTCCTCCATTAAGAAGGTAATTGATTTTGAGCCAAAAATAAGAGGAAACTCTTATATAGCCTAATTATTAATTTAAGGCATAATGAGGAAGATTCCTTATAAGACCTTATTTATGAATTGGTGAGATGAGTGTGTATATATATAGCGTAATTTATTTATGGCTAAGTCATAGGGGTGCGAGGTCAATAGAGTGACATGAAAGAAGTCTGCCCTTTACTTTGAGGCTACCAGCAGTTGTGTGCACTTTTATTAATGTGAGATATCCTTATGATAAATATTTGTAATGACGCGAGGTTAGTTCCAAATTTTGTAGGGGAAATTTGCCTAGCTAATATGATTACCAGTTCCTACGAATAGCAGACTAATGTGAGACGTCATTATAGGTATGAACCATAAGACGAAGGGCCTGCTTCGGGATTGAGGTATTAAGTGGTTGGACCTGCATTTTTCCCCAGATGAAGTATTAAATGGTTAAGGGGTTACGTTAGGTGGTATCTCTACAAGGGTCCGCTTCTAGAATTTGGCCTTAAATCATGGGATCTTCCTATTGTCCACTTGGAAGTATTAAGTGTCCTATGAGATTCCATATGATGTCAGCTAGATAGTACCATTGAGGAGCACGCTTCTGAGAGTAGGCCTTAAATGATGGGGTCTTTCTATTTTCCACTAGGAAGTATTAAGTGCCTTGGGTACCGTCTCTCACATTATTAGCTATTTATGATGTATGATTGGGATATGGGATGTACTTCTAGAATGGAAGGTATTAAGTGGTTGGTCCCGCCTCCTTTCCTTATAAATAAGTATTAAATGATTTTAATGGTTTTATATTCATAGACATATTATTATTTTGAAATATACTGCCTAAGTACTGAAAAGGAAAGACTCGAAGTTTTTATTCACCGGACACTTGTTGTTCTAACTCCCTCCTCATTACAACACAGGTTAAGGATGGAGTAATGGCGGTGACGGTGCTTAAAGATGAAGAAGCTTGGCAAGTGGCATTATTTATTATTATTTGCTTTCATGTGTATCCACGGATTTAAACAATTGTTGTAACGTATATTATATCACGGTTTTTATGGAATTTTGTATTATGACATTTTTTTAGTTTTGAAATAAATGGGTACGCTTTACTATCATATTTTTTCCATCCACTGTGAATTCTGAAAATTTAGTTACGGCTCTGCAATGTTATTTCTTTTTACTACCAACAGCTTTCTTAGAATGGATCTAAGTTTCGATGGGCCTTTTCTGGGTTGATATTTAGGCCCGTTCCGAGGTAGATTGTTACAGGTTCCTCGTTTCTTTTGGGATCATTGTGGATCTTCAATGATATTGCACTTCCAATTCAATTTGGATCATGGCCTATGACCCAAATGTAAAGTAAATGGAGTGTGACCAGTCATAGATTTGTAGTCGTTCGATAGGCCTAAAGTGCTAGTGCCAATTCATCGATCCACTTGGCTTTGGCCTTTGTTAATTGATTTTTAGAAAGGGCTTGATGATTTTGTTCACCGTTTCCACCTGTCCATTTGCCTATAGGTATCCAACTACAAAAAATATTTTCTCGATTCGATGCTTGCTGCAGAAGTTCTTGAATTATGCACTATAGAATTGGGTCTCGTTGCCAGAAATGATCGCTTGTGGGATCCCAAAACAACTAATAATGTCCTTGACTATGAAGTTGATCACCTTCTTCATGGTAATCATGACGAGTAGTTTCGTCTTAGCCTACTTCGTAAAGTAGTCAACTGCAACAATAGCATACTTTGCCCCACCTTTCGACATCAGCAGCACAGCAACAATGTTGATTCCCCATATCGCCAATGGCCATGGGCTGACCGTTTGTGTAATCTTCATAGAGGGACTATAGGATTTTTGGCAGATGGCATCGATCACACCTTCTAGTGTAATCGGTTGCATCTCTGTTGACGGTCGACCAGAAGTATCCATAGTAAACACCCTTCTTCGCTAATCTTTGCCCATTGGTGTGGTCGCCATAGGCTTCTTCATGAACATCTGCAAGGACCATTTTGGCATCTTCATGGGTGACACACCACAATAGGGGTATAGAGAAGCCTCTTATGAATAATAGTCCATCCTAGACAATAAATCGTGGAGCTTTGTAAGGTAACTTCCTTCATTTTCCCCTCCCGTCCGGAAGGGTTCCCTTAGTATGTACTTCTTAATTGGAATCATCCATGACTCTTTTTTAGGTTCAGCCTCCAAGATCTAATCTACATCAATCTGGTCAATGCTTGGAGTCGATAATACCTCCATTGGAACAAGACCCATGAGTTGTGCATCCATGGAGCTAGCCAGCTTGGTAAGAGAATTAACTTTCGTTTTTCCCCCTTAGGAATGTTTGTTATTATGTAATACTCAAAATCATTGAGCGGTTCTAGAACCTTCATCAAATAAGGGGCCAGGCTAATGCCTTTTGCCTGGAATTTCTTCCTTACCTGGCAAACCACCAACTGCGAGTCATTGTATATATCCAAGGTTTTGACTCTCAATTCCTTTATGATCTTGAGCCCCACAATTAGCGCTTCATACTCAGCCTCGTTATTCATTGTGGGGAAATCAAGTTCTAAGGCATGGCAAACTTATCGTTCCTCGAGGTTACCAAAACTACTCTTTCCCTTAAGCAACGTTCATTGGACGCTCAATCCATGTACACCTTCCATTGAGCACTCCGCTCTGCAATTTATTCCCTTTCATCATATGGAGCGGTGAACTTGGCAATGAAATAGGCAAACGTTTGGCCTTGAATTGCCCTCTTGGGATGATACGATATATCGTACTGACTCAGTTCGATATTCTACATCAACAATCTTCCAGAGGTCTCAAGTCGTTGCAGGACCAGTTCTAAGGGCTATTCATTCAACACCTTGATGGGATAAGCTTGGAAGTATGGACGGAGCTTCCTTGATGCAATCAACAAGTAATATGCCAGCTTTTCCAACTTTGGATAATTTCTTTCTACTCCAGTTAATCGCTCGCTGATATAGTATAACGGCCTTTGGATTCTAGTTTCTTCATGCACGAGGGCAGCACTCAAAGCATAGACATACACTACTAGATAAATGAATAGATCCTCTCCTTCTAAAGGCTCCAACAAGATAGACGGTCTCTCTAGATGATCAACCAATGCTTGGAAGGCATCCTTGCATTCCTGCATATAGGCAAAGTTTATTTTCCCCACTTTGAGGACATCGAAGAACGATATGCTTTTGTCTATAGCCCTTAAGATGAATTGGCTCAGCGCGACTGCCTTCCCGTTCAAACTCTTTACATCTTTAATTATCTTTGGGTCTTCTGCATTCCTCAAGGCTTCAATCATCTCTTAATTGGCCTCGATTCCTCTTGGGTTCATAATGAAACCCAAAAACTACCCTGTTGCGACTCTGAATGAGCATTACAGTGGACTAAGCCTTATTCCATATTTCCAAAGCATACCAAACATTTCTAACAAGTCCTCCTAATGGTCCGTCAACAGTCATGACTTCATCAACATGTCATCTATGTAGACCTCCATTGACCGTCTAATCTGATCTTTGAACATCAAATTCACCAGTCTTTGATAGGTGGCTCTGGCGTTCTTCAGACCAAGTGACATGAAAGATAGCAGTACAACCCCAGGTTGGTTATGAAGGTAGTATGTTCCTAGTCCGGAAGGTGAATTGGAATTTGATTGTAAACAGAGTAGGCATTCATCGAGTGATAGCAATTTGCGGCAAGCAGTTGAATATACTAGTTGGTCGATTTTCGGTAGTGGAAAACTATCCTTAGGTCATGCATTAGTCAAGTCCGAATAATCGACGCACATCCTCCATTTCCCAATTGGACTTCTTAACCATGACCAAATTGGATACTCACTCCGGGTATAGAGCATCACAGATGAAGCTATTGTCTTTTAACTTATCCATCTCTTCTTTTAGCGCAACAAATCGCTCCGGACCCAAACTACGACACTTCTGTTTCACTAGGATACACCTGGGGTTCACATTCAATGTGTGGCATGCTATCTTCGATGATATTCCACACATGTAAGAAGGCGTCCAGGAAAACACATCTAGGTTTGTGGAGAAGGCCCGTCAATTCCTTCCTTCTCATCATACCAAGCTGGGAGCCGATCCTCAAGACCCGTGTAGGATCATCCTAACTGACCGGGATGTAGATTGTCAACTCAGCAGGGGCCACTCTCGGATCCTCTGGCTCTTTCCTCGAATCCATAGCTTTGTGAAACCTGCTATGCCGACCAAGCAAGGGCTTAGGTGGTGATTACTATGCATCCATCGCCCTGATTTAGGGAGTTTTCTCTACATCTTTCCCTTTTTCATGCCGCATTGCTTCCTACAGCTCCATGACGTAACATTCACATCCGACACTATGGTTTCCTTAGATGATGCCTACCCGGTTCTCCATAGGAAATTTCATTATCAAGCACCAAGGGGCAAGGGCTACTCAAAATCTAGCTAAGGCCGGTCGGCCTAGGAAAGCATTATAAGTAGAAAAAATATCCATCACCATGAAGGTCACAACCTGCACTCTCTAGCGGTTACCTTCACCTAGAACCACCGGTAAATCCACATAACCCACAGGCTTTGTCGCCACTCCATTAAATCCCTGAATTCGATATCTGCACAGCTTCAGATCCTGGCTATTCATCAACGTCTAATCATAAGCCTTTTTAAACAAAATGCTCATTGAACTACCACAATCAACCTACACCTTTCTCATAGTCGCTGGCCTAATCGTAGCCAATATCACCAAAGGATCTAGCGTTTGTGCTTCGACCCCGTCAGCGTCCCACGGACCATGGTCCTGAAGTTTTCTAATAAGAGTGATCTCCCCTACACGAGCGGTAGGAACTTCATTTGGTATGGGAATAGGGGATCCAATATCCTCGATGTTGATGTTTCCTAAGCCATAAGAGTCAAAATCGTCGGGAATCGGACCAAGGTTCTCATAAATGTCTTCAGAAGGCGGAATATGAGTTTTTCAATTACTATGGACGAAAGAGGATGTGTAGGAGTTGACGACGTGACGATCTTTTTTGGGTCGTCGCTTCAAGAGAAAAGCTTGGTCAACATCACCTCCATCACCGAAGGACTCACAACCAACATCGACGTTGTTGTTACCTCCTCCATGACTTCTTCCTTCCTGGATGTGCTCATGTATGTATCCAATCTCCGCAATAGAACTTTGGTCTTAGGGCACACCTTGGTTTTCGCCATCATCCTCCGACGAAGAAATGTCGTCACCCTTGTCTTTAGCTTCGAGAACATGGCCGACACTGTGAACCTCTCCCAAAAGATTATTAGCTCTCACATTCTCATCAGTGAGAAGTTCCCTTATATCCCTTTCTTCTGGAGGAACTCTATGGAGAGCCGTTAGAGTACTTGCTAAGGCTGTAACATCAGGTCTTCTTCGAATGTTTGAAAGAGCAAGAAAAGATGGCATAAACAATCAGAGCTAAAACTTTGGCTTCATAACGAAGAGATGAGAGCAGAACTTATGCCCAAAAAACCACCTCTGTGTGAAACCAGGCGGGCAATGCACAAAAAAGAATTCATCTTTAAAGTTGCTGAATTTGTTCTAAAGGCTGGTTACAATTCTGCAGTAATCAGGGGGTTTTAAGTATGTGAGCGAAGAAGACCCTTTTCGAGGCTCGAAGCTATATAATTAGCAGATTTCTTGTGTGTTGAGCTCGTGATCCATGTAGTGAGCAAAGATAATGAATATTTTATGCAGAAAGGCGTAGCTATTTGGATGAAGTTAAGACGGAGCCAGCTTCATGAATTACACAACTCTACGAATGAAAGGATTCAATGGTAGAACGCAACCGGCCATGCACATGTATCGGTTGCAAGTTGTGTAACCTTCAGGTGGAAGGTATGCTCTTTGATGAAATGATCGAACCAACAAGTCCTCGTTTTGGATACCATATCTCTCATATATTCTCTTAAGAGCCCTTTAACCAATTTTCGAGGTAGGAGAATGTAGAGGTCATCTAAAATAACTGCATCACCCCTATCGACATCGGGTACAAGCCCCACTACTTGATCATCATCCTGGGCAAAAGGAATCATTTCGAGAGGTTGTTTTACCCAATGACCAGTTGAATGGGACCTAGATGGAGTCTGAGTTTGACTCTCCATGGGAACTGTAGTGGAACTGGATTCGGTATCAGACTCGGCATATGTGGGTGTTGAAGGGCCCGCTACCATAGTGGATAGACACGAGGAGCATATGCAATCTATAACTATCAAAGCTCAACACATAAGTGATATCATGCACATTAAAAGCTACGATTGTCATGCTGAAAAGAGAGCCCTGTAAATTCAATGTACCAAACCCGACAAATATCGATGTGTGTCGATCAATCGAGTATCACACATTGACGGGAGGAAACGGTGCGCAACTAAAAGTGTGGTGCAGTGCTTGCATTTCGAATTGTGTACTGCATCATTAAGTTCAAACCAACTACTGGATAAAATTTTATGGAAAGTTCATTTGAAGGCTAAATCAGTGTCCAAAGCGATCGTCATCGCTAACCATCCCAACAGGCTTTGCATCGTCGATAATGCATTGGCGACCCCACGCAACACTTAGGAAATTTCCCTTGGAACCTTTTGTCATTTGTGAAAGGTACACAAAACAAATTAAATTGCTCAGGTAAAAATCCCCAAGTGTGGGATTAGCGCCGATCCCCAACACTGTATGTGATAAGCTTTCTTCTTCTTCTTTCTTGCACCATGTGTGTCTAACCATGCAAGCAGTGATCTGCATCAACAATTAAGCTTGCCACCACCTTTCTAGAAGAATCGGGGTTGCTTAAAGTCAATGATTTTGAAAAATCGAGTTGGGCATGTTCCCAGCTTAGAATTGGAGGTGGCAAGGGCGGTCATGTTGATGGAGAAGCAGGGTGCAACGGTGAACTGAGGTGCAGCTTCATGGTTGAACGATCTGACGGAAGCAAAAAAATTAATGGCGAGCTCGAGCTTTAATTTCTAAGAAAATAGAATAGTGGGAGGTGAAGTGAGGGTAAGTTGCGTATATAGCGCTCGAGCTAGAAAATTATGCAAGAGAATAACCTAATTTGTTAGAGACTAGGATCGACCGATCCCTGATCGTGGATTGGTACCGAACCCTATAAAAGAAAATCTATATGTATGTGTGTGTATAATGTAACACACATGAAAAACGATGACCAGTCTACACATGCGTGCGTGTATATGCATAGTACTAGATAACTAGAACTCCAAGATAGCAAGTTCAAACTTATAAAACCTGAAAATGAAATCCGTTGGGAGCTTGTGAGTTTGGAATAAGGAACTATAAAGGTGCACTTCAACTTTTATAATACCAGATGCTTATAGGCCTAAGTAAGATGAAACGCTGCAACGATTGGCAAAAGGCACTCTGCTTTTGCTAAAGCAACCCTGAGAAAAGATGGCATCTATTCGAAGTGAGACTTGAAACCCGGTGCATAAATTTCAACTTGTCTCGTTCCAAAGCATATCTTATTGAAACAAGATATACTTTGGAGGGGAAATGTTATCCAGCCTTAAGACTGGGCAATATTCGGACTTATCGTGTCGGCCAAGCTGAGAGATAATATGGCAGGAGCCCATAGCAACAACTGTCAAGTTTAGATGCCAAGAAAAATCTAATGATGAAGTATAAATGCAACTAGGAACATCCAAACAGAGGCTTGCACACCCTTTACTAACAAGCAATAATTTACAAGAAAAGGCATAAGAAGGGAATGATCGGTAGTGATCCCTGATCAGGGTTCGGTACCAATCCCTAGATTTTCATCCATTTTGGCACCTGCCTCATGCTATGTCAACCTAAGACGTTTGTAATCAACCCCATGATATTCAGGATGGTTTGCCTGCTTGTATCAACTCGCATGAACAATATATAAGTCAAGCGCTGCTGCCCCATCCCCGAACTAAGAAATATACTCAAATCCAAACCACCAACAATGCAAATAAAACAACGGAGATAAAAGCATGGGTCAACCAAGTGATCAAGAGTTGAAGATCATGGTCCATAATGAAAAGTCATGGATCGGCATTGATCCGGGAACATAGATCGGTACCGATCCCTGATAATTGATGATGTGGCCAGGATCTTGTCAGTTAGCTTCGCCCAGACATGGAAAACATGAGTTAGAACGTGGGAGAGAGCTTTCCAGCGACTTGCGGCTATAAATAAAGAGACAGGGGCATAGTTTGTGATGATCCTTTTGGCTGTTTAACCAATTCTTGTATTCCTTTATAACTCCATCTATCATCACCTATCCCAAAGAACGACCTTGTAAGAACTCATCAGAAATCATTAACATAGTTTAAGTGGACATGGTAAAACTATTAGTCGAACCACTATAATAGTTGTATGTTCTATTTTTCCTCATTTTCAAGTTATTTTCTTTATTTTATTCTCTACTTTTAATCTCGAGGTGTTTGTACCAACTTTCAATGTAACACTTTTCTAAGCTGCTTTGCCAGTGTTATCCATCCTTAAGATTAGGTGATATTTGGATGCATCTGGTCAGTGAAACAAAGAGATTATCCGGCAGGAGTCCATAGTGACAATTGTCAAGTTCAGATGCGGAGCAAAATCTAATGATGAAGTCCAAATGCAACCAAGGACGTCCAAACAGAGGCTTACAAACCCTTTACCAATAAACAACAATTTACATGTCAAAAGCACAAGAAGGGATATATCAATACCGATCGTTGATCAAGGTTCGGTAGTGATCCCTAGATGTTCATCCATCTTGAAACTACCCTATGCTATGTCAACCTAAGACGTTTGCAATCAAGCCCATGCTATTCAAGATGGTTTGCCCGCTTGTATCAACTCGCATGAATAATACATAAGTCAAGTGATGTTGCTCCATCCTCAAACTAAGAGATCTACTCAAAATCAAAACCTCCAACAATGAAAATAAAACAATGAAGATGAAGGCATGGGTCATCCAAGCAATTAGGAGTAGAAGATTGTGGTCCACAAAGCATAGTCATTAATTGGCACTGATCCTTGAATATGGATCAGTACCAATCCCTAGTAATTGATGATGTAGCCATGATCTCTTCAGTTAGCATCTTTCAAACATGGAAAACGTGAGTTAGAACGTGGGCGAGAGCTTTTCGGGAACCTGCACCTATAAATAGAGGGATAGAGGCATAGTTTGGGGGGATCCTTTTGGATGTTTAACAAAATTCTTGTATTACTTTGTAACTCCGTGGATCATCACCGATCTAAAGGACAGCCTTGCAAGAACTCCTCAGAAAACATCAACAAATTTTAAGTGGACGTAGGCAAACTATTAGCCGAACACTATAATTGCTACGTGTTCTATTTTTCCTCGTTTTCAAGTTATTTTCTTCATTTTAACCTGTACTTTTAATCTTTGGGTAGTTGTAACTTTCACTCTAAACATTTTTGCGCTTTCATTGAGAACGTTGATCTCTATCTATTAGGATCTATTTTCTATTTTTTGATAGCTTAATCCACGAGGTAGATCCATTAGTTTTATTGTTGCAACCTGAGACGATTTAGATTCCAACAAAATCTATCGAAAGATTATTTTGACATATGGCTCCACGGGAAGAGAAATCCACTGCTTCCATGCCCGCTAGTAACGCCGAGAACATCGAATCCCAACATATTGAAGAAGTTGCACAACCAAACACTATTGAAATCCAAAATCCTTCGGATATGATAACGAAAGTTGAGATGGACTGGATGACAAAGGAGATGAATGACAAACTATAGTAGAGTCAGGATGTGGTGAATAGGCAGATGGAGGAGAGCCTTGATTTACTAAATCAAATGACCCACAATTACAGAAGGAACAAAAAGGAGCCGACTCCTTCCAATTCAGAGGGGTATAGTTCTTTCTCTTCTGGTGAGAAGCATAAGGAAGGAAAACAAAAGATGAAAAGAAAGGAAGTCGGTCCTTCGAAAGAGAGATCGGTTTCTGTTTGAAGTGTAGGCTTGGGCATCGGCACCAAACTCAATGCAGGGATCAGTACTGAATCCTCTATACTCGACCTGGTCAATGGGGGTGTTGATATCTTGGATAATGGTGTTGTTAGTGATATTGATGATAATGCAAGGGACTAGAATGTTGAAATCCGAACAACTTCTCCTAATCCATCGCGTAGAAACCGAAACAACAGGACTACTGAACGAATGGTACTCCTGGAGTCTGGTGAACCTAGGTATCCTAAAACTAACCAAGATCATTTATAGAGTCAAACACTCAGGGTAGGTCACGATTACCACCATTCAGTAGATCCGATAGAACCAGATTCTTTGGCGAAAATTTAAAAAAGCTAGTAAATGAGACCCAGCATATAAGTAACGATGAATAGGGTGCTTCTCCTAGGAGGAATCCATTCATTGAGGAGACTTTATGTGAAGAATACCCTCGAAGGTTCAGGATGACAATGTTTCCATCCTACGGTGGAACGACGGATCCAAGGAAGTACCTGTTGAAGTATGAATGGCATATAGACACTGCTAGAGTGATTGACGCCGCTGTTTTTTCTTAAAGGTGTAATAATGATGTGGTTCACTCAACTTCCACCAAGATTTATATCATCCTTCGATCAACTAGAAAAGAAGTTTGTTCGGTAGCTCCATTTACACACCACTCGTCTAAAAGATGTAATGTCATTGTCGAATCACTTCCAAGGAGTGGAAGGATCGTTGAAGGATTTCTTGAGTAGACTCAATATGACAGTGACAGAAGTGAGCAATGCAAAGGAGGATATTGTGCTAATGGCGTTGATAAGGGGGATACATCCTGATACTGATTTTGGAAGATATTTAAAAATGAAACTCTCATCGATAATGGATGTTTTTTACAGGAAGGAAAACTAGTTCTTGCACTAGAAGAGACAAGTTTGACCGCAAGAAAAGCCAGTGGTGGACAGTCAACTGAAGTGGTACAAAGTAATGTTGTGGTGAAGCAAGCCGAAGGGAGTTTCGGTAATGTAGATATAAATGTTGAGAACAAGGACAATAGTCAGAAAAGATATGACCGAGGAGGTGGAGATCAAAAATCAAACTCAAGGAAATATCTCAGGTTTCCAAAATATTAAGAGCACACTCCATTGAATAATTCGGTTGAAAATACTACCTTGTAATGCAAGGTACATAGCATTATAAGAAACCACCCCAAGGGAGTTGGTGGGGAAGGAGAAGAGATCTGGTAAGTACTGCCACTTCCACAAGATCCACAGTCATAACATGAATGAGTGTTGGCATTTGCGCAATATGATAGAAGAACTGATTAGAGAAAAGAATTCATAGTAGTTTGTTAAAGCTTCGTAGGATGGCGGGTAAGGAATTACTAATCCCCAGGGACAGGCATTACAATGTGGCCAAGCCAATGCTAGTAAAGATGAGCCTAGGTGGGTTGAAAAAAGACTAATTATTAACATGATTTTCGGTGGACCTTATCTGGCTGAGAAGAGCTGAAATGAGATGGAGAGGTATGCAAGCTCCATGAGACATGCCAAGAATGAGAATTGTTTTGCCATCGAAGATGGAGCTCGAGCGAAGCAGCTCAGAACCATAAAACAGATCAAACTAATTATTATCGAAATGATGCGAACTGTTTCAAAGACCCAACATGACTGATGATATTGTATTTAGGAACAAGGATGCAGATGGGGTCGAAGCGACCACATTGAATACATTGGTGATATCGACCACGATAGGCCTGACAACCATGAGGAAGGTAATGGTTGATTGTGGTAGTTCATTGAATATCCTGTTTAAAAAAGCTTACGATCAGATGTTGATGGATGGCCAGGATCTGAGGCCATGTAAGTCTCGAATCCAAGGATTTAATGGAGTAGCAACATATCCTATGGGTTGTGTAGATTAATTGGTGATTCTAGGTGAAGGTAACCATAAGAGAGTGCGGGTTGTGACCTACATGGTGATTGATATTTTTTTTGCTTATAATGTGTTCTTGGACCAACCGACCCTAGTTAGCTATCGAGTGGCCCTTGCCCCCATGGTGCTTAATGATGAAATTTCCTATAGAATACAGGTGATCAAAGTATTGGACAAGAGTGTTACGTCGCAAAGCTAAAAGAGGCGAAGAGACATAAGAAGGGAAAAGACATAGAAAAAACTCTCAGCATCAAATTGTTAGACGCATACCAACCACCACCTAAGCACTAGCTCGGTCAACATAGCAGATTCCATCGGGCTATTGAACTGAGGAAAGCACTAAAGGATGCAATGGGATCCCTGCTAAGTTGACAATCAACATCCAGGTCAGTCAGGATGATCCTACATGGGTCCTGAAGATCGGGTCTCAACTCAGCATGAGTAATGAAGGATTCGATGGGTTTTCTCCGGGAGAATCTAGATGTGTTCACCTGGACAATTCTGACATGTGTAGGATATCGTCGGAGATGGTGTACCATGCATTGAATGTGAACCCCAAATGTGTACCTATGAGGCAGAAATGGTGCAGTCTATGTCTAGGGTGATCCATTGCACTGAATTAAGAGGTTGACAACCTGAGAGACAACGGCTTCATCCGCGATGCCCTATACCCGAAATGGGTATCGAATCCGATCCTAATCAAAAAGGCCAATGGAAAATGGAGGACATGCATTGACTATTCAGACCTAAATAAGGTGTGTTTGAAGGACAGTTTTTCACTTCCAAAGATCGATCAGCTGGTGGATTTGACTACTAGACATGAGCTATTGTCGTTCATGGATGCTTATTTTGGTTACAACCAAATCTCGATACATATCTCGGATCAAGAGAATACCGGTTTCATAACCGACCTAGGTTTGTATTGCTATCTAGTCATGCCGTTCGACTTAAAGAATACTGGGGCGACATAGCAAAGGCTGGTCAATTTCATGTTCAAAAGGCAAATCAGGCATTCGATGGAAGTGTACGTGGATGATATGCTTGTGAAGTCGCGGTGTTTAACAAATTATGTAGAGGACTTGCTAGGGATGTTCAGCGTACTTTGAAGATATAGGATGAAGCTCAATCCTCTAAATTGCTTGTTTGGAGTTGCATCTACAAATTTCTAAGGTTTCATCGTGAACTCAAGAGAGATTGTAACCAATCTAGAGAAAATTTTGGCTTTGAGGAATATGGAAGCCCCAAAGAGGACAAAAGAAGTGCAGAGCCTGAATAGGAAAATAGTTGCGGTAAGTCAGTTCATCTCGACATCCACAGACAAATGCATACCATTCTTTGAGGTCCTCAAAGTAGGGAAGAGAAACTTCGCATGGATGCAGGAGTGCAAGGATGCTTTCCAGGCTTTAGTTGATTATTTGGAAAGGCCGCCTATCTTATCGAAGCCTTTGGAGGGAGAAGACTTATTCATCTATTTGGCAGTATCGATTCACGCCCTCAGTGCAGCACATATGTGTTTACACCAAAAATTGGCGCAAACATCCAGAGCTTAATAGTAGAGAATAAAATGAAGAAAATAATGTGAAAATGAGGAAAGAAACAACACACTGTAATTATAGTGGTTTTCTAATTGAAGGCTGATTGCTTGCGTAAGGCAAGGATAGTTGACCATTATTAATAAAGTCGATGGCTTTGGTATTTCTACCAGTGCCGGTTTGGAGGATTTATGGATATGAAAGGATGTTAGAGAGAATAACACCTTGCATAGGCCAAGAATCATCCCAGAAGATAGCCTTGCTGTCAGTAGATAAGATTAATGTAATATGAGGAAGCAAGGAGGATCTCAAGCCTAATATCCTTCTACCAGTCCAGCAACAGTTCTGAGGAGGGTTCAAATTCCAAAAATTCTTCATTCCTATGTTGTGGGAGATAGTCCATTGAACCCAACTGCTATCACTCCGGTTAAGCAATGAATCAAAGTGTTTACTGAAAGCAGCTTTATTCCACTGTTGGAGATTTTTCAAGCCTAGACCACTATATATCTTAGGCAACTTAATCTTGTTATACGTGTAGGGAATCGGTTTTTTGGGATGCATGCTATTATACCAGAGAAATTGGTACATAGCACCTTACATAATTTTTAGGAGATTGTTAGGCAAGATGAATGTTCTGGACTAATACACCATTATAGAGAATATGACACACTTGATCAAGACAAGTCTTCCAACCTGGGATAGGAATCTGTTAGCCTAGCCAACCATGGTGGCAGTAATTTTAACAGATAAAGGAATGCAATGAGAAGTTTTGATTCTTGATGTTGCTAGGGGGATGCCAAGGTAGTTTTTATGTTGTCTTATGGCTGAAGGATAGTTAGGTGGAGAATGTCAGTAACATTGGATTGTGGAATCCTAGTAGCAAGGAAGTGCGATTTCTAGAGGTTGACATTTAAGCCAGTCATCTTATGGAAGTTTTCAAAAACTTGAAGAATGCAGTGAGTGGAGCAAAGAATAGGTTTGGTGAATATTATAACATCATCAGCGAATATTAACGAGGTAATAAGAGGAAGTTTACACTTAGGATGCAAGAGAAACTCCTTAGAGATCAATCTTTTATCGATTAATTAAGTAAAGACCTCCTTAACCATAATAAATAGGTAAACAGACATGAGGTCACCCTATCTAATCCCTTACTTGCTGTTGAAGAACCCAACAGACTTGACATTATAACATAGTGAAAATTTTGGAGTGGATATACATGTATATCCAGGAAACAAATTGTTTCGGGAAGTGCATCTTGGCCATAATTCTAACAATGGAAGACCAATATATGGAATCAAAGGCCTTCCTAATATCAAGATTTAGCATTGCTCTGGGGTAAATATGGGCTCTATTGTAACCACTGAGCAATTCATGTTAAAACAACACATTGTCAAAAATACTCCTTTAAGGCAGAAAGCAAGATTAATTATTGGATATAAGTTTATGAAGAACTAGCTTGAGTCTCAAGGCAATAAGTTTAGAAATACATTTATAAGTAACGTTATAGCAAGCAATAGCTCTGAAGGAAGCTATAGAAGTAGGAGGATTGGTATTGGGAATAAGGATAAGGTTGGTAGCATTGATAACACTAAGAATTTTGCATTTTTTTTAAAGAAATTGTGCACAGCTTTTAGCACATCAAGGGCTATAATATGCTAGCAATGAGTGTAAAATAAAACATTAAAGCCATCTGGGCCACCTGAAGCCTTCTTATTCGTACCAAATATAGCCTGCTTTATATCTTCATTAAAGAGTGGGGAGTTCAGAAAGTTAATGTCATCAATGCTAAGAGTAGGCAGATCAATTTCATTAAGGAGGTCAAGATCAGAGTAGAAATTATCAGCATTACCTAGAAGATCTGTGAAGTAAGATAGGAAAGCATCATCAATGTATTGAGGAGTGGAGTGAAGCAGATCATCCTTATCAAAGATAGAGGAAATATTTTGTCTAGACTGCTTGGATTTTAGAGAGGCATGGAAGAACTCATAATTTCTATCACCATGCAAATTCTAGTTGTGCCTAAGTTCTTCAACATACTTTGTTCGCATTTAAGGGCTTGAGCATAGTCAGCTGCTAAGTTGCCTTAAGCAGTAGAGGCACTAACATCATCTAGGCGGTCCAATATATGGTTCTGGGCTATCATGAGGTTAACTTTAAAGGAATAGGATAACAGATCACCATCACCATGCTTGTTTTTAGCCCAAACCTTCAAAGCTGCCTTTTTTGCTTTTAGCGTTTGGGAGAGGATGTATTAGGTTACCAAAAAACCTATTAGACCAAGCAGAGAAGACAATGCTTATAAGATTAAGGTCTTTTATCCATGCATTAAAAAAAATTTAAAAACTTGCATTCTCTTTCTCAACAACAAGCCCAGAAGAAATTATGAGAGGAGAGTGATAAAAAAGAATGGGCATAGGAAGAAAATTGAGAAGGGTAGGCCAAACAGAGATGGCTTTGTAATTACAGAAAGCATGGTCGATTCTAGTAAAAGTTCTAGCACCACTACTGCTACAATTTTTCCAAGAGTATAGGGCACCAGAACTATTGATAGTCAAAAGAGAAGCATCATGAATGCATTCATTAAGTGGATGGATATTTTTGGGGTGTAGGGGGATGCCCCTATAGTTATCACCATAGTTAAAACAACAGTTGAAGTCATCAAAGGCTAACTAAGGATGGGAATCCTAACATAAGGTAGGAATCTAGTTAAGAAGGGATTGTCTTGGAGCCATAGAGTTGTTAGCATAGATGATGTAAAGATAGAAGGATGTGGAGGAGGGAATTGAATGGCATGATAGTGAATTAGCTCTCTTTTAGCTAGAATAGGAGATAGACTGAAAGTTAGAGGGTTACATAGAACAAGATTCTACCATATGGAGCTTCAGGAAGGTTGTGAGAGAGATGCCAAACATGATTTATGTATTTAGCAACTCTGGAAGTAAGAGATGAATTGAGTTTAGTCTCAAGAAGAGAAAGAAGGTGAAGTTTGTGAGATTGGATAAGGATTTTAGCTTGATCAAGCTTAATGTCATTGTGTGCACCCCACAAGTTCTAAGCAGCCATGTTGTGTAACATTATATAAACTAACATTGTTAGGCTTTAATCTTGCTATTCCTAGTTGTT
Source organism: Allium fistulosum (assembly GCA_030737815.1). NCBI lineage: Eukaryota > Viridiplantae > Streptophyta > Magnoliopsida > Asparagales > Amaryllidaceae > Allium > Allium fistulosum. The sequence goes on along the minus strand of CM060901.1, from coordinate 1,076,093,002 downwards.
GGATATTTGGAGGTGACATTCTCAAGTAAAATTCCAAATAGGGGAAAGCCAGTAATTACATCCAGGATATTGGAGCTAGATTTACTTCCCTTTTTTGGTTTTCTATTTTTCTTATTAGTAGTGGTATTGTCATAGTTGGATGAGTGAATGTTAGCATAAGCTAGATTGTTAGGAAGAGAGGTAGAAGTGGGAGAAATCCAACTAAGAAGAGTGACAATTGAAGTGTGAGGGAAAGAGGAACTAAGAACATTTAAAACTAATTCATTATGGGCTTCTTTATGTTGCAAGTTAGGAGATGAAGAGGTAAGAGGGGTAGAAGTTATTATAGGTGTCAAGGTGATAATACTTGCTTATGGTGAAATGTTTTCATGCATTTGCAAGGGAATATTACTTTCCCTAGAAGGAAGCAAAGTTTGAGAAAGGTGAAGGGTATTATTATTAGTAAGGGAATCTTGCTTGGCACTGGGGTCCATATCAGGGATTGAGGAGGGTTTGGTTTGAGTTTTTGTATCAATAACAGTATTCGTGCACACAAAAGATTGTGCATGTATTAGTTTGTCTAGGGATGATAAAGCATGACTAATATCCTCAGGCAACTTATCATCACTAATTTCACCTTCCTCCCTAACTCCTTTTTCTTCCTTGCAAGTATCTTCATCACCCTCTTCTACAATATCCTCCAAAACATTAAATATATTTGCTTCATTAGCATTAGAGGTTTGGGCATTCAAACTAGTGACATTTAGGGGAGCAACCAAAGTATCCTCCAGACCACTTTGTTGAGACATAGTGCCAACAGGGCCAACTAACTTAGAGTTATATTTCTTGCCTACCAACTTCAGATTATTCTTCTTTCTCCACCCTTTTTCCTTCAGCCAGGTTTGTTTAGTATTTCCTTTTATCATTGTAGCTTATTTGCTCTTATTATATACTCTGATCAACCAAGGGGGCATCTTTATATGTCGCTCTTGGCGTATGTGTAATACTTATATTTTTTTTGAACAAGGTTAACGTTTGTGGGATTATGTAATGAACATGAAATGTTTTGAATGGAATGTGGAAATGTATTTTTTAATTGTTAAATTTTTTCCATATTCTTGTGATCAGTGTATCAATGTATTTAACACCGCCGTATTTGGTCACCGAGGATTAATAACTATGGATGACAGCAGCATCCGTAGCTGTTAGTTTTGGGCCTCCAAGTAGGGGGATGTTACAACATACATACATAAAAAAGGGATCGCTATCTCATACAAGATACATAAGTGTAAATATAAGTCTAAATCAAAATACTAACATTAGGTACATATACATATATAGATAAAGTATCTGCCACAGCATACCTAACCATATCCATAGTCAATGAGTCCCTAGACCTGTCAAGTCTCGGCTTGACCCGAGTATTTGTAAAAACAAATATGTCAGACTCTTTTTAAATATAATCGGGTGAGATCACATAACAAGTACATACAATGTGCTAGATGTTACAATATCTATATAATGGTAGCATTCATTAACAAGAATCATGACTAAATCACTATGTTAAAATGTTGTATCATGATCAGCAACGGTTATCATTTCATTATAGTGTGAATAGGATCCAATCAAACATAAGATTGCATAACAGCAACATACATCAAACATAAAGCTGTATTTACTGTTTAACGATGAATTTTCTATCGGTTTAGAAAATCGTCGATAAATTTCAAATTAAAATAACCGCAAGCGCACGGCGTACAACAGTTAGTACGTGGCGAGTAAGAGTCGATCCGTAGGGAATTGTTAGATTTTAAAAATCAATTCAATCAAATTATACCAAATGGAGAGGAAATCGTTTACTACAAGCAAAATGAAGCTAAAACTAGAATTAAAATGAGATTAAAAACTATGAGATTAGAAAACAATTTAGAGGCAAATCCACTCTCATATTTTTGTAAATCAACAAACAAATAATTTATGATCTCTAGTTTTGATATTAAGTGATATAATTATTGCATTTACCATAAGTATGGTTTATTTATATTATTAATTAACATAACTTAAACCATCAAACTATAATACAACAAATAAACCACTTATAAATTCTCATGAAAATGAATCCAAAGCAAAAGCTATTTTAAGTATGATCTATTTATTATTGTAATTAGTAATATAGATCATCAAATTTTGTTTTTACTTCCATTTCAAAATCAAAAATCAATTAGCAAATGATGATGTAAATTGTGTTTATGTTGAATAAGAATAGCTCATTTGCAAATGCAACATAAGCTATCAAACCCACTCGTATAAACTGACATCAAAATCTACTCTCATGAAGCACAAATAAAAGAGACCATAAATAATAGAAATGTTGAAATTACATAATATTTGAGAGCTTCATTACCCCTAAATTGAAGGGGTTTAGCTACTCATTTGTGTTATCAAATCAACACATGTAAGTTTCAACATTGGAAGCAAAAGAAATAGAAACTAAACAAAGGAAGAAAATGAGATTAACTACTAAACTACTTGCATAAAATAAAACTACACTACTTGCATGAATGTAAATCTAATCTATTAACGATGATAAGAAAAGAGCATAGAAATAAATATAAGCATGAAAGTAAAGAGAAGCATGTAGAAAAGAGAAGGCTTAGGAAGCCATTTTTATTTCACTTTGATTTGTGTTTACAACTTGCTAATTTCCTAAGTAAAATAAGAGAGTAGAAGATATTTACATGTACATAAGAGGGTTATTTATACATGCGTAAAACCCTAATTCAATTTTTAGGGTGCTTCACAAAATGACCTTTAGGAAGTGTGGCCACCAAGTAACAATTAGCCACTAACTAATCCATAATTAATATGCATGAAGCATTAACCTCCACTTAGTTGTCCATTAGCTTCTAATTGTAGATTTAGGTAAGTGGGTGGGGTCCTCCATGATCATGAGCATGAATTATTTCCTCTTCATTCCTTTGTATTCCCTTGTGCATGCATATAACTTCATGAAACCCTCTTCCATATGCATCCAAATTCCCATAAAAATTATGAAAAATGTCCAAGTAAAAGGTCCCAAATTAACATATGCACAAAAATGACTATTTTGCCCCTGTATGTAGATAAATATATGATGATTTGAAAATAATTGAATTTTGATTTTAAACATGTTAAAATACCCAAATATGACATTTATTCAAATAAAAATAGATAAAATATGGATGTAAATATATGCATATTTACGTGCACATCAAATACTCCCACACTTATCTTTTTATTCGTCCTCGAATAAAGGAAAACTAAGATAAATCTGATTTCGTAGGGAGCACGATTGCATTAAGCGTATGCAACAAGCCATTAAACCTCTGGGTGTCCCCATTAGGATGAGTGTTGTCTCGTGAGGGTTTTTAGCGGATACTACGCACAAAATCCAAATGCAAAGTGAAAACATTTGCAAAATGCAAGATTTATTTACAATGGGATGAATGCAAGTTTTTGAAAGTATTTACAAATAAAGGATTTACTTTCAAATCGATACTAATAAGTTAAATATAAGTTCTGGTCATTATCAAGAAATTTAAGTCCTTTTACTTGTCAAAATTTCCAACAAAAATTAAGTTGTCATAACAAATAAACTATAGTTTGGCTAGTTGTTTCGGTTGATAACACAATGTAATTATGAAATGGATCCTTAGTTGATTCTCAAAGTTTGTCAAAGTGGTATTTTCATTTCTTTTCAGTAACAAGTTAAATCAAACAAGTCAAAATAGTATTTGGATTTCAATTGCTTGCTCTCTCTTATTTGAAAATTTTATTGATATTAACAATATTTACATATGCCTAACTCAGATAAACTGAGGCCAGATATATCACCCATGCACTGCCTTTCGAACTTACGTGAGGAGAATACAGAGCGTGGCGAGTGAACACACAAGTGTAAACACTTATTGACTGTAGGCGTTATTAGTAAAAGAATTTTTATATACTTACATCTAACTCAAATAAACTGAGGCCAGATATACTCCCCATGCACTGCCTTACGGACTGATGTGAGGGGAATACAGAGCGTGGCGAGTGAACACACAAGTATGAACACATGACTCTAGGTGTTAAAAAATATTTACATATATACAAATTTTTTTAGTTATATATATATATATATATATATATTTAAGAAGAGAGAGTTTTGCAAAATCATCCTAGCACCATTTAACTTAGACGATAAAAATGTTATGTCCTTTACTTTAAATTTACCACTTTTAAAAAAAGATTTTCAATTACAATATACTTCATAATTAACACATATGAACCTTCCATATGCTAGTTAAACCATTTTTTATTTGTAATCAAACTTCATTTTTAAATAAATTTTCAAAAAATTCAATTTATTGACCAAAACTTATACTTATCCCATAGTGTTTCTTCAAAAATAAATCAAAATACTAAGAAGAATTTTTTTTGAGATTTAGAAATTTTGAGATTTTTTTTTAAGTTAAAAGAAAATGAAATTCAAAAATGCCATGAAACTTAAAAAAATAAAAATGAGACTCCCCCCCCCCACACTTAGTTTTTACTATGTCCCCACAGTAAGTGCATGATATAATGAGTGTAATGGGGAAAAATATGTACATATTTACAAAAGAGGGTTAACATTCTTACTAGACGTAGCCTGGCTCATGAAGGATCATGAGCTCCTCCTCTTGGTTACTTGGCAATTCAAAGAAAGGTTTCAAATGATGAACATTGACTTTGAAAATCGATCCATCCCTAGGGTTTTGTATTTCTATGGCACCACGTGCAAAAACAGTTTGTACCACAAATGGTTCGGTCCATCTCGATTTAAGTTTCCAAGGGAATAAATGAAGTCTTGAGTCATATAAAAGAACTTTTTGGTTAGGCGAAAACATTTTTCTTAGGATTGACTTGTCATGAAAAACATTTGTTTTTCCTTTGTAAATTTTCTCGTTTTCATACACGTCGTTCCTAAGTTCTTCTAGTTCGTTGAGTTGTAGTTTTCGCCAGCTTTCTCGAGATCAAAGTTTAAGTTCTTTATTGCCCACAACGCTTTGTGTTCGATTTCAACGGGTAAATGGAAAGCTTTACCGTAAACTAAACGAAATGGGGACATCTCAAGGTTAGTTTTAAAAACAGTACGGTAAGCCCAAAGCGCGTCGGTCAATTTCTGAGACCAATCTTTTCGATTTTTGTTGACAGTTTTCTCCAAGATTTGTTTTATTTGATGATTTGAAACTTCAACTTGCCCACAAGTTTGAGGATGATATGGAGTGGATGACTTGTGGGTTATCGAGTATTTCTTCATTAATGTTTCAAAAGATCGATTGCAAAAATGGGTTTCGTTACCATTGATTATTGTGCAAGGTGTGCTGAACCTTGAAAAGATGTTTTCTTTGAGAAATTTCACAACAATTCTATGGTCGTTGGTTTTGCAAGGAACGGCTTCGACCCATTTTGAGACGTAATCGACGGCGAGAAGGATATACAAGTTTCCAAAAGAATTGGGAAAAGGTCCCATAAAGTCGATACCCCAAACATCAAAGATTTCGATCGTAAGAATGGGGTTTAGAGGCATCGTATTTCGTCGAGAAATTCGTCCAAGCATTTGACATTGATTGTAAGTTTTAGAAAATTCAAACGAGTCTTTGAAAAGAGAAGGCAAATAGAAACCACACTGAAGCACCTTTTCCGCAGTTTTTCGAGGAACGTAATGTCCACCGCACGCTTGATAGTGGCAAAATGAAAGAACACTCCTGATCTCATTATCCGGAATGCAACATCGAATGATTTGGTCGGGACAATATTTAAACAAGTATGGATCGTCCCAATAGAAATATTTCACTTGGGACATAAATTCGCATTTGTCCTGTTTGGACTAAGATAAGGGAGTTTCTTAAGTGACTAAGTAGTTCACTATATCATCGTACCATGGATCGATAGAAATTGAAAGAAGTTGTTCATCAGGGAAGTTTTCATTGATTGGTAAAGGCGATGGTGCATTCGGAAGACGAGATAAGTGATCGACTATGACATTATCGGATCCTTTTTGTCCTTGATTTTAAGATCAAATTCTTGAAGTAAAAGGATCCAACGAATCAAACGAGATTTAGCATCCTTTTTGGCAAAAAGGTATCGAAGAGCAGTATGGTCAGTGTAGACCGTGATGTGTGAACCTACCAAGTAAGGTCGAAACTTTTCGAGCACAAAAACGACAGCTAGAAGCTATTTTTCGGTTGTTGTGTAGTTGAGTTGAGCGTCGTTCAAAGTCATACTCGCGTAGTAAATTACATGAAGGATTTTGTTGATGCGTTGTCCTAAGACAGCACCAACCGCAAAGTTAGAAGCATCACACATTATTTTGAAAGGAAGATCCCAATTGGGTGCGCAAATGATTGGAGCAGAAATGAGTTCATTTTTAAGACGTTCAAAAGAAGAGACACAATCAGAATTGAAATCAAAAGGAATGTTTTTTCCTAGAAGAGTAGTCAAAGGACGAGTGATTTTGCTAAAGTCTTTCACAAAGCGTCGGTAAAAGCCAGTGTGTCCTAGAAATGATCGAATGTCCTTAACAGATTTGGGAATGGGTAGGTTTGCAATGACATCGGTTTTCGCTTTATCAACCTCAATGCCTTTATTTGAGATGATATGTCCAAGGACTATGCCTTGTTTGACCATAAAGTGGCATTTTTCCCAATTCAAAGTCAAATGTTTTTCTTTACATCGATTTAGAACCAACTCGAGATGATGTAAACAACTGGAAAAAGAATCACCAAAGATAGAGAAATCGTCCATAAAAATTTCTAGAAAGCGTTCAATCATGTCTAAAAAATGCCAACCATGCATTATTGGAATGTAGCAGGAGCGTTACAAAGTCCGAATGGCATACGTCGATAAGCAAAGGTACCGAATGGACACGTGAAAGTCATTTTCTCTTGATCTTCGGAAGCGACTGGAATTTGGTTATAGCCTGAAACTTGTGTACCTATACCTAAGAAGGCCAATTATATTTGAAAATTAAAATTTACTTAACATACTCCAACAAATTTACAAAACCTGTGTACGACAGATTTTACATAACTTACACCATATTTTTAACAATATTACTCCTACCTTCTATATTACTCCTAGCTTCTTCATCTTTCATCTTTCAAATTTACAACAACAAAAAAATTCCAGCACTAACTCAAATCAACTTGAATCATTTGAAAGAACCTTAACTTTTGTAAAAAATGGGATTATATTCTTAGAGAAATGGACATGGTACAACTGTTGAACCAGTTTGTTGTGTCTGAGTTATGAATTACAATGATTTTTGTTTAATGTTGCAAGCGCTCTTAAAGTAAATGTTTTAGTCTTGTATATTTTACTTACTATATATTATTTTTAATCTTGGTGTATTTTGTTATGGTAAATGACATCACATTTATTAATATCGAACCTAATATTGAGGTTAAAGTCACCATTGTTATAATTATAGCCAATATTTTCTCTGCTTTTTAGTTTATCAAAACTGAACTGAATGGTTGTGAACTTGATGGCTTGATTGTTTATGTGCTTGCTTGAATAATAATCAATTAATATTGTTTGAATGTTACTTGATAATTCATGGCAAATTCTTATTGTTGATTATCAACCTTGTTTACAGGTAATTAGCTTTTCCAGAGTGAAGACCATCAACAACAATTGACATGACTTCAATTGTTATATATATTATGATATTTGTTAGTACTGGTTGTGTAAACTTGTTTGTGAATGCTTGTGGTATGTGAATTTGCTCATTTTGTCAAATAACTATAATCTAAATGGTTATGGATATTATACTTATGTGATTAACGTGTTCTCAATTATTTGAATATGATAGTTATATGATTGATTGATTGTTGGTTTGAATATGATAATTGTACGATTGCTACCGATTTTAATATGACTATTATATAACTGGTTGTTGGAAATAATATAAGCCATTAACAGTATATAGTAGCATTCAAAATATGCTACAAAACGTCAATACCTTTTAGTAGCGTTTTAAAAATGCTACAGAAACAAATGTAAAATACCACCTGAATTTATTGTGGCATAAAATAAATGCAACGAAAAGTTTTTAGTTGCACAAAATAAACGATGCAGAAAATCAAAGAATGATCCAAGTACAAACGCAACTAAAAACGTTAGTTTTGGTAGGGTTTTGTAAACGCTGCAGAAAACCTTTGGTAGCGTTTAGAAAATGCAGTTACACGGAACATTTTGTAGTGTTTATTAAAACGCAACCAAAAAAATCATACTTTTAGTTGCGCGACCTGTAGTAGCGTTCTTTAAAACGCGAGTAAAAGTTTTGGTAGCGTTTTTTCAACGCTACTAAAGGTCTTTTCTGGTGTAGTGGCTGTTGGAGTTTAATGGTTGTGCAAACTTGTTCGAATTTAGTCAAGAAAATGTATGGGTCATCGTGTTCAAAATTGCCAAATTTTGGAAGCGTGGCAATATGGTTCGAGTGAATTTTGAAATAATTACACGTATGGGCGAATAACGTGAAGCAAGGTGGAATGAAACTCTATCGGGAAAGATCTATCCATAAGAGTTTGAGGGTTGTTCTCATTCGCCATTTCGGGAGGATCGTTTGTTCGAGTTAAACGATTAGTTATTGAGTCGCGAGTCCAACGATTTGTTGTTGTGTTACGAATCCAAGCACTAATGCACAAGTGAAAGTCAAGAAGAGAAAGAAGTTAGCAACGAGTTTAGAGAATCAAACAAGATTTGAAAATGAAGTGAAAAATTGTATTTGTTTTTTTTTTAAAGAAAGGAAACTATTTACTAAGTGAAATTTATTTTTCAAAAGAAAAGTTTGAAAAAAAAATTCTTTGTTTTTGATTTTTTTTCTTTTGCTTTTCAAATTTTTATATGTTTTTGAATTTTTAAATATTTACCAAAAGGTTTTTTTTAGAAAATGGGAATTTGATTTTTGTTTTTGTTTTTGAATTTTCAAATTTTTTTTTTGTTTTTGAAAATATTTTTTTTGTTTTTGATTGAAAAATCTTAAAGGAAAGGAAAAAGGATTTTTTTTTGGATTAGAAACCATGTAAAGTAAAATTTACAATTTTTTTTTATTTTTGATTTTTTTTTAAATATGCATGAACTAATGCAACTAAATGAATGCAAAGGACTTAATTACAGTTTTCTGTCCTTAGTAGCTCCTAACCCAAAATTGTATAATCACACTTTGTCTTAAATCAACAAAAAAAATTCTTAGCCAGGTAATGGGCAGGAGTTATCGGTGTACCACGAATCACCGTAGCAATGCAACCGAAGGTTTAAGTACCTTCAGAGGAACAACCACTATAATCTTTACAAATCATCGTAATATTTATAAATGGTTATTCCTCTACCGTAGCCTAGACACCAAGAAATAAAGTTGTTCAAAGAAAACAATTGTGAAGATTCAATTAAGATCTAAGTGAGCTCGTGACACCCTTAATTCGAATTTCTAGCCTTATTATTAGTCAAATTCTACGATGAAATGCGATTTGTGGGCTAAGGAAAGGGTGATGAAATCCCTCACCTTATGTGAATTGGGGTATTACCCTTAGAAAATAAATAAGATGAGATGAATGCAAAACAAAAACTAAACGTGAATTTACAATGCAACTAAAATGAAGTTTGTTTTTTTTTTGAATTTTTTTTCCCATATATAAATGCAAATGAAAGCAACCAACAATGCAAATTAAATTAAACTGGAGATGAAAGCACGATACCAAAGCGTGCAGATTATTAACAATTTATCTTTTTAGCGGTAATTTTTTTTAAAGCAAGAAAGGCAATTTTTTTAGCAAGCAAATCCTTCTTTTCCTTGTAATTTTCTGCTTTGGCAACCTGAAATTTCAAACAAGATATATACAATTTTTTTATATCAAAGAAGAAACTAAAACAAAGCAAAACAAAACAAGTTGAAACTTTTTTTTTACCTTTTTTTAGAGACAAACAATGGTCAAATGAACACAAAGACAAATAAAAAAATTCTTCTTTTTTTTGTTTTAGAAAAACAAAAAGGAGAATGGGAAAACAAAATGGAAATAGAACAAAACAAAATAAAAATAATTAAAAAAAAGGAGCCCACCCGGCCCACAATTAAACAATTACCCCTTTCTCAATTCTCTGTATATCGAACAAAATGAAGACTTCTGCTTTATCAAAACTCTCTCTACGTACAAATCAAATTCAATTCAGAATTATGCAATTCAAAATCACACTGGTTTATCAAAGACGTATGAATCAAATTCTTCTTTATCGAATAAGCTGCGATAAGGATAGGATTGCTAGCAGGGAGTTGTTGAATGGATTAACAGGCGGTCGCGACAACTGGTAGCAGTTTTCCCCTTTTTTTGGAGTGGTTTGAATTTCGGAGGAAGACGAACTGCAGCAATGGCTTGAGTTCGCGTTGGGGTTCGACTTGATTCGGTGGCTAAGGCAATTTCGATTTGTGGGTTCGATTTGAGTTCGTTTTGATGGGGTTGAGGAGAATGAGTGAGATGATTTGGTTGTGGCATAGGGCAGAGAGAAGGAGGGTGAAGTCGATTGGTTCGACTGGAGTTTGGGAAAGACGATGCTCGTTGTTGATTGTTGTTTGCGATGGGAAGTAGGGATGGTCACGGTGATTTGGAGAGACGTGTGTTGGCAGTGGAGGTCGCAGGCTGCTTTGGATGTAGGGTGGTTGTTTGGTTTTGTTGTGGCAGTGTGTGATAATGTATTTGTTGATGTTGAATTCAGCTATTGTGCAACTGAATGGCAGTGGCAGGGTGTAGGGGAGAACTGTGGTGGAGCTGCAGTTCAGGCTAGTTGCAATGTAACAATAGAGGAAGGTTGTATGGCTTGTACGACAGTTTGTAGGCAAGGTAGTGGTGTGAGGATGGTTGTTGTTTGTCTGTAGTAGTTCAGGTGGGGCTGCTATGGGGATGTATGATGATCTGTAAATGCAAGAAGAGGGGATAGGGCTGATATGTTGCATAAATTGGCTGTGCAAAAGGAAGCACTGGTGAAGCAGGTTGAAGCACTATATGGTGGGTTTGCTGCTGTCAAGTGGAATGTTGAATGTGTAGTTCAAAGAGGTGACTGGTATAGTTGATGAGTTTTGATTGTCGATGGTAAGTTGTGAAGGCTGTTTGAATAAGTGGTGATGGTCAGGTTTATGGTTTGAAGTGTTAGAGTGAGGCAAAGGGTGGTGATGTGGTATGTATTGTGGAAGAAGTAAGGAACGATGGCAGGACAGTTGATTCAGAGGATATGAAGATGTTAGTATGAAGGGGATTGTTTTTTTGATATGATATTGGCAGTATGGAGGCAGTATGGAGGCAGTATGCTCCCAGGTGCAGTTGTATGGGGTATGTTATGTTTGTATGTGATGTAGAGAAGGAGGGGTGGTATGGGGTGGTTTGTGCAACAGGCAGGGGATGTTGATGGTCAGCAGCTGTTTGTGGGTGGAGGCAGCAAGAACTTGTGAGATGAAATGAATATGCAGTTGTGAAATGGTATGTAGTTGATGTCTGAAAGCAGAGGGGGAGTGTGTTGTATGAAGTGTATGGTCAGAGGAGGAACCGGAGCAGTGAAGTTGTTGGTCAGTAGTAGAGCAGTAGAAGGAGATGATGGCATAGTAGTGACTGTGATATGCAGTGCACAGAACGCACAGTAGTGAAAGTAGTAAGAAAAAAAATGTATGTGTTGTAAGAAGAAATTTGTAATGCACTTGAACAGTGAATGAAAATTTGTTTTCTTAAATTTTTTTTCTTTGAAATGTGTATGTTTTTTTAAATAGAATATGCAATGCAAATGCAAAACAAACAAGAAAAATAAGTGAAAGCAACAAACACACAATCAAAATGCAAGCAAAATTCACACAACACACAAATTTTCTTTTAAAAAAATGCAATACACACAAAACAAACACACAATAAAAATCACACAAAAATAATTCGTAGAATAGAAAATAAACCAAAACAAATTCCCCGGCAACGGCGCCAAAAACTTGGTTAACGATGAATTTCTATCGCCGATAACCGCAAGCGCACGGCATACAAAAGTTAGTATGTGACGAGTACGGATCGATCCGTAGGGAATTGTTAGATTTTAAAAATCAATTCAATCAAATTATACCAAATGGAGAGGAAATTGTTAACTACAAGCAAAATGAAGCTAAAACTAGAATTAAAATGAGATTAAAAACTATGAGATTAGAAAACAATTTAGAGGCAAATTCACTCTCATATTTTTGTAAATCAACAAACAAATAATTTATGATCTCTAGTTTTGATATTAAGTGAAATAATTGTTGCATTTATCGTAAGTATGGTTTATTTATGTTTTTAATTAACATAACTTAAACCATCAAACTATAATACAACAAATAAACCACTTATAAGTTCTCATGAAAATGAAGCCAAAGCAAAAGCTATTTTAAGTATGATCTATTTACTATTATAATTAGTAATATAGATCATCAAGTTTTGTTTTTACTTCCATTTCAAAATCAAAAATCAATTAGCAAATGATGATATAAATTGTGTTTATGTTGAATAAGAATAGCTCATTTGCAAATGCAACATAAAGTATCAAAACCACTTGTATAAACTTACATCAAAATCTACTCTCATGAAGCACAAATAAAAGAGACCATAAATCATAGAAATGTTGAAATTACATAATATTTGAGAGCTTTATTACCCCTAAATTGAAGGGGTTTAGCTACTCATTTGTGTTATCAAATCAACACATGTAAGTTTCAACATTGGAAGCAAAAGAAATAGAAACTAAACAAAGGAAGAAAATGAGATTAACTACTAAACTACTTGCATAAAATAAAACTATACTACTTGCATGAATGTAAATCTAATCTATTAACAATGAAAAGAAAAGAGCATAGAAATAAATATAAGCATAAAAGTAAAGAGAAGCATGTATAAAAGAGAAGGCTTAGGAAGCCATTTTTATTTCACTTTGATTTGTGTTTACAACTTGCTAATTTCCTAAGTAAAATAGGACAGTAGAAGATATTTACATGTACATAAGAGAGCTATTTATACATGCATAAAACCCTAATTTAATTTTTAAGGTGCTTCCCAAAATGATATTTGGGAAGTGTGACCACCAAGTAACCATTAGCCACTAATTAATTCATCATTAAATATACATGAAGCTTTAACCTCCACTCAGTTGTCCATTAACTTCTAATTGTAGATTTAGGTAAGTGGGTGGGGTCCTCCATGATCATCAGCACGAATTATTTCCTCTTCATTCCTTTGTATTCCCTTTTGCATGCATATATCTTCATGAAACCCTCTTCCATATGCATCTAAATTCCTATAAAAATTATGAAAATGTCCAAGTAAAATGTCCCAAATTAACATATGCACAAAAATGACTATTTTGCCCTTGCATGTAGATGAATATATGATGATTTGAAAATAATTAAATTTTTATTTTAAACATGTTAAAATACCCAAATATGACATTTATTTAAATAAAAATGAATAAAATATGGATGTAAATATATACACATTTACGTGCACATCAATTACTTTTAGTTAACACAAAAGTATCGCATACAACAAGAACATAATTCATATAATAAATCCTATTAGTGTCTTGATTATGGGGAAACTTATTACTTGTGAAAGCTGCTCTATTCGAAGGGTATACTTACAAGACATGCTCCTATAGTCGTTATATACCAACCCTCTTAACACAAGGGACTTGTACGGTACTAGCTGTTGGTTTTAGACGTCGTAGGCAATCACTAACACGGATTCCATTCTATCACTAACATGGACAGTGTAACACCCCTAATTTTTTATAACATTATTCAGGAGATTTAATTAGATAAATTAAATAGAATAATGTAAATAATTAGAGTGATAGGGGGATTGAGATTTAAAAACAAAACTAAGGGCTGAGCTTAATTAAATAAATGAGCTTAAGAATGGTTTATAAGCAAATTAATTTGCACAAGGGCATGTTGGGAATTAGTCGCACCTTATTACCATAACCCTTATATATCCACGGCTTACCATCCATTCACGTTCATTTCTCATTTTCACAAAACATAAAATGCAAACATAAAAGAGGAGCCGACCATTGTTAAGGAAGAAAAAAAAGAGAATTTAAAATCAAGCTAAGGATTTAAAGCAAGGGGAATGAATCTTAATCTCAATCCAGTCTCCTTATCCTAATCAAGGTGAATAATAATCAATATCATCTCTATTTTGTTTTATGATCATTTTTTTCCAGTTTTAAGATTAAATCCATTTTCATGATGATTTGGATGATGATATGCTTGGATCATAACATGATAGATTTAAACAAGATTGTTTAAATATGATTTTACACGATTTTCAGGGTAAAACTGATTATAATTGATTTCGAATGTCATGAGAAATTTATATGTTATGTAAAACATGATTTTGGAGTTGGGTTTTAATTTTGATAACTTTTCAAGCTATGGAAAGATTATTATGAATTTTCAAAGGAAAATATGGTTAATTGGGTTTAGAAATTTATTTTAGAAATTATATTGAGAATTTGGGTCTGAAATTTAGATATGTTAGATAACATATTAAAAGTGAATTTCAGTGATTTCTGGGGATTTTTTAAAGATATTTGCTATGAGAATTAAATTATTTTGAAAGGAGGACCTAAATGATTTAATTATTTTGCTTAATGGAAGTGCTTATTTGTTAAATTATTCTTGGTTCAGATCTGAAATTATACGGCAGTTATTTTTGTAAAGAACTTGAAAAGTTGAGGCAACCAATCACATGCTTACACATAGGCAGGTTAGTTAGAAAGTATTTGCTTTAATTGGCATTAATCAACTTTTACCCAAAAGGGGGTTTTGCCTCTTTCAAAAGCACCTTTCGACCTTATGCTTCCACCTTTAATCAAGTCAAAACCCCACAAAGCCGAAACCAATACACAAGGTATCAACATGAGTATGTAGCAGAATGGAGGAAGGCAGAAGGCATGGTGTCGAAACATAGCTTCCGATGGGAACGAAACCATTGCTTTGCTTTTAAATGTTAAGCGCCTACCTCTGTTTTACTAAAGCTTTCGAAGGAGTCGAAACATATGCTATCGAAAGGGGCGTTCTAAATAGCTTTCGAAGAAGGTTGTCATCTTTCATTTTTAAACATAAGCTTTCGAATAAGTCCCTTGTTTATAAAACAATGCTTTTGAAAATGGTGGTTCCGACCTAGTCGAGGCCCTGCTGCTGTTCTTTTGCCTTTCGAATGTATTAAAGTCATTAATGCTTTCGAAGGGTAGCTTTTGTTTTAAAGATGTACTAAGCCACCTCCTAAATGCTTTCAAAAGGGTTCAAGGGTTTCCAGGGCAATGGCTTCGAAAATGGGTTTCGATGCTATCCTTCAGTGTTTTGCTTAAATGTTTTGAAGCTTTCGAAAGGATGGTATCGACGCCATCAAACTTTCCCCAAACAATTTTATATGAAGAATAAAGGTTTCGAAAGAGATACTTTCGTATATATTCACTTTGACCCAAAAGATGTTATAAAGCAAAACCCAATGGTTTCGAATGGGGTACTTTCGTTGGTTTCAAAGCTATGTTTCTAAGGATTATTAAGTAAAGTTTTGATACTTTCGAAAGGTATATTTTGGTTTCGAAAGATATGATTTAAAGAGCTTTGAAAGGTTTATATGTAATGTTTTGAAAAGAAGTTTTCTATGCTTTCAAAGGAGGTTATCCAGGGGTTTTGAAAGTACTGTTTTAAGGTTTCGAAAGCCTTAGTTTTCAAACAAATAACCCAATCTCATTTTAAAGGAAAACCATGGCATAAATGAAGAGTTTTGAATGATTTTAAGTATGGAGTTTTTGAAGAAGTTTTCCTTGATTAATAGGTCAAAGGGATTAACCAAGTTTTACAAAATGATTTCAAGGATATTAAACCACAGGAGTTGGTGTTATTATGTTATTATGTTTACTTCTTCATATATATATTCACATTGTAATGGACCCATAACTGTATTTTGGGGAAAGGCAGAATAACCAACTAGGTTGACCCGGTAGTGAATATAATTTGAATTAACTCCTAAATGAGTAGAACTGCATCCAGGAGGTCAGGAAGACCAGAATATAAGAAGCTAAAATATTAATTAAATAGTGAAGTTGTCAGATAGACAGGTTCATAGTAAACCCATGAAAACTATGTTTAGGAAAAGTTATTAGCAGATGCCAATAGGTTTATAGTAAACCCATGAAAACTATGATTAGATTGAGTTAGTGGCAGGGGCCAATAGGTTTGTAGCGAACCCACGAAAACTATATCCGGATTAAGTTATTGACAAAAGTTAATAGGTTCCTAGTTAACCAATGAAAACTAGAATAAGAGGGAAGTTATTGGAGTACCAATAGGTTCAGGGAGAACCTATGAAACAATGAAGTTATTGGCAGGGGCCAATATGTTCTTAGTGATCCCATGAAAACTATGAAATAGGATAGGGAGTCCATAAATTTAAACAGGTTAATAGTAAGCCCATGAAAACTATGAATTGGACAGGGAGTCCACAAACACTAAACCGGTTATTAGTAAACCCATGAAAACTAATAGGCTAATAGTGATCCTTGAAACTATAAATGAGACAGTTAGTCAGAATGAATAGGGATGGGAAATCCAGAATTGATTTACTTGTTTTGCATATCATCATATTATTTTGAGATGTTTTAACCATTGTGGATGCAGGAGCACAATATATGGTTTTATAAAGTTTTAGGATACTAGTGAGGGAAAAACCCGTTCCGCTAAGCTGCGTGGTCTCACTAGATATCTAAATGGTTTGAGAATGGTAGATTATTATTCATACCAAGCTTTATGTCTGACTCGAAGTTTATGTTTTCACTTTAAAATCTCGGGTACTCAATTGATTTTGAGTAGTTTGAGAGTTGAGGTTTTCAAGTACCACTTTCGACGAATAAGCTTCCTGAGACGTGCAGGAGGCATGATAGCTATCTAGAGTTCTCTTTTATTTTGATTCCGATGTGTTGTTGTTGTAAAGGAAAAGTTGTTTAATTGTCTATATAGACACACACACACACACACTCTCTCTGGTTATCCTAAGGGGCATCTTCATATGTCTCTCTTGGCGTATGTTGTAATAAATATATTTTCTCTGAATGTGGTTCACGTATTAGGATTATATAATGAATTTGAAATGATTTGCAATGGAATGTGAAAGTTGTTTGTTGATTTTAAATTTTTTCCATATCCATGTGTTTCTGTTATATTAATGTATCTAACATTGCCGTAATTGGTCGTCGAGGATTAATAACTATGGATGACTGCAGTATCCGTAGCTGTTAGTTTTGGGCCTCCAAGTGGGGGATGTTACAGACAGTATCACTAACATGGATATCACGACTCAGGGAGCGACCCCACAGTTAGCCTACAAGGTCAAGCGGATAGCACACATTTTTATACTAGTGAGCTATGGACATATTGTCTTTTCCAAATATACAGTTTAATGTTGAGCTATTATATGCCATCGAACGATAATCACTAAAGTGACATTGTGTGTCCCATACCACTTGGGGTTACAAGAGTATTTACTATAAGTTAGTAAATACAACTCACTTAGTTGTTCTACAAGATAAGTTGTATAATCAACCGAAGAAGTGACACTGATGTTCTGTACTAATTGGTGTTACTACATCGTTTCATCATATTTCTTGTCCCATAGAAGTAGCAATTTTCATGAAACATTATTTATAAGGTCATAAAGAAATTCTATAAGTTCGACAAGTCTAGTTTAAATGCAATGAATTGCCAAAGGATGAATGTTCACAAGCAATCGGTTTGCTCTTTCAACTCATGTGTAATACATTCAAGTCCATTTTAGGTCATTTAAACCTCAAAATTTTGTAAAACTCATAATATAAAAGTTGTATATAATAGTCTTAGCTTTCCAGCAAGAAAAAGATCATAAAATTTGGACTTACAATTTTAATGTTATTGGCCAAATCCGTTTCAGGTATAAACTCAAAAAAATTCACTATAAAGAAAGAGCTATGACTACATGTTCAAATCCAATTCAGGTCATTTAAACCTCAGAATTTTGTAAAACTCATGACATTAAAGTTATAGATAATAGTCTTAGCTTTCCAGCATGAAAAAGATCATCAATATTTAGACTTACGGTTCAAAAGCTATGGCCAAATCCATTTCAGGTATAAACTCAAAAAAAAACCACTATAAAGACAGAGCTATGACAATATGTTCAAATCATTTCAGATCATTTAAAGTGCTAAATATCAAAAAGTAACCAAAAGAGAAATTGTTTATTGTTTGGTCTATTTTCTAGCCCAAAAAGATTGACCCCAAAAGCATTCAGGAAGTGCAAGTTATCGCTGTTTTACTACAGCTTACTTTCTAAATAAATTTTCAGCCATCACCTTATTTTTCAAAGAAGCATACTTTCAATCACAACAAAACCACAGCAATTCAATTCAATTAACAATTGAAATCATTAGTTAAATCGATGTAAACAAACATGCAAACAGCTTTAGAAAGAGTAGTGAGGATTACTCACCTTAACTCCTTAAATCCTTAGCCAAAAACACACATAATAACCTGTCTTCTCTGATTTCAACCAAGCCCTAGAACTAGTATACACAAGATAACAAAGAGGGATTCAAGACTAAATTAAAGCTGAAATCAATTGGTCTAAAAGATAGAAAATGGCTTGAGAATCTTACCTTGATTTTATTGGAATTTTTCAGAATTTTCTTGAAATTAAAATAGTTGATTTTTATTCTAGGGTTTAAAGAGAGGAAGAGGAATACTTGGTTTTCTTTACCGGTTTTAGAACGTACACTAAATGAGAAAATGAGAAGTGAACTTCTCTTTTGCTTAAGTCATAAATGGGCTTGGGTTGAAAATATACCCAATAAGAAAATGAATTGTCTTTATTCCTTATTTCTTTCTTTAAATCCTATTTCTTTCTTCTAATTTATTTTTATCAACTCACAAATATTACTCTTACACAATTCAACCAATAAATTTATAATTTTACTCGTTATACACTTAAATTGATTATTAACAAGGTAATCGTCTCCTTAACTCTTTTCATCAATAATTGGATAATTTGACAAATAAAAGTTCAATGTCTCTTAAAAATTGATTACTTACAATTTAAACACTTCTTGACTCCTCTTTATAATAAATAGAAAGGGTTTACCAAAATAAAATATCTACTCTTCTAATAAAAGTAGATTTATTAACAAATTCATTCCACATATTAATTTTCCCAAAGTATGTGTTTGTACCAAAAATGGGCACAACACTCTTCGGAAGTCTTTGAAGAGATAAACGTGTAGAATGAAAATTAAAACTGTGGATTATCTAACAAAAACTCCAAATAACAGAAAGTAAATTGCAAAGACAAGCGATTTAGAGTGGTTCGGCTTTTTAGCCTACGTCCACTATGAAGTTTGATGATTTTATTGCTCGACACTCGAAGATTACAATTGTTTATACTGTAGTACAACTGGTTTTATAAGCTAAGTCTGAAACTAAAGCAGTGGCGGTGATGCAGAGTAAATCTGGCAGAGTCTGGGCGCTCTTTAGCTCTTGGAATTGTCCGACCCCTTTTCTGAATGACCAGGGGCTCTATTTATAGGTGTAGGAGGCTGATATTTCGCCTAAATTGAGGGGAGACCAGTTCTGGCGCGTGAGGGGGCCCACATGCCCGCTCTTTGGAAATCCGGGCCCACTTTGGGATCGATTCGACCCTTGCTTCGAATCGATCAAGATTTGCTCCGATTGAGCTGAAATTTGGCATGGACATTCCTTAGGTTGCCAGTTAGCTCCTGTCCAAATTTCATAGCATTTGGACTTGTAGATCTCGAGATATGATCGATGCAAGTTGGCCCATATCGATTCGACCCTTGCTTCGAATCGATCAAGATTTGCTCCGATTTAGCTGAAATTTGGCGTGGACATTCCTTATGTTGCCAGTAAGCTACTGTCCAAATTTGGTGGCATTTGGACTTGTAGATCTCGAGTTATGATCGATTCAAGTTCGGATTTCTCAGTCGTGATCCATCAATATCTGGAGCATATGAACTCCGATTGACTTGAAATTTCGAATGTTGGCTCCCATAGCTTTGCTTGTCATGTCATATCAATTGTAGCCCGATCCGGACTCGGAAAAAATTTGTCGATATCCATAGTGAGCCTGCGTATAACCGATCTCCAAGACGAACTGTCATTGGTTTGTAGTCAAGTTCTTGGTGTCACGGCCTTGCCAAAAGGCGGGATAACATTTGTCCCCCAAAGTATGTCTTGTGTGAACATGACGTGCTTTGAAATGCTGCATCCTTTATTCTGAAAAAGTTCTATCTGATTCGTTGAGTAGTTGCTATCTTTTCGTCAAAAGATGTAACCCTCGATTGATTTCCAGTAATATTAATGTTTATTGAACCACTGTCAGTGATTATGTAGTGCAATGTTGTAACTGAGTGTCGAGTGCTAGCGATTTGTTATTCGCTGTTGTAATTTTCATCAGGTGAGCATTCAATTCCTGTAAATTTTGAAAATTGAATGTTAGTCCGTCATACATGTACGTATGTTAACCTGGCTCCTGTTAACGTTTGCACGCTCACGAGTCGTTGTCAAGTTCTTTAGTTTTTGTTTGGATTGAGTTTCGTATCGATCCTCTCCTGGATCAAAGTGAAATTCAAGTTGTAACAACGTTCGATGGTTGTTTTGAGTCCTTCCTTTGTATCGATCCTCTCCTGGATCGATCTGAGATGTTGGAATGTATGCTTCATATCGACGGATACGTCATAATGGGTCTCGAATTGGCGGATACAGGAGTAATGCTTTGTATCGACGGAGTCGAACGATCTTGACGTAATCATGCAGTGAGGCTTCACAGAGGATATTCCATTTCTCATTCGTTTATTCAATAAGAATCCCCGATTGTGGATAATCTTCGATAGTAGTCACCCATGACTTTTCTTCTAGATCCATCTCTAAGATCTAGTTGATCTTCATATGTCAATGCTTGGAATAATAAGCATTTCAACTGGGATAAAGTCTTTTTGCCGCGCATCCCCGAAACTGGCTAGCTTGGCCAGTGACTTAGTTTTTTTATTTTGTCCTCCGAGGAGGTGTGTAATGGCGTAATTGTCGAAGTCGACTAGTAGCTTTTGGACCCAGCTAGGATGAGGAGCAAGATGTTGCCCCCTAGTTCAATAATCTTCCCTGACTCGTTATACTACTAACCGATAATCACATAATATATGCAAAGTTTCCACTCCTAGTTTTCTTGTAAGTTTGAGTACCAAGGCTTCATACTTAGCTTCGTTATTTGTTGCAGGGAAGTTGAGTTTAAGGGCGTGGTAGATCGATCGTTCCTCAGTAGTCATTAACGCAATTCCGACGTTAAAAAAGCCGATTATGGGAAGTTCCATCTGTGTACGTCCTCCATCGGTTGGACGGTTCGCCACTGTTCTTCGGATAGTCGTCTGATGTGGTGGATTCAGATATGAAGTATGCTAATGTTTGATCATGGAGAGCTCTCCGAGGGTGATATGTGAAATCAAATTGGCTTAGCTCGATATCCCATTCGAGTATCCTTTCAGACATCTAATGTTCCCATTGGATCTAACGTTCTCAAGTTTGAATCCAAAGAATGAAGTATAGCACTACAGGTCCGGATCTGTGATAAAATAGTTGTATTCCTGGTCTAGGACATGTTTCAGTATCTGATTGCATCTAGAGTTTGCATCCATGGATGAGAGTAATTGATGTCTGATGGTTAAGTCAATTAGTTGATTGATCATTGGATGTGGAAGCTATGCTTTGCCATGCCTCGTGCAAATTTGGGTAGTCAGTGTATGTTCGCCACTCTCCTTTTGTTTCTCTCATAAGCAAAGGATTGAATACTCATTTTGGGTAGAGGACATCGCGGATAAACCTATTGGTTTTGAGTAGATTCGCCTCCTCCTTAAGTGTAGCAGATCTTTCTGGATCCATGTTGCTTTGTTTTTATTCACCGAGACATGCATCGGGTTGGCACTTAGTGCAGGGTTCTTAATAGTGGGTGAGAGTCCATATATACACATGAGATTGAGTCCAAGCGAACATATCAAATTCACCTGAAGCAATGCAGTCGACTCTTGCACCATCATTGCACAGAGTTGTGATCTGATCCACAATACACGTGAAGGGTTGTAGGTGCCTCATGTGTTTATTTTCAATGGTAAATGATCAGGCTTATAAAGATGTTAAATCGAAGGGTTAGTAGAATTTAGCCTCGTACTGCATGCTGCTACATAGCTGGTTCCAGCTTTGAGATTGAATTGACTTATGTTTCTGAATGATGCGCTTTTCATTCAATGTACCTGCGATCCATTGCTCATTGGAAAGGTCAGAATGATGATCAGTCGCCCATAAGTCCTGGTATTGATCCGATGATTCTATCTCTAGGCATCCTTTCGGTCGCAACCTAGAGTTGTTATGAATATCAGGCATGGGTCTTAGGTTCAAATTGTCATAGTCAACTCTCGGATAATTACTCTTTTGCCCCCAGCCTCGGGTTGGCGGATGCATTACGGGGACGATCTAGTCTTGTCCTAGCTGTGTCTTTACTGTAGTTCAAGCTTTAAGAACCGGAGTTGACTGATGAATGGTTGAGTCATATTACCTTATCTTCTTGTTCATGCCCCTAAGTCTGGGGAGTATCTCGATAAGTGGCAAGGTAGACAATGTCCACTTCAATTTTGTATTATATTCCATTGAACCATAGGATCAAATTAACGGACGGAGGGCAGAGTCGTGCCTATCATGCATTATGTTCTAGTTCTTTCCTCTAGGCGGAATACATTGTTACTTTGCCGACATTCGGACATAAGCTAGATTCTGGACGGTCAATGACATTCGCTCTGCTGCTTATGTCGCCATATTTTGGGCAAAAAACTGAAGAGTGAATCGCCTAGTCAGATCCAATGCAGGATTGGTGCTTCCCTTGTCGAATCCAGGGTAAGAATCAGTGTGCAGATGTTTAGGTTGCACTTGTTTCGAATTGTTCTTTGAGTCGGATCATGGTAAGAGTCAATGAATGAATGGTCGCGTTGCATTCATCTGGAGTTGGCTGATCAACCATGTCCATTTCGATTTACGTTCTCCCGTTAGATCTAGGGTAAGTCAGCTCAAATGCAGTCATGTCATGCTCATCTGGTCTCATGTTCTTCCTAATGGATTGAAGGAAGGCGATGGAGGACGAATGGTAAAGTCACACTCATTTGTGATTTACACTTCTATTCATGCTATGCTGGTCGAAGATATTCGATGCATGCTCGGGTCACATTGATTTGTAGTTGAAGAAGATTGATATTGACCGTCGATTCGATGGCATGATGCAGAATGCTCGGACCTTATTTCCTGTCAATCCGATGGTATGATATGAAAGGCGCAGATCGACATTGCCCGTCGATCCGGCGGTATGATATGATCGGTTGCTTGTAACTTTGGGCGTCATTATGTTTGGTTGGCATCAAGGCCTCCATGCAGTCGTTGCCTTAAGTTTTAATGGACGCTAAGCCGGAGAGGCAGCGAGTCACCTTTCTCTTCTTTCAGTAATTTGTACTTCTGCCCCCAGTCTTGGGGATAAGCCGTAATAGGCGTTATGCAATATTGTTCACTGCTTAATTTTAACATCCACACTCTGGGGACTTGTATCTTTATGACAGTTGTTGATCACTCATTTTCATGTGTTGAGTCTGCGCCTATGCTCGGGGAATGAGTGATGTAACTTGGTTGAGATGCAGTCGAAGTTGTTAGGTGGACGGGTCCACCCTCCTCGAGGCCGTACTTGATGGAGATGCAGTCGAAGTCGTTAGGTGGACGGGTCCACCCTCCTCGAAGCTGCATTGAATGGAGATACGGTCGAAGTCGTTAGGTGGATGGATCCACCCTCCTCGAAGCCGTAGTTGGTTGTAGTTTATACTCCGGCTCGAGCTCTCGGAGTCCAGAGTTAGTTTAATGTTTATACTCCAGTTTGCGCTCTCGAAAGCTGGAGTTTGTTGATGTATATACTCCGGTTCGCGCTCTTGGAATCTGGAGTTAGTTAATGTTTATACTCCAGTTCGCGCTCTCGGAAGCTAGAGTTTGTTGATGTTTATACTCCGGTTCGCGCTCTCGGAATCCGGAATTAGTTAATGTTTATACTCCAGTTCGCGCTCTCGGAAGCTGGAGTTTGTTGATATTTATACCCAGCTCGCGCTCTCGGAGTACTCTGGGGTTTTGTGAATGTTTATACTCCGTCTCGCGCTCTGGAAGTACGGAGTTGAATGAATGTTTATACTCCGCCTCGCACTTTGGGAGTACAGAGTTAAGGAATGTTTATACTCCGCCTCGCACTCTGGGAGTACGGAGTTAAGTAAAAAGTTGTCGTGTATCAGCCCGTTTCTGGCCTGATGTGAGGGCTTGTCCCTGAGCTAGGTGTTTCGCTTAGCGAGTGATCGGCGGGATCCCGATTAACTTCCACTTATAGGCCCCTCAACAAAGGATGAGGTTTAGAGTATGGACGGTTAGATCGCGTCCATGTTCATTTTGATTCCGCTTTTGCCAGGCCTAAGGAGTAAGATTAGTGTTCTGGCAAGCTTTGTGCTCGAGCATAGGAAAGGATGGTCGAACCACATCCACTTTGAGTTGTGTATTTTCCCTTAAGTCGGGTGCAAGAATTGGGGAGCAGACAGTCGAGTCATGTCCAATTTATACTTTGCATTCTTTCGATCGAGCTAAGGAAGAGAGTTGAATGACAACTCGTGATGGTTAGTGAGTAGACAATCAGTCGTTGATGACTTTAAATTGAGGGTTGGCCCCTGATGAAGTCAGTTTAAGGCATTATCATTTTGTCGAATCACAGACGCAAATGGAGAGTGAATGGTCAAATCACATCCACTTTAAATTTCTTTTCTCAAATAACCCCAAGTGTCTAATGTAGATTTGATGTATAGATGGTCGCGTCATGTCCATCCACAGTGTGGTTTCGTTCTTTTTGGGCATCAGAAGAAGCATAAGTATTTTGGCGAGCTTGAGAGTGCATTGTAGGGACATATAACTCCAAGTCTTTCTTACATCTCCTAATTAAATTGCGTAGGCAGATGAGTGGATGGTCGGTTGCATCCACTTTGTACTAAAGTCCTGACCTTGTCGGTCTCTTCCGCTTTGATGCCTTGCCCCCAGTCAGGGGCATATAGTAGCTGATGAGTGGTCGAATCATGCTCATCACGATGATACCTCAATGATTTGATCATGGTCCGCGGAGGTTGTTTTGCACCCAATCTTAAGTACTCGGTTACCTGCATCATTTGCAAGTAGTTTAATTCAAGTAGGTCATATTTCGCAACGTAAATGAAATTGAATTAGAAATAATTCAAAAGAGATCAGATCAAATCTCATTGATAAGTGAGGCAGCGTCGTATGCTCGCTATTGCACATCATTCCATTCCTTCTCAGTTGGAAGTCTAACGCAAATGGTTCAATTTGATCAAAGTCCTTGATCGATAGGGGTCGGATGTTCCCGGTCCTTCATTTTATGGGGCTTGCATATATGGTCGGAGCTATCCTTCCTGGAGAAGCCTTATGGCGTTGGCGTTCACGGTAGCCATTTAGAGAAGAGGAGTTTTCCGATCTAGAGTATGGAGCAGGTCCCCTCCTTATCCTGCTATGTTGATCCTTCATCTGATTCATCAACTCAAAATTTGCCTAGACATGTTGGTGCAGTTGTCGGCGGCGGTCTACCAGTTCTCTTATCAAAGTCTGGAAATAAGCGCCGGTGATGAACTCATTTATGGGTATCGGCAGCAACTGGCTGCGGGCTTTGGATAAATTCGTTGGCTGCCAGCTTCTTCATTCACTTCAACAATATAAGAAGTAGATCTGGTATGTCTAACCACGATTGACAATGTTCTTTGAGGAATGGGGGAAGACAGCTACATTTGATAGCAGTCATCACTCTTGGTGTAAGCCATGCGCAATTCTCACTTCATGAGGTAGTGCCGGGGGTTGTATTTCCATAACACACCGACATAGTTAACATGTTGAATTTTCATTGGAAGTTCTGCATGTAGGATGGTTTCAACGAATAGGTCTCGACTAGGAAAGATTCCCCAATCGGCATTATGATCAGGCTCATTTTATTGCCCAGGGGTCTTGTAACACTGGTCAATGACGTATGCATGATTGCGTTCGAGTTGTTTGCAATGCCGATAGGACGGTGAGTTGGTTAAAATGGGCTAACAGATTGGTGTTTTTCCCAAACTTTCATCCAGATAGGGGACCTCCTACGGCCCTGGCGGTTCAGTTGGTTTGTCAAATTTCTCATTTAAATCTCTAATTTAAATAATTATTTATTTCATTAGAGTAACTATAAAATCAGGGTTGTTACAAACTCCTCCTTAAAGAAATTGCCTCTCCGCAATTCCATTTCAGAGAAAAGTCTTATATATATATATATATTGCTATTAATTACACATTCATTTTTAAAATATATAATACATACACAACAATTCAAACATTTAAAATAATCACAAAATAGAATTATTTTTAATCATAACTCGAGAAACTCCGCATTTACTATCTCGGTCTAGCACGTATCGGGATCTACATCGAACTGTCAAGTATTAGGTAGAGCAATCCACCAATTATTAGACCTTTCTATCGATGGCTTCCTTAGACTCAAAATTAAGTCCCCTGCCTATTGTTTATTATCACGGACTATGAGTTTTACACAAACTCTTTTAGAATTTTTTAATACTAGCACAAACAATTAAACATTGAATTTTTCCAAATGTTGAAATTTTCGAAAAAAATTCAGAGTGATCTCTATGGTACAAAGTGTATTCTAAAGGTCCACAATACTTAGAATATTAAATTAATCCACACATTTACTCACAATAATCATTCATTTATACTTACAAAAGCTTTTAATTACTTTTCAAAACATTAAACATCTAACTTACAAGTCATTCCTTTGAAATGAAGATGTATAAAGATTTATAATCTTCTTTCTTTCCAAAATATTTTCCCCGAATTTAATTCTTTCTACCCGCTTCTTACCTTAAAATCTTAATATTGAGTAATAATTAACTCAATTCAGAGATATTTCAAATTTCAGATCTACTTCTTGAAAAGTAAAAATTTATAAGTTTCAAACATTGTTAATAGAAAGCCAATTATAAGAGTTAGAGGAGATTTTTTAACTTTAAATTAAATCTCAAAATCTTCTTTTACGAAAATAAACTCCTTTCAAAATAATATTTTAAAATATCTTTGGGGAAATTTATCTAAAGGACAAACTTTTAAAGTTTTTTACCCTCTAAGACAGCCTCTGTAAAATTTAGTCAGAAGGACACAATAGGTAAAAATAATACTATACAGTATCATTATATGAAAACAGTATACAAAAAGAAAACTATCAAGTACAAAATGCTACTAAGTCGTATCATTTGAAAATAAAATGCTATTGCAAGGTATGATCAACTATTATATGATAAAATTGAAACATAAATGTTTAATGCTACTTTTAATTCGGTGAATACAAAACAGATACTACACGGCAGTATTGTCCTTCTCACTAAATTTTTGTTCTTCTGCTCTATTTTTTTTGAAAAGTTTGTTCTTCTCCTTAAAAAATTGGGACTGTATCCTTGAAGCTAAAAAATTGATGAATTTTTTCCTTTATACTATTTTCCTGCTTTTTCTTTTACAAATGTTATAAATATTTTCTATTTTAAGAAATTCTTTCAATATAGAATTTCATCATTTGCTTTTCATCCTTCTTTGTATATTTATTTCCAAAAAAAATTCATTTTCCAAATCCTTCTTCATTATTTACTTTTAATTAAACCCTATTATTGTAAGGCATTCTTTCAACTTAGCATACAAAATTAGTACATTAGAGTTTACAAGCAAAGCTTGGTTCTCTAGGTCTTCAAAAAAAAAAAAAAAAAAAAAAAAAAAAAAAAAAAAAAAAAAAAAATTAGTACATTATTTTTCCTTATTTCTAATTTGAAAATAAGTTTACACAAATATTTTACATCCTTTAAAAATATTATACCTTTTACGTTTTAGAATACTAAACACTTGGAGGTGTTTTAGGGCATTCAACTCATTTAATCTCTTAAAATAAGGATGTGAAATAATTTAAAGATTTCCCTATATTTAAATATTATATACTTAATAGTTTGATTCATTATATCACAAAAATTCATTTCTCAAAGAATTATTTCCCATAAAAATGAAAATTACAAAAATTTAATCACTGCTCAACTTTTTAATTCCTTTCAAGCTAAATTTCTATATTTGAAATTCATAAATTGGGAAAGCTAACTTCTAATAAGAAGTTGTAATATAAAACCAGTAGAATTTACTTTTCTCTTACTAAAATATTTATCTTATCAAACTTCATCTTAAATGCATTTTGAAGACTTTCCTTTCATACTCATAAAACGTATTTTAGTACATATCATATTTTTATACTAAAATTCAAAACTCATTTCACTATTCTCTTTCCTTTGCTTTATAAAAGAACTTTTTATATCTCAACATGTTATTCTATAAAGCTATACGAAATCAAAATATTCTTTATTTACCAAAATTAGGGTACTCAAAAATTCAAGAACTTATTTCAATCATATAAAGTTAACTACAAAGTCCAACCCTTTTTAACAAAACAATTATAAGGTTAAATGAATTTCTTATCTTCTAATTTATTCTCATAGTTTATTTATCATAACTTTTACTTTTCAACAAAACTTCAAAATGATTTTTAAATTATAATTATCTAATTCTAGGTAAATCTTTTCCTCAATAATAGCTTTCTAACTTTACATTTTACAAATAATATAATGGCTTCTTACAGTATTTATTCATACCAAACTTTATTTATTTATCATTTAAAATAAATCTCATTAATATAGTTTACCCTTCTGATTTCAAGTCATTAAAATACCAGGTTTCATTATCTTCAAGTAATTTCTTATTGGGAAATTTCCAAAATTTGTTTACACCATTACCTTACATCCTTTATAACACAATTATCTTTATTTCAACTTCCTTAAATCTGGACTCATATATATATATATATATATATATATATATATATATATATAGTTCAACATTCATTTAAATCACAATATGCTACACACAACCCATCAAAAGCATTTCATGCAATCCATTTTAGCATATATCTTATAAATGAACATTCATAATTTTTACATATATCAAATAATATAATGACATTGCATTGCCATCCATTTATACAAAAATTGCTTTGTCAATGGACTGCAATGTTGATCGTAAATCAACATCTCCTCGCCACTAACCTCTACTATTGGTATGCTTGATAGCTGCACTTGTCATCTAAAATTTTAATGCATATAATGTATCTTTATTATTTTCATTATAATTACTTTTTTACCAGATATATATATAATTATTTTCATAGTAGATATATTTTCCTTCTCCATTTATTTATCGAAATATATTTCTAAACAATATCCTATCTTTCAATTAGTATTATTCAATCCAAATCAATCACTTAATATTATTATCAAAACTCCATATAATATCTTCTTTCAAATATAAGATATATAGCTCATAATCTTTCTTTAAAATATCATTTATCTCCAAAACATCAGGTAATTTTTTAGTAATATTTACTTTAAAATTTTATTTCATCTTTAAATATTATTTACAATACTTCCATAAATATTTACAAGATTTTCAATATATTATAACTCAAAGCAATATATCTAACTGTCTTATCCTAATGTTTAGGAATCCCTATCGAGAACTTTGGCCAAACGCCTCGACCAGAATTCTTAAAGTACTCAATGGGCATTTAACACAAAATATATTTCTAAATATTTCTTTAATTAAAGTAATTTTTAATTTAAGTAGAACCTTGCTTTTATTAAACTACTTCCAATATATTTTTATACAAAAAATAATTCGCTAATAACAATTCAATTATACAACCATTCATCCACGCATACATTAAGCAATAACCAATTTTTAATTTCATCTTAGTATTTAATTAATCATACATATGAATTAATATTCTATTTTTATAAAGGAACAAACTTCTGGTTTCCCTTGCGGTAGCTACACCACGGAAGACACTGTAAGGTCTTATTATTAATATGGAGTAGGTTTCAAACTCTCAAGTGTTTATTCCTGCTTAATATAAATTTTAAATTGTTATTAAAGATTTTGAAACAACCAAACATTGATCAACCAATCAAATATATATAAAATAAACTAATTAATGTGCTCAGTGGTAGGCGGTCAGTCAGTATTCATTGCGCAACTCTGATAACTAACGGATCAGGACATAATAATTCAATTCTAAACCATCTAAGGTCTAATCTATGTTATCCATTAAATCTCACTCTTGACAAAAGTGAGTTCCAACTTTAGCATAATTTTCATTGCAATAATTTGTACAGTAATTCAAATTTTCTTCACAAATACATCCAGATGATTATTTCCAATAATCATTTATATATTTATATCCTAAATAGGAAATAAACTCTAAATTTTATCCTACACCCTAAGGGATGCAACTCAAAGTCTGACTAGCTAAGATTCGTGTCTTTTATATTCTATATTGTTCTGAATCTTAGCTCTGATACTAAGTTATAACGCCCCACCTTTACACCCATACCCAAAAATATTACAAGTAATATTATCGAGCAATATAGAGAATAAGGTTAGATAGGAGCAACTATCCATGTTTATTCCCTTAGGCTAACAATGTCACGTTTTACCTTTTTGTCTAAAGAAATATAATGACGTGAACGGTTTGACACAAAGCAATAGACACATTGGCTAATATCAGACAAAGCAATATATCACATGATAAACAACACAGAATCACAGATCGTAGGAGAAAATATAATACAGATCATATCACATAAAGTGAGGCAACAAAAAGCGTGCACATGACCCATATACACATATACGAGGAACTCTAATTGATCTCTAAAGAATATATACATACATCCAAAAGGGGTCACTATCTCATATAAGATAAATATGTGTACACATAAGTCCAACTCAAAATACTAACACTAGGTACATATACATATATAGATAGAGTACCTGCAACAACATAGCTAACCAAATCCATAGTCATTGAGTCCTTGGACCTTTCAAGTCTCGGCCAGACCCGAGTATTTATAACAATAAACAAGTCAGGCTCTTTCTAAATATAATCGGGTAATATCACATAATAAGCATATACAATGCGCTAGATATTACAATATCTGTATAATGGTTACATTCATTAACAAGTATCAAGATTAAATCACTATATTAAAACTAGTGTGAACCCGTGCTACGCACACGGATGTTGTTAAATTTAGAGTATGTAATATTGATCAATTTTTCTAATGATTGTCCCAATTGCATTGGCTTAGGCGTATTTATAGTAGTCTTATAGTTGTCAACGGCTAAGTTCTTATTGTCATAAATTTCCTTATAATTAATGGAAAATAGCATATCTTTGAATCACATTGATTTTAATGAGAATATCCGTAGGAGAGGCGGATGCAGCTTAGATTTGCATGCTTATGATTTGTGCATTATTGCATTCCATTAGACCAAATAGTTGTTTGTTTAATATCATGCATCAAAATAATCAAATGCATAAAACTGAAACAAATTTAAACTAAGATAACTTTTGTGAAATCAATAAGACATTAGTATCTAGGTCACACTCTTGGTAAAGTAATATAATGTGTATAACATAAATAATTAGTGCTCATTTTTGTTAGGATATTCTTTATCGTATCATGCCTTTCTCTAAGTTTAAGTGCTGAGATTTACCTAACATTATATTCACACTTTTGCAGTTTAATTAGTAACTGTATGTTTTAGAAGACATGATTATGAATAGAAGGAAAATAATTCAAATATGAATCACATATGCAACTGATAGGTACAAAGGATTGTTTGAGGTAGCTCTTTGTATTAATTGAAATTTAACACCAAGACGAAATTTCGTTAGCTACAATGGCAGCATATCAAGGAAAAATTTGACTGAAGCAGTGGATGTAGTTCATCCAAGCATATCAATCTGGTAAGGTCTTGAGGTCACTTTAGATGGAAGGTTAGTGCCACTTCAATCATCACTATGCACATAGTTACAGAAACAGGTAAAAGTATAAGCAATAAGCATGCAAGTGGACAAAATCAGATATTGAACTCATAAGCAAATGTCGCAAATAAACTGCACAAATGATTAGCACATCTATTCAAAAGTATGATATAGTCTTACTCTCTTTAAGTACTCAAGCAATTGCAAATGAATAATAAGAAATAAAAATAACTGGAAACTTTGCAAAAATTGCTCTGTTTTGAAATCAGCAAGCTGGCTCTGTGTGAGACGTCTTCCTTTCAACAACTATAGCTCCTACAAAAAAAATTGAAAAATAATTAGAAAATAAATTTACTAAGTAAATAAAAAATGTAGAATTCATTCTGGGGAAAAAATATAATTGTAAATTGATATCAATAATTTGGTTAAGGAATAGTGAAATCCTCTCTTATTTTGATCTAATCCTATTTAAAAATTCCTACCCAATTAGTTGGTATATCGGAACTTCTGAAATTAGTTTCACATTGTAAATCATGTTTGGCAAGTATTGATGAATTTTTAATGAAATAGTTTTTTTCTTGATGGAAATATCACACCTGTTTATAGTATATTTTCCATATCTCAATTTAGGGCGTAATAAATTTCGGTGGAGTGTGCAGCTTACCTTTTGGGAGCCTGTTCTCTTCTTAAGTTGTTGAAGAAATCTCTTTCCGGTTGAGATCGTCGTAGTTCAACATTTAGCTTTCGGGGTCTATGTAATGCAGTCGACCTTTAAAATCTACTGTAAATAGTTGACACGTTATCTGTTGGTGTGGTAATGCATTCACATTATCTATCTGTGATTCAATCTGGTCTCTAACTCATTTGTAGATGTTATTGTAAGGTTTAGAATCAGTTGTAGAATCACCATCAGAGCCCAGAACGATCAATTGATCATCATACCTATTTGTAGAGAGAAAAATAGCTCAAACCAAAAAAAACTAAAAGCATTTATTATTAAAAATAAACCAATTGTTCATCAGACCAAGAAATAAAATTTTCAAATAGTCCATATGTACAAATCGAAACAACATAATAGTCCTGCAGCATAAAGTTCTGCTGGCAGTTGTTATTAAAGTTTATAAGATTGTTGATCAAGATTTTTTAATATAGGAAGTATTTCAATGGGCTTTAATGACCGATTGGACTGATGTACATGTGGTAATTTAGCAGCCTTGAATGATTCTGCAATGGCTTGAATTTACTTTTCCCTTTGAATACATTTATGCATATACATGTAACGTCAGTGTATAACAAAAAACATTGTTAAACATGTAATTTTGCTGATAACAAAAAGGAAACAAAAATCTTAGCCTACCCTCTATTAAAATTTTGCATTAAAATGTTCTTTCCTACCTTGGCTTCCCATAATTCTTTCGCTTGTTTCTCTATCAATGACTGAAGAACAAAACAAACAAAAATGTGAAGAGTCATATGTCACGGTTACCAATAATTTAGCAAAGAAAGGTCACCATATAAAGTCATGCTGACATACATGTTTAGCTGAATCCATGGTAAGAGATGAGATATATTCTATCTTGATCAACAATGAAACACCTTTATCTTTAGGTCGTTCTTTCACTCTGATGTCGTCACGTTTTACTGAAGTGACTATCTCAATAAGACACAGTAGTTCTTCATCATCTAGATCAAGGGTTGGGAGGACATCAGCTGGACTGGATAAATTGTAAAGTTTATGGATGAGTAAAAAGTGGAAGATATAGTATGAAAAAGGTTGCAAAATAGTTTTCCCTATAGCTTACTTCTGGTCGAGAAGGTGAAAGGGTATTAGGATCAAGTTCAAGGTAATATTTAGGCATGTAATTTTTCTCAAAGGAAGTGATAATATACTTTGTATGTCTGACCCATGAAAAATTATCGAAAATTCCATATGAAAATCCGTTTAAACAACGAAATAACATGTTGGTAATAAAATAAATGTGAAGAATGTAGTGTCAAAGCACTGAAAAAATGGTCAAAACTTTAATTTGGGAAAGCATACACCTGGAGCATGCCTGAAATAGAGGTTGGGAATTACAAATCTTGAATTTTACACACCAAACTCCTTCTAACAGGAGATTACAAAATGTAATATACCCCAAAATTCAGCTAAATGGCTACATAACTTGGTTGCATTTTAACAGACGTTTGCTGTATAGTTGTCTGTTAGGTAGACATCCATTACAAAGCGTTTGTCAAACAGATACATATATGTTGGGTGCCAGTTTAACAGCCAGCCAATAGTGGATGTGTAGCAGGTACCCATAACAGGGTGCTAGCGGAATTTAAGTTGAACTACCCAGTTGAAAAATGATCCAAATAAAAAGAGAACCAACTGTTAAATAAAACAAATCTATTTTTGTTCAACCAAGTTTGCCCGACAGTGATCATGTATAGAATTTTTATTGCAGTATATAGCCAGGTCAATGTGCTATTGTGTCTAACTTGTTCAGTTAGCACTGAAAAAGTATCTACAACAGAAGTAAAAATTAAAGTAGCAAAATAAAATATACATCAAAGTACATGATAGTTAATTTATATTTTAATCGAACTAAACAATATTTAAACCCTAGTACATAGATGTGGTGGTTTTATAATTTACCTTAAATTTAATTAAATATTATTATAAACATTTCATAAAATTAGTTTGTATTGTTCTCCCTCTAAATACAACAAAACTTTTCTCAAACACAAACTGCATTGCTTTATTTTCAGGCATGCTGTGATAAAGGAGACCAAAAAATTAATTAGGAAATAAAGGGGGAAAAAGCAATCAAATGTTACATCATAAGTATACCAATAGATTATCTAGATTAACGGCTGTGATTTTTCTTTTAAATGCAGTAGTCTTTCAATGCGTAATAGTAGGGAATGTAATCAGTGAAGCAAATCGGTAAACTGTCAAGATCATATTTTCATCGCTTGTCATTTTATATTAGATTTCCATTATTATCAATGATAGGTAGTGAAATTCACTAACCTGTGTATGCGTACGGATTTAAAAAAATTTTAGATATGCATCGATAGACCCATGTCTAAATGGGAAAAATTCGATGATGTAAAACCAAGTGAAAAGGATGTTTTATTTAGTCAGAAAAAATCAGTATTATAGTGGTATGAGTTTGCAGATAATGCATCATGTTGAAGAATGCTAGCTAACATGCATACTATCCAAAATATCAGGAGTCATATATGGCTGTATAGGGCAAGCAAGCATGAACAAATTATAACTTCCAATCAGTGTTCCATACTGTTGAACGAACATTGCACAACAAATTGAATTTTAGAGAAAGTTTTGTGACAGTAGACATTATATATGAAAAGGAAAAAAATAATTCTATTACTTTTGTAATGTTAGATAGCTGATGAAAGAAAAGAATATTGGGCGCACTTACGTTGCCATTTGCAGAACTGAACAACAGTGCACATTCTCATATAATCTTGTTCAGAGAGAGTTAAACAGATATCCAAGTAAGCTAGCTATATTTGTAAAGTCGTTTTTTAAGGTTAAATTTTTTCCATGTTGTTTAAACATTTTAATCTAAATTTTAGATGCTGAAATTTTTTGGTGTAAAGAGGAACCAATGAATATGGGTGCATGTAGTTATGTAAATCATCGCTTATCCACTGTACATAATCAAAAAATTCAATTCATTGTTTAACAAAACAATTTAAGTTGTAACTAATACACCTAAGTTTGCATTAACAGGCAGGAGAACCATTTGCAAGCACATATACAGATAAAATCGAGATACATCATATGAATACGGAATACCAAACAGTAGTTTAGTTAATTCTAACAAAAAATGCAAATTAGAACTGCAACGGTAAGCCATAGCGGTAAGCAAAATCCGTTGCAATGAAATAGAAATTCATTGAAATGGAACAGATATAAATTGTGGAAATAAACGGTTGTAAATTGAGAGCATAACATCATAAAATCTAAGGCACAACTGGAACGATGCTAAGGATAAATGCAAGGTTAATATTAGTTTACTGGTAGGGAAATATATCCTTGTTACAGTAAATATGATATTTAAATATACCTATGTTTAGAAGTGGATGCATGTATAATTTGGTCGCTGGAGGAAGGTTCGGTGTTGAAGTTGTGTGAGTGCAGCACATTGAGTTTAACTTCGCTGGTAATGTACACACCGTCTATTGAGTTGTTTATGCATATGATTACCTATCAAAAAGAAATGCATTTATATAATGTACATAAATGATTCAAAACGAATCAAATGGAAACATCAACAATAAATATGGAAGGGAAAAAATCAATTTTGTTGTACACATGAAGCATATCCAAATATTAAAAAGGGAAATGGAAGTAATAAAAAAACGATGATGCAAACTTGAGTCAAAATTTTAATTTGTTGATAGAGTAAAATGGATTCATTGAATCGGGAAAATAAATAATAAAACTTAAATTAAAGCTTCTTGCGTGCAATTAAAATATGTAGATAGATTACCACCATTCATTGCAAGCAGGATATTATTTAGTATAAAGTTGCAATTTTTCTGTTGAACAGAGCACAATTAAACTACCCAAATTTAAATATTAAATATTGGTTTTAATTTTCATTCATGAAATTTGGGTGTAGGTATAAAAATAAAAATAAAACCGTTGTATAAAAGCACTTAAAATGTGAGACAGCTTATAAACAAAATTGATTTGGGTGTAGTAATGCATATTCTCAGAATGTGACAATGAAAACAAAACATTTAATTGATCGGATTATAGAAATGCAATTACGATTTGTAGGCAACAAATTAAATTACCTCAATATTAAATGTTCCGCTCTTAGATAGGACTAAAAGTTCAATTATTTAAGAACAATTGCCTTAGTGTTTTTCCACTTTCCATCAAACTGTCAACCAAGTACAGTTGAGTTCAGCACCTAGCTACCGTAAAAGAAATCCTTATATTTGGATGTCAAACAACCTATATCATGATAACGTGGTTAAAAACTTACATGCACCTTTAGTTAATGTATCAGTCGAAAGTTTTATAACTTACCATTGCTTCAAAAATATCTACTGTATAATTGAGAGGACGTTTTATGAAATTTTTAACCTCTAGAACTCTCTTGACCTACTGAAGTCCCAATAAAAAGATAAGAAATTGTCAGTTAAAATAAAGAAGGAAAATGAAATTGAAAAGTAGTATGCAATCAAGATTCATGTTATACGATCCAAGGTCCAAGCTATTTCACATAAACAGGAAAGCAAAGTACTGAGAAAGTCGATATAAATTAATGCAATACAGTTTAAACACATCTGAGTTATACAAATTTACTGAAGAAAATTATTAGGTACGTACAAAAATATATCGATCATCATAACTACATCACGTCAACAAAATCAATGGTAGAACAGTCTAAACTTTATACAAACTTATTGATAATAACTCTATCGAATTTGTAGCTAAGAAATTAAGATTCCATGTACTATTTTGCTTTTGTAGATGTAGGATTTATACTCAAGAATGCAAAACATTTCTTGTGAAATTCCTTGTACAAAATTATAAGTTTCATTAACTACTTGGTTCATTTCCTTTTTGAGAATATTCGTTTAATCCAATTTGAAGTAAACATTTTCATTTTCCTCTTTATTTTTCATATACGTGCTTAAACTCTACCTCCTGCCCAATTAAATTCTCAAACAACAATGTTCATTTCAGAAAATGGAAGGGAAAAAAACAGTGTTGTAGTGTACATGAAGCATATCCAAATATTTAAAAAGGAAATGGAAGTAATAAAAAAATGATGATGCAATCTTGAGTCAAAATTTTAATTTGTTGACAGAGTAAATGGGTTTATTGAATCGGGAAAATAAATAATAAAACTTATATTAAAGCTTCTTGCTTGCAATTAGAATATGTAGATAGATTACCACCATTCATTGCAAGCAGGATATTATTTAGTATAAAGTTGCAATTATTACGTTGAATATAGCACAATTAAACTACCGAAATTTAAATATTACACCACTGGTTTTGATTTTCATTCATGAAATTTGGGTGTAGGTATAAAAACAAAAATAAAACAGCTGTATAAAAGCACTTAAAATGTGAGACAGCTTATAAACAAATTGATTTGGGTGTAGTAATGCATATTGTTAGAATGTGACAATGAAAACAAAGCATTTAATTGATCGGATTATAGAAATGCAATTACGGTTTGTAGGCAACAAATTAAATTACCTCAATATTAAATGTTCCACTCTTAGATAACACTAAAAGTTCAATTATTTAAGAAGAATTACCTTAATTTTTTCCACTTTCCATCAAACTGTCAACCATATCCAGTTGAGTTCAGCACCTAGCTACCATAAAAGAAATCCTTATATTTAGATGTCAAACAACCTATATCATGGTAACTTGGTTAAAAACATACGTGCACCTTTAATTACTGTACCAGTCGAAAGTTTTTATAACTTACCATTGCTTCAAAAATGTCTACTGTATAGTTGAGAGGACGTTGAATGTTTATGAACTTTTTAACCTCTACAACTCTTTTGACCTATTGAAGTCCCAATAAAAAGATAAGAAATTGTTAGTTAAAATAGAAAAGAAAAATAAACTTGAAAAGTTGTACGCAATCAAGATTCATGTTATATGATCCAAGGTCCTAGCTATTTCACATAAAAAAGAAAGCAAAGTAGTAAGAAAGTCGATATAAAATCATGCATTACAGTTTAAACACATGTGAGTTATACAATTTTACTAAAAAAAATTAGAAAGTATGTACAAAAATATATCAATCATCATAACTACATCACATGAACAAAATCAATGGTAAAACAATCTAAAATTATACAAACTTATTGATAATAACTCTATCGAATTTGTTGTCAAGAAATTAAGATTCCACATCATTTTGCTTTTGCAGGTTTAGGATTTAAACTCAAGAATGCAAAACATTTCCTATGAAATTCCTTGTACAAAATTATAAGTTTCATTAACTACTTGGTTCGTGCTTGTAATTTTTTAACTAAATGTTCATTTCCTTTTAAGAATATTCATTTAATCCAGTTTGAAGTAAACATTTTTGTTTTCCTCTTTTTTTCATATACGTGCTTAAATTCTACCTCCTGCCCAATTAAATTGCCAAACAACAATGTTTGAGTATTTACCTTTTTAGAATAAATGAATGGATCTAAAGGTAGAACGATCACTGCCTATCTCATGACATCCTCTAATTCCAGATTCGAAAAAACTTTATCTTGTCCATGTATGATACAACCATCTTCATGTTCCACTACCTTTTCTGAATAAATGAATGGATCTAAATTTAGAATGATTACTTCCTATCTCATGACATCTTCTTTTTCTAAGTTCGAAAGAAACTTTATCTCATCCATGTATACCTTCATGTTCCACTAATCTTTTCTATTTTTATTTTAACCTTTTAACACACACACCGTAATATAATCATTCTTTTCTTACCAAACTCTCTCTCTCTCTCTCATACATATTATACACACACACACACACAGAGAGAGAGACACACACACACACACACACACACATATATATATATATATATATATAGACGCACACACACAAACACACATGATGGACACTATTATTAATTTACAACTATCATATTCCAAAACATACAATTACTTATAATGTACAATTAGTTTATATGTACAACTTTTTATCAAAGTAATACCCTAATTTCTTCATAATCAGATCATAGTAAATAACTAAAAAAAGTGGTTAGTTAAAAATATTTCAATGGTGAGTTGCATGAGTGAAACCTTGTTATGCATATCGAAATGTCCCAAAATTAGCAAGTGCCAATTTGGTAAGTTGTGAATATGAAAATTTATATAGATAACCTCTTAATCGCTAACAAATGAAAAGTTTAAGTATTAATATATAAAAAAATTGATTTAATATTTTTTATATGTGAATCTGATAGATGGTCAACAGCTTGAAAGGGTTTGGATTGAAAATTATGTAAACATAGAATATAATTTTCCTAAAAGATGATAGTGTTACAGCATGGAATTATTTATATGAATCTGAAATGCAAGTAAGAAATAACCAATTGAAACACAGAGGTAGCACCAAAGATGAACAAACTACAGTTTTATCAAAATAACTGATGTATTGTTCTCCAACTCGAGATAGAACAGAAAACTAATTAAATGGGGAAACACGAATATCTAAATTAGCTAATCTGTAATGTGTACTAACCCATAAAACGGCTGGCAATCGGAATCAGACTGAGCAAGTGTAGGGAAGTAACTGGAAGGAGCAAGGGAGAAAGACGAAGGACGACCGAGCTTCAATCTGAGAACAGCCGTCGGAGATACTCAGTCGTGACGATGAACGATATGCCTGAGATTTGAGAAAGAGAATGGTGGATCTAGGGTTAGGTTTAGGGTAAGGAGAGAGAACATAGAAAGGAGATGCGTGGAAAAAAAAGATAAGGGCACGAAGATGAGCCTGTTCGTTTTAGAAAATGCTGAGGTGCTTGTGCATTGGAATGCAACTCAGTATTTATTGATTCAGCCGGATGAAATGGGGAAGAAGGGATTAACGCTGGTGAGGAATAAATTTTCAGTTGTACAAAAAGGAAGGAAGAGGAGAATATTGAGAGTGTAGAAGGAAATAAAAGCGACCGTTCATTTCCAAAAATTGGTGGAGGCTTCTGTGAGCTTGAAACTAAACTCACTAATAATATAATAGTATAGATGTCGTATCATGATTATCAATAGTTATCATTTCATTATAATTTGAATAAGATCCAATCAAACATTAAATTGCATAATAGAAACACACATCAAACAAATGTTGTACAACTTTTAGTAAAAACAAAAGTATCGCATACTGCAGGAACAAAATCCATATAATAGATCCTATTAGTGTCTTAATTATGGTGAAAATTATTACTAGTGTGAGCTGCTCTATTCCAAGGGGAGACTTACAAGACATGCTCCTGCAGTCGTTATATACCAACCTTCTTAACACAAGGGACGTATTGGTACCAACTATTGGCTTTAGTGGTCATGGGCAATCACTAACACAGATTCCATTCTATCACTAACACGGATAATATCACTAACACAAATACCATGACTCGGGGAGTGACCCCACAATTAGTCTATAAGGTCAAGTAGATAATCCGCATTTTTAAACTGGTGAGCTATGGACATAGTGTATTTTCCCATTATACAGTTTAATGTTGAACTGTTATATACAATCGAATGATAATCACTAAAGTAACACCATATATGCCATACCACTTGGTATTGCTAGAGTATTTACTATAAGTTAGTAAATACCGCTCACTTAATTGCTCTACAAGATAAGTTGTATAATCAACTGAAAAAGTGACATTGAATGTTCCATACCATTTGGCGTTACTACGTCGTTTCATTTTATTTTTTATCCCATGAAAGAAGCAATTTGCATAAAATATTATTTCTAAGGTTATATAGAAATTCTATAAGTTCAACAAATCTACTGTAAATACAATGAATTACCAAAGGATGAATCATTGTTCACAAGCAATTGGTTTGCTCTTTCAACTCATGTGCAATACTTTCAAGTCCATTTCAAGTCATTTAAACCTCGAAATTTTGTAAAACTCATAACATAAAAGTTGTAGATAATAGTCTTAGCTTTCCAGCAAGAAAAGGATCGTTAAATTTGGACTTAAGGTTCAAAAGTTTTGGGAAAATCCATTTTTAGGTATAAACTTGGAAAAAATCACTATAAAGACGGAGCTATGACTATATGTTCAAATCTATTTCAGGTCATTTAAACCTTAAAATTTTGCAAAACTCACAACATGAAAGTTATAGATAATAGTCTTAGCTTTCCAGCAAGAAAACGATCATTAAATTAGGACTTACGGTTCAAAAATTATGGCTAAATTCATTTCAATTATAAGCTCGGAAAAATCACTATAAAGACAGAGCTATGACTATATGTTCTAATCCATTTTAGGTCGTTTAGATGGATTTAATCTTTCAAATCCATTTTAGGTCGTTTAGACGGATTTAATCTTTCAAATCAATTTAAATTTTGAAATTTTCCAAACCATTTAATTTCAAATTATAGTTTCAAACAAGGTTTTGCTAAATCACTTATTAAATGATCTTCTTTTTCTCCGAAAAGCTAAGACATACCAAATTATGATCAACTCTATATAATTATCATAGAAAGAAATAATTCATTAGTTGGAAAAATCTTTATTACTTTCCAAAATCTAACTTTAAAATAATTAACTAAGAAAACTCATTTTGAAGGAGATAGCTAATCTCTTTCATTATCAAGAAATGATTATTGATTATCCATAAAATAAATTTTGGGATAAATATATATATAAAGTTTAAAAATTCTCACAATTAGAATAATTATACTACTTAGATGGTTCATTTATCAAGACAATTCAAATCCACATTTCCACATTGTCACCAAAATTAAATTTCCATTTAATTATCAACATAAAACTAATTAAAGTTGATAATTAATGCAAACTTGTTTCCAAAAGGATTTCACAAATTTACACCAACAAATTTTTAATACAACCAAAATTTTAAAACAGAACTTGCTCACAAAATGCTAAATTTTAAAATTAGCATTCTCAATTTCAAAATTTCAAATAATATAAGGGTATTGCCTCGCCATTGATTTATAGTGAATGTCCCCATCGATTGGCTGTAGAGTTGACCAAATGATCAAAACTGCCTCGCCACTCATCCAACCCTCACTATGGTTCACTGGCGGCATTACACATTCAAATAAAATTTAATACTCAAACCATATTAATTTATTCCAAACTTTACTTATTAAAACTTAATTTACCGTGTCTGATTGTCTCATCATAGCATTTAGGAAATTCCTATCTATAAGTTGATCAAGCGCATCGACCAAAATTCTTAAAGCACTTGATGGACAATCCAACACAAAAATCATTTTCTATAAAAATGCCTCTTATATAATTTACAAAATATTCTTTGCTTGTCTCAATAAACAAAAATCCAATTATACTTAAAAACATATC
This sequence comes from Allium fistulosum, assembly GCA_030737815.1. Classification (NCBI taxonomy): domain Eukaryota; kingdom Viridiplantae; phylum Streptophyta; class Magnoliopsida; order Asparagales; family Amaryllidaceae; genus Allium; species Allium fistulosum. The sequence goes on along the minus strand of CM060901.1, from coordinate 1,076,049,783 downwards.
TTCTATTTGACAGATTTGCAATATCAAATTGTTGCTTACACTCAAAATCAAAGAATACACGGAGAACTCATCGAGATATTCCCAGAATAGTCGATTCACAAGATTGACGAAATAAACTGGAGTGTTTGTCAAACCGAATGGTATAACGAGCCACTCACAAGAACCATATGAGTGCGGAATGCGATAAGATGAATGCTATCCTCCGTAACTCGTAGCTGATGAAAATCGGTGCAAGGTCAAGCCGAAGAAAGACCCTAACACCACCCAATAGATCGAATATGGCATTAATCATAAGCAATAGATACTCGTTCTAATGGTTAACTTGTTAAGCTTGTGAAAATGGATGCAAAGCCTAAGAATGCCCTCAGATTTCATAACAAAGATGACCATGGCATCCCACGGTAAAGATTCAACTGAATGAATTGCTTGGCTTCAAGCTTCAAAAATCACTCTTAGAGTTCCTCATTTCCTTAGAGGACATCCTCGTGGGAGGACGACTAACAGTCTGAGAATCAGGAACGAAGTCAAAACAAAACTCAATTGTTGCTTGGGTGGTAAATCCTAACGGACTCAAATACATCGGCAGAATTACTAACAACAGGAGTTCGAGATACTTCATCATTATCTCGAGACTCAAAAGCAATTAAAGATACTTCGGAATCTACATCAACATTCCGAAGGACAAGAAACAACAGATCAGCCGAATTAGAATACCTAAGATATAGAATCCTTTCAAACATAGAATTTAGGCCTGATACATACAAGCCAATCCTTCCAAATTCTCATCAAACCTAAGATAGTAAATAACGTGCAATTACGCACGGAAAGAAAAACTAAAAAAACAATCTCAAAATCCTCACTAAACAAGCCAAATATTGTATATTCCCTCAATAGGATTTGCAATCCTCACAGAAGTAATAAGACAATAACATCCAATGGCATCAACAAATTCCTCCAATACGGATGAGTGTCAAGCACCCATATCGAAGAGGACTCGAATAGAACAATCACAATTAGGGTTACTCCTAGGATAAGATATCATCAATTTAATTGTGGAATACTACGGAATTAAAATACATTCCTAGATGTATTACCATCTTATATCTACTCCAAAGGACACGAAAAGGTTAAGGACACGATGATTAGGGAATTTGTAACACTTGTGCTATACTTTGATGTACCATAATATATGTTTATGTTCTGTGTTTATCATATTTTATTTTGAACTCAGCTCTGATACCAAGCTTTGACGCCCGACCCCGAGACCCACATTAAAAAATAGTATTACTAGGTAATACCGTCTGCTAATGCGGAGAATAGGACTAGTTAGGAGCGACCATCTATAGCTTTGTCTTAAATATCTATTGAATACGTCGATAAATAATCTATATTTTTTTTCTTATTCAAGTGGATCGACATATCCAATAAATACTTAATACAAAGCCATAAGTGGCTATAGGATCTATCAGAACAAAATACAACAACTCAAATGCAAAACACATCACAGAACAGCAGATAATCAAATATATACACATATACAGATACATCACAGAGTATACAAAATGATACATCACCATATATGGTATGACAACCACAATACAAACATGAGTCAAAAGAATATACATATTAGAGTAGCAACAAAAAGGACTGCACAAAAGCTACAACAAAAAGAGCTAGCAGAAAAGTCCATGCGGAAGCAGAATAGGCTAAATCCAAAGGGTACCTAACCTGAAACACCTCGATCTAACCCGAGTATAAAATACATGGGTCAGTCCAGCTAAACAAATCAGTTTACAAGGATAAGCGATAATATGAGCATAAGGATAATGTGATAATATTCCCGAATAGGAAGGAACAATCTAAAGTGTATGATTACATCAAGTGATAATATGGTATCACTACACAAATGTATAATCTCAAAGGAGATAAAATACCCATAAAGTGCTAAAAGTAGCGAGCCTCATATCATCGACGTTCATAAAACATCAAATATGGTTTAGGGGAAAACCTAAACCTGCCATCTTGACAAACCCAAAACATGCATAAAGAGATCTCATCTCAAACATGCCATAAGGCAAATATATCTCCAAAGAGGAGAATAAAATCTCAAGTAAACGCCAAAAGGCGCAATTCAAATCTCAAAAATAGTACTTCCAAGAGTTCAAATTCCCAAAAGATAATCGCTATAAATATATATCGAATGGTTCAAAGGACCAATTCCAGAAAAGGGCGATACACTAGGGAAATCACAAACATCAATGAAATCATCTCAAAGATATAGCACGTGCTTATGGCCGAAGCCCGCCAAGTACTGCTCTCTCAAAATAAGGCGCCACGTCACTTAGACAAACATCCCGAAGGACAATAAATACGTCTCTTAGACAAACACCCCGAAGGACAACATCCCGAAGGACAAATACGTCGCAATGACAAATGTCTCTTAGACAAACATCCCGGAGGACAAATGACCCGAAGGTCCAGTACTGGCAAATACGTGTATTTTATATACAAAATAATTTACTTGAGAAAACAAGCTTTTAAAACAAATTTTCGAAATCAATTTTGAAAACCGTATTTGAAAATTCCCTTATTATATAGAATAAGTAGATTTTATATTTGAAAATACTTTAAAAATATCATATAATAATTATTTAAAATGCCCATTTATTTTAAAAATTATTTCAAAATGGTTTGGAAAAATTCGTGCTCGAAAACGAATAAAAACCCAAGAAATCACTCAAATTGATATTCGAATTCAATTCAAATTAAATTCAAATTTAATCCAAAATTTGAATTTCAAAATCTCCAAAATTTAGCTAGTCTAACGATAGACATCATGGCCTCAAAACATTTCAGAAATATTACAAAAACATGAAGTAAAAGTCAAAAGTCGGAAGGAAAAAGAACATAAAAATGCATCGGCAACACAATACCCAGGTTTGAATCTTCTCTGGATTCAACTTTCGGACATGAAACAGGTGCACAAAATAGAAAACTTCAGCTTTCAAACAAAAAAAAGAATCGATAAATTCCGACTAGAAATGAAAACGTTATGCTGTCTCAAACATGGACTCAGACCATGTTTGCAACAGTTCAAAAACAAAAATATGCCCAGGCCTGAAAACCATCTTGGGTCCAAATTACAGGCTTGAAACAGAGAATCAAATGACCTCATATTAAGCTGAAGATTCGTATACTTATAGTAGAAAACTTCATCTTTTAAACAAAACAAAAAGAATCAATGAATTCCGACTGGAAATGAATAAGTTACACTGTCTCAAACATAGACTCAGGCCATGTTTGCAACAGTTCAAAAAAACCAAAAAATGTACAGGCCTGAAAACCATCTCGGGTTCAATTTCCAAGCATGAAACAGAGGAACAAATTATCTCAGATTGAGCTGAAAATTGGTACGCATATATTAGAAAACTTAATCTTTCAAACAAAAAGAGAATCGATGAATTTCAGTAAGAAATGAAAGAGTTATGCTATCTCAAACATGGACTCAGGCCATGTTTGCAGCAACTCGGAAAACAAAATTTCTACAGGCAAAAATCTATGTTTGAGTTGATTTTCTACCACTGTTTTGAACATCCAAATGACAATATTATTTAATCAAAATTTGCAGAAATGAAGTTCAGCGTGTAGGCTACCAAATGCAAGAAATTCGGCAACTTTCGTTGCCGGAATCAGAAGATATTAGCACGCAAAGTACCAACCAGAGATAGTTTTAATACAGAAACGAAATTGAAAGTAAAAACAAATTACAAAGCAAATTTTTGGCGATTTTGAGCTTGGCTCGGCTAGTTTTTGTGAGTCTTGTAACTCACATTACAAAATAGTAGAGCAACAAGAGCGAATTGGAGAGCTTTGGCCTTGAGGAAGCTTCAACAACCTAAAAAAGAGTTTATACAAACATGCAAGAAAAAAACTTCAATTATAGACAACAAATTCACCAAATCAGAAAAAGGATGACGAGAAGTTTGGTTTTGGCTTAGATTACCTGAAATAATTGACTATATTTTGATAAATTTCATCAAACACTTGGATTAATTAGAGATTTTAAGCCTAGGGTTTGAAAGAGGAATAGTTTTCCTTCTTCCTTTTGTTTTCTAGTAAAAATGTATGTATAGGTGTTTTGAGAAAGAAGAAGCTTTCTCATTACTTTATGGTTAGTGAACAAATGGGCTTGACCCAAAAGAATTAATTAGCCTAAAAATCTAATTAACACAAAATTTACCCTAACACTCTCATATTTACATTATACAACATATGTGTATTTACATGATTTCATCTCTATAAACTATACAAACATATTTTTATGTTTAACAAACATTTTTAACAACAAATAAAAAGATAATTTAGATATAAAAATATTTTTCATCATTAAAAACTCTTATTTTACTTAAATACACAATTTACACAATAATTCATATAAAACTCTATTTTTAACTCCAAAAATTACATAAAAATTATTTTCTTGTGTAATAAAATATAACAAAGCATTATTCATCATTTTTATGATCAAAACTTATTTTTAAATCAAATTTCACCTTTTTATTTTAAATAAACACATTTTAAGAATCAAATACTTACTTTAAAAATTATTAAAAGAAGCATTTGGCAATAATTACAACAATTATTGCATTTTCACTAAATAAAATCATATTTCACTCATTATTCTCACAAATACCTAGGATAAATTTTTCAAAACTTTATTTTCACATTTTATTTCCAAAATCCATTGTTTATTCCAAATAAACAATTTAAATCTCCAATTTATTTTTAATTCACAATATTAAACTATAACAACCGTTATAATTTAATATTTACACGTAATCACCAAAACCAAGGTTATTATCAAAATGTGACCAAAATAAAATTTGTTGCTCATTGAATCTATTTTCTGACCTAAAAGATTGACCCCAAACGGGATTAGGAAGTTAAAATTATCGATGTTTTACTATACTATACTTTCTAAATAAATTTTAAGCTATCACCTTATGTTTAAAAGAAGCATAATTTCAATGACAGCAAAACCACAGCAATTTAATTCAATTTAACAACAGAAATCATTAGTGGAATCGATTAAACATGCAAACAAATTTAAAAAGGGTGGTGATGATTACTCCCCTTAACTCCTTGAATCCTTAGCCAAAAGTACATATAATAACCCGTCTTCTCTTATTTTAGTCAAACCCTAGAACTAGTATACACAGGAGAATAAAAAGGGATTCAAAACTAAATCAAAGCTGAAATCAATTGGTGTAGAAGATAAAAAAAAGGCTTGAGAATCTTACTTTGATTTTATTGGAATTTTATTGGAATTAAAACAGTTTATTTTTTATTCCAGTGTTTAAGGAGAGGAAGAGGAATACTTGGTTTTCTTTACTGGTTTTAGAACGTACACTAAACAGGAAAATGAGAAGTGAACTTCTCTTTTGCTTAAATCTTAAATGGGCCTGGGTTGAAAATATACCCAATAAGAAAAAGAATTGTTTTTGTTCCTTATTTCTTTTATTTCTTTCTTTAAATCCTATTTTTTTCTTCTAATTTATTTTTGTCGATTCACAAATATTATCCTTACACAATTCAACCAATAAATTTACAATTTTACTAGTTATATGCTTTAAATTAATTACTAACTAGGTAATCGTTTCTTAAATTCTTTTCATTATTAATTGGAAAATTTGACAAGTAAAATCACATCTCTTAAAAGTTGATTACTTACAATCTAAACACTTCTTAACTCCTCTTTATAATAAATAAAAAGGATTTACCAAAATAAAATCTCTGTTCCGCTAATAAAGGTAGATTTATTATAAATTCCAAAATATTCATTCCACATATTAATTTTCCCACATTATATAAATTTAGAATTCACATTCCAAAAGAATTCATTATCTTTTATAAAAGAAGACAAATTCAAATTTCTCATTTAAATCTCCAATTAATCATTATTTATTTTACTAGAATAACTATAAAATTAGGGTTGTTACATAGGAGTTGCATTTGTATTATGCATTATTCACATACCATGCTCAAGACACACATTGGTTGATGGACGTGCATTATTGTTGCACCTATTTTACCATGACCATGTATTGTTTATTTACATTATTTTCACCATTGATATGTGTTAGTGCTTGTGTTAGACTTTAGTAGTATATTATATCTTTTTTCGCTAGAAATGTTAGGAAGCAGATATGTTTGTCTGTATTATTTGGATGCTTTGTATGGTATGGTTTGAGCATATGTACCGTGAATACACTTGGTTGCTAAAGTATAGTTATATGTCCATGAGCTACATTTTTCAGTCTCCTAGAATTTCAAGGACGAAATTCTTTTAAAGGAAAGAATGTAACATCCTGAAATTTGAATAAATTTTAATAAAAATAAATAATAACTTAAAAGGGGGCATTTTGGTATTTTATATAAAGCATGAAAAATTAACTTTACAAGTGAAGAAATTTCAAAATCTAACTTTTCCATTGTGTAAAGTAGATTTTTTCAGCCCAAATTCATATATAAAACATCGTAAACTAGTAACATATGAAAAAGATATTAATTATTTACTATGACGCACGTTACGGAGTAAAACGGGTCGAGGCCCAGTTAGAGGTCTGAGGGGAATTTCGGGATTAGGCTCTACTAGCCCTAATTTCAACTATAAATACAGACATAACCCTCACCTCTCTTCACTCGAAACCTTAGCCGCCGCTTGAAGGAAATGAATTATACCTCTAGAACTCATTTTTCTATTTCTCCACAAAAATAAACAAATTCTTCTAAACCAAAACCTAAAAATAAATATGATAAAGGAAGATAATCAACATACAAACCTAGAGAGGGAGCTAGAGACTCTACAGCAAGGGAATACAAGGTGAGTGGGTTGACCCATGTTGCGTTTATGTTATAAACAAGTAATTGGATTTCTTTTATATGTCAATTTAGAAATAAAATCTATTTCAAATCTTAACTGATAATTATAAATTGATAATTCCTTTGAATTGGGAAATTTGAAAAACACATTTTCAATGTTTTGATAATACAATTGATATGAATTAGCGGAGAGGTAAATTGGATTATAAACTTAACCTAAGAACTCTATAGATCTGATTTCCTAAATTTAATAAAATTTAATTTTTTCCTCAGTATGCTTTGTAGGGTTAAATTGCAAAATTACATCAAAATTTCAAGTTTTGATAAAAAATTAACATGAATTGGCGGAAGGATAAATTGGGTTATAAAATTAACCTAAAAACCATATAGATCTAATTTCCTGAAGTTAATAAAAGAATTATTTTACATTAGTGTAGTTTATAGGATCAAATTGCATAGTTACATCAAAAATTCAAAAGTATAGAAAAACTTAGGGACTGACATGAGGGCAACTCTAGGCCAAACTCAGAAAAATCTGAAGCAAGCCTGTAACTCTCAAAAACCATGGACGGACATAAGGTTAACTTGAGGCAGATTCGAGGGCGAATCCTGTCCAGACCCATGAAAATTCAAGGAAAACCCTATGTCTCAGAAAATATCAATATTTATTTGGGTGTGTTAGAAGATGTTAATGAATATGTATAACTATTTAAAATGATATAATAATGAATTATAAGTTGTGTTCGAAGTCAAAAGGTTAAATGACGAACGAGCAAAACTAACCAAATAAAAATGGATTTAAGTAAATAATTAGCTAAAATAGACATAGATATGAATGTATAAATCATTACATAATCATATACAATGAATTGGACAAACGAAAATGAAAAGGTAATATAATATAAAATAGGATGAAAATCCGAATGTTATCTTAGACATCTAAATGACTATTTCTGACATTTGAACTATTGGAGCAAGCCCATGTTGAAGCTGGACCTGGTATATACCAAGTATTTAGTTAGTGGGGATTCGTTCCCACTCCTTTGACTTTCGAGGGTTCACATAACTATGAGTGTGCAACATGCTGGACTAGTTTCGCCTTTGAGGTAACGAACCTAAGTTCGCACTTTACAATGCTATGGAACATGATATTTAACGTGTTAGGCAATTAAATATCACAATTAGATGCTCTTATTATTACTATAGCCTTCTTATTACCCACATAACGGAGATGAAATCATGAAGATGAAGACATCCAGTATAGTAGAGTGCGCTTAAGTTGTCATGCCCATAAAGGTTGCCGCTTAAGTTGAAGGCCCAAGTGCTACAAGTTGAACGATATAGGATACATGATACAGGCACTATCGAGGAGTTTACTCTTTGCATTTGTGGCAAGCTCGTTCGGGACCATGTGTTTGATGGGAGCACTTAGGCATTGTTAGGTATACTTGGTGCATATGCAACTTGATGGTCTACCATTGAGGATGTACACTCAATGTATAGCTTATCAGGATATCGCCGAGTGGCATACTCGGGGCACTCTTAGATTTACCCGTCCCACGACCAACTTTAAAGTAGGATTCTTCTTAGACTTTTATGGATTTAGAACCATTAGGGTTGTTTCAACCATAATACATAGATGGATTAACTTCTTATACACAATATAATTTCAGTATTGCATACCCGTAGGAAGGTTGATTGTAAAAGATAGCTCAATTGCCTATTTGTACATACCAACAGTGATACAATTCATTCACTAGATGTTTGTCTGATCCACTCCATTCCTCTTTATACCTATTACAGAAGGGCAAGGAAGCAGGTGATGCAAGCCGTAAAGATACATTTATTTCCAGTCTCTTTTCTATGTACCTTATTACAAATAATTAGCCGGAAGAACTATATTGTAAAACCATTTGGTTATTTCTTGGATGGATAATTACTTTGAATAATAATGTATTTCAGGTATTTCTAGTATTTTGTTTTATCCTTCAGCTATAATATGTCTCTATACCATGTAAATCAAAAAAAACCAAAGATTCCTACTACTTGGCTTGAGGTGATTTCAAATGTCATTTTTAGGCTTTGGAGGTGTGTCCGGAGGTGCGAGTTGTTACATCCGACATAGCCATCAACCATTGCACTTTGTCAACGAACTACGACAAGGCTGCCATCAGCCAACAAAATGTTGAAATTACCCTCTTCGTGTAAGCATGACCTATCAATCTATAACATCAGCATGAAAACAAATGTCTCTATCTATCAACTCACTCTCCACATGTGTCATCGTTTGGCACCTAGCACCTTAATAAGTAGATCAATTCAAGCAATGCTCGAACATTGCAATAGATAAGGACTTGGTAAACATATCTGCTTCATTTTCCTTCATGTGAACCTTCCAAAGACGAACTAGTTTCTCTTCATTCATCGTGTTAAGAAAAGACTCTCGCCTCTATATTCTTTGTCCTCGATTTGAAAGCTAAATTTTCAACTAAATGAATTGCACTTTGACTATCATAACTGACCATAACTCCATCATAAACGAAGACTAAATAACACATCAACCATTTCAAATAGATAGTCTTCATAGCTAATTCAACAGTAGCTATCAGCCCTGCCTCTATGATAGACAAATAAACTATCGCATGCAACCTCACTTTCCAAATAATAGTTATCCCTTCAAGAGTGAACACATAACCTGAGTTTGACTTCCTTCAATCTCTATCGTTGACATAGTTGTAATCACACAATCCAACCAAGTTGAAATCTATATCTCTACCACCAAAAATAAGCCCATGGTCTGGAGTTCCATTAAGATATCTGAAAATATACTTCACTACCTCCCAATGCATCTTCCCTGGATGTTCTATGTATCTACTAACCAATCCAACAGCTTATGCAATGTCAGGTCTAGTGCAAACCATAACTTACATCAGGCTACCAACTACACTGGCATAGGGTACCTTCTCCATGTAGTGTTGTCCTTCTTTGAGATCGGAGAGCCTTTACTAGAAAGCTGTATGTGCAAAGGCATGGGCATATTGATTGCCTTTTCTCCTTTCATGCTAAACTGGGCAAGCACCTTTCAAATATATTCCTTTTGAGTGAGCCTCAAAATTCAAATTTTCTATCTCTTTGGATTTCCATTCCTAAAAGTTTCTTTGCTTCCCCAAGGTCTTTCATCTTAAATTCCACTTTTAACCTCAGCTCCAATTTATTAATGTCAGCTTTATCCTTGGAAACAATAAATATATTATCCACATATAAGAACAGATACACCCAAGTACAATTCTTTGTATGCTTGAAATAAACACTTGCATCTTTAATATTATGATTAAAGCCAAGTGAAAGCATAAAGAATTAAACCTCTTCTTGTACCACTGTATAGACGACCGCTTAACTCCATAAATAGACTTCTTCAACTTACAAAACCAATTTTCTTTTGCACTCGCAACAAATCCGTATGGTTACTTCATGTAAATGATCTCTTCCAAGTTACCAAGCAAGAAAGCAGTCTTCACATCAATTTGCTCCAGCTCCAAGTCATGAGTAGAAACTATGAAAAGCAAAATCTGGATAAAGGTATGTCTCACTACAAGAGCAAAAAACTCATCATACTCCATTCCCTTCCTTTATGAAAACCGTTTTGCAACTAGTCTAGCCTTGTATCTTCTATCATCTTTCACCTTGAACATCCACTTGCAACATATGGCTGGACTTTCTTTAGGAGGTAGTACCAACTCCCAAGTAGTGTTCTTCTTCAACGACTTTAACTCCTCTTCCATAGCGCAGATCCACTACGAGCTACCACTCGACTTCATGGCTTCTTTAAGGTCACATGGCACATCATAAACCACATGTATGGCATAGTCAAATAGTGTCAAATGGCGCATCAAGACTGAGGTTTACATACTTCCAATCACCATACCTATCGGGCGGCCTAATAGTCCTACGACTGGCTCAAATAGGTATAACATCGTCTAAACTCCTTTCAACTCCACTTTAACTAAACTTCCTCTAGCTTCATGCATCACCAACACTACTAGAAGGCACTTATGGAGTACTCTATGACATCTCATCAATTGTATCTTCAAGTTATCAACAATAGCTAAAACTCTACTACTACACTAAAATATCAGAACATCTTTCATCTCCTTAGGCCTATCTAGATCAACTAATGTAGTGGGTAAATATTCCTTAGATTTGAACATTGCGGACTCATCAAATGTAACATTTCTTTTTCTTTTTTTTAAGGCAAACGAGTATTTTATACTGGGCTCTACCAGATCAGATTGAAAAAGTAGAAGTAGTTACAAATAAACAGCGGGATCGAAAGATCGAAAAATAAAGAAAAACAAAACAAAACCAAAACAGCAAAACAACAAAACAGAAAAAAGCAGTAATTAAATTAGGATTTAGGCCCGTATAGCCCAAATATCAGACTAATTAATGCACCGAAAATCCTATATGTCCAACAGATTGAAGCCATCTCGCACGTTTCTTAAAAGCTCCGTTAATCTCAGCGATTAACTCCATTCTGTTTTTAATTTTGTTTTCAAATATACGAGCGTTCCTCTCACGCCAAATAGCTGCGACAAAGCATCTGATGATAATAAGCATTCGCTCCCCCTTCTCATTTCGCCATCTGGATCGTTGAAAAATCTTAAACCATTGTTGCTCTCGTCTCGAGTTTGGGTAATATATCTCAGCTGCAAGAAGAACAGCCTTCCATAGTCTATAAGTGACAGTACAGTGGAAGAAGATGTGGTCCTTGCTCTCGGGGTGTGTATTGCAGAAAATGCATGTATTAGACACAATGAAACCCCTCTCCAAAAGTTTGTCTCTAGTAAGCAGAGAGTTATGTATAGTTTTCTAGAGGATGAAATTTTCTTTTTCAGATCCGATCTTACTCCATATTCGTCGATACCATACATTGTAATTATTATTATTATCAGTGAGAATGGCTTTGTATATAGTTGCGATGCAGTGACGTTTGTATTTGTCGGTCCATTGTATAAAGTGCACAGTGTTTATATGGTTAACCTGTGTAATCTTCCTCCAGAGATTTCTAACCACGGTAGACGCAACGTATGGTAAATGAATCGCCCCATGGTTGATGAAATGTCGAATGTTTGCGCCATCAGGAATCCCAGTGGATATCTTTTCCATATTACTGAGCACATTGTTTAGAATTACACCAGGAGATGACCACGGTGAATGCCAGAAAGAGATGGGCTGATCGTGGAAAATATTGTATTTAATGTGCGGAAGAATGATATCACGAGTACTAAGGATTTTCCGCCAGAAGTAGCTAGAAGTGGCAGTGGGACTGGTACTCCAGAAATTCTTATTGTAAAGGTAGTTCGATCTTAACCAACGTATCCATAAATTCATACTGTGTGAGATTATATCATTGAAGTGTTTGGATGCCGCCGCGAAATTCCAATATCGTAAATTTATTATACCCAAGCCCCCTTGCTTCCTCAGTCTGCAAATCTTGGAGAAAGCAATGGGAATAGGTTTGCGTGAACTGCAATCCCCATGCCATAAGAAATGGCTCATAGCCGCGTTAACCATGGATATTAATTTTTTTGGCAATATAAAAATGCGAGCCCAGTATGTTGTCATGCCAAAAATAATAGATTTAACAATTGAAATCCTACCAGCTTGAGAAAGTAGGTGAGTAGGCCAAGTATTAAGTTTAGCAATAATCTTTTCATACATGGGAATGCATTGGGTAGTACTGATCCTAGTTTTAGTGAGAGGAATACCCAAGTAAACAGCATCAGTAGGCATAGTATGAAGACCCGATAGAGTAGTGATACGCCTATTTTCATTTTCACTGAGGCCCGCAATCAGAATATGAGACTTATTCTTATTAATATGTAGCCCAGTCATAAGGTGCATTTGGATAAGAGTATCGTTGATGACAGAAATGGTACTAACATCAGGCTTGGCGAAGACAACAATGTCGTCCGCGAACATGAGAGAGGTAATAACAAGATTTTTGCACTTTGGGTGGAGCTTGAAGGTCTTATTTAAAACATGTTTGGTGAAAATGGAATTAAGCAGCTCCATCACCATGATAAATAAGTATGGGGAGATCGGGTCGCCTTGTCGAATTCCCCTACTCGATTTGAAATACCCTGCTGAATGGCCATTAATCTTTATAGTGTAAGTGGCATTGGAGATGCAAGTGTATATCCAAGCAATGTAAGATTCAGGTATTCTCATACTGGACATAATAGCAACGATAGAAAACCAATGAATCGAGTCGAAAGCCTTCTGAATATCGAGTTTCATCATACATCGCGGTGATATATTAGTATGGTTATATCCTCTAAGTAATTCATGAGTGAGCAAGATATTGTCCGTGATATTTCTACCGTGTAGAAATGCAGTTTGATTAGGAGATATAATGTTATTCAGCACTGGTTTTAATCTATTCGCAAGGATTTTGGTGATGCATCTGTATATCACATTACAGCAAGATATCGGTCTGTAACGTGTGACTGAAGTAGGAGAGTCATTTTTGGGAATTAAAGCAACATTTGTGGCATTAATACCGCGAAGTAAAATATTTATGGAGAAGAAATATTTAATAGCCTTGACCAAAGTGACATCGATTGTAGACCAAGTAGTAGTGAAAAATTTTGTGTTGAAACCATCGGGTCCTCCCACACTATCAGGATTTAGATCAAATAATGCCTTTTTGATCTCGTCGTAAGTAATCGTTGTGATCAGATTAATAGCTTCATCGTCGGTGATCTTTGGAATGGTTAAATTTTTAATGTCAGCAAGGTTCTGTATATGTCCAGATTCGGAAAAACATTCTTTGAAGTAGTTAACGAAGGCTTCATCAATGTGATTATCTTCAGTTTTGAGCTCGCCATCCAAGTCGACAATAGAGGTGATTTTTTTAGCTGATCTATTTATGCAGAGTGCATTTTGGAAAAAAGTCAAGTTCTTATCACCATGGAAAAACTTCTCTTTGTCGAGTATTTCTTTATTCCTATCCAATTCGTATTGAAGAGCATCTCGCAGTTGATTATTTATGAATTCCTCTTTTTCAGCCAGATCGATATTTCCAGGGGATGCAAGCATGTCCAGTTGAGCCTTGTGGAGATCATGTCGCAGCTGATCTGATTTTGAAGTTCCTTTGCCAAAAGTAGAAAGGGCCCATTTTTCAAGCCTCGTTTTGTATTCTTAAGCTTAGCCTGAAGAACATACATAGGATTGCCGTATGTGTGAGTGTTCCATCCCTGCAAAAAAATGTCAAAGAATTGTGCATGTTTAGTCCAAAAATTAAAAAATTTAAATGAGGCATGGTATTTCGTTGTTTTCAATCCCCATGAGAGGATAAGAGGACTATGGTCAGATATTCCAGGATGTAGGATAGATGATAAAAGGTTAGGCCAGCTGGTAAGGGCTTGTAAATTGAAAAGAGAATGGTCGAGGGTGCAAAAAGTACGTTTGTTTTTGTGTCGGTTGTTCCAAGTGTATGTAGAGCCAATGGAGGGAATTTTGTGAAGAGCCGCTATGTGCATAGTTTGAGAAAGAGGCCTAATGTCATGAATGGATAAAGGATTACCGCCATATTTCTGAGTCGATGTATACATACAGTTGAAGTCACCAATAAGGATCCATGGGTCACTGATACTATTTTGAGATTGGATGAAGTTGTGAAGATGTATTCTGGTTTCTTTGCAACACGAAGCATATATGTAAGTTAAGTTGAAACAGGATGAAGTGGGTATATGAGTGACGTAAAGGTGGATATACTGATCAGAGGCCGAGATGGTGTCGACGTTGTATGTAAGAGGGTTCCATAACACCACCACACGGCCATAAACAGCATGATCAAGATTGTCGGTGAATTTCCATAGGGGGTTAATATAAGTACACATTTTGAGGGTTTGTGCTTTGTTTAGTTTTGTTTCCAATATGCCAAGCATATGCAGATTGTTGTTTCTGATCAAGTTTTTTGCTTCCAGTTGCTTTAAGGGAAGATGTGCTCCCCTTATATTCCAAGCACCTATGTTGTCAAGCATTGGAGATATAGTGTTTCTTCTTCCTACCCGATTTTCTCTGTCCTACTGGGTTTGGTTTTTTTGTTTGTACTTCGTTTTCTTTTGAACTGGTGTTGTTACTCAGAATATCCTCAATTTGGTATGTATGCCCTTCATCGTTATCCTCAACTTCTTCGCTATCTTTGTTTACCTTGTTTTTGTAATTTTTCTTGTTTTTCTTTTTCTTACTTTGAGCTGGATTTGATGAGAAAATGGTAGGGGGGATTCTGATGTGGATGGTTGGTGATTGAGTTGAGCATTTTTATTCGCAGTGACAGGTGAGTCCTGTTGAAAAAGAAGTTTTAGGCCGGTATTTTGATCTTGAAAAGTATCATGGTGTATGATATTTTGTTCAACAAGCTTGTTGGTTATGACAGGAGATAAGTGGATGTGTTCATATGGTATATGTGGTGCAATATCAGTTTGGGGGTCTTCGGTTTGCTGTTCTGTAACATGTTCATCATGATGATAAACAGTAACAGGAGGTATATTCGAGGATTGTGAAGGTATGGAGGAGTTTGGAATGAGGCTATGATGAGCATCTAGAGGAATGGATGATGTCACAGTGTCGGTTACGGCACATGTATCCCCCAGCATGTCAAAACAATTTGACAGCTGAATACATGAGAAAGGTTGAGGCTGTTTTTCTGATGTGTTGGTGGAAACATGGTGTAAGTAGGATGGTATTGATTTGGTTAGTGAGGTATTGGTTGGATCCATAGGTGTACTGGTATTCTTGTGTATGTCTTTCTCATGCATCTGTGCATGCGTGTCACAGATATCTATTTTTTCTTGTATTTGTGTTTTCTGTAGTATCTGCTTGTTATTTGTATCCACTTTCCCTTTTCTTGTCCATTTTTTGTTTGTTTTATTTTGCCACCTTGTCTTCTCCCCAGTTATTTGTTGATTGTTAAAAATAACTGCATTTCCTTCTGCATGGGTCTCTGGCAGAGTACAAAGTGCTTCGTTGTTTATATTAGCAGCATTATCGTGAACCACTGCATCATTCGGTAGTTGTTGTACTATGTCAATGCATGTAGAACTGTCGTGACCAAAACATTTGCAGTGCACACATATTTTTGGTCGCCAGTCATAAAAGACTTCAACATATACTACATCTTCACCTTCTCCAAATTTTATAACATCAGGAAGCTCTTTTTCTGGCGTAATTTCTATAAGGCATTTGGCATATTCAAAAAATTTCATTTTCTATGTTGCTTCGTTATAACAAACCAAATTTCCCAAATGACATGCCAGCCAATTTATACCCAGAAGAGTCCAGGCAATAGTGGGTATTTTGTGAAAGTGGACCCAAATTGGTACAGATTTTATACTAGCCTGTGCGTTTTTGAAAGTTGGCTTCCAAGATGATATGATAAACATTTTTCCACGAATGAATATAGGGTCACTCTCAAGTATTCTCTGTCTATCAGATTCATCAGATAATTCGAAATAAAAACTAGAGTGGTCGGTTTTAACCTGATACGATCCATTGAGGCGCCAAATCCTCTTCAAATGATATAATACCACGTTGTACGGCAGACTGTCGTCGAGGAAGAATCCAACCAAAAGCTTGTTCCATGTTTTGGTACCGGCCTCGTGAACATCCGTAGGCATCTTCAGTGCCTCGCCAGTATATGATAAGTCAAAAAAATTTGGGATATATCGACCCGCATTTCTAGGCTTGGATTTGAAAAGTGAGGTCCAAAGAGCAGGGGGGAGGTGGCAGTGTGGCAACTAACGGAGGAGATACATTGGTAGGTTCCGGAGGGGATGAAGGAATGGATATCGAACTGTGTATGTTAATGGAAGGGTCAGGTGGTTCGGGCAAAGGTGGAGTTAAAGGATTAGGGGTGGAAGAAAGGTTGTCAGGAGAGATGCTCAGAGAAGGAGGGTAAGGTAAGGTTTGGTTAACGTTGGTGGTGGGAGGTATAGCAGAACACGTTACGGCAGAGATGGGCGGGCCGCGAGATGTGGCTTGGTTTCGGTTAACAGTGACATGGGATGGGATGTGAACAGAGGAAGTATGGTGCGGTATAGAAGGAATGGTGGGGGACGAAAACATAGATTTTTTGGAAGTCTGATATCTCTTCTTGTTAGTTTTTGCAAAAAAAAACTTTGGGGCCATGGATACTTTGTATTCCATAGCCTTTGGTTAAGCCGGTTTTATAAGTGGCCGTGCACTATGTCTCATTATTGTGGCCGCTGGGTATCGAACCGGTGCCACTACAACACGATGTAGCAACTCCACTATGTCTTAACCACTGGACCACTAAAACTTGACAAGAATGCAGAATCTTCCTATCAACAGGATCCCAAATGCAATACCATTTAACTCCATCTGTGTATCCCATAAATATGCCTTTGTGTGCTTTAGCCTCCAACTTATCACCACCCGTGTGGTGCACATAACAGGACAATAGAAAATGTGGAAATAGCCAAGATATATTGATTTACCTCTCCAATTTTTTTCTAGAACCTTCACATCTATGCCTGAACTTGGAGTTCGATTTATAATATGCACTATAATCGACAAATCCTCAGCCCAAAAGCCTTTGGATAAGTCAACCATCAATCTTAAGCAATGGGCCTTCTCTAGTAGAGTCTGATTCATACTCTCAGTAACCCAATTGGATTGTGGACTCCACGTGTAGTGAAATGTCTATATACCATATTGCTTACAGAAATAGTGGAACTCCCTAGAGACAAACTAACTGAATTATTTGATCTAAATACTTTAAGCTTATAACCAGATTGGTTTTCAACTAGCACCTTCCAAGCTTTAAATTTCTGAGAACTTTCTGATTTGGTATTCATCACATACACCCAAGTATTTTGAGAAAATTCATCAATGAAGGAAATAAAATATCTTGCTCCCTAATGGAATCAGTAGCTACTGGTCCCCAACCATTCATATTTATGTAATTAAGTACTCTCTTCGATATATGAAGTCCAACTCCAAAAGATACATTCGTCTGCTTTCCAACACACAATCTTGGCAGAAATCTAACTTGTCGAAGCTTTCTCTTTTGATCATCTTCCATATACAAAGAAACTCTAAGCCTTTCTCTGAAATATGATCCAATCTAAGATATTAGTCCGATGACATCCAAATTACGAGAACTATCAACTTTAACACAGGACTCTTCAAGCATAATGGTTCCTTTGAATAGATACAATTTCTAGAACACATCACCCTTCATCAAAACTAGCGCACCCCTAGAAACTTTCAAACTATCCTTTTCTATAGCCAATTTCTATCTCATGGAAGTGAACTACCTTAAAGAGATCAATGACTTCCAAAGACCTGGAACATAGCTGATACCCCTCAAAGTGTGAATCACTCTGCCAAACATCTAATATGTACTATACCTTCTTCCATCGCTCTACAACTAGCATTATTCCCCATAAGAATTTCACTTCTCCCCTTTTTAACAAAAGATCTAATCCCTATTTGGCGTCATGTGAAACAGGGCCCATGAATCAAGCATCTAATGGTCTAATACATTATATGGTGTTGTAGTCAACACATCATTGGATATAGTCTTCTCCACTGTAATCGATGAAGATCCATCCTTAGTCGTCCTCTATAAGTCTGTACAATCTCTCTTCAATGGCTTGATTTCTTACAATGGTAGCATTTTCCATCTCTCGACTTTCCTCTCTAACTATTTTTGGGCTTTCTAGACTTGGAAAGACCCCTAGGATTCCAACTCTTCTTCTCTTCTCTTCCTCTTTCAACAAACAGACCCTGACTACTCCTTGCACATCTACCTTTAATCATCTTCTTCATTTGATCCCTCAAGTCCTCAGATGGAAGACCTGACTTCACGTCGCTAGATGCTAAAGTATCTCTCCCATATATCGGACTGTTAGCAAAACCTGTGTATTGCTTCGAAAGGGAACACAAAAGAACTATTTCCTTCTACTCTTTATCCACCTTTAAATCTACAGTCTTCATCTTCATTAGAAGATTATCAAAGAGACTAAGATGCACCTTCACTGAAGTGTAAGATTGAGTAATATACCTAAGAGAAGGATGAATAGAGTATTTAAAAATATTTTGCAAAGGTGCTAATGAAATATAAAATAGAGTGCAGAAATGTAAATGCAAAATATAAATAACATGGTACTACAAAATTGCAGGAAGACCGTGGCAATTCAGATTCGAAAAAGAAATCAATTGCACTCAGTAGCACTCTTGACAACGGTGATAAGAATATTCCAATCACTTCTACAAAATAGGTCATTTGCTTTGGTCGTTACCCTTATTGCTTCGGTTCAACGAACAAAGCAAATGAAGACGACGCAACAGGTCATTTTCTATTGCGTCAGTTGAACGACCGAAGCAAATAATGGTCTTTTGTTGTGGTCGTTTCCAAATGATCGAAGCAAAAGACCATCATTTGCTTAGATCATTTGCCAAGGACCGAAGCAAATGAGGGTTTTTGCTTCAGTCGTTTGGTAACGACCGGAGTAAAAGAGTGCCATTTGCTTCGGCTGTTACCAAACAACCAAAGCAGATGTTAGTTGAAGCAAAAAAAAGTTGATACCATTTCAAGTTTTAAAACCTGAAACGGTATCAAATTGCATTTAAGAAATTCATAAATACATTATTACTAAGAATCTTTTCGAACAAATAGTATAATTATATTATTTATCAATGTAGTTCATGTTTACTACATTAACCAAAAAAGAAGCACAAATTGTATACATAGATATGGATAAAGAAGCACAAGTAGTATAGATAGATATGGATGCACACAGAATAGAAGAGAAAATACTAATTGTGAAAATAAACTACTTCGAAAAAGCACTAGAAAGTTTCATTGCATTGAGAAAACAACAACGATTAACTTGTTGCTGGAACATGCTACACTGCCAAGCAAAACAAAGCCAAGTATCTTCTTAAGAGAGTGCATTATCTTTAGATTTCACATTGCCGCTTTCCAGCTTCATTACTTGAAAATGTCCTCATGCTAATTAATATACAAAGAAGCCAGGCAATTTAGCATGTAAACATTATTTACCTCTAAGCGGAAATGCTTAGCATAATTGTAGCATTGAAGCTCCAATTCACAAGCTGCAATATTGAGGTAGACTTCAACTTAATTTATTTCTTTCCTTCCCTCTTCATTGAATGAATTGTCATCTTGTATAAATATTGCAGCCTTCAAGCTTTATATTAACTTTAACCTATATGATTTTTGAATATGACTCATGGTATAATGAAGGAGATAATATATATGAAAGGCATTAATACTTGTAGATTATAGATCAACACAGTATGAGACAAAACTAACTAACATGCTACATAATAAAAGAACAATTTCCATATCTTATTACTGCTTTTATTGGCCGGTATGATCAAAGTTTTATATCTTCTTATCCATTAGTAAAATCAGCACCTATTAGTATACGAGCAGAGGTTGGGACATAATTCAATATATTTTTATTTATAAAAAGTAGCATGGTAATATGTTCACTTTTGACAGATATTCGCTTACTGTTGGATGAACAATAGAAGATGATAGTAAACTTTCTTCAAAAAGGTCATTACAAACATGTCATGGTCAGCAACTTTAGAGCAAATATGATACCTCTTCACTTCATAAGTGCAGTTTTAAAATATATGTCAAAAGGCAAATCTTCTTCTGAAGCAAATTTTTATAATAAAAATGATGCAGTAGTAAATGAATTAAATATCAGTAACTGGTGATTACCAAATTTCAAAACACAGATGCAGTAGAGTCATATGGACATTAAGATATATTAGTAAAGACTAATTTAAGTTTTTTTTTTGAGGAAAAGGATGGGAAAATTCCTAGCCTATAAATATTATAACTACCATAAATATTTACATATAGTCAATAGTAGCATACTTACACCATTTACCCACCAAAAACATACATCATACTGACAACAACAAAAAGATACATCAAAACATACAACCAGTTCATACAACATCAAAACATACTTAGACCCAAAAATATATACAACCAAAAGAAGCATCAAACAGCATATAATACCAAACAGCAGTCAACCAGCAGCAAGTGCAAATCAGCCATCCACTTCATTCCCTCTTCTTCTTTTGGCCACCCTCTTTCCAATCGAATCCATACCCTCTCTGACCCTTCTTTGCAATTCTGGTAACATAAGCCTCCATTCCTGACCATAAAGACTAATTTAAGTTTAAAATTGAATTAACCCCAAACATTAAATTTATGCAATTAAAACATTGCTTATCTACCATATAGCTAAAACTGATATAATACCTCTATCATCTCAAACCCACCACGCAAGACTTCATATAGTACTAATAATATACAGGTAACATATTTTGGATAAGAAGGTCACAATTTTCATGCATATGTGTATAATAACAAATTGGCACAAATAAAAGTAAAAAAAACTAAAGTCCCCAAAATGAAGAAAGAAGGGTCGAAGTTTAGACCTTGAAAAAAAAATTGCTTTACCACATTGGTTATTATAACCTAACGATGCATTTAAGTCATATTTTACAAACAGACTTCTGGAGAAGAAGCCTAACTACTGCCAAATAAAGGATGCCTGTAGGCGGTGAATCTGTAGTTGAGCATGAAACACAAGATGACATATTTTCCATCATTTCAATAACATCCACTTTGCATATGTGAAACGAAGTAATGAAACTCATGTGCAACCATACTTGTATAGCACCAGCAATGCCAAATTTGGGTCGTAAGCTGCGAGCAATTTCCTAACAAACTCGTAACAAAGATATAATAAACTAGTGAATTGCAAATAATACTACAGGTCACCAGTGAATGCAACAATGCATACAAAATGAGTAAATTGATATTATTTGCATGTTCATCAAAATCAATTTCTAATTATGAAATCAATATCCATTTTTCAATGCATGAGCTAGCGGACGGCACGAAAATATACACATATTTGTAAGTTATAACCATATACAAATTCTACAGAGATGGAATATTAATAAAAATCCAATTTTTGACCACACTTGAATTAGGAAACTAAAACACGATAATAATCTATATTGAAAATTAACAATGAGGGCAGATTATAGAATGAAAAAATAAAGTACTGACCAATGGACTCTCCTAAGGCAACCTAGGTGAAGATGGTGCAATCATTGCCACACCTGAGCATCCCAAAGGGAACAATGGCTGCTGCTGTTGCTACTGCACCAATCCAGATGTTGATGATGGCACACCTCTCAACTTCCTCATGTAAGCAGCGATCAAAAATTCAGCGGCAGCGCCGACGGAGGGCAGAGGAGGCAATAGAGAGAGGGCTGGGTGTCCCCACGATTCGGGAGGTGGAGGAGCAGTGGGTCCGACGGAGGAGAGAGGATGAGGGCAGATGCGGTGGAGACGAGATGATGTGGCCAGCGGAGGTGGTGGTGGAGGATGCGAAGCGATGGGGAACCGATAGCGAGGGCTACAGATGAGGAAGGCAAGGAGATTGCTGGTGCTTTGGAGAGGCGGCGATGGCTTTTGGGAGGACAAAGGAAGTTAAGAGACCGAGTCACCGCGGATATTTAAAAACCGAGATCTGGAGATTGAGTAGATTTAAAAAAGAAGAGGGATTCAGGGATGTGAAATTTCAAATAGAAGAAGAGAGAAAGTGGTGGAGTAAGAGGAGAAGAATACTTATCGTGGAGCCAAAAATTAGTTCATGGAGCCAAAAAAATTACTTTTAGAGCCAAAATATTTGTACCAATAATTTGGAGGTGCCGCCAAAATATAAACATGTATATCTGAGAGTTACATTATTTTTTATTTTATAAATTTCAAATATTTTATAAATGTTGAATATATTATAAAAAAATTAATTTACTATGAAAATTTCAAAAATAATTCAAATTTTATGCATATTTTAAATTTTATTTTATAATATTACAAAATTTCAAACTATTCACGAATCATTAATTTTAACTTATTTTCATATTTTAAATAATTATTTACGAATCATTACTTTTAAATTATTTTCATATTTTAAATATTAGTCAAATTGTAGGAAGTTCCATTTTTTGTTTCTTCATTTTCCTGTATGGTTGGTAAGAATGAACATTAATTATTTTAATTTATTTCAGAAAATTTTAATTTTTAATTTTTTTAATATATTAAATATAATTATTAATTATAATTGTAAAATATTAAATGCTAAATGTTACTTCTCAATTATTAATATTTCTTATGAATTATTAAATATATTCTTAATTATTGATTATTTATTAATTATTATTAATTGTAGTTTATTAGTTGGAAAATGTAAATTATTTTCTATTATCATTTATAAATTATTATTTATAAATCATTATATAATAAAAATTAATTTAAAATTATTAAACATTATTTACAACTATTATTAGTAAATTATTAAGTTTCAATTATCAAATATTAAGTATATATTATTATTTATACATTATTTTTATAAATTTAACTATTTTATTAAATTTTAAATTTATATAAAAAAATTATTTTTTATTTTTGAATTTTATGACAGTTACAAAATTCGTTTTTGAATTTTATGAATGTATTTTTAAATTTATTTTGGATTGCAAAATAACTAATGCATATCAATTATAATTCTATATTAAATAGTAAATATTAAATATTAGTCTTAATTTTTTACTATTAGTTATTAACTAATTATTAGTTTTTACTACTTAATTATTTAATATTATTTATCAAAATTAGTAATCGATTATTAACTATTAATTTTTTAATGGTAGTTGTTTAATGGTAATTTTTAATTATTGAATATTATTTATTAAGTATCATATATTAAAAACTAATTATTAAGTATCAAATATTAATTATTAAAAGTCATTTATTTAATAGTTTTTATTAATTATTAATTAATTAATATTAATTATTAATTATTAATTATTTTTTGTTATTTGTTTATAGTAATTATTTAATAGTAATTTTAATTATTAAATAATAAATATTAATTATTAAATATTAAACATTAACTATTATTTATTAGCTATTAATTATTAGTAGTTATTATTTAATGTTTATTATTTATTAGTATTCTTTATATTTATTATTATTTATTTAGTATTTAATATTTATTAAAGATTGCTTACTAGTCATTAATTATTAAATAGTAAATATTAAAAGTTGGTCTTAATTACCAATTTTTAATTTTTAATTTTTACTTCTTAATTATTCAATGATAAATGTAATTATTAGTTATTAAATAATCAATATTATTCAATAAATATTATTTATTATTTATTAATACTAATTATTTATATTTATTATTACTTATTAATCATTTGATTCTAATTATTAAATATCAAATATTAATTCTTAATTCTTAATTATTAATTTTAATTATCGTTTATTAATTATTAAATTAGTTAATGGTTATTATTAATTAATAACTAATAATTATTAAATATATTAGTTATCAATTGTTAAATTATCAATTATTAATTTTAATTCGGTGCATTTGCTTTGGTTGTAAGGACAACCGAAGCAAATAACACTATTTACTTCGGTTGTAACTACAACCGAAGTAAATAACACTATTTGTTTCGGTGCATTTGCTTTGGTTGTAAGGACAATCGAAGCAAATGAGATGAAACAATAGGCATATTTTATACTAGTGTTTTAGTTTGGTCATTTTTAGTTATATGTGTAGAGCACTTGTGTTCAGCTACTCATCCATCTTAATTGTATGTGGAAACTATCAATCCAAAGTTGTGGGTCATCTAACCTTACCCCTTCAAAATAAAGAGTGCTTATATTTCTGTATGTATGTTACATGCTTCTAATTTGTCATTCTAAGAGCATCTATAGCTGGAAGCTAACTTTTGGGACGAAGAGTTGAAGAAAAAGCGTGAGGAATTCCTACTTCTCCAACAGCCATATACTTTTTTTTATAGATTTTATCTGTTTATTTTAACAAAAGAAAATAACATAAAATGAGGTTTTGACACCCGTTTATCAAAAAAAAATTGACGTAAAACTATATAAAACGAGGTTTTGAAAACTGGTTAGCCATAAACAGTTTTCAAAAACCCGTTTATAAATCCACGTTAAAAAAAATGAAGGCAAATTTTTAACTTTTTTTTTTCACGTTTAAATTGAGGCTGTTGTAGCAAGAAAATGAAAGAAATCGAGAATAAACAGCATTTTCAAATGGATTCCTCCTGGTAGAGATGCTCTAAAGTTTCATACTTGTGTTGTTAATACATGTGAACATGGTTGTATGGTGGTAGGATTTCGGTTTCGGTTTCACTGTTGCATCGAGGTGAGGTATAATGTGATACTGACTGTGTGTTTATGGCTTCTTGCTTAAATAGGAGCTTCTTTGTAAATGGTATTAAAAATTTGACATGCCCTATTTCTCTTACGTACAAACACATTCATTTCTTTTATGAATTAACTACTAATTTTTTCTTTCATACTATCGCAACTGTGGGCACATGCATTGTACGAGCTTCCGTACACCATGTATTATGATAGCCGCCCATTGATGTCTGCCTTCAGTTGTAACCTCTCTTTGTCATTTTTTGAAGTTGAACCTTTCTTATTCTCATTGTATACACATATTTTTTGAGATTTTTACACCATTTTTTATACATAAAGCCTTTTGTTGGTTAGTAGAGTACACTTATAAGTTACAACATGATCGACGGTAATTTTAAAAATTATTGCAAATGAGGATTGCAGTGCATTGTAATCGAAAATTAAGGGTTCGTTTGGTTTCGTTTTGAGTTTTGTGTTTTGTGTTTTCAACCCACACTACAACATACAAGAAAATGGAGGAAATTTTTTACAATTCTTAGTCATTGCGACGATGGACGGAAAATGAAGGAGATGAATTGTTTTCCGTCCTTTTGTTATGTCTCAAAACACGAAAAATCAAATAAACTTGTTTTTTATTTTTTATGTTAATTTCATTTTTCGAAATTGTGTGTTTTCCAACAATACATAAGAAATGCGCATTTTTGTTTAGACGAAAACGAAAAACTAAAAACAGCAAGCCAAACGGGACCTAAGGGTCTGATTGGTTTCATTTTGTATTTTTTGTTTTGTGTATTTAAAATTTTAAGTTATTACGACGACGATGAAGAAACGATGGAGGAGACGGAGAGCAGCGGGGGATGAATTGTTTTTCATTCTTTTGTTAATTCTTAAAACACGAGAACAAAATTGCGCAATTCTTATGTATTGTTGGAAAACAAACAATTTTGAAAAACAAAGTTAGGATAGAAATAGAAAACTATTTATTTATCAAATTGTTTGTTTTCAAAAAATAATTGGATCGTGTGCGCGTTTTTAGACCAAAACACAAAATTGAAAATGACAAATAAAATATGGTCTAAATTTTTTCCAAGGATTATGGAAATAGAATAAAACTCGTGGGTTTATTTAAGAAATTAGTGGTTTGCGTAAGGTTTATCTGAATTTAAACAAGGAATAAGACCAATAGAAGAGGCTTTGAGTCTATTTCACTAGCTTTACATTTCTTGGGTTCTGTAATTTAAAAACGTTATTTAAATACAAACTAATCGCTCGTGCTGTAAAACAAGAATACAAACGGTTCAACCAGGTTTTTTTTTTCTTTCTCAAGTTTCTATTAGTTTAATTTTGCAATTGTGACACATCAAATATAATTGTTTCTTGTTTTCTGTTTTCTGGTCCAAGTTACGTAAAAAATATCAACCATTTATAACAATAAATTTTATAAATCGATGGAGTTCATCATATTCGATAAATGGTTAGTGATACCAAATGATCGGTTGAGATCTTTGTGGCATACGGGTACAGAGACAAAGGGCGGAAAGATGAAGTGAACCTTGTTCGTATTGGATCATTTTTCATCATTGGATTGTCTTTTTAATCGAACCTCAGTTTGTTCAATAAGCTGATCAGGAAATGGATCAGGATTTTCTTCCATATTTCTAGTCTCGTGTTGATTCATTTTTCAACCATATTGTAAATCCTTGGGCTTCATAATAGAAAAGTTTTAGTGTTGTGAGAATCTTCCAATGCCTGACTCCTCTAACACCAGGTTTAATTCCCAATATTTATTATATCAGTTGCTTAATTACCTCTATTTGTACACGTCTCTGAAGGAGAGCTTGCAACTCTTTAGTCAACTGGACAATAGTTGATCTCCAGACTAATCTGCTTCTTTCCAAACCTTATATTATTCCTGTATTCTCACTTATGCTATTCAAATATATGAGTTTTTGAAACTGATCCTCATAGCTAGCTACAATTACACACCTCAAAAAGCATTTGAAAGCTAAGGTCAAAGCTAATCCTAATCAATTTGTACTTTTTCGTGCTGCTATGAAGGAATCTCAGTGTACGAAGGAGCAATGTTTGAAACTTGTAACTGACTTTAAATCCTACTCAAATGATAAATTTTATTTCTAATACTTGTTCTCTAAGTATTTTTACTAATAATATAATTCACCGTTGCTTCCCACAAAGTTCTATTTTTTTTTTTCAAACTGAAATTGCTGTTCACCCTGACTATGCATGTATTTTCCACCCTGTGGTCTTTATTCTTCAGAATGTCAAGTATTTTTAGTTTTATTTTCTTTAAGACATAAATATTTATTCTTCATCTCGAACAAGAAGTACTTGAAATTTAGTATTTCCCATTAGATGTACCGATTTCTGAACCGTTCTGATAAGTTCAACTAAAATAATGCTACAACCACCCATTGCTTGAAATTGTATCAGCTTACATATTGTGGTTTTGTTTTTTGATTTTATCAGTTGAAACGGTAAATATATAATTGAGAATAAATTTAAAATACAAGAAAATATTAGCCTGAATTTGTGGTGTGATGTACTAACCGTGTAATAATTTCGTTGTTTAGATATAAATTAGTGTAAACTTTTTAGCTAACACTATTACATTTAGTGCTTCCACATGAACCAGCGCTGTTCATGTTTTCATCGTCTATCCACAAATTTGTGTGTGATCTTCACGATCATATCTGCTTTCACATGGGCTAGTGCTGCTTATCTATTCCATACTGCACCATAGAGAGAGGAGGAGCCCGGCTTTTTTTTATTTTTTTTTAAATATTTTTTATTTTATTTTTTTTTTATTTTTTTTGGGGTTTTTGGTGGGTTGGGGTGGGGGAAGGGGGGTGGTGGTGTGTGGTCGTGTTTGGGTATTGTGATTAATTTTGGATCATTCAGTACTATGCACATACGAATAAGCTCAAATATATTTGATTATTTTCTTTTAGTTAAAAGATCTTTGGACATATTTGATATATCCAACTGCATGTAAAACTACATTAAACCATTTGAGCAAAATGTGAACATTTTGTTGGTTTGATTAGTCCAATGAAAATTGCTAAACTAAACTCAAATCAATAAAAATAAAACAAGATAAGGGTCATAGGTCTCTGTTTTTTATGTTGTTATACAAAAAGTCCATGCAGAAATGAATTTGTAAATTTGGTCTCTATTTTTCAAAAATAAAAACTTTTCTAATTTTGAAATATTTTTCGAAATTTTCGAAATATTCTAAAATTTGAAAATTTTGAAAAACGCAATTTAACTTGCGCTTTCTATCAGGAAAACGCAAGCTAGTTTGCGCTTTCTAATTTTAAAATTTTTGAAAAGTGTAAGGTAACTTGCGCTTTCTAATTTTGAAATTTTTTTGATAATTTTAAAAATTTTGAAATTTTTGAAAAGCGCAAGGTAACTTGTGCTTTCTATCAGGAAACGCAAGCTGGTTTGTGCTTTCTGATTTTGAAAATTTAAAAAGCGCAAGCTAACTTGCGTTTTCTGATTAGAAAAAACAGGGACTAAATTTACATACTTATTTCTACAGAGACTTTTCTTGTAACACCATCAGAAATAGGGACCTTTCGTGCAAAGCCCCAAAATAAAAATCAAACGAAACTACAAATTTAACCGAACTACAAATATTTCGCATTTTTTTTGAAATAGTCGTTGTACTGTAACATAAAACATGAATATATTATTAAATTATTTTTATTTAGTGTTCTTATAGTAATAGTAATTTTAACATATGTATGATAAATTAATAAAATTAGTTTATGACAAAAACAATCTCATAAAAACATCAGAAGTTTTGACAATATAAGAAAAGTGTGGTTAAACCAATAACTAATGTAAAAGAAATAAAATAACAACGGTCGATTATTAACCAATCTAGTTTTAAAAACAAAACAAACCAAAACTAATCGAAATAAACTGGTTTGTTTGATTTGATTGATTTATTTATTTGGTGTTTACCAAATATGTGTTGTGCTTCGGCACTCCAACGCGTTCTCATTAACGCTTGCTTCATTGATCCGTAACGGCGTCATCTTATTGAAGCTTCTGATGTGTCAGCGTCTCGATTGAACGTCCTTCCATCGCGCCTTCCGGAACGGGCACATACGTTATATTGACAACACTTGCTTGTAACAAAAGGACATTTCGATGTTACGTGCCACTAATCTCACATATATATCACGTTATGTCCATATTTTTTGCGATGTGAGATTTAACGTTCAACCCACGCACTCTCAAATGCGAGCCACATCTAACAATTATCCACCTTGGCGAGCATTTACTCTAACCTTCATTTGGAACATACTGAAGAAGCTCTGTAGTTGGTCATGCTGCTTCCACTTTTTTACGCAGTTGGTGAGGCTGTGTTGCCAAATCTCCACCTTAAGACAAGTACTTATGCTAAAGCAATCTTGGAGCATCAACGACGCAGGAGAGCAAGCTGCGTATTTAGCAGTGATGTTAGGCTGCTTACGTATCTCCAAGCCTGATTTGTTAGGTGTGGCTCGCATTTGAGCACATCACAAAAAATATAGCGCATAATGTGGTATATATGTGAAATTGGTGGTAAGTTACATTTGAAAATTCCTTTTATTATAAGCAAGTATTGCCAAGACCAAGTATGTACCCTTTTTGGGAGGCGATAGAGGGATATTCAATCAGAACATTGGCACATCAGAAGCTTCATTAAAATGGCGTCGTTACGGATCAGTGAAGCACGCGTTCATGGAGACGCGTTGGAGTGCCAAAATACAACATGGTATCGGAGTCTATGGTTCAAGAGATTATTATACGATGCGAGAGTGACCGAAGCAGGGACTGTTTGAGGTTTGGAGATATGAAAATAGCTTGACCCTACTACTAGATACGCAGCCTGCTTTCCTACGTTGAGAACTGATGCTCCAAGATGGCTTGAGTGGATAGTACTCGCCTTAAGGTGGAGATTTGGTAACACAACGTTGCCCAACTACGTAAGAAGTGAGAAAAAAAAGCAGTATGATCCCATTGCGGAACTTCTTCAGTATGCTCCAAATGAAGGTTAGAGAAAATGTTTGTCAAGGTGGAGAATTGTTAGGTGTGGCTCGCATTTCAAAGTGCGTGGTTTGAACGATAAGTCTTATATCGTAAGAAATATGGCGCATAACGTGTTATATATGTAGGATGGATGACACATAATATTTGAAATTCCTTCTGTTACCATGTATGTGTCCGTTCTAAAAGATAATGAAGGGATGTTCAATCGAGATGCTGACACATTGAAAGCTTCATTAAAATGGCGCCGTTACGGATCAGTGAAGCGCGCGTTCATTGGACGTGTTGGAGTCCTCAAACAGAACAATATGGCCGACCCGTAGTTTTGGGGGATAAAACTTACATGCGTTGCATATCTTATTGCAAATGCACTTCGAATTTACCGCATATTTTAATATGTACAGGTTATACCAAAAAAATTCGAACATTACAGATGTCAATCATAGTGCCTATATTTAAAGTATTTTTTTAACCAACAAATAAGTCTACGTCTGTCCATTTAAAGTCATGCTAGCAGTGGAAGTTGATTTTTGACAAACTTGTCATTGAAAATAGTTCTATTCAATAAAAGAAGAATTTGATTTCTATATCTAATTTCAGTCAAATGGGTTAATTAAGATTTTCAAATAGCAAATTATAAATGGTGAACTATGTAAATCTAACTCCAAAAAACCATTAATTAACGTCACATCTAACGATGAACACTCAAGGGTTCAAACCAAACAAACTAACCGAAACATATAAGTTTGATCGGCTCGAATTGATTTTATTTGCTAATTGGTTGGATTTAGTTTTATTTTTATATTTATTTGATTTTTTTACGGTTCTGATATCTAGTGTTTAAAAACCAAATTGATCAATTAAACTTGAATACAAAATACAAATCATTTAAAGAAACATAATTATTAATATCAAAATTATTATTTACATTACTATTGTGTTATAGATTTTATTTTTCTATCCATTCATATTTTAGAGGAGCTTGTTTCTGAAAATATAGCTTCATCGTATTTTTATGGACTCGATTAATGTTTTTCGATCTTGTATCATGTTAACAACTCGATCGATCTTGTTTAGTGACAAACCAATTAAATAAACTAAACCAAGCCAATTATATTTTGTTCGATTGGTTTAACTTTTGAAAAACATTGATTTGGTTCGGTTTTGGTTTTTTAAACGGTTATTTTGATTTTAATATTTTCTAAGGGTTTAAAACCAAACCAAACATGTGCTCTCTTCACGGATGAAAATTTTTATTTTATTAAACACGGTCGAATTAGAGAGAATTAATGCAAAATGACAAACTTTAAAAAAAATTAAGCTGAAGAACACCAAGTTTCATTTTAGGTCGAAGGACAAATGCTAGTTATATTTAGAATTATATTCTACTTTTGCGCTACCAAATGCTAGTTATATCTAGTATTATATTCAGTTTTACGCTATACAAAATGCTATTATAATTAGAAATTGTCTTTCAGTCTAAAAAACAAACTTATTATCTTTCAGCTTATCAAATCTACTCTACTATGACGTAGAAGATCAATTTAGTAGCAAAGTTTGAATATATCATCCGATTTCCATTGTAAAAAGCTAGTGACGGTGGAATTGAAATTAGCGTCCATTTCAAATTATGTTATATGGTTAAAACTTTGTAAGTTATTTTCAGTTCTGCAATAAGTTATTTGATTTGTATCCTAAGTTGTATGTTATTATTATTACTGCTGCTCACTTCTACAATAAGTTGTTTGATTTGTATCCTAAGTTGTATATCTTTATTGCTGCTGCTGCTGGCAGTAAATAAGTTCAAAAAAACTAGGTTAGCATGTAAAATATTACAAGTATGACAGTACAGAGTAATAAAATGTGCTATAGTAATTTTCCACTGTCAACTGTGAGAACACATCACATTGCAATAACATGCATCATATTGATTCTCCATTCTCAATCATGATAGCATATGCTGCTAATATAGGCACCGATCCGAAAATCTTCAAGTCGAACTCATCCATGTTGAATATGCTAGTAAATGACTTTTGTTTGATAATAATAAAAACACACACACATATATATATATACATACATACATATATATATATATATATATATATATGTATATGTATACATACATAGATATATATATATATACATATACATATACACACACATATATATACATTTAAATGTATTTGTTAATGTAATATTTTATTTTCACATAATTAAATAAATATTTGTTGAATAAAATAAATAACACAGAATTTAAATTCAAACAAATATTTTGTACAATTTTGAATGGTACAAATTTGAGCTCTCGCTATATATATACAATTTTCAATTACAATACAAATTTGACTGCATCACAATTTTCAATTTACATTTTCACCTCACTACATATATCTCATTCACTCGTTTTTATCTTCAACTTTATTTCAGATTAAATCCAGCATCTGAATTATCTGTAAAGAAAACACTGACGCAGTAAAATTGAAAAAAAAATTGCAGTGCAAAATAAAATGTATTTTAAAAATATTATTTGCCTCGGTTATTTGGGTTGTTCGTCATAATTTAATTTTGAATTCATCAAACACGAACAACCTGTGACATGCACAGTGTATCACTGTACATGCCACAAGGCTGTGCACACCGATATACACTTGATAAAATTACAGGGACAGGTGAGCACAAGGTCAAACCCAATCAAAAGTCGGGTTCAACTCAAGTGAAATACAAATAAAGTCACGATACGAGCACAAGGTCAGACCCGAGCTATAGACTGGATTCAACTCAGGTGCACTACAAAACATCACCAAATGGTCGAGTACAAGTTCAAACAGTAAATGCTTCGACCAGACTTATATATGAATGACCAGAACAACCAGGTGAAGGCTCAAGGTGAAACATTGCACAGTAACAAACCACAATGCAACTCATCACAAATACACAAAGGCATAAAATGAGCAAAGCTTCAAAAGCATTTCAGTGCAGACAGCACAATCAAAGACAAATACAAAATGTATGTATACACATATATGCAAGCAAAGCTACTACATAGTGCAGCCTCAACATGAAGTTCAACAACAAAGCATACAGAATCAATTACAAGACCAACAGAGACTTCAAGCATGCACATGTATATCGATGAAGCACCACAAACAGTCAACATGTACAAAGTACAGATTTCAAGTCTAACATTTCAGATTACATGATGAACAAATATGCAATTGAAGATAATAAGTGCACCAACATATACAACATACATATATGCATTGCATAACATATCAGACTGCGACATTGATGCCAGAAATTCACCAGTGACAATGCAGGATACAGTGATGCAATATATATATATATATATATATATATATATATATATATATATGCATAAGGACATGTACCAAAACAACACATACATATACATATGCATCAGGTCGCAAATATCACACATAATTTCAAGCATCAGGTCGAAACCAACAGTAAAATTCACATGAAGCTATAGGTGATTGAACGAAGTCAAAGTCAAAGTTTCAAATTGAACAATGTAATGCCGAAGTCAATTTTTTCTCACAGTAGATAATATGATGAAAACGAACAAACCAAGTCAAAGACAACTGCAGTTCAAATCATGGAATAGCAGTTTCAAATCAAGTCAGTGTCGAAATCAAAACAATATCAACTGGTCGAAGTCAACAAGCACAAAGAAAGAAACCAAAGATGCTAGAAAATCAAGCCGTGGTAGCCAAGGAATCAAACAATTCGAAACCAAAGCCGTGTTAATCAAGTAAACATCAAAATATACAAATTGAACAAGTCAAGATTAATCATCAACAATCAAGTTAAATCGAACGGCCAAGCATATTAATTGACGAATTCAAACCAGATGTATACGAACGAAGAAATAGGAATTTGAATCCTATATAAACGATTAACATCATCGGCCTAAATCAATCGAGTTCAAGCAAATCAACCAAAAAAGTAAAAAGGAAATTACATACCGAAATCATATCGAACTCGATGAAATTGAATCAGCCGTGTGCAAATCGAAGAACTGATCAATTGACGAAGCAATCGACTCTAAACAATTATTCGATTGATCAACTTGTATAGGCAGTATTCAATTTCCAAAGCCCTAATTTTATCAAGAGGAACAAACGAGCAGAAGAACGCAGCCATTCTTTTAGCGCAAAGGATACAAGACCAGGCCGAAGAAATAAAGAGATAAAGGGATATTTTTTTTTACTATATTTTGGGTCGTCCTTTATAATTGTGCTTTAATTTTTAAATTAGGGTTTTGTTTTTTAAATTTTTTTTAAATTTGTATTTTCTCTTTTAAACTATTGTAAAGTCTAGTCGTGTGACTAGGGGACGAACTACGGTGGTGTAGTTCGAGAATTCGCAACTCAGTAGCTGAGTTGTGGCAGGGTTTTGAGCGAAGAGTTAGGTTAGTCGATAGCGGGTGTCGCGAGTTTACGTGTGTAAGCGTCTGACTAATTAATTTCTAGTAGAAAACTTAGGAGCAGCACGTATGCAGAGTTTTGCCGAAGCTGGATAAATCTGTGTTGTTCTATTTCTGCTTTTTATTCTGCTATTATCTGTGCTGCTATTATTCTGCTATATCCGTGTTGAAATTATTTTATATACTTCCGCATTAAATTTTTATAATTAATAGTATCACCCTATTCACCCACCCTCTAGGGTGAAATCGATCCTACAATCCAAACACACAATGTTCCACATGCAGCATTTGAACCTTTGGAGCAAATGGTGGAAAACAGAGAAAGCTTTGTGCCGTTTTTCCAAACCAGCTCTTTTCCTTTTTCTTCCCCTTCTTATTTGTTCATCCAACCCCTTTCCACCTCCACACCTACACATCCGGAACTTCATCATTTTCTATACCGCAACCCGATAATCATTTCAGGCATATCTTTACGTTTTCATATTTATTTTATTCGGATCTATGACATATATTTTTCTACGAATTTTTTGCTATAGCTTATAATTTTTAATTTTTAACATGTTGTATGGATCTTCTGCTTGTGCTTCCATTCAGCCAAATGCTTTATCGATGTCTGAAAGGCTTGCAATTTTCATAGACTTGTGCATCGTATTTTTATCGAAAAGAAGGAATTATGTCAGCTCGTTTTATATGTCAACGAAAAACGCATTTAACGATATATTTAATATGCTCCCAGACACAAATAAAGAACAATTAGAACAACCTAAAGCGTTCTTAGATTGGCGGGGACAAATTACTACAGCTAGAAAGAGAGATCTGGAATTTGAAGAATGACTGCATGGACGGTCCCGGGGAGTGGTGGAATACCACCACAAGAAGATTCAAGAGATTCATAAAAGAGTCCGTTTTCAAATTCAGAATGTTGGATCGGCCTTTTGAAGACCGCATAGAAAAGGGAACTTGTAGATATCAAATACCTCATAACCTATCCGCTCAACCTTTTACTGCGGACGATTATTATTCTGATTGGGTAGCTCGTAACACTCCAGTTACTCCGTCGTCTAGACGTGGTAGGCATACCAAACAAAGCAGCTGGAACATGCAAGACACTGAAAGGTCGATCGTTGTAAAGGTCGTTTCAACAATGCCGTACAACGTTGTTATGATTTACTATCTTTTATTCTATCTATTCAATGGTAGAAGCTTATGTTAATTTTCCGCAACGAATTAACAAACTTGGATATTGTGTAAAAATTGAGTGATGGAAAAGTAGAAGGATTTATAATGCAAGAGTTGGATTTGTTACATGGTCATCCTCACTGGTTTTAGTTTATCTTTTGAATGTATTTGAATTTCAAAATGTATTAATTTATTTTAATAAAATCGATCAATTTATTTATTATTATATGCAATTATTAAATGAATATCACATAATAAAAATAATTAATTAATTAACTATAAATCAATTAAATCAAAAACCACATTTAAACATTTCGATCAAATACTCCTATTGCATTGTCAAACACGTCTCTCTTTCAACCAATTGTATATCCACAACGTGTGCATATTTATTGAGTGCAACAGTAGATTGATATCAGTTTTCCACTGTGAACACTGTACATGTTACTAATATGCATTATGCGCTAATTTGGTTAGTGCAACACGATTTTGTTGTGTTTTTTAAATTGAAATGATCACCGATTGTCTTTCACCAGTTTTGCTCCATATATGATTTCATATACATGATCTCTGTTTTTATCTCCATCACGTCGTCTTTACAGTCAAATATCGATAAACTTATTATTCTTTATAACAATCGTTGAATATGTGGTTTATGATACTTTGATCCTGCAATTTTGTGTATGATAGTTAAAAAAAGGGTATAATCAAATATTTTAGTTATATTAACTTTTTTTTGTCATCGCACAAAATTCTAGGTAATTAAGCTACATAAATTTGATACAATATGCGAATGAATGTAGGAAAATTTTCATTCATGGGTGTGATAATATTAAGTTTTGTCCAGGATACAAATAATATATTTGTATATAAGTAGTATTTCTACCACTTAGTTGTTAATTGTTTTATACTGTATATTATCTTTGATATGGTTGTACAGGTCTTAATTAAGTTAAAGCAATTTACACCAAACGCTTTTTCACAAATCTTAACCGAAAATTCAACGGACAAACCCAAGCATTTTTTTAGTTTGAAGAACTGCTTTAGTTATTTAAAAAGGAAAATACTTATTCAACCAGTGGAAATATAACCGGATGTGAGCTGGAGACATCGTGATTATAGCATATTGTTAACATAAACAACAGCATTTTCAAAAGTTTATACAAGATATAAAGAGTAGAGGATACTCTTCGACTAATAGTTAATTTAGCATCTTGACCACAAAATTAGAGAACATCCCTGATAAATGAAGATCAGCATATCAACTTTCATTCGGTTCTGTTTGCACTTGCAGGATTCTTGTTGGATTCCTGGTCCGATCTTATGACATAAACCTATGTAAATGATCGGCACAAGCATTGTAAGCCAAAAGAAGAACAGAACAAGCATAGCATCATAAATATGTTTACACGAATTTTATATTGACAAATGCAATACTATGAAGAAGAAAAACTGAACAAACCTTAAATTCTGCTGGCTTGGTTAATTCAAAAACTAATACATCGCCAACTTTTAGTTTATGTGCTTCAGAAAATTGCCTCCATCCACGGGTAAAGCAGAATTTATATCCGTTATATCTGGTTTCAAATTCTGAACGACTCTCCGATTTTAATGTAACATCAGTGTGGTTATAAGCTGGTAGATTTGCTTTGCAGAATTGCACTGGAATACCCTAGTGGAATCAACATTCACAGTTGGTCTAATTCAAAATTTCAGAATGCATTGATGTATACGTGTATATGTATGCATGTATGTGTATGAATATATTTTGTCAACTTACAAGTTTGAAGCAGCCAGATACATTTGAGGGAAACATGATCTTTGTGAATGAGGGCTTATCAGACTTCATCAATTCTGCTTGAAGCAACTCTGCTCGCTCCACAGGAGTGAGAATTCTATTAGAAGAGGAGTTTAGTCCATTACTTTGATCATATATGTCCCTGTCAAAAGTATGTACCATTACAATATACCATAATGTAGCAAAACTGAACTTAGAAAAAAGCCTCTATCAGCTTTTCAGCTTTAAAGTCTGGCACATCCCCATACATCTGTATCATCTGTGGTACGGGTAACTGAAGCTATGTGAGTGCAAACTGCAAACACACCTTTAATTTATTCTCATTTTCAACAAGAGCTTCTGAATTTCCCACCGATACAAAAACCCATATTCAACTTGGAACAATCTCTAATAACGAAATGGGTCGAAATTACAAAATATCTGAAGTATCTAGACATTATTATCCGAAAACTGATATTAACATTTCTGTTGATACTTATCCTTTCTTTTTTCGTAAATAACAAGCAAGCATTGATACAAAAACAATCAAGGACATAAATTAAGTTGCGCTTTATATTCAAATCAAAAACCTGCATGTAACAAATATATTTACCTTCCTCTTTTTGTAGTTTTGACTTGCATTCTTTCGTCAGTTATCGCATCAACGTCTACTTTTCTTTTCTTCGATGATCCGGCCACAGCTTCAAAATCATTTTTTTGACTCTGATTTTGTTTCATTTTCTCTTTTTCTTTCAAAACATCAAATTTCTTCTTCCATGCATGAAGTTCATCGGTTTCCCTTCTATTACAGCATTCAAGCTCAAAATTTATTGTTCTAAGTGCAAATATTTTCTCTGAAAATTCCCTTTCACCATCTCGAATTTTCCCAAACAAACTGGCTATCAACTCTTGATCGTTCAGTGCTCTACCTGTAAACACCTTTATTTCATCCTTCAATCTACCGATATTGTCCTTAAGACTGATGATTTCTCTTTCATACTTTTGGATTTCTTGACAAGATACTAGCTTTGAGATTTTTACTTCTGATTTCAGAGTTTCAAGTTTTTGTTTGTCTTGTATCAATTTGAGATTGAGTTGTTCGATTTCTCGTTTAAGGCTTGAGATCATTCTTTCTTTGTCAATGTTTATCTCAGGAAATGTTTCCATTACCGAAAGCTTCTTTACTAATTTTATGTTTATCCTTCTGATCAAGGATACTTTCTCTGCCGTCTGTCTTTGCTAGTTTCAAACAAAGAAATGAGATTGACAAATGCTCTACATGTCAGAATTCGTCACGTCTTTTACTGAACGAACAGACATGTCTTTTCGTTATTAAATCTTTTGCTGAATTTTATCCAAAAAAAAAAAAGAGAGTGTCTTAATTTTATCTAGCATGCACGGTACTGTACTATTGAACGACAGTATATGACCGTTCGAAAGATTGTTCGGTTTTTTCAAAACAATACATACAATCGGCAGTAGAAGGCCATTCGGCAGTATAAATTTGAAAAATGTCAAGCTAGGTTCGACAGTAGAAGACCGTTCGGCAGTAGAAGGTCATTCGACAGTATGAAGTTGTTTGCTGAATGGGTAGTATAAAAATAATTGGTGGGTATTTTGAAGTGTGTAATCGTATAGTGCTGGGTAAAATGGAGAATGGATAAAAAGAAGCTCATAGCGTGGTGCGTTTAGCACTGCACAAATTTTAAGCTCTTGGTATCCGGGGATATCTGACCGTTGATTCAAATCCCGCACGATTGTTATCCAATAAATGGCTTTTAAAAACCCTATTACATTTTAAACAGTTTTCAAAAACCCTTTTTCAGTTAAAACTATTTATAGTTTTTCCAAAAAATAAAAATAAAAGATTAACTCATCTCACTCCCCTGATGAAGAAGTGGGAGGAATTCACGTTTTTAAATTGCTTTCTTACACCCATTTTCCCTCCATGTTATAAATGCCTTAAGACCATTCCTACTGAGTAGGAAATGCCAAGTTAATGGACCCAAAAA
Source organism: Allium fistulosum (assembly GCA_030737815.1). NCBI lineage: Eukaryota > Viridiplantae > Streptophyta > Magnoliopsida > Asparagales > Amaryllidaceae > Allium > Allium fistulosum. The sequence goes on along the minus strand of CM060901.1, from coordinate 1,076,010,082 downwards.
GTCAACGAGGCCTAAAAGCAATGGTAGGGAATTCACCAAAATGATTTGAACCACTAAATAATAAATTTGCCCCTTAAAATCCGCCGTTGAACACAGATTCACAGCTCCTGCATCAAAAAAATTTGGGTCCAATAGCATGAATATACTATTTTTTGTTATTTATTTAAAACAAGAAATTATGGTAACCCTTTTCAAAAACTATTTTCACGAACCACTTCTGTCAAAGTTTCTATCGAAAATATGCATTTTAAACTGTATATATATGCATCTAGAACTGCAAATATAGACGGTTTAAAATATATGTGCAGTTTCGATTGTAAATATATGCACTCCGGCTACAAATATATATATGTAGTTTGAAATGCACATTTTCATCGGAAAATTTGACAGGGGTGTTTCGTGAAAAAAAAATTGAAAGGGAGGAAGCAAATTTTAAAGCTTTTGAACGGTGCTTGAACACTTTTTAAAACCAGCTTAAATTTTTTTATTTAATATCTGTTAAAAATTAAAGCATCCTGTACCTAATGTATACAAAAAGACGTATTTAAGTTTTTTTTCCAATTCCTAACAATACCTAAAGGCTTCAATTATATTGTTTTTTTTCAATTAACATCGTTTATTTTAATCGCAATATACACATTTTATTCATACCTCGAAATTAAATTAAAACAACTAAATCAATCTAACTCGTCTTCAAAAGAAACAAAATACACATAGTTGTAGTGAAACACAGATTGTAAACCATAAGCATTAACCTCAAAACAGAGGCAATCCAGTTCCTTGGATTGTCTGGCGTTGAGAAGGTCGGCTAAAACTGCTTACTTTCTCAATCAAAACCATAGTCGGCAATTCATAATTTTCGTTTTAAAATTTTGAAACCCAATTTTTTATACTATGAAACTGAAAGTTTACATCATAAAATTACAATTTTCTTTTAATGATATGAGTAATTAAATTAGTTCGAGGTAGTATTGTTAGAAGTGTGTAGCGATCCTTCATTCATTCCTTAACCTTGGTTTTGAAAATGTGAATGAAAGATCGTCACATAACCTAAACCGATCAATTGATCTTGTGAAATGAACCTACTTGCAATAATTCACATATTATATGGCAAAATAAATAGAAATCATGCTACCACGTTGCTACTAAATACACATTGGGAAATAACAACATAATAAAACGTAATGCTACCAATAAGAATTTCGTACTCAGGATTGCCTCTTGAATTCCACACATCGCTTGCACCAAACATGTTTAATTGCAAGTAACTTTCCAAGATACTCAATCAACTAGAGAGTACATAGAGGAAAAGTAAACTGGTTGTTGTGAATTACTTATGTGCTCAATATCACAAGTATAAGGTGTAAATATGTGCAACCAAGCACTTCATCATTTAGTATACCAAAACATACCAGCTCGCATACCGACCTCATAAGGCGCCTTATTACGGATCTTGCTTACTAACCTACAATAAACAAAGTACACCCTACAATATGCTTGGACCAAATTATGCCCTTCATCCTCACATAACATGACACATGCCTACTGGAGTACATCCTCAAATCTCGGCATCACTCGACTTGTGCACATACTTAGTTCATTAGACAACACCACCAAACTTGAGCCTCGATTGTATATATAGTGCAACAACTCGTTCTTCGTAATAACCTGAATTAGTATCTAATGACAACGTCTGACTTTCCGATTGCTCAAAAGACAATTTGTTAGGATTAAATTAAAACAAAACAACATAACTAAGGCATATCGATAGAATCTCATAGCGAAATGATAACATATAATATACTGAATATACATGAATAGAACATGATAAACAATATATAAGAGAGTGCACTAGCGGAAGCAATTGATAAATAAATATCAATACATAAAGTCAAAATACATCAACTTCCTACATACAGAGTTCTGAATATAATATCTAATACAACAAATCTCATATATAAAATAACATGTACATACCTCACTACGTGAGCCTCTTTCCTTTTTCTTGAGCAGTAGGCCTGCTAATGCCTGATAATGCTTATAAGACATAAGTCATCGTCACTTGCCTACCCCACTAAAGTGTAGGACGATTCTTTTTCAAGTGACCAAGCTAACCATAATCGAAGCACTTATGCTTCACCTTAGCTACATGACGTTCCGTAGCGAAATGCCCCTTTATGCCATAGGAATGGCACACTGTATTAGCTCTTTTCTTTGCATAAGCTTAATATTTCCTTGTATCTTGGCCCTTGCACTTCAGTTGGAACTTCGGTCTGCTTTTAACCTTCGCTACCTCCATTGGTACCTTGCGGGTGCTCTTATGTAGAAGAGCCATCTCCACGAGGCTTTAAAAAGTGGCCCCAGTTGGGATATGACTAAGCAATGAATTTTTAACAGATGCATCAAGACCCTTGGCAAAATTTTTTGCCTTCTTCAGTATAGTACTGATCATCTCATTCTTGATTTTAGCCAAAAGATTAAATTGGCTAATATATTCCCTCACTAACAAGCTACCCAACTGCAAATGGATGAAACGCTCAAGCTGCACGCCGTTCTCGATCTTAGGAATAAATCAAGACTCAAAGCAAATTCTAAATTCAATCCAAGTCATGGCTTTCTCATCAACCTCCTCTACCACCATATCCCACCAAGCTAAAGCCTCATGCTCAAGATGCTAGGAAACAATCCCCCACATGAGAACATTCTCTATGTCCATATTGGCGAAAGCCTTCTCACATGAACATGTCCAAGCCTATGTCTCGGCTATAGTCTTAGAGCTCAGATATGGCTTCCTGCCAAGGCTAAGGAAATCCTAACGTAACTTCGGAAAGTCTAAAGTTGGTGGAGCAAGAAATACTAGTGTCCCAGGGGCTACACCACCTCCAACACCTATTGCGACTGTTGGAATGTTCTCGGGCGATGGAACATCCCATGTGGTAACATCTCTGAACCAATTAGGCATCTCAGACTGCCTATTTGCAGTCGCTCGGGTACCTTGTCTGCTCATACGGATAGCCTTAAATGAAGATATCTTAGTAACTAGTGATATGAACAAATCAAAGTTTAGAAGACAAGTGGTGTATGTAGTATTATATAGTAGAAAATACTAGTACGCTCTCTTAACGTATCTCCTTCTACCAGGTTGCTTAACTCAAATTGGTCTAGTTGGTCCTGAGTGTTGATTCTAAGCTTTAATACCAAATGTAATACCCTGCTTTTTGTAATACCCTGAATCAATGTCGAATGATAACATCTGACTCTCGAATACCACAAATGACAGTCCGTTGAGATAAAATTAAAACAAAACATCAAAAACAAGGCATATCGATAGAATCTCATAGCGAAATGATAACATATAATATACTGAATACACATGAACAGAATATGAAAATATACAAGAGCTACACTAGCAGAAGTAATTGATAAATAAATACTTATACATAAAGTCTGAATACATCAACTCCCTACATACCAAGTTTTGAATATAATATCTGATACAACAAGTCTCATATATAAAATAACATGTCTGTCATGTACTACTACAATATCAAATATGCATGTCTAAAATAAGGGCATAACGCCTCCAAAATGCTCTAACTGTCTTGTAAGCATATCATAAAAGCAACTGACTCTCAAACCATTCAATCGAGTATCTGAAAGTTGTCATGCCATAAATAGACAAAGACAAAATGCGGGTTAGACTTAAAGTCTAGTATGAGGGGAACTAACTCAGAATATTGTATATGAAATCCATATGTACATAAGTGACTATAGTAATGGTAAGGGCATATTATTAATGGCATATCTCTATTTAACATTCAAAACATGGCATAATATTTTGCAAAATAGGTTCGGATCTTATTTAGAAACCGAAAATAACAAATACGAGATGTAATCTATTATTCATCTTAGCTTGTGATTAAGGAGTTTTAGATTTGCTCTTGGATTAATTTGATTAAGCTTCCTTCTTTTGATTCTTGCTTATCTTCCTCTTAATTTCTCCTAATGGTGGCCGGCCTTTCTCAAATTAAATTTTTGTTTATGAACGTGGAAATGAAAGTGGCACGAGGGTTTAAGGTATAAGAATATAACCTATTCCTATTTTGTCCTTATCCTATTACTTCTTTCTTATTTCATTTAAATTCCTTTTGTTCATTAATTAATTAGGCACGGCTACCCTCTAATTATACAAATATCAATCCCTTAACCATTTACATTATTTCATTTAATTTATCTAATTAAATGTTCCGAATAATATTAGTCAAAATTAGGGTCTTTATACGGGATGAGGTCCTCCAAATATACTTCCAATGATGAGTCTCTGGTCAGTCTGTCTGGGCCCCTCTTCACTGGTTCCGGCTTGATTCCCTCGATCTCTAGGAGCTTGGGGCGCTATGGGTTGGTTAGGATCTTGTGTTTCCTCATATAGTGCTAAAGCTTGTTTTCCCGAATTAGCTCCTCAACCAGGTTCTTCATGTGACGAAATTCATTCGTGTTATGATCATGTGTTTCATGGAAGTGGCAGTACTTTTCAGAGCACTATTGATGTTCAGCTGCTTCCATTTTAAGCAGCTTCTTGTTCTCTACCGTCCCCTGTGTCGCAAGATAGATGTTTTCTAGAGTATCGTTGAGCGGGGTATATTCTTCGAGCCTTAAACCTTTAAGTCCCTTTTTACTTCTGTTTCGCTTGTTGGAATTCTGGTTCTTCCTTTTCCGATTACCATTTTTTCCTACGTTCCCTTCAGCGGTTCCAGAGGTATTTATGTCTTGGTTTGTCGCCATACCACTCTGTCCAATGTTGGTTGGTTATAAGTTAACAGATTTCCTTTCTAATTCCTGTGCCTCTTCCAACCTCAAATACTGGTTCGCTTTCGGTTAAAGTCCTTCCTGGTGGTAGGTTGTTTCATTTTGATCCATTTTCCGAATTCAGTTTCAGGGTGGATAGCGCGGACCAAGGCCATGAAAACTATATCCTTGTTTGGATTACTTACTTCAGCCACCGCAATGTTGAACCGATTCATGAAGGACTTCAAAGATTCATTCCTTCCCTAGAATAGGCCGGATAAGGACATCACATCTTTTGGTTGTGCTGTGTGGAGCCTAAATTGATCAAGGAATCTTGTTGCTAGTTGATTGAAGGTGGAGATGGATCTTTGTGGAAGCCTGGTGAACCACATAAAAGCGATTCCCTCCAGAAAGATTAGAAAACATCTACACCGAACAAAATTTGAAGCATTTGCTTCGTCCATGTACCAACTGTATTTATACAAGTGAGTTGTCAGATCCCTATTCGTGATCTCTCCCATCTTTACTTTTGTTCATCAGGCGCTTAATCATATTCGTGATGCATGCCTCCGGAGTCCAGTTGTCTGTGGGTTGGCTATCGGTAACTATGCCATGTGTTTGATTTTGCAAACGATCTTGGTAAGTACGCTGAAGCCTAGTCTCTCCTGTCTTCGGGAAGGCGATTCCATTGTAACTCCGTTGGCTTGCGGTTGGTCGGGTAGGGGTAGTTTGGACCCCCTACCGGTATTGAACATATTAGCATTTTCTTCCAACTTGTCATCGTCAAGTTACTCGTAATCTTCAGAGACGGTGAGATCCACTGCTATATCTTCACATGGAGTTTTCGCCCCTAGATTCAAGTTTGAAGAAGGTTGCTTTGTAGTTGGTGGAGTGCTTGTGTTTCCTTCTACGACGATTGTTGTAACTCCACCACCTACTCCTTTTTGCTTCTACCTTCTGCTTCTCATGTTTAGGCCAGAAACAGAGGAATTCTCTTGCTCCGCTACAGCCTCAACATCAGGTGACATTCTGGGAATAGTTAGTGATTAGAGCGCTAAGAGAACATCTATCTTTTCCACAAGAGCCTTTCGACTGTTTGCCATTTTCAGGTTAATTTCGTCAACCATCTTGTTCAATTCTCCCTTAGTCACAACTTCATGCTATGTGGAGGATCCTGGAACCTTATTTCTAGAGTTAACTCCTAACTGCAGGTCGTTGGGGTTATTAACTTTAATTTACTGAGGGTTTGTTTCTTCTCTAGCAATGGTAGCTCTTATGGATCTTTCGAAGGTAGTTCTCTTTCTTCCTGGTGCCATTGATTCTCAATAGCAAATCTTCTAAGTAGAGATTGAGGATCTAACTTCTGAACCTATATGATCCAAAGTAGATAGATAAATCTAAGCCTGAGTTGGATTCTCAGTGAAAGGACCAAAATGTTAACCCAAAAAATGGATCAACACCCTGGATTGAGTGTAAAAGCACCAACCCTGTTCTTACAGAGCAATAATATAGGGAATAAATGTAAAAAGAGCAGAAATAGTAAAAATACAAAAAGATTTTTATAGTGGTTCGACTGTTAACAAAGTATATGTCCACTTTATAACTTTTGTTATTGACTGACTACAGTGGCAAGTTGAATCTGATTACAATTTGATTGAATCTTCTAAGTAAGATCAAGTCACAAGTGCAAGAGTTCACTGGAGAATCGCAGTAAACTCCTAGATGACTATTATGTAGGAGGAGAAAAGTGAAGAATAATTTCTTTAGAGTCCCAACAGCCAGTCCAGAAGATCCCATTTATGTGGCAGATGGGTGAGTATTTATAGGGATTAGAGAGCTATTGGGCTAGGCCGCTTTGCCAGAAGCTTACATTTGAAGGTACGAAGATGCTCCAAAAGTTTCATAGTAAACCGACCTTATATGATGGATCACTAGCGATCCATAGTGCATAGATCGCAAGCGATCCATAGGGCATGGGTCGCTAGCGATCCATGCAGTTAGCGTATTTTTAACTCGTTTCAATTGGATCATGTTCCTTGCCTTACTTAGATGCTCTCCATGTAATTTCATAACTATATGCCTTGTTTTATAATGATTCATGTATAGGTTGCATTGAACTATTATTGGAATCAAATGAATGCCCACTTCTTGACCTAGCTTGCTTGGAATATTATGAAACTTAGTAGGCGTCCCTAGAAAAGGTAATGCTTCATGATGCAAGAAGAATGGACGACCCATGAGCAATATTTATGAATCGCTGGCGATCCATGGGTGATGGATCGCTGGCGATCCATCTCCTTAGGCTATTTTTGCTTTTTCCTCTTGAACCTTTCTTGGTTCCTTCTTTTGATCCTTCTGGTTGATTCTTAAGTCGTTTCGACTTGACGCAAATGTTCTAACTTCCATTGAATTCTATTGGATTAAAAACCCGGTTAACAAAAAGGGAGGAGAATGTCAGATGCTCTTGTATTAGTTTTTAATGACAACAACTATATAATAATACCGTAGAATTTCTAAACTAACATATGGGTACATGATGATCAAGAGTTGAGCATAATGGGAGTCATAAAAATATTGGAAAATTGATAAGCTGAAATGAAGTATCAACGGAGAGCTCAACATTAAGACAAACCACTACAAGGGTCATATATCTTGTGTTAGCGTCTTACATAAACATGTACAATCCCCCATGAGTGGTATGAGCTAATATATTTACTTTGAAATTTTTTTATTCACTCAAATAAGGTTTTAAATAAGTTTTAAAACTCCTAGTAACTCAAAAATCTTGGAGCATAAAACAAACGTCTGAGGTAATACTATTTTAAACTAAAACTTCTCTAGCCTGTTCTCTTCAAAAGTCAGATGTCTGGGGTCAGAAGTTTGACGTTTGAACTCAAGCATTTTTGAACGATTTAATTTCCGGAGAAATTTTTGTAAAATCCAGACGTCTGACTAATTCACCAAATGCCTGAATCTTTATAACTATTATATTTTGAAAAGATATATCTCTTCTCTCTCATCAGATGCAACTGTTTTCTTCAATGGTCTTCATCCATGGGTTGCAACTTCTAAAAAGAACTCTTTGACACCTATAATACATGGTTATTTCTAGAGTAAGCATCGAATTTTCATCTTAACTACTTCTTTCTTTCTCTCTAAACTCTAGTGCTTTCAAAGTCTAAACTTACTTTCAACATCTAATATTCTATAGTCTTTGGGTGATCTACTTCTATAAACTCACGTGCTTTCACTGATTCAACTCAAAGAGGAGATTATAGAAAGCTTTGTACTACAAGTCAAAATCCATGTTAATTGAACATAAGATTGTCAACTTAACAAATTTCTGTATCGCCTATTCCTCTGGGATAAGTGAGGTTTTTTTATTAATGAGAATCTAAAGGGGAGCTTCGAGACTGGACATAGGACGGGAGGTCTGAACTAGTATAAAAATCCAGGTGTGATCATTGTTACTTCACTTTGCTTTATTAGTATTCTACTTGGTTACACACACATTTACATTATCCATAATATTGATCTTATGCATTTTCAAATAAGGCCACCGGTAGGAAGAGAGGAAATTCAGGAAGAAAAGAAGAGGAAAGCTAAGGGAAAATGAAGCTAAGGCAAATCTCATCATTTCAACAAGGTTTAAGGTGAATAATATACAACCATCTCATGATTTTATGTGTTTTAATTTGGATTTAATGTGATTCTGAATTGGATTTGATTGTTTATCTTGTTTGTTTAATAAATAATCATGTGTAAGATTGAATGGTTATTATTTAGGAAGTTTTATGAATTTTTCTAAAGAGTTTTAATGTGAAAAATTAAGCTTTTGATCTCTAAATAATCTAAAATTTTGATATGATGTTTGAATTACTATTTTGAAGATAGGCTTTAAATTTCATAATTTTTGGAATTTGAATGAATATTTTGTGGGTTTCTAAGTAAGAAAATGGTTGAAATTCGGAAATTAATTATTAAAAATATGAAAAATAATTAATTTGGTCTGAATTTTTTTATAGAAGGTAGAAAATGATAAAATAGATTTTGGTGAATTTTTTGGAGTTTCTCCATTAATTTCCTTTTATATGTATTAATTAGTGAAGAAAAATGCTAATTAATTATGTAAAAAATCAATCAATGAATTAATTAATTGATTGAGTAAATTGTATGGGTTAATATTTTCAAAAAAGTTGCTGAAATATTTAGAGAATTAGCCAATAGAAATGCAATATGTTGGATATAAAGTGGTTACTTAATAAGGTAACAAATCAGTTTTAAATTTAATTACAAAACTATAATTGAGTCATTTTTGATCAAGTAAAACTAATCATCTATGGTTAAACTTTATACTGAGTTAAAAAAATCTGTGTCTGAAAGCTAGAATAGAAAAGTTGGCATCATACCGGGACCTGGTACTTTACTTAGCAAACACAAATTTTAACTATGCATATTATATATAATTGATAGGGACCGCTTTTGAATTCCTAGGGACAGATCCATGCATGCATAGATAGGGTTGCTGAAATTATATTGAGAAAATTATATATATGACGATGATATATTATCAAACCGACCTTTAGACAAGTTTGTTTGATGTAGAGAGCTAAAACAAATTCATCTATTTCCAATTATTTTTGGATGCAAAATTCTAACTTTTTTGCATGACACGGTATTCCCTTTTTTCTCGTCTCCTCGAATTTCTATTTTTTCCCTTCTCCACTTTATCAAATTCACATCTCATTCAAATTTCTCCATTCATTTCTCCTTCAATGCGGCTAATTCTTGTATCCTTGTTAATTGCAATTACAATGTCGATTCGCCCAAAAGTGTTTCAAAATTTTCCCTTAAAAAATATATTTATCCTTTCAAAATCATATCTCTTTTTTTATTTATTTTGACCTTTTCCCTAGTTCCTAAATCTAACTTCCCTATCCAACTTTCCTTACTACCATCTTAATCACCAATGCTGCACGCAGATATCTGATTCTGCCTCCACTATAGATTATAAAAGGTATTTGATGTTTTTTGTATCTCAATTATTTTTATATTACTGTAAGGTTTTGCTTATTCTAGATTTAAATTGAAAGTGCATAATTTTAGATCTTAAAATTATACAATATAGCTTTTGTAATATTAAATTCAAAGGCATGATTTAAATTGATCAATATCCTACCTTTATATTCATGCAATATTTACCGATTCATGTAAATTTCAATTGAAATGTATTTGTATTTAATAGTAGAATCTTAATTTAAGTTTAGAACTTTGCGTTTCGGTTTTGTTTCTTTACATTCATTTGTTGGTCAGGTTAGGGCTTCTGCTGCACTGAAGTTTGATAAGTATTTTTTATGGTTTCCATCATTTACTGTAGTAACCGGATTAAAGAGAAACTAAGAAGAAAATAAATAAACGTGTGACTATTCTACATCTAGTACTAAAACTAGTATCAACCTTATCTTGAAATTTTTTGTACTTTAAGACAACTTGATACTGTTTTATGGTTTCTATGAGCTGCACTAACAATTGGTGTTAGAAGAAATGAGTTTTGTATTAAGGTGCAACAAACGTCAGGACAATATTCGGTTTACTTTAGCAAACCGTTCATTTTTTCTTTATAGGCTATCCTGATTATAGCCAAAGTTCTACGTGGACTGGGAGAGATGGTCTATGAGCATTTAATATCATTTTATTTATTTATATTGTGAGAGAAAAGGAAGAGGATAAATTCAAAGGTGAAGACACCACAAATCTGACCATAATGGCTATTTAACACATTCAGTTTTAATCATCTTTATGATGTTCCATGCTTGATTAGAAGCCTTGGTAATAATGTTCTTTTATTGGGATATTGGTGTTGATACTTTTTTTTTGAGATCATGGGGAACCTTAAGATCATGGTATTCATTGATACTCATTTAAGTAAACCCCACGCCGTGTGTCTACCCCGCTTTTATTTAGTCGTCGCACATGGATGCGTAACGTTGAAACTCCCACTGATGGTTTGGCGCTGGGATTCGAACCTGCCCGGACACAGTCCTTTGGTTCCCATCTCCCAGCTTCCAAACCAACCGAGCTACGAACGACGGGTTATTGGAGTTGATACTTGAATACATATTCTCTTTTTTTGAATAATAAGAAAATTTAATCTACAAATTTGTTGATCTCACGATATCATGGATTAGTTTAACTTACTCATAAGTCTCAGAAACCAATGCAGTATGTCAATCTTTTTTTTAGTCTACTTGATTGGTATAGTTCACTGTTTTATTAGATAAGGTGTAGTAACTAATTAGATTATGGTGTGTTTATGTGTATATATTTCATAGACTTATAGAACTAGAACAAGTCAATTGTTTGATTCTCCATCGTCATTAATGAACAAAACATTGAGTGATCATCGTGGTTTTGCTACAAAAATTTACATCATAGAGGTGACTTCAATTGCTTCAATTACATTTTTTTCCTATAATTACCTAGGTTCCCTTTGTTTCCATCTGCATATTTTACGGCCTTGTAAGGCAAGATTTCAGACTTATTGCTATATTTTTTAAATCTTATATGTTTTTTTTCTTTTTTAGTTTCATGTGTAGGGTTTAGATCTTGTGATGTTTGAGTGCTCTACGTTTTTTTTTCATTATATATGTGCATGTGTGAATTGAGGAATTTTCTTGTAAAATGCTTTCTGCATTCCTTCTGGTCAATATTTATGCTTATAAGGTTTGCTCCTCTACAACATTTATGATGAATATTGCAGACACCAAAATTGATATTATTGGTAAATGTTTTTTGTCACAAGTCAAAAGTAATAGGAGGTTTTCTCCTCTGCTCCTTTTATCATGCATCACTTGTTCCACTTGCTTGATATGCATAGGCCCATATTATTATATGTCATTTTTTGTACACCTGATTGAAGGCTAGCTAACCATGGCATTGTATAATGTCCAAGTTTTAATTATTCTAGGTACGATGACTAAATTAAAGCCTTATTTAGATCGACTTATTGTTAACCCAAAAAATGGATCAATACCCTGGTTTGGGTTTGAAAGCACCAGCCCTGTTCTGACAGAGCAATAACATAGACAATAGGTATATAAAAAGATAATAAAAGAAAGAAGACAATGAATTTTTATAGTGGTTCAGCTGTTAACGAAGCCTATGTCCACTTTATAGTTTTATCATGACTGATTGCTGTTACGAGTAGTGTTTGATTACAAATCCTTTGACTATCCTTCGCTAGATTGAATCCCCAAAGTTGGAATCTCCTGGAGAATCACAGTGAGTTCCTTTGGAGATTGTTGTGAGGGAGGTAGAGAGTGAAGAAAATTTCCAGTAGAGCTTCAGCAACCAGTCTGGAGAAGATACCATTTATGTTGTAGGAAGGATGGTATTTATAGAGATCGGAGAGCTTCTGGGCTAGGCCTCTTCGTCAATTGCTCGTAGATGGGTACAGAACGACCTAGAGAAGTTAAGCTCGTGATCCGAGCCAAAACCATGGATCGCTAGCAATCCATAGATTTAGCTCGCTCACGAGCTAATGACTCAATTGCTCTCTCCATCACTTCAATATGCTAGGTCGCAACCAATCATGGCTCCATATGGATCGCTGGCGATCCATCGTGTATGGATCGCTAGCAATCCACACACTTAGTATTTTTTGTGTTTCTGTCTTCAAGGCTCCTTATCCCTTGCTACTATCAGTTGCCTATTAAATTGCATGGATCGCTGGCGATCTATATGGGATGGATCGCTATTGATCTAAGCACTTGAATTGTTTTTAGAGTTGCAGGTTTGGAATGCCTTCATGGCTTTGTATTGACGTGTTCATGTAGTCTCGTTGTACGTTGCTCCATTTCGATGACGGTCTACTAGTTGGTTGTGCTTTGACTACTGATTGGGTTGAACGGATGCTGGTCTCCTGGTTTAGTCGAACTCAGCCATTGCTTTGGTAACATGGCTTGGTTTTCTTTAACCTATTGCTTATTCCTTCTCGGTCAACTTCTGAGCCATTCTGATATCGTAAAACTGCTCTGGCTTCTATTGGATCCTGATGGGTTAAAAACCGGATTACATTTGCTCCCTAGAGTATGTCTTCATTGGAAACAAGGCGTGCTCTAGAAGTTGTTGCTTTTAATATCTGTTCATCGGATTTCAAGTAATTGTATTAGGGTTTTGCATATACATACCAGGTTACGCCACTGATCACTTGGTTTTGGTCTTGACTGCTATCGCTTGTCATAACGGATCAAATTCCTCCCCATGACTTCTCAGTATGCTTCGAAATGATGGGTAGACATCGGAGCATGAGTTCGAGAAAAATTTGCCTCCAACCCTATGGGTCGCTAGCGATCCATGTATGATGGATCACTAGCAACCTGACCACTTGAAAAAAATTTGCCCTTGAAAAGATAGGTCGCTAGTGATCCATTCCCTAATGACTTAGCAAAATTTTTGCTTCGTCATTTCTACCTACCCATATATGTGCTCGAGCTGAGCTAATCATTCATTCGAGCCGAATCATTCTATTCCTTCATGCGATCTAGTCTTCGTCCGATCCAATTCTAGGTGATTCAACAGCTTCCCAGTGCTTTGATCCATCGATCTTCGACGATTCCATCCTTCCACCATGATCTTCTCTTGCACCACCGTCTTTGGAGCATCGCCATTTCGATCCAAACCCTAGTTTGAAATCCTTGCTCACCATTGCCTTGAGTCACCACCGATCCATCCCTTAGCTCGCCACTGGTCCATTCACAGTCCGCTAATTCTAAGTCTTTGATCTTTTCTACGCTCTAGATTTCGGCCTAAGGTGGGTTTGCCAATTGGTTTGCTAATTACGGTGCTCATTTAACGATTTGATGGCGAGTTTGCATTTACGGCATTGGTCGTGAAAAGTTTGAGTTGATTGCGGTCTAATGGAGGAAGATTGTAAATCGAGTCCTGAGTTTCTCTCGGAATGACATTCGGGCCTTGGTCTAGTGCTTGACACATTTTTCTATCTCCATCCATTAGGCCAGAATTGACTTGTGCCAAGTTCCGTAGCTGATACAGCATGACACATCGCTAGTCAGCCTCGATTCTTCCGGAGGATTTGGACTTATCTTGCTTGCTTGCTGCATGCTCTGTATCCCTATAGTGAAAAGAGTTTTCCATGTCGCTTCAGACAACGGATCCGTTATCGATCGTTGATCGATAACGGGTAAGTGTACAGGAAGTAAAAAACAAGTGGGAACGATGTGGGAAACTTTTTTTCCTTTTCTATTGCGAGTGAGCTATCTACACGGGATAAATCATCTATAGTGTTTCAGATACCGAGCTCACCCCCTATAGACAACATAATGCACTTGCCCCAGCATACGCTTGAAGTTCGTTGCGTGAACGTGAATTGATATCTCTCCGGAATTCAAGTGTAGTAGGGGGAATTACTAAATTAGAATAAAATCACCTGACCGTTTTGAATGCGTGTTCCGTTGTTTTAGAATGAAGCACCCATCTTCGTGTCGTAAATCGAGTAGAGGAAGTCCGGCACTTTCAGCAGCCGAATCGTCATCCGTTGCTCTTTCTCCTACCACTTCACAAGCAGTCCCAGTTAGGCCGGTCGTGGATCGAACACCTCCCGACTTTAGAGTTCTACTCAACCCATCAGAGAGAGCTTCTTCGGTGGTCTCCGCTAAAGTTCTGCACAATTTCTGTGTGTAGCATGGCATACCAAAAGAGGACATACGTCTACCGGAAAAAGACGAGTTTGCTCATATGCCTCCCCCAGGATATACTGCTTGCCATCATTACATGTGCCTGAATGGAGTTGTGCCTCCTTTTAACCACTTTCTGCACGGGACTCTTTCCAACGTAGGCATTGCCCCGTTTCAGATTCATCCCAACGGCTATGCTATCTTGACTTGCTTGCATGTTCTCTTCATGCGGACATTCAATCGTGCTCCAAACTTTGATGAGTTGTGTTACTTTCTATCGTTCAAAAAGAGGGTTGAATGTCCAATCGTAATTGAAGCCCAGAGAAATCGGAAAATATTTTTGCATCTACAGAGCAACTTGTACCAGTTCAAGATGCAATACTTCTTCGTTAGGTGCCTCAAGGGGTTTAACCGTCTCTGGATGACAGGGTGTAAGTTCCTTTTCCTACTTATTAAGTTTTGACGCGTTGCTATGGAATTTCTAACGAGCCGTATACTTCTTGCAGTTATCCCAATGTCAAACAGGGATGTGTCTCTTGATGAAGTTTTTCGGACCTTAAAGGTTATCGATGTTGAAAGGTCCGTCAAAGTCTTGTTGATTGATGAAACCTGCTCCATTACGGATTACTGCATCCGGGGAGATCTGCTGTTCAAATTGAAGTCCCCTCTCCCGCTCGGTCTAGGGTTCACACACGATTTACTTCTTCTTCTCGCAGTTCAGAAGAAGGCGCTTCTCATGATAGAGAGGGCGCGTCCAGAGAATCAGCCAAAGAGGCATGTGAAGGAAGAGATGCTACTGTGGCTGGAGTTAGCGGCTCAGTCAGAATGTCTCCGATCCCGGAAGAGGAAGAAGAAGAATGACAACAAAGGGAAGGCAATGCCGCAGTGGGCTTAGATAAAGAGGAGGGGGAACTCGAGAGTAGTAGCGACGAGTCCACTTCCAGTGACGACTTCTACGCAGAATCCGATGATGGGAAATCAGAATTGTGCGATGAGACCCCGGGAATGAGTCCCGTCCTTCCGAGCTCTTCTCCTCCAGATGCAAGCGATGAAGATAATGCCCTAGAGAACAGAGAGCATCAGGATGCCCCGAATAAAGATGTTGGCTTAGAGTTCGGGGACTTGAGCGACGTCTACATCAATTTTGATGCAATTATGGGGTAATACTTTAAATTCGAGGAGGTGGCCCCCCTTTCGGGCAATACCGTGCCCGAAGTTAGTCCGGTCTTGCCCACGACGGCCGTCCGATCCGGTTCGTGACAACGCTTTAGGCCTTTCCTCGAAATACACTACACATCTCATTAGGATCACACTCAGTTTCCCACTTTCTTTCCGTGCCCATTTTCAGTTTCTAAAATCTTTTATTTATGCTTTATGCTAGGCATGATGAGAGGACGCGACCTTTATGATGACTTCGACGAGTTCACCGACTCCCAGCACTAGTTTAAGCGCCCTTTCGGTCGTTATCAGCCCCAAGAAACAGAGGAGTGAAGGAGGAGGAAGGAACTAGAGGCCAAAGCCCGTCGCCAAGACGAAAGAGATCAGAGTCTGTCATACAAAGGCGGGTATGAGAAAAGGAGGCCTTTTGATGAAACGGAGGAGCCATCAAATAGATCAAAATTCGACCACCGTTCGCATTCTTCGGAACAACAGATTTCCGCTCTGATGTGCTCCTCAATGGGTCAAGAAATCCCCATCGCTTCTGCTCCTGCTCCGTCTTCAACTTACATCCCGCCATCTTCCATCATTACTGCTCCCGGTGCTTCGTGTCCTTACTGGAGACCTGCCTATATTCTTCCTTCGGGCCCCCCTAAGCTTGAGGCAGCGCTTCCCGGTTCGCAAAGGTTCATACATGCCTCACCTTCAAGCTATTCAAAGCAACTTGGATCAGGCCGAAGGATGGGAGATATTGTGTAAGCAGCTGGCGGACACCAATCGCAATAACTACCAAGAAATCCTCTCTTTCAAGTCGAAGAAATATGATTTTGAAAGAGCGCTGTCGGAACGTGACGCCAAAATTAAATTGCTGGAGGAGGAGAAGCCAACGACAATGCAAGAGGGCAAGAGGAGCGCCGACTTGCTAAAAGAAGTAAAAGAGGCCCATGCCAGAATTGAGATCATCTATAGAGACAAGATAAAGAAGGCTCACGCCGAAGAGGCGAAATTAAAAGAAGAAGTGGCTGCTCGCAACACAACGAATGAAGCTCAAAGGAAAACCATTGCTGATAACGACTTCATCATTGGAGGGCACAACAAGACTATTTCCGACCAAGCCGAGACAATTGCCAGGCTATGGGCTCAAGTCACGCAGCTCAGTGCCGATAACTCTGCCATTGAAGTTGAGAAAGCCGTCATCAAAGCGGATTACCTAGAGCTCTAAAATGCTTTTGAAAGAAAGATGGATGCGACCATCCTGAATTTCTACATTAACTCCCTGTTGCACTAGGGGAGTCTCAACTACTTGGGCCCGAAGTTTCCGCGCACTCTTGCTTTTGTATGAGAAGAACTCTTGTCTCGCTTTTCTGATAGCGGCGATTTCTACACTGAGCGAGAATTAGAGGACGCTTACCTTAATGAAGAGTCAAAGAAAGCGTTGCTCAAGGGCCGGGAAATTTTATGAGCCAAGAGAGAAAGAAGCCACCAATGCTGCCGCGACGGCTGCCGCCGAAGCACTCACTAAGCCTTTTATTTCTGGCGCTGGCGAATCATCAAGGCAGCCCCCACGACCTGCCAGCAAGTTCGGAGCTTGAGACTTTTCCTCAGGTAGTGGAACCATCAAAAGAAGGCAAAGGTGGTGAATATGAAGTCGACGTTTTCGACCATTCCTCCGGTGCAGGTAATATTCTCGCTTCCTCCGAGTTCGGGAGCTTCTAACTTATGGCGCAAGAGCAGGAATAATTTAATGCTTTCATTTTTGATCTTATAGGTCCGTCCACCTTTCCTGTTGAAGTGCCAGCTTACTCGGCTCTTGGACCCGCTGCTATTTCTACAGCCTCCATGGTCGTCTCTGTTCCTGTTTCTACGTCCATGTCTGGCTCGCAGCCGAGGCTGGAGTCCGAAAAGATAGCCATGCTTCATGGCCTGGATGACCCTTTTGTGTCTTTAGATGGCGTCATAACAGCGACAGAAATTAAGGAGCAGGAGGTTCAGACAGAGCAGCCTTGCAAGATTCAGCACAAACTGGTCGCTATCAAAAAGAAGAAGGTCGAAGCGATCAAAGCCTCGAAGATCTCCCACAAATCATGGAAGCGCAAATCAAATGGAGAGTCTTTCGAGAAGGCTGTGGAGCAAGAAGGGGATATTGCCACCGAGGAGTTTGTCGACATCACCGGCAGCGATCACCACCCCTAAGAAGAAGCAGAAGCTGCCAACAAAGGGCATAAAGGGGAGCGGTGGAAGGAAGCGTTGAGGAGCTTGTGTGAAGATTGATTTGAATTTTTGCAAAAATTTTGAGTCATTTTGTTCAAGTGCAGAGTCTGCACTTAGTGTTTCTGTTGTGGAGTCTGTATTTTCTTTTTGTTGGCCGATGTTGTGTGGTTACGACCCCCACGTTTTGACCCTGTACAAAAAAAATTATAGACAACACATTGATATTTTGACTGTATTCTTATTTTTCTGCTCATGTGTATTCTGTGCACTTGTGCTTGTTTTGTTTACACTTATCCGATTTTGTAATTACCGCAAAAAAAATTATTTGGAGCAACAATTCTCCGTTTGGAAAAACAAAACTTGTGAACTTATTATTTTCGGTGGTTTTTATTTAAGTACCGATGTATGCCCTTCAGTTCACAGGGATGTTACCGTAGTGACTTAGAGTTTGGATAATTTTCATATTAAACTCAAAATTTGGCTAAGTCGCACTTGATTTTCCTTTTTTCGGTAGTTTTGCAACTTTGGCACGTAATTCACATTTCTTGTGATATTCTGGTAGGTATGCAATAAATGCGTATTTGAGAGGAGCACATTGCATAGGTTAACTCATAACACTCCAACTTTTTCGAAGTTGTGCCCATTATTCTCAATCATGGAAGTGGTTGGTGGGTTGGTTATGAGATGCACAGTGTTTGGGATTGATATGGCCCGTTGGTTCGGTTCTGATGCTCCTCGATTTTTCCTATCTTCGGGCAATGTGAGTTTACGCTTTAGGAGCATGATTTTTCGACGATGTTCCTCGGTGTTGCCTATCTTCGGGTAATGTATGGAACTTAAGTTTTTTAAGTGTCGATGCGCGACCTACGAAATGTGCAGCATTTGGTTCTCCTTGGTGTTGCCTATCTTTAGGCAACATGAGGAGCGTATGTTTTGGCACGGCTTATGGAATGCGTGGCTTTTGGTGCTCCTCGGCGTTACCTAACTCCAGGCAACGTGAGGAGCGTAAGTGTTAGTGCGGCTTATGGAATGCATGGCTTTTGGTGCTCCTCGGCGTTGCCTATCTCTGGGCAATGATGCGGCTTATGGAATGCACGGCTTTTGGTGCTTCTCGGCGTTGCCTATCTCCGTGCAACACGAGGAGTGTAATTTTTGGACCTTCCCGATGTTGCCAGAGCAACACCGGTTTTTAAAGGGAAAGGATCGGGTTCTATCGATCCAAAGGTCTGAGTCGATTTGCTTCCATCAACCCGGTGGGTATTTATTATGAATACAGTTTTATCGGTTCAAAAGAGCGAATCAAATTTTATTAAGGAAAGCAGGGTAGATTTTTTGCCTATTTATAATGCCTCCGGCATTCCAGGATGGCTTATTTGCTGAAAAATTCAGAGTACATAAAGTAGTTTTCAAGCAAAGTAACGGTGGAGTGATTCGCTATTCCAGGCCCTGAGAACTTGAATTCCATCGACGGTTGTTAGCTTGAAAGTTCCGTCTCTTAGCTTCTGATTGATGACGTATGGTCCTTCCTAGTTGGGTCCGAAGGCCCCTGGAATGGAGTATACTCGCTTGAGCACAAGATCTTCCACTTTGAAAGTTTGGTTGTGAACTTTGGAGTTGAAGTACCGTGCGATCCTTTTTTGGTGTGCGGCAGTTCTCAACTCGGCTTCTTCCCTCCTTTCTTCAATCATATCCAGCGATTCGAGTAGTAGCTGCTTGTTTTGCTTTTGACTGAAATTCTGCCTTCGGTGTGAGGGGACTTCCAATTCAACAGGAATCATTACTTCTGAGCCGTACGCTAGGGCGAATGGAGTGTGGCTAGTTGCCGCTTTGTGGGTGGTTCGGTAATCCCATAGTGCGAGTGGAAGTTCATCAATCTCGTTTCCCATGGCTTTAGTTAGTCGCTTTTTGATGGTGGATTTAATGATCTTGTTTATTGCTTCTGCTTACCCGTTTGCTTACGGATGAGCCACTGCTGAGAATCTTTTCTCAATCCAGAAGCGTTTGCAGAAATCTTTGAACTCGGCGCTTTCGAAATTTGGTTCCATTGTCAGTGATAATTTTCTGTGGCACACCAAACCAACAAATAATGTTTTTAGTAACAAAGTTAATGACTTTCTTTATGGTTATGGTGGCCAGCGGTTCCGCTTCAGCCCATTTTGTGAAATAATCTACGACAACTATAGCATATTTGGCTCCACCTTTTGCTATCGGTAGGATGCCAATCAAGTATATTCCCCATATTGCGAATGGCCACGGGCTGACCATCTGCGTTAACTCTATTGACGGAGTCCTTTTAATTTTTCTGAATCTTTGACAGCGATCACATCGCTTGGCGTAATTTGTAGCGTCGCGATTTATTGTTAGCTATAAGTATCCGTATCGGAAGACTTTCTTTGCAAGGGTTTGCCCCCTAGTGTAATCTCCACATTCGCCTTCGTGCACTTCTTTTAGGATTTATCGAGCTTCGTTATTGAACACGCACCTTAGGAGGGGGGTTGAGAATCCCCTTTGGTGGAGTACTCCATCATGTATCATGAATCACGGTGCCTTCTAGAGAAGCTTTTTCCATTGATTCCGGTCAGTTTGGAAGAGTCCCTGAAAGTAAATACTTCTTTATCAGTGTCATCCACGTATCTGGTTCGACGGTGATTTCGAGGATCCAGTCGACATCCATTTCGCTTATGCTTGGGTTGGTTAGAGTTTCAACTGGGACTAGTCCTAATGACTGAGCTTCCCCGGAACTTGCTAGTTTAGCCAAATAATCTGCCTTGGTGTTTTTCTCCCATGGGACATGAGTTATAGTGTAATGTTTGATGTCACTTAGCAGTTCTTGTACTTTGGACAGGTACGGGGCAAGATTCTCCCCACGTGCCTGGTACTCCCCTTTTACTTGACAGACGACCAGCTGAGAGTAGCTGTATATGTGAATAGATCTTATCTTGTGTTCTTTCACAACTTTCAGTCCAGTAATCATTGCTTCATATTCCGCTTCATTATTTGTAGCAGGGAAATCCAAGCATAAAGCATAGCTAATGGCTCGCCCTTCGGGGGTTTCAAGCACTACTCCTGCTCCCGACAGAGGTTGTTAGATGCGCCATCGATGAAGAGCTTCCATTACGTGTCTATTGAACTTCTCCCTCGTCATCCCGTATAGTAAATTCGGTGATGAAGTCGGCTAACGCTTGCCTATTGATGGCTTTCCTTAGGTGGTATGTGATATCATATTGACTTAACTCTATATTCCACTTGAGTAGTCGTCCGGAAGTTTTCGGTCGGTATAACACTTGCTTCAGGGGCTGGTCAGTCAATACTTTAATTGGATGGGCCTAAAAGTATGGTCGTAACTTCCTAGATGCGATCAAGAGGTAATACGCTACCTTTTCCAGTTTTGGGTTGTTTTTCTCTACTCCAGTGAATCGCTTGCTGATGTAATATACGGGTCGCTGGATTTTTGCTTCTTCACGCACCAGAGTGGCGCTCAATGCAAGGGGTGAGATTGCTAAGTAAATGAACAAGTCTTCTCCATCCACGGTTTTTGATAGGATTGGCGGAGCCTCCATGTGCCGCAGTAGTTCTTCGAATGTTGTTTGGCAAGCCTCATTCCATTTGAAGTTCTTCTTTCCTTTCTTCAGTGCATCGAAGAATGGTATACACTTGTCGGTAGCTTTCGAGATAAATCGACTTAGCACTGCAACCTTTCCATTTAAACTTTGCAGTTCCTTCTTATTCTTCGGAGCTTGGATTCCCGTAGTGCCGTGATTTGTTCAGGATTTTCTTCGATGCCTTTGGCACTTACAATGAATCCTAGAAACTTCCCAAAGGCCACTTTGAAGTGACACTTAAGTGGATTGATTTTCATCCCATACTTTCGGAGTATTTCGAACATTTCAGCGAGGTTGTCCAGGTGGTGAACAACTGCCAGCGATTTGACTAACATGTCATCTACATAAACCTCCATCATTTTTTTGACCTGCCGCTTGAACATGGTGTTTACCAACCTTTGATAAGTTGCCCTGCGTTCTTCAAACCAAATGGCATTACTCTATAGCAGTATCAGCCCAGGTTGGTGATGAAGCTGGTATTTTCTTGATCGTGTTCATGCATAAGGATTTGGTTGTACCCTGAGTATGCATCCATGAATGATAGCAGCTCGTGTCCTGCTATTCCGTCCACAAGTTGATCTATTTTAGGGAGAGGGAAGCTGTCTTTTGGGCAAGCCTTGTTTAGGTCTGAGTAGTCGATGCAGATTCGCCACTTCCCATCGGACTTTTTGACTAAGACCGGATTAGATACCCATTTTGGATAGGTTGCATCATGGATAAAACCGTTGTCCATTAACTTGTCTACTTCTTCTATTAGCACCTTGGATCGTTTGGGACCTAAGCTGCGCCTTTTTTGCTTTACAGGTGTGAACTTGGGGTCTATGTTGAGTGTGTGACATGCGATTTTCGGAGACAACCAACACATATCGGAATGCATTCAAGCGAACACATCCAAGTTGGCGTGGAGAAATTTGGTAAGCTCTATACGCATCTTGTTTCCAAGATGCGATCCAATTTTCAAAATTTTAGTTGGGTCATCCATGTCGACTGGACGGACACCGTCAGTTCTGCCAGCGCCACTCGTTCCTCCCCTGAGCTCTTCTTCCTAGGGTCCAAAGCCTTATCGAATCGGCTATGGTCCCGAAGCCAGAGGTGGCTCTAAAGTTGCTATTCGGAGGGTTCACAGATGTGGAGAGTTCTCCTCATGTCCTTCCCTTTTTCTTTTCTTCTGGATTCGTGTAACTCTACAATGTAACATTCTCTAGCAACGCACTGATCTCCTTTCACCACTCTGATTCCATTTGCAGTAAGGAACTTCATGGCCAGACACCATTGGGCCAGAGTTATTTTGAAATCTTCTAGAGCGGGCCGCCCTAAGAAGGCGTTATATGCTGACATTTCATCAACAATTACAAAAGTCTGAATGAGGGCGACTCTTCGATCGCCCTCTCTAAGCTCCACTGGCAGGTCAATTGTTCCTACAGGTTGCTTGGGCTCGCCAGTGAACCCTTGGATCTTTGTTTGGCATGCAGACATGCTTTTCAGGTCAATTTGCATCTGGTTAAAAGTGCGCTTGAAAAGTATATTAATAGAACTGGCACTATCGACCAACACTCGCCGGACTACGGCTGGTTCGATTCCTACTATCACTCATAACCTTTTGCAACTTGACCGGAGTTTCATCATCTATTGTGAGACACGAGTCTTTCGGAGCATGTTTCAACAAACTCACGTATCGTTCCATTTCTCCCCGATTCCTTTGTGTGGGGTGTGGTCCCCCAGATATCGTTCTAATAATAAGCCTCTGGTCGGTTCGTTTTGACCCTTCATCACTAGTTCCAGCTTGATCTCTTTGTTCTTTAGGAGGATGAGGGGCCGCAAGTTGATTGGGTTTTTGTGGCTTTTTCACATACTGCTGGAGCTTATTGTCTCGGATCAACCCTTCAATGAGGTCCTTTAGGTGGCTGCATTCATTTTTATTGTGGCCATGAATCTCATAGAAGCAGTAGAATTTCCCTGAGCATTTTTGCTGCTCATTTGCCTCTCTTCTAGGGGGTTTCTTGTATTCTTCAGTTTCTTGTGTTGCGAGATAAATATTCTCCGGAGTGTCATTTAGAGGGGTATAATCTTCCTGTCTAAATTCTTTAAATCTTTTGTTGCTGCCACTGTTATTTCTTTTATCAAAGTTCTGATTTCTTCTCTTTTGATTCCCATTTTTTCCCGTGACTCCTATACTAGTTCCAGAATCGCGCGTCTTTTGATTCATCGCCACATCGCTCTATCCGATGTTCATCTGTTGTACACCAGCATACTTTCTTTCCAGCTCCTATGCCTCCTCTAATCTTAAGTACTGGCTCGCTTTACGATTGAAATCATTCTTGGTGGTAGGTTGCTTCATTTTAATCCAATTCCCGAATTCAGTCTCCGGGTGAATGGCACGGACTAACGCCATAAACACCACGTCCTCATTGGGGTTGCTTACTTCCATCACCGCGGTATTGAACCAGTTCATGAAAGATTTCAGCGACTCGTTATGTCCCTAGAAAAATCCGGATAGGGACATGACATCCTTTGGTTGCGTGGTATGGAGCCTGAACTGGTCATGGAATTTCGTTGCAAGTTGGTCAAAGGTAGAAATAGATCTCGGGGGAAGTCTGGTGAACCACATAGACGCAACTTCTTCTAGAAAGATGGGGAAACATCACCAGCGAACAACCTCTGGAGCATTGGCTCCGTCCATATACCAGCTATACTTGTATAGATGGGGTTTTGGGTCCTTCATCCCGTCGTAGGAAGGGATAGCTGGCATAGTTAATTTGTTTGGATACCTTTCATTCAAGATTTCATCGGTAAAGGGAGTCTGACTTGGAGCAGATCCCCATTCATCATCTCTTCGGTTTTTACTCTCGTCCATCAACCGTTTGACTATTTCTACTATGTATGCCTCTGATGTCCGGTGGTCCTGGGGACGGCAATCAGTCACTACGCCAAGTGTTTGGCTCTGCAAACGGTCTTGGTGCATGGGTTGAGCTTAGGCTCTCCTGTCTTCGGGAGAGCCACTCCTCCGGAATCCCGTTGGCTCGCAGTTGGCCTGATTGGGGCAGTTTGGACGTTTCTAGCATTATTGAACGTGTTGGCATTCTCTTCCATTTGATTTTCTTGCTCTTCATCTTTGAATCGGAGAGATCCATAGCTATATCTTCCTGCGGGGTCTTGGCCCCCTGATTCAAGTTCAGAATCGGTTGCCTTGTGGTGGGCGGAGTATTCGCATTCTCTTCCACATCATGTCCTATTGTCCTTCTTTTTTGTGGCTGTTTTCGCATTCTCTTCCACATCATGTCCTGTTGTCCCCCTTTTTTGTGGTTGTTTTCCGTTTCTTCTATGTAGACCGAAAACGGAGGAATTCACTTATTCTATAGCAGTCGCAGGTTCAGGCATAGTCCTTGGAGCAGAGTGTGATTGTAGGGTCAATAGAGCATTAAGCTTATCCATTAGAGCCGTTTTGACCATTTTTCATTTTCTAGTTGATTTCATTAACCATCTTATTCAACTCATCCCTTGTGACATCTTCGTGGTGACTGGAGGATGCTAGCGCTTGATTTCCCAAGTTAGCACCATTTACTTCAGTTTGTTGGGCATTATCATCTTCCCCAGCTATTATTGTCCCTATGGATCTTCCAGAGGCAGTTCTTCTTCTTTCAAGAGCCATTGATTTCAAGTGGTAGATTCTTAAGGCAAAGATTGGGGATCTAACTTCTGGACCTATGGGATCCAAAGTAGATAGCTAGATCTGGATCCTGAATTTGATTTCTCAATGAAAGCACCAAAATGTTAACCCACAAAATGGATCAACATCCTGATTTGAGTTTGAAAGCACTAGCCCTATTCTGATAAAGCAATAACACAGACAATAGGTATAGAAAAAGACAGTAAAAGAAAGAAGACAAGGAATTTTTATAGTGGTTCGGCTGTTAACGAAGCCTACGTCCACATTATAGTTTTATTATGACTGATTGCTATTACAAGTAGTATTTGATTACAAAGCTTTTGACTATTGAATCCCCAGAGTTAGAATCCACTGGAGAATCACAGTGAATTCCTTTAGAGATTGATGTGAGGGAGGTAGAGAGTGAAGAAAGTTTCCAGTAGAGCTTCAGCAATCAGTCTGGAGAAGATCTCGTTTATGTTGCAGGTATGACGGTATTTATAGAGATTAGAGAGCTTCTAGGCCAGGCCGCTTCATCAATTGCTCGCAGATGGGTACAGAACGACCCAGAGAAATTTAGCTCGCGATCCGAGCCAAAACAATGGATCGCTAGCGATTCATGGTCTATGGATCGCTAGCGATCCATAGATTTGGCTCGCTCGCTCGCTAATGACTTAGTTGCTCTCTCCATCACTTCAATATGCTAGGCCGTAACCAAACATGGCTCCATATGGATCGCTCGCGATCCATCGTGTATGGATCGCTAGCGATCCATACACTTAGTATTTTTTTTGTGTTTCTGTCTTCTAGGCTCTTTATCCCTTACTTCTATTAGTGGCCCATTAAATTGCATGGATCATTGGCGATCCATAGGGTATGGATCCCTAGCGATCCAAGCACTTGGATTGTTTTTGGAGTTGCAGGTTTGGAATGCCTTCGTGGCTTTGTATTGACGTTGTTCGTGTAGTCTCGTTGCACATTGCTCCGTTTCGATGACGGTCTACTAGCTGGTTGTGTTTTGACTACTAATTGGGTTGAACAGATGTTGGTCTCTTGGTTTAGTTGAATTCAGCCGTTGCTTTTGGTAACATGGCTTGGTTTTCTTTAACTTATTGCTTATTCCTTCTTGGTCAACTTCTAAGCCATTTTGATGTCGTAAAACTGTTTTGGCTTCTATTGGATCCTGATGGGTTAAAAACCGGAATAACACTTATATAAGTCGCTTTTTGGAATTTTGAAAGCCAAAATGAATAAGTTTTAACTTCAAAAAAGCAAAAATACAACTTATATCCGTCGATGCAAAAGAACCCTACATATTGAAAATGAGTAAATATGTGCCAATTGGCATAAACAATGAATTAATTCTTTATCTCATCTTGTTGAGTCATGGTTGTGGTTATTGGAAGTAGGAAGGGAAGGTGAAGGAAAATAAGGGGAGAAGCGGACGATAGGTGAAAGCACCAAATGTTAGGTACGAGGAGGGGATGCGAAAGCACAGGTAGCAACCAAGAAATATTGAGAAGAAAGGAAGAAAGAGAAGGTTGATGCTAACATTTTTCATATCTCATTCATGCACATAACAACCTCTTTTATAGAAAGGCAATTGCAAAGCATTGGATACTACCGTACGAACTGGTATTACATTGTGCGCTAGCTAAAAAGCTGTAACTATTTGCTAATTATAAATAATTCAAAGAAATAAAAGATTAAGAGAAGCTTATACCTTGCTATATTTTTTTTTAGTTGTGTATTTTGTTCAAAGATTCCGTGTTCCATGATATGCTCTAAATCTTGCACGGACCACTATAGTGCGTTTAGGCCTATGTATAATAGAAGTGACCGTATCATCATGCTCAGAGGGTTCATTTGAATTGGAAACTACATGAGCACTAGATATTGTATACTGTATATCGGTAACGGTTACCATTATCATAACAACTCTTGATGTTGTAGACTATATTTTATTTCATGCTTCAGTAATGCATTTATTTTGTTTCTGCTTTGATAGTTGCTTAATTTTTCAATGATCATTTATGTTTTTTAGTATCATAATAAGTACTATTGTTTTCTTTTAACATTTTTGCTTTTTGTTTCAAATAATAAATAATTTTTTTTATCCAACCTATTATCATTATATAGTTAATTGAAAGTTATAACAAACTATAAAAGAATGTTTTATTTTCATAATTGCACAAGTATATAGTTGGTTTCCACCGTTTTACGGTTATACTAGTCAGGATGGTAGACGCTGAAGTATATATTTTTATATACTTTAGCAGATATTCATTGAAAACATATACCTGTATATATATGGCGACAGATGTAATGTGACAGCTATGCGCATGTATTAAACACGAAGCTATGACCCTGGATGACAAATATGCATAGGCGATTACTTTATGATGCCATCTCACGAAAATGAAGACTTATATACACACATTGGCAATGCATGCAAATGCAAAGAATATAATAATATATGAAAGAACACGTTGGTTGGTAGAATGGTGAACACTAAAGTAAAGTATAAATATGAAGTACGAGCAGTAATTTTTTAGATTAATTGTTTTTCTATAAATTGAATTGTTAAACATATTCAAATGAAATAATTTATACAAAAGTTAAGCTATGTTTTAGGATGAAATCATGTGTAGTTAGTTCGAATTTTTATCTTTTAGTTGCAACATCTAATTTGTTGTTAGTTTTGAATTTTTGTTTCTATTAATTTATAAAATAAGTTTATCTGTTAAATCTTATTTTTAAGTCATATTAAGATTTGATAATATTTATAAAGAAAAGTTTTGAATTTTTAAAGAAAGTTTATTTGTTAGTTTCTATATTTAAGGGACATTGAGATTTATTTTTTAGATTCTATGTTTAAGTGATATTAATATTTGATTATATTACTAGAGAAGAATTTTGAATTTGTAGAAGAAGTTAATTCAATTTTCAATTGATATTAATATAGAGTGGCATTTTTGGTACTTCGGGCTGATTAAAAAAAAGCGTGACACCTAATTTATTAAATTATTAGTACGAGTGTTAAGGCACGTGTTTCGCGTGTAAATTGGTTTTCTTATAAATAGTATATGTTTAAATCAATCAAATTTTTTTATTTTCAAGTGATATTAAAATTTGAATATTTGTAAAAAAGTATTTTAAATTTGTAAAGAAAGTTTAATATTAGATTTTATTTTTAGAAGCGTTTTAAATTTGTAAAGAATGTTTAATTATTAGATCTTACTTTTAAAAGAGTTTGAATTTGTAAAAAAAGTTTAATATTAGATCTTATATTTTTTAAGTAATTAAGATTTGATAATATATAAAGGAATGTTTTTGGTAGTTCACATTAATCATGTAGAAAAATGCTGACGAAAGGCAAGAAGTGATAAGTAGGGACGGCTCGATTACGGGCTAACAAATGCATGCAAGGCTTAAACAAAATATATATGCATACGTACTGGCCCCAGGGATAACGGCGATGATAATATTCAGATTTGAAAACGAAGCATGGATTGCTAACACAACTAAATTATAAATGAATGCATACAAATTTTTAACAGCACATTAAATAAAACAAATGCATGCAAGAGGCATATATTTATATACATGCCAATACGCTGGCTTTAAATAATGTACGAAAGTGAAAATATATATATGAACGTGGAATGCGAATAGCATGAGCAAAATAAATTAAGTGTTTGTTCTTTACGAAACCAACGAGACATTTGAACGAAGTATTTGAGATGGGAAGTTGCTTGAATTGAGAATGTTTTTGGTGATGCGAACGTGATATTTGAACAGAGTATTTAAAATATGATTTTTAATTTAATTGATTTTTAGTTAATTAATTATTTACTTTTATTATGTAATATGCGTTTAATAATTACAAATAATAAGAATTAAATTGCGCAATTTTATTAAAATAAACTACTACATTTCTATATTCACTTGCATTCGAAAAACAAACTAAACTACTGTCGACGACCATGACCACGCAACATTTCCAACTCTATTATTATAAATCATGGTACTTCTACATCACTCGA
Organism: Allium fistulosum; assembly: GCA_030737815.1. Taxonomy (NCBI): domain Eukaryota; kingdom Viridiplantae; phylum Streptophyta; class Magnoliopsida; order Asparagales; family Amaryllidaceae; genus Allium; species Allium fistulosum. The sequence goes on along the minus strand of CM060901.1, from coordinate 1,075,980,939 downwards.
TTTTTCTATGACATACAAGCTTGTAGGTTTGTTACAAAAAATTAAAATGCTCCTGCCGCTCCATAGGCAAAATAGGAGCCAGTAAATCATAACAAAGCGGCACGACATTGTTGAAATGATCCGTACGCATGATCGATCTTCCATCGTCATGCCTACACGAATTGGCATGGTCAGTATGCCTACTACGTCTAGGCTGTGTAGTACATGGAGTGTCACAGGCTATCCAATTAGAATAGTGATTCGTATCGCCAGTAGTAAAATCCTAAGCTGGTGGGTTAGGAGGTATCAGAGATTTGCAAGTCCGCTTTCCTATGCGGCCTTCGAAAAGTTGATCCAGCTGTCTGAGTTTGAAAATAGTCTCTTTTCTGAATCTTTTGAATCTGTGTGCAGCCGTGTTTCACCACTTCTCAGGACCATCCATGTAATCGGACTCTGAAACCCAAATCCCTCCTAGCTATAATGGCCTGTTCCTGTCAACACAAGGACGTTTTAGGTTGTCTCATTTGTGTCTGGGACCGGTCTAGACCCCAACTGTCATTAAATGCGTTTGTGACTGGCGCATAAAACGAGCTACAGAATTTCTTTTCGGTAAGAAATCCAGGCACAAGTCTATGAAAAGTTCTTCCTTTTGGGCGTCCATAAAGTAATCGGCCGAGAAAAAGCAGAAGCAGCAGATCCTTATGACATTCTGAAATATGAAAAATTATAGCAAAAATAAAAATTCTCGAAAAATATATGTTATAGAATCGAACAAAATAAACGTAAATCTATCTGAAATGATAAGTGGATTGTTGTGTAGAAATTGTACAAAATTCGGTTTAGGGGTGTGGAGGTGGAAGAAAGGAGGAAGGAATAAATAGAAGGAAGGAGGACGGGGAAAAGAAGGAGCCATTGGTGGAAAACGACATGAAGCATTTGATGCGTCGAACACGTTGGTTGTCAACGTTTCATTCCCCATAAACTCACCCAACGGTCCAAATTCCCCGTATGTAACGTTGAGGTGTCGGACGCGTTGCCAACGTTTATGGGGCATTTTTTGTTTGCGAATCGTACCTAAATTATAAGGACATGTGTCGCTGGAAGTTAGTGCATGGAGAATGTAGACACATAATTAAACCACGAAGTGTAATGCCCTACCTTTATTCTCATACTAACAAAGAATATTACACGGTAATATTGTATGCTAATAAGGAGAATAAGGTTGGATAGAAGCGACCAAATGTGAATATTTCATTGGGTTAACATCGGCACGTTTTATTTTACCTTATGTATCATATATGACTCGTACGGTATCAAAACAAAGTAATAAACATGTTGGCTAATGAGAACAGAATAATATATAATATATCACAGAGGACAGAATCATAGAACGCAATGGAATATATAATATAGACGTGAAGATACATACATAAGTGAGTCTACAAAATAGATATACTAGACCCACATAATACAGATATAGATATAGACTATAACATGTCTCAAAAATATACATGACATAAGAAGTCGGCAGCTCATACAAAGTATCCAACATGTATAAAGGTCTAGAATCTAAACAACACACACACATGTCCATCTTCGTAAGCTAGTCCAACATCCACGGTCAATAAGTCCTAATACCTGAAGTATCTTAGCCTGACTTGAGTATTAATAAATACTAAACAGGTAAGACTTTCTTTAATTCAAACAAATATGAGATCATAGATGTAATGTAAGTAAATTTCAACAATATAGTCATAACAATATAATATGCCAACATCCAAATAATAAATGGTTAACTCAAAACAATTCACCATATCATAAAAATATATCATGATTATTACAAGCAATCATTTCAAACTCGGTGAATCAAAATATCTCACAAATCAGAATCATGAACTAGCATGAAAGCAAGTTAAAACCATAAGACAAGCATGAAAGCGAGTCAAAAACCAAAAGACGAGAATGAAAGAAAGTCGAAACAAAAAGAAAAGCATGAAAGTAAGTCGAAGCCAAAAGACAAGCATGAAAGTGAGTCAAAATCAAAGAACGAGCCTAAAAGTAAGTTATCCAAAGATTAGCTTGAAAGCATGTCGATCCTGCCTTAATGTGAGCAATTATAAGATGAGTTCGAAAACACGTTGGGCACATCTAAAAATGAGCCACTATAAGACGATCCTAAAGCACACCGAACTCATCTGAAAACTAGTTATCGAAAGATGAGTATGAAAACACGCTGAAATGATCATTGCTGATCAAAGTGTAAAATACTTTCAATTAGTAATCAAATGAGTATCACCTCTAATGTCTCATGACCACTTGGTGATACTTGAATATTTACTAAAAGATCGTAGATTACATTTAAGTAAAATATTCTGTCAAATGAGTCGAAAAATTAATTGATAAAGTGATACAAGTGTTCCATACCACTTGTATTACTAAACCGTTTAATTAGAGTTCTCATTTTATAGAAGTGATATTTTTATATAGAAATTACTTCTTTTAAATCATTTAAATATTGATCTAATAATCGTAAAATTTCTATGTTTATAAAATAGGCTACTACATACATATAGAAACTTAATATGTATGTATATATATAGTTTTATTATCATCTTTTAGAATGCTATTATTATCATAAACTCTATAATAATCTTTCTTCGTCAAATACTTTTAAATACATGATTCAAATCCATACTTCAAAACCCTAATTTTGAAATCAATAATATATTTTATATAAACTATAAAAGTGACTTTTAAAGAATATATTTTAATATAACTAGTTTAAAGATGATTTCTTTTTATAGAAAATGTATTGATATATATATATATATATTATTTTAAATAAATTCGAATAATTAAATTCCCTAAAATTGTGATGCAATCAAAATTCCAAAATTCATAGTAATCAAGAAGAAGAAGAAAATTAGAAGAAAACAGAGTCGGAACAAAAATTCAAAAGAAAATTGAATCAAGATAAAAATTGCATGGAGCTTTATAGACTCCAAGCTACACAACCGGTCGATCATGGATACCCAATGGTCGACCGTTAGCAGTCGACCGATGAAACTTACCGGTTGACCAGTTATGTCGCTTAGAGCCTAAACGCTCCAAGCATCGTCTCAGACGACGATTTCACTGATTTCGGCAACTGAAACTAAAATAAATAAACTATATTTTACACTAAATCAAGCATGCAACAAGTATACATCAAGTAACCACACAAGTATTATAATTTAGATCACTGGAAGGGGTTTAATAGTGTTTCAAATATCAGGTTTTTACTCTAAGAGTTTAACTAATAATGATTCAAGCAAAATCACCCAATATTCACAACAATAATCACAACCAATAGCATGCAAATAGAATTACGAAGAGTGGTGAGAAGTACTCACCTTAAATCCTTGAAATAGCTTGCCAAAAACCCCAATTTCAAACCAGTCTTTGTATTTCAGTAAACCCTTGATTTCACTCAACCAAAGGAAAGAAACACAACTCAATCGCTGTAAAAAACTGAAAGTGAACCCCTTAAAAGATGTACTAGTGGTAGCGAAAGCTTACCTTGATTTTCCTATATTTTCTAAGAATTTTCTTGAGTTCAAAAAGAAGATTTTTACAGTTTAGGAATGAAGAAGGAGAAGGTTTTGTTTTCTTTTTAATGTTAGTACGTGCAATAATGAGAAGATGAGAAGAATTATTCTCTTTTTGTCTAACTTCTACATAGGCCTTGGGTTGAAGAAAAACCTAATAAGAAAGGAAAGCAGATTATTTTTATTTCATTCTTTTTAATCCTTTTCTTTCGAATTTATTTTCAATTAACTATGAAACACTTTCTTTACACAAATCACCTAATAAATTTACACTTTTATTCCTTATATACTTTCAATTACCAAATCAAATTTTCATACATTATTTTAAAATAATCCTCAAACAATAATTTTAAAAGGTTACTAGTAATTTGAACATTTTCCAACTCCTCTTTATAATTTAATGGTAGATTCAATAAGATAAAAAATCCCTATCTTTCTTATAAAATAATTTTATGTACAAGCTCGGATATTAATTTCATACATTAAATTTTCTAATATCATCAAGATTTAGAATTCACATTCCAAAAGAATTTTTTTCCTTTTTATACAATCCAAATTTTCCCCATATTTCAATACTTGAAATTTTTAATTTAAATTATCATAGGTTTAATTAAAGCAGTTCTAACATCAAGGTTGTTACAAAACTCCCCTCCATAAAGAAATTACGTCCTCGCAATTCTATTTTAGAGACAAACCTATAATAGATACATATATTACTATTATTAAAACATTCATTTTTAAAATACACCCTACACACACAACAATCAGTCCTTAAAACAATCTCATAATGAGATCATTTTCAATTATAACTCAGAAAGCTCCATTACCCTCTTGGTTTTGCACGAATCAAGATCTGCATTAACCCATCAAGTAAAAATAGAGAAGTTAAAACAATTATTAGACCCTTATAATGATTTCTTCAAGAGACTTAAAACAGTCTTCCTTAACTATGAGTTTTACTTTAACCCATTTAGAAGATATAATACTTAAACATTCAATCAACTATTTTATAATGTTGAATTTTCAAAAACTCCGAAGTTATTTCTACGGTACGAAGTGAATCCCAGAAATCACAACACCTAAACAAAAAATAAATCCATAACATGCATTCACAAAACTTTGGTTGTTATCCAAATATTAAAATATACATGTACACGTTACTTTTAAAAAAAATGTAGGTGTATAATGATCTATAAATCTCTTTCTTTTCAAAACACTATCCAAGATTTAATTTTTTATTCTAAATAATGTTAAGTAATGCTGTAGGAGGATTACTAATTATTCAAAATATTTTGAATTTAGCACTATGGCAAACACACATTAAATTTCAAATTTTGTACTCTTAAAAAGTCACGCAAGTCATTAAGTCCTCCATATTAATAGTCAGTTTTCATATAGTAAATCTAAAAATCATACAAAACTTATAAAGTAAAAGTTTTTCCTTATGGCCTTAGCTTTCCAAAAAGCATAAGATTATAGAAACCTTATTAATGGTTTGAAAGTTATGGTCAAAACAATTTGATGTTTCAACTCAGAAATTTCCTAATAGTTTAGAATTTAAGGTTCTGTTTAAAACAAGGTTTAGCCTAAGATAACCATAGAATTTGATAAGATGATTTATATAAAAATTATTCCTTACTGAAAAATATTTCAAACACAGAAATAATCAATAAATTTGGATAAAAGAATCAAAATATATGATCGTTTAACTACAGCTATTTTTTTTAAAAATATTTCCTACATCAAGGCCAAAAATTTCTCATTTCAAACTAAAATATTATACCTAAATAATATGCTTTTACTAAAATCCTTTAATCAAAATTTTTAGGATAAAAATCCATTTTCTCGAAAAGATAAGAGTTGTAAATTAAAATTTTCCATTATCCAACAAGCTTATACTTATGAAAATTCCTTTCATATCTATACCTTGCTTTACAAACTAATCTTGTAATGAGTAAAAATGCAAATATTCTTAATTATATTTCCAAGATATAATTTAAATTTAACTTATCCATATATGTACCTTAAATCTTTCTAAATAAAAGAGAACAAACACTTTAGGAGACAATCTATTTAAATCAAATGCCTTCTCTTTTATTATTATCAAAATAAACTTTTTGTTACTGTTAACCCGCTTCTTAGCCAAGCGGATTTCAACTGGACTTAGAAAATCAAAACAAGGACAAAATAATTCATGGACTTGGGAACACACTAAGAAGGACTAGAAAGTTGAACTCAAGAAGTTTGAGTGGAAATTTGGCTAAAGACACAACCCGTTGTCGTGTTGTGCAGGTCGGCACCGACCTATTTCCTCTCCACTTTTGGCCTCCTAAGAACCATGCACCTCTTATACTACTCCAACAACTAGTGGTCAAGTGATTTTCTTGGAGTTTGGACGAGCAATTCTAGGGATCGATAGAAGAAAGCAAAGAAAGCTGTTATCAGAAAGATCGCTAGAATTAACTAAAAGTTATTGGAAAAAAATCTGGAACAACTCAAGGAGATAGAAAAGTAAGAAAATGAAGGAGTTATATTTTTCACCAATGATAATAAGTCGGTGCCGAGTCAAATTACTCGATATTGAGTTATCCTTTTGGCTCGTGGGCCCCTGGGTTCACTTATGCAACATCAGGCTATCTCCTGGACTATGGTGTAAGTAGACTTCTGACCCTATACCTTATTTTTCCTATAAATACAAGCCTAGCTGCAACCAAAATGGGATCTTCTTCCTGATCTTTTCCCTTCACTCCAGATCTTGGACTCCGCTTCTTCTTCACTCCTATCTCCTACCTCAAAGACACTCAATAAGCTCCGTTGTAAATCTAAGATCCACTGGATAGTGGTCAGATCTGATATAACTACTTGTAATCTAGAGAGAAAACAATTAATAACAAAAATTAAAGTGGACGTAGGCTGGAGATTACATCGAACCACTACAAAAATTCTTGTGTCTCCTTTTACTTTCCTATTGTTTTTGCTTGTTTGATTTGGATCTCTACATTTTGGTGCTTTCATCCGACATTTTGGTTGTTGGTGCCATTTTGGCATCAACATTTTTGTGCTTTCACTGAGAGAGAGCTAGATTTCACAACCTAAAGCTTGGATCTAAAGCTTGGAGAAGATGAAGAGATCTAACACTAAATCTAAGATCGAAGCAAGTCAACCAAGCATGGGGCAGTCAGGAGGTGTCCTCAAATTCTCATCAATCCATCTACATGACCAAAGAAGAGATGGAAAGAATGACGAAGGAGATGCAAGATGGAATGATAGCTAGACAATAGGAAATGATGGAAGGATTTTTCCAAAGGATGTGACAATAAGAAATAGTTGGAGATGTTGGAATTCAGAACCAAGGACCAAGAACTAATGCAGAAACATATGGAGTTGGAGCGGAGCAAATTAGAATGATGCCCCCACGAACAGTACTGCCCGGTACCAACCTAAATCCTCTCGGTACCGAGAGAATTATACTCAAAGCCAACGTTGGTGCGAGCTTGGGACGTGCTTGAATGCCAGGAGCAAACGATGTTGGAGTTAGAAATGCAAATCGGAATGTGAATGAGCAACGATCGAAGGAGTATGTACCAGAGCTTCCTATAAGAATAAAGGATGGAATGAAACAAAGGAGCAAGTCAAAATGCAAATGTGCAGCCTGAGGAGTATGTGCTAGAATATGCGTCGGAGCTCTCCCATAGAAGTAAGGGTAGAATGTAGCTAGTGGTCTAAGACTTTCGTTAGATGACAACAACCGGATAAAAGAGATAATCAAAAGAATAGTTAGAGGTAAACCCTTAGACCAGAACTTGGAAGACATGAATAAGAACCCATTCAACTATAACATCCGGAATGCGAGGGATCCTACGATTCAAGCTTCTGACATTGGAAATGTACGATGGGAAGACGGATCCAATGGTTCACCTAATGAGATATATCCGACATATGGAGGTGATGGGTGCTTTTAAGGTGGTAATGGGGCAATTCTTCCCATTATACTTGACAGATTTAGCAGCGGTATGGCTTAGACAACTGGAGAATGGATCCATAAGCATAAGGATTGACCTAGTGAATAAGTTCATAAGACAATTCAGAGTTCACATCTCCCGGCCAAAGAATGTAATGACACTATCAAGCATAAAGCGAAGGCTCGGAGAGACCTTGAGAAGTTACCTAACGAGGTTTAATGTGGCAGTCGCTCTGGTCGATAAGCTGAATCCATCAATAATCTTAATGGCGATAGTGTCTGGAGTCGCAAGCAAGATCGATTTCAAAGTTGCATTGGAGAGAGATATCTACGTTAATAGGATGCTAAAGCTGATAATTATGATGTTAATGCTGTGGATGGAGGAGGAGTGCGTGGAGCAGGCTATGGAAAAGATAAAGGTAAATGAAAAGCTAATAATGACTTCGGAGAAACGAAACGACAAAGGAGAGAGTTGAATTTCTCTTCTTACAGTGACTTAACTGAAACCCCGAAGAGGATATACCTAGATACTAGGTGGCGGATCCCCAATTGAAAACCAACTAAGAGGGAACCCACTGACCGATAGAGAAGATTTGGAAAGTTTTGCATCTTCCATGAGCTGGATGGACATAAAACGAATGAGAGTCGACACCTTCATGATCTTATAGAAGAACTGGTTCAGAGCAACCAGCTGCAACAATATGTAAGGAACCGAACTGCGATGGTATAGCCAGAGCATCCACCATCTGCAGTGAATGCATCAAGGAACAACCAGGGACCTAGGTCAAGGTTCAAAATCTCATGATCAGGATGGAAGGGAGGTAGGTTCGCTTCCCGCACTTTGGTTTTTTGCTTTGAATAAATAAGATAATAATAAACTCAGACCGCTTATATGTATATGGGGCCTAAATTTGTCGCTAAGCACGCTCTGAGTCGGATGTCTGGGATGACTAGTTAGGATAATAATAGCCTCAGACGGCTTACACATGTACAAGGCCAAGATTGGTCTCTAGGCATGCTTTGAGTCGGATGTCTAAGATGAATAGCTAGGACAATATAAACTAGGACCGCTTACATGTGTACGTGGCCTAGATTAGTATCTAGGCACGCTCTGAGTTGGATGTTTGGGACGAATAATTATGAGTTTAGCTTGTTTTCCCTGATTTGAATACTTGATTTTTGAAAAATCCACTTGAATGTTATGACCGATATTAATCGCATTAAGTCCCGATCGGTGAGTCCGAACCAGAGAGCAGGGTTCAAGTTCCCTTGCCGGCACCAAGTGGATGGACTTGTATGTTATTGGTTGCGTTAAGTCCCGGTCAGAGAGTCAGGGCCGGAGTGCAGGGTGAAAGTTCCCTTGCTGGAGAGCGAGTGGATGGACGAGTACGAAAACTAAGTCCCTTCACCGGAGAGTGAGCAGATAGGCTTGCTTGGTCATTGGCTCCCCTTGCCAAAGAGCGAGCGGATTGGGATCAGCAAGGATCCGAAGAGATCGAAACCCTATATTGGGCGATAAACGATCCAGAGAGATCAAATCCAAGATTGAAAGAATTGAATGGTTTGGCGAGACCAAGCCTCGGAGTGGATGCAGATTTGATAAAAGGATTTGAACGCGTTGTAGTCAGAGAAAGAAAGATAAATCTTTGGCGAACACTGGATGGCTTGGATGTGAAATGATACCCTCGGATGAAGACATCTTTATCATGATTCATGGTAGACACTTAAGCAAAGGATGGATCCTTTGCTAAACCGAATCTGGAATGACCTTTAATTTGCAGAAAAATATGAAGGAATTGGATGATTGACCAAGATTAAGATCAATGGATTACCGGAGAGCACAACTATCGAAGACTGATAATCCAAATTTGTTCTTGAGCCAAGCACACCTTACATTCGAAAGGCATACTTTGAGGGGCAAGTGTGAATCGACTACTTAGCCAAGCAGATTTCAACTGGACTTAGAAGATCAAAACAAGGATGAAATGATTTACGGATGTGGAAACACTCTAAGAAGGACTAGAAAGTTGAACTCAAGAAGTTTGAGTGGAAATTTCCTCTCCACTTTTGGCCTCCTAAGCACCATACACCTCTTATATGTAACATCCTTAATTTTTAGATAACATTATTTAGAATATTTAATTAGATAAATTAAATAAAATATGAATGTTAAGTGATAAGGGGATTGAGGTTTGAATAAAATTATGTGGCCGTGCTTATTAATTTAATTGGGCTAAAGAATGGTTTAAAGATTAATTAAATTATGTAAGGGTATAATGGGATTTAGCTACACTTAACTTTACCCTTATATATATATATATGTGTTTACCTCTTGAGCCATGGGGACTCATATTCATTTTTCATAAAAATAAAAACATAAGTAAAGTTAAGAAGCCGGCCATTAACAAGAAGAGAAGAAGAGGAAATTCAAGAAAAGAAAAAGTATTAAAGAAGGGGGGAAATCAAACTCATCTCAATCCACTTTCCTTATCAAATATTAAGGTGAATGATACTTTCCTTCTTTATTTGGTGAATATATGATGTTTTATGATGAAATGCTTGAATTATGGTTTGTTTAAATTTAAACAAGATTGTCTAAATGATGATTCATACAGTTTTAGATCAAAACCGTGTGATATTAATGTTTAAATGCTATGGAAAAATTATATGTCATGCAAAACATAATTGTAGAGTTGGGTTTTAAGTTTGATAATTTTCCAAGCTTTGGAAAGATTATTATGAATTTTTGAAAAATAAAGCACGTTGGGTTATAAATTTATTTCAGAAAATATATTGCGAATTTGGGTTTGAAATTTTGATATGTGATATAACATTATCAAAATGAATTTCTATGATTTTTGGGGATTTTTCTTAAGTGATTTGATATACAAATTAAATTATTTTGAGAAGAGGATCTAAATGATTTAATTATATTTGTAACAGAAGGTTTTTTTCCCCCCTCCACAATGGTTTCAACTTGGATTTGAAATTTTAATGGCGTCCTCTTCGTCTTCTTTTTCATCTTCATCTTTCTCCCTTGATTCTACCTCTTTTCCTCCTCTTTTCTCTTCTTCTTCTCCTTCAGCATCTGTTCTTTCTTCTCCTTCCCTTCCTAATTCTGCTGCTATTCAGTCTGATACTTTGGTATCTAATAATATCAGTGATTCTCATTCTTTGAATTCAAACTGGTCTTCCCTTTTCAAATCGTTACCTCGTAATGCAGGATCATATAAACCTATTCATTTTGATATTTCGCGAGACAAACCTCCTATTGATCTACCGGATCTTGTAAGAGAGGAAGGTTTAAAATACTGGAATAATCATTTAGTTGGGTTCTTTCTGGATGGTACGCTTTCTTTCCTAACTGTTGTTAATTTCTTGAAAAAACATTGGAAGCTTAAAGGTGAAGTTCAATTTAAATCAGATGGGTATAATTTCTACTTCAAATTTTCCAATCAAGAAGATAAGGACCATGTTCTTAACTCTGATCCTATCTTTATTAAGGGTAGAATGTTCATAATCACAAAATGGGATCCATCTATTGGTATAAAAAAGTGCCGGTATGGATTCATTTTCATAGGATTCCAATTATACTATGGACGTTAGTTGGAATTAACTGGCTGGCTTGTCATGTGGGTAGATTAATCGGTTTTGATAGTAGTACTGAAAAGTTGCAAAGATTTAAGAATGCAAAAGCCTTGGTGGAGATTTCGCCTGATTGTGAGTTACCTGATTCTATTCATATTCCACAGTTGGGTATAAATTGTCCTGATGTTCAACTATCCTATGATTGGAGGCCTAAAATTTGCACGCACTGTAAGATTTTTGGTCATAACACTGGCTCTTGTGAATTTGTTAATAAGACCATAGAAACTGATGTTAGTAAGATGCATGTTTTGGGGGAGAATGTCAATAGGATTCAAGGCCTTCATTATGCTAATACTTTTGATCATAGCTGGAGAACTGTTAATAAAAGAAATAAAGGGGTTTGGAAGAGGAAAGATTCAGTAGTTAAAGAAAATTTTCAATCTAAAGTTGATTCTATCAGTAGTATGAAAGATGGCAAAAAGACTCTAGTATGTATTGATAATTGTTCCTGTCCTGCTGTTACTTCAAACTCATTTTCTGCTTTATCAAACTCTACTCTTGATACATCTAGGGATAGTATACTTAGTGATGCTATTCCTTCTATTTCATCTTTATCTGTTGAATTTTTTTCCAATCCTTTATCTGATTCTGTTGCTAAAGTGGTATCATCTGTTTTCTCCAATGCTTCTACCTCTGTTTCTACTTCATGTAGTTCTCAATTCAGTTCTAAATCTCCAGCCATGATTCCTAATCCTTCCTCACCTTATCTACATTTATCACCTCCTAATCATATTTTACTTCCACCTCCTTCTGCTTCAAGTGAGTGTTCAGTTGTTATGAATACTTCTGGTACTACTAGTAATGTAAACACTGTTGATCTTAATAAAGAAAAGGAATATAAGCCTCATGAGGTCCTACCTTTATCCTCGTCAAAAAATAATTCTCATCCAAGGCATACTAGGAAGAATCCTTCACCTTTGCTTCCTCCACTTCCTATTAAATGAATAACATTGCTTTTTGGAATATTAGGGGTGCTAACTTACCCCCTAAACAGTTAGAGATTAAGAATCTTATAGAGGTCAAAAATATTCATTTGATGTGTGTTTCAGAAACTAAGCTTGACATTCAATCTACCATTAAGGCTACTCGTCTGATTGCTCCATCTTGGTTACATTATAATAACTATGTTGAATCTAATTATGGCAGACTGCTCACTTTATGGAATCCTCATATTTTCAAACTTTCCAGAATTAGTGCCTCTGATCAATATATACATTACAATTGTATTCATTTGCCTTCCAATATAAATTTCCATTTAACTACTGTTTATGCTCAAAATTCATTATCTCTGAGACAGGTTTTTTTGGACTATCTTCCTTCTTTAAACTCATCTTCTATTCCTTGGTTAATTGGTGGTGATTTAATTGTATGTTTGCAAGTAATCAAAAATTTGGTGGCTGTCCTTTATCTCTTAAGGATAGTTCTCCTTTAAATAGTGCTTTAATTCAATCTAATCTAATCTCTGTTAATTATCTTGGTTCAGATTTTACTTGGTCGAATAGCAATAGGAGTGGAAATTCAACTTTATGTAAGCTTGATCATATTTTCATAAATCTTCCTTTTCTTCATCTTTTGCCAAAATCATTTTATCACATCTTACAGCCTTCTTTATCTGATCATTGTCCATTAATCTTTCATTGGGGAGTTGATGATCTTTGTGGAGGGAAACACTCTTTTAATTTTTTTAATTTTTGGACTAAGCAGGTGGACTATCATGTTATTTTAAAACAGGTTTGGAATTAACAATATGGCAAGGATCCTCTTACAAATATCATTCTCAAGATGAAAGCTCTTAAATTTCAACTAAGGAATTGGTCTGCAGCTATTTTTGGTAAGGATGCTAAACTTTCTACTCAGATTAGGAATGAGCTTATTAGGATACAAGAGGACCTGAATGCTAGACCATTTGATACTAGTTTACTTCATATTGAATTGCAATTAAAGAATGCTCTAGAACAAGTTATTCAAAAGGAAGTGTCTTCAGTCAAGCAGAAAATTCATTTGAGAATGGAAAGAGAGGCAGATAGGAACACTAAGTACTTCCATAACTTCCTAAAAGTAAAAAGGAACCGTGAATGTATTTTTCAGATAAAGGACATGTTTGGAAACATGGTGAAAACTTCTGATGGAGTTAATGAAGCTTTTGTTCAATATTTTTCATCTATCTTAGCCCCAACTAATTTATTCATTCCTGATATTAAACCCCTTTATAACATTACTCTTCCAACCTTAACTACCTCTCAGTCCTCTTCTCTTATTAGTGAATTCTCAAATAATGAAATTGAAACTGCAGTCTTTAGTTTGGATAGTGATAGTTATGGAGGTCCAGATGGGTATAATGCACATTTTATTCAACAGAGCTGGAAAATAATTGGGTCTGATATTATTAAGGCTATTCAGTATTTCTTTCTTTTTAATAAGCTTCCTGTTGGACTTGCTGCCACAGCTATTGCTTTAATTCCCAAGACTGTAAATCCATCTTCAGTTGCTGATTTTAGGCCTATATCATGTTGCAATATCATCTATAAAATCATCTCAAAGGTTTTGGCTAATAGATTACAACTAGTCTTGCCATCCATTATCTCCAATAATCAAGCTGCATATATTAGTGGTAGATCAATTAGTGATAATATTCTCTTGACCCAAGAATTATTGTATGGTTATGAGAGGAAAAATATTTCACCAAGGTGCATGTTAAAGCTAGACATAAAGAAGGCTTTTGACTCTATTGCTTGGAGCTCTATTTTAGCTATTATGTCTAGGATGAATTTCCCAAAACCTTTTCTAGCTTGGATTTACACATGTATATCATCACCTATATATTCTATTTCAAGAGAGGGTGGGTTGCATGGTTATTTTAAAGGTGTACAAGGTGTTAGGCAAGGTGACCCAATTTCTGCATATTTGTTCATAATAGTTATGGAGCTTCTCAATCCTATTTTGATGGATCTAGTTGTTAAAAAAGACTTACAGCTTCATCCCAAATGTAATAAACCAATCATTACTCATCTTCTCTTTGCTGATGATCTTATCATTTTTACAAAGCCCACTTATCATAATATTCAGTGTATTAATTCCTCTCTAAAACTTTTCTATTCAATTACTGGCCTACAAATTAATCTTCAAAAATCAAATATCTTAGTTGTTGGTTTAAATACTATTCAAAGGAATGATATTATTAAGTACTCGGGTCTTCAAGAATTATCCAAAAATTCTTTCTATTTGGGCTTGCCTATCTTAAGCTCTAGAATTACTAAACAAAATTGCTTGCCACTCTTTGAGAAAATTATTGAAAGGCTTTAGTTATGGCCAATTGATAAACTGTCACAAGCTGGTAGACTTACAATCATCCAATCAATTGTTGTTGCTATGACAACTTATTGGACTAGACATTATATACTTCCTGTAAAGCTAATTAATATGATTTCTAGTGCCCTTAATAAATTCCTCTGGCATGGTGATCCTTTCTCCAGGAAGCTCATTCCTATATCTTTTTATAAACTGTTTGAATCTAAGGAAAATGGTGGACTTGGTATTACTAATATTTTTCTATGGAATAAAGCTGCTTTATCTGTGTATTTCAATAAGATCTTTGAATCAGATAGAAACTTATGGTCTCAATGGGTCAATCATAATCTTATTGGTAAAAGGAATTTTTGGACTATGCCCATTCCACAAAACTGCAGTTGGAGTTGGAGATGTATTCTCAAGCTAAGGGAGACTTTTATTCCTTTCTTATAATGTAACTATGTTTTGGTAAAAGGTTTATCCTTCTGGCATTCACCATGGGCTAAACAAGGATTGATCTTAAGTTCTGTAGTTGAGTATAACCTGAGAAGGAATTCTGGTATTTCTGAACTGGCTACAGTTGATGAGTTCTTACAGGATGATTGTGTAGTTTTACCTTATTCCAGTTCATTTCAATTAAGGAACTTATGGAATGTCATCACTAGTAATCCCATTAAGAATAATGACAATGTTTTAATTTGGTCAGACAAGGGTAAGCTTCATTCTATTAAGCTTGTTTATAATCTTCTCTGTCAAAATGGTTCTCATTTTCCTTGGCATTCAAGAATTTGGAATATTGGTGGAAGTGCTAAGGAAAACTTATTGTTGTGGAAAGTGATGGCAAATGCCTTAAATACCAAGGATAAGCTCTGTAAAATGGGAATTATTTCAGAGGATTTATGTGTTCTCTGCAAATCAGAAACTGAAAGTAATACTCACTTGTTTTTTGAATGTACTTTTGTATATCAAATATGGTATAGACTGCTATCTAATGGTAGTTTTTATAAAACATCATCACTTAGTTTAATTGAATGGTTTAATGTGTTTAAAGCAACAAGATGGAAGACTCGTTTAACCAGGCTGCTGCTAAAACTTCTTAAGAGACTGATATATGCAGTGTGGACTGAAAGGAATAACAGGGTTTTTGGTATTGGTAGTAAAAATGAATCTCAGCTCTATAATTTGGTTCATGGCAGTATTCTCAGAGACATTAAAGCGGATTATATTTGAAGTTTTGCAATGATTCAATCAACTCTTGGAAGATGGACTTTTCTGGAATGTTAAATGTAACTTTACTGGATTCTCTGGATTGTATGCAGTGTTTTATATTGTTTGGTCTATTTGAGATTTGCTGATTGTAAGTTTGTATTGGTTGTTTTTTATTATCATTGTAGTTGTTAAGATTGTTGTAATAGGGTATGATTTTGTGGCACTGTAACTGTTTGTAATATTGTTTAAGTCAATAAAATGAGTTCATGCTCTTGCCTTTCAAAAAAAAAGATCTAAATGATTTAATTATATTTGTAATAGAAGGTTTTATCTATAAAATTTTAAGTTTGATACTTATCCAAATTAATAAGGCGGTTAGTTTTGAAAAGCATGGGAAAAGTTAAGGCAACCAATAAGAAGTTTACATGTAGACATTTTAGTTGAGATAAGTTGCTTAATTTGACATTTAACCCAGAAAAACAGGTTCTGCCTCTATTAAGGGTACCTTTCGCCTTCAAGAAAGTCGAAATCTCATTAAGCCATAATCAATACACATGGCATCATTTAGGTGGTACGTAGTGGATTGGAGAAAGGCGGAAGGTATGGTGTCGAAAGCATGCTTCTGATGGAGTCAGTACCTTAGTTTGTTTTAAAAAGTTAAGTGTCTGCCTTTGTTTTACTAAGTTTTTGACTTAGTCAATACGTATGTTTTTGGAAGGAGTTTTATAATGGCTTTCGAAGGGGTTGCCCTGTTTATTTTAAAAGAAAAAGGTGTTTCGAAGGAGTTTCTTTAATTATAAATCAATGCTTTGGAAAGAAGGGGTTCTGACATAGTCGAAGCCCTGCCGTTGATTCTTTTATCTTTTTAGTGTATTGAAGTCATCAATGCTGTCAAAAGGTACCATATGTTTTAACGTATATTAATCCACTTCCTAAATTCTTTCGAAAGGGTTATGGGTTTCGACGGTAATGGCTGCGGAAAGGGTTTCGAAGCTATCCTTCAGTATTTTAAATGTATGCTTTCGACTCTGACGAAAGGGATGATTCCGACACCATCATAAATTCCCTAACATTTTTATATGGTAATTAATGGTTTCGAAAGAGATACTTTTGTTTATAATTACTTTGATCCAAATGATATTTTTAAAGGTAAACCCAATGATGTCGAAAGGGGGCTTTTAATACTTTAGGAAGAGATATTTCTAATGGTTTCGAAGCTATGATTCTAATAATTAATAAGTAACACTTCATTATATTCAAAAGGTTTTGAAAGAAGGATTTTAAAGTGTTTTTAAAAGACAGGAGTCTATTGTTTTGAAAAGAGATATATGCTTTCGAAAGAGGCTGTCTAGTGAGGTCGAAAGCAGGGTTTCAAAGATTTCGAAAGTATAGCTTTCAAAACTAATAACCCAATCTCATTTAAAAGCAAAACCATGGCATATTAATAAACAAAATAATTTGAAATGAAGTTTTTGAAGAAGTTTAAATGGGTTAAAGAGATTAACCATGTTATTCTAATTACTTCTTCATATATGTATATATTCACTTTGTAAGAACCCAAAACGGTACTTTGGAAAAAGGCAGAATAACCAATTAGGTTGATCCAGTAGTGAATATGAATTAAAGATATTGGTAGGGGCCAATAGGTTCACAGTAAGCCCATGAAAACTGTGTAAGGAAAATGATATTGGCAAGGGCCAATAGGTTCATAGTTAGCCTATGAAAACTATGTATAATTGGAGATGTCAATTAGACAGGTTTATAGTTATCCCATGAAAACTATATCCGGATAAGAAAATGCAATATTGACAGTTAGGCAATAGGCTTCTAGTTATCCCATGAAAACTAGGGTAAAAGAAAGATATTGACAGTTAGTCAATAAGTCCCTTGTCAGCCCATGAAAACTATATAAGTGGACATGGAGTCCATAAATGTTTAACCGGTTATTAGTCAACCCATGATAACTATTAGGTTAATAGTAATCCTATAAACTATCACTATGACAGATAGTCAAAATGAATGGGGATGGGTAATCCAGAATCGATTCAATTGTTTTGCATATTATCACATAATAATGTTTTGAATTGATTTAACCATTATGGATGCAGGATCACAGAAAATGGTTTACAACGGTTTTAAGATACTAGTGTCGGGAAACCCGTTCCGCTAAGCAGCGTGGTCTCACTAGATATCTACATGATTTAAGATGGTAGATTATTATTCATACCAGGCTTTATGTCTGACTCGAAGTTTATTTTATTCCTTTAAACTCTTGGGTGCTCAATTGATTTTGAGTAGCTTGAGATTTGAGGTTTTCGGGTACCTTTTAAGACAAATTAGCTTCTGAAGTTGTGTAGGAGGCATGTAGTTATTTGAACTCTCTCTCATATAATTCCACTGTATTGTTTTGTTAAGGTAAAGTTGTTTATTACCTATTATATACTATGATAGCCAAGGGGGCATCTTCATATGTCGCTGTTGGAATATATTGTAATAATTATATTTTTCTGAACGTGGTTAATGTTGTGGGGTTACGTAAAGAATGTTGAAATGGGATTTTTGGAATGGAATGTAAAAGTTGTTTAGAAATTTTAAATTTTTTCCATATCCATGTGTTTCTGGTATATCAATTTATATAATATTACCGTATTTGGTCGCCAAAGATTAATAACTATGGATGACTGCAGCATCCGTAACCGTTAATTTTGGGCCTCCAAGTGGGGGATGTTACATTATACTACTCCAACAACAGGCGGTCAAGTGGTTTTTCCAGAGTTTGGACGACCAATTCCAAGGATCGATGAGAAGAAAGCAAAGAAAGCAGTTATCAGAAAGATCGCTAGAATTAACTACAGGTTAATGGATAAAGGTCTGGAACAACTTAATGAGGAGATAGAAAAGCAAGCAAATGAAAGAGTTAGCTATTTCACCAATAAAAATAGGTCGATGCCGAGTCAAATGACTCGATACCAAGTTATTCTTTTGGCCCGTGGGCCTCTTGGTTCACTTGTGCAACATCAGGCTACCTCCTGAACCTCAATGCAAGCAGATTTCTGACCCTGTACCTCTATTTCTCTATAAATACAAGCCAAGCTACAATTAAAAGGGGATATTCTTTCTGATCTTTTCCCTTCACTCTAGATCTAGGACTCTGCTTCTTCTTCGGTCCTATCCCCTACCTCAAAGTCACTCTAGAAACTCCGCTGTAAATCTAAGATCCACTGATAGTGGTCAGATCTGATATATCTAGTTGTAATCCAGAGAGAAAACAACTAATAACAAAGCTTAAAGTGGACGTAGGCCGAAGATTACGCCGAACCACTATAAAAATTGTTGTGTCTCCTTTTACTTTCCTACCGTTTTTGCTTGTTTGATTTAGATCTCTACATTTTGGTACTTTCATCTAACATTTTGATGTTGGTGCCATTTTTGGCATCAACAATTACAAATTTAGAACATGGTCTAAAGATAATATTATTATTATTTTTCTTTTCCATAAGCTTCTTATCTTGAAATCTTTCTATAATAAGTAAAAATTAACTCATTATTATGGTGTTTATTTTCCAACCTTTCTTTGAAAAGTTAAAACTATAAGATTTATACTCTTTTTAATGGACGCCAATTATTAGGTTAAATGAATTACTTTATTCCTAATTTCATCCCAAGGTTCTTTTATCATAACATCTACTTTCCAAAAAAATTCCAAGAATACTTTTTAAATTCTAACTATCTTATTCGGGATAAATTCCTTCCTCAATAATAATTTTCCACACCTGGCATTTTCCAAATAATATAAATATTGCTTAAGGTATTCATTTCTACCAAATCTTATCTATTAATCATTAAAACAAACCTCATTACCATAATTTATTCTTCTAATTTTGTAACATTAAAGAACAAAATTACTTTTGCTCCAAATATTTTCTTATCTTATAATTTCAATATTTGTTTACCCAAATACTTTGCTTCCATTACAACACAAATATCTTTTACAATTTTAAAATATTAAACACTTTAAGGTATACAAGATGTTAACTTCTTTGATAACTTATCTAAAAAGGAACAAGGATGTGAAATAATTTTTAAGATTCCCATAAAAATATTATAACCCTTCATAATTCAAAATGTCCTAACACAATTCTTGAAGGGGCATTTTCTATCCAAATGAGAAACCATGACAAACTTATCATTGTTCAACTCTTAATCATTTTCAAATTAAATTTCCATTTTCTAAATTAAAGAATTGTAACATGCTAATCTTTTAGAATGAAGTTGTGTTTATAAACCATATTTACATAAATTGTTCCTTATTCACAAAATCATCTTATCTAAAATTCATTAACTTAAATTAATTGAATATGTGAATTATGATTTTATTTCAACTTCCTTTAAATTAGAACTCATATGTATATGTTTTATCATTCATGTAGATTATTATAATAGGTTATATGTAACCAATCAATAACAACATACAACATTCACTTAAGCATACACCTTATAGATGGATATATAAAAATGTACAAATACTAGTTAATATAATTACATTGCCTTACCATCCATTTACAACAAATTGTCTTGTCAATTGACTGCAATGTTGACAAGTGATCAACATCGCCTCGCCACTGACCTCGACTATCACTAATGCTCGATAGCCACATTCGTCATATAAAATAAAATCAATACTTATATTATTTTCATCATACTTACTTTTAACCATCAAAATTTATATATATGTATATATATATCTGTGTGTGTGTGACTAATTTCATAATATATATATTTTTCTTCTTAATTTATTTTCTAAAACACCTTTCTAAATTATATTCTACCTTTCCAAACAATATTATTCAATCCCAAATCAATCACTTAATAGTACTATAAAAACTCCATAAAATATATTCTTTCAAAGATGAGATATATACTCATAATATTTCTTTAAAATATTATTTATCTTCAGGATACTTTCTTTCAAAATCATTACATTTGTGTGTGTATATTTTTTTTCCAAAACATGCATTTCATTTTTGAATAGTATTTAACCCACTTAAAAACTATATTTTTTCTTCAAACATTATTTAAAACATTTAGAAGACTTTCAAAATATTATAACTTAAAGTACCACGTCGAACTGTTTCATCCTAGTGTTTAGAAATCCCTATCAATAATGTTGGCCAGATGCCTTAACCAGTATTCTTAAAGCACCCAACGGGCAATTTAACACAAAATACATTTCCAAAGATATCTATAATCAAAGGCATTTTTAATTTAAATAAGTGCTTACTTTTATTAAACTACTTCCACTAATCTTTACATTTTTTACAGATAATAATTCACTAACAACAATTCAATAACATACCCATTCATCCATGCAAACATCTAGCAACCATCAAATTTTAAATTCATCTTAGTATTTAATCATACATATGGATTAATATCCTTGCGGTAAATACTCTGCTTAAGATACTGCAAGGTATTATTAATATTGAGTAGGTTTCAAACTCTCATGTAATGATTCCTACTCATTATAAATTTTAAATTGTTACTAAAATTTTCAAAATAACCAAGCATTCATCAACCAATCAAACAAACATATATAATAGCAAACTAATTAATGTGCTCACCGAAAGGTAGTCCATCAACTTACGCTGCGCGACTCTGATTACTAACGGATCAGGACACAATAATTCAATTCAAAGCCATCTACGGTCTAATCTATGCTATCCATTAAATCTCACTCTTGACAAAAGTGAGTTCCAAATTTTAATATCATTTTCATAACAATAATGTGTATAGTAGTTCAAATTTTTTAAAATACATCCTGATGATTATTCCTAATAATCATTTATATTATTATCATTAATAGGAAATAAATTCTAAATTATACCCTGCACCTCAAGAGACATGATTATAAGTCTGTCTAGGCTAAGACTCATGTCTCAAATATCGTATATTTTTCTGAACTTTTGCTATGATACGAAACTATAACGCCCCACCTTTATTCCCATACTAACAAAAAATATTAAATGGTAATATTGTCTGCTAATATGGAGAATAAGACTGGACAAGAGCGACCAATTTTGAATTCCCATAGGCTAACATCGACACATTTTATTTTACCATATGTATCATATATGATGTGTACTGTATCGACATAAAACAATAAACACATTGGCTAATGAGAATAGGACATTATATAATATATCACAAAGAACACATAATCACGAAAAACAAAGGAATATATAATATAGACATGAAGATAGATATATAAGTGAGTCTATAAAACAAAAATACTAGAACCATATAATACAGATATAGATATGGATTATAACATGTCTCAAAAATATACATGACATAAGATGTCAGTAGCTCATACAAAGTATCCAACATGTATAAAGGTCTAGAACCTAAACGACCCCCTCCCCACACACACACACATATCTCCATAAGCTAGCCCAACATCCACGATCAATGAGTCCAAGTACCTGAAACATCTTAGCCTGACCCAAGCATTAATAAATAATAAACGAGTAAGACTATCCCTAATTCAAACATATGTGAGTTTACATGTAACGACCCGACTTTCCAGACCCCGAAAATCGAACCATTTTAGTTAAGAAGAAGAGGTAGAAGAAGAAAAATAGAAAACAACATCAGAATCTAACCATCGCAGCGGAATAAAATATAATATATATATATATCAACAGATCTTTACACAAATCAAGACTATATCTGTTTATACAATTCATCATCAGAATACATCATCAGAGTACATCAACATCCATAACATACAACTGAATACACAATGGAAAAATAATAGCAAGTACGAGAGTACGTATCGTCATCCAACTCGTCTCCTGAGCTCCACAGCATCATATCCTGAACCTGTTTATCTCGGTCTGACCCGAGCATCATATAAACAATACCCGAGTCAGTCTGGAATACCAGCGTGAGAAAATCACACTCAAATTGATTATTAAGGTTTCAAAAATCCTTTGAAATCAAAAGCATCTCGTAAGACCACGCCACAAATAAACATGTCGGGTTTTTACCTTACGATAGCTAAAACACTTTTTATAAAAATCCTCTGATATTATAATAGTGTCTATTCACAAATACTTATTAAAATAGCTGAAATTGTTACATGATTAAATTCCAGCATACTAGGTATACAAACAAATACCGTACAAGGCACGTAGGGAGAATGGATTTCCAACGAATGACTAGGCACTGGGGTACCACCTGTCACAGTACGTGGCCTAGATCACAGTACCGAGGAGTACGCCCGCTCCCCTGCAACACAAGACCGGAATCATCCCTTACTGGATAATTCCAAATAAAATCAGCCCACGGTTGGGATCAGCAACCGCACCACTAAGCCGAAATAAAGGGACATCTAGACAGGGATGACCTTACTCTCAAGTGGGGGCTACCCACGAAGCCTTGCTGCATAACCCCTGATTTTCAGTCATTCCTGGTTGATGAGGCTCGAGGCTAAACGATACCTTTATAGCACATATCCCTTAGAATGCCCATCGTCCACCTGACGATGTCACGAAAGCATTCGTCCATACAAGTCCGTCCCAGGTCCGAAGGAAACCGAAGGCACTATTCCTGCTACATCCATTTTGGAAATATCCTCAGGATTAGTAGCGACTAGCCCTTGCACTTCACTGCTCCATCTTTGACTCCGAACACGTTACACGAAACGTACAAACCGGATCGAAGTGGTATTCGAGTCTCCAGACCTAGAATCCCGGTATACGGAAACCCGATCCCGGTCTCTTCGAAACGATCAGCGCATTTGGCCAATATTGATAGTCGGTTATTTAACTATCAATTAACATCCACAAGCAACCATCACACCATAAATAATTTCCCACATTATTTATTTGCCCAAATATCTTTCCAAGATATATTTCCGAATTTTCAAAACTCATTTGAAAACAATTTCAAACAGTTTTCCGCTCACAGAATACATTTCCCAAATAATTATTTTCACTGAATCACCAAGTACTAAATACTTTTAATTTTAAAATAATTTAAAAACACTTTATTTTAAATATATTTTATAATATTGAAATTTAAAAACTACTTTAATACTTTATTAAAAATATATACTTTAAAATAAACCACTTTATAAATATAAACTAAATTTCTCCTTTTAAAAAATAATAGCAAATCACTTTTATATAATTACTACAATAATAGATTTTTGAAAATACTTACTTAGGAAATTAACATTTAGAAATAATCAGTTTTCTAAAACATGCCTTTTTAAACAAATTAGAACTTTTAACTTATATTAAAAATTGCTTTGAAAACGTACTTGGCTATCCAGAGAAATACACTTCTCATTCCCATCTTTTAAAAATAAATCAACATTTATATTTTAAACCAATTCATATTCTTTTATAAATTCCCACCTTGAATTTATATTTCAAATATCCACTGATATTCCATTTCACTTTATAAACCTAGTTTATCTCTCCAAAATCTCATTTCTCTTTAAATTTCAAATCCCAAAGTATTTAAATCAATTTATAATTGATTTCCCAATTTATTTTACTTTGAAATAAATTTCCTTACTTAATCCATTTATTTCCAAATTCATTAACTTCCAGATTTTATTTCTCATTATGATTTAAAATCTTTAAACCGAAACACAAGTTTCAGATTTTACCAAATTCCTTCTTTCTTTTTAATTACATTTAAACATTGAATTAAAATAAATTTTTATCCCTTTAAATAACATCACATAAGTTCTCTTTAAATTCAATATTTCTCTATTTATTCAAAATTCCTCTTTTCCATATTTAATTTATTCGAATTCACTAGAATTACTTAACTTAATTTTTACTCTTTTATTTCTTTCCAAAAATCCAATTCAATTGCTTTTGATAACTCATTATACTGGGAAATTCAATCCAACCAGATTATCCAATATAAATCATCACAGGATATCAACAATTATATCACAGAATATTTAAACAAAATTAAATATTTTGAGGAATCCAGTTGGATCCCTCCAACCTGTTTCCCTGCATCCACAGATGTTAGCACAATACCAATTTCACTTCAAGGTGGAATATCGCGGTATATGGGTTTTATAAAATATCATCCGCTATTATGCGGCGCATAGGGTCTCATCCGCTATACAATGCGGGAATAACAATTCCAATATATACATATGCCAATATATATATATTGGTATATACTACTATATACCATATCAATCAATTCAATCATTCATCAATATTTAAATTTAACCAATTGAATTTAAATATAACCGAGTGAGATCAACTCACCTTTTATTTTGCCATCCAAACCCAATCTCGACTTGTTCCTTTCAAAATTTAACCTTGTATAAACAATTATGCGATTTATTAATATTTGAACAATTTAAATAATAAATTTCCATTTGATAAATTTTAAATTTGATTAACTGACAGTTTATTTTAACTAATGATTTAATTTGAACAAATAATTAAGTTTCGAACTAATTTTTTCCTTTTCCTCTTTTTTTTAAAATAAATTATTCTCGGTAACTTATAATAAGTTAGTTATTTATTTTTATATCTTTTACAACTAAATCTTCATCATTTCAGAATTACACCTGGTAATGAATACGCATATATATATTTAAAACAAACAAAACTCTTTATCTTCAGAAATTTCATATGTATACTTCCTGTTATGAATTTCATCCTAGAATAAATTCATTTAATTATTGAAACAACTTTGAACAAATCAACTTATCACTTTTCAATTAAATTTACTTAATTTCAATGATCATTACTAACTTAGTTAATGTTTTATGCCTATTTAAAATTCAAAGATATGTTATATACATGTAAATTTAAGTAGACAGGGGAGTTACCTCGCTGCCACGTTCGAAATCGAACGAAATCTGGGCTTCAACTACACTAACGTGGAGCCACCTATCAGCTCGCGACTTCATCGATGCCGCCCCCACGAACCCGAGCTCCCACCTCGCATGCTGTCGTTCGCGATTCCGATTCCAAACCCTAGCTTTTCTTGCTCGCGAAACCCCAGGCCGCCATCGCCTTGTCGCCTCAACTAATTAGCAGTGACAGTATAAAAGGACTGTAGCCGGCTTCAAATCAGCAGTAGAAAATATCGCATAGGAGGAGGATGAGCCGCGATGATGGCTGATGGAACAGCGAGTATGCAGCGATGATTATTTTGAAGGCATTAATTTGTGAAACCCCAGTTTTTCTTCGGGTTCAAGCATCGCGACATGGCGATTTCTATTGAGCCGTAACTTTAAAGTAAAGAGATTTTTTTTTCTTGGAGGATGGATTTCGAATCGCACTGGGTTGAAGAGGATAAAGGAACTCACTCTATTTGATTTCCTCGTGAAATTAAATTTTGATGAGTTCAGCCATCTACGAGAATGCTTTGATCTCATATGAACTTGAACTGGGGAAGTGAAGATAAATGATTTTGATTTTTGCTTCCGTAAATAGGAGTGTCGGCCATTACTTTGAAATGAAAGGGTAAGCTTTGCACGATTATTTCGTGGTCTTCGGCATAATTCAAGGAGATATCATGCTGATGTGATAAGCCCCTTTTTTTTATTATTTAAATTTAATTTGTTTTCGATACAAATTTCAACGCGTTTATGTGTCGTATGCTCACACAACAACTCCAATCAATACGAAATTTGAAATCCAATAATAATTCAATATTACGGACCCAATGGAACTAGTTTCGTCAAAATCCGAGACTGTGCCTCGGACGGCTATTTTAAATTCAAATTTAAAACGATAAATTTCAAAACAGAACCAATCTCTGTTAAATTCAATTTTTACTCATCTATTATTTTCAATATTATAAATATAAATTTTACAAGCCTTCAAATTATTTTTAACAAGCTCAGAACTCAGGATTCTCTATTTTATCCTATTTTCAATTGTTAAATTCAATAATTAAATTATCCCATAAACAGTGATATTTGAAATTAAAGTTAATAATTTATCTCTGAATATTTAAAATAAATTAAATATTCTACTTTCAAATATTCGAAAATTCCGGGTCGTCACATTCCTCCCCCCTTAAAAGAATTTCGTCCCCGAAATTACTAGTTAGGAAGAATGATTCAATCCTCATTAACTATTTCCTTAACCCAAATAGTTTTAACCACCTCCCAAAACAAATCCTTTAATAGAGATACATTATCCCTCTTTCTAACCTTTCAAACTTACTCCTAAGTCCTAAACAATATTATCTTTCTTATCAGTTCAAATTTAAATTTGAATTCAAATTTTGAATTATCAAAATATTCCAAAATTTTTCTAACTCCCTAAATTCCCGAAAAATTTCGCCAGCGTCTCCTTTGCGCGGCTAGCTCGGTACTACTACAAAATGGCTCTACGGCCTCCCAATCTCAAAAAGAAAACAAAAAACCAAGTGGCTGGATCAAAAACCCAATCAAATTTCATATAGAAATTCAAATACATACCTTTTGTCGGGCCATTAAATTTTATCTTCTAAAATCAAAAATCCCAATTTATCCATTGCTTTTATACACCTGTATATCCTACTAAGCAATAATATTCAATCACAATTCCAAAGTCATTTTATACTTTCCTTTACAAATTTACAATATTTGTTTTACTTAAGCCCGTGCGATGTATATATATCATCCGTACGCAATATCACATTCGATCGCTCAATCGATCACACAATTTCACTTCCGAACTAGTATCGTCCACCCGACTTCCTAGTGCGGACTCAGATCTGGTTTCTTGATCAGAAACCGTCATTCTCCCTGCATAGTCACCAACTATTATAGAGAATTTCCAGAATCAATCAACAATCCATATCCAGGCTCGCCGTCGAAAATCGAGTGAAAAATCCTAATTCGGATCGATAAAACTATCTCGAAATTCTGTGTTCGACATCTGGACCAAATAGCTATGCGAATAAAATAATATACGTACACCTTACGTAATTAATTTCAATTGATTTCCAATTACATCAATTCTCTTTTATTCACATTCCTTTTGATTGTTATCCCCTTATTCACAACTATCCCATTTCACAACTTCAGTTTTAGTCTTCATTCAACTATTCACTTAGTATTTTTTTTTTCCAAAATTACTAAGTATATTTCCAATACCAATTTTCTTAAGAATTTCATTCTTCGATTCTTAAGTTCAATATAAATTTTCTTATATTTATTTACTACTTCACCACTGAAGTGTATATATTCAAATTGAACTCCCATTTCATATGAATTCCAACTTACTTCAATTTACTACTTCATTTCCAATTTTTTTCCTTAAATTCAATTCATCTCCAACTTCCAAAAATTGAATTTTATTTAGCTCGAAAACAATCCAAGTTAATTCATTCAATAACTATTTCTCAACTTATTAAACCACTCCTCTGTCTGAGTTCAGTTTCCATTCAACATTTACTTAAGTCAATAACTTAAGTTTATTTTCCATTTAACCAACCCTTTAAAGTTTTATTTCCATCTTTCATTTGATTCTTATTTAATCAAATTCCATCCATTTATTTATTTAATATAATTGGTTTATTCACTCAATCATTATGAATTTTAATTTCCATACTCAATTCATCTGGAATTATTTTATTAATAACCAGGTCATTTCCAATTTATTATCACTTATTTGGATTTCATTCGCAATTCAAACCATCACTATTTTAATCCAATTTCATTAACTCACAATTCAATTTCATTAACTAATTTATTATCTCATTAGTTCCTCCGCTGGTTAAAATTAAATACTTGCTTTTTAATTCCAAATATCACTTCACTTAATTTTCTTAAGTTCAATTTATTTTATAATTCAAGTTTGGATTTATTTAAAAATTAAGATTGCTCATCTTAGTCGTTTCCATTTGATAATTACAATTTCAAATTATAACTCTTAATGGTTCAAAGTAATGGATTCCCATTTATGACTTACAATTTCATTTTTATTCATAAGTTTTAACTTACTTACTTAAGATCTGGGACTATTCATTTAAGTCCATTTTCATCTTTATAATCAAATTCCAAATTATTACACTTAAGAACTTAAGAATATGAATTTCTTTACACAATTATAAGCATTTCACATTACCTTTATATCCAATTCAATTCGACTTCAACTTATTTACATTTAACTCAATTCCAATTCTCAATTTTATTTAACTTATCTTAAGTTAAATTCAAATATATTTTATTCACCTTCAAGTTCTCTAACTCTTTTATCTACCAACTTATATTACTCATTGAGTTATTTTCATCTCATAATTATAATCCCAGAATTAAACTTTCATTCCCTTCTTATTTCAATCAACTTCATTCTATACTTTATATTGTTGATTCATTTAAATTTCCACATTTATATTTTAAATAGAATTCCCAGAATCCAATTGCCCGGTTTTATTTCAAAACCATTTTAAATCCATAAATAACTCATACATATCTGGTATATCACATCAAACCCCAATTTCCAAAACAATCTGCTTTTACCAAACAATTTTCCCTTTGAATTTCAAAACTACCCAGTTCACAATCATTTCCAATTTTAAACAGTTTGGTAGCAATTTCTCTTTGGAAACCCGAAAATAGACATCGATGATGCTGCAGTCATCACCGAAAATTATTTTCCAACGACCGAAAGAGAATTAAATGCTTTTATCACTTTGAACATTTCAAACATTTTAAAAATCCCAAATTCCCACCAGATTTCAATTCAATTTCAAAAATATTCATGAAATAATATCACCATTATTTCCCCAAAACCTTTAAAAACTATTTTTAAATCCAAAGGAATTTAAACCTTTCCCAAAACTTCAAATTCAAAATCCATCCAATTTTATATCCAAACATTACTCTGGAATTCTATCACATTTTATTTCAAGTTATAAGTCACATTTACAAATTTCATTTACAAATTTCATTTGTTTATGAATTTATCTCATTTGATTATAAATCACATTTGTAATTCACATTTGTATATGAAGTTTTATTTCAACTTATAAATTACATTTATAATTTATATTCTCAAATTCCATTTGTTATATCAATTTTATTCTTTAACTTTGGTTATAAGTTTCAATTTCTTATTCAATTTCCTCCTATGATAATAATTTATTATCATCATCTAACAACCAAACATCCAAATATAACTATAATAATTTACGAAAAATTATTTCTTTTATACACAAAATAATTTGGGCAAAATTATTTCATTCACCCTATTTAAAACAATACTGTGTCGAACTGTTCTATTCAAGTGTTTAGAAACCCCTTCGATACAGTTGTCCAGACTGTGCCGACGAAGGTTCATATGCCACTCAATAAATCAACCAACACAATATAAAACCATTTTATATTCACTAACAAATACGCGCTCATATCTATTAATACTCTCAAAATTCCCACCAGAGCCAAGGTTATCGCCAACCTAAGCTCTGATACCACTGTAACGACCCGACTTTCCAGACCCGGAAAATCGAACCATTTTAGTTAAGAAGAAGAGGTAGAAGAAGAAAAATAGAAAACAACATCAGAATCTAACCATCGCAGCGGAATAAAATATAATATATATATCAACAGATCTTTACACAAATCAAGACTATATCTGTTTATACAATTCATCATCAGAATACATCATCAGAGTACATCAACATCCATAACATACAACTGAATACACAGCGGAAAAATAATAGCAAGTACGAGAGTACGTATCGTCATCCAGCTCGTCTCCTGAGCTCCACAGCATCATATCTTGAACCTGTTTATCTCGGTCTGACCCGAGCATCATATAAACAATACCCGAGTCAGTCTGGAATACCAGCGTAAGAAAATCACACTCAAATTGATTATTAAGGTTTCAAAAATCCTTTGAAATCAAAAGCATCTCGTAAGACCACGCCACAAATAAACATGTCGGGTTTTTACCTTACGATAGCTAAAACACTTTTTATAAAAATCCTCTGATATTATAATAGTGTCTATTCACAAATACTTATTGAAATAGCTGAAATTATTACATGATTAAATTCCAGCATACTAGGTATACAAACAAATACCGTACAAGGCACGTAGGGAGAATGGATTTCCAACGAATGACTAGGCACTGGGGTACCACCTGTCACAGTACGTGGCCTAGATCACAGTACCGAGGAGTACGCCCGCTCCCCTGCAACACAAGACCGGAATCATCCCTTACTGGATAATTCCAAATAAAATCACCCCACGGTTGGGATCAGCAACCGCACCACTAAGCCGAAATAAAGGGACATCTAGACAGGGATGACCTTACTCTCAAGTGGGGGCTACCCACGAAGCCTTGCTGCATAACCCCTGATTTTCAGTCATTCCCGGTTGATGAGGCTCGAGGCTAAACGATACCTTTATAGCACATATCCCTTAGAATGCCCATCGTCCACCTGACGATGTCACGAAAGCATTCGTCCATACAAGTCCGTCCCGGGTCCGAACGAAACCGAAGGCACTATTCCTACTACATCCATTTTGGAAATATCCTCAGGATTAGTAGCGACTAGCCCTTGCACTTCACTGCTCCATCTTTGACTCCGAACACGTTACACGAAACGTACAAACCAGATCGAAGTGGTATTCGAGTCTCCAGACCTAGAATCCCGGTATACGGAAACCCGATCCCGGTCTCTTCGAAACCATCAGCACATTTGGCCAATATTGATAGTCGGTTATTTAACTATCAATTAACATCCACAAGCAACCATCACACCATAAATAATTTCCCACATTATTTATTTGCCCAAATATCTTTCCAAGATATATTTCCGAATTTTCAAAACTCATTTGAAAACAATTTCAAACAGTTTCCGCTCACGGAATACATTTCCCAAATAATTATTTCCACTAAATCACCAAGTACTAAATACTTTTAATTTTAAAATAATTTAAAAACACTTTATTTTAAATATATTTTATAATATTGAAATTTAAAAACTACTTTAATACTTTATTAAAAATATATACTTTAAAATAAACCACTTTATAAATATAAACTAAATTTCTCCTTTTAAAACATAATAGCAAATCACTTTTATATAATTACTACAATAATAGATTTTTGAAAATACTTACTTAGGAAATTAACATTTAGAAATAATCAGTTTTCTAAAACATGCCTTTTTAAACAAATTAGAACTTTTAACTTATATTAAAAATTGCTTTGAAAACGTACTTGGCTATCCAGAGAAATACACTTCTCATTCCCATCTTTTAAAAATAAATCAACATTTATATTTTAAACCAATTCATATTCTTTTATAAATTCCCACCTTGAATTTATATTTCAAATATCCACTGATATTCCATTTCACTTTATAAACCTAGTTTATCTCTCCAAAATCTCATTTCTCTTTAAATTTCAAATCCCAAAGTATTTAAATCAATTTATAATTGATTTCCCAATTTATTTTACTTTGAAATAAATTTCCTTACTTAATCCATTTATTTCCAAATTCATTAACTTCCAGATTTTATTTCTCATTATGATTTAAAATCTTTAAACCGAAACACAAGTTTCAGATTTTACCAAATTCCTTCTTTCTTTTTAATTACATTTAAACATTGAATTAAAATAAATTTTTATCCCTTTAAATAACATCACATAAGTTCTCTTTAAATTCAATATTTCTCTATTTATTCAAAATTCCTCTTTTCCATATTTAATTTATTCGAATTCACTAGAATTACTTAACTTAATTTTTACTCTTTTATTTCTTTCCAAAAATCCAATTCAATTGCTTTTGATAACTCATTATACTGGGAAATTCAATCCAACCAGATTATCCAATATAAATCATCACAGGATATCAACAATCATATCACAGAATATTTAAACAAAATTAAATATTTTGAGGAATCCAGTTGGATCCCTCCAACCTGTTTCCCTGCATCCACAGATGTTAGCACAATACCAATTTCACTTCAAGGTGGAATATCGCGGTATATGGGTTTTATAAAATATCATCCGCTATTATGCGGCGCATAGGGTCTCATCCGCTATACAATGCGGGAATAACAATTCCAATATATACATATGCCAATATATATATATTGGTATATACTACTATATACCATATCAATCAATTCAATCATTCATCAATATTTAAATTTAACCAATTGAAATTTAAATATAACTGAGTGAGATCAACTCAACTTTTATTTTGCCATCCAAACCCAATCTCGACTTGTTCCTTTCAAAATTTAACCTTGTATAAACAATTATGCGATTTATTAATATTTGAACAATTTAAATAATAAATTTCCATTTGATAAATTTTAAATTTGATTAACTGACAGTTTATTTTAACTAATGATTTAATTTGAACAAATAATTAAGTTTCGAACTAATTTTTTCCTTTTCCTCTTTTTTTTTAAATAAATTATTCTCGGTAACTTATAATAAGTTAGTTATTTATTTTTATATCTTTTACAACTAAATCTTCATCATTTCAGAATTACACCTGGTAATGAATACGCATATATATATTTAAAACAAACAAAACTCTTTATCTTCAGAAATTTCATATGTATACTTCCTGTTATGAATTTCATCCTAGAATAAATTCATTTAATTATTGAAACAACTTCGAACAAATCAACTTATCACTTTTCAATTTAATTTACTTAATTTCAATGATCATTACTAACTTAGTTAATGTTTTCTGCCTATTTAAAATTCAAAGATATGTTATATACATGTAAATTTAAGTAGACAGGGGAGTTACCTCGCTGCCACGTTCGAAATCGAACGAAATCTGGGCTTCAACTGCACTAACGTGGAGCCACCTATTAGCTCGCGACTTCATCGATGCCGCCCCCACGAACCCGAGCTCCCACCTCGCATGCTGTCGTTCGCGATTCCAATTCCAAACCCTAGCTTTTCTTGCTCGCGAAACCCCAGGCCGCCATCGCCTTGTCGCCTCAACTAATTAGCAGTGACAGTATAAAAGGACTGTAGCCGGCTTCAAATCAGCAGTAGAAAATATCGCGTAGGAGGAGGATGAGCCGCGATGATGGCTGATGGAACAGCGAGTATGCAGCGATGATTATTTTGAAGGCATTAATTTGTGAAACCCCAGTTTTTCTTCGGGTTCAAGCATCGCGACATAGCGATTTCTATTGAGCCGTAACTTTAAAGTAAAGAGATTTTTTTTCTTGGAGGATGGATTTCGAATCGCACTGGGTTGAAGAGGATAAAGGAACACGCTCTATTTGATTTCCTCGTGAAATTAAATTTTGATGAGTTCAGCCATCTACGAGAATGCTTTGATCTCGTATGAACTTGAACTGGGGAAGTGAAGATAAATGATTTTTATTTTTGCTTCCGTAAATAGGAGTGTCGGCCATTACTTTGAAATGAAAGGGTAAGCTTTGCACGATTATTTCGTGGTCTTCGGCATAATTCAAGGAGATATCGTGCTGATGTGATATGCCCCTTTTTTTTATTATTTAAATTTAATTTGTTTTCGATACAAATTTCAACGCGTTTATGTGTCGTATGCTCACACAACAACTCCAATCAATACGAAATTTGAAATCCAATAATAATTCAATATTACGGACCCAATGGAACTAGTTTCGTCAAAATCCGAGACTGTGCCTCGGACGGCTATTTTAAATTCAAATTTAAAACGATAAATTTCAAAACAGAACCAATCTCTGTTAAATTCAATTTTTACTCATCTATTATTTTCAATATTATAAATATAAATTTTACAAGCCTTCAAATTATTTTTAACAAGCTCAAAACTCAGGATTCTCTATTTTATCCTATTTTCAATTGTTAAATTCAATAATTAAATTATCCCATAAACAGTGATATTTGAAATTAAAGTTAATAATTTATCTCTGAATATTTAAAATAAATTAAATATTCTACTTTCAAATATTCGAAAATTCCGGGTCGTCACATTATAGGTGTAACATAAGTAAATTTCAACAATATAGTCATAATTATATATTATGCCAACATACAAATAATAAATGGCTAACACAAAACAATTCGCCATATCATAAAAATATATCATGTTTATTACAAGCAATCATCTCAAATTTGGTGAAACAAAATATCTCACAAATCAGAATCACGAACTAGCATGAAGCAAGTTGAAGCCAAAAGACAAGCATGAAAGAGAGTCAAAATCAAAGAACGAACCTGAAAGCAAATTATCCAAAGACAAGACTGAAAGCACACTGGTCCCGCCTAAAAGTGAGCCACTATAAGATGAGTCTGAAAACACCCCAGGCACGTCTAAAAGTGAGCCACTATAAGACAAGCTTTAAAGCATGCTAAACTTACCTAAAACGAGTTATCAAAAGATGAGTCTAAAAACATGCCAAAATGATCATTACTGATCGAAGTGTCAAATACATTCAATTAGCAATCAAACGAGTATCTCTCTAATGTCCCATTACCACTCGGTAATACTTCAATATTTACCGAAAGATCGTAGATTCTACTGAAGTAAAATAATCTATCAAATGAGTTGAAGAATTAATTGATAAAGTGATACAAGTGTTCCATACCACTTGTACTACTAAATCGTTTAGTTAGAGTTCTCTTTTTATAGAATTAATATTTTTATATAGAAATTAATTCTTTTTAATCAATTAACTATTGGTCTAATGACTGTAAAATTTCTATGTTTATAAAATAAGCTACTATATACATATAGGAATCTAATATATATATATAGAGAGAGTTTTTATCATCATCTTTTAGAACACTATTATTATCAAAAACTCTATAATAATCTTTCTTCATCAAATACATTTAAATATATGATTTATATTCATATTTCAAAACTCGAATTTTGAAATCAATAGTATTTTTATATAAATTCTGAAAGTGATTTTTAAAGATTATATTTTAATATTAATATTTTAAAGATGATTTCCTTTCATACTAAATGTATTTATTATACATATATATATATTATTTTAAATAAATTAAAACAATGAAATTCCTCGAATTGTGATGCAATCAAAATTCTAGAATTCATAGAGATTAGGAAGCAAAAGAGAATTAGAAGAAAACCGATTTGGAACAGAAATTCAGAAGAAAACCGAATCAAGAGAGAAATTTCCTGGAGCTTTATAGGCTTTATGCTACATAACCGGTCGACCGTGGATACCCACCGGTTGACCTTTAGTGGTCGAGCGGTGGAACTTACTGGTCGATTGGTTAGGCGCTTGGAGCCTAGATGCTTCAGACATCGTCTTAGACGATGATTTCATCGATTCCGTCAAGTGGAACTAAAATAAATAAACTATATTTTACACCAAATCAAGCATGCAACAAGTATTCATCAATTAACCACATAAGTATTATAATATAGATCACTTTAAGGTGTTTAACAGTGTTTCAAGCATTAGGTTTTTACTCTAAGAGTTTAACGAACAATGATTCAAACAATAATCATCCAATATTCACAACAATAATCATAACCAATAAAGTTCAAATAGAATTAGGTATAGTGGTGAGAATTATTCACCTTAAATCCTTGAA
Organism: Allium fistulosum; assembly: GCA_030737815.1. Taxonomy (NCBI): domain Eukaryota; kingdom Viridiplantae; phylum Streptophyta; class Magnoliopsida; order Asparagales; family Amaryllidaceae; genus Allium; species Allium fistulosum. The sequence continues at coordinate 1,075,944,712 of CM060901.1, read as the reverse complement.
ATAGCTTGCCAAAATCCACAATTTCAACCTAGTCTTTTAATTTGAACAAACCCTTGATTTCACCCAATCAAAAGAAAGAAACACAATAGTTTAACCACTGTAAAAAAACTGAAATCGAATCCCTTAAAAGATGTATTAGAGGTAGTGAAAGCTTATCTTGATTTTCCTATATTTTATGAGAATTTTCTTGTGTTTGAAACGAAGATTTTTACTGCTTAGGGTTGAGAAGGAGAAGGTTTTGTTTTCTTTCTGATGTTAGTACGTACAGTAATGAGAAGATGAGAAGAATTATTCTCTTTTTGTCTAACTTCTACATGGGCCTTGGGTTGAAAAAAAACCATATAAAAAAATAAAGTGTATTATTTTTATTTCATTCACTTTAATCCTTTTCTTTCCAGATTTATTTTCAATTAGCTATGGAACACTTTCTTTGCACAAATCACCCAATAAATTTACACTTTTATTCCTTATATACCTTCAAATACCAAATCAAATTTTCATATATTATTTTAAAATAATCCTCAAACAATAATTTAAAAAGGTTACATATAATTTGAACATTTTTCAAACTCCTCTTTATAATTTAATGATAAATTCAACAAGATAAAAATCCCTATCTTTCTTATAAAATAATTTTATTTACGATCTCGTATATTAGTTTCATACCTTAAGTTTTCCAATATTGTCTAGATTTAGAATTCACATTCCAAAAGAATTTATTTTCTTTTTTATAAAAAACCAAATCTTAATTTTCCTCATATTTTAATACTTGAAATTTTCAGTTTAAATTATCATAGGTTTAACTAAAGTGATTCTAAAATCAAGATTGATACATGAAGGCTTTTAAATTTAATGTGCGATAGCTGCATAGCGAAGGCTCTGGTCTAGTTTGAATGCGATGACTACAAAACGCGCAACGATCTATATTTTAACGTGCGATGGCTTGTATTTTAATGCGTGTAAAATATGTAAAATTTTAAGGTCGGATGGTTTATATTTTAACATGTGAAAAAAGTGAATTTTTAAGGCATTATGGACTATGATTTTAAAAAGTGGGGAATAGCTACTTTATAATACTTGGAAGGTTTTCACGCTATTTTGTGGCTAAATTTTACTTAAAACAAAAAAAGTGATTTTTGTTAAGTATTTAATGAGATTTCAAAAGAAAAGAAAAATGGATTAGCCTACTTTTGAAAGACTATTTAGGAGGAAGCTATTACTTTGAAAAGTAATTTGTGTATAAATTTGATATCATATTAAACATATATTTAATTGATTGATGTTATGTTGTAAATTAGTTTTTATATATTGATCAATTATTATTACATATGTTGAATTGTTGACATGCTCACTTATATATTGTATGATATCACCCAATATTGTGACCTTGGCAATTTGTGGAATAGATGACCAATTAAGGTTGTTCCAATAGTGGGTATGGTGAAACTTAAACTCTTGAGTAAGTAGAATTGCATCTAAGAGATCGTAAATATCAAAATTATGTTAGGATCTCATAACTGATCAAAAGACATGACTCATCGATATTTAAAACTTAATTTAAGATTTGAGGACGGTGGAGACCGCTGTAGGGCACTCCCTATGTTCCACAGCTTACCCCATGGTTGGTCAGGTCCATGATATCCATTATGTAGGGCCTAGCTAAAGGACAAACAAAATTGAGTGCGCAAATTAGGATCTCGTTGCTAACTGTATATGCTCACTGTTTGCACCAAAAGTGCACACAAACACTCAAGAATAGAATAGTAGAGAAATAAATGAAGAATAATCAAAATTAAATAAGGAGGATAAGTAAATAAGCAATCAGAATTAAGTAGTAATAAAGACACAAGAATTTATAGTGGTTCAGCGTTGTTTGCCCACGTCCACTTTGAAGAATTTTCTTTATTGATCACTGGTAAATCTGATTACAGTGAAGTAATGATAACAACACCTGATTACAATGGAGTCCAAAGTAGCAAGCAGCGTAAAGCTTCTTTACCTGAAGAAATAAGTCTTTATTTAACGGTGAAGATGGCGAAATATCTCGTTGGAAATTCGGTAGAAAACACTCCAGATCCGTTGGGGCCAACCAGAATGATCGCAAGTTCTAACTCAATTGTCGGAACGTTCGGTACTGGTCATTCATTTGTGCTCCTATGCACGTGCGATTGTTTTTGTGATCTCCCTCATGCCTTGTAACGACTCGCATTTTTTACCGTTCAAGTCGACAAAACATACACACATGCCGACTCAAACAATCCAAAATACAGATAGTTATTGGGGTAAATAAGAATAGATAAGAAAGAATAGAAACAAACACAGAATCTCGCAGCGGAAGGAACAAGATATAATAATAAAATAACAGTTCATGAAGCTGTTAAATAAATACATTTGATTATTATTATACATCACAAATCAGAGTTACATGCACATTAGAGATAATACAACAATGCAGTGGAAAAATAATACAATAGTAGAATACAAATGATATAATACCAAACTCCGTCTTCGTCCTCCAGAATAAGCCTTCAACCTAATCTGAAATGCTCGGGCTGACCCGAGCGTAATGAAAAGACATAACGCTCGAGTCAGGACTAAAATATCTCATGTAAGTTAAATCGGATAAGTAAATATGAGTGTGACGGCGTCGGAGATGTTTACGGGTTTTAGACACCTCTTATCCAGTGTTTAACGTGCGTGCATTAACTTAAGAGATGTTCGGGATTTCCATCTCCTAAGGATCCGTTAAACTATCTACTATATAATAGAATACGCTATATACAATAATGTCTATCATAAAGTAAAATATCATTCCTAGCATTAAGCCATGGCCCATTCCACCCTTAACACAGTTTATAAATGTCATAGTCTATACAGCACCGTAAGCCTCGCCGTAAACTAGTGGTTATCAGAGGATACCCCATAGGTATAACACAAATCAAAATCGTAGTGGTCGCGAATAGGATAATCAGTATGACAAGGTACATGAGGCGATACCAACTAGGATACTAGTAGTTGCGTGATCCGGACTGATGTTGAGCATAGCAGCTACTACCTCAACACCACGAAACAACACTCCTAAATCAAGGGGTGCACCCAAATCGAATCACAAAAGTAATAGATATGGTATCGAAGAAGTGTGTCCGCTAGAGGTGGCGAACCTCAATGGCCCGGCGCGGCTTCTGTTTTAGTCATGTTAGGGGTTATCCAAAGTCGTTCTCTTTCTTCAGTCAACGCGTTCACCAGCACCATCCACTTCATTCTGGATCAACACTTCGCGTATATTAGTTATTAAAGTGGTTTTCGGTATCGATAGAGAGTATGTCCATATCCGATCCCGGTCTCTTTAATAACCACGTTATATTTTTCACACCGGTTGGATCTTTACATTTCAAAACAGTTCATATATTTATATAAGAATATAAGATTCGCTTTAAAATCATTTCGTATTCAAATTAGAATATACTTCAAATTAAACATCCGTATTAAGTAGTTTACTTAATTTCTGGAACAATTCCAATTCAATAAACTTAGATTAATATTTGGATTTCAAGAATTCATTTAAGTATTACATTCCAAATCAATTTCAGTTCAAATCCTATTCAAATGAATTTTATCTTCAAATTTAATTCAATAGTTTCAATTTAGTTCAATTCACAAATTTCTTTAAATTTCAATTCAATTCCAATTTAATTAAATCTCAATTTCAAATTATTTTTCAATTCCAAACTCAAACTTGAAATATCATTTCATATAAATTTTCTTAGAAATATTCAGAGTTCGATTAAAAGTCTAATCTTTTAAAACAAATCAACTTTCGAAAATTTACGCCGTATTTCAATTTTTTTTACTTAAAAATCTAAACTTCGAATAATTAAACAATTTCATTTACCAAGTTTAAATTCCAACATTTCGAGCTTCAATTCAAAATAATTCAATTTCCATAAATTGGATTTTATTCTTAAAATCAATTCATTTAAATAATTTCAAAACAATTTTTAAAATCATTTAATTTAACCAACCCGGTGTTCATATATAATTTTCTAACCTATGCCAAGTGGATAATTATTTCAATTTAATTTCAAGGATGGATATATATCATTACAATCCAAATAGATGTCATAGGTATATATCATTTTAACCTATTTCTTAATTTATTCAAAATGATTCAGTTTACAGTTTTATGTGCAATAAACAATATACGGGATGATAGCATGATATATCAAAATAAATAAACAACCAATATCGACCAATAGCATCCATCATAACCAATCAAGCATAAAGCCAATAACATTCACAAATTTCAAATTTTTACCATATCGGGTAATATACTGCCAATTAAAATTTAAATTTATTTAATGGTCAATTTAAATTCTATCAATTAATTCATATACTAATTTAAATGACAATTAAACCTACCAAACAATAGCCAATAAATTTCATATCACTTTAGAATATAAATTTAACTAAAAAAAAAATTATTTTACTCAATTGTGAGCGTATAAACACTCACCTTTGATTTATCGATGATTTAAAATCCAAATAAAGACCCAAATTTGAACAGTCTCAGAATCCAACAAAACTAGCTCCCCGTTGTCCGGAATTTTGATACGAACGCAAAGGAGAAAACCGCGCGTCGATCCGAGCTCGTATGCAAAAGTTATTCGAGTTAGAACATTTGCATTTGAATATAAAATAATTAATTAATAAAAAAATAATATAAAAAGATACGTACATCTTCTTCCCACACCCGTACCCATTTTCACATGTATGGCTTCAAACGCACGCCAATATACACGATCGGACCTCGATCAGGACGTCCCCACGTGAGCGCCTCCAGGAGAGCCACCAACGCCAGAAGTTGCGCATCACCAGTCGCCGCCGTTTGCACGCAATCCGGGAAAATACGTCCATGCTTCCAAGTCAGATTTTGGCGAATCCGTGGCGTAATAACATAGATCAACCATATGGATTTGAAGAGCTCGCCGAGATCTACAACTTTGCTTTTGGAATTTTTCGATTTCGTTGAACGGATTGAGAGATATTAAGGAAAGAAGATCGTCAATTTCTGGCCATGGAATAGGTGGCGGCCATGGTTTGAAATTAGGGTTTCTGAAATGATATAGTAATAAAACTGTCTCGGTTTTGCGTACGTATTTATATATGTAGGTCCAAATTTGTCCGAACTCCAATCGAGACGTGCCGCCAGGCGTTTATAATGTTTTAACCCATTCCGAACTCAATGGAACTAGTTTCGAGGTCTAATTCGATCATATGTAGAAGATAGCTTTTAAAGTCGATTATTTTAATTAAATTTGAAATTAAATTTCTACGCGTTTCAAGCTCGCACGGTCAAACGACAAGTCCGATTGCTATGAAAATTGAAACCTTACAATAATTCACTGTTACGGATCCGATGAAACTGGTTTCGTCGAAATCCGAGACAGTTGTAAAAATGGCTATTTCTACTGTTTAATTTCAATATAAAATTCCCAATTTTAAATTATTAACTTTTAAATCAAATTTCAATTGTTCACAAATTTCATTTTTAATTTCACAGTAATTAACAATCTTTTACAATGCAGTTTTCCATTATAAATCTACTATAAGAGATTACATTAGATTTAGCGTTCAATTATATTGTAATTCAAATTCGAGTTATTTAATTCCAATTGAATTCTTTTATTTCGATTTACACTTTCATTATTGAATCAACCATTTACTTATACATTATTATCAATAGTTTATAATTCATTTACTTTCATTTTCTTCAGCTATCATCTTATTTAAATTCACAGTAATATTAAATTACATTCATTTACGTTGATTTCAATATTATAACTTCAATATTAAATGTAACATTTTATTTATTTCGTTATTTACAATCAAATTCAATTCGTTTCAATTACTTGTTACACTCAAATTTAAATCTTTACTTACGTTCAATTACAAGTTAACATCTTTATCAAATTACAGTTTCAGTTATTATCTGATTTCAATCAACTGTAATATTAAGTTACATTTATTTATATTAGTTTTAATAACATAAACTTCCACTATTAAATCTACCATTTTATTTATTCTTTGTTTACAATCATAACCAATTTGGTTTACAACCAAATTCAATTCATTATTTACATTCAATACAAGTTAACATCCATATTTACTTTACAAATAAGTTATTTCAGAATTCAGTTGTGTATTTTAACTTGTAATTCACATTTAACAACACAAAATTTTATTTCCTTCGGATTTTTATCCAAATTTTTTTATTTTAATTCGTATTTTTAAAGTGTTAAAATACAGGTCGTTACATTCTCCCCCACTTAAAACTTTTCGTCCTCGAAAAGGAACGGAGAAGGGGAAACCATCATTTAGATATAATTCATTCAAAATATTCGACTTATTTGCAAAATTTAGTTATAGGATTTTTTTTTAAAATCTCAAAATTTTCTAACTCCCGGATTTTTTTGAAAAATTTCGGCAGCACCTCCTTTGCGCGGCTAGGACCGAAAAATTTCATAGTGGTAATAATTGCATGATATACATCTCATTACAAGAATGAGGCATCCCAAAATATGGGGAACACAATAATATACCACAACATAAACCGTAATCCGAGAACGTACCCTTTTATTAAGCGTTTATTAGCATTTTAACTTACATTTTGCATTTAGCGCAGAAGCGAGCTCCACAAGCGAAGCGCAACCCTTTGCTACCTACTAATATACTCAACAACCAAGTGAGAATCATGCATATGAAAATAGATCGATATGCTTAGGATATACAACATATATATAACTTATTTAACTTCAAAATTGAAAATTTTAAATTCAGGACAGCGAACAAATCTCAGTTTTTGGTCACCCAAACGATAAAATTTTAAAATGGAATCTAAATAAAAGTTGTTGCATTCGTTTCAGGCTTTCCGGAATGTCCAAAATCTTCAAATTCGGACCTTCCGTTCAAAAGTTACGGCCGTTTTACTAAATGGATACGCCTCAGCCTGGGCAATTAATTGCGCAGGTCAGCGACGTTCGCTCACGTTTTCGACCCTCTAAATGACAGAAAAACACAAAACATTTAAAACAAAAGTTTTAGCTTAAGTTCTAAGCTTTCCAGAAAGGGCAAGATCGTCAAAATCCGATAAACCAGTAAAAGTTATAGTGAAAATACTAAGGGTATATGCTACTGATTTTGCTTCCTTTTTACACAGGCCAGCGAGAAGATTCAAATTTTTAACTAAGTAAATGAAGGAATTTCTCAAGACACTCTAAACAAAAGTCGTGCTACAGTTTCTAAGCTTTCCGAAAAGTCTAAGATTGTCGAATTTTGTCCAGCCATTTAAAAGTTATGGTTGTTTTTGTTTTAGCATATATTGGACAATTTTGGATTTTTCCAAAAATTTGCTTTTATTATTTCAAAGTACAAACCATCAGACTTCAAATTTTCTAAAGAAACAATCATAAACACAAAGTCATTTATTTTCTTATTTATCCATGAAATAAGTTTACATTCGATTTGTTTCCGATTTATTCAAGTTTGTTTCATTCATAATTTAAATTCAAGTCAATTTGCTTCAATTTAATTTGAATTCAATTATATTTAATTTCACTTTGCTTCAGATTTGAATTTAATTATTTAAAATTTTTATTCCGTTTATTCAATTCCACTTACACTAATGAATTCTATTTAATCAATTACCATCCATCTAACAACTAATGCATATCAAACATTAACATCCATCCAAAATCTACACTAAATCAATTATACATTTCCAAGTCAAAATTTTAATTTCATACACTTCCAAGTTTATTGACCTTTAGTTTTATTCAAATTTAATTAGTTTCCATTTACTAATTTTATATTTAATTAATTTTAAATTTAATTCATTTTACAACTTAAATTTCCTTTATATTTACACTATCAATAGATCTTCACATTTTATTATTCGCAATCACACTTGTATATTATTCATTTACTTATCCTTATTAGCATTTTAAACTTTTTAAGTATTTGGTAAGTTATAGCTATGCAAATAGAATGTAGTTAAACAATATACAACTTCTTTTCATTCAATTTGAGTGTTATACCTATTAAATAAATTTCCAATTTATTATTTTCCAAATTTAGGGTTACTACTACAATTTTAAATTAATTTTTTTTAACACTTAAATTCAATTTCACCTTTTTCAATTCATAAGTTTCTAACAATCAAGATTTACTTTAGTTCAATAATTAAAATCATTTCTTATTAGAGAACTTAAGAATTTCAACTCCGGATTCGATTTAAACCATTTTTTTAATATATATATATACTAATATCTTTATATCTCAAATCATACTTTTTAGAAAAATTTTTATCAGCATTGAAATATATATATATATACTTATTTTCATTTCATACTTTAGAAAATTTCAGTTCAATTTCTATTTAATCCAAAAGAGTACAGAAAACTTTTAAGTGGTCTCCCCCACTCAGACCCTTGAAAATAAACGTCGATAATACGTGCACTCATTACCAAAATTATTTCCCAATGACAAGAGGGGAATACACCACTTATTTCTTTTCAAATCATTTGTAAATCATTTCTATTCAAATTACTTTCACATAAGAATATATTATTTTCAAACCATTTACAAAAAATTTCAAAGCACCGGAAATTTAATTCTTAAATCCAAAATTATATTCATTTAATTTCATTATCAACTATATTCATAGAGTTTCATTTTCTTTTTCATTCAATAGTCAATAGTTTAGAAATATTGACCAATCAACCAATGGACGATGATAATCTAATATTATCATCTCCTGACAACCAATAAAGTCAATATATATATTCATAATTATATTTATATATAAAATATAATTCAAAACAATATTATGTCAGTTTGTTCTATTCGAGTGTTTAGAAATCCCTATCGATGCTTTGGCGTCCCAAGTACCGACCGGAATTCATAAATACTCAACGGAACAAATTAACACAATACAAAACTATTTTATATCAAAATTACAAATACGTTCTCTCATATACACTCAAGCTCATTCTAGGGTATTACTACCCTATTTCTAATGAGTTAACCCCAAATAGGGCCAAGGTTTATCGCTAAACCAAAGCTCTGATACCAACTGTAACGACCCGCGTTTTTGACCGTTCAAGTCGACAAAACATACACACATGCCAACTCAAACAATCCAAAATACAGATAGTTATTGGGGTAAATAAGAATAGATGAGAAAGAATAGAAACAAACACAGAATCTCGCAACGGAAGGAACAAGATATAATAATAAAATAACAATTCATGAAGCTGTTAAATAAATACATTTGATTATTATTATACATCACAAATCAGAGTTACATACACATCAGAGATAATACAACAATGCAGTGGAAAAAATAATACAATAGTAGAATACAAATGATATAATACCAAACTCCGTCTTCGTCCTCCAGAATAAGTCTTCAACCTAATCTGAAATGCTCAGGCTGACCCGAGCGTAATGAAAAGACATAACGCTCGAGTTAGGACTAAAATATCTCATGTAAGTTAAATCGGATAAGTAAATATGAGTGTGACGGCGTTAGAGATGTTTGAGGTTTTTAGACACCTCTTATCCAGTGTTTAACGTGCGTGCATTAACTTAAGAGATGTTCGGGATTTCCATCTCCTAAGGATCCGTTAAACTATCTACTATATAATAGAATACGCTATATACAATAATGTTATCATAAAGTAAAATATCATTCCTAGTGTTAAGCCATGGCCCATTCCACCCTTAACACAGTTTATAAATGTCATAGTCTATACAGCACCGTAAGCCCCACCGTAAACTAGTGGTTATCAGAGGATACCCCATAGGTATAACACAAATCAAAATCGTAGTGGTCGCAAATAGGATAATCAGTATGACAAGGTACATGAGGCGATACCAACTAGGATACTAGTAGTTGCGTGATCCGGACTGAAGTTGAGCATAGCAGCTACTACCTCAACACCGCGAAACAACACTCCCAAATCAAGGGGTGCACCCAAATCGAATCACAAAAGTAATAGATATGGTATCGAAGAAGTGTGTCCGTTAGAGGTGGCGAACCTCAATGGCCCAACGCGGCTCCTGTTTTAGTCATGTCAGGGGTCATCCAAAGTCGTTCTCTTTCTTCAGTCAACGCGTTCTCCAACACCATCCACTTCATTCTGGATCAACACTCCGCATATATTAGTTATTAAAGTGGTTTTGGTATCGATAGAGAGTATGTCCATATTCGATCCCGGTCTCTTTAATAACTACGTTATATTTTTCACACCGGTTGGATCTTTACATTTCAAAACAGTTCATATATATATTTATATAAGAATATAAGATTCGCTTTAAAACCATTTCGTATTCAAATTAGAATATACTTCAAATTAAACATCCGTATTAAGTAGTTTACTTAATTTCTGGAACAATTCCAATTCAATAAACTTAGATTAATATTTGGATTTCAAGAATTCATTTAAGTATTACATTTCAAATCAATTTCAGTTCAAATCCTATTCAAATGAATTTTATCTTCAAATTTAATTCAATAGTTTCAATTTAGTTCAATTCACAAATTTCTTTAAATTTCAATTTAATTCCAATTTAATTAAATCTCAATTTCAAATTATTTTTCAATTCCAAACTCAAACTTGAAATATCATTTCATATAAATTTTCTTAGAAATATTCAGAGTTCGATTAAAAGTCTAATCTTTTAAAACAAATCAACTTTCGAAAATTTACGCCGTATTTCAATTATTTTTACTTAAAAATCTAAACTTTGAATAATTAAACAATTTCATTTACTAAGTTTAAATTCCAACATTTCGAGCTTCAATTCAAAATAATTCAATTTCCATAAATTGGATTTTATTCTTAAAATCAATTCATTTAAATAATTTCAAAACAACTTTTAAAATCATTTAATTTAACCAACCCGGTGTTCGTATATAATTTTCTAACCTATGCCAAGTGGATAATTATTTCAATTTAATTTCAAGGATGGATATATATCATTACAATCCAAATAGATGTCATAGGTATATATCATTTCAACCTATTTCTTAATTTATTCAAAATGATTCAGTTTACAGTTTTATGTGCAATAAACAATATACGGGATGATAGCATGATATATCAAAATAAGTAAACAACCAATATCGACCAATAGCATCTATCACAACCAATCAACCATAAAGCCAATAACATTCACAAATTTCAAATTTTTACCATATCGGGTAATATACTGCCAATTAAATTTTAAATTTATTTAATTGTCAATTTAAATTCTATCAATTAATTCATATACTAATTTAAATGATAATTAAACTACCAAACAATAGCCAATAAATTTCATATCACTTCAGAATATAAATTTAACTAACAAAAAAATTATTTTAGTCAATTGAGCGTATAAACACTCACCTTTGATTTATCGACGATTTAAAATCCAAATAAAGGCCCAAATTTGAACAGTCTCGGAATCCAACAAAACCCACTCCCCATTGTCCGGAATTTCGATACGAACGCAACGGAGAAAACCGCGCGTCGATCCGAGCTCGTATGCAAAAGTTATTCGAGTTAGAATATTTGCATTTGAATATAAAATAATTAATTAATAAAAAAATATATAAAAAGATACGTACATCTTCTTCCCACACCCGTACCCATTTTCCAATGTATGGCTTCAAACGCACGCCAATATACACGACCGGACCTCGATCAGGACGTCCCCACGTGAGCGCCTCCAGGAGAGCCACCAACGCCAGAAGTTGCGCATCACCAGTCGCCGCCGTTTGCACGCAATCTGAGAAAATACGTCCATGCTTCCAAGTCAGATTTTGGCGAATCCGTGGCGTAATAACATAGATCAACCGTATGGATTTGAAGAGCTCGCCGAGATCTACAACTTTGCTTTTGGAAATTTTGGATTTTGTTGAATGGATTGAGAGATATTAAGGAAAGAAGATCGTCAATTTCTGGACATGGAATAGGTGGCGGCCATGGTTTGAAATTAGGGTTTCTGAAATGAAATAGTAATAAAACTGTCTCGGTTTTGCGTACGTATTTATATAGGTAGGTCCAAAAATATCCGAACTCCAATCGAGACCTACCGCCAGGCGTTTATAATGTTTTACCCCCATTCTGAACGCAAAGGAACTAGTTTCGAGGCCTAATTCGATCATATGTGGAAGATAGCTTTTGAAGTCGATTATTTTAATTAAATTTGAAATTAAATTTCTACGCGTTTCAAGCTCGTACGGCCAAACGACAAGTCCGATTGCTACGAAAATTGAAACCTTACAATAATTCACTGTTACGGATCCGATGAAACTGGTTTCGTCGAAATCCGAGACAGTTGTAAAAATGGCTATTTCTACTGTTTAATTTCAATATAAAATTCCCAATTTTAAATTATTAACTTTTAAATCAAATTTCAATTGTTCACAAATTTCATTTTTAATTTCACAGTAATTAACAATCTTTTACAATGCAGTTTTCCATTATAAATCCAGTATAAAAGATTACATTAGATTCAGCGTTCAATTATATTGTAATTCAAATTCAAGTTATTTAATTCCAATTAAATTCTTTATTTCGATTTACACTTTCATTATTGAATCAACCATTTACTTATACATTATTATCAATAGTTTATAATTCATTTACTTTCATTTTCTTCAGTTATCATCTTATTTAAATTGACAGTAATATTAAATTACATTTATTTACGTTGATTTCAATATTATAACTTCAATATTAAATGTAACATTTTATTTATTTCGTTGTTTACAATCAAATTCAATTCGTTTCAATTACTTGTTACACTCAAATTTAAATCTTTACTTACGTTCAATTACAAGTTAACATCTTTATCAAATTATAGTTTCAGTTATTATCTGATTTCAATCAACTGTAATATTAAGTTACATTTATTTATATTAGTTTCAATAACATAAACTTCCACTATTAAATCTACCATTTTATTTATTCTTTGTTTACAATCATAACCAATTTGGTTTACAACCAAATTCAATTCATTATTACATTCAATACAAGTTAACATCCATATTTACTTTACAAATAAGTTATTTCAGAATTCAGTTGTGTATTTTAACTTGTAATTCACATTTAACAACACAAAATTTTATTACCTTCGGATTTTTATCCAAATTTTTTTATTTTAGTTCGTATTTTTAAAGTGTTAAAATACTGGTTGTTACATGCCTCTAGTCTATGCTCCCAAAGTTTGGTGTCATTCTGAATTTTGGTTGGTGAGATATCGACCGATCTTTATTGAATTGAATCGTTCATGTAGAAATAGTATGATCGTTCGTGAATGATGTATACCGATCATTCAAACTTGCTCATTTTGACATGCAATCGTTTGTGGGGACTCCGCTCTCCAATATATTGATATTCTGAAAGTTTAAATGTGTTGGACTTATAGATTTTGAGATATCGATTGATCATCGTTGAATTAAGTTATGTAATCGATACGTTACGATCCATATAATTGAATATAGATCATACCTAATATAGCTTTAGGGAGTAGTGAACTTCCATGCTCTAAGTGTTTTATTTAGTTAGCCTTTAGGTTCTGCTTTGTTACTACTTCATATTATCATTTAGGAATGATCTCTGGGCTTCGTGATCGTTAATATGATACATCGATCCGGATGACAATTGAGTCTATCTCGTCCGATTGGTCCAGATATAGCCAGAACAAAAGGACAAATAACATTTGCCCCACAAAGTATGTATTGTTTGAACATGACGTGCCTTGAATCATTGAAAATTTCTATCGTCGAAAAGGATTTGATCCAGTTCATTAAACCATCGCCATCCTTCCATTGAGTCGCTTTTTACTGAGAGTCGAATCTCCTTCTGTTTGTCATAACTATTGGTCGACTTCTAATAGTATAAATACTAGATTATGGCTTGTTGATGATTATCTTGTTTTGTTTCCAGTGATTATTAGGCTCCAGCAATTTGGCTTAGACTCTTCACCAATTGATTTCAGGTGAGAATTCTAGTTTTGTCAATTTCAAAAATTGAATTTTTCAGTACATTTATTAGAACGTATACGTATTCATACCTGACCCCCGGTCATGATTACACGTTCATAGGCCGTTGTCAAGCCCTTTTCTTTTTTTCCCTTTTAGGAATGATCATATCCGATCATTAGTAGGTGTGAGAGAATAACAGATCTTTCTGGATCATGGAATGATTGGTTGTTACAGAACGATCGGTGTGTCATCATAATGGAATGTTCGGTTGCACTGTTAGATTCATAGAATTTTGTAGAATGACCTATCTCCTCTGTATTAAAGCTTTTGACCCAACCACATTTCTTCCCCTTATTCCATCCAGCATCGCTTCCATTCGAACCATAAAAAATTAACTCCTCCTCTCCTTCTTAATCGTTCAATACACGATCCGAACTCCCGAAACAAAGACCGATCCTCCACCATTAAATCTTCAATCAATCATCCTCTTCACTATACTTCTTATTATTACTTCCATCTTCCCAAATCTTGTGAAAGATCGAATTTGAGCAAGCTCCATTCTTTGAATCTTAGGTAGGTTGATTTTGATTTGTATGTAGATTTGATAGCAAGATTTTGGGTTTGTCAACGTTGTGGTGCTCGATTAGAACAATGGAGTCAATTGATTAGAAGTAGGTTGGAGAAGGGCTTTGGACGATCGTTTTAGAGATAGTAAAGTTGTTGTGCTGGATTTAAGTGTCGAAAACAATCGTTCATGAACGACCGGTTATAGTCATGGACTTAGTGAATCTTCAAAGTAGATGAATCGACTTGTGAAACGATAGTATAGATCGACCGTATAGAGTTGATGTTGAGTATAATTTTGGTATGGACCGACCATACTTGAACGATCAGACGAGAATGATGCTACAGATGGAACGATCGTATGGTGATGGTTTGGTTCAAATGATTGGTTGAATATTGATGCGAATGATCAGATGGAGAATTGAAGTGAACGATCGGATGGAGGATTGATGCAATCGATCGGATGGAATAGTTAGAACGAATGATCAGGTATGTATCAATGGGAATGATCAGTTGGAGAAATGGTGCGGCTGTTGGCTTGACTATGGACGATCGTTATGGAATGATCATATATGAACGATCGGCTATACTTTGATGAAACGATCAGTTGTCAGCAACGAACTTAAAATGAAATTTGATTTCATGAACTTGGACTTTGAGATGAGCTTTAGCCTTAAACACTTGAGTGAACACATACAACTCACATATGACTTGAACTGATTATTGTGACATACACGACGTTTGAACTATGACATAGACAAAAGCCTCGGACAAGTATTTTAAAGCTCATCTACTTATGAACATAAAAATCGATCTTCAACCTGCTAATAATCGATCTTGAGACTTAGTCCAAATCATTCCCTAATGATATAGAGAACCGGTTAAGATGGTCAACAATGACGGTCACTCCGATTTCGAAGCCTTGTCATCTTTTCCGCCTTTAATTCTGTATAACTTATCACCGTATTGCATAGCACTTCACCACACAACATTAGCACTCACTCTGCACCGGGAGGGGGGGGGTACTGGTTGCTTTATCTAATAATGAATTTTTTACTAAGTTCAATAGCAATGGATTCCAGACATTCAGAATGTCTTGCAGCTATGTCCGTTGGACCATCTTCTCAACACAGCAAATACTGCGCCGAGTTGAGTTCTACCACCAAATCAGACAGTCTGTCTTCTAGTCATCGATTTGAGCAGCCGAAAACTTTGGTCCACCATTTGATTTATTCTCCACCGTTCCTATTCTTCTAGCGGAAATCATCGATCATGCTCCTGACACTTTGGAGGATGTGGTCTTCTTGGAAGATCCTCTGGATTCTGTGCCTTAAAGATTAGTGAAGTCGCTCTTCACCGAATCCGTGAGAGTCACAGGATTTCATTTGACGATGTACTGGTCCAGTCATGGGAAGATAGAGCTCATAGGCCTCCGGAGGAGTATATAGCATGCAAGAAATTTATGTGCTGGGCTCGATGCGTTCTACCATTTAACTCATATATTCATGAGGTTCTACATTACTTGAGGACAGCTCCGACGCAACTGCATCCGCACAGCTATGCTCTGCTCAACTGCATCTACATGGTGTTTATGGAGTTCTTATATTGCCCTCCAACTACCGAAGACATTCGATTCATATTCACCTTCAAGCAACGAACAGGGAGTCTCTCATTTACATTTCTAAAGTCAGTTAAGAAATGCCAAATCTTAGCTGGTACTTGGAACAAATTAAGCGCTTTCAAAAGGGAATGGTTCTTTGTGCGGTGTCCGCCTAGCTTTGCTTGACGGTGGTTGGAAAGACGTAAGTGTCACTCTTTATCTTAATTCGTACATTTATATCCAGGTCGTATCCTAGACTAAGCAGTTTTTTTGATTTATTACAGGCACTATCCCGCAGCCCGAAGGCAAACATCTTGAGGAGTCAGTCTCGACTCTTAAGTATATGCCGCCAGAAGATAGAAATATTGAGTGCCTCCTTACTGAGGAACATCTCATCACCTTTAGTATGATTGAAGAAGGCCGGAGCATAGGGTTAGTGAATACCGCTCGAGTTGCAGTGGCAAGACAGGAGGTCACAGTTGGTCAAAAAGGGAAACGAGTTGATCCTGTCGTGCCCCCAGTTGCGGGAGCCTAGGAGGTCATCGATATAGACGCTGAAAAAGATGATGGTGATGGGCTCGGTTGTAATAAAAAAGGGTCTAATCCTGGGGTCGCGGCTGAATCCTTGTAGATCCCACAGCCCTCGACTTTTGAAAAAAGAAAGGGAAAGAAACTCATCTATCGATTTTCTAAGAGTTGTCTCTCCAATCAGCCCAAGCCATCTGCTACTACTCAATTTATTCTAGATGAGTCCGCCTCTCAACCGTTTAAGTATTTTGGCGAACCACTTGACTCATATCTAACTTGCCGATTTCACATGACGTTGAAACTTTTCACTTTACTGATATGAGCATCGGTGGGTCAGACTCTCCTACCAGAACCGATGCAGAAATCCCATGTACTACTAAAGGAGAGGTTACTCCTGTGTAAGCAAAGCTCCAACATCTGGTACATTGGGGAGAACACAAGGACACTTGCACTTCATGACATTGCACTGTGTTAATCTTGTGCCCTTTAATATTTAAAGTTGATTCGCTCCTTGTTTTCCTTTGTAGGAACCATGGTGAATCCTGCCAAACTTCGGGCTCACGTTCAGGCCCGTATCGTCAAGGCATCGCTCGTGAGTATGATCCAAGTTAACGCTCCAGTTGGGACCGAGATTGCGGGATAGAGGAGACATAGATAGGTCCATCCATGACAAGCATCAATCAAAATCTAGATCCCCTCCTTCAAAGTTTCTAAAAAGCAAACTGATCATCGGGACCCGCCTATTGATTCTTGTCGTGGTCCTTCTTCCATTCCAATTCCTTCACATTCTTTAGTCCGTTCTCATTCTCAACGACTTAGTGATCACTGTCGTCATAGCGAGCATGTTGCTCCCCACAAGTCGGGTAAGGAAAGTGCTGACATTGCAACAACTGCCAAGGAGCATGAAATCGATCCAGCCACTCGTATGGCCCAGCTCAGGGAAGAGTTTCCCAACTTGTGCTTTGATGGGTTTTTCTTCCCTCCTAATCGAAAAATGGTCCCCTAAAAGTTCAAAAAATGACCGTGGATTGTGTTACTGATATCCATAGGCAG
This sequence comes from Allium fistulosum, assembly GCA_030737815.1. Classification (NCBI taxonomy): domain Eukaryota; kingdom Viridiplantae; phylum Streptophyta; class Magnoliopsida; order Asparagales; family Amaryllidaceae; genus Allium; species Allium fistulosum. The sequence continues at coordinate 1,075,926,932 of CM060901.1, read as the reverse complement.
TATAATGAGTGGATGAAAGTTGCAGAGAAAATGTCCAAAGTATCCTTCGAACAAGCAGCATAGATTGAAAAACTAAAGCATCAAGAGGCCCATGATAAGAAGATTATAGAAATTTAACAAACGAGCTGGAAGCTTCGAGGAACTCTCAGGCAGAGGCCGCGGGAAAAACTGAGACCACCATCAAGGCTTTAGAAAATGAGAAGAACAGACATCTAAATGAGGTCGAGGTGCTGCACCATAGAAATCATCAGCTTTCACTTGAAGTGGACATAGCCCAAAAGAGGATAGCTGAACTTGAAGCTAAACATGAACGTGAAACTAATGAGAAAGATGAGGCACAATAGATTGGCCAGGATGCTTGGAAGTAGCTAGCGAATGTCAGGCTCGAAAGGGATGTAGTCGTTGAGAAATCTAAAGATGTTGATTCCCTCGTTTAGCGTGAAGTGGATGCCGCTATGGAGAAAACTAGAGAGGAAGTGATGAATGAGCTTAACCCGCTACTTTTTCTCTACAACACCAATGTTCCTAAGTATAGAATCCTGGAATGGCTTCGAGATGACTATCCCTATCAGCTTTTACGTGCCTGGGAATTTCTTGTTGTGGAAGAGAAGAGGACACTCAGTGCAGAGGAGATTGACTTAATGATGTTTGAAGGCGAGATCTTACTGGGTGATGGACCCAAAATTTTACATGATGCCCAACTTGTATTTCATCAAGAGCCAGCTAAGGCCTCTCAATATGAAGCAGGTGAAGGTTTCGGGTCTGCACTACCTGATGCTAAAATTAATTTGCCCCTAGTGTCTCAGGGTATTCTTTGCACTACCATGCATTCTTCCACTGTTCCAGGATACAACCCGAACAAGCCTCAATATAAAATTCACAGCGAGCTTTTTCCAATTCTAGAACGAAGTTCTAAAGGTACTCAAGCTCATCACGGGAGCCAAATCGAAGAAGGTATCTCATTGACATCTCCCGTCTTTCAGAAAGTTAGGGTGCCGCCGGTTGATATTCTAATCTTTTTAGCTATGCTTCCTCAGCTTTAGGTCCTCCAGCTACAGTTCCTCTTCCTCAAGAATCCTAGTCTGAGCCTCAAGTACTTGCAACAGAGTCTTTTATAGTTACAACCTCGGCTACGACTTAAGACATTCCGAAAGAGGTGGCTTTCATATTTAATGAACACATGGTGGATGCATTGTTGAGGGAAATTAGTGACTCGCACCATGAAATGCTGATTTATGCCGACGTCGTGATCATGGGTACCTCTGATCCCACTGACGAGCCTCGGTCTAAAGGAGCGCATTATGAAGTAAGAGTCATCGAAGAAAAAGGCTAAGGCTGAGCCAGTTGACATGGACCCTAATGATCCAGATCCTATCCCGCTTCAAGTCATTCCTCAAGGCAAGTTGATTTTCGGGAATGAGATCCCTTCTGTTTCTAAGGATGATGCTGCCTTGATCCTTGTGTCTAGCGATGTCTCTTCGAAAAGAGGTAGAGAGGGTCGGGTGATAATTCGAATGGATCCACCGCAAAGAAATCGAGGAAGGACAAGAAGTAGCCGTCGGGTTGGCTTGATACGTAGATAGCTTATGTTGCTACTCTTTCTCTTTTGTTGCCTGTGTTTGTGCGGGTACGGCCCCCGCTCATAATTCTTATTTTTTGGATAAACTTCTACCGCAACTTACAAGTTTAATGTGAATAAAATTTCTCTGGCTTTCGTAAAACTCTTATATGTATTTTCTTAAGTGGGCTATTACATTTCCATTCAATGTACGTGTAATTCGTTGATCGTTAGCTTGGATATTGATTCGATTCATTAATCTCATGGACTTCCTGAGGTCGTAGCCTCGAGTCGTATTCGAATGTTAGGCTCGAGGCTTAATGTTACACTGTCAAACTCAGCGGTTAAGCAATTATGTTTTTGCCCTCTATCTTGGTTTGGTAGAATTAATTAGTGGATGGTCGAGTTCCATCTCCACTAACTTTGTTCTCATCCTGTTGAATTTAGGTCTGAGTTGGTTAAGTAGTAAGTGGTCGAATCACACTTATTTATTCGTTTATTCTCATATCCATGCTCTGTGGATAAGAGTTATTCTATGGGCGGTCATTCGCACCTGTTAATGTTTATAATCCAATTCGCACTCTGGGAGTTTGGAGTTGTTTGGAAGACTATCGAATTCAATTTCCCTTAGTTAGTCATCTTGCCCCCAAGTACGGGGTTCTATTCAACGAGTGATTGGTTGAACCACGATCAATATCAAGTCATGTTGACTTAATGGTATGGTAGGATTTAAATGGTTGTATATCGCAGCTAATATGCAATGCAAAATCAGATCACGGATATGAAGAAAAATTCAAAACTTTATTTGCCAAATGGAAAGAAATGACATAATTTGTCTTATTATATATCTAGAAAATCAAATGCTAAAGTAAATCTTGAAATTAAATACAGCTGAATGAAAAAATTAAGTCGAATAACATAGTAAATGCTCGCTATTCCATGCCCTTGGGAGTGTGACTCCATCAATAGTCACTAGCTTGAAAGTTCCCTCTCTAAACCTCTGTTCAATGACATATAGTCCTTCCCAAGTAGGATTCGTTTGTGATGGGGTAGGAAAAACCCGTTTCAAGATGAGATCACTGATTTTAAATGTTATAGGTCAAACTTTAGTGTTGTCTCATCTACAAAGTCTAGAGACTCCTAAAGGAGATCTCTACTCATTATGGGATCGTAGTTGGTGACTTGATGAGAAGGAACTTCGAGTTCAATAGGAATAGCGGCTTAGGAGCCATAAGCAAGGGCGAATGGAGTATGGCCAATCGTAGACTTATGGGTAGTCTTGTAGGCCCATAATGTTGTTGGGAGTTCATCCACCCTCTTGCCTCTAGCCTTTTCCAAATGATTCTTCAGAATGGACTTTATGATTTTGTTCACAGCTTCAACTTGTCCATTTGCTTGAGGGTGAGCAACTTCCGTAAATATCTTTTCAATACGATGCCGATGGCATAAGTCTTTGAATTTGACGCTGTTCGAATTGGGTACCATCATAAGTTATTATAGTTCGTGGAAGGCCAAAATGACAGATGATGTTCCTGATGATGAAGTTGATTACTTTCTTTGTTATGATCAAGCCTAAAGTTCTGCTTCGACCTATTTGGTGAAGTAATCAACCAAACGATGGTGTACTTCACACCACCTTTAGAGATCGGTATGGAACCGATAATATCTATGCCCCATATGGTAAACGTACATGGGCTGACCATTTATGTGATTTCCCTTGGCGGAACTCTTGGAACTTTTGCATACATCTGGCACTTGTCGCATCACCTCGCATAATTAGCAGCATCTTGATTGACAGTCAGCCAACAATACCAGTAATGGAGTATTTTCTTTTCTAGGTTATGCCCTCTAGTGTGATCACCACATTCCCCTTTATGAACATCCTTTAGGACTCGCTTTATTTCATCATGGGCGTTACACCGATGTAGGGGGACAGAAAATCCCTTTTTATACATAACTCCTTCCTAAATGATATATCATAAAGCTTTGCGAAGGACTTGTCATTTTTCATTCCTCCATATGGACGAACTCCATGTAGAAAATTGTCTTTAATTGGAGTCATCCACAACTCCTTCTCAGGCTATGTCTCTAGTATCCGGTAGATTTCCAGCAAGTTATGCTCGGAGAGTTTTATACTTCGACTGGGACCAAGCCATTTGTTGTGCATCCCTAGTGCTAGCAAACTTTGCCAATGAGTCAGCTTCTTTGTTTTAATCTCGAGGAATGTGTATAATATCATAGTACTCAAAGCCAGTCAATAACTCTTGGACTCAAGTAAGGTACGGGGCGAGTCGTTGTCCTTTAGCCTGGTAATCTCCCCTGGCTTGGTATACTACCAATTGTGAGTCGCAAAAGATTTCAAGAGATTTTATTCCCAGTTCTTTGGCGAGTTTAAGTCCAGCAATCAGAGCTTCATACCCAGCTTAATATTTGTCGCTGGGAAATCAAGCTTTAAAGCATAGCATATTAACCGATCTTTTGGAGTTATTAGCGCAATTCCAGTTCTAGAACAATGATCATTGGATGCTCCATCCATATACAACTTCCACCATATGGTAGGGTTTCACTGCTCTTTGGGAAGTCATCCTATGCAGTGAATTCTTTTATAAAGTCCGCTAGTCCTTGTCCCTGGATAACCCTCCGAAGAAGATAAGTGGCGACGAATTGGCTCAGTTCAATATTCCACTTGAGTAACCTTTTAGACGTACAAGGTCGCTGTAGGACCTGTTGTTCGGACGGCTAAATGTCCATCGAGTTAGAAAATAGCCGAACGAATTTTGAAATTAAATTTACCGCAAGCGCACGGCGTACACTTGTAGTACGTGGCGAATATGGATCGATCCACAGGGAATTGATGATTTTAAAAATCTATTAAATTGAATTAACCAAAGTCGAGTGAAAGTTAAGCTAGAGAATTAGAAAATTAACTAACTAACTAAAAGAAAAGAGATGCAAATATAAGAGTTAAATGACAATTTAGAGAATAAATCCACTCTCTAGATTATGTAGTTCAACACATATGAAATCATAATCTCTCTTTTATGGTCATTAGTGCTTTAATTGATGTGCTTATCATAAGTATGGCATATTTGTGCTATTGATTAGCCAACATAAGCCATCAAACTATAACACACCCCTTAAACCACTTACTAACTTTCATGAAATTTGACAATGAAAATGAAATCTATTTTAAGTATGGCCTATTAACTATTGATTAGAAATATAGACCATCAAATTTTAATTTCAAATCACTTTCTTTTGCCATAATCATATTTTGATGAAGAGGCAACTAGTGTTAGTGATTGTTTAAGCATAGCCTATTTGGTGTCAATAATATAGGCTATCAAATTCATAGCAAAAACAACCAGTAAACCATTTCTATCATCATCATTAAGCATAAAAAGAGAGCATTAATTAACAAATAGTTGAAGCTAAATAATTAGAGAGCTTCATTACCCCTAAATTAAAGGGTTTTAGCCTCTCATATTTGTCATTTGATTAACAAATGTAGCTAGCAACATGAAACTAAAAAGAAAGGAAAATGAAAGCTAATGAAAAAGAAAACTATTCTAATTGCATAAAAGAAAATCTACACTACTAGCATGAAAGGAAATGAACATATAACTAAAAGGAAAAAATAATTACATTGCATAAAAAAAGGAATTACATAAGAGAAGAAATGGCTAAGTAGACATGAAAAGAAATAGAGCTTTGATTTATTTTCTAAGCTAAAAACTAACTAAAAGAGACTAAGGAAGGAGAGGGTTACATGAAACATAAGGGGTACTTATACATGTGTTAAACCCTAATTCATATTTTTTGGGGAATGCCCAAACTACCCTTGAGAAAGTGTGAAGGCCAAGTAATCATTAGCTTCCACTAATCATCATTTAAGTGTACATGAAGCCATTACTTCCATAAGCATGTGCATTAGCCTCTAATTTGTACATTAAGGTAGGTGGGTACGTAGGGTCGTCCATTATCATGCCTTTGAATTATTTCCATCTTCATTTCTTTATCTTTACTCTTGTGCATGTATACATCTTCATGAAACCACTTGTATATGAAGCCAAATTCCTATAAAATAATATTGAAATTTCCAATTAAATTTTCTCAAATTAATATATGCATAGAAATGACCATTTTGCCCTTGGATGAAGATGAATATGTGACGATTGAAAATAATATGAATTTTGGTTTAAACAAGTTAAAATGCCCGATATGATCATTTATTTAATTTAAATAGATTAAATATGGTGGTAAAAATATGCACATTTACATGCACATCACCTGTCGTAACGACTGGACGGTGTAAACGTTGATAGGATGGGCCTAAAAATAGGGACAGAGCTGCCAATTTCTCTATCTTCGGATAGTTCCTTTCAGCTCCTGTTAGTCGTTTGCTAACATAATAAACCGATTTCTGGATTTGATTCTCTTCGCAAAGCAATGCGACACTTATAGCATGTACTAACACAACCAAGTAGATATACAAGTCTTCATGATCTACCGGCTTTTACAAGATGGGAGATCTCTTTAAGTAGTTTACCAAAGCTTGGAATGCATTGTGTCCATTCAAAATTCGTTTTACCTCTTCTAATCAAGTCAAAGAAAGGAATGCATTTATCGGTAGCTCTAGAAATAAATCGACTCAGAGCGGTGTCCTTCCCATTCAGGCTCTGTACTTGTTTGATGGTCTTTGGCACTTGGATGTTGCGAATAGCTTGGATCTTGTCGGGATTAGCTTTGATTCTACGGGCATTAACGATGAAATCCAAGAACTTTCTGAAGCAACACAAAAGAACAATTAAGAGGATTGATCTTCATTTTGTAATATTGGAGGATATCGAACATTTCTGCCCAGTCCCTAATGTGGTCGCTAGATCGCCATGACTTAACAAGCATATCACCACGTACACCTCCATTGTCTTTATGGTCTGATCTTTAAAAATTCCATCGACTAGACGTTGATAGGTTGCTCCAACATTCTTTAATCCAAATGGCATCACCACATAACAATATAATCCAACGTCGGTAATGAATATGGCAAGCTCTTGATCGGGAGTGTGCATTGGGTTTTGGTTATATCAATGCATGTCCACCACTTTCCATTCGTCTTTCTCACAAATATTGGTTAGATACCCATTTAGCGTAGAGTGCATCACGAATAAACCATTGCTTTTAAGCCGATCCACCTCCTTCTTAAGGGTAACAGATCTCCCCGGATCCATGTCATGCCTTTTCTGTTTCATCAAGACATGCCTTGGGTCAATATTCAATGCATGGCTCACAATGGCAGCCGGGATCCCACACATGTCAGAGTGATTATAGAAGAACACGTCGAGATTTGCTTGGAGAAAACAAGCAAGTTCTCTCATAATCAGGGGGCTGAACTGTGATCCAATCTTTAGGACCTGTGACAGGTCGCCGTGGCTGACCGTGATGTTAATCGTTAGCTCAACCGGTGCAGCCTTGGTCTCTTTGGGCTCCTCCACATCATCCCTCAGATCTATGTCTCTATAGAATAGAACCGACTGTGGTGCCCAAGCCAAGGCTCAGGTTCTGGCTGTCAATCTTTGGTGGCTTGGATGCGGAGAAACTTGTTCCACACACTTACATTTCTCCTTCCGTTGAGCATCCCTCAGTTCAACTACATAGTAGACACGTCCGGTCACCTGATCACCATGAACAACTACAACACCATTATATGTCGGAAACTTCAAAGTCAAACACCATAGGGCAAGAGCCGCTCAGAACTCAGCTAGGGTCGGTCGACCCAGAAAAGCATTGTATGGAGAGTCAACATCCAAAACAACAAATGGCAAAATCCGCACTCTCCTGCGGTCACCTTCTCCCAACTCCACGGGCAATCCAACATAACCAACAGCTTCGGCCGTAGCACCGTTAAAGCCATGAATGCGGGCTTTAGACAGTTTCAAGTCCTTGGCTTCCATCCTCATCTAATCAGAAGCTTTTTTGAAAATTATATTTATGGAGCTTGCAAAATCAACCAAAATCCTCCACACTAAGGCGGGGCCGATCATGGCCGAAATGACCAGTGAGTCGATCGCCGATGCCTCGACCTTATCTGCATCTCTATTTTTGAATACGATGTCATCTATCATTATACGTTGCTATTTTGCCAATGCTCCATCTTCTGTACTCGAACAATATTCAAACTTCACATGCTTGATCGCGCTAGCGTAGCGCTCCATATCATGCCAAATCTTATCAGCTGGATGCGGTCCTCTGACTATTGTATTGATTGCTAATCTTCCACCAGTCCACGCAGGCTCCTCAGCCCTATGCAGTGCTTGTCCCTAGTTAGGGTCAGATGTCCCTTTCCCGCTATCATGTAGGGCTTTAACAAACTGCTGTAACTTTCTTTCTCGAATCAGTTTATCTATAATATCTTGGAGATGCCTAACTCATTTGTGTTATGACCATAACAATCATGAAACCGGCAATACTTTCTGGTTGTTTTCTACTTCTCCATTGATTCTTTTGGAGGTGGCTTCCTGTACTGCATGGTATTGCAGGTAGATAAATAGACATTCTCTAGAGATGTATTTAGCGGTGTGTGGGTATCGTACATCGGAATCCTAGGATTTCCTCTTCCAAAATCCCTCTTTCGTTCTTGACTCCTATTTCCGCCTTTCTTTTGCTGATTCAGTTTATTTTGGATGTTCACTTAATCTTTTCCAGAACTATCATCATACTGCTTCACTACAATGTTACTAGGTACTCCATCTCCACTTGGTTCCACAACATTCTTCTTCCTAGAGCATATGGTTTCCTCTTTCCTTAAATACTGAGCCGCCTTTGCATAGAAACACTCTAATGTTGCAGGTGGTTTGCCAACTAACTAGTCGCCAAAATCGAAATCTGGGTCAATCTCACTTGTTACCACCATCAATATTGAATGATCATTTAGATTACTAGCTTCTGTAATGGCTGTATGGAATCTCTTCGAGTAATCCTTTAGCGATTCTCCCGACGCCTGGATCATGCTGAATATGGAAATTACATCTTTGGGGCGAGTTGCATGCATATGGAACTCCTCTACAAACTTCTTTGCTAAATCTTCAAATCTTGAGATTGACAGTGGGGGTAATCTTGTAAACCATATCATTTCTATTCCAGAAAGAGTAATAGGAAAACATCTACACTTGGTTGCATCATTTGCTCGTGCAGAATCCATAAGCCATTCATATATCATGATGTGCTGCCTGGGTCCGTCTTTCCCTCATAGGCATGCATTGACGGTATATTGAACCTCCTTGGATATTGTGCATGTAAGATATTATTAGTTAAAAGGGTATGGCTTCTCGAGATTCCCCAGTCGTCATTGGTCAAGCCTTGGCTCTCTCTCACTAAATGTTTGACCACAACCGACAAGTCCAACATTTGGATAGTCAAAGCCAAGCGGTGGTTGTGTTCAACCTCACATGGATGGTCCGGTCGATGTCTACGGGCCATTCCACGCTTTCTTAGTTCAACATCCTCTCGATGTATATCACATACATTCACTTCATCATCATTCCGGGGATGTAACTAGTCAGCATTTTCTTAAACTCTAGCATCTAGATTAATCGCAGTGTCATCGGTATGTAACCCTGCTGTCACTGGTTGGTTCAGATGGATCGGCATCGATCGTTGTTGCTTTGTCTGGAACGATCAGTGGAAGGCAGGTTGATGCTTTAGCATGGTATCCGTCTGTTCTACGGCGTCTGCGTTTGTTATAATCATCCGATAAACTAGAACTCTCCGATGCAGAGTAAGGGGTAAGGTCCCTCCTTGCTTTCCTATGATGTTGCTGACTGAGTTGGTTCATTAGATCGATATTGGCTTGAAGTTGCTGATTCAATTGTCGACGACTATCCACTAACTCTCTCATCAGATTCTGGAATTCAGCTCTTGTAATGGAATCGGCTAGATTCTAGACATCAACTGGGTTGGTAGCATTCACATCCACTAGTTGATTGCTCGGGCCTCCTTGCTGGATGCCAGCGTTCTCGTTTCCTTCTGTGTTCTGAGAATTAGATCTAGTGTTCCTAACCATCGTTGATAGCTTTACTTAGACTTATGTAAATCAAAATAGAACAAGCAAGCTTCTTGAAGATAATTATGGATCTCCTTCAGGGGATTTATCTAATGGCAACAAAGGGATCCGAATAAACCGAGAATCAAGCATTATCAGTGAAAGCACCAAAATGTTTGCACCAAAAGTGGGCACAAACACTCAAGAATAGAATAGTAGAGAAATAAATAAAGAATAATCAAAATTAAACAGAGTGGATAAGTAAATAAATAATCATAATTAAGCAGTAACAAAGACATAAGGATTTATAGTGGTTCGGCGTTGTTTTCCTACGTCCACTTTGAAGAATTTGCTTTATTGATCACCGATAAATCTGATTACAATGAAGTAATGATAATAGCACTTGATTACGATGGAGCCCAAAGTAGCAAGCAGCGTAAAGCTCCTGTAAATAAAGAAAGAAGTCTGTATTTATAGGTGAAGACGGCAAAATATCTCGTTGGAAATTCGGTAGACGACTCTCTAGATTCGTAGGGGCCCACCATAATGATTGCAAGTTCTAACTCGATCGTTGGAACGATCGTTCATTTGTGCTCCAATGCACATGCAATTGTTTTTATGAGCCCCCTTATGCCTCTAGTCCATGCTTCTAAAGGTTGGTGTCACCGAGTTATGGTTGGTGTGATATCGACCAATCTTCATTAAATTGGATCGTTCGTGCTGAAATAGTACGATCGTTCATGAACGATGTATACAGATTGTTCAAACTTGCTCATTTTGACATGCGATCATTTGTGGGGACTCCTCTCTTAAATATATTGATATTCTAAAAGTTTTAAGTGTGTTTGGACTTATAGTTTTTGAGAGATCGATCGGTCATCGTTGAATTGAGCTATGTAATTGATACGACATGATCCATGGATGCCTAGATGTAATCATAGAATTGCAAACCCCTATAATTCTGTTCTAACCTAACCCTAAAATCAATATAACAGTTTACTGTAATGAAAATTTTCCTAATTCTAACCTCCCCACTAACCCAAATTTTTCTTAAAAATAAAAATAAAATCAACCTAAAAGAACACAAGCAATTTGATCTAGATGGTGCAAGCGAAGCAATAGGAAATTATCAGGAAAAGAAAATAGGAAGAGCATAGGCTTGAGGTGAGTAGGCATAATTTTAGTAAGATGATTATTACAATTACGTTTAAACTATTTTATTTGATTTACGATGCTAAAAACCTAATTTGAAACATGTAAAACACTAAATTAAAATCTATAAATTGTTAAACTTGATTTGATGAAAATGCACCTTTTCTGTTAATTAAATATTGAAACCCTAAGTTGAAATCTATAATCTTAGTTTTGAAATTACAGTAAATTGTTAAACTGTATAATTTAACAAATTTTCAAACCTTAAATCTACAAACCCTAAATCAAATTGTAAGTTGAAAATTAAATTGGTCATCTAGCAATTAGAGTTCACCAATAACTATTAACAACATTGGTTAACCAGTAACTAACCATTAATTAAAAATTACTAACAAACGAATGCATAAAACCCTAATTTTACTACGCGATAGGTCAACCCCAGTACCCTAGCGGTCTACCGGTATCGGTCGACCATATAGGTCCAGGGGTCTACCGTTTGTAATGAAAATTGTATATTTTAAACCTTGGCCTAAGGCCAAAGTTGATAACAAAAATCATATAATTTAAGTTTAAAATTATATAAGTGCAAATTGTTGTTTGAGCCTATTCTAGCTAAGCACATATGGTAGAGACGGTAGGGTACTCAGTTCCCTATTAGAGGTCAGTAGGTCATCACTGTAGTAAGTAATAGATAAATATCCAATTGGGAATCGAGAATCGATTAGGGCGATGTATTTCGCAGACGAAGAATCAAGAGTCGACTAGGGAGATGTATTTTGCATATGGAGGATCGAGTGTCGACTAGGGCGATGTATTTTGCAGGCACTCAGGGGTGTTCCACATTAGACGTGCACATTGACGGATATGCCAATTGAGAGAGTCTTGTGCTAATGGGGGATTCTATAAGGACAGTCAAGCCTGACACAAGACGATAAGTGGCTATAGAGTAGAAAGGAGCCCGATACTAACGAGGGATTCTTTATAGACAGTTAGGCCCGACGCATCACTTTATATGGCTATAGAGTAAAAAGGACCTGATACTAACGGGAGTCCTTGTACTCACGGTTCTAATATGACATGGTACAAGTGGACACCGGCGCAGTCCAATAAGAGGCATTTTACCACTACGATCGAGAGATGAACATAGGTGCATATGATGAGTCACACATTGAGTTCTCATTTTGGGTTCTCCCTCTCTAGGCGTAGTGATTGTTATAGGTGATTATGGGAGACAAGTTCCCACAGTAGCCTGCGGGCGATGTTTTCATATAGGATAACTCTAAGAGCATTGGTCGATCGTCAATGTTAGGTTCGATTTGTAGTTCAACCCTTTTGTGTTAAATAAGAATCCTTCGACATTGGACTTTAGGATGTCATAGATACTTGTAGCATGCATTATGTCACTTAGAGTAATATTAAAGTTAACTGCTTATGATCATCACATATTAAACTTGTACTCATTCATCAGACTTTTGTTTGACCCACCACCTTCTTTTCATTTTTTCCCCACCATAGAATGTTAGGTTAGCAGATGATTGGACATAGTACATGGAGAAAGGAGCTTCATGTTAGAGTTCTCTTATCATTTATTGTTCATCTTATAGTCACGTATTGTATTAAATGTCTGTAAAGCTTATATTGTACTTTGGAAAATGGTGTGGATGTAAATAACGTATTTTGGAGATTTTTTTCTAAAATGTCTATTTTCTGTATTTATATTTTAATTCTTTCCGCCGTGAGATCTGAAAGTGTAGAATGTCTTAGAACTTACCCTTATAAGTATACTCTCTAAGGTTTTAAAATCCCAACAACTTGTATTTCTCGGCATGACGTGTTCAAAAGTCCCATTAGACTTTGGAATGGTATGTCAGGAGATGCAGGTTGTTACATTTGGTATTAGAGGCTAGGTTTAGGATTCCCTGGGATTTAGGCACGTATTGAGAGAATGTATTTGAAAAGTTATTGAAAAACATGGTTTTTTCAAAAGGTTTTCCAAAATGTTTTCGAAAAGTTTTCAAAAATGTTTTTTGAAATTACACACACACGCACACATATATTTAAATAAAAGTTTTTAAAAAGATTTCCAAAGATTTTATCTACATATCAAAATTCTTTTATTCATGCCTATACTATCTATGGGAAAGTTGAAAATAATTTCCAAACACATATAGTGAGAATGAGTACAAGTTTTAGGAGATAAGATGAGCCAAATTGGATTAAGAGAGTGTAATTATGATTTTCTAATATGTGTATTAATTCACACGTTATACATTTGAGCACATAAGGCCGTTGTTGGCATATCCTTTATATAAGCAGACAATTGTGGGTTTAGGTGAAAGTTATAATAGTTAAGGTGGAAGATAAACTATTCGTATTTATTGTGGTTTACCTTATAAAGAAGGGCTATAGATGTGTTCTATACCAATTAGCAATGGAAAGTAAATTATAGAACTAAGGGTGAAAGAAGAAGTTTAGTACCAAAAGACCCATATAATAAGAATAAGATGTCAACAATACGTAAAGGGAACATGAAAAAGGACTTTACAAACTTAAGGCAAACTCCTTCAGTTAAAGTAGAAACCCTATTTTCATATTGGTAATAGTTGCAAGAACACCTATTTACTCAAAGAATGGTTAGATTTTTTCCATATTAAAGTTGGACACTGTATTGGAAAATAAACTTAAGTAACCATCTTTGAAAAGGAAGATAGAACTTATTGCAATTAAAGCAACGTTAGGTATAAGTGGGCCTAGGTAATTAGGTTTCTATTATCTACTCCAATTTAAGTGGTGAACCAATGAAAATATTTCCTAAAAAGTTAGAAACGGTAGATCTCTGATATTTAAATAGAAAAATTTTGGTTTATGATTTTATATAAAATAGTCAAATAAACTTAATGGGTTATGTTTAAAAAGCAAAATTAAAGACTTTGGTAAAAAGATATTTTTAATAGCTGTTTTAAAGATTTTGTTTTGTTTTTAGGCATATAGTTATACTTATCTCAATGTGCACTTTGCTTTTGACTATAGAACTTTTGGAAAGAAAAATAAGAGTTGAAGAGTATGTAAGACCTAACTTTTGAATTCCTTTTTGTAAATAAGAAATGGTTATATATCCGAAAATGTTTTATAAATGTTTCTGTTATATCACAATAATAATACTAATAATAAGTTAAAAATACTACATTATCTTTGAAAATAATAATATAAAATATGCTTTTGTGAAAATTTCTTGTTTATAAAAGAAATTTTTAGAACGGGGTGATTTTATATACATTTTTGCTATGTTAAGTTTAATCATTTTTGATCATTTAATTAAAGAAAAATGTCATGAGTTTAGTATAAAGAAAACGTTTACTAAAAATGAATGAAGGGTTTTGAAGTTTTAAAAACTTACTATTTCTGTGGTAATGGTAAAATCGGTGGTTTTGATTTAAAAAGGTAAAATGAAAATATTATGACTATCATTTAAAACTTAAAAGGATAGGAAAATAGGTTGGAGTTAGATAAATATGATTAAACAGCCCACTAGGACAAAATTGACTATGGAGTTTGGAAGTATCTGAATGGCTGGGACAAAGATAAGTAACATGTGACTTTAGTTACTTTTCAAGCAACAGCTGAATTGTAAGGTCTGAGTACTAGGTCGAACTTCCTGTAGTGGTGGAAGGGGAACACCATCTTGTGTTTCTCCACCCAAGTATGGTTTACTGAAGAATATTTTATGTAAGGAAGATTGAAACATATGATTTGGGTAAACCTATTTTAGAATAAGGAAAGAGTAAGTCAAGATGTTTTAGTTGTGTCAAAGAATACTGCGGATGCAAGAAGTTTTTCGGTTTGAAATGTTAAAGGGACAAGTAGGATCAACTTCAATCCTTATTAAGAATGTTAAGGAACAAATAGGCATTTCCTTGGTTACATTAGGAAATCCTAAATGGAACGATAAATATAGGCTTGGCGCTATAGCAACAAGATATTTACTAGATGTGAATCATAGAGTTGTAGAGTTTAATGTTGCATTTACTTGTGTATGAAAAATAATGGGTAGTAATAGTCTCTAAATTAATGAAAACCTTAATAAAGGAAATAATATGATAAGTTCCAGATTTGTAGATTTACATGACTTGAGCAAGTAAAAATGTAGAATTAGTCATCGTTGTAAATTTTTGAGTAATTGATATGGAATGGTAAACACCAAATTTGAAGTTGTTATAAAATGGAGCATGGTTAAGTAGTATTTTAATTCATTGGAATGAAATGTGTGATAATGTAAATTTCTTTATATTATCCAGTTTTAATATAAAGTGAATCATTTGAAATAAGAAGGAATATACCCAAAGAAAGAGATGTACAAAATGGGGATAGTCACCGTATTTTGTACTGTCTATTTCAATAATAAATAGAAGAGGTAATTCCCTGTAATTCCAAACATAACATAAATCCTCTTTTAGATAATTAATGGAAAGCTACAACGTTCACATTTCTATTAGGGAAAAGTGTTGTTTTGATGCATTAAAATGCAGAAATCCCTAAGTATAAACCAAAGAAATGGTCATCCGTCTATTGGATTAAAATGACAAGGCGCCATTTCACATTAAATAGTCTCAACCATAAGATAAGTGAAATATTGAAATGAAGTGATAAGTGGTTATGTTTAATAAAAAGGTCTCATTCATCGAATGACATCAAGGAATAGAAGAAGAATTTTTTAGAATTTCAATTTCAAAAGGTATCCTAAATAAAGTAATAGCCAAGATTTTGCAATGGATGGATAAGCCAAGGATATGGGTTTCCATTTGCACGCATTGAGAGCGAAGGCGATTTTCATAGAAAAGAAGATCAGAAATTTTTTGGTAAGATTCGAAGAAAGATATAAAAATATTTCTCTCAGTCATCCCTTGGATTGAACGATCACTATTTTCTTTAGGAAATTCATGGTAACTTAGAATACATAGTCTATGCATAACAATTGCACGCGAATGAATTACCCCTTAAATGATTATCGCCAATGCTAGAAGGATCTTAGATTATAGCTCCAATTATTTTTAGGGATTTTATTTTTTAAGGTTGAATGGGAAGATAAACCAAACTTTTGCTTGTAGAACTTGGATAGATTCATGTAGACCATAAACATGATACCTAGATATCATTATTTTTGAAAGATTTAGAAACAGTTCAGAAGTAAAGAGAGATAATTTAAGTTGAGCTTAATTGAAAAAGAAGTTATGCTATTTTTAATATTATGGAAATCACCAGTTTGGATAACCTTGAGGAAAATGGAGGTATAGCAGAAAGCTGAGTATGAAGTACCATAGAAGGAGATACCATCCACATTTGAGTTCTCCACCTTGGCATCTAGGAGTTGAGAGGTGATTTACCATACCACTGGAAGAGTTAGGGCAATAGATTGTGCATTGAGGATTTTACGGAGCTACAATTAGTGGGAGAATACTTATGCCCAAATGATTTTACATGGTGCAAGACGACATCAGATGAGCTAGTAACAATGAATGTTGCAGGTTACAAATGCACATATAATTGATTTTGAAAATTATGCCGGTGGTGAAAGTTGGTTAGGACAGTCGGGATTCGATTCATAGAAGGGCAAGGACCGTACCGGATAGGCAAAAAGAAAGTACTATCAGGAGACACATAAGGTAGTCCTTGGAGCTGAATCCACAACAGAGAACAGACAAGTAGAAAACCCCCAAGGCAAGATAGAATATAGCTTAATTGTTGGGAAGCCATCATTAGGTGCTTATGGAAATGTCTATGCGGTGCAACTCTCATGGTCAAGCTATTTAATTTAAGAAAGCATGGATTACCTTTGTATTTAGGTCTAGCTTGGGTAGTCTACTGGATGATAGGAATGGTTGCAACGTGTTAGTAGGACATTTTATGGATGATAGATGCTGACGTATGTATATGGATAGCAGGACGGAAGTCACTTATGAGGAGACTCGGCTGTCAACGACACCTATCTTTGGACTATTGGAGATGGATTCACTTCACTGTTTGTATAAGTATTCTTTTTTCACTAATTACTACTATCGTAGTATTATTTGGATTGTATTCGTTTATACGTCTAGGACAATATATCCTCTTGGTAGTATACATACATTCACATTATCTCTTACCTGTTGTCTAGCTTGTTAGATATGATGCATATGGATGTTTGACTATTGTTTGTAATATTGAGTATTATGCATATAGATGTTGCGTATGGATGAAATGGTTGCACATACATGTAAAATAGAAAGTTTACTTACTTAGGATGTTGCATACATTTGGTGCATGACATGAGCATTTGCATGACAGGAGGTCGGCTGGATCAATAGACCTCCTATTCTTTTACATTAGTATAGGTTCAAGTGCATTTCACGTTGTATATATATACATACATATTGGATTATAAAAAATTCTAAGGACAACGATAACTCATGGATGATAGATGAGTAGATGGTTGTAGCTATTGGTTGCTGTGTGTATAAGTTACAGTTTTCCATTCTTTAGGATGAAATCCTTTTAAAGGGAGGAGAATGTAACATCCCAGAAATTTAACAGAAATTTGAATGGAAATTTAATAAAAAGGTAAATTTAATTAAAATAAGGACTAAAAAAATTACCATAAACGCTTAATTTGGTTACGAAACTTACACCATTGCATCGTAGTGATTTTCTATATGATTTTCATATATAACACTTTAAAATCAGAGATAGTACAGAGAATTTACCGAGGAAGGAAGATATGAAGTAAACTAAATAAAAAACAACAAAAGGGTAAAGTATGATTTAGGATCGACTATTGCATTTAAAGGGTCGACCCGTGCATTTGAATGGTCAACCTATATAGTCGACCAATGGCCATGAATGGTCGGCCATGGGCTAGAGTAGTCGACCATTGATGTAACGACCCCAAATTTTATATAAATTTTAATTGATAATTAATTTAATTTTTGAATAAAATTTGTGAAATTAATTGATAAAGTGATGCGAGTTTCCCCGTATTTAAATAAATTCTGTATAAATCATTTAAATTTAAAATATTGTATATATATGTGAATGTGTATATATATATTTGGGCATATATGAGTAAATTTGAAATTTTATATTTGATTTGAATTTAAGTCGTAAATAAATGGTTTAAAAAAAATACAAATTATATAAGATAAGGTATAAAAGGATATAAAAGTAACCCATTAGCCAAAATTTAACAACAGATTAAAAATATAGAAATTATTTATATTACAAATTAATAAGACTAAAGAAAAAGAAAAATAAACATATATATATATAAGATATTAAGGTATAAAGCAAATACATTGGATAAAATATAATAACATATACTAAATAGAAATTCACCTATATTACAAAATAAATATAAAAATACATAAGATAAATTATAGAAAATATATATAGTAAACAAATTAGTTAAATTAAACAATATATTCATTTATGTTACAAAATTATAAATTATAAAACAAAATAAAATAAATACATAAATAAATTATAACAACATATTAAATATGGAAATACATTCAAAAAAATAATAAAAGAAAATTAAAATAAAATAGAATCTCACTTATATTACAAAGTGATAAAACAAAACCATATATATGCAAACATGAAAACAAGTAAACAAGAGCTTGCAAAGAAAGCCACATCAAACTATTACACATATATTTGTACAGCTGAAATGAAGAAAGAATTTTTTTTATAAATATGGTACAACACAATTAATGCACGCACAAATATATCTCATCAGCTTCCAAAAACAAGAAAATATCCCTGATTTTTGTACAACAAATTTTATCACCTTGTACAACATAAATTATCACCCTGTAAACCTCATTTCCTATATACATCAACAACCATATCATCTCAGTTTCGTTCATCCATTTAAACTGAGTAAAAGAAAATCTGAAGTAATATCATCTTACAATCAAACCAAGTATCAACTTAAACTTCAGATTAAAACATCAAAACAAATTTATACAAGCCTGAATCAAGAAAAAGAGTTCCAGTTACCAACTCAAGCAAGATTTCAACTTTGTAAATTCAAAAAGGCTTCAACTTTCAACTGGAAAACTTCTGGAATCAGAATGTTTAAGGTGAGTAACATATAGCAGTTTAAACTTGAATATATATTGCCATTTGCTCTGTGTAGATATATATGTATCAGTGCATCTCTTCTCTGTTTAGTCTCAGAGTACAACCCAACAAGAAAATTTCAATGTCTTATTTTCCAACCTATATCAGACTTTGGATCCTAAACAAAATAGGTGTGTTTAGGCATAGATGACAATCTAAAAATAGTCTCATGAAATAAAAATGCATATATGATGAAAAATCAAGTTTTTACAGTAAAAACTTTAATTTCTGGAAATTTCAAATATCACGAATTATTGATTCAAGTACATGACTCGAATCCTTATTGAAAGTTATGATTTTTAAGGTAGGGTTGGTGATTTTTAGTGATGGGAGTTAAGAGCAGTTTGTTTTTGTTTAAAAAGTAGATTTTTACGAATTACTGATGATCGATTGATTCGTGGATGTTGGGGTTGTTCGTGGAGATGGAGGAGCCTACGGGGGTGCCAGGAAAAATGGTCGGAGGTGCCAACGATGGCGGTGGCGACAGCGGCGTGGGATTTTTGTTTCTAAACCTAATTTTTACGAGGTCGAGAATTTCGTATCGTTCGACATCAGTAAGCAATCGAGTTTGACGTGATTTAGGGGAAAGGTAGTGGGGGTATTGACGAGTCAATGACCGAAGTTGTGTGAATTCTGGTGGTCGGTGTGTGACGAACGAAGCATTGACAGGGTTTGAGGTGGTGTTTGCACGCGTGTTCCAGGTTTTGAGTTCGAACTTAAATTTGAATTTTGAAGTGATGGGGTGGTTCGAACGACCAGAGTTCATTGTCGACGAGTTCGTCGTCAGGTTGAGATCGTCGAAGTTGGTCGGAGTTCGCCAGAGGGGATGTGCACGTGCACGAGAACTTTGTGCCTGAGGATCTGGGTATTTTTTTTGCCTGGAAGTGATGGGAAATTCTCGCGTGTTAACTCGAGTAATTCGAGTAGTTTACTCGAAGCAATGAAGGGGAAGTCTCGGGTCAAAATTTGTTACAGGCTTTTCAACCTGAACTGTTTTCTGTTTTGAAATTTTAAAAACTAAATTTAAATTTTAATCAAGGTTTAAAACTGAGTTTAAATAAAAAAAAATGTAAATAAAGATTCTAGTTTGAATTAAAAATTTAGTTTGTAAATAAATAAAGTTTAAAATTCAAATTGTTTAAATAACTTAAAAGCAATTAAATGTTTGAAGAAATTTGGAATTTAAAATATATCTGTAATTTGTAAATGAAAAATTTAAACAAGTTAAAAAAATTAAATTTTTAAAACCTGAAATAAATTTTAAATCAGATTTTAAGATTTTGGAAATTAATTCTAATTTTATAACTTAAGTGTTGCAATAAGTTAAATATGTTAAAGTTAAAAAAAAAAAAGAGAAATTTGATTTTTAACTCTTTAAAATTTCTTTTGTAATCAATTGTTATCTTAATATGTAGATTTAAAAATGTTAGGAAATTTTGTTTTAAACTTATTTGAAGATAAACAAGAATCTATTTCAATTTTGAATTTAAATTGAAATTTAAAAAGGAAAATTTGAAACAATGTTTTCAATATATTGTAAATAATCATTAAATCATAAATATGAATGTGTTACTTTAAGTAATGAAGATTAATGATTTCTAATTCATTAACGAATGAGTTTTTAATGGTGAATTAATTTATAATCAAAAAATGATTAATATAAGAAATTTTCTTTAAAAAGGTGATTAAAGCAATTTAATAGTTAATGAAATCATTAACTAAGATTATTTGAACAATTAATTAATGTGACTAATTTTAACAATGAATTTAGATAAATTAATTTAATAATGATCATGTGTGGAATCATTAAGCATAATTACTTAAGTAATCAAGGAATTAATTTATTTAGTGTAATCAATTGAGTTAACTTGATTAGTTCAAGTTAAATTTCTTAAGTATAATTCAGAATAATCACTTGATGATTTGGGAAAATATAATTACTTAGAGAAGTAACTAATAGATAATTACTGAATGTAATTAATTGAATGATGATTTGAAATTTGAGTAAATTATTTGTTAATAAATTAAAGGATTAATAAATAATGGTGATTATTTAAGATTAATTTAATAATTAAAGATTAATTGATTCATTAATTAAGAATGATTAGTTAATAATTAAGGGTTGACTAATAAATTTTGAAAGGAAGATTTATTTCAAATAATTTGTAATTAACTTATGATAATTAACCTGGATTAATAATTGATACATCTGATTTAAATTAATCAGTTGATAAATAAATTTACTTGTGAATGTTTGGACTTGACTAAATGATTGAATTGTTTGATATTCTGATCTGTGATGCCGTGTGATATATATTCGGATTTGTGTGTGATCTGTACTGTAGTTATTTATCTGGGATGAATGTAAATTATTATATGTGACTTATATATCTGTGAATGAAAGATAAGCGTTATAGTTTATACCGCTTATCAACTATATTTCTGTATTCTGATCTGTGATGATTGAATGATGTTGCACTACTGTGTGAAACCCCTAGACTACACCATACACACACAAATATGGATTTCACGTGGAAATCAGTTAAGTCGTAGATTTTTGACAATTTTAAAGATTGAATTCTTGAATCCAAATAGTTTTGGAAATTGGAATGGAGAGCTTTGCAAATGAGTTTCAAATGTAAAAGTTATTTTAAATAACTTAATAAAACTTGATATTTTAATAATTTGATTTAAATTTGAATTCAATATTTGAAATTGAATTCAATGATCTGGGAAACTAATTGTTTTCACCTGATAAAAGCTCTCATATAAGAAACGAATTTCCAATTTGAATTAAAGGAATTTCAAGTTTGAATTGAAGATGGTTTTCCAAGTTATGAATGAATCTTTGGAAATGATTTTGAAAGCTATCAATTAAATCGTTGATTTAGAGATTTAATGAGTTCATCCAATTGAAATGGAAATTGATTTGGAAAATCTGTGAATAAATCTTTGTGAAACTGGGTGAATTTTGTGAATTGAATCTTTTTATGTAAAAGATTAAAATGGTAATGTGTTTAAACCATTTAAAGAGGAAATTTGGATAATAAGTTGTGACTTAACTGAAATTCCAATATCCATATGTTTTAAAATATTGCGCTCATTATTCGGTTTAGCTGGGAGAGGACTTTGCGTCATATAACCCATTCCGAATAATGATACGTCGTATATGGATTGCGTTTGAAGACCGGTGGTAAAGACCGGGTATTTGTGAAAACGATAGGATAACCTATCGATTGTCTCTGCACTGAGTCGCGCCGGTATAGAGATTTCCTAAGTGATGGGAAATCTGATCGGGATTGTGAATACCTGGATTGCAAGGGCTTCTTCGGAAGTGCCTTCGGTTCCGTTCGAACCCGGAACAGACTTGTATGGTTGTATGTCTGACATTACACTTTGAGATATAAAGCTGATTTCTTTCAAATACATTTCTGTTTGGTGGCGAAGATTTATTCTCTTAGCTTAACACCCTTCTCTGAGACGTATGAGCTCAGAGGTTATGTAGTTGAAGGTTATCAGTGATATACTCCCAATTTGGTAGTGTGGCATGCTAAGTATTGCTGTGTGTTGCTGATCATTTGTAGATCAAAGCATGGCTTTGTGAAAAAGCATAGCTTTGTGGATGATACCTCATCGAGCCTCACAAACCGGAAATGGTCGAAACAAGAAAGATGCGGCAAGGTTATGAGGGTCGCTCCCTTTAGGGTATGTCATTTCCTTTTGCGAAAAGGTAGTATCATGGTACGGAGCCCAGATATTTACCTGTGTGGTTGCTCCAATCTCATTTACTGTGTGATTGTTGCTTTGTGATCGAGGGTCCTCGGATAAAGGTCCCAAAGGACCGGGGGGTGGCATACTCGAGTAGTAGTTACCTAGTTACAGAGGTAACCCGGCCTTGTGTTAGCAAAGATTCGGGTAGGTTCTCGGGACGTCCCTCCAGAGGCGTACCCATGTGGCAATAGGAAGTTCCTTAGCCTGACCATTTATTGGAAAATCCAAAGAAACAATACAAGCCTTTTACGGTTTTAGTTGTATAACCTGCTATGGAATGTGGTGGTAACCTGCTATTGAACATATTAGCTATAGTAGGCATACAATAATGGTTGTATGCTGGCTAAGATTGATATTATACTTTAAAAATGTTTTCCACTATGCATTAATAGTAATAATATCGAATGATTTTGCGTAGTAAGCATGTTTGACTATCATAAGAAGAAATCTCCTCCAATTCTGCGTTTGCATTGTGTGTGTGGCGGGAGGTCTTATGGTAGTTTCATTTTCCAAAAGCATTGCGGATTTCAAGGTTTAAAAATTCTATTGTTGTTTGTTTTAAAGATAAACTATTTTTGTTACTCACACCAGTCCCATGACTGACTCGGAGTTTATTGTTCCCTTCCTAAACTCTAGGTGCCCACAATTTTCCACACGGGCAGTTTAAAGTTGGGTTTTTCAGAGTCAGGTTTAGTAGATTATCGGGAACTAGTTCAGTTTTTGGAGATCATGGCTGACGTTGCTTATCTTGGTGCAATGTGATGGTGGTTCGAGCTGATGTTGGAGTTGTTGGACTCATTCTCTTTTGAGGATCATTTGGAGTTATCACTTTTGTTTTCCGTTGTATCATTATTTATCTCTGATATAGTTGTATCATATTGATATCATTGTTGTATATCATTCTGGATATTGTATTCATTGGAGTTGTATATGATATCATCTATTTCTTTATTCCGCTATGTTGTTATACTTAATGGTGTTATAAGCTCCGGTGAACCAGATTCGGCGTTTAAATCTGTGACATTTTGAGTACAAGTGAAGTACGGGTGCCGATTTTTGAAGACCGAGTTCAGGATCATCACAATTGACGTTAATATTTGGATTGTTCAGTGCTTTGTTCTAACGCCTGAGATGTATTACTTCGTGGTCAAGCTCTGATGAGCATTCCTGATGCTAGTAAAACATTCTCTAGCCCAGATCAACATCTTAAATTAATCGCAAACCCCTATAATTTCTAGTCTAACATAACCCTAAAATCAATATAACAGTTTACTGTAATGAAATTCTGCCTAATTTTAACCTCTCCTCTAACCCCAAATCTTGTTAAAAAGAAAAATAAAATAACCTAGAAGAACACAAGCAATTGGATCTAGACAAAGCAAGTGATGCTAGCATACAGAGGGGCAATTCTCAAGCAAAGCAAATAGGAAGAGCTTAGGCTTAAGAAGAGCGAGAATTTTTTTAGTAAGACGATTATTTCAATTAGGATTAAACTATTTTATTTGATTTAGGATGTTAGATACCTAATCTGAAATAGGTAAAACACTTGATTAAAATCTATAAATTGTTACACTTGATTTGATGCATGTACACCCTTTTTGTTAATTAAATTATGAAACCCTAAGTTGAAATCTATAATCATG
Source organism: Allium fistulosum (assembly GCA_030737815.1). NCBI lineage: Eukaryota > Viridiplantae > Streptophyta > Magnoliopsida > Asparagales > Amaryllidaceae > Allium > Allium fistulosum. The sequence goes on along the minus strand of CM060901.1, from coordinate 1,075,902,613 downwards.
GATTTGAAATTACAATAAATTATTAAACTGGATAAATTGTCAAATTTGCAAACCCTAAATCAACAAAAACTAAATCGAGTTGCAAATTGATAATTAGACAGGTCATCCAGTAATTAGGGTTCACCAATAACCGTTAACAACATCGATTAACCATTAATTAAAAATCGACAATATACGAATGTAGAAAACCCAAATTTTGCCACGTGACCGGTCGACCCTGGTACCCTAGCGGTCGACCGGTAGTGGCCGACCATATAAGTCTTGCGTTCGACCGTTCAAAATGAATATTACAGATTTTGAACCTCGACCTAAGGCCCAAGTTGACAACAGAAATCACATAATTTAAGTTAAAAATTATATAACTGAAAATTATTGTTTGAGCCAATTTTGGTTAAGCACTTGTACTGGAGACAGTAGGAAAGTCAGTTCCCTATCAGAGGATAGTAAGTCATCATGGTATTGGGTAATAGGTAAATATCCAGTTGAGAATCGAGAATCGTATAGGGTGATGTGTTTCGTAGATGGAGACTCAAGAGTCGGTTAGGGCGATGTATTTCGCAACTGGAGGATCGAGAGTCGTAAGGGTGATGTATTTCATAGATGGAGGATCGAGAGTCGACTAGAGTGATGTATTTTGTAGGCACTCAAGGGTGTTTGGTAGTGGACGCTCAGCATTGATAAAGGCACCAATTAAGTTGCCTTGGTGCTAACAGGGGATTCTATATGGACAGTTAAAACCAGAGCAACACGATAAGTGGCTATAGAGTAGAAAGGAGACCGATGCTAACGAAGGATTCTATACAGACAGTCAAACTTGGTGCATCACGATAAGTAGCTATAGGGTAGAAAGGAGCCCATTACTAATGGGAGTCCTTGTACGCATGGTTCTAATGCGATGTGTTATGGTGGACACCGACGTAGTATGATTAAATGGCATTTTGCCACTACGATTGAGAGATGAATACGGGTGCATACGATTAGTCACACATCCAGTTTGCATTTCGAGGTTCTCCCTCTCCATGCGTAGTGATGGTTAAAAGTGATTTTAGAAGAGAAGTTCCCACAGTAGCCTATAGACGATGTTTTCATATTTAATAGCTCTAGGAGTGTTGGTCGACTATTAGTGTGAGGTTCGATTTATATTTTGACCCTTTTGTGTTGAAGAAGAATCCTTAGGTTTTGGACCTTAGGAGTTCACAGACACTTCTGGCATGCCTTATGTCACCTAGAGTAGTATTAAAGTTAACTGCTCATGATCATCACATATTAAACTTATACTTATTCACTAGACTTTTGTCTGACCCACCACCTTCTTTTCATTTTCACCCATCACAAAATTACAGCTTATCAAATGATTGGGCATAGTACATGGAGAAAGGAGCTTTCTTTAGAGTTCTCTTATCATTTAGTGTTCATCTTGTAGTCACATATTGTATTAAATGTCTGTAAAGCTTAAATTGTACTTCGGAGAACAATGTATATGTGAATCAAGTATTTTGGAGATAGTTTTTCTAATATGTCTATTTTCTATGTTTATATTTTAATTCCTTCCGTCATGAGATCTGAAAGAGAAAAATGTCTTAGAACCGATCCTTGTAATAATGCTCTCTAAGGTTTTAAAATCCCAACAGCTTGTATTTCTCAACATGTCGGAAAGTCCCATTAGGCTTTGGACTGGTATGTCGGGAGTTGCGGGTTGCTATAGTAGTATAACTGTATGTGATACTAGTTTAGCAAATAATGTTTTTGTGAACTAAGTATTTGGATGCAGGAATAGGTCATGTATGATTATCCATACCTATGACCTATGCTATATCTTTTTTCATAGTATTTTGATATTGTTTATCGTTTACAATGGACTATTGCCAGACTCAAGTTTTATGCTTTGCTTCTTATTATCTTGGGTACTTTTAATTGAGTAAAGTAGACAACAGGTTTGATATTGGGACATGGAGCTGTTCAAAGGATGAGCATGGGGCTGGTTCTATTATTTTTATTGCTAGAGTTTGTGTGACAACCCGCACCTCCCAACACACCGATCCAAAGCTTAGTGTGGCTTTTGACCTCACGTTGTGCCGATAAATGTAGATCATCAGGAGCTTAACATTTAATAATTCAAAAACTAATACAAGTAGATATAATCTAAGACATACTAAACATTTAGAACTCATAGCGGAAGGAATAAAACATATAACACTGAAAAATGTCCATCTCAGAAAATATCCAAATTACAGTCTCAGAAAAATCAGTACATGGTCCAATACATAGTACATAGAAAAATATCTCAAACTTGATATATGAAGGAAAATGTTTAATGAATATAAAATACATGTAGAGAGTAAATATGATAAAAGTAGACCCCAAATATAAGCTCGACTCAACAAGTATCAAGAATAGGCCAATTAGCTGCTGTCCTATCCAACTGTGGTGCGAGAAAAGAAGGAAAGAGAATGGTTTGACAAAAGTCCAGTTAATTAGTACAAGTATAGTATGTGATGATCATGTGCAGTCAACTTCAAGCTATTCTAAATGACACAGGGTGTGCTACAAGTGTCTGTGAACTCCTAAGGTCTAATACATTAGGGTTCTTATTTAAAACAAAAGGTCAAACTATAAATCGGTCAACACACTAACGGTCAGCCAACACTCCTAGAGCTATCCAATGAGAACCTATCGCCTGCAGGAGATTAATACGATCTTTCGACGCTCAAAAGTCGACATTAAATACGTCCACTGTATCAAATGACGCACAATCGAATGCCGGAAAACCTGAATCATTAGGGTTGAAGAAGAAGAGGTAGAAGAAGACAGAAGAAAAAGAAACAGAAACAATATCAGAATCTCACATTAGCAGCGGAACAACATATAATAGATAAATGAATAATCTTTATAACAAAGAACTATATCAGTTTATGCAATACATCATCAGAGTTTACAACAACAATACACATCACTGGATAGTTATATAAACTTGTCCACATAACAGTATACACATTGGAATAATACTAGTATAAGTGATACGTCTTGCCATCCAGCTCGCCTCTAGATCTCCATAGCAACTTCTGAATTCCAGAATGACCTGATAACCTGACTCTAGGCTGCCCGTGTGGAAAATTATGGGCACCCAGAGTTTAGAAAGGGAACAATAAACTCCAGGTCAGTCGTGGGACTGGTGTGAGATCTTAAAAACAGTTATTTTCACAAAGAAAATAAAGAAATTCGCAATGCTTTTGGAAAATGAAACTACCATAAGGCCTCCCGGCACACACACAATGTAATCGCACACATGAGGGAGATTTCTCCTTATGATAGTCAAATATGCTTAATACGAGAAAACTCTTTGATATTATTACTAGTGCATAGTGTGAAAACATTTCGAAAATATAATATTAATCTTAGCTAGCATAGGTACCAATATATTATGCCTGCTATAGCTGCCATGTTAAATGGCAGGTTCTACAACTAAAACCGTACAAGGTTCGTATTGTTTCTTTGGATTTTCCAACAAATGGTCAGGCTAAGGAACTTCCTATGCCACATGGGTACGCCTCTGGAGGGACGTCCCGAGAACTTAACCAGCTCTCTACCAACACAAGGCCGGGTTACCTCTGTAACTAGGTAACTACTACACGAATATGCCACTCCCCGGTCGTTTGCGACCTTTATCCGAGGGCCCTCGATCACAAAACAACAATCACACAGTAAATGAGATTGATGCAACCACACATGTAAAGCATCTGGGCTCCATACCATGATACCACCTTTTTCCAGAGGAAATGACATATCCTAAAGGGTGCGACCCTCATAACCTTGCCGCATTTTCCTGTTTCGACCATTTCCGGGGTGTGAGGTCCGATAAGGTCTCGTCCACAAAGCTACGCTTTACACGAAAGCCATGCTTTGATCAACAAATGATCAGCAACACAGAGCAGCACTTAGCATGCCACACTACTAAATTGGGAGTATATCACTAATAACCTTCAACTACATAACCTCTGAGCTCGTACGTCTCAGAGAAGGGTGTTAAGCTAAGAGAATAAATTCTCCGCCACCAAACAGATATGTATTTGAAAGAAACCGGCTTTATATCTCAAAGTGTAGTGTCATACATACGGCCATACAAGTCTGTTCCGGGTTCGAACAGAATGAAGACATTTCCAAAGAAGTCCTTGCAATCCATAACGTCGTATCATTATTCGGAATGGGTTATATAACACAAAGGTCCTCTCCCGGCTAAACCGAATAATGAGCGCTTGTTTTAAAAACAAATCAAATGCCATTTCAAAGGCAAATATTGATAGTCGGTTATGTAACTATCAACAACATTCACAACAATCAACCAATTTAAATAATTTTCCAAATTATTTATTTTCAAAATATTTTCACAAGATATATATTTTTCCACACTTCAACATTTTGAAAACCACTTTCAAATCAATTTTCACTCGCGGAATAAAATTCCCTTTCCTTTATAAATTCCCACTGTGAATTCAAATTTCCAAATTTTCACCGATATATGATTTTCAAATCGATTTCCAATTATTCACTTCCAAACACCAAATCAGATTCAAAATTGATTTCTCAATTTCATTTCATACCCCAAATCAAATTCCAAATTGATTTCAAATTTACATTGCAACACCAAATCAAATTCCAATTTGATTTCAAATTCATTTCAATCACCAAATCGATTCCAAATAGATTTCCAAATTTATTTCAAACATTAAATCAATTACAAATTGATTTCCAAGTTTATTTCAAATAACAAAGCATTTATAAATTGATTTCTAAGTTTATTTCAGCACAAAATAAATTTTCATTCAAACACCAAATCAATTATCTTATTAATTTCCCAAAGATTTATTTTCCAATACCAAATCAATTATCAAATTGATTTCAAACAAATTTACCACCCTTTTAATTAAATCCCTTTATTCTCTCCAAATTATTTAAAATTCCATTTTCAATAAATTCTTCAAATTTTAAACAATATTATTCAAAACCCATTTATTAATATCTTTTCCGATATTTTGGAAATAATTCGATAAGATTTCAAAAATCAACTTTATGCTTTTAAATTCCTTCTTTTAAATTCACCCAATTCATTCAAAAGGAATTTACTTAAAATTTCCTACTTTAATTTCAAAAATCCAGTTTTATTTATTTCTGGTATCCAACGATACCAAAAATACATTCGGCTAAATTATAGCTTTCAACAAATTCAATCATCAATATAATCATTCACAGATCATCAAAAAATTATCACACAACATATGAAACAAATTCATACAATTTGAGGAATCCAGTTGGATCCCTCCAACCTGTTTCCCTGCATCCACAAATGTTAGCACAACACTTAAATACCCATTCCACTTCGAGGTGGAATATCGCGGTATATGGGATTTATAAAATATCATCCGCTATTATGCGGCGCATAGGGTCTCATCCACTATATAATGCGGGAAATCAATCACCAAATATATATATATATATATATACTATTGCATTCAAACAATCAATCAATCAATAACTGAAATTCCAATTTTTAATTTGAGTGAGGAGATCTCACCTTTGCTTTTTATTTTGCAATCCATTTTTATTCCAGCTTGTTTTCTTTCAGATATTGACCTTGTATAAACATTATAAGGTTTCATTAATATTCGAAATAATCGAATCATCAATTTTCATTTATGAATTTTAATTAACTAATTTTCCTTTTAATAAAAATATTTATTTTCTCATTTTCCTTTTGAACTACCTACATATATATACTTATAAAATAATCTACATCACCATTTTAAAAATTTTACTTTCTAAATCTTATCTGTATATAAACTATTTCATATTTTGCTGTATACATACATTTATATAAATCTTTAAATTGGAAATAACTAGCATCTATGCCTTACTGTAATCTTTCTCTTCACATACTTATATATATTATCAGGTTCAATTTTTTGAAATGAGTAAATTGTATATATATATACCTTACTGTATCATTCTTTTATCTATATATATACATCCTTAAATTAAATACAAAATTATACCTCACTACCTAGGCCAAGAGCTAGCGAAACCCTACCCAAATACTCTGATCGGCCTCGCGCACCTTCGTCTCTGCCACCAGGCATCATCGCACCATCCAAAGTCCACTGCGCCGCCTTCCTTCCTAAATCGAACGCGCCCCAACAGCTCGACCAGGCGACCCAGTCGCGAATCCACGACCACTCAGACGCCAAGCACCCATGGATCACCGCCAGCTCCACGCGAGATTGCGACTTCGATCACGACGCCGTTTATTTTTATACGAACGAATTCGATTTCATTTCATTTTTTTTCTCACGAATACAATTCGTGATTTCATTTGAGCTCGAATTTGGGAATGAGTTGCGGCCATTGATTTATGAACGAGATTTTTGGAAAGAGAGAAGCGTGCCTTGAAAGGAAAAGAGGAGACACGTGAAGATGGTTGCATATACAAATTTGATGATCAGTGATTTGAGGGAAGAACGGCTGATGTGATATATTTTTGACTGGGGACAATTATAATTATATTATTTTTAAATTTTAAATTTCAAATTGTTTCGATATCGCAACCTCAAATCTTGACCTCCTATCGAGGCATGCCGCTAGGCGTTCGTAATGTTATACCCCTATGTCGAACGCAATGGAAAAGGTTTCGAGTCCTAACTCGATCGTATGGAGAAGATAGCTTTTCAGACCCATTTATAATATTGAATTTCGATACAAATTTCAGCACGTTTATATATCGTATGCTCACACAACAACTCCAATCACTACGAAATTTGAAATCCGATAATAATACAATATTATGGATCCAATGGAACTGGTTTTGTCGAATTCCGAGACTGCGCCCCGGAAGACTATTTTTAAATTTCGATTTAAACGATATAATTTCAAAACTGAACAAAACAGTTTCAAATTCAATTCTAAAAGTTCCATTACCTTCAGTATCATAAATATGAATCTTCTAAGCCTCGAAAATATTTTTAATAAGCTTAAAACTGAAGATTTAAAATTTTACCCAACTTCATATAATTAAATTCAAAAATCTAATTGCCAAATAAATTCCGATATTGGAATTTCAAATTAAACTAACTTTCAGGTATTTAAAATCAATTAAATATTTTGATTTCCAATGTCAAAAATTCAGGGTTGTCACATTCTTCCCCCCTTAAAAGAATTTCGTCCCGAAATTACAAGTTAAGAAGATTGATCCTCAACCCGTTTACCATTTTCCCAAAACCAAACAGTTTTATCAAATTCTCAAACCAATCTTCTTATCATAGCCACACTATCATCCTTATTAATTTTCCAAACATTTTCATAGTTTCAAGTAACTTTATTTTACTTCACAATTCAAATTTTAAATTATCCAAAATTTCTCAAAAATTTTCTAACTCTCTAAATTTTCAAAAAATTTCGCCAACATCTCCTTTGCGTGGCTAATTCGGTACAACTACAGAATGTCCCTACGGACCCCAAATTCCAAAAGAAAACAAAATGCCAAGTGGCAAAATCAGAAACTCATTAAATTTCATACTGAAATTTTAAATATATACCTTTGCCGAGCAGATTCCAATTTTCTTTTGCCTTTATAATCCCTGTATACTTTACTTAACAACAATGTCCAATTTTACTTAGTGTATTCCCAATACCAATTTTACTTAAGAATTTTCTCCATTCATTTCATAAGTTCAATATAGGCACTTTGTATATCTTTATATTATTACTTCTATTCAACTTGGATTCCAATTTCATATAAAATCAATTTGCTTCAATTTACTAATTCATTTCAAATCTCAATACTTTTATTTCCAAATTTTCATTTAGATTTTCATTTCAAATTTTACTTGAATTCGATTCATCTTCTAACTCTGAATATTGAGTTTTATTCACCTCATCTCTAATTCTAATTTTAAATCATTTGTTGTTAAGTGAAAATTTCCAAAAATTTCAAAATATTTCTAACTCCCAAAATTTTCAAAAATTTTTGGCAGAGTCTCCTTTGTACGGAGGAGCTTTTGCAATTTAATAAGAGATATAAATATATATACATCGACCCAAACGGTCGGAAAAACAAAAACAGTTCATATTTCCTATTTTTATTGCATAGGTGTACCTTTATTATCATTTAAGCAAAGCAGTTATTTATTTAGCTATTTGCACGACCAAAATGCAGCCAAACGGCCTTCCTGAACCTGTACTTACTCAATTTAAACATGTAAGTGACATATATAGGAATTTCATTTATATTTCAGTTATTCTCAAAGTAAACCAATGGTTTTCATAAGCAAAACATTCAAAATTCTTTCCATTAGCAATTTATATGGTCTCGATACAAATTAAATTGCTTACAATTACCTAACACATCATTTCTATTCAATTCAAGTGATTTACAACTCACTTTCTTACATTCAATTCATTTTAAAGCAAAACAAACTCATATCTATTTCAATCGATACAAAAATCAATTTCATTGGCTTTCATTTAACTTATAGAATTTTATATAACCTCGTTTGCGTCAAACGACAACCATTTATATGCAAATTCAACGATATTCACTTAATAGAATATCCATTCTAGTTTATAACTAATTTAAATTGATTCCAACTCAATTTATTTTAGTTCCATTTCATTTCCAATTGATTCCATTCAATTCAATTTGCATTTCATATTCACATTCGGTTTATTTCATTAATCCAAACAAATTTCATTCAAAACCATTTCACAAAACTCGACAACAACCATTTCACAATTTCTTTTCTTAAGTCGAGCTTTTATCCAAATATCGCTTAAGTTATTTCAACTCAAAACTCAAGTTCATTCTCCTTGTAAACAATTTCTAATTTAAATCTTTGATTTGATTTTTCATTTAATCAAATCCATTCCATCTACTAATTTAATTCAATTAGTATATTCACTTATCCTTTTCAAATTTCAAATTTCCATATTCAATTCATCCTGAATTTACTTTATCAATAACAAGGAAATTTCAATTAATTTTTTTCCTACTTACTTGAATTTATATGCAAATTCAAACCATTTCCAAATTTAGCTCACAACTCAACTTTAATTTAACTAATTCAACTTCCAATTCATTATTTCATGAATTAATAAATTATCAAGTTAATTTACTTGAATTCAATCCATTTTATTTTATTTTTTCCAAGTTTGGATTTTTATTCAACTTGATTTAAATCAAATCTCATTTCATTTTTCAATTCCAATTCATTTATTTACAAATGTAACCTCATTAATAAATTCACATTACCAATTTCATTCCATTAATGAATTTTATTTCAAATATTTCTCTGGAATTCTATTTCAAATTATAAATCACATTTACAATTTACATTCACAAATCCCATTCGTATATGAACTCATTTCCTAATACTTTCAATTCATATTTATAAATTTCATTTGTTAAATGAATTTATCTCCACATCTTTGGTTATACCATTATTTCTTATTCAATTCCATATAACAATGATAATATTTCAATATTATCACTTTCTAACAACCAAGCAACCATATACTATAATAATTCATAGAAAATCATTTCTTTTCTATACAAAAATAGTTTTGGGTAAAATTATTTCATTTACCCTATTTTAAAACAATACAGTGTCAGTTTATCTTGTTTAAGAGTTTAGAAACCCCTATCGATTACAGTTGGCCAAACTGAACCGACCAGAATCTATAAACAATCAACCAATAAGTCAACAGAATATATAACAAATTTTTGTATTCACTAACAAATACGCGCTCATATCTATTATTACACTCACACTCATTCTAGAGTACTACTGACTCTATCTCTAATGAGTAACACCCAACAGAGCCAGGGTTGTCGCTTAACCAATTGCTCTGATGCCACATGTAACGATACGATCTTTCGATGCTCGAAAGTCGACAATAAATACGTCCACTTAATCAAATGCCGCACAATCGAATGCCGGAAAACCGAATCATTAGGGTTGAAGAAGAAGAGGTAGAAGAAACAGAAGAAAAGGAAACAATATCAGAATCTCACATTCACAGCGGAACAACATATAATAGATAAATGAATAATCTTTATAACAAAGAACCATATCAGTTTATGCAATACATCATCAGAGTTTACAACAACAATACACATCACTGGACAGTTATATAAATTTGTCCACATAACAGTATACATAGCGGAATAATACTGGTATAAGTGGTACGTCTTGCCATCCAGCTCGCCTCCAAATCTCCACAGCAACTTCTGAATTCCAGAATGACCTGATAACCTGACTCTAGGCTGCCCGTGTGGAAAATTATGGGCACCCAGAGTTTAGAAAGGGAACAATAAACTCCAGGTCAGTCGTGGGACTGGTGTGAGATCTTAAAAACAGTTATTTTCACAAAGAAATTCGCAATGCTTTATGAAAATGAAACTACCATAAGGCCTCCCGGCACACACACAATGCAATCGCACACATGGGGGAGATTTCTCCTTATGATAGTCAAATATGCTTAATACGAGAAAACTCTTTGATATTATTACTAGTGCATAGTGTGAAAACATTTCGAAAATATAATTTTAATCTTAGCCAGCATAGGTACCATTATATTATGCCTGCTATAGCTGCCATGTTAAATGGCAGGTTCTACAACTAAAACCGTACAAGGTTCGTATTGTTTCTTTGGATTTTCCAACAAATGGTCAGGCTAAGGAACTTCCTATGCCACATGGGTATGCCTCTGGAGGGACGTCCCGAGAACTTAACCATCTCTCTACCAACACAAGGCCGGGTTACCTCTGTAACTAGGTAACTACTACACGAATATGCCACCCCCGGTCGTTTGCGACCTTTATCCGAGGGCCCTCGATCACAAAACAACAATCACACGGTAAATGAGATTGATGCAACCACACAGGTAAAGCATCTGGGCTCCATACCATGATACCACCTTTTTCCAGAAGGAAATGACATACCCTAAAGAGTGTGACCCTCATAACCTTGCCGCATTTTCCTGTTTCAACCATTTCCGGGGTGTGAGGTCCGATGAGGTCTCGTCCACAAAGCTACGCTTTACACGAAAGCCATGCTTTGATCAACAAATGATCAGCAACACACAGCAGCACTTAGCATGCCACACTACCAAATTGGGAGTATATCACTGATAACCTTCAAATACATAACCTCTGAACTCGTACGTCTCAAAGAAGGGTGTTAAGCTAAGAGAATAAATTCTCCGCCACCAAACAGATATGTATTTAAAAGAAATCGGCTTTATATCTCAAAGTGTAGTGTCAGACATACGACCATACAAGTCTGTTCCGGGTTCGAACAGAACTGAAGACATTTCCAAAGAAGCCCTTGCAATCCATAACGTCGTATCATTATTCGGAATGGGTTATATAACACAAAGGTCCTCTCCCAACTAAACCGAATAATGAGCGCTTGTTTTAAAAACAAATCAAATGCCATTTCAAAGGAAAATATTGATAGTCGGTTATGTAACTATCAACAACATTCACAACAATCAACCAATTTAAATAATTTTTCCAAATTATTTATTTTCAAAATATTTTCACAAGATATATATTTTTCCACACTTCAACATTTTGAAAACCACTTTAAAATCAATTTTCACTCGCGGAATAAAATTCCCTTTCCTTTATAAATTCCCACTGTGAATTCAAATTTCCAAATTTTCACCGATATATGATTTTCAAATCGATTTCCAATTATTCACTTTCAAACACCAAATCAAATTCAAAATTGATTTCTCAATTTCATTTCAAACCCCAAATCAAATTCCAAATTGATTTCAAATTTACATTTCAATACCAAATCAAATTCCAATTTGATTTCAAATTCATTTCAATCACCAAATCGATTCCAAATCGATTTCCAAATTTATTTCAAACATTAAATCAATTACAAATTGATTTCCAAGTTTATTTAAAATATCATCCGCTATTATGCGGCGCATAGGGTCTCATCCGCTATATAATGCGGGAAATCAATCACCAAATATATATATATATATACTATTGCATTCAAACAATCAATCAATCAATAACTGAAATTCCAATTTTTAATTTGAGTGAGGAGATCTCACCTTTGCTTTTTATTTTGCAATCCATTTTTATTCCAGCTTGTTTTCTTTCAGATATTGACCTTGTATAAACATTATAAGGTTTCATTAATATTCGAAATAATCGAATCATCAATTTTCATTTATGAATTTTAATTAACTAATTTTCCTTTTAATAAAAATATTTATTTTCTCATTTTCCTTTTGAACTACCTACATATATATACTTATAAAATAATCTACATCACCATTTTAAAAATTTTACTTTCTAAATCTTATTTGTATATAAACTATTTCATATTTTGCTGTATGCATACATATATATAAATCTTTAAATTGGAAATAACTAGCATCTATGCCTTACTGTAATCTTTCTCTTGACATACTTATATATATTATCAGGTTCAATTTTTTTGAAATGAGTAAATTGTGTATATATATATACCTTACTATATCATTCTTTTATCTATATATATATACATCCTTAAATTAAATACAAAATTATACCTCACTACCTAGGCCAAGAGCTAGCGAAACCCTACCCAAATACTCTGATCGGCCTCGCGCACCTTCGTCTCTGCCACCAGGCATCATCGCACCATCCAAAGTCCACTACGCCGCCTTCCTTCCTAAATCGAACGCGCCCCAACAGCTCGACCATGCGACCCAGTCGCGAATCCACGACCACTCAGACGCCAAGCACCCATGGATCACCGCCAGCTCCACGCGAGATTGCGACTTCGATCGCGACGCCGTTTATTTTTATATGAACGAATTCGATTTCATTTCATTTTTTTTCTCACGAATACAATTCGTGATTTCATTTGAGCTCGAATTTGGGAATGAGTTGCGGCCATTGATTTATGAACGAGATTTTTGGAAAGAGAGAAGCGTGCCTTGAAAGGAAAAGAGGAGACACGTGAAGATGGTTGCGTATACAAATTTGATGATCAGTGATTTGAGGGAAGAACGGCTGATGTGATATATTTTTGACCGGGGACAATTATAATTATATTATTTTTAAATTTTAAATTTCAAATTGTTTCGATATCGCAACCTCAAATCTTGACCTCTTATCGAGGCGTGCCGCTAGGCGTTCATAATGTTATACCCCTATGTCGAACGCAATGGAAAAGGTTTCGAGTCCTAACTCGATCGTATGGAGAAGATAGCTTTTTGGACCCATTTATAATATTAAATTTCGATACAAATTTCAGCACGTTTATATATCGTATGCTCACACAACAACTCCAATCACTACGAAATTTGAAATCCGATAATAATACAATATTATGGATCTAATGGAACTGGTTTCGTCGAATTCCGAGATTGCGCCCTGGAAGACTATTTTTAAATTTCGATTTAAACGATATTATTTCAAAACTGAACAAAACAGTTTCAAATTCAATTCTGAAAGTTCCATTACCTTCAGTATCATAAATATGAATCTTCTAAGCCTCGAAAATATTTTTAATAAGCTTAAAACTGAAGATTTAAAATTTTACCCAACTTCATATAATTAAATTCAAAAATCTAATTGCCAAATAAATTCCAATATTTGAATTTCAAATTAAACTAACTTCCAGGTATTTAAAATCAATTAAATATTTTGATTTCCAATATCAAAAATTCAGGGTCGTCACATTCTTCCCCCCTTAAAAGAATTTCGTCCCGAAATTACAAGTTAAGAAGATTGATCCTCAACCCGTTTACCATTTTCCCAAAACCAAACAGTTTATCAAATTCTCAAACCAATCTTCTTATCATAGCCACACTATCATCCTTATTAATTTTCCAAACATTTTCATAGTTTCAAGTAACTTTATTTTAATTCACAATTCAAATTTTAAATTATCCAAAATTTCTCAAATTAACTCTCTAAATTTTCAAAATATTTCGCCAACGTCTCCTTTGCGTGGCTAACTCGGTACAACTACAGAATGTCCCTACGGACCCCAAATTCCAAAAGAAAACAAAATGCCAAGTGGCAAAATCAGAAACTTATTAAATTTCATACTGAAATTTTAAATATATACCTTTGCCGAGCAGATTCCAATTTTCTTTTGCCTTTATAATCCCTGTATACTTTACTTAACAACAATGTCCAATTTTACTTAGTGTATTCCCAATACCAATTTTACTTAAGAATTTTCTCCATTCATTTCTTAAGTTCAATATAGGCACTTTGTATATCTTTATATTATTACTTCTATTCAACTTGGATTCCAATTTAATATAAAATCAATTTGCTTCAATTTACTAATTCATTTCAAATCTCAATACTTTTATTTCCAAATTTTCATTCAGATTTTCATTTCAAATTTTACTTGAATTCGATTCATCTTCTAACTCTGAATATTGAGTTTTATTCACCTCATCTCTAATTCTAATTTTAAATCATTTGTTGTTAAGTGAAAATTTCCAAAATATTTCTAACTCCCAAAATTTTCAAAATTTTTTGGCAGAGTCTCCTTTGTACGGAGGAGCTTTTGCAATTTAATAAGAAATATAAATATATATACATCGACCGACACGGTCGGAAAAACAAAAACAGTTCATATTTCCTATTTTTATTGCGTAGGTGTACCTTTATTAGCATTTTAAGCAAAGCGGTTATTTATTTAGCTATTTGCGCGACCAAAATGCAGCCAAACGGCCTTCCTGAACCTGTACTTACTCAATTTAAACATGTAAGTGACATATATAGGAATTTCATAAGAAAAACATTCAAAATTCTTTCCATTAGCAATTTATATGGTCTCGATACAAATTAAATTGCTTACAATTACCTAACACATCATTTCTATTCAATTCAAGTGATTTACAACTCACTTTCTTACATTCAATTCATTTTTAAGCGAATCAAACTCATATTTATTTCAATTGATACAAAAATCAATTTCATTGGCTTTCATTTAACTTATAGAATTTTATATAACCTCGTTTGCGTCAAACGACAACCATTTATATGCAAATTCAGCGATATTTACTTAATAGAATATTCATTCTAGTTTATAACTAATTTAAATTGATTCCAACTCAATTTATTTTAGTTCCATTTCATTTCCAATTGATTCCATTCAATTCAATTTGCATTTCATATTCACATTCGGTTTATTTCATTAATCCAAACAAATTTCATTCAAAACCATTTCACAAAACTCGACAACAACCATTTTACAATTTCTTTTCTTGAGTCGAGCTTTTATCCAAATATCGCTTAAGTTATTTCAACTCAAAACTCAAGTTCATTCTCCTTGTAAACAATTTCTAATTTAAATCTTTGATTTGATTTTTCATTTAATCAAATCCATTCCATCTACTAATTTAATTCAATTAGTATATTCACTTATCCTTTTCAAATTTCAAATTTCCATATTCAATTCATCCTGAATTTACTTTATCAATAACAAGGAAATTTCAATTTATTTTTTTCCTACTTACTTGAATTTATATGCAAATTCAAACCATTTCCAAATTTAGCTCACAACTCAACTTTAATTTAACTAATTCAACTTCCAATTCATTATTTCATGAATTAATAAATTATCAAGTTAATTTACTTGAATTCAATCCATTTTATTTTATTTTTTCCAAGTTTGGATTTTTATTCAACTTGATTTAAATCAAATCTCATTTCATTTTTCAATTCTAATTCATTTATTTACAAATGTAACCTCATTTATAAATTCACATTACCAATTTCATTCCATTAATGAATTTTATTTCAAATATTTCTCTGGAATTCTATTTCAAATTATAAATCACATTTACAATTTACATTCACAAATCCCATTCGTATATGAACTCATTTCCTTATACTTTCAATTCATATTTATAAATTTCATTTGTTAAATGAATTTATCTCCAAATCTTTGGTTATACCATTATTTCTTATTCAATTCCATATAACAATGATAATATTTCAATATTATCACTTTCTAACAACCAAGCAACCATATACTATAATAATTCATAGAAAATCATTTCTTTTCTATACAAAAATAGTTTTGGGTAAAATTATTTCATTTACCCTATTTTAAAACAATACTGTGTTAGTTTATCTTGTTTAAGAGTTTAGAAACCCCTATCGATTACAGTTGGCCAAACTGAACCGACCAGAATCTATAAACAATCAACCGATAAGTCAACACAATATAAAACAAATTTTTGTATTCACTAACAAATACGCGCTCATATCTATTATTACACTCACACTCATTCTAGAGTACTACTGACTCTATCTCTAATGAGTAACACCCAACAGAGCCAGGGTTGTTGCTTAACCAATTGCTCTGATACCACATGTAACGATACGATCTTTCGATGCTCGAAAGTCGACATTAAATACGTCCACTGTATCAAATGCTGCACAATCGAATGCCGGAAAACCGAATCAGTAGGGTTGAAGAAGAAGAGGTAGAAGAAACAGAAGAAAAGGAAACAATATCAGAATCTCACATTCGCAGCGGAACAACATATAATAGATAAATGAATAATCTTTATAACAAAGAACTATATCAGTTTATGCAATACATCATCAGAGTTTACAACAACAATACACATCACTGGACAGTTATATAAACTTGTCCACATAACAGTATACACAACGGAATAATACTAGTATAAGTGATACGTCTTGCCATCCAGCTCGCCTCCAGATCTCCATAGCAACTTCTGAATTCCAGAATGACCTGATAACCTGACTCTAGGCTGCCCGTGTGGAAAATTATGGGCACCCAGAGTTTAGAAAGGGAACAATAAACTCCAGGTCAGTTGTGGGACTGGTGTGAGATCTTAAAAACAGTTATTTTCACAAAGAAAATAAAGAAATTCGCAATGCTTTATGAAAATGAAACTACCATAAGGCCTCCCGGCACACACACAATACAATCGCACACATGGGGGAGATTTCTCCTTATGATAGTCAAATATGCTTAATACGAGAAAACTCTTTGATATTATTACTAGTGCATAGTGTGAAAACATTTCGAAAATATAATATTAATCTTAGCCAGCATAGGTACCATTATATTATGCCTGCTATAGCTGCCATGTTAAATGGCAGGTTCTACAACTAAAACCGTACACGGTTCGTATTGTTTCTTTGAATTTTCCAACAAATGGTCATGCCACATGGGTACGCCTCTGGAGGGACGTCCCGAGAACTTAACCAGCTCTCTGCCAACACAAGGCCGGGTTACCTCTGTAACTAGGTAACTACTACACGAATATGCCACCCCCGGTCGTTTGCGACCTTTATCCGAGGGCCCTCGATCACAAAACAACAATCACACAGTAAATGAGATTGATGCAACCACACAGGTAAAGCATCTGGGCTCCATACCATGATACCACCTTTTTCCAAAAGGAAATGACATACCCTAAAGGGTGCGACCCTCATAACCTTGTCGCATTTTCCTGTTTCGACCATTTCCGGGGTGTGAGGTCCGATGAGGTCTCGTCCACAAAGCTACGCTTTACACGAAAGCCATGCTTTGATCAACAAATGATCAGCAACACACAACAGCACTTAGCATGCCACACTACCAAATTGGGAGTATATCACTGATAACCTTCAACTACATAATCTATGAGCTCGTACGTCTCAGAGAAGGGTGTTAAGCTAAGAGAATAAATTCTCCGCCACCAAGCAGATATGTATTTGAAAGAAATCGGCTTTATATCTAAAAGTGTAGTGTCAGACATACGACCATACAAGTCTGTTCTGGGTTCGAACAGAACTGAAGACATTTCCAAAGAAGCCCTTGCAATCCATAACGTCGTATCATTATTCGGAATGGGTTATATAACACAAAGGTCCTCTCCCGGCTAAACCGAATAATGAGCGCTTGTTTTAAAAACAAATCAAATGCCATTTCAAAGGCAAATATTGATAGTCGGTTATGTAACTATCAACAACATTCACAACAATCAACCAATTTAAATAATTTTTCCAAATTATTTATTTTCAAAATATTTTCACAAGATATATATTTTTCCACACTTCAACATTTTGAAAACCACTTTAAAATCAATTTTCACTCGCGGAATAAAATTCCCTTTCCTTTATAAATTCCCACTATGAATTCAAATTTCCAAATTTTCACCGATATATGATTTTCAAATCGATTCCCAATTATTCACTTTCAAACACCAAATCAAATTCAAAATTGATTTCTCAATTTCATTTCAAACCACAAATCAAATTCCAAATTGATTTCAAATTTACATTTCAACACCAAATCAAATTCTAATTTGATTTCAAATTCATTTCAATCACCAAATCGATTCCAAATCGATTTCCAAATTTATTTCAAACATTAAATCAATTACAAATTGATTTCCAAGTTTATTTCAAATAACAAAGCATTTATAAATTGATTTCTAAGTTTATTTCAGCACAAAATAAATTTTCATTCAAAGACCAAATCAATTATCTTATTAATTTCCCAAAGATTTATTTTCCAATACCAAATCAATTATCAAATTGATTTCAAACAAATTTATCACCCTTTTAATTAAATCCCTTTATTCTCTCCAAATTATTTAAAATTCCATTTTCAATAAATTCTTCAACTTTTAAACAATATTATTCAAAACCCATTTATTAATGTCTTTTCCCATATTTTGGAAATAATTCGATAAGATTTCAAAAATCAACTTTATGCTTTTAAATTCCTTCTTTTAAATTCACCCAATTCTTTCAAAAGGAATTTACTTTAAATTTCCTACTTTAATTTCAAAAATCCAATTTTATTTATTTCTGGTATCCAACGATACCAAAAATACATTCGGCTAAATTATAGCTTTCAACAAATTCAATCATCAATATAATCATTCACAGATCATCAAAAAATTATCACACAACATATGAAACAAATTCATACAATTTGAGGAATCCAGTTGGATCCCTCCAACCTGTTTCCCTGCATCCACAAATGTTAGCACAATAATTAAATACCCATTCCACTTCGAGGTGGAATATCACGGTATATGGGATTTATAAAATATCATCCGCTATTATGCGGCGCATAGGGTCTCATCCGCTATATAATGTGGGAAATCAATCACCAAATATATATATATATATACACTATATATACTATCGCATCCAAACAATCAATCAATCAATAACTAAAATTCCAATTTTTAATTTGAGTGAGGAGATCTCACCTTTGCTTTTTATTTTGCAATCCATTTTTATTCCAGCTTGTTTTCTTTCAGATATTGACCTTGTATAAACATTATAAGGTTTCATTAATATTCGAAATAATCGAATCATCAATTTTCATTTATGAATTTTAATAAACTAATTTTCCTTTTAATAAAAATATTTATTTTCTCATTTTCCTTTTGAACTACCTACATTTATATATACTTATAAAATAATCTACATCACCATTTTAAAATTTTTACTTTCTAAATCTTATCTGTATATAAACTATTTCATATTTTGCTCTATACATACATATATATATATATATATATATATAAATCTTTAAATTGGAAATAACTGGCATCTATGCCTTACTGTAATCTTTCTCTGCACATACTTATATATATTATCAGGTTCAATTTTTTTGAAATGAGTAAATTGTGTATATATATATATACCTTACTGTATCATTCTTTTATCTATATATATACATCCTTAAATTAAATACAAAATTATACCTCACTGCCCAGGCCAAGTGCTAGCGAAACCCTACCCAAATACTTTGATCGGCCTCGCGCGCCTTCCTTTCTGCCACCAGGCATCATCGCACTACCCAAAGTCCACTGCGCCGCCTTCCTTCCTAAATCGAACGCGCCCCAATAGCTCGACCAGGCGACCCAGTCGCGAATCCATGACCACTCAGACGCCAAGCACCCATGGATCGCCGCCATCTCCACGCGAGATTGCGACTTCGATCGCGACGCCGTTTATTTTTATACGAACGAATTCGATTTCATTTCATTTTTTTCTCACGAATACAATTTGTGATTTCTTTTGAGCTCGAATTTGGGAATGAGTTGCGGCCATTGATTTATGAACGAGATTTTTGGAAAGAGAGAAGCGTGCCTTGAAAGGAAAAGAGGAGACACGTGAAGATGGTTGCGTATAGAAATTTGATGATCAGTGATTTGAGGGAAGAATGGCTGATGTGATATGTTTTTGACTGGGGACAATTATAATTATATTATTTTTAAATTTTAAATTTCAAATTGTTTCGATATCGCAACCTGAAATCTTGACCTCCTATCGAGGCGTGCCGCTAGGCGTTTGTAATGTTATACCCCTATGTCGAACGCAATGGAAAAGGTTTCGAGTCCTAACTCGATCATATGGAGAAGATAGCTTTTCGGACCCATTTATAATATTGAATTTCGATATAAATTTTAGCACGTTTATATATCATATGCTCACACAACAACTCCAATAACTACGTAATTTGAAATCCGATAATAATACAGTATTACGGATCCAATGGAACTCGTTTCGTCGAATTCCAAGACTGTGCCCCGGAAGACTATTTTTAAATTTCGATTTAAACGATATAATTTCAAAACTGAACAAAACAGTTTCAAATTCAATTCTAAAAGTTCCATTACCTTCATTATCATAAATATGAATTTTCCAAGCCTCGAAAATATTTTTAATCATCTTAAAACTGAAGATTTAAAATTTTACCCAACTGCATATAATTAAATTCAAAAATCTAATTGCGAAATAAATTCCGATATTTGAATTTCAAATTAAACTAACTTCCAGGTATTTAAAATCAATTAAATATTCTGATTTCCAATGTCAAAAATTCATGGTCGTCATAGTGAGAACTACTCTCGCATTAATACCTATATCGTCATTATGCTTGGAGAGGGAGAACCCTGAAATGCAAACTCAGTGTGTGACTCATCGTATGCACCCACTATTCACCTCCCAATCGTAGTGCAAAATGCCTCTTACCGTACTACACTAGCGTCCACTTGTACTGGGCTCCTTTCTATTCTATAGCCTCTTATCGTGCTGTGCTGGGCCTGACAGTCCTTTAGAATCCCTCGTTAGCATCGGGCTCACCCACATGGTATCTCCATAAGGGATGAGCATCCACTACGGAACACCTCCTAAGTGAATACGAAATACATCGCCCTATCAACTCTTAGCTCTCATTTGGGTATTTAATTGTTACCCAAACCGGGATGACCTATTGCCCTTTGATAGGGTATTGACTTCCCTATTGTCACTAGCATGTGTACATAGCCCAAAATAAGCTTAAACGATCAGTTTTCATTTATATAATTTTTTTTTGAAATTATATAATTTTTATTCTTTGAAATGTGCCTTATGCCGAGGTTCAGATTATGCAGTTTTCGTTCTGAACGGTCTACCGCTATTCTCCTACGGTCGACCGCTACCGGTTGACCGCTAAGGGTCCAACGTCGACTGTTCGTGAATAAAATTAGGGTTTTTACTGTTTTTCGATTGTCGATTATTTCTCTGCTTAATTCTAGTCATTAGCAAGGTTTAATTTACCCTAATTAAGTTACCAGATTATTAATCAACATGCAATTCAATTTAGGGTTTTTGAGTTTAGGGTTTGCTATTTGATGACAGAATAGGTGTATAAGCAAATATTTACATTAACAAGTTACTGTAATTCAATTTCTAGGGTTTTAACATGTTCAATTAGGGTTTCTAATAATTCAAATTAGGGTTTTTAACACCATAAACTAATTAAAATAGTTTAAATTTAACTACAATAATCAATTTATCAAATTTGTGCCCACTCACCTCAAGCCTAAGCTCTTCCTATTGCTTGTGCTTGAGAACCGTTCCCCCTAAATCGATAGCTCCTCCTGAATCCACCTTGATTTAGTTGCTTCTAGTCTTCTAGGTTGAATTGGTTTGATTCATATAAATTTTAAGGTTTATGTTTAGGGAAATTCTTAGCAGAGCTTAGTTACAATAAACTTTTAGTTAAGAATCGGGGTTTCATTAGCATGGTATTTATTGGAGTAAGGTTTAGTTTTGGGTCCATTAGATTAGCTTAGGAAATATTTTCATAGCATCAGGTTCGGTCATCATACCCTTCTCCTTAAGTAACTCATCCTATTCGTTTATCTCGCATTAGTCCAAATCAATAAGTTTGATTTTACACATGTTCGGGTCGGTTGCCCCTATACCTGGGTCGATCGCCACTTGTCGACCTTGAATCCTAAATGGTTGACCAGTGGCCTTATAAAATTTTAAAATTTGAGTTTTAAAATTTTACGTTATTTTAACGCCCATAACCTTTCCATACTAACTCGGATTACAACGCGTTATATATGAAAATCGTTAAAAAAATCGATACAAATGCAATGGTGCAAGTTTCATTGCCAAATTCGGATGTTTGTGAAACTTTTCATTTTAGTCTTTGTTTTAATTAAATTTACTTTTCTTATTAAATTTTCGTTTAAAATTTCCATTAAATTCTTGTTTAATTTCTTGTAAATCCCCGAGGTGTTACAGTTTGTTGCTTATTCCACTATGTGGCACTTTGGAGCTTTTACCATTGCTTTGCTTTATTTAGAGACAAATTTCCTTTGAGTTTATTTTGATGATGTATAAACTCTACTCTATTTTCTTTGTATGACTATTGTGAATCTTGCATTCTGACATTTGTTTTGGTTTATTTAGTTATACATATCTATCTTGCCTGTTACGTTCCAACAAAGAGAGATGGAGTTATGTGTCAACGTAGTGACCAATGTTGTATTTATAGGGTTCCATTAGTTGATAATTAGGGTTTCATTTGCATAGTATTTATAGGGGTAGGGTTTAGTTTTGGGCCATTAGATTAGCTTAGGAAATTTTTTCATGGTATCAGGTTCGCTTATCATACCCTTCGTCCCCAAGCAACTTATCCTGTTCGTTCATCTCTCGTCATTGCAAATCGATACGTTTAATTTTACACGCGTTCGGGTTGGCCGCCCTATGCCTGGTTCGACCGCTACTTGTCAACCTTGAATCCTTAAGGGTCGACCGATGGCCTTATAAATTTTCAAATTTTGAGTTTTACAATTTTAGTTCTGTCTAACGCCCATAACTTTTCCATACTAACTCAGATTACAACGTGTTATATATGAAATTCATCTAGAAAATCATTACAAACATAATGGTGCATGTTTCATAGCCAAATTCAGATGTCTAAGAAACTTTTCTTTTTAGTCATTATTTTAGTTAAATTTACTTTTCTTATTAAATTTTCGTTTAAAAAAATTTCCATTAAATTCTTGTCAAATTTCTCATAGATCCCCTAGGTGTTACATTCTTTCCCTTTAAAAGAATTTCATCCCCAAAATATCTAAGGATCAAAAAATGTAACTCATACATACAACAATCAATAGCTACAATCATCTACTCATCCATCATCCATGAGCAATCATCGTCCTTAGAAATTTCTAATGCATCATGTACATATATATGCAACGTGAAATGCATGTGAACCTATACGAATGAAAAAGAGTAGGTGGCCCGCTGATCCAGTCGATCTCCTGTCATGCAGAATGCTCATGCCATACATCCAGATGTATGCAACATCCTAAATGATATTCTTGTAATTCTGTATGCATGCACAACCATCCAAACATATGCAACGTCCGTATGCATAACATCCACTACAAAAACCAAGAGATAACATTCTACCAAATATGAGTGTGCATGGGTGTACCTGAAGGATATACTATTCTAAACATGCAGAAGAGAATAATCCAAATAATACATCTAAATACGTCTATTAGCATCCATCATCCATAACATCTCTTACTGACATGTTTACAGTCAATTCCTACCACCAAATGGTCTCTATCTAAAGGGTACACCATCTAAGTCCTACACATAAGAGATCTACACCTATGAGAATTTCAAATTTAAGACGTACCAGAGAAGGGTTGTGGGTGGGTAGCTCAGATCTTCTCCTCAGGCTCTCATGTATTCTACGCAGGATCGTCTCTTCATTGGACTTTAACAAGTCTAATCTCCTTGTTGCACAGTCGCTTCATACCACGTTCTAATATACGAGTGGGTGCATGGCGAACAAGTGACTCTCACTCCATTTCCATCTCTTCCAACTGACTCGGCTTGACCACAGTAGTCGTATCATGTAAGCACTTTTGCAAATGTGACACATGGAAAACATCATCTACCCCTGCTAACTTTTTTGGAAGCTCTACTCTATATGCTAACTTCCCTACCTTAGCCACTATCGAGAAGGGCCCTACAAACCTCAGTGCTAACTTCCTTGAACTACAAAATATCATAACATGCCTAAGGGGTTTAACCTTCACAAATACCATGTCTCCCACCATGAACTCTAGCTCTGTACGCCTCCTGTCAGCATAAGATTTTTACCTATCCTGAGCGGTCTTCGGTCTCCTACGGATCAAATCTACCTTCTCCGATGTTTCCCTAACCAAGTCCGGCCCAAGAATAATCCTATCCATTGTATCTCACCAACACGATGGTGATCTATAGGGTCAACCATACAATTCCTCGAATGGTGCCATCCCAATGCTAGCCTAGTAACTGTTGTTGTAGGTAAACTCCACCAACGACAAGTGATCCTCTTAAGAAAGTCCAAAGTCTATAATGCATGTATGTAACAAGTCCACTAAAAACCGATTCACTCTCTCCATATGTCCATCAGTTTATGGATGATATGTAGTACTCGATCCCCAAAGCCTCCTGCAGACTCCTCCAAAACTCACTAGTCAAAAGCGGATCTCGATCGCTAACTATAATAGTCTGAACTCCGTGTAACCTAATGACCTCTATCGCGTATGGAGCCACCAACGACATTGCTATCCTATCACTTCTCACTGGTATGTAATGAGCGCAATTGGTTAGCCGATCAACTATGACCTAAATGCTATCATTCTTTCTCCTACTCCTAGGTAGACCACCTATAAGATCCATGGAAATACTCTTCCGCTTCCACCGAGGAATATCCAGTGGCTGCAACAACCCTCCTGACTTCTTCTACTCCGCCTTTACCCTCAAGCAGTCGTACAGCTAGCTACATACTCTACCACTTGATTCTTCGTACTAGGCCTATAGAAAACTTGCTTCAGTCATGATACATCTTGTCCCCCTCGGGATGAATGGTCATCCTAGAATGGTGAGACTTAGCTAACACCGCATCAATCAAATCTGTAATACGAGAAAGCCTACCATCTCTTCGTAACCATCCTCTTGAGTCAATGGAATAACATCTCAAATGACTCGATGACTCTTCTCTACCAATCCTCTTAATAATGTCTACAAGCTCCCTATCCTCTTTCTGTTTAGTTCCAATCGCACCATCAATCTAGGCTGAACATCTAAAGCTGCTAGTAATACTAGGGTAATATCTGATGATGGTCGGAAATTAAAGGTAGAAATGTACTCCAAATGTCTCCAATCCAAGAATAAGAGACTAAGCACTTTACACTATCTACTTAAAGCGTCTACCACTACATTACCCTTTCCTAGGATATAAGAGATATCAAAGTCATACGCTGCCAAGATCTCCATCCACCTTTGTTGCCTCAAGTTCAACTCCTTTTGGGAGAACAAATACTTTAAGGACTTATGATCCATATACAGCTCAAACTGCTCCCCTAAAAGATAATGCCCCTATGACTTGAGTGCGAAGATAATGGCCGCTAACTCAAGATCATGTGTAGGGTAGTTCTTCTCATGGGTCTTCAGCTTCCTACTCGCATAATCCACCACCCTTCCTTCTTACATCAAAACTACGCCTAACCCCATACCACAAGCATCTGTATAAACTGTAAATGGCTTCGACCCATCGGGTAAACCAAAACTGGTGCATTAGTCAATGGATCCTTCAACTTGATAAAACCAACTTCACACTTTGCATCCCCTAAGAAAAATAGATTCTTCTTGGTAAGACGAGTCAGTGGGGCGGAGATCTTCACGAAGTCCTTCATGAACTTTCGATAGTAGCCCACTAAACTTAGGAAACTTCTAACCTCTATGGCGTTCTTCAAAATATGCCAATCCTGAACTACTTCCATCTTACCGGGATCAACTGCTAAGCGACTTCCTTAGACGATATGTCCCAAAAAGCATACCCCCTCTCTCCAAAAGTAGCACTTCAAAAACTTCACCTGAAGCTTATGGGCATGAAGTGTCTTGAGCATTTCCTCCAAATGCAATGCATGCTCCTCCTTACTCCTCGAGTATACAAGAATATCATCCACAAATACTATGATGAATTTGTTAAGCAACTCCCTAAATACCCGACTCATCAAATCAACAAAGTAGGCGGGATCATTGGTCAGTCCAAAGGGCATGACTAACCACTCATACAGTCCATTGAATATACAAAATGCTGCCTTCTGAATACTGTCCTTGGCTACACGCAACTGATGGAATCCAATAGCCAAGTTAAGCGGTGAGAATACTCTATCTCCGACCAACTAATCTAAGAGATTGTCAATCCGAGGCAGTGGATAACGATTCTTATTTGTCGGTTTGTTTAGCTCCCTATAATTAATGTAGAGTCTAAGAGAGCCATCCACCTTGGTGGCAAAGACAGCTGCTGCTCCCCACTCAAAAATTCTCCTCTTGATAAAATCCTTCTCCAGCAACTCATTCACTTGCTTATTCAACTCGCATCTTTCCTTTAGACCCATATGCCTTAGTAGTAAAGCGACTAGTCTGGCATTCTCAACACGACAGATCCAAAACTCGATCTCTCTTTAGGGTGGGAGACCAGTAACCTCAGTAAAACATTTGGGAAATCTCTAACTACAGGCACCATACTAAGCTCGTCCAGCGATAGGTCCAATGAATTTAGGTAGCCCAACATAATATATCCCTGTGGAATGCAATAAACCTCTAAGCTACACCCGCAACACATGCTCAACCTGACAACCTTTCTATTACAGTCTAAAATAGCCCTATGCAAGGTCATCCAATCCATGCCTAATATCAATCCAAACCCAGAAAATCCCAATGCAAAGGCATCACAATCAAATTTGACCCCTAAGATAAACAACTTCAAGCCCCTACATACCATAGACAAATAGACCGATCCTCCTTTGAGGTTTGACACAACTACAGGGTACATGAATATACTAATATGTAGTGTAAGTCACCAATAAGTCCACTAGAAATTAAAGAATGGTAAGCCCCATTATCAAATAAAGTGCGTATACATAAACTAGAAAGAGTCAGCACACCTTCGATCACCACTTTCTTACTCTTATCTGCCACTAGCTATGCACTCGAGCTAGCGATTGCCTTTAGTGCATAAGCCAGAACCACCTAAATAGAAGTCTGAGAAGAAGCTTTCGGTGGTGCTTTGTAAGCTCGCTTCAAATGCCCAATCTGATCGCAGTTATAGCACTTTAACTTTGAGCAATCCAACCTACACTCCTTTGCAAAGTGCCCTGGGTTGCCACACTTATTACACTTAATATCCTTCTTCTGAATCTTCCCTTTAAGCCTGATCCACCCTTCTTCTTATTATTTTGTTGTCCTTTCTCTCCAACCTTCTGAAACTCCTCTTTTACTTCCTTCTTGGAGACAGTAGTGAGTAAAGGCATCCCCACTAACCCCTATTAGGTAGCACCTATTGGAATGTGACTCACAGCCAAAACTTAGAGAGGTGGTTCAGTCCATTAGCAGATTTAAGAGCCTTCTTGTGTGGTGTACTAATCAACTCCATATCGAACCTTGCTAGCTCATTAAATAGATTTCGATACTCCTTGGCTGTCATGTTCCCCTGCTTAAGATGAATAAACTTCTCCACCTGAACACCTTCCTCCGCCCTAGAAAGGAACTTTACCTTAAACCTTCTACAAAATTCATCCCAACAAATATCACCTCCAACGGGATTAGACTCAACAACCTCTCAAAGCTCAATGCCTCTCCCTATAACTGCTAGGTAGCTAAATGCCTCCTCACAACATTAGTCAATCCCATCAAACCAAAATCACAAGCATAGATCCATTTCCTTAAATCCCCATAAGACTTCGTCCTCATATAGCTTGCCTCCAAAGCTAGAAAATTCCTTGCACAACTTAGCAAACTCTATAGCGGTAGGCAGGCAGGCAAGAATCCTAACCGTCGTTCCCTCCATAGGCCCTCTAGTGGGATTTAGCTTAGCATGTCCCCTAATCTGAAGATACTGGTAGAACTATATAGGGAAGTTCATGCTAGGGATCTCAACTGCATTGCCTGAGCCTGAACCAACGGGATCACTCATCTCTTATCTATGAATTTTAAGAACTTGGTTGGCAACTTTTTACAAATACTATAGGCACAAATAAGAGAGATAACATAGACATGAATCAAAGATAACATAGGCACGAAAGAAAGAGATTTTAGTATGTATAAAATCTTTGGAAAAGCTCTTTGAAAAATCATTACATATATTAAAAAAATCCATTTTGAAAAACTCTGGAAAATGTTACAGAAAACCTTTGGAAATATGATTTTCTTTTATAAACTTTCTCAAATACATTCTCTCAGTACGGTCCAAATCCCTGAGGAACTTTGAACCTATACTATGATACCAACTATGACAAACTGCGCCTCCCGACACTCGATCCAAAGCTCGGTGTGGCTTTCAACCTTGCTTTATTTCGAGAAATACAGATAGTCGGGGTTTTAACCTTTAACAATTCAAAGACTAATACAAGCAGATATAATCTAAGATATACTAAACTTTCAGAACTCATAGCGGAAGGATTAAATATATAACATAGAAAAATATCCATCTTAGAAAATATCCAAATCACAGTCTCAAAAAAATAAGTACGTGGTCCAATACAGAGTACAAAGAAAAATATCTCTCAAAATCTGATACATTATGCAAAATGTAATGAGAATATAGAATAATACATGGAGAGAGTAAATATGATAAAAGAAGACTCCAAATATAAGCTCAACTCTCCAACTATCAAGAATGGGCCAATCACCTACTGCCTTGTCCACATGTGATCGGGAAAATGAAGGAAAGAGAATGGATCAAACAACAGTCTGGTGAATGAGTACAAGTTTAATATGTAATGATCATGTGTAGTTCACTTCAAAGCTATTCTAGATGACATAGGATGTGCTACAAGTGCCTATGAATTCCTAAGGTCCAATACCTAAGGGTTCTTGTTTAGCAAAAAGGGTCAAACTATAAATCAATCCTCACACTAACGATTGGCCAACGCTCCTAGAGCTATCCAATGAGAACCTATCGCCCATAGGCGACTGTGGGAACTACTCTCCTATTAATACCTATATCATCACTATGCCTAGAGAGAAAGAACCCTGAAATGCAAACTTACTGTGTGACTCATCGTATGCACCTACTGTTCACCTCCTAGTCGTAGTGCAAAATGCCTCTTATCGTAATGCAATAGCATCCACCTGTATCCCATCCTGCTGGAATCGTCCATACAAGAACTTATGTTAGTACCAGGCTCCTTTCTATTCTATAGTCTCTTATCGTGCTACACTAGGCCTGACTATCCTTTAGAATCCCCTGTTAGCATCAGAATCACTCACGTGGTATCTCCATAAGTGTCGCGCTTCCACTATGGAACACCTCGAAGATGTCTGCGAAATACATCGTCCCAGTCAACTTTTAACTCTCATTTAGGTATTTAACGTTACCCAAACAGGGATGACCTATTGTCCTTTGATAGGGTACTGACTTCCCTATCATCACTAGCATGTGTACTTAACCCAAAATAAGTTAAAACAATCAGTTTTCCATTATATAATTTTTTTCAAAATTATATAATTTTTATTCTTTAACATGTGCCTTAGGCCACGGTTTAGATTGTGTAGTTTTCATTCTGAAAAGTCGACCGCTGTTCCCCTACGGTCGACCACTACCGGTTGACCGCTGGGGTTCCAAGGTCGATGTTTGTGAATAAAATTAGGGTTTTTACCATTTTTTGATTGTCAATTATTTCTTTGCTTAATTCTATTCATTGGCAAGGTTTAATTTACCCTAATTACTAAGTGATCGGTTTATTAATCAACATGCAATTCAATTTAGGGTTTTCGAGTTTATGGTTTGCAATTTGATGACAGGAGTCTTAGCAAATATTTACAGTAACAAGTTACTGTAATTCAATTTCTAGGGTGGTAACATGTTTGATTAGGGTTTCTAACATATTAAATTAGGGTTTCTAACACCCTAAACCAATTTGTTATGTATACCATAATTACTACTTACCTTAATTAGTACTTACCTTAATTAAGTGAACTCGTTGGTTATAAATACCAACCTCTCTGTAAAGCTATTGGTGTGAATAAGAAGATATACTGAGTTCTTCTATGTTTCTTTTACATTGAGTGATCTTATTCAAATCTGTTAATATGGTATCAGAGCAATACAATTCAAAATCAGAAATAAGCAATCCGATTTCAAATTCAATATCCCCAATTCGTCTCTTTAGATTAGAATCCGCTCTCTTCTCTTCTGAAATTTGTTCTAATCAAAATTAATCCTAGCATTGACTAATTTGCTCTGTCGTTTCAAGATTCTTGTTTTGTCTTTTCGAAATTCGTCTCTTTTGAGATCTGGTTTATCATCAAGGTATTCGAAATCAACCCAAATCTTTTAGTTTGAGATGTCATGAGTGAAGAAAAAGTCTCTACAGTCATGGATGTAATGCCCATGATGTCAAAAATTACTGACCATAAACTGAGTGGTTCGAATTACTTAGATTGGAGCAAAACAGTATGGTTGTACCTTCGCAGTATTGAGAAAGATGATCATCTCACCGATGATCCTCCTGACAGTAATTCAATAGAGAAAAAAGATCAAATATGGTTGAGGGATGATGCTCGTCTATTTCTTCAGATTCGAAACTCCATTGATAATGGAGTTATTGGATTGGTGAATCAATGTGAGTTTGTTAAAGAATTAATGGATTATTTAGAGTTTCTATATTCTGGAAAGGGGAACTTATCTCGTATGTATGAAGTCTGTAAGTCATTCTATCAGGTTGAAAAATAGGATCAATCTCTCATGGAGTATTTTATGATGTTCAAAAAGAAGTATGAAGAATTTAACCCATTATTACCACTAAGTTCTGATATAAAGATCCAACAAAAGCAAAGGGAGCAAATGGCTATAATGAGTTTTCTAGGAGGGCTACCACATGAGTATGAATCTGCTAAATCACAGGTACTTTCTGGTACAGATATGTCATCATTGCAAGAAGTTTACAGTCGCATCCTTCGAACAGAAAGTACAAGTTCTCATCTAGTCGGAAATCCTTCTACAGAAAGTGCTCTGGTAGGACAAAGTAACAAGTACAATAATTGGAAACCAAATCAAAATAGTGGATCTCAGAGACCTGAAAGACCTGAAGTTCGTGCACGTGCATCTGAAATTCGTGCACCAGATACTAGAAATGTAATGTGTAACTACTGTAAAAAACTTGGACACACAAAGTTTGACTGCAGAAAACTAAAATTTAAAATACAACAAGATCAGCAGAAGCAGGTTATGGGTACTGGACAAAAGAACTACAACACTGCAAATATAGTGAAAACAGGAGATGATATTGATAATACGGCTGCACTTTCAGAGGAGTTTGCTAAATTTCTGAAGTATCAAGAATTTCTGAAGGGTTCTTCATCTATCACTACTGTTGCAAACACAGGAAAGAATAAATGGGTTATCGATTCCGGTGCGACTGACCATATGACAGGTAATTCCTCTCTTTTCTCTACCTTTCAGTCGAACAATTCAAAACACACGGTGACTCTTGCCAATGGATCGTGTTCCACAGTTCAAGGAACTGGAATTGTTTATCCTACCACCTCACTTCCTTTAACTTCTGTCCTACACTTACCTGAACTATCTTTTAACTTACTATCTGTTAGCCAACTCACTCAAAAATTGAACTGTGCCGTATCTTTTTATCCAAATTATTGTATTTTCCAGGATCTAGTAACAAGGCGGACTATTGGTAAAGGACATGAGTCCAGAGGGTTATACATTCTTGATACACCACCATCATCTCCTGTAGCTTGTTCGAGTATATCTTCAGCCCTCAAGACTCACTGTCAGCTTGGACACCCATCTCTTTCTTTATTAAAAAAACTTTATCCATAATATATTTCACTATCATCACTAGATTGTGAAGCATGCCATTTTGCTAAACATCACCGTCTAAGTTCTAGTCCTAGAGTCAATAAACGTGCTAACTATCCTTTTGAATTAGTACATTCTGATATTTGGGGACCGTGTCCGGTTGTGTCTAAATCTGGATTCAAGTATTTTGTTACTTTTATAGATGATCACTCTCGTGTTACTTGGCTTTTTTTGATGAAAAACAGATCTGAACTGTTCTCTATATTTTGTGCATTTTGTGCTGAAATAAAAAATCAATTTAATACTTCTATTCGTACATTGCGAAGTGATAATGCTAAAGAGTATACATCTTTTTTGTTTCATTCATATATGACTCAACATGGTATACTCCATGAAACATCTTGTGTTGATACACCATCTCAAAATGGTGTGGCCGAAAGAAAAAATAGGCATCTTCTTGAAACTACGCGTGCTCTTTTATTTCATATGAATGTTCCCAAATTTTTTTGGGCTGATGCTGTTTCTACGGCATGTTTTCTTATTAATCGTATGCCATCTTCTATTCTCAATTGGGAAATTCCATATAAAGTATTATTTCCTAACAAAACTTTGTTTCCTATTAGTTCAAAAGTATTTAGTAGCACTTGTTTTGTGAGAGACGTGAGGCCACAAATAACTAAACTTGATCCTAAATCTTTAAAATGTGTTTTTGTTGGCTATTCACGACTTCAAAAGGGGTATAAGTGTTACTGCCCTAGTCTTGGACGATATGTAGTTTCAATTGATGTTAGTTTTTTGGATAATACATCTTTTTATTCTGCACTTGCACATGATAATATTATGTCCCATAATAGTGATGATTTCCTTATATATCCAACAAATTTCGCAAATCAAACCTTAAATCATCCTGCGAGTGCTGCTGATACACCTGTGTATGTTAATACACCTGTGTATGCTCCAGACACATCTTCCCTGGTACATAATGATACGCATTCTGCTGATATACCCTTGCAATTCAATTCTAGAAATAATAATTTGGAACCAGACACCGTCCAATCTGTTTGCACAAACCCAGAAATAGCCTCATCTACAAATCTTAATCTCCCTATTGCCTTAAGGAAAGGAAAGCGGCAGTGTACCATTCCTATTTCTTCATTTGTTTCATATAATAAACTGTCCACCTCATCTTACTCTTTTGTCACTTTACTTGACTCCATTTCAATTCCAAAAACTGTCAAAGAAGCACTATCTAATCCTGGTTGGCAAAAAGCAATGATAGATGAAATGAATGCTTTGGAATTTAATAATACTTGGGATTTAGTACAATTACCCAAAGATAAAAAGGCTATTGGATGTAAATGGGTTTTTTCTCTTAAATATAATCCAAATGGATCTATTGCTTGATTAAAAGCTCGTTTAGTTGCAAAGGGGTTTGCACAAACTTATGGTGTAGATTATTTTGAGACCTTCTCTCCAGTTGCGAAATTAACTTCTGTACGAATACTTATCTCTCTGGCTGCTACTTATGATTGGACTTTACATCAACTTGACATTAAAAATGCTTTTCTTCATGGTGATCTTAAAGAAGAAGTATATATGGAGCAACCTGCTGGATTTGTTGCTCAGGGGGAGAATGGATTAGTATGTCGTCTTTGGAAGACCTTGTATGGGTTAAAACAAAGTCCTCGTGCATGGTTTGGAAAATTTAGTCAGGTTATTAAGAACTTTGGAATGAAGAAATGCAAATCCGATCACTCAGTCTTCTATCAAAATTCAGAAAATGGAATTATTTTGTTAGTTGTCTATGTGGATGATATTGTCATCACAGGAAATAATAAAACAGGGATCGACTCTCTTAAAACTTTTATTCATACACAATTTCATACAACAGACTTGGGAGAGCTAAAATATTTCTTAGGCGTTGAAGTAATGTGGAGTAACAAAGGTATCTTGTTGTCTCAAAGAAAGTATGTACTTGACTTACTGAAAGAAACAGGAAAACTGGGATCAAAACCGTGTAACACTCCAATGATTCCAAATTTACAACTAATAAAAGAAGGTGAATTATTTGAAAATCCAGATAGATATCGAAGGTTGGTTGGGAAGTTGAATTATTTGACTGTGACTCGACCAGATATTGCATATTCTGTTAGTGTCATAAGTCAATTCATGTCATCCCCAACAATTCATCATTGGGCTGCTTTAGAACAAATTTTATGTTACTTAAAAGGAACAACTGGACTTGGTATTGTGTATAAAAATCATGGGCACAATCTAGTTGAATGTTTTTCAGATGCAGATTGGGCAGGATCTAAGGTAGATAGGAGATCTACGACAGGGTTCTCTGTCTTTTTTGGTGGTAACTTAATCTCATGGAAAAGAAAGAAACAAAATGTTGTATCTCGTTCTAGTGCAGAATCAGAGTATCGAGCTATGGAAAAATCTGTATGTGAAATAACATGGATATATCAGCTCTTAACAGAAGTGGGATTGAAAGCTACTATTCCTGCAAAACTACGGTGTGACAACAAGGCAGCTATTCATATTGCATCTAATCCTGTATTTCATGAACGAACTAAGCACATTGAGATTGACTGTCATTTTGTTCGTGATAAAATACAAGAAGGACTAATATCTACAGAGTATGTGAGGACTGAGGAGCAACTTGCAGATATATTTACAAAAGCCTTGAATGGAGTTCGAATGAATTATTTATGTAACAAGTTGGGCATGATTAATATATATGCACCAACTTGAGGGGGAGTGTTATGTATACCATAATTACTACTTACCTTGATTAGTACTTACCTTAATTAAGTGAACTCGTTGGTTATAAATACCAACCTCTTTGTAAAGCTATTGGTGTGAATAAGAAGATATACTGAGTTCTTCTATGTTTCTTTTACATTGAGTGATCTTATTCAAATATGTTAATACAATTAAAATAGTTTAAATTTAACTACAATAATCAACTTATCAAATTTGTGCCTACTCACCTCAAGCCTAAGCTTTTCCTATTGCTTATGCTTGAGAATCGTTCCCCCAAATCGATAGCTCCTCCTTGATCCACCTTGATTTAGTTGCTTCTAGTCTTCTAGGTTGAATAGTTTGATTTTTAGAAATTTTTAGTGTTTAAGGATTTTAGCAGAGCTTAGTTACACTAAACTTTTAGTTGAGAATAAGGGTTTCATTAGCATAGTATTTATAAGGGTAGGGTTTAGTTTTAGGCCATTAGATTAGCTTTGGAAATATTTTCATAGCATTAGGTTCGCTTATCATAACCTTTATCCCCAAGCAAATCATCATGTCCGTTCATCTTGCATCATTGCAAATTAATACGTTCGAATTTTCCTCGTGTTTTGGTCAGCCTCCCTTATGCCTGGGTTGGATGCTACTGGTCGACCTTGAACCCTTATAGGTCAACTGGTGGCCTTATAAACTTTTAAATTTGGAGTTTCGTACCTTTTCCATACTAGCTCGGATTACAAAGTGTTATATATGAAATTCGTCAAGAAAATCGCTACGAACGCAATGTTGCAAGTTTCATAGCCAAATTCGGATGTTTGTGAAACTTTTCATTCTAGTCTTTATTTTAATTAAATTTACTTCTCTCACTAAATTTTCGTTTAAATTTTTCGTTAAATTCTTATTAAATTTCTCGTAAATCCCCAGGGTATTACAGTCTGTTGCATATTCCACTATATGGAACTTTAGAGCTTTTACTAGTGGTTTACTTTATTTGGTGACAGATTTCCTTTGAATTTATTTTGATTATGTATAAGCTCTACTCTATTTGCTTTTTATGACCACTGTGAACCTTGCATTTTGACATTGTTTTTGGTTATTTAGTTATACATATCTATCTAGCCTATTATATATATATATATTGATATTATATTTTTTTCGATAAGCTATGGGATATACAATAGGTTATGATTGCAGTTTTAGGTATTTTACTCTTCACAATCAACCTACATCGACCTGGTATTGTCACAATGCATTCTTCAGGTATATTGGATACCGAGGGTGTAGGGTGATTATCATACGTGATATCGAAGCTTAGATTGAGCGATCATTTGAAGTTGGTATATAGATCCATTAGAGACAAGGTAAGTGGAATGCCTTAGAATGGATCGAGCGATATTTGAGAGAGCGTACTTGTTATATATTTTAGTTTTCAAAATATTATATTATTAGTATATAGTATATAAGTCATATTGCATACTTGAACACCATCGACGTAGTTTTCCTTTACGAGGGACTGACCATTCTTATTACATATAAGGAATACTACTAGGAATTCTATGTCGAGAGTGGAAGGAGATTGAGTGGGTTCGGGGGTAATTGACTCTGATATGCAGACAGTGTTCATAGAGATGATGAGGAACATGCTGCAGAATACCCAAGGTGTTGCTCCAATTGCTGTTGGTGGTGGTGCTCCAGTCCAAGCCCCCCATAGTCGACTTTGTTAAATTAAACAAGGATTATTCTAGGCATGGTGGCAAAATGTTCTTTAAAACGTAATTGGCTATGGATGTGTAGATTAGTTATATATCCATGAGCATACCTTTGAGGATTTGGAGCTGGAAGATATAATGAAGAGGAAATTAGCCTCTAGAAACTTCAAGGTAACGCCATGGATTGGTGGAATGCCGCTAAGATTGCTACACCTAAAGATCAGTTCACTTGGGAGCAGTTTAAGGCCAGATTTGAAGAGAAGTTCACACTGGTCAATCAAAAGTCTGTACTATTTAGGAAATTTGCTGAGTTGAAGAAAGAAAAGAAGACTGTCTTGGAGTATGTGGCTGAATTCGACGTGCTTTTAAAATATGGCTTATCATTCATTGATAACCCTTTGAAGAAGAATAAGAAGTTCATCATGGATCTAGATAATTATCTAGAGCAGAAGCTGGTGGGGTGTATTGATGATTCCTTCGAAAATATGGTTGAAGAAGATTTGACGCAAGAGTGTCTGTACCTAAAACCAAAGGATGGAATTTTTTTTAAAGGAAGAACCAAAACCGCAAGCGAGCGAAGGAGGTAGGAGAAAATGGAACAATAAGAGAAGATGCAGTCTCGGGAAGTGGATAGCAAAAAAAGGCAGGTGCAAGCTGAAGTGCTTTAATTGCAATAAGACGGGTCATCTTAGCAAAGATTGCAAGGCCCTGAGGGGTGGGGAGAGGAAATGCTTTGTTTGTGATAGGACTAGGCACTTGATGAGGGACTACCCAATACCGAAGAAGAATAAATAGAGTGCTACTGTTAGACCCTTCACATATCCAGTGACTTAGTAAGTAGGTTAGAATAATGACTTGACATAGTAAGCAAACCTTTAGTTGATTCGTACTTAGTGGAAGTTCGACTGACTTAGTGATAGTTTGTCAATGTTTAGTGTGTCCAGTCGTGAATTCTTGTTTGCATTTGTTTGCTTTATTGGATCTTGTTGGGTTCAAATATCATTTGGTGTAGGACTACCAAAGGGATACAGACCTATGGCGAAATTGTGAGGTGTAGTAGACGATAGATAAGATAGGGGAAGAGCATAAGCTAGAGTAAGACTGTACACCTAGGTGGGTACTACTATGGTAAACTTTGTGTGTTCACTTGGGATCCCACGAGAGGGGTCGTCATCATTTTCCCACAGTAAGGGAATATAAGGAGGCAGTAAGAGGATCACCACATAAAGTGATTGAGTTATGTGTCAATGTAGTGACCAGTGTTGTATCTTCGAGGAAGATGGCACTCAAAGGGATAGGAGAACTAAAGTTGCATAAGAGTGACTCATGAAGGAGGTTCATTCATGGTGGTATATCCGGGTGAGGAGTACTTGTAGTATCCATATGGCATGTGTTAGTACCAAATACGGCACCAACACCTAAGAAATTATGTGGAGAATGAAATTGAAGGAAAAGTAAATTAAAATGAGAGAAAACAGAACAACACACATTTATAGTGGTTCGGCCAATCGTTACCTATGTTGACTTGAGATTTTTATTGATGATATAGTTGTTTTACAAGTGCTGTCCTTATGGTTCGGTACCACTCGATAGCCAATTACAAGAAACGTGTAAAAGTTCTAGAGAGCTAAAGATCCCTGAAATAATGTCTCTCCATGCCTATTTATAGCTATAGGTCGGTGGGAAATGCTCCACCATGTTCTCCTCCACGATCTCCATGATTTAGTAGTAGTTGCACTCAAGAAAACGTGGCCAAGTCAGCAATCAGCTATGGATTGGTACCGATCTATACGCATGGTTCAGAGTCGATCCTTAGAATTAACTTATAGATGGTTCTAGCCACTTTGGATTGAAGTTATATCATTAGCTTTGTGTTTCCTAACTTGTTTACATTGCCATGGGCTTGTTTCTGGGTTAATTGGATGGACCAATGGAGGAATAAACTTTATGGTTTCTAATGCTTGAGGCGTTTGATAAAAACTAGCATGCAAATGATCCATGAAGCTTAGAGTAGGTTTTTGGCATCAAGACTAAGTAGCATGATGAAAATGGGGTGGTTTAGAGGGGATTCTATAAATCGGTAATCCATAACTATGGATCAGTACAGATCCATCAAGTTAGTGGATCAGGTTGTTGAACTCTTGGATTGGCTTTGTTTTCGTCTTGTGATCTTGGCTGTATTAGATTTCTAGACTTTACTACTATCTCTCTGGCCTTCTACCTCGATAACTTTCAGGTTCTAATCGTCAAGTTAGTCTAGATACTGCCCAACCAAAAGGCGGTATAACGCTTGCCCTCCAAAGTGCGTTTTGTTGCAAACACATGTACTTTGAATCGGGACAGGTTGGAATTACCATATCAGACTCAATTCTGTGCTTTGAATAGTTGTTATCCTTTTCTTGGATCTTTTTGGTGAAGTGTCGTGTCTATAGCCACTCGTTACAATACTTTGTTAACATCTGAGAGTATAAAACTAGAGCGTGCTCTCATGATCCGTCATTCCAAGCTCGATAATTTTGAACTATTTCCTCTTCAGGATTTTTTAGGTTTGAATTTGCTTTCATTTGGTTCTAATTATAAAATATTGAGTCTGCACATACACAAATGCTTGGATTTTCCATCGTGTCCTGGTTCCATGTACATATTGGTTCCTATAAAACACTAGATATACACACACATATATTTATATATATATATATATATTCCATTTTATTATCTATATATTTTTATTTTTTATTTTATTATTATTTTTAGATGTTAATCGATCGGTACCGATCCATAGCCTTAGAATATGGCGACTTTTTTGCTTATTCTTTTGGATCATTGCCTATATACTTAAGCCTTCCCTTCTCTTTCTCTTCCCTTTATTTGCAACCGTGCCTAAGTTTTAAGATCTACCATTAAAGCATCTCGTCTCCAAACCCAACTGCCACCGCTTGCCTTGCCTTGCCTCCCCGCTGTCCATCATCGTACTTCCGACATCCAAACGACCGCCATCCCCTTGTTGGACCTATCACCGATAACACAAAGGACCAAACCAAATCCATCTTGTTGCTGAACGCTGCCTTAGATCGGAACCTCAATACTTGAGTCCACTAAACATTTTCAGATCTTTTAGGTGGGTGGTGATGGTGAGGATAAGGGCGGAGATCATTGCATGAGTGGCCATGACTTAGAGTAGGGGATGAGATGAATTAGGAGACAAAAATTTTCCTTAAGGGTTGGATCGTTATCGATCCAACCTCTCGTGAATTTCATGAACTCCAAGTTCACTTTTGAACTTTGCCTCATGGACCCGATGATTATGTCGAATTTTATCTCCTTGGTTTTAAAGTATCTCCAAAGCATGGTTGTTGACGTGATGTACGTCGAGACACTCAACGATGACGGTCACTTTGGATAAAATCCAGACTTTTGAATGAATTGTTATACAACAATGGAAATCAGCACTACAAGCCATTACACAATACTACATTAGATTTTTATTTTGGCATGGAGCACGACTTTTAATCAATCTGGTATCAATTATATATTGAGTTTTGATAGCTATGGCTGATAGACGTTCCAAGCGTCTCTCTGCTTAAGCTCCAGGTCCATTAATTGTTAAATATGTCGAGTCAGATACCGAGTCAAGCTCAATGCAACTCATTCTACACAGCCAACCTCGGTGCAACCTGCACCTCAACCAAAAAAAATCTACAAGTAGAATAACAGGTTCCAAAAGTTGAACTTGCTCTCGACAGTCTTGAGAATGCGATTATATTAGATGATCTAGCTGATTTTATTGCTTCTAAGATCGAGGAATGATCTCTTAGAAGGATTTGTGATAAACATGGTATTCATTTGAAGACATGTTAGTTCTAACATGTCGTCAGAGAGCACACCATCCACCAAATGGGTATACAGCATGTAATAGGTATATGTGCTTGGCACAAGGCGTCCCACCATTTAATCAGTTCATCCGACGGGTTCTACATTTTATGAGATTAGCACCCATACAACTCCACCCGAATAGTTATGCCTTCCTTCATAGTTTATTCATTATATTTGCTCGTCGCTTTGATTGTGTCCTCAGTAATCAAGAGAATCGACATCTGTTCTATTTCAAGCGCCGTAAGGAAAATCCTTCCCTCATCTTCTTAGAGCCATCCTAGGGTGGTTGTCAAATCATAGTTAGGACTTGGAATAAACTAAGCTATTTCAAGAAAGAACTCTATTTCATTTGCTGTCCTCCTGGGTTTATGCAGTGATGGCTGTCTCCCTATAAGTTTTTTTCCTATTCTTTTCATACAAACTTAGGTCCATATTTCTGTTATTGCTAAATGTCTTTTTCATTCTTTACAGATGTTCCACGCAGGCCTACCAACAAAGCTTTAACAGAGATGGTCAAACAGCTCCATGCAATCCCAATGGAAGAAAGAGGGGCCAAGACACTGCTTAGCGTTGAGAGTCCGTGATCATAGTATCGGTGCTGCTCCAGAAGCCTCTGATAGTGATGAGGTCGATTCTCCATTCGAAGGTGAAGGAGACCACTCACCGGTGCCCTCGATCCAAATCTAGTAATCGAGACTGGCGACGTGCAGGAGCACACCGAGGAAGGTGAAATTAGATGAGAAGGTGAGTGAGGAGGTAAAGGAGTAGGAGAAAACCGTACTGGTACAAATGTGGGCCATGACCCATCTGTTGATGAGGATGAAGAAGACCAACAACTCCTTATAAGAATAAATTATAAGGTCAAAATTTCTAAAAGGCAAACTTCGACTCCACCTTCGCTGACCACAAATGTGTTGGAAACTCTTGTACACTTCGGAGGACCCTTTCACTGGCCATAAACTAATCCTACATGTGATCTATTCCTATGGCCTCGCCAATATGAGCATTGGGGATATAAGGTCCCCTATTCGCTTCCAAGAAGATGTGCCTTCCGTTGAAGCATGGGAGTTACCCCTGTCGACAAAATATGGACCTACGGTCCGTCGAGGGGACACTAGGACACTTGCACGCACGCATGCATTCACTACACTATGCACAGCTTATGTCGTGTTCTTATCTTGTCAGGGCTGCCTTACCTCTATTTTATTTGCAAGTTGCATGGATTGACGTGGACTGTATGAGGAATTTCAAGATCAGTTGGGATATCAGCAAATGTGCAAACCGAAGATGTGGCCACACCAATCCTATCATGATTCAAACTCTAGTGGGCATTCAAGCCGTGATCGTAGGAGCAGAGATAAAGACCATAGGCCACATGATTTGTCATCTCGGCATTAATCCAGTTCACTCCTATCCAAGGGTTTAGAAAGGCACTTTAGTCGTCTTGACGATGTAAACTATGATGACAACTCTCATGCTACCCTTTCTACCAAACAGCCTGTGCCGTCTCATACTTCTCCGCACTCTCATCGTCCATTGAGATCCACTACTTTCGATGCCTCGTGATTCAAATCTGACAAAGCATCTATTGAAAAGCTTGTTGAACTACTAGTTGTTGAAGAAGAGCGACCGACTGCTTCTAATCGTCAAATAGCTAAATTGCAACGTCGCTTCCTGAAGCTCAATTTCAAAGGAGTAACGTTTGCTCCAAATCTGAAAAAAGTCCTTTCATATATTAGGGAGCAGACAGTGTCCTATGTCGACGATATGTATGATCAGTACTCCATTTGGAAGAAGTTATTTGAGCAAATTTTGGAGTATGCTGATGGTTTAGAGGTTGAGATAGTAAGAATGAAACTTACTGTGAACCAGAATGACGAGACCATCGCTCTCCTCAACGTAGAAGTTGCCGAGTTAAAGAAGGTAATAGAAGACGCTGATCAGAGAATTAGGGACTTAAATGCTACAATCAAGCAAGAAAGAAAGAATTCTTTAATCAAAGTGAGGTCCGTTCAGCATAGAAACCATGATTTGGCTAAAGAGGTGAAAGCGTTAAAAGCACAGCTTGAAGGAGAAAAGAAAGAGAAAGATAAGGCTCTTCAGACTTCTCATTGTTACTGTGAAGAACTACTCGATGTGGGCAAGGAGAGAGATAATGTGCGCAAGGAAAGAGATGATGTGCTAGACAAGGAGAAAATAGTGGATAATTTGGTGATGTCCGCACAGAGATGGATTAGTGATAATTTCGATCCATTCATCACTAACTACAACATCAATGTTCTTAAGTTTTGAGATTTGATGTGGCTCAAAAAAGCTTATCCTCGCACATTTTAGCAATGGCATGGGAGAAGATAGTACGGGATGAGCGTGAACATTCAGAAGGGGTTGAAATAGACTTGGTGGAGTAGGAGAAGGAGATATTAAGTGTAGAGGAGATTAAGATGCTCGGGCAGGTGAGCTTATATTGCATCCAGAGTTGGCTGATACAGTTCGAAGAGATTAAGCCAAAGGTTTCGGCACCACTCCTCAGGATACCATGATAGGTCTTACCTCCAGGCCTCCAACCGCCTCTATCATTTCATCAGAAGCTGGGTATAATCTGGATGTGTTGCAACTTCATAAGCCAAGCATGATATCTCCCATCCAGGAGGGAAGCTCGGATGGTATGCCTGCTCTCACTAAGCCCCAGTCTGGCAAAGGCATATAGTTGGCCTCACATATATTTGAGAAGGCACACATGACACCAATCGATGTCGCCACTCTCTCCTTTCATCTTTCTCAAATTACACAAGGCACACATGAAGCCACAATGCATCACCACTACAAACACTACTTGTTACTCTAACTTAGCCATGATCTCTACTAGTCTAGCTTCATGCTCCTGACTAGTACGGATCTGCTAAATCCAAGTAGGTCTAATAGTCAAACTAGCCATCATTTTTGGCCGTAGCTCACTTCGAGTACTAAAGTTATAACCATGAATAAACTCAAGCAATGTCCACTCTAGGAATATTGCTCCTAAACCGGTATGTTTTCCA
Source organism: Allium fistulosum (assembly GCA_030737815.1). Taxonomy (NCBI): domain Eukaryota; kingdom Viridiplantae; phylum Streptophyta; class Magnoliopsida; order Asparagales; family Amaryllidaceae; genus Allium; species Allium fistulosum. Next base: position 1,075,859,062 of record CM060901.1, on the reverse strand, counting down.
CTCAAAACATCAAAGAATGCATTTCCCTTACGGACATATAGGAAATATCAAAGTCATAGGAGGCCAAAAACTATAAGCATCGCCATTGGCGAAGGTTAAGATCCTTTTAGAAGAAGAGATACTTCAATGATATAGGATCAGTGAATAACTCAAACCCCTTTCCTAATAAATAGAGCCTCTAAATCTCCAAAACAAATACCATAGTTGCCAACTATAAATCATGAGTCGGATACTTCCTCTCATATGGTTTCAAATGTCGACTAGCATATGCGATAACCTTACCATTCTGCATCAATACCGCACCTATTCAAGTACCATAGTCATGCGTGTGTACTATCGATCCTCATTCCCACTTAGAATGACTATCATCGATGCACTCGTCAACCTCTCCGTCGAACTCGCTAACACGTGCTCGCACTTCATGTCCTAAATAAAAAGTCTAATTCTTCTCATCCAATCGGTTATCAGTATTTCTACCTTTGAGAAGTCCTTGGTAAAACGTATATAATATCTTGCCAATCCAAGAAATCTTCTCCACTATAATGATCTTATGTCTACTCAAATCATGGACTATCGTAACTCGCAGGACCCATAGCAATGTCCTGATCCAAAACAACGTGACCCAAGCATCTCACTTCCCTCCTCTAGAAGTGATACTTTGAAGAGTTCATCATCAGTCGGTGTTTTCTCAACACTGCCAATACAATCATTAACCATGTCTTGTGCTCCTCTTTTATCCATGGGTAGATGAAAGTATCATCAAAGAGCATAAGCACAAAATTATTCAAGTGATTCCTTGAAACACGGTTCATGAGAACAACAAAGCACGGTGACGTGTTGGTTAGCCCAAACGGCATAACCAACCAATCAAAATCCAAAGTAGCACACGAAACGCTGTGTTCAGGGCACATTCTTTAAATGCTCTTAGTGGATGAATCCCATCGCAAGGTCAAACTGAGAGAACACCTTTATGCCATAGAACTAATCGAACAAACCATCAATAAGAGGAAGTAGATACTTGTTCATCATTTCATTCAGCTCTCGATAATCAACATGCACCTCAAAGAGCCATCCGCCTTAGTGTCGAACACCATAGGTGCATCCCACTCAACTATGCTCCTACGAGTGAACCTTCGCCTCAATAGGTCATCCGCTTGAACCTTTAGATTCCTCTGCTCTTTGAACGTCCTATGACTTAAATGCATAACTACTGGTCTAGCACCTCTAACTAGATCGATACGGAACTCAATTCCTATATATAGGTAATCCGGTCACCTCATCGAATGTGTCCGAACACTCTCTAGGTACATGCATAGATGACAACTTGTCCTATGGAATATCAAGCGAATATATAAAGCTTAACATCGTCTCAATATCAAGTGGGCAGCCGAACAGTACCTTTCGCTTATCATCAATCCCTATCGTCGCTAACGGCCTCTCATAATCCACCACTATTTCGTACCACGTCAGCCAGTCCATTCCTATACTATAATACCGAATCTAGTTAAACCCAAAACAAATCAGTAACAAACAAATAAACATCCATGACTCGATATGGCAAGGTCATGACAAAGCATGTATAGGCTGGTTGAGCTCCTAATAAGGTTCATAGCAATTTAAAGGTCGGTTAACTATCTTAGGTCTCAATCCCAATCTATCTACCAAATCACTAGATATGATGGAACGTGAAACCTCGATATTGAATAAAACACATATGGAACACCATAAATGGAAAGCATACCCTAGATAGTAATGCCCTTTCCCTTCTCTTTCGTTCGGTGGAGCACTCGACGAAATGGAAACGACATTCAATACATATGCTTCCATGGATAGTCCCTACTTAGTTAGTTTGGGATAATCCTTTTACATTGGGTATGGGTTCTCACATCGTAAAGCCTTCTCAATCAACTTCTTAAAGCTCTCATCAATATGACCAATCCATCAGTTCCCAAGATGATCGCTCAACCCAATGATAAACTTTCATTCTTTCTGAGTGGAATATCAAAGAAAAATAGACAATACTTCGATAGCACATAGAATTCAGCCACATACTCCAACACAGACATATCACCTTACTTCAAACCGACGAACTTCCCAACCAACATCTACTTTTGAAAAGTTGAGATAAACTTCTCTCCGATGCAAACTTGAACTGATCCCAAGTGAAATGATCCTCGAGAATCGACGCTAAAAGGACACTCCACATGTTCATTGTTCATCCATGGAGTCATCTAGGGGTAAACTTCTACCTCATTGCATCATCTAATTTCAATTCATCAAAGATCCTTTTGTAAATATCCATCCCATCTTGCACCTCAATAGCCGACTTCCATTTAAGGAACGGTCTGCCTCCTAGACTCATATGGTCATTATACAGCACGGAAAAGTCGACTCTAGGCATTTGCACTTGAGTACAATAATCATTTAGAGCAACTTGGGCATTCAAGATAATTTTTTGCACCATCTTTGCGAACGTATTCTCTAAATTAAGGTTAGTGGCCCTCGACCTTGCCTACTCCTCAACTCTGGAGATGGAGGCAATAACAGCATCTCTTGTATGCCAAATCATTCCTAATCTATAGTAAGGATAATCAATCTCTCATAAAGAAAATTACATCAATAGTGCTTGTGTGTGCAATACAACTAATATACTATATACACTACTATATAATTTGAAAACCAAATATATAGCAAATACGTACTCTTTCGTATATAGGTATAGTCTTGATTCATTTGGGGCGACAATGCCTACCCTATCTCTACTAGATCATGGTATAAACTCAAGTTAATTATGTAAACTAAGCTCTGATACCAAATGTAACGACCGTCCTACACCTCCGATGCTTATGTAACCGAATAATGTGCTTCAGGAGCATTCGATCGATGTAGGACGATTGTCATCGGAAAGAATAGAAGTGAAGAGGAGGCATAGAAGCAAAGAAAAGAGAAAGAAAACATCAAACAATTACAGAACGTATCGTATATCTCATAACTCATCGAATAAAATATAATAGGCAACACAGATATAAAACAGGCGAGATAATAATAACTATATGAACTATATAATCAAAGTACACATGCTCATACAGTTATATAAAGCAGAAATTAAGTATATACAAATGATAAATAAAATCAATTGATAAAATTTTTCTAATAATAGTAAGTTAAACACTGTCAAGGCTCCACAATGCCACACAGCGGAATATGCAATAATAAGCCGAAATATAAGTATGAAAAAGAATTACCTCCTGCTCGTTCATCTACCAAACTCCATGTACCGTCTATACCTGCTTTCTAGTCTACTCATTTAAGAGCGCCCAATGTAATAAGAACCAAAGCATAAAACCTAAAGTCAGACAACAGTCTGATGTGAGCGACAAAAAATTCTCAAAATACTATAAAAGTCGTTATAGTATATAGAACAAAGAGTATGGAAAATCATACTTGACTTGTCCCTGCATCCAAAGAGTTAACACATGACATCAAATATATGCTACTCTACATCATAATCATCATGGGTGTACTATACATCGAAGTACTAAGGGTGTCTAGATATTTGCATCGATAATATCTACATCGTGTGACATCCCTAAGAAGATAAATAATATAGTAAACATAGCTTCCATCATCCATCCTCACATACTCACTCAGTGCATTGGACATATGATACTCATATAACCCCATTGATAGTCTAAGACTACTCAACGTCTCGGTTTTTCAGTACTTGAATCAATGCCACTCAATAGGCCAGGAACTAGAAAACCATCGCACTCAGTCTAGGGTAAAATGGATCGAAACATCGTGTGATCTCGGTGCACATCGCACTCTCCAAGTGAACGTCCTCACCTACCCTTGCTTTACGAGTACACTTCAAAACCTAAGAATATAAATGATCCCTTTGCATACGTCATCCATAGCAGAGCTCATCTAGGAACTATCCTTACAACTCTCGTCTGAAGTCATTGTGGTTAGGAACTAATCTAGACAACTATCCTTAGTCATAGAATATCATCGTTCATCTCGTAACCCTCCTTCAAAAATTTCTTCAATCTTACTCATCATCACCTACTCTACATCTCAAATTATAGCCATTCATCGTCAAAGCCATCACTTCCCATTATGAAATCATCAACGTCGAATCATGAAGTCATCGCGTTCGAGCGTTGTGTCCTCGCATCACCTTCAAAACCACTCGTCGAAGAGCCATCACGTCGAAGTGTCAAACGAACGAACCATCAAATTATGCTCTTCGTAGCCTCTACATCGTCCACATCAAAATTGGCCAAATCAGCCATCACCAATAGTGGTGGATACTAACCACTCCGGAGTAATCGATAACGACCATTTTGATCATCTACTTAGCTGAAAATGGATAGGTACAAACCAAACGAAAACTATCCAGCATCTCTCTAATTGCGAAGCTTATATCCAAAGCCGTCATCCTTCTTCTTCAGATCGGTCGATATGCTTCCCGATACTCTTCCTCATACTAATCCCATCTATTCATGTTTTCATCGTTTATGCTCTCAGTCGAGCACAAAATTCCATCTCATCGTTTGAGTTCCCACCATGAGTGCATTCGATTGATATGCACTAAACTCTATCTAATGGGATTTTCCTAACACTATATCACCTACGAACGGCGTTTTCAACCAAACTAAGTAAACAAGCATACATACAACCAACAAGCATACAAACTTCTATAATAGCCTACATGCACCTATAATAACACACATATAACTTATACAATACGTGTAAAGCGACCAGTGTGGGATTAATATCAAAATAGCCTGTCTAGCAATTTCGTCAAAATAGGGCATTAATAAGAAAAATGGGATATATTTTTTTAAAACCATTTTAAAACACTTTTAAATTCTTTTATAAAATAATGCGTAGGCTTAAATATATTAGAAACCACATTTTAAAGTTATAAATCATTTCAAAACATCGCTTTTATACTATACCAACAATCATAGTATTGTGAGATACAATATCACTTACCTTAATAAAAGCTGACCAATCTAAAGTCAAGTCGTAGGGCTCCCCATCATGAGCACAATGCAAGAAACCCGTCAAAAATGGACCTCGTTTGCAAAAGATATGAATTAATTACAAACTTTAATTAATAAAATAATTAATTCACTAATTAAAATACTAATTACTGTAATTCAGCTAATCCTTCTTCTTCCATTTCCTGATGCCATGCACATGTAAACCATAACCAATCCACCTGTGAACTATTTCACAATGATACAGAGCATCACTTCATGAAATCGAACGTCATTTGTTCCAACGAACTCCTCTACGCATGCACGATGCGATGGACCCGAAGAAGTGAAGGTCGGCCACCTCCCTTATGTCGCGACCTGAAGCTGACCCCTTCCTATAGCATATGGTTGCGATTTTCCTGGAAGCACCAAGCTTTATGAAGTTTGGTGGAAAGGAGCGTGTCGCGAAGAGAAGTTCAACGGTGTCGTCCCCATTGCCTAACTCTACTTCAATCAATCGCAATATTTAACCCTAATCGACACCATGAGAAGGTCAACGTCGCTCGTCACTCCCGCATCCCATCGTGACCACATAGATATGAAGACCTCTCCAATGCAAGTTCAATGGACCTGGTTTCGTCAATTTTCGTCGAGTAAATCGCTCAATTTAATTTTTGGAAAGTTTTGAGAAGAGCTGGCAATGATTTTGTGTTCCATGGAATGGAACAATAAAAGATTGAGTGGGAGAGAGGGTTTAGTGATTATTTATGTTAATATAACATTATTATTTATTTAATTTATCAAATAAACTATCTTACATTTCGAGCTTGTATGATCACATGGCATGTTCGATCGAAACGAAACTCGTCAGCATACATCGCCTCATTTTTTTGGTCCCAATGGTATAAATTTCGTCCCTATCCAAGACAATACTCTAGGAAGGTGCATTTCAAGATCGTTTTGGCCATCGAATTTTCCAATCTTCAAACATAGCGATGCTTATACTCATTCTAATTCGCAAGATCCAAACTCAACTGAAGTGGTCTCGAGTCCTAATTCGACCATATGCGAAAAATCATATTTTAGGACCTTTAAATAAATTAACGATTCAATATTTAAATCAATTATTTAAATATTTTATCGTAAAATATGGGCCATTACAGTTAACATCACAAACTTCTTCGGATACATCACTTTAAGAATACCTCGATGAACGGGGTTTGACTTACTGATGAACCCACTCGTCGTCCCAATTTGTTGATTTTTACTCATCAATATTTTATCATGTCGGCAATGTATTCTTCATTGCCTTGGCTCGACGAATGGCAATCACCATGAATATCCCTAAGTGTTTGACCTGGAAAATGGTCTCGGTTAGTTCTATAACACTTAAATTCCTTGTCTTTGGAGAAACCATTTGTCTCGGCCCACTATGATGCCTGGTTGGACTTTGTCCTCTCCAGACCATTTCACTGGTATTTACTTCAGCACAACCAGCCCAAGGACAAATAGCTCACGCTTTTGCGTCAACAGGTTGTAACTTCTTTTCACTATTTGACAGATGGAGTCATTCAACATACCGGTCAGTACCAATTGGTTTTGATGTTGGCTAAATAGCTCCGTCTCTCACAACTTTCTTCTACTTTGCCCCAACCTCTCTCTTCATCAGTCTCTTGTCAGTATCTCTATTCCACTTAATGAATATTAGCTCTCTTTACTAAAATCCGAAGATGATGAATATTTTTGCTCTTCGGTCGCTTGCTAGATCTACATTGATTCAAGGGTTAAGTCAATGTTGCCAACTGCTCTTGCATCTTAATCATCAAGTCCACCTAAACTTGTTGCTGCTTTTGTATCTTCAAGTTCATCTCAAACATCATTTATTACATCTCAAACTCCATTATAAGCCCTTGCCAAGATGTAGATCCCTGCTAGACTATCAGTTGAGTAGATTCTTCTTCAGTATGATGGGATCCTTTGTTATCCCCTTCAACAATAGCTCCAAATTTAGTAGAATTTTCCTTCCTTGGGGACATATTCTTCTATATATGACTTATAGATTCTTCCAAATCCAAAGTAAAAACAGATCTATGCCGAGGATTTCTCTCTCAGTGAAAGCACCAATTTTGTTTTTGAAATGTAGACAAACACTCCCAAGATATCAAAAATGAAAATAAAACGGTTAAGAATCAAAAGTAAAGACAAGAACACATGAGATTTTAGAGTTCTTTGGCAAAAAGCTTAAGCCTACATCCACTATGAATGTTATTCGAATTACTTTAGCAATTATAACCATTCTTAAAATGATTTCAGATCTAGAAATAAGTTGATTTCGAAAATGGCAACAATTTTGTGCGAAAATCCTAGTAGAGGCCCAAAGGTCCTTTTTTCTGGTGAAAGGGAATGCCTTTTACAGGCGAATCCCTCAACCATGGTCGACAGAATGAGTCAAAATAAGTAATCATCTAAGTCCGAGTTCATAGCCACAAAGAAGTAGTGGAAATCATGATATGCTCATAGTTGTATCGTTCGGTGCCTATCATTTCTAATCAATGTCGAATTGTTTTGCTTTCCTTCTCCTTAACCTTTCTTCATAGTTTCTTAAGTCTTCAAACTTCGGAACTTCATGACTAAAATGCCCATCTACAATCGTTGGTACCGAATAGTTTTTTCCTCTATAACTTGTCTTTTTCTCTAACACGCAAGTAGAACAATCCACGGGATTAAGTATGCCTTACTTTGATTCCAAATAGATTAGTACCAATCCATCAAAACCATTCGGCCATGATCGATTCGACTTCCCATGTACTTAGTTAAATTTCTTGAATGTGCTTCACTCTTCAATCTTGACATCTCTTAATGTAACATCCCCTATCTAGAGGCCTAAAACTAGGCGCTACAGATGTTGCAGCCATCTACAGTATTAGCTTGCAGCGACTAAATATGGCTATGTTAATGGTATATATAATATCAGAAGCACTTGAATATGAAACAAAATACATATTTCAAAACAACTTTTCTTCATTACATTTAGGACAGATGTTCCATATTCTTAATACATAATCCCAATACATTCCCAGGCATAGATAAAATATAATTAATACAAAATACGCCAAGAGCGGTATATGAAGATACCCTCTTGGATGATTAGAGTTATATAGTCATAGTAGACTTAATACAAACACAACGAAAATACAACAAAACATAAAACTGAAACTCCTAAATAGCTATTTGTTTGCCTCATGCATGCCTCTGGTATCTTTATTCGTCATCCTACTAAATCTAAAATGACCTTAACTCCTCAGCCTACTCAAATTAATTTTGAGCACTCGAGAGTTTAAGGGGAAAACATAAACTTCGAGTCAGACATAAAGCCTGGTGTGAATAATATTATATATCCCGGAATAATTATGTTAAGTAAGACCACGCCGCTTAGCGGAACGGGTATTCCCTCACTAACATCCTTTTAAAATATATTTTTGCAAAATCTTTCATAAAACTATATACTGTACTCTTGCATCCACAATGGTTAAATACTATAAAGAAATCATTATGTAAACATACACAAATATCAGGTAATAATGAACTATTTGTTCAAACTCACAAGTTTTGTTTGGATAACTTTTAACTTTTGGCTGACTCGGGCCAACCAGACAATATAATCAAAATTAACCTAACCCCTATTAGATTTTCTTCTTCTGGATTATCTATCCTTAACTATCAGTTAAACATTTCCCATCTGGATGGTTTGTCCTTAACTATCTGTTAAATACTTCACTCTGGATGGTCTATCCCTAATTTAATCATCTCCTAAGTCTTCTCGATCCTAATGGTTTTTTCGGCTCACCAATAACCTATCTGTATAAAAAAAATATTCCTTTCGGTGTGTAGCCATAATTTTAGTCTACCTACGACGAAGCCCTGCACACTAGAATTTTGGACAACAATTAGCTGGGGCTATTAGCTAATGTATAGGGTGCGACCCCATACTAGTCCCATCTGGTTTTCTAATATCCGAGTCATTTTCACTTAAGGATCCCCTCCCATAATTTTCCTTGAAAACATTTTCAAAATGATTTAAAACCTTTAAATCAACTTAAACAAGGAAAAATATATGATCTTTATACTTTACTCAAAATCATATCACCACGTCATATATATATTCTTTACTCAAAATTTAGTTGATAAAAACATTTAACCATTTGAAAGAACCTCTTTGTAAACCTTTGAAATCATATCTTTCAAAACAAATAACAAACCTTTCGAAATCATACATCAAACCTTTCAAAACCATTCTCCAAACCTTTCGAACCCATTGAAGCAAACCTTTCGAAAGCTATAAAAGTTTGGACATCCTTCTTTAAAACCGCTTTAAAACATTGCCTTAGAAAAACCTTGGAAAACCTTCCATTTAAACCTTTCGAATCCATTGAATTAAACCTTTCGAAATCATTCAACTAAAACCTTTCGAAACCATTCAATAAACCTTTTGAAAAACTGAACTAAAGCTTTCGAAATAATTCAACTAAAACCTTTCGAAACCATTCAATAAACCTTTCGAAACCACTGAACTAAACCTTTCGAAATCATTCAACTAAAACCTTTCGAAACCATTGGAAGCAACCTTTCAACTTTGTCGAAAGTTATGCTTCGAAAGCTTTAAACATATCCTTTAAAACAACTCTTTCAAAAGCTTTGGGTTTTACTTCATATTTTAAAACAAGCCTTAGTCGAAAGCTTCCTTTCGAAAGCATGGAGAAGCGGCTAGTTTTTAAAACAAGTAAATCTTTCGTCTTTGTCGAAAGGTTCAAAACAAAACATTTATAAAGCGGTAGTAACCCTTCAACTATGTCGAAAGGTTTCAAAATGGAATAGTGTTAAAACATGAGTAACCTTTCAACTGTGCCGAAAGGTTTAAAACCCTTACTTTAAACATTTGACCTGGTCAAAAGCAACCAAGTCGAAAGCTCTTATTCGAAAGCAAAGCAGGTGAAAGCTTTTGGTTTATAAAACAAACACACCCCAACCTCATTGGCCATCAACCCTTCGACTCTGTCCAATTCATTACGTACTAAGTAGCTTGATATTATATGCATTGGTTTGACCTTATTGAAAGCTTTGAACTGCTCGACCTTGTTGGAAGGTCTGGGTCAGAAGGTTTACTACCGTAAAGGCTGAAACATGTAAAAAATGTGATTTCTTTGTTTTTAACTTAAAAAGGAAATCTTTTCAACTAACCTGTCTTTGTTAGTCAAATTCTCCTTGGCTAACAATTACTTTTCAGAAATGTGCTGCCACTATTTTTAAAATTAAATAATCATTTTATTTTACATAATGCCCCTTTCTCCTTAATTAAATATATAAAACATTTAAGTCTCATACCTTAAATAAATTTATATATTCTCCAAAACACTTAGGAAAAATCTAGAAAAATTCCATAAAATCTATTTTAATATGTTTTCCATCATATAAAAATTTCAAACCCAAATAATCATTATTTTAGCCGTAAATAATTTATAACCCAATAAATAATTTCCTTTACTGGAAAATTGATATAAAATCCATATTAATTCAGAAAATTATGAAAATTGAAACGCAACTCTAAAATATCATTTCTGGTTTATTTATAAATTTTAAAGGCATTTGGATGTCATTAAATAGGGTTTCCATGTCAAACATATCATAAAACTAACATGAACATATATAATCCATCAACAACATATATATAATTTTAATCATCAAAACATGGCATATACTTGCAAAATCATTTCGGATCTAATCTTAAAACCGAAAACTAAAAGAAATTGGGATGTAGTAATTATTCACCTTAGCTTTGAGATTATAGATATGAGATTTGATGTTGATTTAGTCGACTTTCTTCCTTCTTTTGAATCCTAGCTTTAATCTTCTTCTTGAGAATAATAATGGTAGCCGGCCTTAGGAAATTTTAGTTTGGGTAAAATGAAAATGAACGTGAGTTACAATCCTAAGGTTTTGGGTATAAACCTTACCTCTTTTCCATATTGCCCTTCTCATATCCTAACACATTAATTTAGGTTATTTCATTTTAATTATTAACAAACTAACATGGCACGGCTACCCTTTGTTAATCAAATCTCAACCTTTTAATCTTCACATTATTTTATTTAATTTACACAATTAATTATTCAAAATAAGGTTATAAAAATATGGGGTGTTACACCTAAGCTTCTCGATCCATTTCTTCATCATCCTGAAGTCTAGATCCATCGAGATGTCACTTGGTTAAATGTTGGATAACAATGCATATTTTTTTTGCATCCAATAAATAACTATTTACACTTGTGATGGTTTGCACCACAACATATTATATATGGAATCTTTCAAATTACTCACGAAGGGACAACAAAAGTAAAATAGACTAAAATATCAATGTTGAAAAATCAAGTATAAAATTTTAGAATGAAAAATGAAGAGAGTATTATAGACATGTATTTACATTTTATAGAATTATAACACCCATTAATGCAATTAGGAGGAAAAAATAAATAATTTTGAAATAGTTTCCATTTTTTTGAATTCATCAACTAATAGTAGGAGAGAAAGGTTCTAGTTATCAAAGAAGAAAATGATCTTTCTAAAGCCAAAATTGATGAACTTATAGGAAATTTGATGTTTCACGAAGCTAATGTGTAGATTAGGAAGGATCAAGCACAAGAAAAGCATGAAGATATAACATTTATTACAAGGTACTGTAAAGCCTTGTAAAATTCAAAAATTACAAAAATTATGAAAATGATAAAAAGTCAGCTCTCAAATGTTTTGAGTGTGACAAGCGGGTCATATAAAGAAGGACAATCGAAGATCAAATGTAACGACCCCAGATTTAATTTAATTTAAATTAATAATTTTTTGAATTTTAGAATTAAAATTGTATAATTTATTATAAATAGAAGCGAGTTTCCCCGAAGCTTGAATAAATTCTATATTAAATCATTTAAATTTATTTATATATATATATATATGTATATATTGGATTTGAAATAAAATCTTAAATAAATGGTTTTAAAAATAAATATCTTAAGATTTTGGTTAAGTAAACTATAAAATATAAAGTAAAACACATTAGCAAAATTTTAACAACTTATAAAATAAAATATACAAATGCAGACATAAGAGAAAATGAACTGTGTAAACATAGAAAATGATAATAATAATAAGCATTAGCTTATAATACAAGACAATAACACATTAACTATAAAATTCATTTGAATACAAAAATATAAACAAAACTAACAGCCACCATTTTAAAACAAAAGAATGAAATAAAATAAAAAATGTAAGTATAAAGCATATCAAAGTAAGTAATGCAGCCCATAACTAAAACAACATTATATACATTCAAGTATGAGTTAACTTGTAAAAGAAAACAAGACAAATGTCATTTACATAAGCATGCAATATATTCAAGTGTAAAAAATATTCCATCAGCCGAACAAAATATATATTCAATTGTACAAAGTTAATTAAGGCAAGCCATACCTCCACAACAAATAGCCATGCCTTAGTACAACTCAAAGTCTTTGTGACCAGTAAGTGTGCAACTGCCTGCACGTTTGATCTTCTTTATACATCTCCTCTTCACCTCATCCATCAAAAAACTCAGCAAAATGAAAGCCAGGAAAGAAGAAAAAAATTAAAATAAAATCAAAGATATAACCTGAAGCAACTCATTTAAAACATCAAAGCAACTCAAGTTTTATCAAAACAAAAGCAAGATGAGTAAAGATCAAAATTCCAAGCTTTCCTTTTCTGTGCAAAGTCAAGTGAGTGAACTTTAGATCAACAAATTTAAATCAAACATAGAATCAAAGCAAGCATTTTTACAACTGGAACAGCAAGCAAATTAAAAGCCTGATTCAAATGAAGCAGCTCTGTTCTACATTTTCAGAAAAAAGGTGAGCAAACCTTCTTTTTAAACTAGCCTTCTTTATATCTTTTACCTGTGAGTAAACATCACCTTTAAATCCTTATAGTTATGTTATGAAATGTTGGCATGAAAGTATATCAGTTCATAGTTGTTATATATATGTGTGTATGCATATCTGGGTTTGGTTATAGGAGCCCCTGTTCTTGTTTACAGACACAAACCTAATCAAAAAAATTCAAATTCTCTTTCCCAAATCCCTTAATAGGTTATGTTGTATAAAGGAATTAGATTTGAATTAACTAGATCTTAGTTTTAAAAATATTTTTTTAGTTTAAATAAATAGAAATATTGTCTGGAAGAATAAAAGAGTAGAGGAACTTTTGTTTATGTAAAAAAAATCAAATACAATGATTTGTAAATTCGTATATAAAATCTGAATCCTCTAAGCATATTAGGATTTTTGAAAACAAAATATCGATTTTTAGTAAAGTATTGGTGAAGCAGTTCGAAGATGAACAGAAAATGGTTTTTAGGCTATTCTGGCGATTGTCGAACTTTTGGGTTGGTCAGGGTTTTGTCGAAGCTTGCTTGGCAATCGAGTAGTTAGGAAAAAATGCTCGATAAAATTCCAGATCACCGTGGATGGTGAACGAGACGAATTTAGGGTTTAACGTGAATTTTTGGTCGGCTTGGTTCTCGTGCTCGTGAGGAGTCAGTGGTGGATCGAGTTCGATGATACTCAGGGAGGTGTTTGGCTTGGGGGTTGTCGAAGTGGTGGCCGAAGGCGTATGAATTCTGGTGGCGTGGTTCGTCGTCGGCGAGGAGATTCATTCGCCTGCGTTTTCTTCCAGTTTTTCGATCGAGAGGCTCGATTTTATCTAGATGGAGATATCGGCGATCTGGGTGGTGGATTCGTTAGAGAAGGTGGTCATCGAATGGTGGATGGTCGCGACGTTAGCTGATGATGGCCGGAATCCTTGTGCACGTGTACGTGCATCTGGGTGTATCAGTTGTCATTTGAATAATTGTGGAAGACGAGAAGTTATCGGGGAAGGAGGGTAATGTCTCGGGTGTTTTTGAATTTGACTCGAGAAGTTATCGGGTTTTACCCGGGGATGTCCCGGGTCTATAGTTTTTTTTAAAACAGTTTTTTTTTAAAAACTTTAAAACCCAGTCAAGTTGTATTTAAAACTATTTTTGTAAAAAAATAGTTCTTTTGCAGATGATAGATGTTTATCCAAGTTTAAAAAAAATTGGTTAAGAAGGTTTTTAAATAAAATTGTTCTAAATTAACTAAGTTTTAAAAAGGGTTTGAAATATGCATAACCTTTATTTTTGTTAATAGTTATTTTAAATAAACTTAATGATATTAAGAAGTTAATTTAGAAGAGATGTTTTAATTGTTAATTAACTTTAAAGTCTAAGTTAAATTATTACAAGATTTATTTAAATAAGGTTTAAATGATAATTAAAGTGATTAATAAAGTTAAAATGGTTTATCTTTTAGTTAATTAAGATCTTAAGTTATTAATGATTTATTAATTAATATAAGTAATTAAAGGATAATTACTTAAAGAATAATTACTTAATTAATGATTGATTAAATATTAATTAAAGGTTAATTAATTAAAGCAATTAATTGAAGATAATTAATCAAAGATTAATTAATTAATGTGAGTGGTTAGGGATGATCACTTATTGGAATTTTATTAAGAAAATGGTAATTAATAAATCAAGGTTAATAAATTAATTAAAGATAATTAATTAAATGATGAATTAAAATTAAAGGTTAATCAATTAATGAAGGTGATGAAGGAATGATAATTAATTGAGGAATAATTCATTAAAGTAATTAATTAAAGATAATTAATTAAAAGATAATTAAATAGTTAAAGGTTAATTATTTAATAAGTAAAGGTTGATATTAATAATTAAAGGTTAATCGATGATTAAAGATTAGTTAATAATTAAGATTTGTAATTTATTAATGTTAATTAACCAGGATTAAAAATTCATAAGAAATAAATCTGATTTGAATTAATTAGATAATTAACTGATCTTACTTATGAATATTTGGATTTGATTGGATGATGGAATTTTTGATATTTCCTGATCTGTGATGCTATGTGATATATTCTGATTGTGTGTGATCTGTACTGTAGTTTATTTATCTGTGATATTTATATATCTGTGATCTGTGAATGAACGATAAGCATTATAGTTATACCGCTTATCGCTTATCAAATATATTGCTGTATTTTAATTTGTGATGATTGAATGATATTGCACTACTGTGTAAAACCCCTGGACTACACTTTTACACACACAAATATGGATTTCATGTGGAAATCGGTTAAGTCACAGATGATTTAAATTTAATATTTTTGAAATTGAAATTTTAATTTCAATTGATTTTGGAAATGGATCTGGGTTAAATGTTAATGCCTTTAAATGAGTTTCAAAGATAAAAGTTATTTTGAATAACTTAATCGAGTTTTGAAAATTTAAATAATTTGATTTAAAATTTGAATTCAATATTTGAAATTGAATTCTATGATTTGGAAATTAGGGTTTAAAAAGGCTGTTCAACTTATTTATGAGTTTATATGAAATTAAACCATTTAAAAGTAAAATTTTGAGAATTTGGATTTAACCCAAAGATTTTAACTCGTATTAATGAATCAGATTTCCAAAATGAAAACTGTTTGTTTTCAAAGAATAAAAGCTTTCATATAAGAAATGAAATTCCCGTTTAATTAAAGGAATTTCAAGATTGAATTGAAAAATGGTTTTCCAAGTTATGAATGAATTGTTTTGAAAGCTATGAATTAAATCTGTTTATTTTTAACAGATTTAAAATGATGTTTTGTTTAAACCATTCGAAATGAAATTGTTTTGAAAGCTATGAATTAAATTTGTTTATTTTTAACAGATTTAAAATGATGTTTTGTTTAAACCATTCAAAATGAAATTGTTTTGAAAGCTATAAGTTGAATCTTTGTTTTAAAGATTTAACGAGTTAAATTGAAATGGAAATTGATTTGGAAAATCTGTGAATGAATCTTTGTGAAACTGAGGGAACTTTATGAATTAAATCTTTTATTTAAAAGATTAAAATGTGGAAATTATTTAAACCGTTGAAGGTTGTTAAAATGAATCTTTTTGTTTAAAAGATTTGAATGGTAATTTGTTTAAACCATTTGAAAGAAAAGTTTGGGTAATAAGTTGTGACTTAATTGAAATCCCAATATCCATATGTTTTTAAAAATTGCGCTCACTATTCGGGTTAGCCGAGAAAAGACCTTTGTGTCATATAACTCATTTCGAATAGTGATACGTCGTATATGGATAGCATTTGAAGACCGGTGTTGAAGACCGGATATTTTCGAAAATGAAAGGACAACCTGTCGAATGTCTCTGCATTGAGTCGCATCGGTATAGAGATTTATATCACTCTTTTTGTGATGGGAAGTCCGGACGTGATTAGAAAATTATCCGGATTTGCAAGGACTTCTTTGGAAGTGCCTTCGGTTCTGTTCGAACCCGGAACAGACTTGTAGGGTTACATGTCTGACATTACACTTTGAGATATAAAGCTGATTTCTTTCAAATACATTTCTGCTGGTGGCGGAGAAATTATTCTCTTAGCTTAACACCCTTCTCTAAGACGTACGAGCTTAGAGGTTATGTAGTTGAAATTTATCAGCGATATATTCCCAATTTGGTAATGTGACATGTTGAGTGTTGCTGTGTGATGATCAGTGTTTGATCATTTGTGATCTGATCATTTGTTTGATCATTTATCTTTGTGATCATTGGTTGATCATCTGTTGACCCAAAGCATGGCTTTGTGCCAAAGCGTAGCTTTGTGGACGAGACTTCGTCAAACCTCACGACCCGGTATGGTCGAAACAGGAATCGTGGCAGCAAGGTTATTTAAGGGTAGCGCCCACTGAGGGTATGTCCATTTTCTTCTGGATTATAAGTGGTATCATGGTATGGAGCCTAGATACTTACTTTGTGGTTGTTGCGTGTAACGACCCGTATTTTTACGGATCGAATGTTTGTAAAACTGTTATTTTAGGTCGTTAGTGTTATTGATCCATTCAGAGTTTGAGACGACTAGAACTTAAGTCGTGTAGAAGTTAGGTCGTCTAGAAGTTAAGCCGTGTTGTAGCTTGAGTCGTGTAGAAGTTAAGTCGTGTGATAGCTTAGGTTGTGGGGTAGGTTAGGTCGGGTGAACGACTTAAGAGATTGGAGCAACCTACAGGATTTGACGACCTAAGGAAGTTGGCGACTTAAGGAGTAGACGACCTAAGGAATTGAGCGACTTAAGGGGGTTTAGCGACCTAGGGGGTTAAGCGGGTTAACGACTTAAGGAGTTGGCGACTTAAGAGAGTCGGCGACTTATGGGGTAGACGACTTAAGAGTTTAGACGACCTAAGGGGTTAGGTCGTGTGATAGTTAGGTCGTGTTATAGTTTAGGTTGTTCGAGCGACTTAAGGATTATGGGATAAGTCGTTAAGGTTTAGGTCGTGAGACCCTGTGTCTGGGTTAGGTCGTAGATGACTTATGCTAGGTCGGCATCACAGTTAGGTCGGGTAGCGTTAAGTCGCAAGGACGTTAAGTCGTCGAGTTAAGTTAAGTCATTGAGTCGCTATGCGTGTTAGTTAGGTCTTTAGATGACCTAAAGGTGCTAAGTCGTATCTCGTTAAGTCGTAGGTCGGAAGGTTTGTTAAGTCATAGGTCACACATTAGTGTTGAGTCTTAGGTCGTGACATTTTTAGGTCGTGGAAGCGCGTATGTGTTAAGTCGCGCAAGTGCTAGGTCGGGGGAATCTGCTAAGTCGTAGGTCGGAAGGTTGGTTAAGTCGCAGGTTAGCTGAGTCGTAAGTCGTAGGTCGTGGGGTTTCATGAGTCGTGGACGACTTAAGGGGGCGGACAACTTAAGGATTTCAGCCTATAAATACACGGGTTTTGCCTCACTTTTTAGGATCCGGATTTTGAAGCGACGAAGTGCTGCCATTTTGAGAACTCAAGAACTACACTTCTTCACTTCTTTTCTCCACTCTAATCTTGTGATTCCTTCCATCCAAATCGAAGATCAAATCGAAGATCAAATCGAAGATCCAAGAGCTTAGATTGAAGATCTTCAACCATCGAAGAGAGATTTCATCGTTTGAAGCGGAATTTTGGAGAATCGAGCTAGATCCTTCGCTGTCCAGATCTGAAGTGTGTTTTTTTTGAAGTGTTTAGGTGTTTCGGTGAGTGGTGGTTATCTCTCACACGAATCCAAAGGAGTATATCGGATTGATGGCTTGATTTGGTGTTAAATAGTGATTTCCATGCATTTTCTTAAAGCTTAAGTATAGATCCATTGTTTATGATGATTTGCTATCCATTTACTATATGTTAATCTATGCAAGTTTATTCATCAAGTTGTAGAGATATTGCTCATGATTCATGCTTGTTAGATTTGGACTCTTTATTTACAAAATTGCCATTTTAGTTATAATTGCTTTTAGATCATGTTTGAATGCTTGATTACTTGGATTAATGATTGAGTTGATTGATTGTTATAAATTAGTTGATTGATAATTTGATTTGGACAAGATGGTCGAAGATGATTCAAAGGCTAAGGGGAAGGCTCTTAAATTGGAAAAGCTGCTCGTGGCATATGTGGCGGATGATGAAGCTCATATGGATAGATTTGATGATGATGTTGAGATGAGGCTTTGCTATGATGAGATGAGGCGAGGCATGATGTGAGATAGCCTTGGTGTAATCCAGACGGGATCATTCCAAGCATGTGGATAACTCGGTGAAATGGTTCGAGTTTGAGGATAATGGGTGGCTCGAGAGGCGCTTGAGCTAGTATGAGAATAGTCATCGAGGAGGATGACTAGGAGGCTGAGATTTCATCGTTGTTGAAGGTTCTAGCAGGCTCAAAGCAAGAGTATGCTGGGCAGATTCGATAGTCCCAAAAGACTACAGTTGGTGGTCGAGTACTCTGGGCAGATTCGATAGTCCTAGGCACGAGCTGCGACGACGTGCGGAGTTCTGTCTAGAACCGGGGTTACCATTAGCCCTTGACGGACGGCTGAAAGAATGTGCCGGTCATTCAATTAACGGTGGTATCGAAGCAATGATAACAGTGATAGCCAGAGTCATGGATGTTTGGTTGTATCGTCATTCGGTCTCAAGAGCGGTATTTTCTGGGTGCTTATCTGATCTTGATTTAGGCCTTGGGGGTTTGCACTTGGAAAACATCGACCTTGACTCGAGTGATAATTGCTTTACTTTAAATGTCTGCTTTTCTATGTTTATTTCTGCTTAGTGTGTCTGGGGGCTATCACTGTAGAAAGAGGTGGAGTGGGAGGGTTGGGTTCCTATTCCTTTTACCTTTATGCTCTTTTGGTATGTTGTTAGTTAATTTACCGCTCACTAAGACTGTTGTCTGACTCAAGGTTTTATGTTTAACTCTTATTACCTTGGGATGTTCATCCATTTTGGGATGGGCAGACTAGGTAGCAGGTGATAGGTGCTATTCTTAGTGACCGACGATGCTGATGACGAAGACGAGCTGGAGGCTTGCGTATTAGTTTCTTACTATATGTACTGGATGTTCCGCTGCTTGTATAATTCTCTGAGTGATATGTAGTGAGGCTTGATGTATTGACTATTCAGATGTTTGTATTCAACTATTATGAAGCTTAATTGATGAGATTCTATTTTTGTGAAGCTTCACTATATATATTCTCTATTGTATTTTATCCATGCGCTGTGAGTAATACGATATATTCTGTTGTTTTAATTTACCTTGACTATCGTCCATGGCGGCCTGGCACACCTTATAGCGCACTATTATCCTTGTTCAGTGCAGGGGTCATGGGAGGTCGTCACACTGCGAATCTATTACTTTGTGATTGCTTTGTGGTTGTTGGATTAGAGGTACCTCGGATAAAGGTCGCAAACGACCGGGAGGTGGCATACTCGTGTCAGTAGTTACCCAGCTAGAGGTAACCCGGCCTTGTGTAGTAGAGATCCGGTTAGGATCCGGGAACGTCGCTCCAGAGGCGTTCTATTTTATTTGGGAAGTTCCTTTTCCCGACCATTTGTTGGAAATCCAAACAAAACAATACGAGACCTGTACGGTTTTAGTTGTAGAACCTGCCATTTAATATGGTAGCTATAGTAGGCATACTATAATGGTACCTATGCTGGCTAAGATTTA
Organism: Allium fistulosum; assembly: GCA_030737815.1. Lineage (NCBI taxonomy): Eukaryota > Viridiplantae > Streptophyta > Magnoliopsida > Asparagales > Amaryllidaceae > Allium > Allium fistulosum. The sequence goes on along the minus strand of CM060901.1, from coordinate 1,075,838,932 downwards.
TATTCTACTTTCGAAACGTTTTCTACACTATGCACTTATAATAATATCAAAAATGATTTGATTTTTCGTAGTAAGCATCTTTGACTATCATAAGGAGAAATCTCCTCCAATTCCGCGTTTGCATTGTGTGTGTGGCGGGAGGCCTTATGGTAGTTTCATTTTCTAAAAGCATTACGAATTGACTTTAAAATTCTCTTTCTATTTGTTTTTAAAGATAAACTGTTTTTGTTGCTCACACCAGTCCCATGACTGATCCGGAGTTTATTGTTTCTTTCCTAAACTCTGGGTGCTTAAAATTTTCTACACGGGCAGTCTAGAGTTGGGTTTTTCAGATAGTCAGATTAGTAGATTTTCTGGAGCTAGTTCAGTCTTTGGATATGGACTGCACTTGCTTATCTTTGTGCATCGTTATTTGGAGTTCAAGCTATTTCTGGATTCGTGCTTTGGAGATGAAGATTATCCACTACTAATGTTATTGTTTTCTTTTGCGCTGCTATTTGTTGTATCATATCTCTGATGTATATTGATATTCATTGTATCACTCTGTTGTATCAAATATTGTATCAGATATTGTATATCAATGTATTATTCTTTTTCTTCCGCTGTGTTATTTACTTAACTGTGTTATAAGCTCCGGCGACTCTGATTTGAACGGTCGAATCTACGGCATTCGAGTACGATGTAAAGTATGGATGTCGATTTTCGAGCGCGAAAAACCGAGGGCGTTACATCAAACAAAGATCTCCTAGGCTTCAAAATTGAAAAGAATCGCAATAAAAAGAAGGATTGCTAGCATTTCAATTCATTTGGGATGACTCGGATACATCACCTAATAGTGACAACGATAGAAAGTAGACCAACATTTGTTTCATGTCTCTTAGCTGACATAAAAACTTCTCTAACTTACAAAGATTTATGCAAGTAAGTCTGGGACTAGATTATATGTTTAGAGCTACCATGAAATAAAATAAATAGTTGACATCAAAATTAATAGACTTGAGTTGGAAGTAGATATGTCTAAAGACAAAAAAGTAAACCTTGAAGAAAATTATTAAAATTTTGAATTCTCATGAAAGTATAACATCTTAAGCCAACGTCTTGAATGATGAAATTCAAGTGTACAAGGATCAAAATGATAAACTTGCAAAGGAAAATTGCAACTTAAAATCAACTTTAGACATATATGAGAATAAGATTAAGGATCCAAAATTAAGTATAAAATATAAATATAAATATAAATGCATATAAAATTAACAAAGACAGAGAAAATTTATCAAATATAATAAATATTTCTAAGCCAACTAATAGTAAAAAGTTCTTGGAATCTAACAAAATAGTAAAAATCCTCCCAAGAAGTATGCTTCGCTAAATACAAAATTTCAAAAACACAAGAACAGGTAAGGAAAAAGCAAAAGTAAAATAAAACTATTAAGATTTTATTTCTAAGAACTAATAATAGTCTAGTTAGGAAAAACTAGATAAATAAATTTTTTTAATGAGGTTATTTAAAAAAATTCCTATTTTAAAGCTCCCATACCCTCTTCGGTGTGGCTACCATTCGACTAACCCCAAACCTAAGCATAGGAAGTGGGTACGAGACATTTTTTGCTGCTACCCAGTAAAATAGTAGTAGCAGCTAAGATATACTAGCGAAAAATTAAAACACTATTTCAAATTTTCTGAAATTTTCAACTTTTACAATTAATGAGAAAAAAGTGCTAATGGTGGAGTGAATGGTAGTTCAGCTGACTTATAGCTAAGATTATCTGACTAAGTATTAAAAGAAATAATTTCTTCTAAAAAATATTTTTAAATAATTTTAAAATGTAATTTAAAATCACATATAAATTTTAAAAAAACATTTTTAAAAATTGTTTTATAAAGGAAACATTATATATATATATATATATATATATCTGTGTCTGTGTATGTATGTATGTTTGTTTATATATATATTGATAGAAATTTTGGATTTTCAATTTTTAGATTATTTGTTTGTAAATTTAAAATATATCATTTTAAAAAGAAAAATAGTAGAAAATAATAAAACTAAAAATATGGGAGAAGGCAGCATCGAACTTGGGTAATAGGGGATAAGGAAATTTTCATAGTAGTGCATTGCACCATTGAGCCACATTAGTAATTGAGAAGGAGAGAGATAAGCTTGTTTTTAAAGCTTCAAAAATGCACGGTTAATTGACAATTAATCAATTGGTTATAGATCAACGGTCTACTGGTTATCATCTCGATATAAGATATGAGCTATTCAAATTTGTTGAACTATTGCCTCTTGTATATACTCAAAACCGAATCCATTTTTCTCGCTTTATTGTCATTACCAAATCAAAAATTCTAATCATATTTCCAAATTTTCAAATCCTAAAATTAAAAATGATTAGCTCCAAAATTACCAATAGAAGAATCATGCCTAAGCTCTCTTCTTCCTCTACAAGTCAAAGCCTGGCTAAATAATGATGAAGACACGTTTATGGAATACAAAGAATTATCAATTTCACCCATCTCGTTGAACGACCTGTTGTATTTTCTAACTTTACTTCTTATGACATTAAAGAATTTTTTAAGAGCTTAGGTGTAATCACTATTCTCGGTTATGACCATTTTAAGTTGAAAATATTTCTTCTTGTGTATTCCTATTTATTGCAAATGTTGAAATTATTAAGCAAGAACTCTATATTTTGAAATCCAAAGTAAAAAGGGGTCCATATTAGGTTGACATCAATTATACTAGGAGAAATATTCTCCATTGGAGCTATGGGTATTAATATTGAGGATTTTGAAATGAATGACCAATGTATTTTATATCAAGTATTCCACCAAAATACTTGTATTTGGAACATGTCAAATTTAAGGGATAAGTCTGGGTTGATAGGAAGGACTGTAAAGCATAAATTATACAAAATGTTCATAATTTTGACTAAGTTTATCCTTAGGTCCAAAAGGTAACTAATGCGACTGTTAGAATGATAATGGTGAAATGGCTGATGTCATTCTTAGGAACATGTTATAAAATAATCCTAGGCCATGTTCAATATAAATTTATGTTCCATGTTGCAATTTGCACACCTCCACCTTTCATCATTTTCATGTGAAATTATTTGATGAGCATGTCGTGAAGAAATTATTTGAAGTTCCAATGGACATGCAAGCTATAGTAGGATGAAGATTAATCCTACTTTTGTTCCTTGGCTTGATTTTGGAAGAATATAGGCACAAGAGAAAAAAAATTTAAGCGACTTCTCATGATAATGATTACATTAATCCGGTAGTAAATGAGACTGATCAAATAAAAAAGACGATTGAAACAATTTTGGAGCAGTAGCAAGTGATCATAAATGAGTAAAAAGAGTAGAAGAAAGAATCTGGGATTATTAGGAGACAGTTGCTTTAATTACGTGGTGCTAACGAACACAAGAGTAATGTTAGAGTAAGTGGAGAATGTTGTAATCCAGCTCCTGTTTCATTCTCAGATGACATAGTACATATGCATGTGCCTACTAGATGGGTTCTAGCACTTACTACTCAGACTAGCAGGCTAGGACCTTTGAGAATTCCTAGAGGACAAAGAAGAGTAGTTTGTATTACTTTCAAGACATATCCTTCTACCTTCTATAGTTATTGACACACTCCATCTCCTTATAGTGAAGAGTAGATTATATGTATCTATTTAGTATTTACATCATTTCTAATGTTTTGTAGTTGACTTTATAACACTTTCCACATCATGACATTAGCTCTTTGCTTTGTTATATTTGTGCTATATTGACATTTGTATCATGTACTATTAGTTGTGACCTTTTGTGACATTTATTATATTATGACATTTTGTATTGCTGTTACGATCTATGATTTCAGTAGTATCTATGATTGAATTCATTATTTTGATATATCCAAATAGTCCTATAGTAGTAAATATCATTGTCTGATCTATCACATGCTTATGTTCTTCTCACATTATGTTGATGATAAAGAGGAAGAAGAATTATAGCTTATCAATAGAGGGGGTATTATGGATACAATGAGATTCATATTTTATTACATAACAAGTTCTTATCACTAAAAAGGAGGAGATATATGATTAGTAATCATGTTCCGTAAGGTATGAGATTTCGAGGAAAATATTCCGCTTGAAATGAGCTAGGGCACCAACATGGAAGATTGCATACTTAATATGATTGGGTACTTCAACCTTCTTTCTAAATTGGGCAATACACTATATGAAGAGCTACAAGTTAACCTTATTGTTAGATCACTGCCTTTGCAATTTGATCCACTAATATTGAATTAAAATATGAATTTGTTAAAGAGTAATGTCATCAAGCTCCTTAATATGTGAAGGATTGCCAAAGGAAACTTCAAGAAGGATGTGTGTCAAGTATTTACAATTAAAATTTCATATTATAAAGGAAAGACCTCGAAGAAGAGGAAAAGTAAGGATATGGTTGGGAAGATTTCAAATGATAAGGGTGAATGTCATAATTGTCATAAGATGGGTCATTAGAGGTGCAATTATTTGAATTATCTTAAGACGCTTAAGGAGGAGGAATTTGATTCATCCTCTAAAGGTATTTTATTTTGGAAACTTATTTTCCTATAAGTTCTACTTCTTGGATTTTGGATAATACATCTAAAACTCACATCTATAATTGTTTACATGGACTTAGAGGTTGAAGAGATGTAGCAAGTGGAACCATGAAGCTTTGTGTTGCGAATGGCACTATCGTAGTCGTAGTAATAGTGGGAGAGTACCCTATGAAGCTTTCGAATAAAGATGTTTAGTTTAGAATAAACTTTGTGTTTACAGGGACTTACAAATGTATTTTTCTCTAGTTTAACTATGGATGGATACAAATTTGTTTTGAACAAGAAATTATGAATATTTGGTTTACAAATAAGACTACGTGTTATGGTACATTGAACTAATCTATTTATATTCTTAACTATAATACTATGTTTGTTGTAAATGATGTTAATGTGTCTAAAGTTAAGATAGTTATTTGTGGCACTGTAGACTAGGCTATATCAATGAGAAACAACTACAAAAGTTATGAAACAAAGATATCCCCCTTCATTTAATTTAGAATCATTTGATACTTGTGAGTCATGTATCAAATATAAAATAGTAAAGCACCCCATTGATGGGAAGAATAAAAGAGCTAGCTCTTGGGTCCCATACATAAAAATGTATGTAGCTCATTCTCTACGGCTATAAAAGGTAAAGTGGCATACTTCATTAGGTTCACCAATGATTACTTTAGATATAGATTTGTGTATCTACTGAAACAAAAATAGGAGGTCTATAAGAAAAGTTTTGAATTTAAAACAGAAGTACAAAACCAAAAGTCAAAAAATTCTTTGATCCAATCATAACATCGATTATCTTAGGTATGAACACAAGACCACCTAAAATATAATGAGATTATCTTTCAATTCACTCCTCCTTATACTTCACGACACTATAGTATTCTCAAACAAAAAATATCAAACCTTGTTATACATGTTTCGACCTACGATGAGTAGAGTTGAGTTTCCTCTTTCATTTTGGGGATACACATTTGAAGATGGAGCCCATATGTTAAATGTAGTTCCATTTAAATCCATACCTTCATCACCTTATAAGCGATGGACTAGGAATAATCTCATCTTAATTACCTTAAGGTGTGTGGTTTTCCCATAGACTTTAAGGATGTAAGCCCTAGTAAACTCGTTGCTAGATCTATACTGTGTTAGTTTATAGGGTATCCTAGAGATTTCCATGGTTACATATTCTATGAAATCGAGGAACAAAATATTATTATTTCAGGACATACCATCTTCTTAGAGAAGGAATTTCTATTAAGCTAAATTAGTGGTGGTGCGATAGATTTGGATGAGATCCGAGAAACTAACATGGATATAGATCGTGCAAATGAAATGAATTTAACTTCACCCTACGAGACACAACCTATTAGATGATATAACAAGGAGTCCCATTCATTGAAGGAATACTATGGTTTTCTCGTCGATAGAGAGACTGAGGTTTGTATCATACATAATGACTATCACATTAGTTATAGACAAGCCTTGGAGACTGAAGACTCTATCCTTGGCCTGATGCAATGAAATATGAAATGCATTCCATATACACGAAAAAAGTATGGAATTTGGAGGATCCACATGAAGGAGTAAAACCCATAGGCTGCAAGTGGATCTACAAGAAGAAGATTAGTGTAGATGAAAAAATCGAGACTTATAAAGCAAGCCCAATGGCTAAAGGATTTCATTGAATTCATATTGTTGACTATAATGAAACCTTTTCACCCATTGTGATGCTAAGTCCATTCAAATCCTACTAGCAATAGTCACTTACAATGACTACAAAGTATGGAAAATGGATGTGAAAATTGCCTTTTTAAATGGTGATTTAGAAGAGATAATTTACATATCATAGCTATAAGGTTTTAGGTTCGGTAGCAGCATAGATAAAGCATGTAGGTTGTTGATTAATTTATGGTCTCAAACAAGCATCAAGGAGTGTGAAAAGGTATTTTAAGAAAGTAATCAAACAAGTTGGTTTTGTTCAAAATATAGAGGAAGCATGTGTTACAAAAGGAAGAGAATGGTGCAACAACATTAATAGTATATATATATACATAGATGATTTGTTATTGATTCGAAATGTGTGCCCATATTTCAATCAATAAAAGCATGGTTATTTAGACAATTCATGATGTAGGATTTAGGCAAAGCATCTTATATACTTGGAATTAAGATATATAGAGATAGGTCTAAAATGATATTAGGACTGCTCATTCATTGTACATAGATACTATTCAAAAGAGGTTTAGCATGTAAAGTTTCAAGTGAGGGAATGTTATGGGGCAATGCATAAATGTCCTTTCTGTAAAGGACTCCTCATGTAAGGAAGAGGAGTAAGTGCATATAAAACAGAATCCCTATATTTTGGCAATATGGTCCATTGTGTACGCTTTGTTATGTACATGACCACTTAGCATAGTGAGAAAATACGAGTTTAATCTGAGTGCAAATCATCGGACAATTGTGAAGAATATTTTCAAGTATTTGCGAAATACTAAGATTTGTTTCTAGCATATGCAAATAATGAGCTTTCCATGAAGGGATACTCTGACTTGAGTTTCTATTGTGACATCAATGATAGCAAGTCAATTTCAGGGTTTGTCTTTAACCTTAGTGGATGGACCATCAGTTAAAAGAGTTCCAAGGAAGTGTTCATGGAAAATTCTTCCATAGTGGCTGAGTAAATTGCCTTAGATGTTGCTACTTTAAACTTCATACAGATGCCCAAATTTAAAAAGACCTAGGAGTTATTCCAATGAATAAGAATCTAATGACAATTCATTATAACAACAATGTAGCAATATTGATTCTTAAGGAACCAAGAGCTCATAAGAAGTCAAGATATATTCTTTGCAAGTAACATAGGATAAGGTAATTTATAAATGGCAAAGAAATTATCATTGAAAGAGTAGACGCTATATACAACATTGTAGACCCATTCACTGAGGCACTCTCTTAGTACGTTATAGGAAGACCAACATAGGGTATAGGAATGGTGTACCATAATTAGCCCTAAGTGTAAGTGGAAGTTTGATAGTGTTAGGGGTGTACCCCAGGGGCACTTATGTAATAGTGATTATACATGCTTAACCTTATTAAATATTGTTCAAAATGAAATTATGTTTTTTGGGTTGTTTCCACTATTGAGTGTGCCTATATTTATAATTAAATGTTGATGATTGCATTTTATGCATACTATAATAAATATCTAGGAGTAAGCATTTAACCAATTGCAGTTACAAATGTGTCCATAGTCATAAGTAATGAATTTGTATTTATAAATAAAAACTTATCCTTTAATTTTTCTAGTCAAGATGGTTCAAGAAAGCAATACATGTTCACCCGTGGGACTAATGTACATAATGCTTTCTGTATGATGGACGGTGACTTATTTACGAACATTGGGGAAACCAAGTTGTTATGTACTTGTAGTTGTTGTGGATCAACTACTAGATGCCTCAACGAGAGTATTTTTTAGGTTAGTTATATCTAAATCAAATAGAGGATCTCACGTAACAACACGCAGTGGACTTTTAACTTGAGAGTACTATTGATCTTATTTACCGAGGCCCCTTTTGATGATGGTTAATCACATGATAAGACTTTATGTTAGGACCATAGTTAGGTACGGCAGATACCCAAAGTGAAACACTACTCAAGAGATAATTTGTTTCCTTTGATGTAGAAGGTTAGTGCCACCATAATTAGTTTTGACTCGAAGTTAGAAATCTTTAGCCAGACTAAATTTAGTTAACCAATAATTATTACTGATGGAGCTAAATAACTCCAGAGCTCATTTTTGTAATTAAATAAGAATATTATTAGGGTTTTAACAAATGACCTAAACCTAGATGTCTAAGTGACATAGTTTTGATAAAAGAAAAACATGCACAAATATTGTTGCATAAGGGTACAATTTAAAATGATTATGACATTGGAATACACCTAGATGATTGATAAACATGTAACTTCATGGCATTTATGGTGCTTTAGCAATGTCATTTAGGCTTTCATATTTAAATAATTTATATATTAACTCAAGTCACACCTAAGAGCAACACAATAGAAAATTGTAGCATTGGGCTTAAATGTTTTGATAATTATTTTAATTAATAAGAATTATTATGGAGATGACTTGTACAATTTATATAAGAAAAATTGTGAAGTCACATTGACAGGATCGAATACGACTATCTTTATATAATTATAGTAGTAGACTCTAAATGCAGTGGAAAATATAAAGCAGATCACACAATCAATTTTATACTAGTTCAAACTCCCTGTCTTACTTCCAACCCAGAATTCCCTATGTAATTTCACTCAAAAAGACCTCAATTTACTTGGATGAAAAGATTTATAAAATTTCTAGAACAATTTGAACTAGACTTCTACATGACCATCCGAGGACACTACAATTAGACACAATTCTGCTGACCTCTCAGACTTTCAACAAAATGTGCATTATAACAGGTTTGACTTCGCTATGTTTGAATACACTAATGTTTAACACTATGGTAAAAAATTATAATAACCCGCACAAATGATACTAAATGTTGGAGTAGAGGTTTACGAAGTTATTCCACTAAAAATAAAGGATGGGGAGTTGAATGATCGTTGGTTGGAGGTTAAAAGTTATTCAAAATATTTATTTGAATGTACTGACTAAAAAGACAAGAAATAAAATCAGAAACATGATGTACATAAATTTTTTGTTGCCTTGGAATATTTGAGAGCATTTATATATGATCTAAGGATGTTTTTGAGGGGCTGTTTCCATTAGAAATTAAAGAGGACTGTCTTTAGAATGAAGAAGAGAACAATATAAAGAGATGCGACCAAAACTGCACAAGAGATCAAACAATCACAACCTCAGTACATACATGATGACCTATATAAACACATAGGTCAAAAGTGTGTTTACACTAGTTGACTTGTGTGTTTCATACATGCCGACATGTGTGACCTACGATTGATGTCCGAGCATTATTCTTTATTCTTTCTTCAATTTTGGCATTTATGTTATTTTGAAAAAATCCAATGGCATTTATGTTATTCGCGAAAAATCCAAAAAATTCTCAATAATACTTTGGTTTGCATAGAAGATTACATCAAAATTTTGAGAGATTTGGAGGTAATTTGTAGAGTTTTAACAAATCTAGACTAACTGAAATTGATAAGGCCCCGATCTCACTATTAATGAGAACCTCGAAGTATATCTATGGTATACGCGACTCTTTATTAGACTTTTTAATAGGTTGTGTTTTTTAAGATTTAGCTATTTATGTCCTTTGTGCACAATCTGTCTCCATAATACTTTCTTGAATCTAGTCATTTCTACCTCACAACCACTCATTTCTCTATGAAGATATATCTTCTCAAGAAAGGTGACGTGTCTTGAAACAATTATCTTTTGTTCCTTAGTGTGGTAGAATATGTATCTATGGATATATTTCAGATACCTTATAAAACTTACATAAAATAGACCATGAACTTACGTAAGCAAGGCTTGAACCACATTCCCTAAGGTACTTAATATGGGGTTTCCTATAGATCCATATTTATTATAGTTTTTTAGGCATAGATTGTGAAGGCATTGAATTTAACATAAGTGTTGCGGTCTCGGGCATGTATCCTACAAAGGAAAATGGTAACTTATCATTACCCATCATCAAGCAAACCACATTTAATAGAGTTAGATTCTTTCTCTTTGAAACACCATTTTGTTGTACAGTGTGGAAAGAACCGACTTGAAATTGAATCATATCATATTTTATTTTCTGTTATTATTCAGACCCAATATACTCACCACCTCGATCTGATTGAAGTAATTTTAGTTTCTTACATGTTTGATTTTCGAACTCGCTTTATATTCAATGAATATATCATAGACTTCAGATTTGTGTTTCATAAGGTATACATATACATATCTTGATAAATCATTAGTGAATGTTACAAGTATATTAAACTACCTTTGGTAGACATTACGTAGTATACATCTTCTTGTACAAAGTACAGAGTCCTACGAGGTCAGTAATTCTTTCATCGCTCTGGCTGCCTAGGCAATTTGCATTTGAGACATACTTCATAGTTGTTAAATGAATCTGAATCAAAAGATATAAGGAAACCTTCATTTCCCTACTTGTGTAAGCATGTCTCACTGATAACGCCTAGTCTACAATGCCAAAGATAAATATTGCTTAACTTAAAAGATTTAGTGTTATTAACAACAATTATATAATTATCACAATTCAAAACAAAAATGTCACAATCAAAATAACCAAAACAAACAACCTTATTGAAAAATATTTACGGTCGTTGTATATAAAACTATAACCATTTCCATCAAATGGAATACATAATTTATTCCAAAAAATAAAGTTTGGTGCATAGTAAAAATATTTAAAACTAAATATTGTCTACCAACAATTTGTTAATGGAATTCTCCCACTACTACGACTTCTACTTAACCACCATTTTCAACATAAAGATATATATCTCACTTATTAGGGCCCTCCTATTCCTAAGTCCCTATAAGGTGTTACAAATCTGAGTTCTAGATATAGTATCTAAAACCCAAGAAACATTACCTATAGATAAACAATTTTCAATAAGATAAATACATTTAGGAGTGAAATTAGATTCCCACTTCGTCTTAAGTATCTTTAATTGGTTAAGATAGTTTCTCTTCTAGTGACCTTTCTTTGAGTAATATAGACATATACCCTTCTTTTTCAAATCCTTGCCCTTCTTTTTCCTGACAAAGACTTGCGCTTCATGTTTTTGAATCTTTCAAGTTAGAGGAACCTTTAACCATAAGACCTAGACTGGAATCTTTCATGAAAGTTCGTTCATCCTTAAAATATTAAGCAGTTCCATGATAGTACAGTTTAGAGAATTCATATAGTAATTTAATATAAATATATCGAAATGCAAAGTAAGTGATCCAAGTATCAAGTCCACTTGAATCTCTCGATCAAGTATGGTTCCCAATTCAGCCAACTTTTTAATATACCCTGTCATATTAAGTATATGGTCTTGAACCAGTGTTCTCATGCTCATCTCATAGTGAAACAATTTTACTATGGCATACATCCATATTCTCATTCTATTTTTGGAGCCGGTGCTCATAGTCAATAGCATGGAGTATTCAGCGAGGTGGCAATCAAGGTGCCAAGTTTAATATGCCTAATTTTCATAGGATGTGGCATTTTTAGAAGGTTTTTCCATGGGTTTATTAACAATAACATGATAAAATAACATTTCTTTTCTAATTTTATTATTTTCACTAGTAAATGCATTCTTTTTAGTAGACAAATTCATTAATGCCTTTTTATTTGCACAAATTAACATCACATATGTTCTTATACAATTTAGAATGGTTTGTTGTATTTTTCAGATAAGGATCCCACTATATACTACATCTTTCAAAAACTCTAAAAGAGATGCAAAAATTTCATAAATTCCTTTAATGAGTGTTACGATCCATTTATCATGTTATCACAACCTTGAGTGTGCTCAACAAGTTGTATCACTATAACTGGTGAATAACACAATATTGATTATATCACTATATATTTTCTAACTTCTTTTTAACTTATATTATAAATATCTTTGTTACCTTGAGTATTCTCAACAAACCATAAAGTGTATTAATCACTCATACCCACCATTTTGCAATTGTGTGAAATTAAATTTTATAATCCTTGAGTGTGATCATCAAGGTTATAAAGTATCATCATGACTCTATAAACACTAGTAACTATTATTAAGATATTATTCTTGGTTTGAGTGTGTTCAATAACCCTGCGTAAGTCAAAATAATCCCTTGTAATGTCAATTAAGGTTGTGAAAATCGCTAGGCTGATTCTAGATGGTAAGTAGGGATTATGAATTAATCGTTCGGATGGAGATTAATCGAAGGTTAGTCGAAGCTAGGGGTTAATGATCACTCGCATATTTTGGATCAATTTTTTGTGTTTAGTTTAGTATTAACTACTCTAAATTGGAAATATGAGGTTTTATATGGGCTTAGGACCAGCCAAAGAGGAAAGATCGCCTAAAACTAGCACATAAATGGATCTACCACATAGAACAGGCTACCAGTACATAAGTTAAGCCTCTAATAATGCCTAACCAGTGCCTAAATATTAGTTTACATTTTTAGAAGAGGAAGTAAGCCTAGCTTAGGGTGGCATAGTCAGATTGCTAGTCGGTAAGCCTCGTCTACCACCCAAGGGGCATATGCAGAGTCTTATAACGATTTTCACAATAAAGACATCAATGTTCGAAAGCTATAACATTTAGGATTCATAATTCTAAACATTTTATATTGACTGATATCGATGATTTAGCAGGTATGAGTATACATAATACTTTATGACATCATATGTCATTACATCGTATGCATAATCCCTTACATTTATTTGGGTTTTTGTTTGTTTTAACTATTAAAATCGTTATTAACTTTTATTTATAGTCACATTTACATTGTATAAGCCTCACTTAATTAATTATAACTCTCATGATTTTGACACTAAATATAATTAATTAACATTTTAGTTAATTTACAACTTATTGTTACACATATGAATTATAACTTTTATTTTTTTACATAATTTGAAAGTCTTCCATGTTGTTATAACCTTCATAATTAATTTTAGTTTAAAACAATTTTAAATTATTTTATCTGCAACCTTTATAAATATATAATTATTCATTTATGTTACTTGAATTAGCCTAAGGCTAAATATTTTAGGCTTTACACTTATGGTATAGTTCTAAACTTAAACCATCAAAACGGATCAGGTAAGTATCGTAGGAGTTAAAATGTTTTCCATCGAAAACGTTCCTCAATTATGTAACCTTCCATTTACTTGCCTTAGACACCCATATAATGAGAATGTTACTAGAATTTCCTATGCATTGGCTAATTACTTCACAATAATACAATGCAGCCTTTGATACCATTATTGGAGCAGATGTGCTGCACAGTAGGCGATTTGTTCCAAATTTCAATAAAATTCCCTTAGTAAATTACTGTACTAGATCTTAACTTGTGTTATTATGAATAATTTTACTACATCAAATCATATTTAATACTAATTGTTATAATTGCCGATCCATGTATATTATTTTTATTAAATAACTATTTAGCACAAATTTTCAATTGAATCAATAAATATGCTTTATATATTATTTCAGTAAATTTAAGACATCCACCAAATAAACAAAAACCTATAGAAAGTAATATAACATGTTCACTGATTTTTGCCATTTTAAGTTACAACATTTATAAACTAATATGGTTAGGTTAAATTCGAAAATCAACTGATAGATACTATTATGTGACTCCCAAGTGTGAACTCATTGTTTAGTAATATATAAACATTGCCGAACCAAATAGTAATGGACATGAATTCAATTTCTTACAAATCATCTAGGTGAAAAATTAATTTCTAATACGTTTCAACTGCACTTAAGCAATAATTTGCATTATGTATATTGTGTCTCTTCATTGCCACTATGCCACAAAAACATTTAGAGCTTGGTCTATAGTCAATACACTAATTATATATGCAGTTATTGAAAAATCCAAACTTATAGGTCATTTGATTTAAATCAATAACATTTATTGATCAACCTTGTTGCTCTAACATTAGACTTGGACCCGTAATTGATTATCAATTACGGTGGCACTAACCATCTGTGTTGAAGGAGGCGAATTCTCTATTAAATTGTGTCTCAATTCATATGTTGTCGGCTAATACCCAATTATGACCGAAATATGATTCTAATTATCAAGCAATTAGTCATAATTAGTATAAAGTACTATTCATATAAGATTCAAAAAATTTCCAAGTCCGACTACTAAACATTATCACATGAGATCTTCTATTTGATTTAGACATAATTAATCTATGTAAGAATCTTGTTGAGTTACTCTGTAATTGCTCCAAACAACTACAAGTGCACAACACAATGCCCCAAATGGTCCTGTGCAAATCGCCGACCATTATATCGAGAGCATTGCATGCATAGTCCAAACGGATGTATCAGTATTTCATTCTTGCTACATCTTACCTAGGGATATTTAAGGACAAGTATTTATTCATACGACACAATACTAATGGTTACAAACACATTCAAAACTACGATCGACTAAACGCTTCATCCTAGAGATTTCTACATGTATGTATTTGATGTATTCAAATATTACTTATATCACGTATAACAACACATACTGTTGAAAACAAAACCAAAAGCATAAAAATATTTATTTACAAGAGTTAATATTGTATAATAAATTACATAATTTCCCACAAGGAACCCCCTGAAATCTATAAATATGGTGTGGTCGGTGACAATACCATGGTTAGATTTTCATCAGTTAAAGAAGAAATCAGGTAGAATTTGGTTTTAAAGAGCATGCAACATTGTTTTTAAGGGAAGGAAATGAAGTGAATGGAGAGTGTATAATGGTGTCAACCTAGTAGAGCTTGAAGTGATAAGTGCGGTTGTGGTGGTCGCTTGGTCTTTGGAGGTCGAAGGTGAAGCTATCAACGGTGAACGTTCACCTAAAGGGGGAATTGGGTTTGACCTAACATGGTAAATGAGTGTGAAATTTTCATTTCTTGAGCTAATTTGATAGGTCTGGTCGCTAATATGGAGCACCTATAACTCCACATTCGAGTTATATCCATACATTTGAACAACCCAACTTTCGCTCAAATACCACTCCATTCCCTTATTTAGACTGACCACTTCCAAGTGTGAACGCCGCCTTACTAAGGTGCAAACTTAAAACCTATACCACAAGAATAATGTTTATTCTAGGACAGTCTTGGAATCCGCAATAGAGTTAAGATTGGCGAGGACCAAGTAGGTCTGCTCATGGTAAGGCCCAAAGTTTAACCTTTGAAGTGGAAGAGAAGTATAGTCGATACAAATGCCGATTCAAGAAGGTAGTTGATCGAGTACCAGATCGGAGGCATAAAAAGGGAGCTAACGTGTGTTGTCTTAGTTAGTATAGTATGTATATACAGTTACTGTTGATATATGTATTCAATGTTAAGGTTTTAGACATAGTAGAGAAATGTATTGGTTTGCAGAACTTTTAGTAGGTATTGCACATGTAACGACCCGATATTTTCAACCATTCGCATCCGCACATGTCGGACTTGAATTGCTCAAAATACCGCGTTGTAAATAAAAATTTGGAAAACTCATCATATTTAGTAAATAAATAATCACAAGTCATAGACACAAAGTAATATAATGCAGCGGAAACAAAGAAATAGTAGTTCATGAAGCTACTATATAAATACATCAAAGTTAAGTAAGATACAATAGGAATACCAAGATACAACAGGAGTAATAGTATGATAATCAGGTACAACTCAGAATACAATTGGAATCAACTGGATAACAAAATGAATAGATATCTGGATCTTAAAAGCAAAACTCCATTTCCAAAGGTGAGTCTCAAATGCTATATCACTCAGTCTGACCCGAGCATAAAGCAAAACACATAACACTCGAGTCAGGACATACATACTTATATAATGTAAACCAACTCAAGTGAACTGTAATAAAGGTATAAGTAACTCAAAGAATGCTTGGGATCGCCCATTCTTTAAGGATCCGTTAAACTATCTACTCTGTAGTAATATTCGCTATTATAATAATGTCTAATCATAAAATAAACATACTTTTAAATAGCATTAAGAAGTGACCCAATATTCCCCTTAACACGTAATAGCCCCAGTAGTCTATCCAGTATTAGCATACTCCCCAAATGGGGGCTACCCTCGATACTCCACAGGCTATGTGAGAAATCACAACTCGTAGTAAAGCTCGATATGGTAGGTGACACGGCACACAAGGCAATGCCAGGGTAGGTATACCAATTACGCACACGGGTTGGTGGAAACGCATAGCAGCCACTACTGCTCCACCTCGAACAACACTCCCAAATCAAGGGGTGCACCCAAACAAGTCACAAAGTAATAGAATGGTATCGAGAGTGCGTCCGATCAGAGGTGCTACCTCATTGGCCCGAGATTGCTCCTGTTTTAGCCACCTTATGCCAACTCACGGGAGTTGGGTCCACACATATACCTTAGGATCGTCGCCACCATCCTACTTCATTTTGGAAACTCCACCGCGTACACAGTTGTTAAAGTGGTTTTCGATATCGACAGAGACTATGTCCATATCCGATCCCGGTCTCTTTAACAACCAATCGTTATTATAACCCTTGGTTATAAATTTAAAAACAATTTATATTTCAAATCAAAATACATCCTTTAAACCATTTCAAAATCATATCATTTATTTAAAAATAATACATACTTTCAAACCCAAAACATATCCATTTCAAAACCAATTCAACAATATATCATTTCCATTTCAAAAATCAAAGCAATAATATATCATTTCCATTTCAAAAATCAAAGCAATAATATATCATTTAAATTCCAAACTAAATCAATATATTTCTTTCAATTTATTTAACTTGAAATATTCTTTAAATAATATTGAACCAAACCACCTTATAAAGTCATATCCTTGAATCTTCAATTTCAACAAGTTTCAAATTAATATATATTTAAAGCCAATTCTTAGTTAAATACAATTCCAATTAATTTCATTTCCAAACCATAGTACTTTCAAGGTCATAACAATTCTGAAACCAAACTTTTTGAAACCAAAATACTTGGAAATCATAACACTTGAAATATTTTCATTATGACCTCATAATACTTAGAAAAATCATAATACTTCTAAATTAATATTCATTACCAAAGTTATAACATTTTATGTTCATTCATTCAATTATACCAATTTCAAACATTATATTAACTCATAAATTTCAAAGTGGTTTATATTCAATTCAAAATAATTCATTTACACCATTTAAATATGAAGTCATTATACTTACAAATCAAATATTCAATTCCCAAAAATTTAGCCTTTTCTGAGCTCATTTATTCACTTAAATACTTCAAACAATTTAAATTTCAGCTTTCGCAGCACTTAGAAAATGCTACGGTAAGTTTTATTTGAAAAAAATTCAATTCAGCAAAGACAACATTTTAAAACTGCTGTAATAGTTCAGTTTTAGAGGAAAAATAGTTCAATTCAAAAAAGACAGCATTTACAAAACTGCCGTAATAGTTCAGGGTTCAATTTAAAGATTCTAGTTCACTTCAGCAAAGACAGCACTTGCAAAATGCTGTGATAGCCCTTAGTTAAATTTGCCTTTTGTTTACTTCTGTAACTACAGCACTTACAAAGTGCTGCAGATTCTATTTAGTTCAGATTTTAGTTCATTTTCAGAAACGATTGCATTTCTGAAGTGTTACTAAAAGAATTTCCAGGTTTAAATTAGAATTCCACCCACAAATAAACTTCAATTTAAATCAATTTAACTTATAAAAATCACATTTTTCCACATCAAAAATATTCATTTAAATACCCTTTAACTTATGATTTTTATAAATAATTTTTTTTACAATAAAATCAAATTTTACAAATTTTAATTCAAGTGTACCATTTTCTTATTCTTTCCATTTTTAACAATTTCTCTTTACACTTAAATTTAAATTTCATTTCATAAATAAAACTTAATTTCCATTTTTTATTTAATTAACTTAAACTCTAATAAAAAAAATCAAATCACAAATTTCCAAATTAAGTTATGTTGAAAATCACAATTTTTCCATTCATTTATTTAACATATTTAACATATAGAAAAATCATTTTTCACTTTATTAAATCATTTTAAAAACAAATTTAAACCAAAATATCAAAATTTACATTTTCAAAATACTTAAAACTTCCAGAAAAATATATAAAATAACCACGGGTCTGTATAATATTTTCTAACCTAGGTCAAGTGATACGGATAATATATCATTTCAATCCGTAATTTACAAAGAAAAATCCGGGTTCTATCATTTCAAACCCGCAATCCCAAGTTAAAAAAAAAAGTCGCTCAGGCTTATCATTTCAGCCCATAACGATCTTTCCCTATTCTAAAGTCCGTTCGGGTATGTATCATTTCAACCCATAGTGATTCTATTCTACAAGGAACTTGTAGTGTGATAAATAGAATAGAATAAACAGTAAAATAAAATAAAATATAATAGATGATGTGACAAGTTAATAACAGGGTTTAACATCATATAATTAACATCACAGGCAGGTATAACATAATATAATTATTTCTACACTTTCACTTGCCATCAATTCACTGTTATATAAGTATGGATGTCAGGTGTGATTACTAACCTTTTCAAGCCGGAGTTTGCGAATTAAGATGTACGGAAAAAATTCCGGAAAGCACGATACGACTCTAGATTCAAGTGGAGAGAGTGCCAAGATATAAATCTTGTATTCAACAACAAAACAAATCCAAAATAAAATTTAGATTAATACAAAGATTAATTGAAACAAGATTGGAAACTAGGCTAGACAAATACATCACCTAGCTTTTAAATCAATTTTTCTTGACCATAACTCAACTTTTGCTCGACCATACATGCTATAGGTTCGGCCATGACATGTTTTCAAGTGGAATAGGCTTGGTTTGGGTCAATAAGGCACGGCTACAAAGGAATAGGAAGGGTTTGGAAGTTAAAATGGGAAGAAGGTCAAAAGACAAGGCCCTAAAGTGAAGTTTTGGTCAACATAGGCTCAGCCTATGGTCTATATGGGCTCGGCCTTGGCTGCTACAGGTCAGGTCAGAGGGTAGGGATGATGGCTAGGGGTCATGGCAGCAAGTGGTGGTGGTTCTAGGGTGATGACCGAAGCTACAAATGAAGGGGGTGTGGAATATAGGCTTGGCCATGCAATGTTTCAAGGTGTTTGCAATATTTTTGTGGTGCTATCTTCATGTGGAGGCCACGGCCACTTCAGGTCAGAGGAGATGGATTATAGGTCATGGAAGATGAGGGGAGGAAAGTGGTGAAGTAGATGGTGGAGGGTGTGGAGGTGTATGGCCGAACCAAGCAAGAAGAGATTTAGGAAAAACAAATGGAAAAAGAAGAAGAAAAGTAGAAAAAAAGGAGAGAAGCCATTACCTATTTTCGGATCTGAAATGATGGCTGCAAATTTGTGAATGAGAAAGTGTTTTCACGTTAAAGAAAGGAATAAAAGTCACGGAAACAAATAAGGAATGAACGGCTAAAAATTGTGGAGAAGTTATGGTAGGAAATCAAAGGGGTGGAAAGATATAAAAGCAAGAAATCAAACGTAATGTATGCCTATAATTAAAACATGTAATGTATCTTAATTGATAAGTTTCCTATATAATAAAGAAAGATGTATATAAGAAGCCTTCTAAACCAAATAAATACCAGAACCGTTTAAATAGATACATTTGAAAGATATGCCTTTTAAAGCAATAACATATATATATTGAAACTAGACTTAAAATTTCAAACAAAATGCAATTAACTTTGGAAAATTATAACAACCCTTCTAAACAAATAAAAAGTCAAGTAAATAAAATAAATGATGAACAAAATAAAGTGGAAATGAAAATAAAATAAGGTTTTAAGAAAATAGAAAAATAAATAAAGAATTACTTTAATTAATTGAAACTAGAAATTAAAAATTGTAAACAAAATACAACTGACATTAGAAAATTTCAATTACACTTTTTAAAATGTTTTAAAACTAAAATATATATACATAACATCATGATACACATGTAAACATAAATTAGAACATGACATGACAACAAAATATTATTTATATAAAATTAAAATAACAATTTTGTTAAATACAACAAATTACATCCAATAGTGTAAAAGGCATAACTTTCACAATATTAATCAAATTTCAATGAAACGAAAAGCAGTATTCTTGAAATTATATTTACTTTCATAATAAAAGATAAAATTCAAAAATTCAAACTTTCAAAAATTTTAAATTAATAGTCAAAGTTTGAACATATTGACCAAAATTCATAGTTCTGGAAAATACTCTATTTATTCATGTTTGGGATTATAATTCACACACAAATCATAATTAATATTTAAAATAACAAAATTTTCCATTTAATAAATAAAATAAAGTTTTTAAATCAGGAAATTCAATTTAAAATAATTACAAAATACAGGGTTGTTACATTCTCCCCCACTCAAAACTTTTCGTCTCCGAAAAGGAATGAGGTACGGGAAAACACAGAAAAAGATAGAATGAAGTATGATTAAGACAAGATGACAAGGAGATTGAAATTATACCTGATAACTGTTGTTATAGGTAAGTTTAATAAGGTGGAGATGATCTTCCGAAGATCCTCTAGAATCAAGAACACAAGCACGAAAAAATCATCGAGAATCTGATTCACCCTTTCCGTTTGACCGTCGGTCTGTGGATGGTAAGCAGTGCTCACATTCAAAATAGGGAGAAGTAAGAACCACAGAGAGATAGAAAAGTTAAATGATGAAGGAAAAAGAGAAAGAAAGAAAGACTAGAACAAACTTATAAAACACAACACAAAAAACACGATCCATCTAATTAACAAAGAAAGCAGGAGCATTAGTCAAACCAAAAGGCATGACTAACTATTCATAGAAAAACCATTCTCAGTACGGAAAGCAGTCTCGGGAATACTTTCCTCAGCAACCCTGAGTTGGTGAAAATTAGAGGCAAGATCAAGCTGAAAGAGAACAGTAGCTCCAAGGCTAACCAATTCGAATTTGATTTCCTACTTAGAAGGTAGGAGAATGGAAACAACCAGAAAGAAAATAGATTGGAAAACAAAATAAGATAATAAATTTAAAACCATGAAAAGTTCAACTTCCATTCATAATTAATTTCATTCATTTGATTTCACTTAAGTTAAATAAATCTTAATTATTTTTAAATCTCATTATCTCATCATCAAATCAACAATTTATAAAGTCCTGAATTTGAACATTCATTTATTATATTCATCTTTATTCATTAAATTTCATTCTTCTTTATTCCACTTAATATATCAAATCCTATATATATTAAGTTTATTTCACTTATTATAACTATTTCAATTTATTTATAATTTCCTTAATACCATTTTAAATTGTAAATTATTCAATTAACCTTTTTTCTATTCACCTCTATTAATCCTTTATAACTAAAATTTAAGTGTATAACATTTATTATAACCACTCAAGTTTTATTTATAAAAATTCTCTTATATTGTATATTATCCAATTACATATTCAACTTCTGAATAATTTGGGTAAGTTATATTGGAATGTAATTGAGTATTATACAAATAAATTCTCCAATTCCAATTCATTCAAGTTTACATATTTATTCAAACCTTAATTTCCTTTTGTAATTGAAATTATCTTTAAGATAAAATTTAAGAATTAAATTTCCGATTAACTTCAAACTATTTAGAAATGAATAAATATATATATACATAATATATATATATATATATATCAAATCAAATTTAAATCATATTCAATATATTATAAGTCAAGTCATATTTAGAAATTCAATCAATTTAAATTTCAAAGCAAAACTATAGCAAAACTACAGAATGGTCTCTTCACTTCGAAACTCGAAAATTAATGTCGATGATGCTGCAGTCATCATCGAAATTATTTTCCGGCGACAAAGAAAAGAGCACTGATTTACAAATTAAAAATCCTTTGAAACAATTTCTACTAGATATACTTTTAACTAACATATCCTTTTAAAAATTTCAAAACAAAGTTCGAAATCATCGGAAATTTAATTCTCACATTCTTGATTTAAATCCATTTAAATTTCCAAATTAATTTATAACCATGTTTAATTATTTAGATATGAAACTAAAGCCAATGATTATAAAATACATGCAAAGTTAAATATTATTTCTTAACACCCAATTCCATTAATTATCAAAAATTCAGAAAATTAACCTTATACATATTATAATTATACAAAATTTATCCATCTACTAAATTTAAAAACCATATTGTGTCAGTTTGCTTTGTTCAAGTGTTTTGGAGATCCTATCGACAGCGTTGATCAGACGAATCGATCGGAAACCTAAATCAACATCAACAACTCAAACAACACAATATATAAAACATCTTTAAAATATTAAAAAAATTCAAATACAAGATTAATTTTCAAAATATAAGGATAGGGATTCAGATTTGATGGACTCAAATCAAAGAGAACTTTGATTTGAATATAAGTTGGAGACAAAAGATAAGATGATTAAACAACATAATAGGGAGATGGATAAGCCTATATAAATCACGGGCAACCTTGACCAGGTCAACCGTGACTTAATGAATAAGATCGATATGGATTTTCTAGAGTAAATCTACATTCGATCTCAAGAGATAGAATTCAGGCATAGCAAGAGATAGTAGCATTGTAGACCAAGGATACAGAAGTCTTCGATGAATCAATGCTTTTTGTAAAGAAGTTTCACCCCTTTACAAGTCATTAGAATATTGGCGGGTCCGCCAATTCATTAGAAATATTATTCGAAGTGGAGTTATGGGACACTCCAGAATCAGGAAGACACGAATAGGGGAGGACAGAAATGGACTTGGAACCGAAGGGAACGTTCCAAAATTCAAAGGAAACCGAATCGAAGAAGAAGGAATTCAAGTTCGAACGAAAGTGATTCTGTAATTAAATTTACCCTATATGCTGAGTTTGCCTAAAACCTGGCTCTGATACCAACTGTAACGACCCGATATTTTCAACCATTCGCATCCGCGCATGTCGGACTTGAATTGCTCAAAATACCGCATTGTAAATAAAAATTTGGCAAACTCTTCATATTTAGTAAATAAATAATCACAAGTCACAAACACAGAGTAATATAATGCAGCGGAAACAAAGAAATAGTAGTTGATGAAGCTACTATATAAATACATCAAAGTTAAGTAAGATACAATAGGAATACCAAGATACAACAGGAGTAACAGTATGATAATCAGGTACAACTCAGAATACAACTGGAATCAACTGGATAACAAAATGAATAGATATCTGGATCTTCAAAGCAAAACTCCAGCTCCAAAGGTGAGTCTCAAATGCTGTATCACTCAATCTGACCAGAGCGTAAAGAAAAACATAAAACACTCGAGTCAGGACATACATACTTATATAATGTAAACCAACTCAAGTGAACTATGATAAAGGTACAAGTAACTCAAAGAATGCTTGGGATCACCCATTCTTTAAGGATCCGTTAAACTATCTACTATGTAGTAATATTCGCTAATATAATAATGTCTAATCATAAAATAAACATACTTTTAAATAGCATTAAGGAGTGACCCAATATTCCCCTTAACATGTAATAGTCCTAGTAGTCTATCCAGTATTAGCATACTCCCAAAATGGGGGCTACCCTCGATACTCCACAGGCTACGGGAGAAATCACAACTCGTAGTAAAGCTCGATATGGTAGGTGACACGGCACACAAGGCAATGCCAGGGTAGATATACCAATTACACACACGGGCTGGTGGAAACGCATAGCAGCCACTACTGCTCCACCTCGAACAACACTCCCAAATCAAGGGGTGCACCCAAACAAATCACAAAGTAATAGAATGGTATCGAAGAAGTGCGTCAGAGGTGCTACCTCATTGGCCCGAGATCGCTCCTGTTTTAGCCACCTTATGCCAACTCACGGGAGTTGGGTCCACGCATATACCTTAGGATCGTCGCTACCATCCTACTTCATTCTGGAAACTCCACCGTGTACACAGTTGTTAAAGTGGTTTTTGGTATCGACAGAGAGAATGTCCATATCTGATCCCGATCTCTTTAACAACCAATCGTTATTATAACCCGTGGTTATAAATTTAAAAATAGTTTATATTTCAAATCAAAATACATTCTTTAAACCATTTCAAAATCATATAATTTATTTCAAAATAATACATACTTTCAAACCCAAAACATATCCATTTCAAAACCAATTCAACAATATATCATTTCCATTTCAAAAATAAAAGCAATAATATATCATTTCCATTTCAAAAATCAAAGCAATAATATATCATTTAAATTCCAAACTAAATCAATATATTTCTTTCAATTTATTTAACTTGAAATATTCTTTAAATCATATTAAACCAAACCACCTTACAAAGTCATATCCTTGAATCTTCAATTTCAACAGTTTCAAATTAATATATTTAAAGACAATTCTTAATTAAATACAATTCCAATTAATTTCATTTCCAAACCATAGTACTTTCAAGGTTATAACAATTCTGAAACCAAACTTTTTGAAACCAAAATACTTGGAAATCATAACACTTGAAATATTTTCATTATGACCTCATAATACTTAGAAAAATCATAATACTTCTAAATTAATATTCATTACCAAAGTTATAACATTTTAAGTTCATTCATTCAATTATACCAATTTCAAACATTGTATTAACTCATAAATTTCAAAGTGGTTTATTTTCAAATCAAAATAATTAATTTACACCATTTAAATATGAAGTCATTATACTTACAAATCAAATATTCAATTCCAAAAAATTTAGCCTTTTCTGAGCTCATTTATTCACTTGAATACTTCAAACAATTTAAAGCTTTCGCAGCACTTAGAAAATGCTATGGTAAGTTATATTTGAAAACAATTCAATTCAGCAAAGACACCATTTTAAAACTGCTGTAATAGTTCAGTTTTAGAGGAAAAATAGTTCAATTCAGAAAAGACAGCATTTACAAAACTGCTGTAATAGTTCAGGGTTCAATTTAAAGATTCTAGTTCACTTCAGCAAAGACAACACTTGCAAAGTGTTGTGATAGCCCTAAGTTAAATTCCCCTTTTGTTTACTTCTACAACTACAGCACTTACAAAGTGCTGCAGATTCTATTTAGTTCAGATTTTAGTTCATTTTCAAAAACGATAGCATTTCTAAAGTGTTACTAAAAGAATTTCCAGGTTTAAATTAGAATTCCACCTACAAATAAACTTCAATTTAAATCAATTTAACTTATAAAAATCACATTTTCCACATAAAAAATATTCATTTAAATACCCTTTAACTTATGATTTTTATAAATAAATTTTTTTACAACAAAACCAAATTTTACAAATTTTAATTCAAGTGTACCGTCAGACTTGAATTGCTCAAAATACCGCGTTGTAAATAAAAAATTGGCAAACTCATCATACTTAGTAAATAAATAATCACAGGTCACAAACACAGAGTAATATAATGCAGCGGAAACAAAGAAATAGTAGTTCATGAAGCTACTATATAAATACATCAAAGTTAAGTAAGATACAATAGGAATACCAAGATACAATAGGCGTAACAGTATGATAATCAGGTACAACTCAGAATACAACTGGAATCAACTGGTTAACAAAATGAATAGATATCTAGATCTTCAAAGCAAAACTCCAGCTCCAAAGGTGAGTCTCAAATGTTGTATCACTTAGTCTGACCCGAGCGTAAAGCAAAACACAAAACACTCGAGTCAGGACATACATACTTATATAATGTAAACCAACTCAAGTGAACTGTAATAAAGGTACAAGTAACTCAAAGAATGCTTGGGATCGCCCATTCTTTAAGGATCCGTTAAACTATCTACTATGTAGTAATATTCGCTATTATAATAATGTCTAATCATAAATTAAACATATTTTAAAATAGCATTAAGGAGTGACCCAATATTCCCCTTAACACGTAATAGTCCCAGTAGTCTATCCTCGAAAATGGGGGCTACCCTCGATACTCCACAGGCTACGGGAGAAATCACAACTCGTAGTAAAGCTCGATATGGTAGGTGACATGGCACACAAGGCAATGCCAGGGTAGATATACCAATTACGCACACGGGCTGGTGGAAACGCATAGCAGCCACTACCGCTCCACCTGGAACAACACTCCCAAATCAAGGGGTGCACCCAAACAAATCACAAAATAATAGAATGGTATCGAAGTAGTGCGTCCGATCAGAAGTGCTACCTCATTGGCCCGAGATCGCTCCTGTTTTAGCAACCTTATGCCAACTCACGGGAGTTGGGTCCACGCATATACCTTCGGATCGTCGCCACCATCTTACTTCATTCTGGAAACTCCACCGTGTACACAGTTGTTAAAGTGGTTTTCGGTATCGATAGAGAGTATGTCCATATCCGATCCCGGTCTCTTTAACAACCAATCATTATTATAACCCATGGTTATAAATTTAAAAACAGTTTATATTTCAAATCAAAATACATCCTTTAAACCATTTCAAAATCATATCATTTATTTCAAAATAATACATACTTTCAAACCCAAAACATATCCATTTCAAAACCAATTCAACAATATATCATTTCCATTTCAAAAATCAAAGCAATAATATATCATTTCCATTTCAAAAATCAAAGCAATAATATATCATTTAAATTCCAAACTAAATCAATATATTTCTTTCAATTTATTTAACTTGAAATATTCTTTAAATCATATTAAACCAAACCACCTTATAAAGTCATATCCTTGATTCTTCAATTTCAACAAGTTTCAAATTAATATATATTTAAAGACAATTCTTAATTAAATACAATTCCAATTAATTTCATTTCCAAACCATAATACTTTCAAGGTCATAACAATTCTGAAACCAAACTTTTTGAAACCAAAATACTTGGAAATCATAACACTTGAAATATTTTCATTATGACCTCATAATACTTAGAAAAATCATAATACTTCTAAATTAATATTCATTACCAAAGTTATAACATTTTAAGTTTATTCATTCAATTATACCAATTTCAAACATTGTATTAACTCATTAATTTCAAAGTGGTTTATATTCAAATCAAAATAATTCATTTACACCATTTAAATATGAAGTCATTATACTTACAAATCAAATATTCAATTCCAAAAAATTTAGCCTTTTCTGAGCTCATTTATTCACTTAAATAATTCAAACAATTTAAATTTCAGCTTTCGCAACACTTAGAAAATGCTACGGTAAGTTATATTTGAAAACAATTCAATTCAGCAAAGACACCATTTTAAAACTGCTGTAATAGTTCAGTTTTAGAGGAAAAATAGTTCAATTCAGAAAAGACAACATTTACAAAAGTGCTGTAATAGTTCAGGGTTCAATTTAAAGATTCTAGTTCACTACAGCAAAGACAGCAGTTGCAAAGTGCTGTGATAGCCCTTAGTTAAATTTCCTTTTTGTTTACTTCTACAACTACAGCACTTACAAAGTGCTGCAGATTCTATTTAGTTCAGATTTTAGTTCATTTTTAGAAACGATAGCATTTCTGAAGTGTTACTAAAAGAATTTCCAGGTTTAAATTAGAATTCCAACCACAAATAAACTTCAATTTAAATCAATTTAACTTATAAAAATCACATTTTTCCACATCAAAAATATTCATTTAATTACCCTTTAACTTATGATTTTTATAAATAATTTTGTTTATAATAAATTCAAATTTTACAAATTTTAATTCAAGTGTACCATTTTCTTATTCTTTCCATTTTTAACAATTTCTCTTTACACTTAAATTTAAATTTCATTTCATAAATAAAACTTAATTTCCATTTTTTATTTAATTAACTTAAACTCTCATAAAAAAAATCAAATCACAAATTTCCAAATTAAGTTATGTTGAAAATCACAATTTTTCCATTCATTTATTTAACATATTTAACATATAGAAAAATCATTTTTCACTTTATTAAATCATTTTAAAAACAAAATTTAAATCAAAATATCAAAATTTACATTTTCAAAATACTTAAAACTTCCAGAAAAATATATAAAATAACCACGGGTCTGTATAATATTTTCTAACCTAGGTCAAGTGATACGGATAATATATCATTTCAATCCGTAATTTACAAAGAAAAATCCGGGTTCTATCATTTCAAACCCGCAATCCCAAGTTAAAAAAAAAAGTCGCTCAGGCTTATCATTTCAGCCCATAACGATCTTTCCCTATTCTAAAGTCCGTTCGGGTATGTATCATTTCAACCCATAGTGATTCTATTCTACAGGGAACTTGCAGTGTGATAAACAGAATAGAATAAATAGTAAAATAAAATAAAATATAATAGATGATGTGACAAGTTAATAACAGGATTTAACATCATATAATTAACATCACAGGCAGTTATAACATAATATAATTATTTCTACACTTTCACTTGCTATCAATTCACTATTATATAAGTATGGATGTCAGGTGTGATTTCTCACCTTTTCAAGCTGGAGTTTGCGAATCAAGATATACAGAAAAAATTCTGGAAAGAATGATACGACTCTAGATTCAAGTGGAGAGAGTGCCAAGATATAAATCTTGTATTCAACAATAAAACAAAGCCAAAACAAAATATAGATTAATACAAAGATTAATTGAAACAAGATTGGAAACTAGGCTAGACAAATACATCACCTAGCTTTTAAATCAATTTTGCTTGACCATAACTCAACTTTTGCTCGACCATACATGCTATGGGTTCGGCCATGACATGTTTTCAACTGGAATAGGCTTGGTTTGGGTCAATAAGGCA
This sequence comes from Allium fistulosum, assembly GCA_030737815.1. NCBI lineage: Eukaryota > Viridiplantae > Streptophyta > Magnoliopsida > Asparagales > Amaryllidaceae > Allium > Allium fistulosum. Next base: position 1,075,809,812 of record CM060901.1, on the reverse strand, counting down.
CGGCTACAAAGGAATAGGAAGGGTTTGGAAGTTAAAATGGGAAGAAGGTCAAAAGACAAGGCCCTAAAGTGAAGTTTTGGTCAACATAGGCTCGGTCTATGGTCTATATGGGCTCGGCCTTGGCTGCTACAGGTCAGGTCAGAGGGGAGGGGTCATGGCAGCAAGTGGTGTTGGTTCTAGGGTGATGGCCGAAGCTACAAATGAAGGGGGTGTGGAATATAGGCTTGGCTATGCAATGTTTCAAGGTGTTTGCAATATTTTTGTGGTGCTATCTTCAAGTGGAGGCCACGGCCACTTCAGGTCAGAGGAGATGGATTATAGGTCATGGAAGACGAGGGGAAGGAAGTGGTGAAGGAGAGGGTGGAGGGTGTGGAGGTGTATGGCCGAACCGAGCAAGAAGAGATCTAGGCAAAACAAATGGAAAAAGAAGAAGAAAAGTAGAAAAAGAGGAGAGAAGCCATTACCTATTTTCAGATCTGAAATGATGGCTCCAAGTTTGTGAATGAGAAATTATTTTCACGTGAAAGAAAGGAATAAAAGTCACGGCAACAAATAAGGAATGAACGACTAAAAATTGTGGAGAAGTTATGGTAGGAAATCAAAGGGGTGGAAAGATATAAAGGCAAGAAATCAAACGTAATGTATGCCTATAATTAAAACAGTTAACATATCTTAATTGATACATTTCCTATATAATAAAGAAAGATGTATACAAGAAGCCTTCTAAACCAAATAAATACCAGAACCGTTTAAATAGATACATTTGAAAGATATGCCTTTTAAAGCAATAACATATATATATTGAAACTAGACTTAAAATTTCAAACAAAATGCAATTAACTTTGGAAAATTATAACAACCCTTCTAAACAAATAAAAAGTCAAGTAAATAAAATAAATGCTGAACAAAATAAAGTGGAAATGAAAATAAAATAAGGTTTTATGAAAATAGAAAAATAAATAAAGAATTACTTTAATTAATTGAAACCAGAAATTAAAAATTGTAAACAAAATACAATTGACATTAGAAATTTCAATTACACTTTTTAAAATGTTTTAAAACTAAAATATATATGCATAAAATCATGATACACATGTAAACATAAATTAGAACATGACATGACAACAAAATATTATTTATATAAAATTAAAATAACAATTTTGTTAAATACAACAAATTACATCCAATAGTGTAAAAGGCATAACTTTCACAATATTAATCAAATTTCAACGAAACGAAAAGAAGAATTCTTGAAATTTTATTTACTTTCATAATAAAAGGTAATATTCAAAAATTCAAACTTTTAAATTTTTAAATTAAATGTCAAAGTTTGAACATATTGACCAAAATCCACAGTTCTGGAAAATACTCTATTTATTCATGTTTGGGATTATATTTCACATAAAAATCATAATTAATATTTAAAATAACAAAATTTTCTATTTAATAAATATAATAAAGTTTTTAAATTAGGAAATTCAATTTAAAATAATTACAAAATACAGGGTTGTTACAGCACATGTATACAGTTTCAATATTTGCCTACATTATTGTGTATGGTAGTTTAAAACATATCAAGGGGATGTTTTAGTTTACTAGGGCAGTGTATGTGATGTCGGTTTTGGACTATCAGGAGTCGGTACCCTTGTTTAACCTTATATTGGAGTAGGGATGTGTGAAGACCCACCAATCCTGACACCATGAATCAACGCTTCTCAGCTATCCAATTCACAAGTATTAGACCGTGACATTCCTTCAAGTGATAGAACTAAACTATCCATCTTGCATTGCCATCTGCTAACTCATAGCGAAAAGGAAAAAACATAATAGTAAATAGTAGAGTACAACATGACATAATAATATATGAGGTACGTTGTAGTATTGTGGAATGTCAGTTCATCTCATATACACATATATGATGTTTGTTGATACAAAAATAAAACCTAAATTGTATAACATCTATTAGCATCTCCAAGCTCCACCGGCTTCTCCAAAACCTACTAGATGGTACCCCTCTACACCTAACTCTCAACCTACTCGTGAGAGTTCCTGTTATCTGTTAATGAAAATAACAAAGGCAAAATGAGAGGTAGACATAAAGCCTACTTTGAGGAGGGAACTAACCTAAGATATCGACTACATAAATGTGCATATACTAAATATATGAAATACTAGATAAGAGTTATATGGGTATATAGAACCATACCTCAACCTGTCTCACTTGCATCAAATAAGTTAGAACAACAATAATATGTCTGAGTGTAAAGGCATATTAAAGTGTGTGGTCTTTACCATCATGTCACTAGGTAAAGTCCAGTCATCATCTAATCAGGGTGTATGAAACCTACACCTATATGTATTCATTTTAAATGCCATGCGTAAAGAGTATTATTGCGATGACCAGATATTTCAGCACCCATTTGTCATCCCCATGGATCACCAAATGTACCGAGTATAGTGGACCCCTATACGCTAAAAAGTATGTGTGTTGAGCGTTTTCACTATTGATATGCGAACATATACAGTTTACCTCCAATATCACCCGTTTTCACAGTTAATATACAACAGATACTATTTAACTTCGATATCCTTCCAAGGTTACATATTTTCCTTCCGTTTATTACCTACTAGCGCATAGTCCGAGTCAACACATCATCCGATAGCCACTTCATGCCTCACTTCTGTGCCCTTAACACCACACTTAACAGTTGTGGGAGTTTTCTTGCTAAGTTCCTTAACACCACTATCTTGCTAGAGATGACAGCCACCCATCTCATAACCATCCACTCTCAAGGTTATACCCTTAACTCCGAGATATGCATTTATAAATAATAATATAATCATATGACTTATCACCCACTCCTTGTCACTTCGATTATTATTATATAATCAACACGAAGTAACATGGACGTCATCCCTAAATAGATAGTCTTACATCTCGAGTCCATTGATTTTTTTTCGACCCAATATTATACCACTCGTCCATCTATTGGATCAAGATTCATTATCTTAGGATGGATCTTTCGATTGTGGCTCAAAAATTATAAATCTGGATTCTTTATGAAATTTCTCATAACAAAGAACATGTTGTACTGAGAATAATGTTCAAAGTTTTTTTGAAATTAGACTAAATATAAGGTAGATATTCCACATCAAAGATCAACTCACGATGCCTTTATGCCTACTTTTGGCTTCTCTTGCAAAATTCTAAAGTTATACCCAAAGTTCTTCCTACCACCGATCGATTGTTGATACCTGTTAACCCCAAAAATAGATCAACACCTTGGTTTGAGTTTGAAAGCACCAGCCATGTTCTGAGTAGATTGAATCCCCAGAGTTAGAATCCACTGGAGAATCACAGTGAAATCCTTTGGAGATTGTTATGGGGGAGGCAAAGAGTGAAGAATGTTTCCATTAGCAACCGCGGGTACTTGCATTTTCATCCACGTTAAGTCATGTTGCACCCTATTTTGAGGCTGTTTTCGTTTCTTCTATGCAGACCAGAGACAAAGGAATTCTATTGTTCCATAGCAACCACGGGTTCAGGCATAGTCCTTGGAGCGAGATTCCACCGTAGGGTTAGGAGAGCATTAAGCTTTCGCATTAGAGCCTTTTGGCTACTTTCCATTTTTTGGTTGATCTCATCAACCATTTTATTTAACTCATCCCTGGTAACAACTTCATGCTGAATGGAGGAGGCTGGTGCCTAATTCCCTAAGTTAGCGCCATTTACTTCAGTTTGTTGAGGATTAACATCTTCGCTAGATACCACTGCCCCTATGGACCTTCCAAAGGCAGTTCTTCTTCTTCCAAGGGCCATTAGTTCCCAATAGTGGATTCTTCAAGCAAAGATTAAGGATCTAACTTCTAGACCTATAGGATCCAAAGTAGATAGCTAGATATGGATCCTGAGTTGGATTTCTCCATGAAAGCACCAAAATGTTAACCCAAAAAAAGCGATCAACACCCTGGTTTGAGTTTGAAAGCACCTGCCCTATTATGACAGAGCAATATCACAGATCATAGATATAAGAAAAGAACAATAAAAGAAAGAAGACAGAGAATTTTTATAGTGGTTCGGCTGTTAATGAAGCCTCCGTCCATTTTATATTTTTATTATAGACTAATTGCTGTTACAAGATGTGTTTGATTACAAGACTTTAATTATCTCTATGTAGATTGAATCCCAGAGTTGGAATCCACTAAGAATCATAGTAAAATCCTTTGAAGATTGTTGTGAGGGAGGCAGAGAGTGAAGAATGTTTCCACTAGAGCTTCAGCAACCAGTTCGGAGAAGATCCTCTTTATGTTGTAGGCGGGATGGTATTTATAGAGAACGGAGGACTTATGGGCCAGGCCACTTCGTCGATAGATCACAGGTAGGTGTAGAATGACCGGGGGCGTTTAGCTCGCAATCCGAGCCAAAACCGTGGGTCGCTAGTGACCCATGGTCTATAGATCGCTTGCGACTTATAGAGTTGGCTAGTATGGAAGCTAATTACTTAGCCATTGCACTGCTTGGTTGCCTCGCTGGAGACACGTGGAGAAGCATGGGTCGCTAGCAATCCATGGTGTATGGGTCGCTTGCGACCCATATACTTAGCCTATTTTTTTGTCATACTTCTTTCTTCCTTCCCTTCTTCCATTTAGCAGAGCGACCTTCCATTTTGCATGGGTCACTGGCGATCCATAGGGCATGGGTCGCTAGTGATCCAAGCACTTTTATGTTTTTTGGAGTTGGGATGTTTCCATAGTCTTGTATCGTCGTTGCTTGTGCAGTCTCTTTGCACGTTGTTCCATTTTGATGGTACTTTGCTAGCTGTCTGCACTCAACTGCTGATTGGGCTAGAAGAATGTTGGTCTCTTGGTTTAGTCGATCTCAGTTGTTGTCTCAGTAATATAGCTTGGCTCTTACTAACTCCTTGCTCTCGCTTCTCTGGTCAAGGTTAAGTTCTAAACCATCCTGATGTTGCAGGATTATTCTGTTTCCTATTAAATTCTGCTGGGTTAAAAATCCGGATAACATTTTCCCCCCAAAGTATGTCTTCGTTGTAAACAAAGCATGCTCTAGAAGTTATAGCTCTTAATATCTGTCCATCGATTTCCAAGTGATTGCGTTAGGGTTTTACGAATTTGTGGCAGGTCATGTTGTTGATCATCCATCTTTGGTCTTGACTTCTATTACTTGCTGTAATGGATCAAATTTCTTCACGTAGTTTCTAGGCGTGCTTTGAAATAATAAACAAATATCGGAGGAGGAAGTGGAGAAAAAACTTTCTCCCTTATTATGGGTCGCTAGCGATCCATATGCGATGGGTCGCTAGCGACCTGACCTGTTGATAAAGATGGGTCACTAGTGATCCATGATGGATCGCAGGCGACCCAATGCCTTAGGAAAATTTTCGCTCTTGTGTTTGCCTATATACGTGACTTGAGCCGACCCTTCCACTCATTCGAACCGACCTGATTATCTACTCGAGCCGATTTTCTTCATCCTCTTCACGCGATCCAAGTACTTGTGCGATTCAATTCTCGTTGCTACTAGTGATCCGATCCTCTTGCTCATCAAAACTCTAGCCAATCTACCTCCTGGTTCGAAACCATAGCTCACCTTTACACCATTACCGGTCCATCTCCTAGCCCACCAGTGATCCCTATTCGTCTCGTTGATTCTACACTTTTGATCACTCTTGTGTTCTTGAATTCAGTAAGAGGTGGGTTCGCTTAATTGGTTTGCTAGGTACTATGTTTGTGTAGTGATTCGAGGAGAGTTTCCATATGCAATGTTGGTCGCAAGAAGTTCGAGTTGATTGCGGTTTAATGGGTCAGATAGCCAATCAAGTCTTGAGTTTTCTCCCGAAACGACATTCGGGCTTTTGCCAAATGCTTGACGCATTTCGCTATCTTCGTTCGTTCGACCAGAATTGACTTGTGCCCAGTTTCGTAGATGTTACTGCATGACACATCACTAATTAATCCCGATTCTTCCAGTGAATTTGGGCTTATCCTGCTTGTTTGTTGCACGCTCGACGTTCCTATAGTGAGAAGAGTTTTCCATGTTGCTTTGGACAATGGATCCATTATCGATCATTGATCGATAATGGGTAAGTGTACAGGAAGTAGAAACAAATGCAGAAAATGAAGTGACACGGGAAGTTCTCTTCTTCTCCCACTACGAGCGAACTACCTACATGGGATAGGGTGTTTGCAATGTTTCGAGCACCGAGTTCATCCCATATAGATAGCACACTTCACTTGCCCCAGTTCAACTTTAAATCCGACGTGTCGATTACAAGTTAATGTTTCTTTAGGATTCAAGTGGAGCAGGGTAAGCTATTAGTTTAGAATAGATTTACCTGACCGTTTCAGACGCGAGTCTGTTATTTAGAATGAAGCAGCCATCCTTGCATCATAAATCAAGTGGGGGAAGCCCGATGCTCTCAGAAGCCGAGTCATCGTCGACTTTGCAAGCTCAGTATGGCCAGTTAGTCTCGGTTGAGCCAATCGTGGAACGAACACCTCCCAACTTTAGAGTTCTACTTAATCCGCCTGAGAGAGCTTCATCAGTGGTTTCTGCCAAGGTTCTTCACAACATCTGTATGCAACACGGAATTCTCGAAGAGGATGTGCGTCTGCCAGAGAAGGACGAATTCACTCATATGCCTCCCTCGGGGTACACTACTTGCCACCGATACATGTGTTTGAATGGGGTCGTGCCTCCCTTCAACGACTTTCTACGTGAGACTCTCTCAAACTTGAGTTTTGACCCATTTCAGCTTCATCCTAATGGCTATGCTATCTTGACTTACCTGCATATTCTTTTCATTCGGGTGTTAAACCGCGCTCCAAGTTTTGATGAGTTGCGGTACTTTCTGGCGTTCAAGAGGAGAGATGACTGTCCCTCCTTGATCATAATTGAAGCCCAAAGAAACCGGAAAATTGTCAAGCACTTGCAAAGCAAATTATCGCAATTCAAGACGCAATATTTCTTTGTCAGATGCCCCGAGGGTTTTAATCATCGGTGGACGACAGGAGGTAAGCTTCTTTTTTCATTCATTGAGCTTTGATGTGTTGCAATGGAATTTCTAACCAACCGCATGTATCTTGCAGTTATTCCAAGGCCAAACAGAGACGTGGCTCTTGATGAAGATTTTCAGACTCTAAAGGCAATTAATGCCGAGGAGAGATGCGTTAAGGTACTATTGACCGATGAGAACTTGTGTCGGTGTGGGTTATTGGCTTTGGGTAGATCCGCTGTTCAGGTTGAAATTCCCTCTCCTGCCTGATCCAGGGTTCTTACAAGATCTACTTCTTCCTCCCACAAATTCGGGGAAGGTGCCTCTCAAGGGAAAGAGAACCCATCCAGAGAATCAACAGAAGAGGCCCATGAGGGTAGAGATGCCACTACGGTTGGATTAAGCCTTCCAGTTAGAATCCCTCCAATTGCGGAGAAACTAGAAGAAGAGTTCAAGCACAGAGAAGGCAAGGCCGCGTTAGACTCAGAAAAAGAAGAAGGAGAGTTTGAGAGTAGTAGTGACGAGTCTACTGCAAGTGATGATCTCTTCGCAGAATCCAATGACGAGGACTCGGAGTCGTTGGACGAAACTCCAGGTATGAGCCCTGTTCTTTCGAGCTTGCCTCTCCATGATATAAGCGATAAAGGCAAAGCTCCAGAGTCTGGAAGACATCAAGACTCTCCAAGTAAAGATGTCGGAGCGGAGTTCGGGGATTTCAGCAACGTTTATGTTGACTTTCATGAGCTCATGCAAAAAGATTTTAAATTTGTTACGATGCCTCCCTGCTCGGGTGATATCGCGCTAGAAGTTAACCAGTTCTGCCCACAACAGCCGAAGTTAGTCCGATTCCACCTACAACAACTGAATTTAGTCCGATTCCACCTAAGACGGTCGTCCATCCTGGTTCATGATGACGTTTTAGGCCTACGTTAGAAGCGCACTACACATTACACTAGGGTTACACTCATTTCCATTCATTCTTTCATTCTCATAGTGTTTATCCTATGTTTCTGAAACCATTTATGTATGTTTTATGCCGGATATGACGAGGGGACGAGGTTTCTATGATGACTTTAAAGAGTTTACTAACCCATAGTGGTATTCCAAGCGCACCTCCAACCGTCATCAAATCCGAGAAACAGAGGAGAGTATAGGAGGATCGTATAAAGGCGGGTATGAGAAGAGGAGAGTATAGTCGAAATCCGCTGCCAGAAAGAAAGAGATAGAGGCCGATCGTATAAAGGCGGGTATGAGAAGAGGAGATCTCTTGAGGAGAGGGATGAGCCGTGGAAAAATTCAAAGTTTGAACAACGTCCTCATTCTTCAGAACTCGTTCCAAAACATTCCTCTATGGTCAAAGAAATTCCTTCTACTTCTGTCCTGATTCCACCTTCAACTCATATCTCATCATCTTCTATCATTACCGCTGCCCTTGGTGCTTCTCGCCCCCACCGAAGACCTGCCTATGTCCTTCCTTTGGCCCGCAAACTTGAGGCAACGTTTCCTAGTTGTTTCTTGAAGGGGGTTAATTTCGACCGTGATTTGCACCCCGTTCCCAGAGATTTGTACATGCCACACCTCCAAGCTATTCAGAGTGACCTAAAATAGGCCGAGGGATGGGAGAAACTATGCAAACAGCTGGCGATTATGAATAGAAATAATTATTAGGAGATCCTTTCCTTCGAATCAGAGAAGGACGACTTTGAGAGGGCGTTGGCTGATCGTGACGCCAAGATTAAGCAGCCAGAGGAAGAGAAAACAGCGGCGCTATAAGAGAGCAAGAGAAATGCTGACTTGCTGAAAGAGGTAAAAGAAGCCCATACCCGAATAGAAATCATCTACAGAGACAAAATGAAAAAGGCTCACGCAGAGTAGGAGAAGTTAAAGCAAGAAGTGACTGCCTACAACGCAACGATTGAGGCTCAACGGAAAACTATTGCTGATCATGACCTCATCATTGAAGGGCACAATAAAACTATTTCTAACCAGGCCGAGATCATTGTCAAGTTAAAAGGTCAGGTCGCACAGCTCAGTGCCGATAAGTCTACCGCTGAAGTTGAGAAAGCTACCTTGAGAGCGGATTATTTGGAGCTCCAAAACGCCTTTGAAAGAAAGATGGAGCAGCTTGATGCAACCATCCTGAATTTTTATGTTAACTCCTTGTTGCATCAAGGAAGTCTCAGTTATATGGGCCTGAAGTTCCCATTCACTTTTGCTATGGTATGGGAAGAAATCTTGTCCCGCTTTTCTGATAGCGGCAATGTCTACACCGAGCAGGAGTTGGAGGACGCTTATCTGAATGAAGATTCAAAGAAAGCATTGCTAGAGGGCTGGGAAATTCTTCGAGTTGAAAGAGAGCAGGAGGCCACCGATGCTGCCTTGACGACCGTTGCCGAAGCGCTCACCAAGCCTTTTATTTTTGGTGCGAGCGAACCGTCAAAGCAGCCTCACGACCTGTCAACAAGTACGGGACTTGAGCCTCTCCCTTAGGTAGTGAAGCAATCAAAAGAGGGCGAAGGTGGTGAGTTTGAGGTCGCTATTCTTGGCCGTTCCTTCGGTGCAGGTAATGTTCTTCCCTCCTCCAAATTTGGGAGTTTCCAACTTACGCCGCTAGATTAAGAGGAATTTAATGCTTTCATTTTTGATCTTATAGGTCCATCTACTTTCCCCATTGACGTGCCAGCTTCTTCGACCCCCGGACCTGTCGCCATTTCCACATCTTCTGTAATTGTCTCTGTTCCTGTTCTAGCTTCCACGTCTGCATCTAGCTCGCAACCGAGACCGAAAGCCGAAATGATAGTCGCGCTCCATGTCCTGGATGACCCTAATGTGTCTTTGGAAGGCGATATAATGGCAGCAAAGGCCAAGGAGCAGGAAAGTCAGACGGAGAATCCACAGAAGACTCAACACGATTTGGTTGATGTTAAGAAGGAAAAGGTGGAGGCGATCAAGGCCTCAAAGAGATCCCATAAATTGAGAAAGCGCTAGCGGAACGGAAGCTCTTCTGAGAAGGCTTCGAAGGAAGATGAGGACATTGCCATCGAGGTGTTCATTGACATTACCGACAACGACACCACTCCTGAGAAGAAACAGAAGCTGCCGATCAAGGGCAGAAAGGGGAGCGACAGAAATAAGCGTTGAGCGGCTTGTATGAAGACTGACTTGATTTTGGTCAATAGCTTGCATGAAGATTTACTTGTTTTTGTTTCTTTTTGAGTCATTCTGTTCAAGTGCAGAGTTTGCACTTTGCGTTTTTACTATGGAGTCTATATTTTCTTTTTGTTGGCCAGTGTTGTGTGAGTACGGCCCCCACATTTTGACCTTGTTTAAAGAAAATTATAAGCAATATATTGATATTTTGACTGTATTCTCATCTGTATGCTAATATATGTTCTGTGCACTTGTGCCTGTTTTATTTTATACTTATCTAGTTCTGTGATTACAGCCAAAGCCCTTTGTTCGAAGTAACAAAACTTAGAAATTAACAGTACTTTGGAATTTAAGAGAACTTAAGAATTTTTGTTAGTTTAGAAATTAACAGAGCTTAGAAATTAACATCACTTTGGGAATTAGTAGAACTTTAAAAATTCTTTGTTAACTCTTTGTTTTTTTTAATTTTTTTGTTTTTTTTGTCTGGAGCGACAGAACCTGTGAACTTAGAGATTTCATGTGTTTTTGTTTAAGTACCGGTGTATGCCCCTAGTTCACAGGGCTGTTTACTTCAAACAATTTTCAGATGATTGGAAACTTAAGGTTTAAATAATTCTTATATCAAACTTGAAATTTGGCTAAGTCGCAGCTTGATTTTCCTTCTTTCGGAAGTTTTGCAACTTTAGCATGTAATCCCAGTTTCTGGCATTATTCTGGTAAGTATGCAATTCATGTGTGTTTGAGAGGTGCACATTGCATAGGTTGATTGAGGGCGGTTTAAATCATTAAATGTCTATAGTTGAGACTTTTTAGTTGGTTTATGCATTCCAATTTCGTTGGGTGCTCATTATTGCTGATTATAGAAGCAGTTGGCACTAGTCCTCGAATTTTCCTATCTTCGGGCAGTATGAGGAACTAGTGTTTAGGAATTTTATGCAGGGCTTACGGAATGCACAACTTTTCTTTTTCCTCAATGTTGCCTATCTTCGGGCAACATGAGGTGAAATTGGTCTTAGTTACTCTTCGGGGCAGAGTGGAAGAAGGGAAGAGATTCTTGAATGAAGAAAAGGATCCAATTACTTCGAAAGAATTGAACAAGGAGCCGTATGAGGGGAAAATCTCATGCACGATTCTGTAGAGTGACTTGTCTGTCAAATTTTCCACTATCACACACAAAAACCAAACTTTGCCTTACGTAAAGTTTCCAGAGTACGATTAACCTCTAGGCAACATGAGGAGTTATTATTTTAGTGCACGGCTTATGGGGTGCGCCGCTTTTGTTTTTCCTCGGTGTCGCCTATCTTCAGGCAACGTGAGGAGTTATTATTTTAGTGCGCGGCTTATGGGGTGCGTGGCTTTTGGCACTCCTTGGTGTCACCTATCTTTAAGCAACACGAGGAGTGTTGATTTTAGCCTTCTCAATGTTGTCGGGGCAACACCGGTTTTTGGAAGGCAAAGATCGGGTTCTGCCGATCTAACGATTTGAATCGATTTGCTTCCATCGACCCGGCGGGTAATTATTATGAACATGGTTTTATTAGTTCAAGAAGCAAACTTTATTACGGAAAGTAGAGCAGTTTTTTCCTATGTACAATTTCCCTTGGTATCTCGGGATGGCTTATTTGTTGGAAAAAAAATACATAAGATAGCTTTCAAACAAAGTAACGGCGAAGCGATTCGCTGTTCCATGCCCTGGGAACTTGAGTTCCGTCGACGATTGCTAGCTTGAAGGTCCCGTCTCTTAGCTTTTGATTAATGACATATGGTCCCCCCGGTTTGGTCCGAAGTCCCCCGAAACAAGGTAAACTAGCTTGAGCACAAGGTCTCCCACTTCGACGTTTGATTGTGGACTTTGGAATTGAAGTACCGCACGACCCTTTTTTGATGGGCGGCAGTTCTCAGCTCTACTTCCTCTTTTCTTTCATCAACCATATCCAGCGATTCGAGTAGGAGCTGCTCATTTTGTTTTTGATTGAAATTATGCCTTCGGTACGAGGGGACTTCTAATTCAACAGGAATCATTGCTTCTGAACTATATGCTAGGGAGAAGGGAGTATGGAAGGTTGCTGCTACGTGGGCAGTTCTGTAAGCCCATAGTGCGAGTGGAAGTTCATCAGCCCAGTTTCCTTTGGCTTTTGCCAGTCGCTTTTTGATAGTGGACTTAATGAGCTTGTTTATCGCTTCCACCTGCCCGTTCGCTTGCGAATGAGCCACTACGGAAAAGCTCTTTTCAATTCGGAAGCGCTTACAGAAGTCTTTGTACTCGGCACTTTCGAACAGCGTTCCATTGTCGATGATGATTTTTTGCGGCACACTAAACCTGCAAATGATGTTTTTAGTAACAAAGTTAATAACTTTCTTTGTGGTTATGGTGGCCAGTGGTTTCGCTTCGGCCCATTTTGTGAAATAATCTACGGCAACTATAGCATATTAGGCTCCTTTTGCTATTGGTATGACGCCAATCAAATCGATCCCCCATATCGTAAACGGCCATGGGCTGACCATCTGAGTTAGCTCCGTTGAAGGAGTTCTCTTAATTTTGCTGAATCTTTGGCAGTGATCTCATCTTCTGGCGTGATCTGCAGCGTCGTGATTTATCGTTGGCCAGAAGTACTCGTATCGAAGGACTTTCTTCGCAAGGTTCTGCCCTCCCAGTGTGGTCTCCGCATTCGCCTTTGTGTACCTCCTTTAGGATTCATCGTGCTTTGTCTTCGGTCACACAACTAAGAAGGGGGTTGAGAATCCCCTCCGATAGAGTATTCCATCTTGTATCATGAACCATGGCGCCTTTCGGAGGAGCTTCTTCCGTTGATTCCGATCGGTTGGAAGGGTTCCTACGAGTAGATAGTTCTTTATCAGATTCATCCACATATCTGGTTCGACCATGGTTTCGAGAATCCAGTCTACGTCCATTTCATCTATGCTTGGGTTGGCCAGAGTTTCGACTACGACTAGTCCCAATGAATGAGCTTCTCCTGAACTTACCAATTTTTCCAAATAATCTACCTTAGTGTTTTGCTCCCATGGGATGTGAGTGATGGTGTTGTGTTCGACGTCACTTAGCAGTTCCTGTACTTTGGACAGGTATGGGGCAAGATTCTCACCACCGGCCTGATACTCCCCTTTTATTTGACAGATGACCAGTTCTGAGTCGTTGTATATGTGAATAGCTTTTATTTTTAGCTCATTCACAACTTTCAGTCCAGCAATCAGTGCTTCATATTCTGCTTCATTGTTTGTGGCTGGGAATTCCAAGCCCAAAGCGTAGCTAATGGCTCGCCCCTCGGGGGTTTCAAGCACTACTCCTACTCCCGAATAGAAGTTGTTGGATGTGCCGTCGGCGAACAGCTTCCATTGCATGTTTGTTTCTGACTGAACTTCCTCCACGTCATCTCATATAGTAAATTTGGCGATGAAGTCGACCAACGCTTGCCCATCGATGGCTTTCCTTGGGTGGTATGTGATGTCATATTGACTGTACTCCATGTTAAACTTGAGTAGTCATCTGGAAGTTTATGGCCGGTATAACACTTGCTTCAGGGGCTAATCAATCAATACTTTAATTGGATGAGCCTAAAATGGTCGTAACTTTCGGGATGCTATCAAGAGGCAATATGCTAGCTTTTCCAGTTTTGGGTAATTCTTCACAGCTCCGGTGAATCGTTTGCTAATGTAATACATAGGTTGCTGGATTCTGGCTTCTTCCTGCACGAGAGTGATGCTCAATGAATCCGGTGAGACTGCTAACTAAATGAATAGATCTTCTCCATCCAACGGCTTTGATAAGATTGGGGGAGCTTCCATTTGGGGTAGCAATTCGTCGAAAGCTGTTTGATAAGCTTCGCTCCAATCGAAGTTTTTCTTTCCCTTCTTTAGTGTATGCAATTTTCTGTAGCTTTTGAGATGAATCGACTCAGTGCTATGACTTTTCCATTCAAGCTTTGATGTTCCTTCTTGTTCCTCGGGGCTTGGACTTCTCATAGTGTCGATATTTGTTCTGGATTTGCTTCAATGCCTCGGGCACTTACTATGAACCCCAAGAATTTCCTAGAGGCTACTCAGAAGTGACATTTGAGTGGGTTGAGCTTCATTCCATACTTCCTGAGTATTTCAAACATTTCAGCGAGATTTTCTAGATGGTTAGCAGCTACTCGAGATTTGACCAACATGTCTTCCATGTAAACTTCCATAGTCTTTCCAATCTGGCGTTTGAACATAGTATTCACTAGCCTTTGGTTCGTTGCCCCTACATTTTTTAACCCGAATGGCATTACTCTATAGCAGTACAGTCCCAAATCGGTAATGAAGCTGGTGTTTTCTTGATCTGGCTCATGCATCAGGATCTGGTTGTAACCCGAGTATGCATCCATACATGATAGTAATTCATGCCTCGCTATTCCATCCACAAGCTGATCAATTCTGGGAAGTTGGAAGCTATCTTTTGACAAGCCTTATTTAGATTCGAGAAGTAAATACAAGTTCGCCATTTTCCATTAGACTTCTTGACTAAAACTGCGTTCGATACCCATTTAGGGTAAGTTGTGTCCCGGATGAAGCCATTAGCCATCAACTTATCAACCCCCTCTCTCAATGCCTTGGACCATTCGGGGCCCAAGCCGCGCCTTTTTTGCTTTACCGGTGTGAATTTGTGGTCAATATTGAGCGCGTGGAAGGCAATTTCGGGTGATACCCCACACATATCGGAGTCTATCCAAGTAAATATGTCCAAATTGGCATGGAGGAATTTGGTTAGTTCTGACCGCATCTTGTTTCCAAGCTATGACCCAATTTTCAGGACCCGTGTTAGGTTATCCATACAGACTGGGACAGACACCGTCAATTCTGCCAGTGCTATCTGATCCTCCCATGAGTCTTTTTTCTAGGGTCCAAAGCTTTGTCGAATCGGCTATGGTCCCCAAGCTAGGGGCGGCTCTGTAGTTACTATTCGGAGGGTTCACAGATGTGGAGGGTTTTCCCCACATCCTTTCTTTTTTCCTTTCTTCTTAACTCACGCAATTCTATGATGTAGCATTCTTGGGTAGCGCTTTGGTCTCCTTTCACAATTTCAACTCTGTGCTCTGTAGGGAACTTCATTGTAAGGCACCATAGGCCAGTGCTATTCTAAAGTCGGCTAATGCAGGCCGTCCTAAGAAGGCGTTGTATGATGACATTTCATCCACGATCACAAAAGTCTGAATGAGGGTGACCCTTCGCTCATCCTCTCCAAGTCCACGGGTAGGTCAATTGTTCCCACCAGCTGTTTGGGTTCACCGGTAAACCCATGACTCTTTGTTTGGTAAGAGGAAACATTTTTCATGCCAATCTTCTTTTGATCGAAGTACGTTTGAAGAGTATGTTAACGGAGCTGCCACTGTCAACCAACACCCGCCGAAATACAGCAGGTCTAATTCCTACCGTCACCACCATCGGATCAAGAGTTGGTGCTTCGATCCCCTCGGTGTCCTGATTTTAGAACACAATATCGTCATTCATGACCCTTTGCATGTTAACTGGAGTTTCGTCTTCTACATCTAAACATGATTCCTTCAGAGCATGCTTCAATTAAATTGCATACCGCTCCATTTCTCCCCAATTTCTTTACGAGAGATGTGGTCCCCTGTATATTATTCCGATAATAAGCCTTTGGTCGGTTCATTTCGACCCTTCTTCGCTGGTTCCTACTTGATTCTTTCATTCTCTTTGGTGTTGAGGAGTCGCAGATTGATCGAGGTTTTGCTGTTGTCTTACGTACTACTAGAATTTGTTATTCTGAATCAGTTCCTCAATGAGATTCTTTAGGTGGCGGCATTCATTCGTATTGTGGCCGTGTGTCTCATGGAAGCAGAAGAATTTCCCTGACCGCTTCTGCTGCTCAGTGGCCTCCTTTCTGGGTGGCTTTTTCCATTCCTCAGTTCCTTGAATTGCGAGAAAAATGTTTTTCGGTGTGTCACTTAGGGGAGTGTAGCTTACTAGCCTAAACCCTTTGAGCTTTTTATTGCTGCCATTACCATTCTTCTTATTGGGGTTCTAACCTTTTCTCTTTGAATTCGCGTCTTTCCCAGTGGTTCCTTCAACAGTCCAAGAGATATGCACATTTGGATTCATTGCTACATCGCTTCGCCCGGCATTCGCCAGTTGCACACTAGTAGACTTCCTTTCCAATTCCTATGCTTCCTCCAACCTTAGGTACTGACTTGCTTTTTGACTGAAATCTTTCCTGGTGGTAGGTTGCTTCATCTTAATCCACTTTCCGAATTCAGTTTCCAGATGAATGGCATGGACTAATGCCATAAAAACCATGTCTTCATTGGGGTTGCTTACTTTCATCACCGAGGTGTTAAACTTGTTCATGAAAGATTTTAGTGATTTGTTACGCCCTTGGAACAATCTAGATAGGGATATGACGTCTTTTGGCTGCGCAGTATGAAGTCTGAACTGATCAAGGTACCTTGTCGCCAGTTGGTCAAAAGTAGAGATAGATCTTGGTGGAAGCCTAGTAAACCACATTGACGCAACCTCTTCGAGAAAGATAGGGAAGCATCTACATCGAACAGCTTCAAAGGCATTTTCTCCGTCCACATACCAACTGTATTTGTACAAGTGAGGTTTTGGGTCCTTCGTCCCGTCATAGGAAGGAATAGTTGGCATTGTGAATTTTTCTGGATATCTCTCATTCACGATTTCATCGGTGAAGGGAGTCCGACTTGGCACAGATCCCCATTCATCATCTCTTCTATCTTTACTCTCCTCCATTAATGTCTGTGTGCCTCTGATGTCCGAAAGTCCTGAGGATGGTGATCAATCACTGTGCCAAGTGTTTGACTTTGCAAACGGTCTTAGTGAGTGGGCTGATGCAAACTTTCTTAGTGAGTGGGCTGAGGCCTTGGCTCTTCTGTCTTCTGGAGAGCCACTTCTGTAGGGTCTCGTTGGCTTGTGGTTAGTCTAACTGGAGCAGTTTGGGTATTCCTTGCATTATCAAATGCATTGGCATTTTCTTCCAATTTGTCGTCTTGCTCTCCGTCCTTTGAGTCAGAGAGATCCATAGCTATGTCTTCTACGGGGGTCTTTGCCCATTGGCTCAAATTCAGAATAGGTTGCCTTGTGGCGAATGTAGTACTATCATTTCCGTCCATGTTAAGTCTAGTTGCACCCTATTTTGAGGCTGTTTTTCGTCTTCTATGCAGACCAGAGATAGAGGAATTCTGTTGTTCCATAGCAACCGCGGGTTCAGGCATAGTCCTTGGATCGAGTTTCCACTGTAGGGTTAGGAGAGCGTTAAGATTTTCCATTAGTGCCTTTTGGCTACTTTCCATTTTTTGGTTGATCTCATCAACTATTTTATTTAACTCATCCCTGGTAACAACTTCATGCTGACTGGAGGAGGCTGGCGTCTGATTCCCTAAGTTAGCACCATTTACTTCAGTTTGTTGAGGATTAACATCTTCGCTAGGTACCACTGCCCCTATGGACTTTCCAAAGGCGGTTCTTCTTCTTCCAGGGCCCATTAGTTCCTAATAGTGGATTCTTCAAGCAAAGATTAAGGATCTAACTTCTAGACCTATGGGATCCAAAGTAGATAGCTAGATATGGATCCTGAGTTGGATTTCTCTATGAAAGCACCAAAATGTTAACCCAAAAAATGGATCAACACCCTGGTTTGAGTTTGAAAGCACCTGCCCTATTATAACAGAGCAATATCACAGATCATAGATATAAGAAAAGAACAGTAAAAGAAAGAAGATAGAGAATTTTTATAGTGGTTCGGCTGTTAATGAAGCCTCCGTCCACTTTATATTTTTATTATAGACTGATTGTTGTTACAAGATGCGTTTGATTACAAGACTTTGATTATATCTATGTAGATTTAATCCCAGAGTTGGAATCCACTAAGAATCACAATAAAATCCTTCGATGATTGTTGTGAGGGAGGTAGAGAGTGAAGAATGTTTCCAGCAGAGCTTCAGCAACCAGTTTGGAGAAGATCCTCTTTATGTTGCAGGCGGGATGGTATTTATAGAGATCGGAGGACTTCTGGGCCAGGCCACTTCATCGATAGATCGTAGGTAGGTGTAGAACGACCTGGGGGGGTTTAGCTCGCGATCTGAGCCAAAACCATGGGTCGCTAGCGACCCATGGTCTACCCATAGAGTTGGCTCGTATGCGAGCTAATGATTTAGCCATTGCACTGCTTGGTTGCCTTGTTGGAGACACGTGGAGAAGCATGGGTCGCTAGCGATACATGGTGTATGGCTCGTTTGCGACCCATATACTTAGCCTATTTTTTCAGACTTCTTCCTTCCTTCCCTTCCATTTAGAAGAGCGACCTTCCATTTTGCATGGGTTGCTAGCGATACATAGGGCATGGGTCGCTAGCGATCCAAGCACTTTGATGTTTTTTGGAGTTTGGAGTTTGGGATGTTTCCATGGTCTTGTATCATTGTTGCTTGTGCAGTCTCGTTGCACATTGTTTCGTTTTGATGGTATTTTGCTAGCTGTTTGCACTCAACCGCTGATTGGGCTGGAAGAATGTCGGTCTCTTTGTTTACTCGATCTTAATTGTTGTCTCAGTAATATAGCTTGGCTCTCGCTAACTCCTTGCCCTCGCCACTCTGGTCAAGGTTAAGTTCTAAACCATCCTGATGTCGCGGGATTATTCTGTTTCCTGTTGGATTCCGTTGGGTTAAAAACCCAAATAACAATACTGATCGATAAGCAATACCGACCGATATTGGCTTTGAGTTTTTCCTTGATCAACTTCGAGTTAATTTGGTAATTTCCTTGAGTTTTCTCTTGAAATATTATGGATTCATACCGATCCATTAACTTAGCGAAGTTTCACAAATTGGTTCTTTAGGGTCTTTAATTTATGCAAAAAATCAACCACTAATCCATAGCCTACTGGACTTTATTAAGTCGGCTTTGGGCCTCCGTATGTTAAACCTTTAGTCCACATCAAATCAACTTCGAAGTTTCTTCAATGTTGACCTAGCTTTACTAACCTTTATCATTCCAACTTCCATTCATCGCCATATGTGTTTATCAACTTAGGTTGATTGGTACTGTTCCATGATGATTAGTATTGATCCATGCAATTAGAAATTTTCGGCTCACATTATATTTCAGCAACACGGTCCAAATTCCATTGATGTTTCCATAGCTCTCTTCCTATCTATTGTGCCTAATTTTCCCTATGATAAAATCTGATGAGCACAAACATTAAATCCAAACAAACAAGTGTATGATACAAGCAACAATCAAAACATTCTAGCATACACACATCTATCTTTCAAATTGAGCATGGTTATTCATACATGTATGTTAATTTCTCGAGCATTGATTTTGATCGAAACAACCATATAAATATTACTATCAATATTTCTCTGAGTAGTGCAAAATTTTCAGATATATTACAGAGACATTTTTTAACGATAAACAAGAAACTCAATGCAAGAAAATGATATATATATATATGTATATGTGTCTGTATATATATGTATGTGTGTGTATGAAATTTAGTTAAAGAAAATGTAAACACAAAATTGACTCAAGGTGAAAGATATACAAGTGCTTCAATGACAAAGATATTTGAAGTATGTTTAGTAAGTCTATTTATAGGCCCCAAAGAAAATATCCTTGATATTTCTCTTCCATTTAACTTAAATTTTATTCCCTGACATCTTCATTTAAAAATACAATCGGATTTTTAAAAAAGTGGATTCTAAATTGAATATTGAAAAAGAACATCAAAATTTACTAGTATGGGTAACAACTCATACTTTCATCATATTTCATTGGATTTTATTGTTATTTTTAAATATTAGAATATGATGATATTATAGTCGACGCGTTTAATGTAATATTAAAAGTTGTTAAATTTAAATAAAATGTGTATATATATTATTAGGACACCGAGTTAAGCAAATAAGTAATTTTATTTTGGTAAACAGACTAACAAAACAGATGTCACACGCACCGATCAGATTAGGAAGTGGACCCATTACAATACATATATAAATAAATAAACTTTTTTTATCCACTTATACATATACATGTGCTCCTGCATGAATCCAAGAAGACATTTGGTGATCTAAGATGAAACTTAGCCTGGTTTGTGATGTATGGAAACATAAGTGGTCTGTGCAAACACAAGAAGAGAAGGACAAAAATGAAAAATGGAAACCAGTATAAATATGTATGTAATCTTCTTCATAAGGCATCACTCTCATAATTATATAGATCCATTCTCCTCACCATATTCATTCATTTCTGAAATACAAACCTTCTTCATGTATCAAAGTATCTAAACAACTTCCAAGTAGAAAGAATGATGAATACTTCTACTTTTTTCCAATTAACATAGAAACCAGTATCTCTTAACAAGCCACTCTTAGTATTTTTACAATATATTGAGATAAAATGGATGGACTTTTGAGAACTTATGCTCCTAGAAAATAAAATTAGTATTTCTATTACTTTTCCTTTTGGAGCTTCTGCAAATAAAGAGGTCCACTAGTCGAAAATTGGATTGCAAGGTTGAACACGTTTTTTGGAAAAACGGATGAAATCTCATAAGGTAACCTTTGCATTTTAACCATAACTTATTAGTCTCCTAGTAATTTTCATTGATTCTTAGCGATCCAGAAACCTAATTTAGATCTCTATAACTTTTGTTTTAATCACATTTCAAATTTGAAGGTTAGTTGCTATTAAATCTTTACATAATGTTAACAATGTTTTCTGTATTTTTGCCATTACTCATTTCAAAACTTTTTTGGTAATTTATACGTAACTTCTAATGTTCTAAACGGATTTTGATGAATTTGCTCTTGTTGGAAAGATAATTCAACTATCTAAAACTTTTGCTTTGAACACTTTATAAAATTAGAATGTTTATCGTATCAAAATATTTTTCAGACTTTTGGAAATGATTTCTGCTTTATTTGTGCAACTCGGTTCGCATACTTTCAGTAATCTATGAATAACATTTTAGGTTATTAATGGATTTTAATGATTTTAGTCTTATTGGAAGTTTAAGTCAAAGTTCCATTGTAACAACCCAGAATTTTAGACATTGGATTTTTAATATTCAACTAATATTTAAATAATTAGATTTTTGAAATTTAATAACTTATATTCATATACAGGTATTAATTGAATATTTAAATTTCTGAATTAAATATTAATTAAATGGGTTTAATAATTTTATTAAACACTTATTAATTAATAAATAAAATTGGTGAATTCAATTTATAAATTTAATTACAAAATAAATAGATCAGATAAATATCGATAATTGGATCGAAAATATAACATAATATTGAAAATGTGTGAAATTATTGTTTCGGGGCACTATCTCGGGTCTTGACGAAACTAGTTCATTGGATCCAGAATAATAAATTGTTATGCGTCGATGAGTTTCATGACAATCGAACGTACTGTGTGATCGACCTCGTTTGAAAAGCTTAACGATTAATTTTCGAGAATAAAGTAATATAATTGGATTTTAAAAGATAAATTTTGTATACTTTGGAATTAGGTCATGAAACTAGTTCCATTGAGTTCGGAATAGGGGTATTTAGCTAGAAACGCCGGTGAGCATGCCTCGATTGGAGTTCGAGATTTTCGAAATCGTTACTTACTTCCGAAATTATATCACATTGAAATCATAGTTCGAAATTATATTTCCTTTCAAAAGTCATATTTCCAAAATAGATTAAACTCTCATTTCAAAATTATCATATTGAACCAAATATGTTATTTAGTTCCCAACTTAGGTTATAACATTATTAACCATATTCACTTAAAAATCGAGAATTTAAATGTAAACCCATCCATTTTACTTAGTTTGGAATTTAGAAGAAAATAGTTTTAAATAGTTATAAATAGTTAATATAGATTTAAAAATAGATTAAATATAATTAAAATAGATTAAATAGCTTTAAAATAGATTAATTAGATTTAAATAAGTTAAAACACGTTAATTGGTTTAAAGTTGAAAATCTTAATAATTAAAGTCTTTAAAATAATATATTTTTTAAAAACAGTTTATATAAAAACATAAATTTGAAATTTATATCAATTTAAACTATTTATTTCATTCCAATACATTTTGACCATTTCAATGTCCCAAAACCCAATTTCAAATTTTCCCATTCAGAATTCTTAACAAATATTAAATTCAATATTGCTTAAATCCATGTTGAAACATCGATTTAATTACTCAAATTTCAATATATTTCAAAGTTATACTTCAACGATTTTAATAACTCAATTTCGATAAACTTCACTTGTATTTCAAATTCACTATACATTTCAATTTTATTCTGTTAACCATTCCTTTAAAACAATTCAATCTTTTTATATAAAACTCGAAATTCGGTAAAATTCAATTTATATAAATCAGATTTTATTAAAAAAATATCATTTAATTCAAAGCAAAATTTAAGGATTCAAAATCATTTAAATTTAACCAATTCGGTGTCCGTATATATTTCTCTACCCTAGGGTCAAGTGATACGGATATTTAGGTTTTCAATCCGCGATTTTAAAAATTTTATATTTACGGATATATATCATTTCAATCCGCCATCCCGAAAATATCAATCCATAAAATCGCTTGAGTCTATCTATGAAGATCCTGGACTCGGTGTAACGACCCGCCATTTTGGACCATTCGCGTCCATTATAAGTGTATAGGTAGACACTCATGCCGGAGTTGAATTGCTCAAAATACCGCGTTGTTAATTTAAATTTGGCAAAACTGAACATATACAGTAAATAGATATAATCACAGATCACAGACACAGAGTAATAAATGCAGCGGAAATAAAAGAGATAGTAGTTCATGAAGCTACTATATGAATATATAAAAATACATCAGAGTTTACAACAGAAGAGTAATACGATACATCAGATACAAATCAGAATACATCACTGGAATCATCGAATACTGAAAGCAGAATGGATGGCTGGATCTTCAAGCAAAGCTCCAACTCCAAAGGTGAGTCTCGAATACTAGTACACTCAGTCTGACCCGAGCGTAAAGCAAAAACACAAGACACTCGAGTCAGGATTAACATTCTTATATTAATAAATCCAACTCAAGTGAAATAGCAATTGAAATACAAGTAACTCAAAGGATGTTTGGAATAACCATCCTTTAAGGATCCGTTAAACTATCTACTAGGTAGTAATGTACGCTAAGTAGATAATGTCTATCAGTAATATAAAGATATCAAAGTAGGGTTAACCAGGGCCCATACACCTCTTAACCTGTTTATTCCCAAAAGCATATACAAGACCGTAGTTTCCCCAAAACCGGAAGTCACCAGAGGGCAATCCATATACTAAAGGTACAAATCAAAATCGTAGTGGTCGCGTATAGGATAATCAGTATGACAAGGTACATGAGGCGATACCAACTAGGATACTAGTAGTTGCGTGATCCGGACTGATGTTGGGCATAGCAGCTACTACCCCAACACCGCGAAACAACACTCCCATAATCGAGGGGTGCACCCAAATCGAATCACAAAAGTAATAGATATGGTAACGAAGAAGTGTGTCCGCTAGAGGTGGCGAACCTCAATGGCCCGGCGCGGCTCCTGTTTTAGTCATGTCAGGGGTCATCCAAAATCGTTCTCTTTCTTCAGTCAACGCGTTCACCAAAACCATCCACTTCGTTCTGGATCAACACTCCGCGTATAGTTATTAAAGTGGTTTCGGTTCAGATAGAGAGTATATCCATTACCGATCCCGGTCTCTTTAATAACTTTCGTAATTATTACACCGATTGGTCGTTTATATATTTCAAAAACCAAATCAAATTCAATTTCAAATAAAATTCATAAATCAACATTTCATTTGTCTTTCTAAAACAATTTCCAAATTTTCGTTTCAAAACTTCCAATTTTCCGTTTCAAAATCTTATAATTCAATTTCAATTTCTATTTAAAACAATTCAAATATTGATTCAAGTTCGTATATAAGTTTCATTCCGAAATCATTTAAATAAATTCTATTTAACATTCAAATCAATTTAAACTCATTTATCGATTTCATTATAATCGTTAAGCAATTTGTCATTCAAAACAATTCCTATTAAATTTTCAATTCATTAAATCAATTTCTTAAGTTCAACTTCATTAAATCAACTTACCATTTTGAATTAAATTAAATTCATCAAATCAATTCTTTACATTTCAAGTCTTACATTAATTCCAAAATATCACCTTTCCATTTCTTGTTAAAGAAAATTCAATTTCAATTATTTATTTACTTACTTAAATAATTTTCCATAACCCACTTAATAAAGAAACTCAATTTCAATTATTACGAAGTAAAATCCACTTATTCAAAAGTTCAATTTTTCTTATGAAAGAATTTCAATTCAATTTAATCATTTAATAATTCATTATTAAATAATTCAAAACTTAATTATTAAATAATTTCAAAGTTTAATAATTTCAAACTTAATTATAATTTCAAAATTAATTATTAAATCATTTCAAAGTTTATAAATTTCAAACTTAATTATAATTTCAAACTTAATTATAAAATCATTTCAAAGTTAATTCAATCATTTCTCAAATTTAACAACGTTCTTTCATCAATTACATTTGTTAATATTTTGTTTCAGATTATTAAATATTAACATTTTCCTTTCATTAAAGTTCAAATTTTAACTTCATTTCAAAACCATATTTTTATTCAAATAAAATCTTCGTTTATTCTCAAATCAAATTATTGACCAATCGGGTTTTTATTTAATTTTCTATCCTAAGTCAAAGTTCAATTTGGGTAATTATCATTTCAACCCGATTCCAATTCAATTCAAAATCAAAACATATCAAAGGGAACTTGCAGTGTGATAACTGGGATGGTGTCAAAGTAAATAAACAAGCAACAACAACAACCAATATCAATCCAATAATCAATTCAAATAATCCCGAAATAACCGTATTAATTCGCATTGTTATTTGTACGAATTAATATAATTATTTCTAGAATCTACACTATCATTTCATGTAGATTAAAGATTATTACATTACGGTTTTTCACTTGTCATCTATTTACAATTTCATACATCATCAATTTAACAACATACATTCAGTGATTCAAAATGTAATTAAGCAAATCAAACGTGTCAATGGATTTAACAGTTAAAGGGGTCATATTATACAAATGTCAGTTAATCAAATTTAACACTTAATTATCCTATATCAAGTTCAATTTCATACTATTTATCATTTTAACATTAACAATTTAACGTCCAATATAAACATCAACAATCAATCAATTATCAGCCAAACTGTATTATCATCGTATAAATAATTAACAGATAATGGTGTCAGATGTCACAGGTGAACTGATACAGGCAATAGCATATATAACAGTGTCATTAACTAATAGCAGGATATTTCAATTGTCGTTTCAATTGAAATCAAATCTAATAAATAAAAGAACGTTAATCGTGAGTGAGTACTCACCTTTCGAGGCTAGAGGCTAGAAAAGATAGACAACACAACAAGCTACGAATTCCAAAGCAGAGCTAGATTGGACATAATTCGATGAAGAAACAAGCACGACGTATACAGCTGATAAATGGGAAAGCGATGAGGACAATCAGAATCAATTTGATAGCACGGAAAAATATATTTTATTAAAAGTCGATATTTAAAATTTTAGATGCCTATAAGATACATCTTTTAGAAATATACTAAACTAAACACAAGTATTTATATAACTGATATATAGTCTAATATATATATTTTTAAAACCATATCTGTATCTTCATCAAAAATGACAATACCCATTATTCCTCTCAAAATAAAATTTCAAACAACAACTTCTACAACCGTCAACCATTGTTTAAGAACTATATATATAACTATGCATATGAAAACCACTGTTATAACTTTATAAACTATAACCATACACTTACTTATATATATATATATATAAAAGGAGACTGCTGCATATAATATAATGTAACTATTATAACTTTATATAAAATAAACTCAACATACTGAAACTAGTAATATGACATACCATCATAAACTATAATATAATACAATATATAAACATGAATTTCTTTGTAAACGTATATACTGTTATATACGTATATTACTACTTATATAACTAATATATTGGCTAGCATAAGTACAACTTATATAAACACATATATATGAACTTTTATACAAACAAATATATATATATATATTAAATTTATCTGCATAGTATATATATACTTAAAATATATGTACCTGAACAATCTTTAATATTAAAGCACGCACACTATAATACAATATATAGGTAGACAATGCTTTAGGCTTATGAAATGCAATACTGCAACTTACATATTGAAGCTAATACCCAACATAAAAAATTTATGTAATAGAAGATATAAATAATAGAACTAATATATAAGTATATATATTTATATGACCTACCTATACTTACTACAGCGAGGGGGTTTGCTCGGCCGGAAAAAAGAGAGAATGGAGGCCAGAAGGGAAGAGGTAGGCAGCTTCTGGGCTGCGCTTGCGTGGGTAAGGGAGAGCCGGATCGGGTCATGTCAAGGCAAAAGTTGATGAGCGGGGTCGGCAAGCGGAGGGGACGGTGCGAACTAGTGAAGCCGGGTTTGGATGTTTGCTCGGGTGGAGGCGAGGCACGGGCTGATGGACATGGACGTGGCCGCAAGGAGTGATGTGGTGGGTTTGTGCTAGGCGGTTTGGGAGTGGTTGCCGATGGGATGAGGGTGGTGGGTCGGTTGGGTAGCTTGGGTCTGGGATGTAGGCGTGGAGATGAGGCTCAGTGCGTTGGAAGTGGGGATAAGTTTCAGGTAGCCGGAAATGAAGAGGAGGAGGTGAGGTCGAAAATATGAGGAGGTGGTGAGGGATTGTGGTTTGCGGCCATTGGTTGGCAAAGTCTGAAGAGAGGAATTGACAGATGAACAACCAAACACCCTTATATATTTTATGTTATTATTATATCTATAACTTATTAGAGTAATGAACAGAGGAGAGGAGAGATAATGGCAGCTGTATGAATTGAATACAGAGGAGAGTGAAAGTCGTCCGAGAATTCAGCCAATATTAAAAGAAATGGCTGTTAGATTTTTGACCGTTGTAAAATGAAAAGGCACCAGAACCAAAAGGTTTCAAAAACATATACTGCCACGGTTATCCATTTTACGGTTTCCGTCGCGTAACGAGCATCAAAATACAGAGATAAATATACCGCAAAGATCAGCACGATGAGATGATCAAAACGGTATGCGGATATCGGTGGTACGATTGAATTATAAAAATTCAAAATTTTCTACTATGAAAAATGCAAGAAAAACACTGAAAAATAAGATCGACGGAGTCAAAGATGTCTGAATTTGGAAAAACGACAAAATGACATCTTGCTCAGAAGATGGTTTAGAATTTTTCTATGTAAAAATATTTTGGGTTTGAAAACGTTTTATTTTCAACGCTTTTTAACTGATTGAATTGAAGTGAATTTACGCGCGAAATAAACTTTCATATTTTCGGACGAAAATTTACCAGTTGCTATGTTTAACCAGACGTATTCCAAATATTAAATTTTTATTTCAAAATTTTATCGTTTAAAATTTCACAAAATTTCAGTTAATTACGTTATTCAACAGTTGAATTTTACGGGTCGTTACACTCGGCCTTCGAAAATCGGCACCCATACTTCAGTTGTACTTAAAATGCCGCAGATTCAAACGCCGAATCTGGCTCTCCGTTGCTTATAACACCATTAAGTATAACAACACAGCGGAAGAAAGAAATAGATGATATCATATACAACTCCAATGAATATAATGTCCAGAATGATATACAACAATGATATCAATATGATACAACAATATTAGAGATAAAAAATGATACAGCGGAAGTAACAGAAGTGATAACTCTAAATTTTTAGTCAGAGAGGCTGAGTCCAACCACTCCAATGTCAAGCTCGAACCACAAAGATAAGCAACGTCGGTCCATGAACTCCAAGAACTGAACTAGCTCCAGATAATCTACTAAACCTGACTATCTGAAAAAGAAACCCAACTCTAGACTGCCCGTGTGGAAAATTGTGGGCACCCAGAGTTTAGGAAGGGAACAATAAACTCCGAGTCAGTCATGGGACTAGTGTGAGTAACAAAAATAGTTTATCTTTAAAAAAACAACCAAAGAATTTTTAAACATTGAAATCCGCAATGCTTTTGGAAAATGAAACTACCATAAGACCTCCCAACACACACACACAATGCAATCACAGACTTGGAGGAGATTTCTTCTTATGATAGTCAAAAATGCTTACTACGCAAAATCATTCGATATTATTACTAGTGCATAGTGCAGAAAACATTTCGAAAATACAATATTAATCTTAGCCAGCATAGGTACCATTATATTATGCCTGCTATAGCTACCATTTTAAATGGCAGGTTCTACACCTAAAACCATACAAGGCTCATATTATTTCTTTGGATTTTCCAACAAATGGTCAGGCTAAGGAACTTCCTATGCCACATGGGAACGCCTCTGGAGGGACGCCCCGAGAACCACCTGGCTCTTTTCCAACACAAGGCCGGTTACCCCCTTCCCAGGTAGTAAACCTGAGATATGCCACCCTCGGTCGTTTGCCACCTTTATCTGAGGCGCCTTGATCACAAAGCAACAATCACACAGTAAATGAGATTGGAGCAACCACACAGGTAAATATCTAGGCTCTATACAATGATACCACCTTTTTCCAGAAGGAATGGACATACCCTAGGGGAGCTACCCCTAAAACCTTACTGCATCTTTCCTGTTTCGACCATTTCCGGTCTGTGAGGCTCGATGAGGTATCGTCCACAAAGCTACGCTTTACACGAAAGCCATGCTTTGATCAACAAATGATCATCAACACACAACAGCACTCAGCATGCCACACAACCAAATTGGGAGTAAATCATTGATAACCTTCAACTACATAACCTCTGAGCTAGTACGTCTCAGAGAAGGGTGTTAAGCTAAGAGAATAAATCTCCGCCACCAAACTGAAATGTATTTGAAAGAAATCAGCTTTATATCTCAAAGTGTAGTGTCAGACATACAATCATACAAGTCTGTTCCGGGTTCGAACAGAACCGAAGGCACTTCCGAAGAAGCCCTTGCAAATCCGGATAATTTCTAATCACGTCCGGACTTCCCATCACAAAGGGTGATCAAATCTCTATATCGAGGACCAGTCGATGCAGAGACATTCGACGAGTTGTCCTTTCGTTTTCAGAAATATCCGGTCTTCACCACCAGTCTTCAATTGCCATCCATATAACGTCGTATCATTATTCGGAATGAGTTATATGACACAAAGGTCCTCTCCCAGCTAAACCGAATAACGAGCGCATATTTAAAATCATATGGATATTGGGATTTCAGTTAAGTCACAACTTATTACCCAAAACTTTTCTTTCAAATGGTTTAAACACATTACCATTTCCAATCTTTTACAAAAATATTCGATTCACAAAGTTCACCCAGTTTCACAAAGATCTAATCATAGATTTTCCCAAATCAATTTCCATTTCAATTTGGATTTAACTCGTCCAATCTTTAAATCAAGATTTAACTTATAGTTTTCAAAACAATTCCATTTCAATTTTTTTATACAAAAGGTACACCTTTCCAGTTTCAAAATAAAGTTCAACAAACCTTTCACAAAGATATATTCATAACTCAGAAAACCATTTTCATTTCAAACTTGAAATTCTTTGACACAAATTGGAAATTCATTCCTTTTATGAAAGCTTCTATTATTTGAAAACAAATAGTTTTCATTTCGTAAAATCTGATTCTTTTATACGAGTTAAAGTCTTTGGGTTAAATTCAAATTCTCAAAACCATACTTTTAAAATGGTTTAAGTTCATATAAACACATTTATAATATCTTTAACCATAATTTCCAAATATGGAATTCAATTCCAAATTTTGAATTCAAATTCAAATCAAATTATTTAAATTGAAAAACTTTACCAAGTTATTCAAAATAACTTTTATCTTAAAAACTCCTTTTCAAAAGTTTTTAACATTCAACCCAAATCCATTTCCAAAATCAATTGAAATTAAAATTTCAATTTCAAAAACATTTAATTTAAATCATCTGTGACTTAACCGATTTCCTCGTGAAATCCATATTTGTGTGTGTAAGAGTGTAGTCCAGGGGTTTAACACAATAGTGCAACATCATCCAGTCATCACAGATCAAAACACGGAAATATAATTGATAAGCGGTATGAACTATAACGCTTATCTTTCATTCATAGATCACAGATATATATATATCACAGATAATATATTATATCACAGATAATTAACTACATTACAGATCACACACAAATTAGGATATATCACAAGCAATTCAAGAATCTCATACAATATAATCATTCATAAGTGAGGTCAAGCATTCAAAAATTTTCATAGATAGGATTAATTAATTATTTAATCCTAATTAATTCAATTTATTATCAATTAAATTAATTGCTTATGAATTTGTTATCCAATCCTGATTAATTGATGACAAATCATCTGATATAGATTAATTAATCAATTACCTTAATTGATTAAATTATTTTTAATTAACCTTATTAATTAAATTAACCTTTAAGCCAATTACATAATTAATTAACCCTTTAATTAATTATTTTGAGAAATTTAACCTTTAATCATTTTCATTAGTTAATTTACCTTTAACTTAAATTGACTAACCTCAAATTAATCACCTTAATTAATTTATCACATTACTCTTGAATTAATCATTGCTTAATTACTTGATTAATCAATTTTAATTATTAATTAATATTAAATCAATAATCCTTAATTAACAATTAATAAATCTTCATTAAATTTAAGGTGAAACTCATTCTGATATTTTCAAATATATTTGAAAACTTTTATTCTCAACTCAAAACCATTTTTAAAAATATACTTTAAACATTCAAGTTGTTTAAAACAATTTTAATTTTTAAAGCTTCTTTTCATTTTAAAAATGGAATACATATTTAAATCTGAATTCAGATTAAACTTAGATTTAAAACTTTCTTACATTTTAAATTCATTTTTAAAAAATTTAAAATAGAACAAACAGGTTTCTGTAATACTTGTTATATCATTTTAACCCGAGCCATTCTCACGTACGCACCTACTTCTTCCCCCCTTTTTTTCCCAGTTAGTTTAAGTTTAAACTTAAATCAAACTATGGCATAAGGAAAACTTTCTTATATACTCGAGTACGACCCCGAAGCAATCACCCTCTTTCTCGTGTAACGACTCAGATGCTCACCCTACAACAGTTCTGACACCACCTACTACGCTATACACGTGCACGGCGATACGCCACTTCTCCGGCGAACTTCACGATCACAAACAAGTCACGAATCACCCCAATATATGAAATCAAAACTCGACTCGACACAAAAACTACCAAATCAAAATTTAGCATATCGCTCCAAAACCTGGAACTCGAACACCCCCCGCAAAAATGCTTCACCTCGGTCGCTCCCACCATCGAAATCGCCACGACTTCGGCCTCACCACGTCAACCCCTTGTTCTTCCATTCCCCCCAGTTTCGTACAACTCGATCAAATCGAGGTGATGAAATCACTTCGTTTTTGACCACGACGAAACCCAAACACTAAACCCTAATCTTGCCTTGTCCTAACATCTCATGCAATAGAAAAACCCTATAACTATTTTCTCAACTTCATTGATGGCCAAGCCAACTTTGAGCAAAATTTCAACACCCAACATTCGTTCGAACGCCAATAATTGATTCAAGAGCATATTTTGTTCAAATATGAACTGCACCCTATATAGTTATCTAAAAATCATAATTCTTGTTTCAAAAATACTATTTTTGAATGTTTATTCAAGATATAAAATCAAATTAACAATTTAAAATATTTGAATTTTAACATATAATCTCCTTTCTACTGTAAAATTGAATATACAGTGTCTAAGTTACACTGTCAACCTTCAAACAACTTTCCAGGCCATGATTCAAGTTTAAACAAATTTACTTAGTTTAAATTACTAAGTGTAAAATATTTATATGAAGAAATATTAAAATTTTCTCTGTTTTCTTTGCTCAGGAACTTGAAATATTGAAGAACATCACATAGCAGAGCTTCTAGTAAACAGCAACATCACAGAACAACTTGTTTATAATATATAGCAAACATAAGATTTTTCATAAACTAATTATCAAGACTTAAGTTTCAAGAAAGTATGTTTACTCACAGTTTTTAGGAAAGAGAACAGAGCTTGATTTATGTTGAAACAGGCTTGAACTTTGCTTGCTGAATCCTCTCTCTTGAATTTCTGGTTGTAGTTGAGTTGTTGTTTTAAATTGAATTTTTGTTTTAAAGTTAAAGATGAAGCCTACTTTAGTTTTACTCAGTTCTGAATGAACGAACTGTGATGAGAGAAGTTGATATAAAGAAGAGAAGTTTACATGTACTTATATTGTTTGTACAGGGTAATATTATTTTGTACAAGATGAGACCAGAGATTTTCTCTTTGCATGTTGACCAGCCTATTCCTTTGGTGGCTAATAATCTTGTTATTTCGGCTAAAGTGATACAAATTGTGTACAAAAGATATCTTTGCATTAATTTCTTTGTCTTTCTCCTACAAGCTTACACTTATCCTATTTATTTATATATAGATATTTATGTTTTTACTTTACTTTACCTATTACTTACTATATACTAGGATCTTCATATATATTTTTGTTTTCTTTCTTTTTAACTTTGTCTTTTATAATATTACTTTATAATATAAATGAACTTCTATTTTATTTTATTTTTCTTTTATTATTTTTGTATCTATTTTATTTGTATTATTTTGTATTGATTTATTAATATTTATATATATTTATTTTATATTATATAGAACTATATATATTTTATTTGGTAATATAGATGAATTTCTAGATTTTAATTTGTTGTTAAAATTTTAGCAATTATTTGATTACTTTATATTTTTATATTTATCTTTTATATATTGATTTTATTTCTAACTTAATATTTATTATGACTATTTTACTTTAATATTTATTGTCTTGTATTTCTCTATATATATTTATTTTATAAATTCAAATTATTATTAACCATCAATTCTAAATTTTAAAATTATTTATTTATTTATTTTATACCTGTGTCAATGTATATACTTTTATATTTATTTTCAAGCATTTATATTTAAGATTTTAAATTCAAATAATTTAACACATTTTTATTTGAACTCGGGGAAACTCGCATCAATTTATCAATTAATATTACAATTTAATTCAAAAATTAAATTAATTATCAATTTAAATATATATAAAATCCGGGGTCGTTACAACCTTCCCCCCTTAAAAAATTTCATCCTCGAAATTTGCTAGGGAGACACAAAGATAGATGAAGAATGTTTCATCAAATCAAACTGAACATTTATTCTGCATTTCGCTTACCAAATTAGAATATCAATTATAGATATAAGAACGAATCTTTTTAATTTTTCGCACGATACTCGGGTTATCCAGATCTACGAAATATGCAGTGGCATTGGTTAGTTCGAAAGGATAACTAACCATTCGTAGAATGTACTGGGACCCAAAAATAGACAGATATATGGATACAATTTCAAAACTTTCAGTTTAGAAACCAAATTATACCTATCAACCATAGCAACCAAAGCAACAAGGCAACCAATACATCTAAGCAAACAATTCTGACTTATTTGGAGTTTATGTCCCATATTCATATATCGAATCTTCTTCCTGGATCTACCAGAAACTATCATAGAATTGAAAAGAAATGTTGAACAAAAGAGATTGATAGAGAAAAGACCGTTTCCTTGTTGTTACAAAGTATTGACCATTCGTGGTGGTATTCCTATATCCCCTATCTCATCCTCTTCTTGCACTCATACTTACTATCAGTGAATAGTAAGAGAATTTACTGAGGCATACGGACAGATATCTTAGGGATTACTCATTCGTATACTTCACCCTATCTCTAATGAGTTACTTAATGTGTTATACTCCTTAGCTAAAGTTCAACCTTAGCTCCGATAACACTTGTAAAGATCCTGGGACTCGGCCTTCGAAAATCGGCACCCGTACTTCACTTGTACTCAAAATGCCGCAGATTCAAACGCCGAATCTGGCTCTCCGGAGCTTATAACACCATTAAGTATAACAACACAGCGGAAGAAAGAAATAGATGATATCATATACAACTCCAATGAATACAATGTCCAGAATGATATACAACAATGATATCAATATGATACAACAATATCAAAGATAAAAAATGATACAGCGGAAGTAACAGAAGTGATAACTCCAAATGATTAGTTAGAGAGGCTGAGTCCAACCACTCCAATGTCAAGCTCGAACCACAAAGATAAGCAACGTCGGTCTACGAACTCCAAGAACTGAACTAGCTCCAGATAATCTACTAAACATGACTATCTGAAAAGAAACCCAACTCTAGACTGCCCGTGTGGAAAATTGTGGGCACCCAGAGTTTAGGAAGGGAACAATAAACTCCGAGTCAGTCATGGGACTGGTGTGAGTAACAAAAACAGTTTATCTTTAAAACAAACAACCAATGAATTTTTAAACATTGAAATCTGCAATGCTTTTGGAAAATGAAACTACCATAAGACCTCCCACCACACACACAATGCAATCGCAGACTTGGAGGAGATTTCTTCTTATGATAGTCAAAAATGCTTACTACGCAAAATCATTCGATATTATTACTAGTGCATAGTGCAAAAAACATTTCGAAAATACAATATTAATCTTAGCCAGCATAGGTACCATTATATTATGCCTGCTATAGCTACCATTTTAAATGGTAGGTTCTACAACTAAAACCGTACAAGGCTCGTATTATTTCTTTGGATTTTCCAACAAATGGTCAGGCTAAGGAACTTCCTATGCCACATGGGAACGCCTCTGGAGGGACGCCCCGAGAACCACCTAGCTCTCTGCCAACACAAGGCCGGTTACCCCCTTCCCGGGTAGTAAACCTGAGATATGCCACCCCCGGTCGTTTGCGACCTTTATCCGAGGCACCTCGATCACAAAGCAACAATCACACAGTAAATGAGATTGGAGCAACCACACAGGTAAATATCTGGGCTCCATACCATGATACCACCTTTTTCCTGAAGGAATGGACATACCCTAGGGGAGCTACTCCTGAAACCTTGCCGCATCTTTCCTGTTTCGACCATTTCCGGTCTGTGAGGCTCGATGAGGTATCGTCCACAAAGCTACGCTTTACACGAAAGCCATGCTTTGATCAACAAATGATCATCAACACACAGCAGCACTCAGCATGCCACACTACCAAATTGGGAGTATATCACTGATAACCTTCAACTACATAACCTCTAAGCTCGTACGTCTCAGAGAAGGGTGTTAAGCTAAGAGAATAAATCTCCGCCACCAAACAGAAATGTATTTGAAAGAAATCAGCTTTCTATCTTAAAGTGTAGTGTTAGACATACAACCATACAAGTCTGTTATGGGTTTGAACAGAACCGAAGGCACTTTCGAAGAAGCCCTTGCAAATCCGGATAATTTCTAATCACGTCGGGACTTCCCTTCACAAAGGGTGATCAAATATCTATATCGGGGACTAATCGATGCAAAGACATTCGACGAGTTGTCCTTTCGTTTTCGAAAATATCCGGTCTTCACCACCGGTCTTCAATTGCCATCCATATAACGTCGTATCATTATCGGAATGGGTTATATGACACAAAGGTCCCCTTCCGGCTAAACCGAATAATGAGCGCATATTTAAAATCATATGGATATTGGGATTTCAGTTAAGTCACAACTTATTACCCAAAACTTTTCTTTCAAACGGTTTAAACACATTACCATTTCCAATCTTTTACAAAAAGATTCAATTCACAAAGTTCACCCAGTTTCACAAAGATCTAATCATAGATTTTCCCAAATCAATTTCCATTTCAATTTGGATTTAACTTGTCCAATCTTTAAATCAAGATTTAACTTATAGCTTTCAAAACAATTCCATTTCAATTTTTTTATACAAAAGGTACACCTTTCCAGTTTAAAAACAAAGTTCAACAAATCTTTCACAAAGATTTATTCATAACTCGGAAAGCCATTTTCATTTCAAACTTGAAATTCTTTG
Organism: Allium fistulosum; assembly: GCA_030737815.1. Classification (NCBI taxonomy): domain Eukaryota; kingdom Viridiplantae; phylum Streptophyta; class Magnoliopsida; order Asparagales; family Amaryllidaceae; genus Allium; species Allium fistulosum. Next base: position 1,075,773,427 of record CM060901.1, on the reverse strand, counting down.
ACACAAATTGGAAATTCATTCCTTTTATGAAAGCTTCTATTATTTGAAAACAACTAGTTTTCATTTCGGAAAATCTGATTCTTTTATACGAGTTAAAGTCTTTGGGTTAAATTCAAATTCTCAAAACCATACTTTTAAAATGGTTTAAGTTCATATAAACACATTTATAATATCTTTAACCATATTTTCCAAACATGGAATTCAATTCCAAATTTTGAATTCAAATTCAAATCAAATTATTTAAATTGAAAAACTTTACCAAGTTATTCAAAATAACTTTTATCTTAAAAACTCCTTTTCAAAAGTTTTTAACATTTAACCCAAATCCATTTCCAAAATCAATTGAAATTAAAATTTCAATTTCAAAAACATTTAATTTAAATCATTTGTGACTTAACCGATTTCCTCGTGAAATCCATATTTGTGTGTGTAAGAGTGTAGTCCAGGGGTTTAACACAATAGTGCAACATCATCCAATCATCACAGATTAAAACACGGAAATATAATTGATAAGCGGTATGAACTATAACGCTTATCTTTCATTCACAGATCACAGATATATATATATATATATCACAGATAATAAATTATATCACAGATAATTAACTACATTACAGATCACACACAAATCAGGATATATCACAAGCAATTCAAGAATCTCATACAATATAATCATTCATAAGTGAGGTCAAGCATTCAAAATTATTCATAGGTAGGATTAATTAATTGTTTAATCCTAATTAATTCAATTTATTTCCAATTAAATTAGTTGCTTATGAATTTGTTATCCAATCCTGATTAATTGATGACAAATCATCTGATATAGATTAATTAATCAATTACCTTAATTGATGAAATTATTTTTAATTAACCTTATTAATTAAATTAACCTTTAAGCCAATTACATAATTAATTAACCCTTTAATTAATTATTTTGATAAATTTAACCTTTAATCATTTTCATTAGTTAATTTACCTTTAACTTAAATTGACTAACCTCAAATTAATCACCTTAATTAATTTATCACATTACTCTTGAATTAATCATTGCTTAATTACTTGATTAATCAATTTTAATCATTAATTAATATTAAATTAATAATCCTTAATTAACAATTAATAAATCTTCATTAAATTTAAGGTGAAACTCATTCTGATATTTTCAAATATGTTTGAAAACTTTTATTCTCAACTCAAAACCATTTTTTAAAATATACTTTAAACATTCAAGTTGTTTAAAACAATTTAAATTTTTAAAGCTTCTTTTCATTTTAAAACTGGAATACATATTTAAATCTGAATTCAGATTAAACTTAGATTTAAAACTTTCTTACATTTTAAATTCATTTAAAAAAAAATTAAAACAGAACAAACAGGTTTTTGTAAAATCTGTTATATCATTTTAACCCGAGCCATTCTCACGTACGCACCTACTTCTTTCCCCCTTTTTTTCCCAGTTAGTTTAAGTTTAAACTTAAATCAAACTATGGCATAAGGAAAACTTTATTATATACTCGAGTACGACCCCGAAGCAATCACCCTCTTTCTCGCGTCACGACTCGAGATGCTCACCCCACAACAGTTCTGACACCGCCTACTACGCCGTACACGTGCACGGCGATACGCCACTTCTCCGGCAAACTTCACGGTCACTGACAAGTCACGAATCACCCCAATATATGAAATCAAAACTCAACTCGACACAAAAACTACCAAATCAAAATTTAGCATATCGCTCCAAAACCTGGAACTTGAACACCCCCCGTAAAAATGCTTCGCCTTGGTCGCTCCCACCACCGGAATCGCCACGACTTCGGCCTCACCACGTCAACCCCTTGTTCTTCCATTCCCCTCAGTTTCGTACAACTCGATCAAACCGAGGTGATGAAATCACTTCGTTTCTGACCACGACGAAACCCAAACACTAACCCTAATCTTGCCTTGTTCTAACATCTCATGCAATAGAAAAACCCTATAACTATTTTCTCAACTTCATTGATGGCTAAGCCAACTTCGAGCAAAATTTCAACACCCAACATTCGTTTGAACGCCAGTAATTGATTCAAGAGCATATTTTGTTCAAATATGAACTGCACCCTGTATAGTTATCTAAAAATCATAATTCTTATTTCAAAAATCCTATTTTTGAATGTTTATTCAAGATATAAAATCAAATTAACAATTTAAAATATTCGAATTTTAACATATAATCTCCTTTCTACTGTAAAATTATATAGTGTCTAAGGTACACTGTCAACCTTCAAACAACTTTCCAGGCCATGATTCAAGTTTAAACAAATTTATTTAGTTTAAATTCTTAAGTGTAAAATATTTATATGAAGAAATATTAAAATTTTCTCTGTTTTCTTTGCTCAGGAACTTGAAATATTGAAGAACATCACATAGCAGAGCTTCTAGTAAACAACAACATCACATAACAACTTATTTATAATATATAGCAAACACAAGATTTTTCATAAACTAATTATCAAGATTTAAGTTTTAAGAAAGTATGTTTACTCACAGTTTTTAGGAAAGAGAACAGAGCTTGATTTATGTTGAAACAGGCTTGAACTTTTCTTGTTGAATCCTCTCTCTTGAATTTCTGGTTGTAGTTGAGTTGTTGTTTTAAATTGAATTTTTGTTTTAAAGTTAAAGATGAAGCCTACTTTAGTTTTACTCAGTTCTGAATGAACAAACTGTGATGAGAGAAGTTGATATAAAGAAGAGAAGTTTATAGGTACTTATATTGTTTGTACAGGGTAATATTATTTTGTACAAGATGAGACCAGAGATTTTCTCTTTGCATGTTGACTAGCCTATTCCTTTGGTGGCTAATAATCTTGTTATTTCGGCTGTAGTGATACAAATTGTGTACTAAAGATATCTTTGCATTAATTGCTTTGTCTTTCTCCTACAAGCTTACACTTATCTTATTTATTTACACATAGATATTTATGTTTTTACTTTACTTTACCTATTACTCACTATATACTAGGATCTTCATATATATTTTTGTTTTCTTTCTTTTTAACTTTGTCTTTTATAATATTACTTTATAATATAAATGAACTTTTATTTTATTTTATTTTTCTTTTATTATTTTTGTATCTATTTTATTTGTATTATTTTGTATTGATTTATTAATATTTATATATATTTATTTTATATTATAAAGAACTATATATATTTTATTTGGTAATATAGATGAATTTCTAGATTTTAATTTGTTGTTAAAATTTTAGCAGTTATTTGATTACTTTATATTTTTATAGTTATCTTTTATATATTGATTCTATTTCTAACTTAATATTTATTATGACTATTTTACTTTAATATTTATTGTCTTGTATTTCTTTATATATATTTATTTTATAAATTCAAATTATTATTAACCATCAATTCTAAATTTTAAAATTATTTATTTATTTATTTTATACCTGTGTCAATGTATATACTTTTATATTTATTTTCAAGCCATTTATATTTAAGATTTTTAATTCAAATAATTTAACACATTTTTATTTGAACTCGGGGAAACTCGCATCAATTTATCAATTAATATTACAATTTAATTCAAAAATTAAATTAATTATCAATTTAAATATATATATAATCTAGGGTCGTTACACTATCATTTCAACCCATAACGATTTTTTCTTAATCTATTAATCATTCGGGTATGTATCATTTCAACCCATAGTGAACTTGCAGTTTATAACGATATAAAATAAAACATCCATTCATCCATTCATCCAATAAAACAACATTCATCATCCATTACAAACATCATCCAAAATCAATCAATAAATATCAATATAGAACTGATAATCGATAATAGTTATTTAACTGGCAATTTATATTCAATAATAAATTAAATAACGATTTAATTTAAATAAATTCAAATTAACTGAGATGATGATTTAAATATACCAAACAGTCATAAATAAATTTCTAATCACATCAAAAATTTAACTTACCAAACATAAGAAATTTTAGAAGTTGTGAGTGGGTTAAAACACTCACCTTTGAATTTAAATCGAATTTAAATCCAAATAAAGGCCCAAATTTGAACAGTCTTGGAATTTGACCAAACCAGTTCCATGTTGCCCGAAATTTCAATACGATCGCAACGGAAGAAACCGCACCCAAAACCGAGCTCGTATGCAAAAGTTATGCTAGTTATGAGAACTAAATAATTAAATTAAAAATTAATTAAGTAAAAGGAAAAACACTCACGTAAACATCTCCTCCCTCACGATCGAAAGCACCAGAACCCATCTCACACGCCAAAATCTTAAAGCCACACACAACACGAAGCAACCAGACGTCGATCGAAGGTGACCGCGACGTGCGCCTCTCAAAGGTCGACCATCGGCTAGGGCGCGGTCCCTTCTAGTGCCACCACCCATACGCAAATCGAGAAAATACGTCCATGCTTTCAAGCTAGATTCTGGCGAATCCATGGCATAATAACATAGATCAACCGTATGGATTTGAGGAGCTCGCCTAGATCTATAACTTTGCTTTTGGAATTTTTTGATTTCGTTGAACAGATTGAGAGATATTGAGGAGGGAAGTTAGTGAATTTTCAGCCATTAAAAGAAAGTGATGGCTAGGGTTCAGAAATTAAAATAACAATAAAAATATCTCGATTTGCATGCGTATTTATATAGTTAGGTCCAAAATTGTCCGAACTCCAACCGAGGCGTGCCGCCTGGTGTTTATAATGTGTTACCCCCATTCCGAACGCAATGGAACTAGTTTCGAGGCCTAATTCGATCGTATGTGGAAGGTAGCTTTTCAAAGTCAATTAATTTAATTTAATTCGGAATTAAATTTCTACGCGTTTCAAGCTCGCACGGCCAACCGACATGTCCGATCGCTACGAAAATTGAAACCTTATAATAATTCACTATTACGGATCCGATGAAACTAGTTTCGTCGAAATCCAAGTCAGTTGCCAAAATGGCTATTTTCACGTTAATTAAATAAATCAATAATAAATTCATTAAATCACTTTTTAATTCAAAATTTTAATTATTTACAACTCCTATCATTTTTGATTTCTTAATCATTTACAATAATTTAAACAAATTTAGATGTTAATTTAAAGTTGATTAATCCATCAATTCCAGTGTTTAATTTCAATTTCATTAAATTCAGAAATTTATAAATTAAATTTTCAATAATTCCATTTAATTGACTTTTCATCCTATTATTCAATCCATTATTATCAAATAAATGAAATTAACCTTGGTTCATGATGTATTACACTAATATTCTCAGATTTCATCTTAATCTCCATTAACATAATATTTAAATATTTAATTTCATTTATTTGCAATTAATCCAATTACTATAATTTAAATTCAAATAAATTAATAAACCTCGATTTCCATTCTTTTTTATTCAACCAATTATCATATTATGAATAAAATTAACATTATTTCCAAATATTAACTTAATTTACATTAGCATAATATTTAATTACATTTATTGAAATTTATTTCCAATTTAAATTAACAGGCTAAATAAATAGGTAATATACAATAATTGTTACCGTTAACTTTTAATTACACTATAAATTTATTTCTTTCAAACAAAGGTTATAAATACTTACATAAAACCAATTTTATTCAATTACCATTAATTATATGCTATTTCATAAGTTTATACAACATTTACATTTATTTACTTACATTCAATTTATAACCAAGTTATAACATTTACATTATTTCAATTAATTGGAATTTCATTCAAGTTGTTAATGATTAACTTTAATTAACATTGTTACTTTTCATTTTTGTTATTATTTCATTATTAATTAACAAATTTTTATTTCTTTCAGTATTTAATTTCCAAAATCTTATTAAATCAACAAATTTAATTATCGAAATTTACAGGTCGTTACACCCACGACCAAAATTTCCACCCTTTAGTTCTGGAAACCTAGTCTGCCTAAAAATGTTAAGGTTGAACCGCCTTCTAAAAATTTTTAGCCCCAATCACTTTTAATCAAATCGCAACCTAACCTTAAAAAAATCGGGACATAAGGCGAACCCAAAGACGATCGATGTAACGAAGTTAGCGACCTGGAGCATAGGCGACGACAACCGTAGGCAGTTAGCTGGTGGCTGCAGCAGGAACGCACGCGACTCAATGTTGCGATCTAGTCGATGATGCCGATGACAACAGCTAGTACGCATGGAGATGGAGGGCGATTTCTCTGCATGGTGGCTGGGGATTCGGTGATGTGTGTGAATGCGCTGAGATGTTCAACAGCGTGAGATGATGCTGTGCTCAACCTGAAGTGTGGCTTGGAGCTGCTGTTGCTTGATGAGCGTTGGTGTGCGCGACTGGCTTTGGGCGAGGGGTAGCAATGTAGTCACTAAAGTGGATATCCAATCATCCTTTCGGTGAGCTTCAATCTCATAACTATGTCTATAATTTATTGTTTTCTATACACACACATATATGTACATATGTCCTTCTGGTTATTATTTGAATTGTTTAGATTGAATAAATTGGTTTAAATAATTGTTTGGGAGAATTTGTTAATTGAATTATTGGGTATATTGATTTGGAATCGGATGATAAATAGGTTGAATTGATTTGTTGTGATTGTCGTTGTTTGTTTGGATTGTTGGGTATATTAGTATTGGATGTTGGTTGATTCTATTGGTTGGAAATGTTGATTTACAAACGGAACTCTGTCTGTTTGTATTTTTAAATGGTGTAATTTATTTTGATTTGAATGTTTTGAAATTATATTATGGTTTGAGATATAAATAATTTGGATTCAAAATATATATTAAAGGTAAATAATAGTGTTTTAATCTTTATTCTTGAAATTATTATATAAATATTTGGTAAACTTATTTGATATAAAGGTTTTACCAGATTTTATTATTTCAGAAATATAAAATTTATTGAAGAGAAGTTCTATTCAAAATTATTAACTTATTAAAAAGTAATCTATAGCATATATTAAATAGTTATTTTAAAAGTTTATATAGTTTCTGGAAATAAGAAACATTTTCTAATTAATATCTTAGGAATTTTAAAGTTTATTTTCATAAATAATGAGATTACTTATGAATCAATAAAGTATGATTTATATAAATTTAGATATTTAACTTAATTTTCTAAGGAGAGATTTTATTGAAAATTTATTATTATTTCATTTTTGAATTGAATTATAATTTTTATGTATGAATTCTATATTTCTTATATGTCATAATCCTATTCTGATTACAATATCGTGAACGAATCATCGTTGATTTGATTAGTGTTTCAATATGGTACGTTAATGACATCCTTCTAAACGGATTTGTGATATTTTATATTGATTTTGTTATTTATTTCTATGTGATGAGAAATCTGAATATATGGTTTGGTGATACCGTCTGGTATGGGACTTTCAGTAACACCTTTCCGGTTATTCATTGGACTTGTCATATAGAAATATCTAGTGTGGATCAAGTGTAGTTTATGAGCATTGAATAATTATCCAAATAACATGCGGTGGAATGGGACACCATTAGTTATTTGTTTGATTATTCATTGTAAGTAAATGTCATTCAAAGGGGATTATACTCATGGGTCCATGTGATACTCGGTGAGGAGTATCCTATTGGTAGATATTGGTATGAGAGTCGTGTGTCAGCTTATTATTAGAGATATGCTTAATGATAGGATATGAGCGCTATATGACCATCCACATTTCTGTCCAACTTCCTTTATTTTTCAAAAGTGAACCAGATTGGCCAGTATCCACCATGGCGGCCTAATCGTGGGATCGCGTCCTAGATCCGCGACACCGTAGTTATTTGTCCCTTTGATGCACATCATAGTATTAGTAGTAGTAGTAGATGGGTTGTTATGCATATCCCCTTGTGTCGCTTTGGCTAGCAGTCTGTTTCCATTAGGGGCACGGTAGGGTCATGATCGGGGTACGCATAAACGAGCCACTGGTGGATGGGGTTACGATGTCTGTTGAGGTAACTGAAGATTGTAGGAATATACGGTACTCTGCTTTAGGCGAGTAGACCTATGTTCTTGGAGCAGGCTTGCGGTAGGCGGCTATCAGTCTCCCTATCTGGTTTAGGGTATGTGAGTGCAGTAAATTAGCATATACCTCGAAGACTATAGGAATAGACGGTTACTCTACGGTAGGCGAATAGACTTATGTTCCTGGAGCAGGATTGCGGTAGGCGGCTGTCGGTCTCCCATTAGATTCATGGTATATGTGTACGTAGTGCATTGACATATATGTCTCGATTCTATAATGAGTTGACTAGACTAGAGACTGGTTGAGTCTAAAGTGTAGTCAATCCCCGTATAACCATACTCTTTGATGATTTGGTATTTTTGAGATAGCCTTGCTTTATTGTTGGAGTTTTAGTTTGCGGATGATTTATATTTATGGTTTGTGTGATGTCGGATATAGTTTGGATGAACTGATAGGCTATCTCACATTATATATTGATTTAGATGATAATGTATGAATGTGGATGATTCATCCATTTGATGTTGTTTCATGATTTCTCATTTAACGAGTTTTTATATGCATGGTGATATTTTAATACCGGGTTTTATGGTGTATTTACACTATATGTTGTTGGACTGTTTGAGATAATATTATTATATTTATACCTAGTATATACGTAGTTCCATATGTTTATTGACCTTGGATTTAGATATCTCTAACCCATGTGTTATTTATATAATACTCGGGTTAGTCCGAGACACTACAGGTACAAGAACAACATGACCATCTTGTATTTCTTTGGGCTTTGAGGGGATATCTATTAGGATGTTCTATGATATTTATATGTCATTGATTCATTGTATATTCTACTAATAGGATGTATATTGATTATTTATCACATTACATTGAGATAATTGACATTTGTATTGAGTTGTATCCTTAATGTATATACATTATATATATTATATGTTATCATTGCGGTTGACTCCATGTTCACTGTAATTTAACTATATATTATGTATTGTTCTGTCCTGGAGGCACGTGTCTAATTGCTTTGTACTGATACTTTGTACGTATAGATTAGTTATTTATCATATGTTTTTAATACATACCAGTGTTAGTCTAAGGGAATATTCACGTGTGTACCGCATATAGCCTCATTCTCCGTATTATCTGACACTATTACTTTGTAATATTCTTGGATAGTACGGTTATAGAGGTGGGGTGTTACAGGTTCACCTTGGCCAGGGCTTGGTTGAATGATGATGTTGTGGCCAGTGATGGCCCGTGGTGGCGTCAGATTGAGGTTGAACGGAGTCATTTTAGTGCAACCGATGTTTGATGATGAGGATTATAAATTAGGGTTAAGTGATGTAATTATGTATTAATTATATTATTTAATTCGTAGAATCTTATTAAACTCATATCCATTTCATACGAGGTCGGATTTGAACATGGTGTGTTGTGTTGTATTGTAATCGTGTCGTCATTAGCTACGCGATGGAATTGGATTGGTCAGATTTGAAGCATGTAGAATTTGTGCTAAAAATCGAACGTCCGTTCGATTTTTGTTCAAAACTGAAACGCTTTGGTGATAATTGGAATTTCAACGAGTTTGGTAACCTTTAAATTAGATATATAATATATGTGATGCTATAAATTTATTGTTGAATGCTTGGTTGATAGTTTAGGTATTGTTGTTGTTGTTTGATTGATTACTTGGTTGAAATCGTGTTTTGGACAACGGATGACATATTAACTTAATCGCTGTGAACCCCTATGACTATATATATTGTCCGTAATCAATATTTTGCAGGGAACATTTGTCGAGAGATCCTAAGGGTTTTCTCACCAATAATAATTACTTATTTCATTATGCTGCTTATATTTATGTTTAGTTGAAATTAATCGTGGTATTCTATTTAAAATCGTTTAAGTGTTGTTATAGCAATTTTTGCTATACCGACATTTATTGAATATCATCTTCCTAAAACTTTTGTGTGTGTTGTCTTGAGCTTGTATTTTCAAAAAATAGATAGTTAAACTCATTAATCATTTTGATTAATGAAATTAAAATTAATAAATTATTTTAATTAATGATGTTTGGATTTAGTTAATCATTTTAATTAATGATGTTTGAATTCAATTAATCCATCTAGTAATGACATTTGGATTTAATTAATAATTTCAATTAAATGGCATCTGAATTTAATCAATCATTTTAACTAATGATATTTGATGTTAATTAATTGATTTACTAAAGGTGTTTTAAAGTAAATTAACCGATTTAATATAAGTGTTTTAAAGTTAATTAATTGATTTAATAAAGGTTTAAAGTTAATTTACTAATTAAATAAAAGTGTTTTAGAAATAATTAACTTTTTGAATAAAGATAATTGATTGATTTATGAAAAGAGATTATAAATTTGATTAATTATCTTTTAGGATAATTAATATTGTTTTTAAATTTATAAATATTATAAATATGACTAATATCTTTTGGGATAACTAATGTTGGTTTAAATTTATAAAAGGGATTTTACATTTGATTTATTTTCTTTGGGAGAATTAATGTGATTTTAAAAGTTATAAAATTGTTATATAAATCATCCTTTGAGATGATTAACATTTGATTTAAAATTTATAAAAGTAATTTAATTGATTTATTATATTTTGTAATAATAAAAATTGTTTTAAATTTATAAATAATAGTTTATAAATAAGAAATTGTTTAAAAAGAATTATTTAAAATAAAACTAAGTGCAAATTGTTTTGGGGTTACATTAAATAATGTTTTAATGACATTTGTTTTTGACCCTTGTTTTAATAGACTTAGTATTATAATTTGCCCTTTTAGAAAAATTATTCAAAAAGGTACTTTTAAAGTGTTTTACAAGTAATGGAAATGTGAAAATCAATAACAAGTGTGAATCAAATGTTTTCAAATTTGGATTCATTTATTGGTGATAAGTGTATACGATTTAATTTCCATACACAAATCGCTTTGTTATTCCCAATAGTTGATTTATCCACTATCAATATCGATTTAGGTTTCTTCTTGGTGTATCGTCACCTTAAAATCAATTTGTTGCTCTTTTGAACTTTGTTATCCTCAAAATGCGAGTGGACGTCTAGCTATGCGGGATTGCTCTTAATATTTAAATCTTGGATTTAACATGTAAAATTTAATTTTAAAGGATTATTAATTCCCGTTTAACCAAGAATGATGATAGAAAACTTTCAATTTAGAATTTAAAAGTGATTAAATCAGTTTAATAATAATTCGTCTTAACTAACGTGTAAAAATAAATATAATTTGATTTTAGAGCTAACTTCTACATATAATAGAATTAGGGTTAGAAATTAGTTTCACCGAGTTTAGAAATATTAAAAACCTACATTTCAATATATAGGATGACCTATTTTCGTTTCGGAAACGAAGCGGGCTTTTCGGGACTTTGTTATCGCTTTGGCCCAATCGATATCCATTCCTTCTATTCCTATTTCATCTTGGTCTATATATATGCTGTTATGAAACCCTAGTAGCCTTCTGTTCTACTCTTTTGTATGTAATTTCAGATCTAACTTGTTCCTTTCCAATGGTGAATATCCTAAAACTCTAAATTTCCAATTTCAAAAATCAATTCAAAATTCAAATTGCTCAAACCCTATCAAACTATATATCGTCGTGAAACTCTCGACGAATGGAATAAGCATCTGCAGTTCATTTTTCAATTTGAGTCTCGGTTTGATTAGAAATTGGCGAAGTAGGCTTGGCCGTTCACTTTAGGGTTTTGGTTTAATGGTAGATTGTCGACCATTCGACGATCGGGAAGTGCTGTAGTGTTGAGGGTGACCAGCAAAGTCGACCTATTCGTTTGGATCTGGTCGAAGGTACCTCGAGTTCACCAGAATCAGGATCAATCGGTGATGGTGGCGAAGCGTTTCTGGCCAGGGAAGAGCGGTCGTAAGGGCATGGTTGGAGGCGGCTTCAAACGAGGAGCACAGTGGAACGGCGGTGATCTTGGCTTGAAATCGATAGCTGATGTGGGTTTTGGTGAACATTAGGGTTTGGGAAGTTTGGTAATTACAATTTTACCCTTTTGTTTTATTTTAATTTAAATTTTAAATTTTAAATCTTCTAACGTGAATAACTTTTGCATACGAGCTCCAATTCACGTGCGGTTTCTTCCATCGGATTCATATCGAAATGCCGGAAAATATGAAACTGGTTTGGATGAATTTGGAGACTATTGAGATTTTGGGCTTTTGTTGAATATTTAATGGGCAATATATCAAAGGTGAGTGATTAAACCCACTCACGCAATACTAAATTTTCTGATGTTAGTCAAATTAAAATCATGAAGTGACAAAATTTTATTGATTGCTATTTGGTAGTTTAAATTTACCTTTAAACTAAAATTGATATTGATATTGATATTATATTGAATTGACATTTAAATTGATATTGAAATTAATTGCTAGTTAAACACCGACAATTAATGATTAGTAACTATTGTGATATGTTGGTTGTTTTGGATGTTGATTGTTATTGGATGCCTATTGATTGATGTTTGACGTATAGTTGTTTATTTATTTTGACATATCCCTGGTTATTACCCTATATATTATTGACATTATATAAATTGTCATTCGTATTATTTGAAATGAACTAAGAAATATGTTGAAATTATATATACCTAAGTCATCTAAATATGGGTTGAAAGGACATATATCCATCCATGTAATTAAAATTGAAATAATTGATCACTTGGCCATAGGGTAGAAAATTATACATGGACATCGGATTTGGTTAAATTGAATGGTTTTAGAATCTTGAACTTGGATTTGTTTAAATGTAATTGTTTTAAAGAAAATAAAATTTTGATTTATATGAATTAAATTATTTTCTAATTCGAGCTTTGAAATGTTGAAATTGAACCTGTTTAAATGAAATTGTTTAAGGATTTAATTTGAAATCTTAAAGTGGAAATTGGGATATGATTTGAATTTATTGGAAGTGAATAATTATGAAGGTTTATATTTTAATTTAGACTTTGAATTTACTTTAATTAAAATGGTTTAAATTGGTATTTCCAAGTTTGGACGTGAAATGGATTTAAACTAAATTGTTTCAAAGTGAGAATGTGAATTGGAACTTTCAACCTTTGAATAGAACAGTTTAAATTGAATTTAAAGTAAAGTTTAAAATCGTTAAATTGAGGTTGATTTAAATGGAATTTTGAATATGAAGTTGACTTAAATTGGAAGTCGAAAAATTGAATTCGATATGATTTGGATTTTGAACCTTGTTGTGAAAGAAAGAAACTGTTTTAATATAAACTATTTTAATAATCACATTGTTTTAATATATAAACTATACTAATTATTCAAACTATTTTAATTATTCAAAACTATTTTCAATACTAAAACTATTTTATATTCTAAAATATTTTCAACCTTTAAACTATTATAATTATTCTAAACTATTTTTTAATGTTAAAACTATTATAATTATTCAAACCATTTTCAATATTCAAACTATTTTAAAGGAGAACTATTTAGATTTAAATCATTGATTTAAATACGAAGGTATAACCTGTTTTGAATTCGAAATGATTTTGAAGTGAATCTGATATTTTGATATGAAATATGACTTGTTCTTGAAATTTAAAAGAACCAACCGGTGTGTAAAATGACGTTTGGTTATTAAAGAGACCGGGGCCGAATGAATAACATACTCTCTGTTATTCTACCGGAACCACTATAATAACTGTGTACGTGGTGGATGTTATCTAGAATGTAGAGGTTGAATTGGCGGCATTACTTGAATGAAGTAAGAGAACGATGATGAATTATGTAACATCCCTCTACTTAGAGGCCCAAAACTAATGGCTACGGATGCTCCAGTCATCCATAGTTATTAATCATCGGCGACCAAATACGGCGAAATTAGATACATTGATACACATAAACACAAGAATATGAAAAAAAAATTGAACTGCAAACAAATTCCACATTCCATTTCAAAATATTCCAAATTGATTACATAATCTCGATTAGCAGACTACGTTTAGATAACATATAATTATTACAAAATACGCTAAGAGCGACTTATGAAGATGCCCCTTTGGTAGATCAGAGTTTATAGATAGGCAAGAAAACAATTTGCCTTTACAAACAAAACACACTGCGGAAATAAAAGAACTCTAATAACAAGCTTGCCTCCTGAACGTCCTCGGAAGCTTTATTCGTCTAAAAGAATCTCTAGAAACCTTAACTCTCAACCTACTCAAAATCAATTGAGTGCCCGAGAGTTTAAGGGGAAAGAAAAACCTTCGAGTCAGACATAAAGCCTGGTATGAATAAAAATTTACCATCTCTAACCATTTAGATATCTAGTGAGACCACGCCGCATAGCGGAACGGGTTTTCCCATCACTAGTATCCTAAAACATGTATAAAACCATATACTGTGCTCCTACACCACAATGGTTAAAACATGGTATTTCAAAAACTTTATGATGATATGCAAAACAAGTAAATCAAATATGGATTACTCTTCTCCATTCATTCTGACTATCTGTCTCAATTATAGTTTCTAGAATTACTATTAACCTGTTAAATGTTTATGGACTATCTGTCCAATATCATAGTTTTCATGGGATCACTAAGAACCTATTGGTAACTCCAATATCTTATCTCTTATCCAAGTTTTCATGGGCTAACTAGGAACCTATTGACTGACTGTCAATATCTTAATCCCGATTAGTTTTCATGGGCTAACTACAAACCTACTGACCCCTGCCAGTATCAAATCATAGTTTTCATGGGCTGGCTATGAACCTATTGGCCCCTGTCAATATTATTAATTAAGATTTTAACAACTGTTAAGTTATATTCACTACTGGGTCAACCTAACTGGTTATTTTGCCCTTTCCCCAAAATACAGTTATGGGTTAATAACAATGTGAATAAATATATAAAGAAGTAAACATAACAACAAAATAATACCAACACTTGTGGTACATTATCCTTGAAATCCTCTTTATACATATATATCCAGGTTAAACCCTTTAGCCTTTTTATATCAAGGAAAAATTCTTCATTTCAAAACACATTGTTTATTTATTTATGTCATCGCTAATACTTTAAATTGAGATTGGGTTTATGTTTTGAAATACTAAAACATCTCTTTTGAAACCTTTGGATAGTCTACTTTGAAAGAAAAGACTTCTTTTCAAAACATAGTATAAATACCTTTCGAAGCCCTTGGTAAAAATTCTCTTTCGAAACCAATTATACCTTTCGATGGTATCAAATCACCTTTTAAACTATAGAGCTTCGAAACAAATGAAAGTATCCCTTTTGAAAGTATTGGGTTTACTCCTTAAAAAAACATTTGGGTCAACGTGGTTATATACTAAAGTATCTCTTTCGAAACCAACTAAAAATTAATTTGGGGAAAAGATGATGGTGTCGGAACCATCTAGTCGAGAGCAAAGACCTTTTAAAAATTAAAACTTCGAGGGACAAATTCGAAACCCCCTTTCGACTCCATCACCTTCGAAACCCTCAACCCCTTCGAAATCATTCAGGAAAAATGCTTAGTTTAGGTTAAAACAGGAGTAACCCCTTCGATAACATAAACGACTTCAATGCAATCGAAAAGGGAAATTAGCGGCTAGGTCTCGACTTGGTCGAAACCGGACCTTTCGAAGGCTCTTATTTAAGAAAAATAGCCCTTCGAAAGTTAACTCCTTTACATAGTACATCAACCTTCTTCAAAAGCCATTTATATAACCTTTTCCGAAAGCACGTGTTTCGACTATGTCGAAAGCTTTAAATAAAACAAGGCAAGACTTTAGCTTTTGAAATCAAGGCAGGGTTTCGACCCCATCAAAAGCTTATCTTTCGACACCAAGGCTTCCGCCTTCCTTCCAATCCACTGCGTACCACTAGGTGATACCTTGTGTATTGGTTGCGACTATGAAGGTTTCGACTAAATAGGTTTCGACTAGGATAAGGCGGAATCATTGGAGTCGAAAGGGCTACTAATTGAGGCGGAACGCCTTTTTTTGAATTAAAGGCTGAAATATTGCTTCTTTTAGTAATTGCTTTATCTTGACTTGCCTATTTGTGAACCATTGATTGGTTGCCATAAAACTTTTGAAATACTTTACATTTAAAACCGCCGCACTTATATCAGATTTAAACCATAAAAATGTAACGTTTAAGCCCTTCCATATACCAAAACCAATTATTTCAAAAAAGTACTTTTCTAAAAATAATTTACTTTCCTTAGTAAATAAATTGGGAAAAATCCCCAAAAATCACAGAAATTTGGTTTAATCATGTAATCAAACATATCAAAAATTTAGACCCAATTTCTTCCTGAAATATCCAAAATAAAATTTATACCCAATTACATCATATTTATCATTAAAAATTCATAATAAAATTTCCGTAGCTTGGAAAATTGTGAAAATTAAAACACATCTCCAAAATCATGTTTTACTTAACATAAAAAATTTCCATGGCATTTCGAAATCAATAACCCACGGTTTTGCCCCTAAAACCGTATGAATTTCATGTACAAATAAATTGTTTAAATCAAACAATTCATAAATTAAGCATATCATCATCCAATATATCTTAGAAACAAAAATAAGTATTCAAATCCAAAATAATATGATTATAAAACCAAAAAGAGATGGAATGAATTATTATTCACCTTAGATTTGATAAGGAATTTGAGATTCGTTGTTGATCAATCCTTCCTAGCTTTCATCCTTAGCTTTAGATTGATATTTCTCCTTTTTCCTCCTTGTTAATGGCCGGCTCTATTTAGTTTTGATTTGCGTTTTTGAATAATGAAAAATAGAACGTGAATGGGCAAGGATAAGATGTGTATAGCCGTGTTTAATAGAGTGGCTAATTACCACCATGCCCACATGTAAATTAATTATCTTATAAACCAATTTAAAGCCTATTAATTTTTTATTATTAAGCACGACCCATTATATATTTTATTCAACTCTCAATCCCCTTATCATCATTATTCCATTTAATTTATCTAAGTAAATTGCATTATCAAAAATTAGGGATGTTACAGGCTCCCCCCCCCCCTCTTAAAGAATTTTGTCCTCGAAATTCAGTAAGGACTAGATACTAAACATAGCAATCATCTGTAACCACTCATAACAACCATACTAGTCTAACTGACTAGCAACTATCTGTATAAATCTAATATAGACATACCCTCAAAGCAGATCAGGATAAGTATCTCCAATCCTGTCCTCTGTCTCCCAAGTACAGTCCTTCTCATTGTCACTCCACTAAACTTTCACCAACCTGACTGTCTTGTTCCTTAATCTTTCCTCATATGTAGCTACAACCCGAACTAGTTGTCTAACTATAGTCAAATTAGGTCTACCACTAAGTCGTCCAACCCTATCGGAGGAATAGTAGTCTCTAGATCATGCACATACTTGCGAAGATGAGACACATGAAATACATTATGAACACCTGCCAAACTGCTAAGCA
This sequence comes from Allium fistulosum, assembly GCA_030737815.1. Taxonomy (NCBI): domain Eukaryota; kingdom Viridiplantae; phylum Streptophyta; class Magnoliopsida; order Asparagales; family Amaryllidaceae; genus Allium; species Allium fistulosum. The sequence goes on along the minus strand of CM060901.1, from coordinate 1,075,755,889 downwards.
AATCTATTCTGTATGCGAGCCTTCCAATCCTCTCTATAATCTGGAATGGACCTACATATCTTAGGGCTAACTTCACCAACTTTCCAAATTGTATCACACCCTTCATTAGTGATACCTGAATGAAAACCTTGTCTCCAACGGAGAATTCTAAGCCCTTACGCCTCTTATCTGCGTAACTCTTCGGTCTTGACTGAGCTTCCTTCATCCTTCCTCGAATTAACTCAATCTTCTCTGACGCCTCTCTAACCAAATATGGACCTAAGACTAATCTTTCTCCAATCTCCAACCAACATGCTGGTGATTTGCATGGTCTTCCATACAAAGCTTCAAACGGCGCCATTCTTATACTTGTCTAATAATTATTATTATAGGAAAACTCAACCAAATGTAGGTAATCCTCCCAAGATCCACCAAAGTCTAACACACAAGCTCTCAGTAGATCCTCGAGTACTCTATTGACTCTCTCTGTCTGCCTATCTGTCTAAGGGTGATATGCAGTACTCATATTAAGCTTGGTACCCATCACTTCCTGTAGACTCTTCCAGAATTCACTAGTGAACAAAGCATCTCTTTCACCGACAATACTACTAGGATCTCCATGCAGTCTAACTATGTTCTCCAGGAACATCTTAGCTAAAACAGGTGCCGTTCTGGTTGACTTAACTGGAATGTAATGGGCACTCTTGGTCAATTTGTCCACTATAACCCATATACTTTCATTACCTCTATTTGACCTTGGCAACCCGTCTATAAAATCCATAAATATTGAATCCCATTTCCAAACTGGAATCTCTAAAGGCTGAAGCAACCCACTCAGTTTTTGATGTTCAACTTTCACTCGTTGACAGTTTGCGCACTGCCTAACCCATAAGCCAACATCCCCCTTCATGCCTTCCCAATAGAAGCTCCTTTTCATATCCTGATACATCTTGGTCCCTCCAGGATGAATTGCAAACTTGGACCGATGACATTCTGCAAGAACTTCTTTCCGTAAGTCCTCCACATTCGGAACACACAACCATCCCTTCTTTCTTAGCCATCCTTTCTGGTCAAGGTTAAAATCCTTTAAATCATCGATCTCTGTTCCAACCTCCAGTCTTCCGATCCCTTCAACTAATACCGAATCCTCCTCTTCTTAGAAGCAATTTTCTCAACCAAATACTGGCCGAACTTCTAAACAAAACAACCTGGCAGTACTCTGACTAGAACCAACAGTCGATCTTAACTGCACATCGCAACCGACTAGAGCTTCTAAATCCTTTCACTCCGCCAACATAGCTAACACCACATTCTGATGTTTTCTGCTAAGAGCATCAGTTATTTTATTATCCTTTCTTGGTGTATATTCTATACCAAAATCATATGCAGCCAAAAACTCTAGCCACCTATGCTGCCTCATATTCAACTCCTTCTGAAAGAATAAATACCGCAAAGACTTATGATCGGTATACAACTCAAATCTCTCCCCTAAGAGATAATGTCTCCAAATCTTCAATGCGAAGATCGCAGCTGCCAACTCCAAATCATGAGTAGATATCTAACTTCATGCGGTCTAAGCTGCCTAGATGCGTAGGCAATGACTTTACCATTCTGCATCAACACCGCTCCTAATCCAGTTCCACATGCATCAGTATACACCACCAATCCTTGGTTTCCGTTTGGAACTACTAACACGGGTGCATTGGTCAACAAATGCTTTAACTTAAGGAATGCCTCCTCACATTTGTCAGACCAAAAAAATCTTACTTCTTTCCTTGTTAGCATAGTTGAGGGTGCTGCTATCCACGAGAAATCCTTAATGAATCTCTGGTAGTAGCCAGCAAGTCCAAGAAAACTCCTAATACCAGTCACCGTCTTTGGTCTCTTCCAATTATTCACGGCTTCGATCTTATCTAGGTCGATTGACAATCCTTTCTTTGAAATAATGTGACCATGAAATTTTACCTCTTTCTTCTAGAAATGACACTTGGTAAATTTCGCCTTAGCTGATTCTGTCTTAGCGTCTCAAGTACCACTCTAAGATGAACTTCATGCTCTCCCCCATCCCTAGAGTATATTAGAATGTCATCTATAAACACCAACACAAACCTATCCAAATACTCATGGAAAACTCGGTTCATCAAATCCACAAAGAAAGCAAGTGCATTCGTTAATCCAAATGGCATCACCAACCACTCATATGAACCATACCTAGTTCGAAATGTTGTCAAAGGAATACAGTCCTCTGCCACTCTTAACTAATGGAAACCTGTCGCTAAGTCCAACTGGGAAAACACTCCGGCTCCACTCAACTAATCAAATAGATCATCTATTCTTGGCAAAGGATACTTATTCTTAATTGTCCTTTCATTTAACTTGCGATAGTCAATGCACATCCTTAACGACCCATCCGATTTCCTTACGAACACCGCGGTCGTTCCCCAGAGGGAACTACTTGGTCTAATAAAACTCCTCCCTTCTAGATCCACTAGCTGCACCTTCAATTCCTTCATCTCAATTGGTGTCATCCTACTATGTATTCTACTTACAGATTCAGCTCCTGGCACAAGATCTGTTCTAAACTCAACAACTCTTTTCAGGGGTAGTCTTGTGATTGGCTTAAAGACATCTGCAAACTCTCTTGCTACCCAAACCTGACTTAACTCATTTCCTACCTCCATAGCATTAAGCATAACACTAACACTCCAGTCAGTATTCTCTTTTGAGAATATCACTTGGTTATGACTATCAGGGTGTCTCCGTGATATTTTCCTATCCTGGCAAAATATTCTAGCCTCATACCTACTCAACCAATCCATACCCAAAATGATCTCGAAATCTACAAAATCAATAACATACAAACTACATGCAAATTTATGACCCAACAAATCATGTTTTAACTGGTCACATCTTAACCCTAGAGTTTCATATCCTCCTATTAGATTCGCAACCCTTAAGGGAGTAACAGGGTAGGTGAGTTCTAAACACAATCTATCAACCAAACACTGAGTTATAAATGAATGTGATGCACTGGTATCAAAAAGTACTTTAACTGAAATACTCTGAATCAAAAGCATACCTTCCATCACAGTCTTTCCTTTATCAGTTACGGTAGGCCTAGCTGGTCCTATAGCAAAACTTTTTCTTTGTCCTCCCTAACTGGCTCTGGACACTGATTCTTGTGATGCCCAACTTGATCATAGTTGAAGCACTTCAAATTATTCTTATTTGTAGCTTTTTCCCATTTCCTGACCGGCATTCATTAGCAAAGTGACCCTTCTTGTCACACATATAGCAAACTTCCTCAGTTTTTGACTTCTTGGCAGTATCTCCCTTCTAGGCTCCCTTGTTTTTAAAGAACTTTCTCTTCTTCCCCTGAGAACTCTGAGTTTCCACTAACTTCTCCTTAGCCTGATCAGCAAGTAAGTCCTCGTGGCAAATGGCCATCTCCACCACCACATTACATGGATTACTAACATGTGTCATGATCATTCTAGCTAGCTCGGGCCTCAATCCTCGAATGAACCTCTCATTCCTTCTGATGTCAGTATCTATAACAACATATCCATATCGAGACAGTTCTTTAAACTTAGTGGCATACTCAACTACTGACATCTCTCCTGGGACTAAATCCATAAACTTCCTCATCAGCTCAGACTTAACAAACTCAGATATAAACTACTGCTCAAATCTTGTCTTAAAATCAGCCCAAGTTATCTGCTCTTCAGGTACTTCGACGCTGACACTATTCCACCAATGTAGTGTTGATCCCTGCAACTGTCTAGAGGCCAACCTTCTCTTTTGCCCATCATTCAGACCCAAATCAATAAATATATGCTCACAATGCAACAACCAATTCTGAACTTCTACGGCACTTTCCGTTCCAAGAATGGCTTCCTACCCAAACTTGTCTAATCTCTACCCAGCAAAGCAATATTCCCAACTGGAACCACAAGATTAGCTCCTCCTACATTTCCAGCAACTCCAGCAGCAACCCCAGCTTGCATTAAACCAGCAAAGAACTGATACATCACCCCCATATCTACTGGTGGATTTCCAGCACCCACATTGGCTTCAGCATTTTTATTACTAGCATTAGCCGGTCGACCTAGGTTTCTCCTAGTAGTGGGTCGAACATTTCCATTAGTTGTGGTGCTTCCTTTACTAAGATTTCCTCTTCTGTTTCCTTCTTCCATATCTCCTTTCTCATAAATCTGCATACGAGCCTTAGTAAGATACAGAAGAACGGTCTAAGAGAGCGGGGAATATGTATTTATATATATAACTATATATAGCAAATACAAGTACGTTACTATAAGGTTAACCCAAACCACAATCTTATTATCTGATTCCTTGGATTATAATTTGGAAAATCCTTTTGGTTTAAGTTTCTTTTAAAGTTTCACAAACCTATGCTCTGATACCAACTTATAACATCCCCCTACTTAGAGGCCTAAAACTAATGGCTACGGACGTTGCAATCATCCATAGTTATTAATCCTCGGCGACTAAATACGACGGCATTAGATACATTAATACACAGAAACACAAGAATATGGAAAAAAATTAACAACAAACAAATTCCACATTCCATTTCATTTGTAATTGATTTAACCCTTGAAATCATACATAAAACAAGGAAAACTATAGCCCTTTACTTTATCCAAAATATTATGCCAATGTATGTGTTTTCATAAAATAACATTAATGAATTTAAAAATCACTTAGAGGTTGTCGCACCTCAAAACCTTAGGATATGAAGCCATATCATTTATATTGATAAAGTGGGGCATTAATATCGCCTATATGGGTTGTCATACCCCATCTATATTGAAACCATGTTAAAGCATCCGATTTATAAAGCATAAATCGATAAGACCAAAACCATTTATGTTGCATATCATAAATGAATATAGATTGCCGACTGTAAGCGGTATAGTTATGGGTTGCATAGTAACTTTAAAACTTGAAAATACAGGAATGTCAAAATTTTGGTTAGGCGGCATCATTGTCGTATAAAATCAGTATCGAAAATAGCCCATAGCGGCATCATGGCCATAACACGATGGCATAAGAAACTAGCAACATCATTGCCTCTTTATAATCAATGTCAAAATTCATACTTGCGGCATCAATGTCGTAACATAGCTTATATCAAAAATATACTTATAGGGGCATTACTGCCTTATGGAGTTGATGTCAGTATAGAAAATATGCGGCATCATGGACGTCGTTATAAAACTTGCAGCAATATCAATGTAACAATAAAACATGCGGTATAAAACAGATGGCATATAACATATACAACATAGAAGGCTAGCGGCATAGTATACCGGCGGCATCACCAACGTGGCAGGCATCAATATCGGCATTGATATATTACGCCCCAACCATAGTGGAATCATTGCATACCAACGAGGTTGATATCATATGTTTCTCTATAGATTAGTGACGGCATGTAGCATAGATGGACTGCGGCATTGATTAATAGCACAAGGTAATATCGTAATTTATATAAAAACTGTTTTATTTCTTTAAAAAGTAATATCTATTCACTGACTCCAATTCTTTGTCAAATTCTTATTAGATAATAACTTTCTTTACCAATTTATTTAAGAAAAACTGCTATAAATCAGAAATTACATTCCCAAACATTTTTGCAAACCATGATCTTATATTAATATTTTAATATAATTATTAAGCCTTTCTAGCCTAATAAATTCATATAAAATCATAAATACTTGAGAAAAATCTCCAAAAATCATAATAAATCAGATTTATCATATTCTTTAACATATAAAAATTTTGGAACCAAAAACATTATTCAATTATTTTTTATATTTAAAACAAAAAATAAACCATTTTCTTCACTTAAGAAATTCATAAATATTAATACTTGATTGGAAAATTATGAAATTAAAATATCACTTCTAAAATAACGTATCTAACATCATATAAAAATTTCAAGTCGAACGGATGTCATAAACTAGGTTTTCACTCTTAAAACCTACTAAATAATTTCATAATAAATCTAGTAATTCATCATTCAAGCATATAATTGACCAATCATTCAAAACATGGCATAAAACAATCATAAGGTTCAGGTTTAATCATAAAAAATGGCATAAAATAGTCATAAGCCTCTATAATCATGGCATATCACCTTAGTAAATCATGTAAATAGAAGCATTATAACTAGCATTATTATTATATACATTATGGTAATGATATACTATATACTACTATTGTGCATATGCTAACTCTTTGATGCAGGTGAAGGGTAGGAAATCATACATTTACTAGCCTTCGAGCTCATTTTTTTGCTATCAACTTTGGTGTTATGTTATGCTCCAGTATAATTATATATTATGGATACTAACTTTGTGATTATGGGTACCCTTTTATATAATTACTCTTTTTTAGGCTATATTGATTAGTAATAAAAGTACAATGTGGAGCTTGATCCTTTAATAGTTACGTAGGTAGTGACATCAATACCGTGACCTAATCCATATAATTATATTCCATATATCTTGCTTGTGTATATATTTGTATAATGAGATTGCAGGATAGATCGATGTTGATTCCTACATCAGTAAATATAAGCATGGAACATCATCGTGATATTACTTATGGTTATATAATATGATATTATTAAAGTACGTCTATTAGTCATAATTACACACCACGTTGATATTCACTTATGTTATTGACTATGTTGATCCTATCACATTTTAGCCAATCACAATATAATGTATGCTATATATCATGGTTATTTATGCTATTAATGGGTATAAGAGTATGGTATTTGTTTAGCGCTCTCGATTTTCGGCGCTTCAAATAAGGATTAAAAATTGAGGTGTTACAACATGGTATCGGAGCTTAGGTAAGATGCCTAAATAAAAAAGTTCATATAGGATTGATGGAATAACGCAGGGTAATTTTATAAAACTACCTAAAGTTTGTTGATAAGATGGATAAGATAAGGCATCGTACTTTGGACTGGGATGTGTTACATATATTCATATGATGTACTTGTTATCTATGTTATTTTTCCTATGTATCTCACTCATTCTTGTAAAATACTCATTCTATTGCAATAATAAGAATGAATTATGTGTTTTCAAATGGTTGCAGGTGGTAAAGTGAATGCTAAGAGAAAAGTTAATAAGGAAAACATAGTGGAAAATTGAGAAATGAAATATGAAGTTGCATCCTATCTACTAGATTTTTACTAGAATGCACAGCAGTTTATGATAAAAACTAAATCCCCCAAACCGTGAGGTGAATTTTGTTAGTATTTGTACTATAAATTTCAAGGACATGATTTTGTTAAGGGGAGAGATTTACCATATTTTAGTCATATTTCATCGGATTTTACTAATATTATTATTTATTAAAATAAGGTGATTTTCTATTCATTATGTTTGATGTAATATCAAAACCTGTTAAATTTAAATAAAACATGTATGTATATTATCAATACATTGAGTTAAGCATAATTTTGTTTTGATAAATGAGCTAATGGAATGGATGTCGCATGCATTGAATGGATCTAGAAACAGATCCAAAACTATACATATATAAATAAATAAACTTCATTTTATCTACCTATACACATATGTGTGCTCTTGCATGAATCCAAGAAGACATTTGGTGATGTAAGACGACACTTGGCCTGGTTTGTGACATGTTGCAATATAAGTAGTTTTTCAAACCCAAGAAGAGAAGGACAAAAATGCAAAATGGAAACAACTAAAAATATGTATGCAATCTTTTTCATGAGGGATCACTCTCATAATTAGATATATCCATGCTCCTCAATATAGTCACTCATTTTTGAAATACAAACCTCCTTCATGAATCAAAGTATCTAAACAATTTCAAGTGGAAAGAATGATGAACTACTACTACTACTATTTTCCAATTAACATAGAAACTAGTATCTCTTAACAAACTACTCTTGGTATTATATAATATCGTGAGATAGAATGGATGGATTTTGGTAATCTTGAGCTCTTTGGGAATAAAAGTATTATATCTATCACTTTGTAATTCTTTTTCAAAAAAAGTGGCTTACTTGCTGAAATTGGATTGCCAGGTTGAACACTTCTATAAATATTGATGAAATCTTGTTTGGTACTCTCTATATTTTAACCATAACTTCTTCATCCCTTAATAATTTTTATTGATTCTTGATGACCCAGAAAGACTTCGCGCGCGCGCGCGCGCGCACACACACACACACAGATATATATATATATATATCCACACATACACATATAACTTTGATTCTAATCATATTTACAAATTCGAAGGTTAGTTTCTATTAAACGTTGACATTATGTTAACAATGTTTTCTGGTTTGTTGCCATAATTCGGTTTAAAAACCTTTTAGTAATTTAAACATAACTTCTAATGTTCTTAATGGATTTTTATGATTTTGTTCTTACTAGAAAATTAATTCAAATATCTGTAATTTTACTTTTAATACTTTTTCAAATTAGAAGGTTTATTATATCAAAATATTGTTCAAACATTGGAAATGATTTCTGCTTTGTTTGTACAATTCAGTTCACATACATTTTAGTAATCTAAGAATAACCTTTTAGGTTATTAACAAATTTTAATGATTTTAGTCTTATTGGAAGTTTGAGTTAGAGTTCTATCTTTTTTGTTCTAACACTTTTACAAATTTGAAGTCTTGACGCTCGAAATTTTGCTATAAACAAGCATTCCCCACCTTGATTGTACATGTGATATATTTCCATGTAATATGATAATAATGGTGTTAACCCCTAATTGTAATTAGTTAAACAACTAATTTGATATTACATTTCATTGGATAAAGTCCATCATATTAATTTATGACACATTTATTGCATCAAATGATTAAATGTGAACTAATAACCGAATAATAAAAGTTCAAAAATGGCATAGTATTGATTTTTATAATGATATATATATATATATATGTGTGTGTGTGTGTGTGTGTGTAATTGATTAAGAGAATTTCATATGAAACCTTTTCAAATCATCCTTAATATTGATGAAAATAACCTTTAAGTAATGGTTTAAATGTAAATTACATTGGGACCCATTCATATTTAGTATATGATCAATAAATAAGCTAAATAGGTTATTTATTGTTATATTATCCTTAAACACTTTTGACTTATAATTTAGAAATACTTGTGTTGATTAGTAATTTGGTAAATTTTTTATAAGGGTTTATATAAATATATCTGTGGGAATTTTTCTTCTTCTAAATGTGTTAGAAGTCTGCCCAGCCATGTGGCTATCAGCATTAACGATTATGATGAAAGTCTACTCACCAGTGTGGCTACCAACTGTTGGAGATACAAATATTATTCCCTATTTGAATATTCCTTTATTAACGATCATAAATATTTGTTTAACCATTTGATAATAAAGTAGATTATTCTGAGTAGTAAAATCCCGTATGCTACTTAGGATCATCTTACTTTTTTAGCATTAATATGAATTTAATAAGGTGATTAAAAATTTAAGAGATATAAGCTACAAGCATAGAAAAGATTGTTTACTTAGATGTGCACCACAGTTTAGGAGTTATCGATTGATAACTATATGACTATGATAATTCAATAAGTGCCACTTTATAATGTTGAATACAGTCCATACTAGAATTTATTGCTTATATTTCAACTATATTATATTATTGTTACTAATATTGACTGTCGAGATATTGTAGGGAAATACCTCATCTCGCTGTTAAGGCCCCATGAATGTTAATTTATCACAGCAGTGTGATATTTTTTCTTTATATGCTGATGCTTTTTTTATTGCCATCTATTGGTCATGTTTAAATGATTAATACCCTTTATGATATTGCACAGGCTTTATGGTAGTGAGTAAAGTGAGACAGACTCTGTGTAATTAGAATTAGACCCAGTATATCTTGTGAGATTCATTCCATGTGAGAATATTTTTGGTCACAAATTCAAGTATAATACCATAAATGATAATACCCATCTTAGTTGACTGACCATGGGATAGTGCCCTGGGTCTATGATGAGTTAGTCTTTTCGTCGCTGATCAAATAGCTTGCTACTCGGGCTTTTCCAAGGGTTTTCATCATAACATTTAGTGCAATATATTCGATGGAGATGTTGTGACGATTTTTTGTGTTATTTGGGGTGCTAAAGAGGCTGTGTGTATGGAGATGTCCACCATTTGTGTAACTGATTACTTTCTTCTATTTGTGTACTCAACTTCTAGTGTAGATTTATAGGTTTCCAATAAATATGATTTTGTACATATTTTTGTGAGATGGGATTTTATAAAATCTGAGAAATACGTTTTGGAAATCTTTCGGAAACTTCTTTTGAATATAATAGAGCAAATGAAATATAAAAACCCAAATAAATAATTGTGGACAGTAGAGACAGTAAATGGGTATTATAAGGCGAGTGGGCTAGCATAGTGTGTAGTTTGACATTTACCTATGTGCCCTCATAATTTGAATATGCATCGATAATATCTTCATCATTATCATGCCATTTAGGGCAAGAATAGAGTGTTAAGTACAATTACTCTTGTTTTGTCCATGCTACTATCAATATACCTCATAATTGGTAGATGTCGTGTGATTGTGCAAAGCATAGCAGTTTTATCACTTCGTGCTGAGAGCTCAGTTAGCCTCTGTATTCGTGGCATATCACATTGGGAAATCATGTAATTAGAAGCTTTATAAATTGCATCATTATTATCTACATTATAGTAATGATATACTATATATTATTATTGTGCATGTGCTAACTCTTAGATGCTGGTGAAAAGCTGGAAATCATACGGTTACGAGCTGTCGATCTCATTTGTTTGTTATCAACTTTGGTGTTATGTGATGTTCCGTTATAATTATATATATTATGGATACTAACTTTGTGATTAAGGGTAACCTTTTATATAATTATCTTAATTGGGCTCTATTAATTAGTAGCAAAAGAACTACATAGGGCTTGATCCTTTAATGGTATGTAAGTAGTCACATTGGAACTTATTGTAGTCCATCCAATTATATTCCTTATATATAGCTTGTGTCTATATGTAAAACATTATATTTTGAAATACTATAATATGGAAAATTGATTAAATAACTGAATAATCCAATTAAACCATGAGATAAAAATAAAGACAAGTTATTTAATGGGAAATGACTTTAGGACGAGAAGTTGGGGTAGTTAATAAGAATAGGTCAGAACATGGTTTTTGCCTAGAGCCTAAATTACTAACCCTTAATCTTCCTACTCTTCATTCGTTCTCTCATCCACTTAAGAAACAAAACAAAAGAAAATACCTAGGCTAAAAATAATTTCTAAGGGAAGAGGAAGGAAATCAAGATAAAGGAAAGAGCATCCATCTCCAAGGAAAACAAAAGCCTTGAATCAAGTTTAATCAAGGAAAAAAAAGAGTAATACTTTCTCTAAAAACTTCTTAACCTGTATGGGTTAGGATTGCATGCAAGTTTGATTTTTTTAATGTTGAGGAACAAATGCATGAATATTAAATAATATTGTTCATGATTTGGGAATATAAAGGTAATGACTTTCGATGGGTTAAGATATAAACGTAAATCAAACTTTGTTCAAATCACTTGAAATATTCCCAACGATATGTAAAATGATAATATGGAGATGGTTTTTTAATTTCTTAATTATTTGAAATTATTTGGATTTATATGGATTTTCTAAGTTGAGAAAATGCCTAATTTCGGAAATTAATTATTTAAAGAATAAAAAATAATTATCCTAGGTCTAAAATTTTTATTTGAGGAATCATATTTTTGATGGATTTTTAGGATTTTTTCATGCATTTTCAAATTTATTTGAATTATTTAGCATGGGGAAAAATTAATGCAAATGGATAATTAATTAATTAAGTAAAGTGGTAATTAACAATTTCTGAAAAGAAAGCTACAAAAGCCTAGGAGCCAATAGTAATCTGACATGTAACCAAATTTGGTAAAAAAGCAATATCTTTTATTGGTAAATATATGGTTTTCTAGTTAATTACTAAAGTGCCACGATCAACCTACCATAACCCATATAAGCATCAACTTGGGATATCTGATATGAGGTCAACATGCGATAGCTAATGTCCACTTACAGTAGCTATTGTCAACTTGTGATAGCTAATGAAAGCTCAGCTTGTGATAGCTAATGAAAACTCAACTTGCGATAAATAATGAAAACTCAACCTATGATAGCTAATAGAGATGTCAACCTGTAATACTAAGTCTAGGTCAACATACAATAACTCTTGTAACCATCCACCTACGATTGTAGGGTGTAACAACTAGCGATAGCTCTCGGAGGTCAACATGCAATAGATAATCAAAGATTAACTTGCGATAGCCCAAGAGCATATCAACTTATGATAGCCCTAGAGTGCATCAATGTCTTATAGCTAGGGAATATAAACCATCAATAGCTAAAGTAAACCTAACTTGAATGTAAAAATGTGATGGCATGTAATATAAACATGAGGTAGTTAGAAATTCTAAGTAGAGAATGATGTTTCTGTAGCACCTTGGAAACCATCTTCCAAAGTGATGGATGAGAATTCTATGGAGATGAAATGACTATAGAGAATAATAAGTTAACATGTAAAAAGACAATTGAGATTTAGCTAAAGCAAGTTATTTGATGATAAACTAAATTGTTAGAAATAATGAAAATGTAAATACGTGGCCTTAGTGGCAAACTTTCACTACAAGAAAATTCTTTACTCATAGCATAAAAAATTAACAAAAGACAGCGTTTTAACATCAAATGCTTTCATTCCTCATTTAACTAAAAAAAACTAAACAATTACTCGCTGTGAAATGTTCCCGCTTACCACTTCAGTGAAATTTAGTGAAATATTTTAAAGTCCGCTTATTTCTCTTTTTCTCCATTTCAATATTTCTTCCCAAAACTAAGGAAACCCAAACGAAGAATGAACTAACCCTAAAAAAATCCCTCTTTCCAATTTGATATCTCTCGCCCTTATTCCTCTCGTCTTTATTCCTCTCACTCCGATTCTCTTTCACCCAGATTATAAGTCATCTCCACGATAGAAGCTTCTTCAGTAAATGGTTTATTTGGCCCATCAACGAAGAAAAGAGCGTGAGTTCTTCAGCCTTGTGATGACGAGACAACAAGAACCATGACTTGGCCCAGTTAAAGACACACGATCGGGCCATACTTACCTAATAAAGCCCAAAAAGATCGATGTGTCAGTGGACTAAGCTGGTGTAGGTTTCCTATAATTGGTAGATTTGGTGGAGATGTCGGTGATGGTAACTTGTGGTTTCTTCCTAAGCTCTTATTACCAAGTTATACATGTAGCATAACATTAGATAACAAAAACACTAAATAATTTATGCATGTTCATGACATTATTTTCCTTCCTTTTCTGATTTGATAAACTCTTCTTGGTAGAAGAGAATTTATGCATGTTTAGATAGTGGAAACTAATGAGTTATTTGGGTTTTATTTAATGGTTAAGTAAGTTGATTATTCAAAAAAGAGGTACTTACTGTAATTTGCACAAAAAACAAGAAAGACAACTGCTCTTGTGGGACTTAATCTGTCACCTAAATCGATAAGATGACCTTTAAATTAATTAGCTTCATGTTGTATGTAAAGGAAAATGCATCAGCTATTTGTTGCTCATACCGCTATCTAGATAAGCTTAGCCTTAGAAATGTGTTTCAATGATACAAGGACCATTATCCAATTATTACTTATTTGATCTCAACAATGTTTATAATCTAATCATGTGAGGTCATATGCAACATTGTCTAAGCATGAGAACAGGTGCAAATCAAACTACATATATTTTTTCTTTGGACAATTAGAAAAACCCTTTAAAAGGCATGTTAATGGTGCCGAAGGTGTTGTTGACTTCTTTTTATGACCAAAATTACCAAATATTATGCACATGCCTTTTGCTTTACTGTATGCATAAAATAAAAATAATTGTACGTTGGTTTTAAGTTGTTGAAATGTTTGAATAGCGAATTCCTCCTATTAATGACGAATTGGGCTAACTCATTGAAAATTTTAAAAATTAGTTAATTTAAATCGGTGGTAAGCAGTCATGTACATGGATTCAAAATATTTGCTTATCAATATGCTGAGAAGCATATATTAAATGTTAAATACTTAACTAGCAATAGTCATGTGATAATTAATTCTAAACATAAGACTAAACTTGCAATTAGTATTTTCTACTTGAGTGATATGATAACTTATTTTCTATGAACTTGGACACTGTGACGACAACTTTATTTTTCAACACTTTAAATTATGAATGCAATGAGTTGTAAATGTATGTTCTTACCTTTAATTTTTAGATATTTTTCATACAAACTTATAATTATTCATTTTTACGTTGAAATTGCAATGATGTTACAACTCAGTGTCCATAAAAAAACTAATTTAAAAACCTAAGGGTTTATGTGACCATGTGTCATAAATTGCATTTAACTTTTTTATAACTATTGCAATAAAACTTATGCAAATGTTGGACTAATATGGTCTGAATGCATTGATCATACAAAATTCACTTCTAAGATCTTAGCTAGAACATGATGAACATTAGATGAACTTTAATTTTATTAGCTGAAACACTTTTGAGATTCTTTTCTAAATGTCAAATGCATATCTAATTTGATTGTAGACAAACTCATTTGCCATTTACTCCACTACAATATGGTTGATAATGCATATTTGTGCATTAGTTGTTTTAGGACTGACTTTATCGTAGATTAAAGATCAAGTTTGTACAGTATGGCTGACAATGATGAGTTTTCTCCTTAAGAAAAATAAAACCAGGGACTCTCTTTTTCTAGGCCTCATTTATCCTAATGTAACAGATGTGATTTGATTATCTTATACCAATTTAATTTAAACCTGGATCATATTACTTAGAATCTTTGGCCCTACAATTGTAATTAAATGTGAACCTATGAAATCAGTTTGATAATAAATTACTTAAATATAGGATTAATCTGATATGAAGGCAATGATTCTGCTATTATACCTTTTTGTTGTGAATAGTCAATTTATTCTTACTAGGACCATATGTATATATGAGGCTAACAAGAACTACCTACATGTTAGTAAAAGGTTAATAAATTCTAATATATGAAGGAGAATGATGTGGTTTCTCCTTAAAATAAATTTAAATTAGGGCTCTTTTTGTAGGATTCTTTTATCCTAATGTGGTAGATGTGAATCACTCATCTCGATAACTAAAATAGTTTAATCCTGAAACGTAGTATTTAAAGACACGTTTGTGCCAAAATTGCATGGAAATGCGAACCAATGAAATTACTTTGATTACAAATTTACTTAAATGTTGGACTAATATGAGATGAATGCACTGATTCAACAATTATACTTTTTTTATATTGTGAATAGTTAATTTATTGTGAATAGTTGATTTACTTAAATGTTAGACTAATATGAGATGAATGCACTGATTATGAATTTACTTTTTTCTAAATGGCCAATAAGAACATGTTGGTTAAAATTCAATAAATTTAATACATTTAGGAATCAAGGAGTTTTCCTGAAACAAAACGATACTTAGGAGCTCTCTATTTGCAGGCTTCTTTTATCATAATGTAGCAGATGTGAGTCGCTCATCTTGATAACTAAATTACTCCAAACTTAAATAATAGTATCTAGGACACTTTTGCCCCAAAATTGCAATGAAATATATACGTTTGAAATCTATTTGATAGTAAATTTACTTAGCTCTAAACTAATATGGCATGAACACACTGATTCTGCAATTATACCTTATTTTTGGTCTAAAATAGCTAATTTATTCCCGCCCCGACATGTGTGTATATATGACCAACAAGAACAACCTACATGCTGATAAAAACACAATATATTTCAAATGTTTAAGAAAAAAATCATTTGCCCACACGATAATTGATATTTAAATTTATTCACCATGTTTGACTTAATAACAAAATACTACAATTTTATTGGTTTTAAAAATTTTTATTTAGAGTAGATTTGTAATCATCCATTTGATGCTGAAAGATAATCAGCAACATACAAGGGCTAATTTGATTATAATCTCTTCTTCCTCATCTAATACAGTATCTTCATATCAAACTATTTTTCTTTATATTTTTCTATTAAAAAGCCTATCTTGATCATAATAATTCTTACAATCTACATATAACACCATTGATTATGTTTTATAGAGACTTGCATCCGTGCCATTGGCGTGGGCTCCATACTAGTATTATATAAACTATATATCTGTGTTTATATATATATATATAATGTTGGGTCGGGATTTCAACTGGAGACCACTCAAATCGAAACCCCACAAGCATAGCGGAAGACGGGATCGTGGTAAGAAGTGTAAAAACAACCAATCAATAACTCAATTCCAATCTCAACCAATCCAGAAACAATCACAATCAAAACAAGCAATTTAGAAATCAAAGCAAAAACGAACAATAAATCACACAGCGATTTATAGTGGTTCCACTAACGTTGTGTTAGTGTACATCCACTTTAAGAGAGAGCATTTATTAATATTGATGAAAAGAGTACAAGAGATTGATTACAATGATCAAAATTCTAATTAGAAATTGATTTGTGGAGAAGGGAATTGAAGAAAATTAGGTTTTGAGAAACCCTAATTTGTAGAGGCTAATCTCTTGCAGTCGCTTTTACGCCCACGCAGATTTGGAATCTGAAGCTAGCTTATATAGGAGAATAAAAACCCTATGCAATGTTACGAAATTGCCCCTGCGGATATCACAAATCTTCACGCCAAGCCCACACGCGAAAAACAAGCGGAAGTCGCCTCAGACGTCTGGCCAAAATGGATAGACGTCTAACTTAAGTTACTGGAAAAGTTTTGCTTTAGCTCAGACGTCTGACCATTTGGTCAGACGTCTGACTACAAGCTCTGGAATAAATTCTGCACAGACATCTGACCTCATTCTCTGGAATAGGTCTGGTGCAGATCTGCTGATGCGCCAGACGTCTGACCATTTTCCTCGGACGGCTGACCCTGCCAATTCAGCCCACTTCACCTTTTCCCTTTTAACTTCCACCTCCGAACTCCGATTTGCGAACTGTTTTCTCCGTTATGAAGCTACTTCCAACCTCTACAATTTTCCATATGGTGTCGCTAAAATTTAACACTCCACCTCGACGCTATATCTATCTCCAATTCCAATGGTATCATACCATCAACGACAACCGATAGCACCAACTATCACTTCTTCTACCTTAAACCAAACATGAATGCTTTCCCAATGAGCTCCGGCAAAGCCACCGCCAATTGCACTCCATCAACGAGCTCAGGCAAAGCCCCCGCCCGCTAATGAAATGTTGAAAACATCCAAATCCTAAGCTATCTCACCAAAGACTAGAACTTACCAAGAAGATAGAACCTCAATCTCTTACCGATACTCTTCCTCATCTGCCACCAAGATCCTCCCTTAACCGTGCCACCCCGTGGCACCTAGCACTTCTCCAAGCGAATCAAGTTCAAGCAACGCTCGAACTTCCCAACCGGCAATGCCTTAGTGAACATATCTGCCGCGCTATACTATGTTTGCACTTTTCGAAGATATACTTGCTTATCCTCATCCATGGCTACTAGAAATGACTCTCTCACCTCAATATGCTTCGTCTGTGAGATAAACGCCAAATTTTCGGCAAAGTGAATAGCACTTTGGCTATCACATCGAACATCAATACTATCATGCCCGAATCCGAAGTCACACAACAATCGCTTCAAATAGAGTGCCTCTTTTGCCACCTCCACCGCGGCTGTCAACTCCGCCACCGTAGTGGATAAAGAAACTACTGTGATGACCGCCCATGACCCCTGCACTGAACAAGGAGAATAGTGCGCTGTAAGGTGTGCCAGGCCGCCATGGACGATTGCCAGGGTAAGTTAAAACAGCAGAATCTATCGTATAACTCACAGCGCATGGATAAAATACAATAGAAATTATATATAGTGAAGCTTTACAGAACAGAATCTCTATTAAACCTCATAATAGTTGAATACAAACATCTGAAAAGTCAATACATCAAGCCTCACTACATAACACTCAGAGAATTTACAAAGCAGCGGAACATCCAGTACATATAGTAAGAAAATAATATGCAAGCCTCCAACTCGTCTCCGTCATCAGCATCGTTGGAAGCAAGAACAGCACCTGTCACCTGCTACCTAGTCTGCCCATCCCAAAACAGATGAACAGCCCAAGGTAATAAGAGTGAAACATAAAACCTTAAGTCAGACAACAGTCTTAGTGAGCGGTAAATTAACTAACAACATACCAAAAGAGCATAAAGGTAAAAGGAATAGGAATCCAACCCTCCCACTCCACCTCTTTCTACAGTGATAGCCTCCTAGACACACTAAGCAGAAGTAAACATAGCAAAGCAGACATTTAAAGTAAAGCAATTATCACTCGAGTCAAGGACGATGTTTTCCAAGCACAAACCTCCAAGGCCTAAACCAAGATCAGATAAGCACCCAGAAAATATCGCTCTTGAGACCGAATGACGATACAACCAAACATCCATGACTCTGGCTATCACTGTTATCATTGCTTCGATACCACCGTTAATTGAATGACCGGCACATTCTTGCAGCCGTCCGTCAAGGGCTAATGGTAACCCCAGTTCTAGACAGAACTCTGCACGTCGTCGCAGCCCGTGCCTAGGACTATCAAATCTGCCCAGAGTACTCGACCACAATCATAGTCTTTAGGGACTATCGAATCTACCCAGCGTACTCTTGCTCTGAGCCTGCTAGAACCTTCAACAACGATGAATTCTCAGCCTCCTAGTCATCCTCCTCGACGACTATTCTCATACTCGCTCAAGCGCCTCTCGAGCCATCCATTATCATCGAACTCGAACCATTTCACTGAGTCATCAACTTGCTTGGAATGATCCCGTCTGGACTAAACCAAGGCTATCTCATATCTTATGCCTCGCTTCATCTCATCATAGCAAAGCCTCATCTCATCATCATCATCAAATCTATCCATATGAGCTTCATTATCTGCCACATATGCCACGAGCAGCTTTTCCAATTCAAGGGCCTTTCCCTTAGCTTTTGAATCATCTTCGACCATCTTGTCCAAATCAAATCATCAATCAACTAATTTATAACAATCAATCAAATCAATCATTAATCCAAGTAATCAAGCATTCAAACATGATCTAATAAACAATTATAACAATAATGACAATTTAGTAATTAAAGAGTCCAAATCTAACAAGCATGAATCATGAGAAATATCTCTACAACTTGATGAATGAACTTGCATAGATTAACATGTAGTAAAATGGATGTGAAATCATCATGAACAATGGATCTATACTTAAGTGTAAGAAAATGCATGGAAATCACTATTTTAACACAAAATCAAGCCATCAATCCGATATACTCCTTTGGATCCGTGTGAGAGATAATCACCACTCACCAAATCACCTAAACACCTCAAAAGCAACACACTTCAGATCTGGACAGCGAAGGATCTAACTCGATCTATCAAAATTCCGCTTCAAACGATGAAATCTCCCTTCGATGGATGTAGATCTTCAATCTAAGCTCTTGGATCTTCGATTTGATCTTCGATTTGGATGGAAGGAATAACAAGATTAGAGTGGAGAAAAGAAGTGAAGAAGTGTAGAACTCGAGCTCTGAAAATGGCAGCACTTCGTCGCTTCAAAATCCGGATCCCAAAAATGAAGAAGAACCCACCTATTTATAGGCTGATTTTCCTTAGGTCGTTCGCTCGCTATTAGGTCGTCCACGACCTAACAAACCCTCCGACCTAACACTCAGTGACCTAACACAATGCGCGACCTAACAGCTTTCGACTCAATGACTTAGCACATGCGCGCGACTCAACACTACACGACCTAACTGCATATGCGCTTCCACGACCTAAAATGTCTCGACCTAAGACTCAACGCTACTGCGCGACTTACGACCTAACCTTTAGGTCGTCTAACGACCTATCTAACTTAGGTTCACAACGACCTAACTATAACGACTTAAGCATTCTACCTTAAGTCGCTTACGACCTATAATCCTTAAGTCGCCAACTCCTATAAGTCGCTCCACCGACCTAACTACTATAGGTTGTTAACTCGCACTGTCTACTAGGTCGCTAACTCGCCCAATTTCCTATGCCGCTAACTCTTAAGTCGCCGTTCTTCCTTAGGTCGGTCAAATCCTATAGGTCGCTAAACCCCTTAAGTCGTTCACTCGACCTAAGCCACCACACGACCTAACTTCCACACGACTTACCCCATAACCCTTAGGTTGCCAACTTCCTTAGGTCACTCCACTTCCTTAAGTCGTCTACTCCGACCTAACTACTATACGACCTAAGCCTTATCTCGTCCACGACTTAGACTCTGGACGACTTATCAACATTGCGACCTAATGACATCTGTTTTACGATGATTCGATCCGTAAAAATACGGGTCGTTACATTCCCTCCCCCTTAGGAATTTCGCCCCCGAAATTCCAAACAAACAATAGCAATCAAAACTATTCCACATGCCTATCATCCATAGCAATCAACAAACCATGCATCCAATTCTAGCCTAGCATGTAGAATTCTAAAATTAGAACAAGTTACAACGTCATGAGATGTCACGACACCTTATGGCCATACCTCGAAGAGTTCAGGATGAGCTGCCTTCATCCTCTCTTCCTCCTCCCACGTACAGTCGTTAACATCATCACTCCATTGTATCTTGATCAACCTAACTACCTTCCTCCTAAACTGTTTCGTGTCAGTTTCCACAGCACGAAGCGGCTTACGAGGTCTCTTATCTACTGGATCAATCTCGAAATCTTCACAGCTATCAGCCGAAACCACCGTATTCGAGTCGGGCACATACTTCCGTAGATACGATACATGAAAAACATTGTGCACACTCGACATCTTTTCTGGTAACTCCAATCTATAAGCGAGCTTTCCAATTCGCTCGATGATCGGGAATGGTCCAACAAATCTCGGAGTCAATTTTCCTTTCTTCCCGAATCGAATAACATTCTTCAGTGGAGAAATCTTCACAAAAACCATATCACCTACGTCGAATTCCAAATCCTTACGACGCTTATCGGCATAACTTTTCTATCGGTCTTGGGCTGCCTTCATTCGTTGCCGAATGATCTCTATGCAATCTGAAGTCTGTCGAATCATTTCTGGCCCAAGTATCAGCTTTTCTCCTGTTTCTAACCAACATGTTGGAGAGTTACACGGTCTCCCATACAATGCTTCATATGGTGCCATACTAATGCTTGACTGGTAACTGTTATTATACGAAAATTCCACCAAATGATGGTGATCTTCCCATGATCCTCCGAAATCTAAAACACAAGCTCTAAGGAGATCTTCCAAAACTCGGTTGACTCTCTCGGTCTGACCATCTGTTTGGGGATGGTAAGCTGTACTCAAACACAACCCGGTTCCCAAAACTTCCTGGAAGCTCTTCCAAAATCCACTAGTGAACAATGGATCTCGATCGCTCACTATACTCTTCGGAATACCATGGAATCGAACTATCCACTTAACATACAACTCAGCCAAATTCGATGCAGTCCTAGTTGATCAAACAGTAATGAATCTTGCACTCTTAGTCAGACGATCTACGATGACCCAAATCCCTTCATTTCCCGCTCTGGTTCTAGGTAGTCCATCGATAAAATCCATCGATATTTGCTCCCACTTCCATGTAGGAACTTCTAATGGCTGAAGCAATCCACTGGGCTTCTTCTGCTCGGCTTTCACCAACTGGCAGTTCATGCATTTGGAAATAAAATTTCCAACATCCTTCTTCATACCTTCCCAATAATAGGTTCTCTTCATATCCCGATACATCTTATTTCCACCTGGATGAATTGTCAGCTTCAAACGGTGACTTTCCTTCAAAACTTCATTTCTCAATTCATCTATATCGGGAACAACTAGTCGTCCTTGTTTTCGAAGCCAACCCTCTCGATCGACCTCAAATCCTTTATCCTTTTCTGGATCTAATCCAGATTCCAAATCACGGATAATCTTGACAAGCTTATCGTCTCGCTTCTAGCTCTCGCCAATTCTTTCCACAAGAGTCGGTCTTATCGACAAGTTTGCCAACATCTCAGGTTCCAATTCACATCTGGGCCTGAAGTTAAATCCAGCCAAATACTCGAGATTCTTCCATTCTGAAAACATGGCTCCCAGTCCTGCATGTCTTCGACTTAATGCATCTGCCACTGCGTTACCCTTTCCCGGAGTATAGGCTATACCAAAGTCATATGATGCCAAAAAATCTAGCCATCGTTGCTGCCTAAGATTCAAATCCTTTTGGGAGAAAAGATACTTTAACGACTTATGATCCGTAAACAACTCAAATCGAACTCCCAATAGGTAATGTCTCCACATCTTCAGAGCGAATACAATCGCCGCTAACTCCAAATCATGAGTCGGATAATTCCTTTCGTGCGGCTTCAGTTGTCGACTTTCATACGCAATAACTTTACTCTTCTGCATCAGCAGTGCTCCAAGTCCAGTACCACATGCGTCGGTGTAAACCACCATCTCATCATTCCCACTTGGAATAGTTAAAACAGGAGCACTTGTCAATCGCTCTTTCAGAATTTCGAAAGCTTGCTCACACTTAGCATCCCATCTGAACACTTGATTCTTCTTCGTCAATCCTGTTAATGGTGCAGTTATCTTGGAAAAGTCTTTGATAAACCGACGATAATATCCTGCTAATCCAAGAAAACTTCTCACATCAGATGCATTCTTAGGTCTACCCCAATCCTGGATTGCTGCTATCTTAGCGGGATCAACCGCTATTCCATTTCCAGAAATAATATGGCCTAAGAACCTCACTTCACTCTTCCAGAAGTGACACTTCGAAAACTTAGCCTTCAGCTGATGTTTTCGTAAGATCTCCAAAACAATACGCAAGTGTGTCTTGTGCTCTTCTTCAGTTCTGGAATAAATCAAAATATCATCCACGAACACTAGAACGAACTTATTCAACTGATCTTTGAACACTCTATTCATAAGATCCACAAAATATGCTGGTGCATTGGTCAATCCAAATGGCATTACCAGCCACTCAAAGAAACCGGATGGTGTCCTAAAAGCAGTCTTCGGCACACTATCCTTTGCCACTCTTAACTGGTGAAATCCCGTTGCCAAATCCATCTGAGAAAACACCTTAGCTTCGTGAAGCTGATCAAACAAGTCATCTATTCTCGGCAATGGTACTTGTTCTTCTTATCACATTATTCAGCTCATGATAATCCACGCACAATCTCAACGATCCATCCGCTTTGGTTACAAACACAACTGGTGCACCCCATTCGGACACACTTCGCCGAATGAATCCTTTCTGTAAAAGATCATCAACTTGCACCCTCAACTCTTGCTGTTCTCTAGGCGCCATCCGCCTAAGAGGCATCACAAAAGGTCTGGCTCCTTCAACTATATCTATACGAAACTCGATCTCTCTATGAGGCGGTAACCCTTTGACCTCATCAAAGACATCCTCAAATCCATTAGCGATTGGCACCGATGACAGTCCATCCCGTGGAACAACTAGCGAATACATGAAGCTCATGAAGACGCCTTCCTCATGCTTACATCGTATCACAACCTTTCGCCCCTCCACATTCTCGACTGTCACCTCCAACCTTACACAATCAACCTTTGCCGCATACTTCCTAAGCCAGTCCATACCCAAAATAATTCCGAACCCCGCAAAGTTCAGAACAAAACAATCACAAACAAAAGAGCAATCATGACTCGATACAATCAGACCACGGCATAGCATACACAAACAAGACGAACCCCCAACTGGATTAGTCACAACCAATGGCCTATCAACGATATCCGATTCTAAACCCAACCGGCCTACAAGTTCATTACAAATAAAAGAATGCGACGCTCCAGTATCAAATAATACTCTAACTGGAACACCACATATGGAAAGAGTACCTTGAACAACCACACTCTTCCCTTTCTCTTCAGCAGTAGGAGCTTTAGAAGATGACGGAACAGCCCCCAAAGCATAAGCCTGCACAATCTGCTTGTCCTTCCGCGGTTCTGGACAATTCTTCCTGATATGCCCCGGCTTGTCATAGTTGTGGCATTTCATCGGCACCTTCGGATTCTTGCAATCTCTGGAGAAATGGCCCTTCTGCTGACAATTGTAGCAAGTCACTTCGCCCTTCGGCTTCTTCTGGCCATCCTTACCCTTTTGCTGCTACTGCTTCCTCTTCTTGTTTCCACCCTGCTGTGGTTTAGACTCTTCCTTGGTTACAGCAACAACAGATCCTTCTTTAGGAAACAGATTCTCGTGCCTGAGAGCTTTCTCCACAAGCTTCTCAAATGGATCGTCCAAATGATCCACCAACTGCCTCCCAAGATAACTGTCCAAGCCTATCACAAACTTCTCGTTCTTCTGATAAGGAGATTCAATATACGACCGGGCATACTTGGACAAAGCTTCAAACTCAGAAACATACTCAAGAACTGATCTTCCACCTTGCTTGAGCTCCACAAACTTCTTGAACAAAACATACTTCTAAGTTGTAGAAATGAACTTAGCTTCAAATCTGGCTTGGAATTGCTCCCAAGTAATCTCTTCCTCCGGAGTATCAATGGTGATAGAGTTCCACCAATCAGAAGCCCTTCCTTGAAGCTGTCTTGATGCAAGCTTCCTTTTGGTTGCATCCTCGATTCCCAAATCACCAAAGATCCTTCTACAAGCATCTATCCATCTCTGGACTTCAATAGTCAACTCCGTTCCCAAGAAAACCTTTCCTCCAAGAGCAGTATAGTCTTTACACAGCTTAGCAAAATCCACTGGTTTTGGAGTTTGAACTTGAACTCCAACATCTACAGATGGCCTTGGAGCTAGCATCCTTCTCATGATCGAAGTCATCATAGCCTCGAACATAGCAGCATAATCAGCAGCCCCCTCAGTAGCACAGCCTTCCCTAGCAGCTGGTTTCCCTCTACGACTCATCCTTATTATCTAAAAAAAGGAATGATTAATACACTTTGAGAACAATTGCACAAGGGTTCAAATCCTTCTAAGCTACTATATTATATATAGTAATCATCCATCAAAATACAATTACGTCTCTCATACGTAGTTACGTCAGCGAGCGTTGGGTAAAATCGATTAACCAAAGCTCTGATACCAAATGTGACGACCGCCCATGACCCCTGCACTGAACAAGGAGAATAGTGCGCTGTAAGGTGTGCCAGGCCACCATGGACGATTGCCAGGGTAAGTTAAAACAGCAGAATCTATCGTATAACTCACAACGCATGGATAAAATACAATAGAAATTATATATAGTGAAGCTTTACAGAACAGAATCTCTATTAAACCTCATAATAGTTGAATACAAACATCTGAAAAGTCAATACATTAAGCCTCACTACATAACACTCAGAGAATTTAAAAAGCAGCGGAACATCCAGTACATATAGTAAGAAAATAATATGCAAGCCTCCAGCTCGTCTCCATCATCAGCATCGTTGGAAGCAAGAACAGAACCTGTCACCTGCTACCTAGTCTGCCCATCCCAAAACGGATGAACAGCCCAAGGTAATAAGAGTGAAACATAAAAGCTTGAGTCAGACAACAGTCTTAGTGAGCGGTAAATTAACTAACAACATACCAAAAGAGCATAAAGGTAAAATGAATAGGAATCCAACCCTCCCACTCCACCTCTTTCTACAGTGATAGCCTCCTAGACACACTAAGCAGAAGTAAACATAGCAAAGCAGACATTTAAAGTAAAGCAATTATCACTCGAGTCAAGGACGATGTTTTCCAAGCACAAACCCCCAAGGCCTAAACCAAGATCAGATAAGCACCCAGAAAATATCGCTCTTGAGACCGAATGACGATACAACCAAACATCCATGACTCTGGCTATCACTGTTATCATTGCTTCGATACCACCGTTAATTGAATGACCGGCACATTCTTTCAGCCGTCCGTCAAGGGCTAATGGTAACCCCGGTTCTAGACAGAACTCCGCACGTCGTCGCAGCCCGTGCCTAGGACAATCGAATCTGCCCAGAGTACTCGACCACAATCGTAGTCTTTAGGGACTATCGAATCTGCCCAGCGTACTCTTGCTCTGAGCCTGCTAGAACCTTCAACAATGATGAAATCTCAGCCTCCTAGTCATCCTCCTCGACGACTATTCTCATACTCGCTCAAGCGCCTCTCGAGCCATCCATTATCATCGAACTCGAACCATTTCACCGAGTCATCAACTTGCTTGGAATGATCCCGTCTGGACTAAACCAAGGCTATCTCATATCTTATGCCTCGCTTCATCTCATCATAGCAAAGCCTCATCTCATCATCATCATCAAATCTATCCATATGAGCTTCATCATCTACCACATATGCCATGAGCAGCTTTTACAATTCAAGAGCATTTCCCTTAGCTTTTGAATCATCTTCGACCATCTTGTCCAAATCAAATCATCAATCAACTAATTTATAACAATCAATCAAATCAATCATTAATCCAAGTAATCAAGCATTCAAACATGATCTAATAAACAATTATAACAATAATGGAAATTTAGTAATTAAAGAGTCCAAATCTAACAAGCATGAATCATGAGAAATATCTCTACAACTTGATGAATGAAGTTGCATAGATTAACATGTAGTAAAATGGATGTGAAATCATCATGAACAATGGATCTATACTTAAGTGTAAGAAAATGCATGGAAATCACTATTTTAACACAAAATCAAGCCATCAATCCGATATACTCCTTTGGATCCGTGTGAGAGATAATCACCACTCACCAAATCACCTAAACACCTCAAAAGCAACACACTTCAGATCTGGACAGCGAAGGATCTAACTCGATCTATCAAAATTCCGCTTCAAACGATGAAATCTCTCTTCGATGGATGTAGATCTTCAATCTAAGCTCTTGGATCTTCGATTTGATCTTCGATTTGGATGGAAGGAATAACAAGATTAGAGTGGAGAAAAGAAGTGAAGAAGTGTAGAACTCGAGCTCTGAAAATGGCAGCACTTCGTCGCTTCAAAATCCGGATCCCAAAAATGAAGAAGAACCCACCTATTTATAGGCTGATTTTCCTTAGGTCGTTCGCTCGCTATTAGGTCGTCCACGACCTAACAAACCCTCCGACCTAACACTCAGCGACCTAACACAATGCGCGACCTAACAGCTTCCGACTCAACGACTTAGCACATGCGTGCGACTCAACACTACACGACCTAACTGCATATGCGCTTCCACGACCTAAAATGTCTCGACCTAAGACTCAACGCTACTGCGCGACTTACGACCTAACCTTTAGGTCGTCTACGGCCTATCTAACTCAGGTTCACAACGACCTAACTATAACGACTTAAGCATTCTACCTTAAGTCGCTTACGACCTATAATCCTTAAGTCGCCAACTCCTATAAGTCGCTCCACCGACCTAACTACTATAGGTCGTTAACTCGCACTGTCTACTAGGTCGCTAACTCGCCCAGTTTCCTATGCCGCTAACTCTTAAGTCGCCGTTCTTCCTTAGGTCGCCAATTTCTTAGGTCGGTCAAATCCTATAGGTCGCTAAACCCCTTAATTCGTTCACTCGACCTAAGCCACCACACGACCTAACTTCCACACGACTTACCCCATAACCCTTAGGTCGCCAACTTCCTTACGTCACTCCACTTCCTTAAGTCGTCTACTCTGACCTAACTACTATACGACCTAAGCCTTATCTCATCCACGACTTAGACTCTGGACGACTTATCAACATTGTGACCTAATGACATCTGTTTTACGATGATTCGATCCGTAAAAATACGGGTCGTTACAACTACGGTCTGCAGTCTAGATCTATAACTTTTGGATGTACCCCCAAGTGTGAAGATATATCCGGAAGTTGATTTTCTTCGATCCCTATCACCGGCGTAGTCCGAATCACAATAACCAACCAACTTGCAATCCATCGCCTTACTACTGCCAAAAACAAGACCATGAGATGATGTTCCTCTAAGGTATCTCAATATAAGCTTCACAGCTTCCCAATGCGATTTCCCCGGATTAGCCACGTATCGACTAACCATCCTGATGGCTTTTGCAATATCGGGCCTTGTACACACCATAACATACATTAGACTTCCAACCGCACTAGCATCTGGCACCTTTGCCATATAAGCCTTGTCTTCCTCCAAGATAGGTGATCCTTTACTCAAAAGCTTCATATGCAATGGTAAAGGTGTATTTAACGCCTTTGCATTCTCCATGCTAAACCGCCAAAGCACTTTCTCAATGTATTCCTTTTGATTTAGCTTCAACTCAAAATGATTTCGATCCCTTACAATTTCCATGCCCAATATCCTTCTTGCTTCTCCAAGGTCCTTCATTTCGAACTCCGATTTCAAACTCAGTTTTAGCTTGTTGATTTCATTCTTTTCCTTAGAAGCAATGAGCATGTCGTCCACATACAAGAGTAAATACACCCAACAATCATTCCTCAACTTCTTGAAATAAACACAAGCATCTTTGATGCTTCTATCAAAACCATTTTCAAGCATAAAAGGATCAAACCTCTTGTACCATTGTCTAGGTGATTGCTTTAATCCATATAGTGATTCCTTTAACTTGCAAACCAAATTTGACTTACCATCCACAACAAAACCTTCTAGTTGCTCCATGTAGATGTCTTCATCCAAGTCACCATGCAAGAAGGCAGTTTTCACATCAAGTTGCTCCAACTCCAAGTCGTGAATAGCAACTGTAGCAAGTAATACCCGGATAGAAGTATGGCGCACAACCAGTGCGAATATCTCATCATACTCCTTCCCCTTCCTTTGTGCAAACCCCTTAGCCACTAGCCTAGCTTTGTATCTCCCATCGTCCTTCACCTTGTATATTCATTTGCACCCTATAGCACGGTTTCCTTTAGGAAGTGGAACCAAATCCCAAGTTTGATTCTTCAACAATGATTGCATCTCTTCCTCCATGTCACAAATCCATTTCGAGCTATCACTCGACTTCATGACGTTTTCAAGGTCCATCGGCTCATCTTGGACTACATGAAGAGCATAGTCCAAATTATCCCAAAAGCTAAGATAGTTCCAATCACCATATCTTTCGGGTGATTTTATAGTATGATAACCAACCCGAGTAGCAATACCATCACCCAAACTCCCTTCAGCTCCACCTTAACCCGAAGCTCCTCCAGAATCATGTACATCACTAACACTACTAGAGGCACCCTGTGGACTATGTGATGTAACATCAACCGCTACCTCCTCGCAAGCATCTCCAACCACTCTACTCTCTCTACTCCTTGGACAAAATGTGGAAATAACTTCCTTCTCCTTTGATTCACCATGAACCAAATCCAGAACATGCGATGAGCTCACATTCTCCTTGAACATCGCCAATTCATCAAAAGTAACATGACGAGAATTCACTACCTTCTTCGTTTCCGGATTCTAAATTCGATAGCCTTTTACTCCATCCGTATAGCCAAGAAAAATCACCTTGAAAGCTCTAGGTTCAAGCTTATCATTTCCTAGATTATGCACATAAACCGGACTACCAAACACACGAAGATAACTCAAGTCAATGCTCTTTCCATTCCACACTTCCTCCGAAATTTTGTTACCAATAGCCGAGCACGGAATTCGATTAATAATATGCACTACGGTTGACAAAGCTTCAGCCCAAAATCCCTTCGCCAAACCCGATGTCAATCTAAAGCATCGAGCTTTCTCAAGTTCTGTACGATTTATCCTTTTCGCAACATCATTCGACTGTGGATCTCCAGGTGTAGTAAAATGCCTCCGAATACCATGATGCTTGCAAAACTCCAAAAATTCTCCGGAAACATACTCTCCGCCATTGTCAGACCTTAGAACCTTCAAAGACTTGCCACACTCATTCTCAACAAGAGCCTTTCACGCTTTGAACTTTGCAAATGCCTCCGACTTGGCCTTCATTACATACACCCTAACTTTTCGAGAAAAGTCATTTATAAAGGAAATATAATATCGAGCTCCACCTAAAGAAGCTACAGGTGCCAGTCCCCAAACATCCGTGTGAACAAACTCAAGAACCCTTCTCGAATCATGCTTTCCCTCACCGAATGAAACTTTAGTTTGCTTCCCCATGATGCATTCTTCGCAAAACTCTAACTTGTTGAAACTTTCTCCATCGATCATCTCCCTCTTCCGAAGAACGTTCAAACTCCTCTCCGAGACATGACCTAACCTCAAATGTCACAACCTAGTCGCATCCAAGCCACGAGAACTATCAACTCCTATACAAGTTTCACCTTCTACAGTCACTCCTTAAAGCTAATAAATGCCATGAGTCCTAGCACCCTTCATCACCACAAGCGCCCCCTTCGAAACCCGCAAGCTATCACTCTCAATAATGATCTTACAACCTAAAGAATCCAGCTGCCCCAAAGAGATAAGAGACTTTCGAAGTCCTGGAACATAGTGTACATTAGTGAGAGTACAAACCAATCCATCAAACATCCTAATTTGCACGGAACCAATGCCTTTCGACTTACAAATAGCACCATTTCCCATAACAATTGAATTTCTTTCTTTTTCTATGTGAGAAGAAAAATAATTACTATTTGGCGTCATATGATAAGATGCCCCCGAATCGAGCACCCAATCGCTACCCGAAACATCCGATGCTACCGCCAACAAAACATCTACATCTTCCTCACCAACTCCACTCTCCACCGCTACAGATGAAGAAGGTACTTCCTTCTTTGCCTTCTCCTTTTCCAAACACTAATTCTTCGAATGACCAGGCTTCTTACAAATATAGCACTTACCTTTTCTTTCCTTCGACTTTCCTCTCCAACTGGGGTTCCTTGATTTAGATCGCCCCCGGTTCTCCTTCTTCACATACCTCTCCTTCTCCACAAACAAACCATGACCATTACTAGCACCACTTCCTCCATCACCTAACTCGTTCATTTGATCCCGCAACTTCTCGCTAAGAAGACCCGTCTTGACATCATCAAGAGTCAAGGTATCCCGGCTATAGATCAAACTATTTGAGAAACCTGTATAGCGATCTGGCAACGAACACAACAATATCATCGCCTTTTGCTCTTCCTCAATCTTCAAATCTACCGCCTTCATCTTCATTAGCAAATCATCAAAAGTATTCAAGTGCGCCTTTAGCGAAGTACCTTCCTTTATCTTATAGGTAAAGAACGTTCGCAATAAGATCAAATAATTTGTCAGTGACTTCTTCATATACAACTCCTCCAACTTGTCCCAAATACCCTTAGCGGTTGTTTCACCACTAATTTCAGAGATAACATTCTCTCCCATAGCAAGTTGAAGTGTAGTGAATGCCCACTCTTTCATCTCCTTTCTCTCAACATCCGAGATGTCCGTTGGAAATAAATGCGTGTCAAACACTACCCGATGTACCTGATTCCTTCTTAGAACCGCTTTCATTTTCCATTGCCATTTTTCAAAATCATTATCGCCGTTCCACTTTTCTATAAGCAATTGTGATACTGAAGCTGCGTACGAACCACGTACATAAGGAGCTACAACACTTGGAGTACCCATTGAAGAACTACTTGAGGTATTATCTGATTCAAGCATTTCTACAACCACCTACCAACATCAATGCTCTGATACTGGTTGGGATTTCAACTGGAGACCACTCAAATCGAAACCCCACAAGTACAACGGAAGACGGGATCGTGGTAAGAAGTGTAAAAACAACTAATCAATAACTCAATTCCAATGTCAACCAATCCAGAAAAAATCACAATCCCAAACAAGCAATTTAGAAATCAAAGCAATAACGAACAATAAATCACACAGCGATTTATAGTGGTTCCACTAACGTTGTGTTAGTGTACATCCACTTTAAGAGAGAGCTTTTATTAATATTGATGAGAAGAGTACAAGAGATTGATTACAATGATCAAAATTCTAATTAGAAATTGATTTGTGGAGAAGAGAATTGAAGAAAATAAGGTTTTGATAAACCCTAATTTATGGAGGCTAATCTCTTGCAGTCGCTTTTACGCCCACGCAGATCTGGAACCTGAAGCTAGCTTATATAGAAGAATAGAAACCCTGGGCAATGTTCCAAAATTGCCCCTGCAGATATCACAAATCTTCATACGAAGCCCACACGTGAAAAACAAGCGGAAGTCGCCTTAGACGTCTGGCCAAAATGGTCAGACGTCTGACTTATTAAGTTATTGGAAAAGTTTTGCTTCAGATCAAACGTCTGACCATTTGGTCAGACGTCTGACTACAAGCTCTAGAATCAATTCTGCACAGACTTAGACGTCTGACCCTTTTGGTCAGACGTCTGACCTCATTCTCTGGAACAGGTCTGGTGCAGATCTGCTGATGCGCTATACGTCTGACCATTTTCCTCGGACGGCTGACCCTGCCAATTCAGCCCACTTCACCTTTTCCCTTATAACTTCCACCTCCGAACTCCGATTTGCGAACTGTTTTCTCCGTTATGAAGCTACTTCCGACCTCTACAATTTTCCATATGGTGTCGCTAAAATTTAACACTCTACCTCGACACTATATCTATCTCCAATTCCATTGGTATCATACCATCAACGACAACCGATAGCACCAACTATCACTTCTTCTACCTTAAACAAAACATTAATGCTTTCCCAATGAGCTCCGGCAAAGCCACCGCCAATTGCACTCCACCAACGAGCTCAGGCAAAGCCCCCGCCCGCTAATGAAATGTTGAAAACATCCAAATCCTAAGCTATCTCACCGAAGATTAGCACTTACCAAGAAGATAGAACCTCAATCTCTTACCGATACTCTTCCTCATCTGTCACCAAGCTCCTCCCTTAACCGTGCCACCCCGTGGCACCTAGCACTTCTCCAAGCGAATCAAGTTCAAGCAATGCTCGAACTTCCCAACTGGCAATGCCTTAGTGAACATATCTGTCGCGCTATCCTTTGTTTTCACTTTCCGAAGATATACTTGCTTATCCTCATCCATAGCTACTAGAAATGATTCTCTCACCTCAATATGCTTCGTCCGTGAGCTAAACGCCAAATTTTCTGCCAAGTGAATAGCACTTTGGCTATCACATCGAACATCAATACTATCATGCCTGAATCCGAAGTCACACAACAATCGATTCAAATAGAGTGCCTCTTTTGCCGCCTCCACCGCGGCTGTCAACTCCGCAACCGTAGTGGATAAAGAAACTACGGTCTGCAGTCTAGATCTACAACTTATGGATGTTCTTCCAAGTGTGAAGACATATTCGGAAGTTGATTTTCTTCGATCCCTATCACCGGCGTAGTCCGAATCACAATAATCAACCAACTTGCAATCCATCGCCTTACTACCGCCAAAAACAAGACCATGAGATGATGTGCCTCTAAGGTATCTCAATATAAGCTTCACAGCTTCCCAATGCGATTTCCTCGGATTAGCCACGTATCGACTAACCATCCCGACGGCTTTTGCAATATCGGGCCTTGTACACACCATAGCATACATTAGACTTCCAACCGCACTAGCATATGGCACCTTTGCCATATAAGCCTTGTCTTCCTCCAAGATAGGTAATCCTTTACTCAAAAGCTTCATATGCAAAGGTAAAGGTGTATTTGACGCCTTCGCATTCTCCATGCTAGACCGCCAAAGCACTTTCTCAATGTATTCCTTTTGAGTTAGTTTCAACTCAAAATGCTATCGATCCCTTACAATTTCCATGTCCAATATCCTTCTTGCTTCTCCAAGATCCATCATTTCGAACTCCGATTTCAAACTCAGTTTTAGCTTGTTGATTTCATTCTTATCCTTAGAAGCAATGAGCATGTCGTCCACATACAAGAGTAAATACACCCAACAATCATTCCTTAACTTCTTGAAATAAACACAAGCATCTTTGATGCTTCTATCAAAACCATTTTCAAGCATAAAATGGTCAAACCTTTTGTACCATTGTCTAGGTGATTGCTTTAATCCATATAGTGATTTCTTCAACTTGCAAACCAAATTTTACTTACCATCCACAACAAAACCTTCTGGTTGCTCCATGTAGATGTCTCATCCAAGTCACCATGCAAGAAGGTAGTTTTCACATCAAGTTGCTCCAACTCCAAGTCGTGAATAGCAACTATAGCAAGTAATATTCGGATAGAAGTATGGCGCACAACCGGTGCGAATATCTCATCATACTCCTTCCCCTTCCTTTGTGCAAACCCCTTAGCCACTAGCCTAGCTTTGTATCTCCCATCGTCCTTCACCTTGTATATCCATTTGCACCCAATAGCACGGTTTCCTTTAGGAAGTGGAACCAAATCCCAAGTTTGATTCTTCAACAATGATTGCATCTCTTCCTTCATGGCACAAATCCATTTCGAGCTATCACTCGACTTCATGACATCTTCAAGGTCCATCGGCTCATCTTGGACTACATGAAGATCATAGTCCAAATTATCACAAAAGCTAAGATAGTTCCAATCACCATATCTTTCGGGTGATTTTATAGTACGACGACCAACCCGAGTAGCAATACCATCACCCAAACTCCCTTCAGCTCCACCTTGAACCGAAGCTTCTCCAGAATCATGTACATCACTAACACTACTAGAGGCACCCTGTGGACTATGTGATGTAACATCAACCACTACCTCCTCGCAAGCATCTCCAACCACTCTACTCTCTCTACTCCTTGGACAAAATGTGGAAATAACTTCCTTCTCCTTTGATTCACCATGAACCAAATCCGGAACATCCGATGAACTCACATTCTCCTTGAACATCGCCGACTCATCAAAAGTAACATGATGAGAATTCACTACCTTCTTCGTTTCCGGATTCTAAATTCGATAGCCTTTTACTCCATCCGTATAGCCAAGCAAAATCCCTTGAAAGCTCTAGGTTCAAGCTTATCATTTCCTAGATCATGCACATAAACCGGACTACCAAACACACGAAGATAACTCAAGTCAATGCTCTTTCCCTTGAACACTTCCTCCGGAATTTTGTTACCAATAGCTGAGCATGGAATTCGATTAATAATATGCACTATGGTTGATAAAGCTTCAGCCCAAAATCCCTTCGCCAACCCGATGACAATCTCAAGCCTCGAGCTTTCTCAAGTAGAGTACGATTCATCCTTTCCGCAACACCATTCGACTGCGGATCTCTAGCTGTAGGAAAATGCCTCCGAATACCATGATGCTTGCAAAACTCCAAAAATTCTCCGAAAACATAATCTCTGCCATTGTCAAACCTTAGAACCTTCAAAGACTTGCCACTCTCATTCTTAACAAGAGCCATGCACGCTTTAAACTTTGCAAATGCCTCCGACTTTGCCTCCATTACATACACCCAAACTTTTCGAGAAAAGTCATCTATAAAGGAAATATAATAGCGAGCTCCACCTAAAGAAGCAACAGGTGCCGGTCCCCAAACATCCGTGTGAACATATCAAGAACCCTTCTCGAATCATGCTTTCTCTCACTGAATGAAACTTTAGTTTGCTTCCCCATGATGCATTCTTCGCAAAACTCTAACTTGTTGAAACTTTCTCCATCGATCATCTCCCTCTTCCGAAGAATGTCCAAACTCCTCTCCGAGACATGACCTAACCTCAAATGCCACAACCTAGTCGCATCCAAGCCACGAGAACTATCAACTCCTATACAAGTTTCACCTTCTACAGTCACTCCTTGAAGCAAATAAATACCATGAGTCCTAGCACCCTTCATCACCACAAGCGCCCCCTTCGAAACCAGCAAGCTATCACTCTCAATAATGATCTTACAACCTAAAGAATCCAGCTGCCCCAAAGAGATAAGAGACTTTCGAAGTTCCGGAACATAGCGTACATTAATGAGAGTACGAACCACTCCATCAAACATCCAAATTTGCACGGAACCAATGCCTTTCAACTTACAAATAGCACCATTTCCCATAACAATTGAATTTCCTTCTTTTTCTATGTAAGAAGAAAAACAATTCCAATTTGGTGTCATATGATAAGATGCCCCCGACTTGAGCACCCAATCGCTACCCGAAACATCCGATGCTACCGCCGATAAAACATCTACATCTCCCTCACCAACTCCACTCTCCACCGCTACAGATGAAGATGCTACTTCCTACTTTGCCTTCTCCTTTTTCGGACACTCATTCTTCCAATGACCAGGCTTCTTACAATTATAACACTTGCCTTTTCCTTCCAATGACCGGTTCTCCTTCTTCACATACCTCTCCTTCTCCACAAACAAACCATGACCATTACTAGCACCACTGCCTCCATCAACTAACTCCTTCATTTGATCCCGCAACTTCTCGCTAAGAAGACACGTCTTGACATCATCAAGAGTCAATGTATCCCGGCTATAGGTCAAACTATTTGAGAAACCTGTATAGCGATCTAGCAACGAACACAACAATATCATCGCCTTTTGCTCTTCCTCAATCTTCAAATCTACCGCCTTCATCTTCATTAGCAAATCATCAAAAATATTCAAGTGCGCCTTTAGCGAAGTACCTTCCTTTATCTTATAGGTGAAGAACATTTGCAATAAGATCAAACGATTTGTCAGTGACTTCTTCATATACAACTCCTCCAACTTGTCCCAAATACCCTTAGCGGTTGTTTCACCACTAATTTCAGAGATAACATTCTCTCCCATAGCAAGTTGAAGTGTAGTGAATGCCCACTCTTCCATCTCCTCTCTCTCAACATCCGAGATGTCCACTGGCAATAAATGCGTGTCAAACACTACCCGATGTAGCCGATTCCTCCTTTGAACCGCTTTCATCTTCCATTGTCATTTTTCAAAATCATTATCGCCATTCCACTTGTTTATAACCAATTGTGATCCTGAAGCTACGTACGAACCACGTACATAAGGAGCTACACCACTAGGAGTACCCATTGAGGAACTACTTGAGGTATTATCTGATTCAGGCATTTCTACAACCACCTACCAACACCAATGCTATAATACCAAATCTTCGGTCGGGATTTCAACTGGAGACCACTCTAATCGAAACCCTACAAGCACAGCGGAAGACGGTATCGTGGTAAGAAGTGTAAAAACAACCAATCAATAACTCAAATCCAATCTCAACCAATCCAGAAACAATCACAATCCCAAACAAGCAATTTAGAAATCAAAGCAATAACGAACAATAAATCACACAGCGATTTATAGTGATTCCACTAACGTTGTGTTAGTGTACATCCACTTTAAGAGAGAGCTTTTATTAATATCGATGAGAAGAGTACAAGAGATTGATTACAATAATCAAAATTCTAATTAGAAGTTGATTTGTGGAGAAGAGAATTGAAGAAAATAAGGTTTTGATAAACCCTAATTTATGGAGGCTAATCTCTTGAAGTCGCTTTTACGCCCACGCAAATCTGGAACCTGAAGCTAGCTTATATAGGAGAATAGAAACCCTAGGAAATGTTCTGAATTGCCCCTGAAAATATCACAAATCTTCACGCCAAGCCTACACGTGAAAAACAAGCGGAAGTCTCCTCAGACGTCTGGCCAAAATGGTCAGACGTCTGACTTAAGTTACTGGACAAGTTTTGCTTCAGCTCAGACGTCTCACCATTTGGTCAGACGTCTAACTACAAGCTATAGAATCAATTCTGCACAAACTCAGACGTTTGACCCTTTTGGTCAGACGTCTGACCTCATTCTCTAGAACAGGTCTGGTGTAGATCTGCTGAAGCACCAGACGTCTGACCATTTTCCTCGGATGCCTGACCCTGCCAATTCAGCCCACTTCACCTTTTCCCTTATAACTTCCACCTCCGAACTCCGATTTGCGAACCATTTTCTCCATTATGAAGCTACTTCCGACCTCTATAATTTTCCATATAGTGTCGCCAAAATTTAACATATAATTATATATGAATTTAATTATTGAATACTAACAGATTCAACACTTAATTTAAGATCACGTTATGCTGCTAATTAATTTTCAGGTGCAGCCTTATGTCCTACATCAATATTTAAGGCAATGTTTTTTTCGGGTTAATATATATTTTTAGATTGGAGACTAAATCTTCTTCAAATGTCACGGTAAACTTTAATATCAACTTAATTATATGTATGGTTGGATTAAAAAAATTGAACATAGAAAATCTTTCTAGTTAAACATGTGCCTGCGAGATAACACACTGTTATAAAAATTTAAGCACAATAAACAAAAATGGAAAGATATATTTAACATGCATTTTTATTGGATTTTTTTTGTATTTTTTATTTGAATCGTATTGCATCAAATTGTTTATTTCTTAAGGATAGGCAAAAGCTTGTAGCTCTATCTTCTAAAAATAAAGGATTGCTAAGTGGAAATAGAAATTAATTCAATGTACTTTGATGGACCTTGCAAAGTGGAAATAGAAATTAATTCAGTACACTAATGGACCCAGTACATTATATTACTATGTCCATTTGGTTAAAATGGATATAGCAACTGGAACAGATATAGCATAGGCATGCGTAGGCCATAACTCAGGCTAAAGTCATAAGTTCGAATACTAGTTATATAATTTATTATCTGGCACAAATATTGTTATAGCCTATGTTCTTTTGCATCTCAAAATCTTTTAACCAATGTTTTACCAGTCGTCAATGCCTTGATTTTGTTTCAAAGTTTGTCATTTGTTGTATGATGCACATGTATATGCAAGTTATAACAAAATTGAATGCATGCCCCATAAGTTCACATGTTAAGATATATACGGATATTATTTTTTCCACGCTTCATCTAAAAAACTCTATAAAATCATGTTTGAGTTATTGCATGATGGTTTCCAAATCAAACCAAAGAAATGGTTGGCTGTATGTGGGCATGGGCAAAACAACATGGTATCAAACTATATCTTTGCAATGGTTATTTTCATGATGCCATAGTTTTCACATATTTTTTTGAATCTGTTTACTAAAATCATGTTTCATTTATTGCACGATGGTATCAAAGTGAACAAATGCCTATTTTGAGTTATTTTTATTTTATTTTTATTTTTATTTTGGTGATGGTTATTTCAAGGAAATATCCCTGAGAATTAAGCTATGTAACTAATTAGTTCTGATGTCTTCAATCCTCTTAATGCTTGTTGGATATGTTTCCCAACAATGGCTTGATAAGACAGAAGTACAATTTGCAGAAATTGAATGGGTTTTATGCAATGGTTAGTTAATTAACATTATCTAGTTTGATGTATCATGTTCTAATAATAATTAATATGATACAATAATTTGTTGATGACCTGTACCATGGACTACTCTTATGTAGATTCCATCTACTTGCTGGTAATAGCTATATTCAAAATGCTGGAGGAGCTTAGCTTGTTATTAGATACAGTTAGTTATAGGTGTTGGTTATCATTAATGTACCGTTCATTACCAGTGCATCAAACATAATTTATTGTCTATCATTCCAGTGCATTTCATCGCATCATTAATGTGGTGGGCTGCTCATGTCTACGTGTATTTGATGGACATGGTGGTACAGATGCAGCATCTTTTTTGTTAAGAGGAATATCCTCAAGTATATGCTTGACGATGCTCAATTTCCTAATTGTGTGGATAAAGCCATAAAGAGTGCATTTGCAAGAGCCTTGACTCACGTTCCCTCGACCGTTCCTATGGAACTACTGCGCTTACTGTCGTTATGTTTGGAAGGTTAGTTTTGACTTTTTGTGCTTACACTATAAGAAAACTGCTCTTTAATGGCAAAATAGTACAGCGTTCTTTATTTATGTGAAGTTGTTAATTTTTTCCTTCTCTAATTCCTTTATCGAACGCTGTCAGATGATTATTTTAGTAGGAAGATACATAGGAACACTTCAATTTTTATAGGCCGCCCATTTCATAATTTAATTTGTGTGCTGAACCTATACCGTATTAACTATTAACAAAATTTGTGTTTTAGCATTCATTGCTATTGATTTGATTTTGTTAAATGCAATAAGCATAATGATAGTGAAATATTTATAAAATTTTGTGTGGATACCTTTTTAGTCTGGAGAAGAATGTTTGAACTTATATTTACTTAAATGGGAGCTAGTAGGTCATATGCCTATGTATGTAGTGTACCCAGCTTTGCAAGATAATGAATGGAGTATGGTCACTGGTAGAGGTCCGAAAAATACCAAGTGGAGTTATCACAATGGTGGTTCCTGGCCAGGTTGGTTTCCATTGTATTATAATTTTTTGACTTGATTGTTTAAGAACTAGTATGTTATAGCATGAAGATTTCACTGTGGCATGATATAAAATATTAGTCCA
The DNA here is from genome assembly GCA_030737815.1 of Allium fistulosum. Lineage (NCBI taxonomy): Eukaryota > Viridiplantae > Streptophyta > Magnoliopsida > Asparagales > Amaryllidaceae > Allium > Allium fistulosum. Next base: position 1,075,715,510 of record CM060901.1, on the reverse strand, counting down.
GATAATCCTTACCTTAACAGAACTTATACTAGATTCATGAAACATTTAAGATTTATAAAAGAAAAGCTCATGATTGTAACTTGTACCGGTGAACTGTGTACAGTTCTTCTATGGGCACTTGTAGCAGCCTTTGTAAAAACAAACCGGCTACATATAGGCAAGAAAAGCTATTGAGCTTGCAGAGTTAAGGCTTCCGAAAGATACTTGGACTGAATACTACGATGAAAAAGATGGCAATTTTGTTGGTAAACAATCACGAAACTTGCAAACTTTGTCAATAGCTGGCTATCTAGTTGCAAAAATAATACTGGATGATCCATCACATCTTCGAATTTTAGCACCTCCAGAAATTATTATTAAAGTAGTCAAGCCTATTCTAGATCGTGCAACAACAATGCCTCCGTTGCAGCGTTAGCGAGTATGATAAATTAGGTTAATAACAAACTTAACAATAGCGTTTAACTAAGTTTTTTAAAATTAAATAAGTTTGTAAAAATTAACTAAGTTTATAAAAATTAACTAAGTTTATAATAATCACAATAAATTAACTAAGTTTAAAATAATTAACTAAGTTAGTTGATTTTTATAAAATTAATTAAGTTTTATAATAATTAACTAAAATAACTTAGTTTTTTAAAATTAAATAAGTTTACAAAATTTCTAAGTTTTATAAAAATTAATACAAAATTTCTAAGTTTATAACAATCGACATGCAATTGTTGAGTAAAGTATTTAAAAACAAAATATAACATTAACAATGTTATCTAAGTTTTTTTAAAATTAAATAAATTTATAAAAACTAACCTAATTTATAAAAAAATAACTAATTTTTATAGAAGTTAACTAAGTTTCATCGAAATTAAGTTTAAGGTTTCAAAATAAACTAAATTTACAAAAATAACAAAGTTAATAAAATTTAACTGAAGTTTTATAAAACTTGACCAAGTTTTATAAACATCCAATTAAATTAATTAATTTTGTAAAATTTAACCAAGTTTTATAAAAAGCTAACTATGTTTTATAAAAATTTAATTAATTTTTGTAAAATTATACTAAGTTAGATAAATTGTAAAAATTAACTACGTTAAGGTTTTAGAAAACTAAAAATAAACTTATAAATATTAACAAGTTGCATAAAAATTTAAATAAGTTAAACAAGTTGTATATAGATTAAATAATTATCTAAATATTGACAAAATTTTGTAAAAGGTAAGCAAATTTATAAAATAATAATTAAGTTTATAAAAATTTAAAAAAGTTATCAAAGTTTTATAAAAATTAAATAAATTTATAAAAATCAACCTAATTTATAAAAAATAACTAATTTCTATAGAACTTAACTAAGTTTTATACAAATTAAGCAAGTATATAAAAAATAACCAAGTTTATTAACTTTAATTAAGTTTTTAAAATAAATTTAGTTTATCAAAATAATAAGTTTATAAAAATAACAAGTTATAAAAATTCTGACTCCTTTAGAGAAGTCTAGCTTTTGAAAGGGAGTGGTTAGTTCATGCTGACTCATTAACCATTTCATATGCTTTTCCACCATTTACACATTTAACAATCTTACCGACTTCCACGGTTACCTTTAAGTTATGTTGGTATCATAATTGGTGTAAAACTTAATCTTGTGTTTGTAGAAAGCTACCAAGTGGTCGGAAAGACGGGATGCTGTTGTAGAGCTTAATAAGCTTGCTTCGACCAAAAAATAAATCTCCTGGTGATTTTTCTGAAATCTGCCGTACACTTAAAAAGGAAGTTCGACCTTTTTTTCTCATTAACGTTAGTGTCTTAGACCAATATAATGTCTGTGCTCCAAAATATAGGAACATAGTAGACTTTTACTAGTAAAAACTTCAATCAATGCAAATGTGTCTGCATATGTTCACTTTCTCTATATGTTAGGGTGTTTCTGAGAAACATATTTTTAACTCTTTAGTTTCACCATATTTGGTTGCAACCTTGCTTTATCTGTTGAGGCTATTCAAGCAATCGGCAATCTTGCTCGAGGTCTAGGAAATCATTTTGTTGGAAGTTCATGTTTCTTGTTGTATGTGCTACTTGTAAGAATATTGCATGTTTTAGTTAGAACATAATTTGGACCTCTTTTTAAATATATACTAAGAATAATTCTGCATCAAGAATTCAATATCAAAGAAAATTATGTAAATATGAAAAATCCATTCTTCACATTGCTACGCTAGACACATCTGTGGGTTAAGCTTAACTGTTATACATGTATTTCACATCATCCAGTATGGTTGTGTATGTATTTGTCTCAAATATATGGCATGTGTTCATGTCGAGAATAATCTCATATTGAAAAAAAGAGGATCTGTACATATATGTGCATGTGTCTGTGTAAAATCACATTAATGGTACAATAGATAAATGATAAAACAATACACATTGAATTATATACTGATTAAACACAAACGGTACAATTTTATATTGTAACTAACGTTGCAATTAATAATAGCAAAAAGCAAGTATAAAGAAAAGTTTCAAGTTCATTCTTTCACATGTTTGTTTTATAAAGCTTAAAATAATTTGAGAACTAGCTACTTAATGTTTCCATCTTTTAATCCTAATCAAGTACGTATAATAAAGAACTTTTCCTTTACAGGTGGGTAGATATATTTGATGGAAAAAAATAGTAACCTACCGCAGCAAGTTATGGATTCGAAGTTACTTTTGATGCCATATCTACATTTTGGTTTGTATGCTTGTATGTATTACTACTTTTTGTCACTAGTTGTTGCTTGTTCTACATTGAAATATTATGAACTTATTATCTATTTTGATGTAAGAATATTGCGTATGTTTATTATGTAATGTTTCATGTTAATTGTAAGATGTGTGATTAATATAATATGTTGATTATAAAATGTGTGGTTAATATAATATATGTTTGTTACGAAATATATGTGTTTATATAAACTGTATTATACATAAATTGTGGCTACATTTAGAATTGGAACTTGCTATATATTGGGTAGGAACTGAGCGAAATACGACAGCGTTTATAAAATGCTATGAATCTATTTAACAACGTTTTCGAAACACTATAGAAAGTTTTAACAGCGTTTCTAAAACGCTATAGAAACGCTATAAAATAGCACCCAAGCATTCCAGAAAACGCTGTAAATAAACTTCATAGCAACAAAAGAAATGTTGTAAAATCATCAACAAAAACGCTATAAAACGTATTAATGATATAAAAAAATGCTAAAAATACGTAGATTCTACAGCGTTTTCTACCTTGCTATGGTATCTGTCTGACCTATAATGGCATGTTAATATACAACGTAGTTAAAAACGCTATTAAAATTTTTTATAGCATTTTTGAAACGCTATGATAGGTACATTTGGTTGAAGTGTTTTATCTAAACCCGACATTTGATTTAATGATTGAAGGTGCAAGGCCTATGTGACAACCGTTTATCTAATCACAACATTTTATTTGATGATTGGTAGTGTAAGGCTAGTGCGGCAACCGTCTGTCCAAATAAAATATTATATTTGGTAATGTTGATGGAAAGCCTTTATGGCTACCAAATGTTCGATCATGACATTAAATTGGTAACCTTAGTGGAAGGCTCGAGTTGTGAACCCGTGTCTGTTCATAATATTATATGGGAATGATGGTATAAGTCTTTCATAGCATCCAAATGTCATTTCATGAAAACACACAAGAATTAGGGTATAAGGTTTTGTAGCATCTAAGTGTCTATTCATGACAATTTACGAGGATGAACGTATGGAACCTTTATGGCAACCTAATTATCTGTTCACTAGAAAATAGCCGGATAAAACTCATAAGTGTTAACCTTAAGTGTCTAGTACCGTTACAAATCGATAGGACTGAGGCCTATGTGGCAATTTAAAATGAATTGACAATAGATATTAGGCGAAAATTGGTGAAGGCAATCTCACACTTACGATGGATTAACGATCTATGTTTGATCATGATATGTTGTTATTACATGGTATTGTGTAATTGATGATGATTGAAATTTTGAAGGGAAAACCCATTTTGTGCTTTAGCGGCGTGTTCTCACTATATGTATTTTTATTAAGGTAAAGTATCACTCATAACAGACTTTATGTCTGACCTGTATTTTTATTATTTTCCATAAATTCACGGGTACTAATTCGAGTAGGCTGAGTTTGTGGGCTTAGACTAGTAGCTTTTGGAAAAATGAATAAAGAAGCTGAAGCAAGAGGCTTATTTTGCAAATAAAAGTTGTGTTGAAAATTCCTCTATGTAAAACCAGAGTTTATAATTGGTTATGTGTCCATGTCGGCATCTTCATATGTCGGGCATGACACCCTATTTATATTTTATTGTGTTTACCCCAATATGGGAATGAGATGGGTTAAAGATGATGTATTGACTTTGCAAAACATTTTGATGTAATGAAATTATTTAGCTGTTCTATTTAATTAAGGTTGTGAATATATATATATATATATTGATCTTAGTTTTTTTCTTGAAAATAATTCTGGTAATGACTATAACAACATCAATGTTCATTTTTGGGTCTTGAATTGGACGACATTATGATATATTTGTATAATGAGATTGCAGGATAGGTTGATGTTGGTTCCTACTTAGATAATGACAAGCATAGAACATCGCTGTGAATATTACTTATGACTACATAATATAAGATTATTAAACTACGCTTGTTAGTCAATAATTATACACCATTCTGATATTTACTTTTATTATTGACTATGTGGATCCTATACATCTTAGTTGATCACTATATAAGTTATGTTATATCTCATGGTTATATTATGCTATTAATGGGTAGTTGAGTATTTTGTTTGGTTAACACTCTTGGTTTTCGAAGCTTCAAACGGAGGTCGAAAATCAAGGTGTTACAATATGTCGACATACTCTTCATGGATATGATGACATATAGGCAGTTATTTTGAAATTCAAATTTTAAATGGAAGGATTTTTCCTTTATATTTTAACCAATGGAAACATCCTTTCATCGTCTATTTAATGGGTTTGGAAAATGAATTTTCAACAAGAATTCTTAATTATTTCTTACTCTTTCATTCCTACAATTTTGTGAGGAGGATTCATTAATATACTTGCACTCTCTTTGCAAATCCATACTCATTCACACTAATACTACAAGGATTTACAAATCTCAAAAGATCAGAGTGTTTATATCTGAATTGTCAACATTCTCTCCCTGGTCTCATCTTATTCGTCGGTATTTGAAAGATGTATTACTATTGGTAGTCTATGGGATCATTTACTGAATCTTCAAGAATATGTATTGGAGATACAACTACTTTCCCATTGTATTGTTGTTTGTAAAGAGAAATGCGTTCTTCCTACCCATAGAAAGTCAATAGGATGGGTTTATCTTGCTACCCATGAAATTGCAAGATTGCAAAGGTGCTCTTGCTACTCATGGAAAGCAATGAAGTGAGCACAAGACAGGATGATGGACTAAATATCTGAACTAGTATAAAAGTTCCTACCATTATTTACTTCATTATTTTTACTTTACTTTATATTTATTCTTTGGTTATCTACTTTATTTGTAATTTAAATACTGACCTGAGTAGATAAACTTTAAATTCATAAGTAAAATTTCCAATTGTTAATATACGCTATTCACCACCCTCTAATGTATTAGTGGCCTAAAAATTCATTCCGCATTAATATGTCTAGGTATCGAATAACCCATAACGTATTCCTTAAACTCAAACATATCAATTTGCCATAAACTAAATATTTGTTAGATCTAAACATATTTCAGGGTTTTTAGGTGAAAACTAATCATGGCATAACTATATAACAACATATAACTCATTTAGGTTGTGGTTATATCAATTTCCCTAAGGCATTTTCATATAAATACACATATACATAAATACAGACCATAATACCAATAGAGATAGTCTTCCACACACCTAGACCATAATTGCAAGCAATAAAACACCCAAACAAGTCTAATAAATCTTCTAGATATGTCCTTCTCGAGTTGAGCCTCTTATAAAACATGATTTTATTGTATGGATATGTTGCTCTTGACTTGATTTGAATTAATATGATTTATATTGATCTAGGGTTTTATTTTGGCTTAAGGTGGATTTCTATGAGAGAAAGTTGGTTAATGGAGATGAGGAGTTTAGAAATGTAATTATTGATTTGAAAAGTGATACTAATAGAAAATTTGATCTATCTGAAATTAGCTAGCTAAATGGGTTGGTTTGGGTTGAATTCGATAATCGCTGAAAATCTATCTTATTTTATTAAATTCTTATTTCGGCTGTAACTCTCCCTTCGTAAATCCAAATGTAAAACTTTTATAGTCCATCGGCTGAAAAAATACCCTCTATGCAATGATAATGGTTTCAGCCCTTAATTATTTAATTTGAAAAAATTCTCTTTTCATCCTTCGTTGTTTAATTAATGGTTAATTATTAAATTTACTACTTTAATTACTATGTGAATTTTACAGATTATTGCAAAACACCCATTGTTTGACCTAGGTCATTTCATGCAGAGCCTGTAGAAAAATAGGGTCACTCATTGTTTGGTTTAGGTCATTTCTTATTCGAACTTGTTAGGAGACGAGGTGCCTATGGTCCGATCTAGGTCATTGGAACGAAGGAATATGCTGGATTTTTAAACACATACATTATGTGCAGGTAGTAGTGCAGATGAGATTATACATATTTATTTAAATAACAAATTGATAATCACTATAAATAATTAAGTAATGAACCAAACTAAAATTTGAGTAGCACAAGGATATTGATGCCATATCTATAACCATTGTATAGGTCTTCTCGATCTGATGAATTTTGACTATAAATTTGTTATATTTCGAGCTACGGGCTGATATATATATAAGCATTTTAGTTTTTATGAGTTATACTAGAAAAATGTATATAAACATGACCGAACTTACTGAACCTAATTAGGACTCGTAAATGCATTATAAACATCTAGCTTTCCATTATCTAATCTCTAATCCTAGATTCCACTTCTAATATCTCTTCTTTTCTTAAATAATCTCTTACCAAAATGGAGAATTGTCTTAATAAAAAATACAAGAAATGAATCAAAGTTGTTCAAATAGAGTAAATAAGGTTTCAAATTAAGTACTTCAAGAAGTGAATGGATAGGTATAGTTCGTTCTCTCCAATGGTGCACTGTGAGAATATGATGTCTTTAGAATGGCGATAACTGTCGATTTAGTGTTTGATAAGTGGCCACAATAGGTGTCGTTGTTAGTATGGTTAGATCAACACTAGTAAAAGGAGTTCATCAGTGAGAGCTAACTGGGTAATGGCCAGAGCAGTATCAAAAATTGAATTAGGGTTTTAAAGAAGGTGTGTAATGGTCCGCCTTTTCAACACTCAAACGTCGACACTAATATATACACTGTATTCACGTGCCAAACACCCCAACTGCTGGAAATACAGATTGTCAGGGTAAAATAAAAAGAAAAAGAAACAGAACAAGAAAGAAGGAACACAGTATCGGACTCTCACAGCGGAACCATAACACATAATATCAAAAGACAGTACAAATTGTCACTCTAAGATATATAACATTTCAGAGTTACAATTCTAGATGTTATGATCGGCCTGGACAGTTATAACAGTTTGTCCTCACAAATGCTGATATGTACAATATAGTAATGCAGCGAAAATAAGAATACTACGGTAGGTGAACTATCCATTTCGTCTCCTCAAGCTCCAGAACATCCAACTAAAACCTGCCTTTCTCAGACTACTCGAAAGAGCACATGAGGAATTCAAGGAAAACAAAAACAACGCGTCAGACATAAGTCTAGTATGAGAAATTCAAGAAATATGTGATCAATGTATAACATCACTTTTAAGACCGTTCGGAAATGATTATTACCATAAAAGAACCACCATCTAATAAGTATATAAGGTGATATAATAGATAATGTCTAGGGTGAAGAATATAATATATAACATGCCGGAACGGTTACATTGATTGTATTCAACATCATATTATAAGGTATAATCAAAATCAATAAGGTACGTAAGCATAATGGATTTTTGGTGGAGATCTCATCCGTAAATCCAGATCCGAACTCCATGCACAAGGATCAGAAGTAACCTTCCAAGTGTTGTATATCTCTAAATAAAATATACCATTAGGAAAATACAACTAGCTCACGCCCGAATTTATAGAACAAAGTACCATCAACTCCCACATGCAACATTGATAAACATACTGTAGATATGGAGTTGATATACCTTGATGCGGGTTGGCTAAACCCAAGGTTATGCAACCTACTCCATCTTTTCCCATTTCCGATGTCGAGGTTACGTTCGGCATCTCTCACACGAGTCTTCATCACTCGAACAGAACACTTATCCTCAAATGGATTTCCATATCTCTAATAGATCTCAAAACCACACTTGGTTTCCAGCATCTCGAATAGATCCACTTCTAAGAGATAGAACACGTATCTCAGCATTGAAGTGGTTTTTGATAAGTAAAACACTTACCAATACTAGTCTTTTCAAGACTGAATCTAGGAATTTGGTTATACTCAACAATAATGAGGATGATCGCATATAGAAACTAAGTCTCGTATACTTATCATGTTTTCAAACTATTAGTGCTAAGTACATGACTAAATACTTTCCATAAACAAGAAAACAAACAAAGTACGATCAAATCACGCAAAGCACGATTAAGTCACATAAGCGACTTCTATCCCCTTTTTGTTTAATAAATCTTTTATTAATTAAAACCTCTTTATTAGTAAAACTCCTTTTACCTAATAAAACTTCATTTATTAATCCTTGCTATTCATTTTTACTCTTCCAATACTTCAAAAAGTATTTATATACTTATCGCAAATAGTATAAGTATATTCACAATTAATTAACAAGGTTCTTTACTTTCAACCTTTACCTTTTTTATCTTTTTCCAAAAGATTCCAAACTTATAATTTCCTTCAAAATATCCAGTTTAAAGATTTAAGTACTTTCACAAATCCATTCAAATTTTTTTAAGAATAATGTAACTTAAAGATTGTTACTAAAAACCCAAAACCATTTCACTTATGCTTATCTTTAAAACATTCTTTTAAAGATCGATTTACATTCATAAGTATAATAAAAGAGGGTTAAAGATAAATGTTATCAATACATTTTCATAAAAAACCCAAACCCAAAACCATTTCCGTACTTATATTATCTTTAAAACTTTCCTTTAAAGATTTAAGTTAATATTTGGTTAAGATCGATAGTCAACTAATCGATTATCCAGTTAAAAACGATCGCTTATAGAAATCGCAGTTCTTATACATAACTCATTTCCAACATTCCAACTTATATTATCACTTATACAAGAGTGAAGCTAGGAAAGTTAGAGCACTGGTGTATATCAAAGTCTTGCCTAAACACTTCATTCTTGAATCTCACAGATAGATAAGTTTACCTCATCGGGTTTTAGCATTAAGTATAGTATTAATGACTTTCATAAACAAGTAAGAAATCAACATAATTAACACATTTCTGACATTCTCGACTTAAATATTCCTCAATCAAGAGGGAAGCCGGTATATTAAAGCATTATTGCTTCTATCCCTACTCGAACATCAATCTTAACATTCACTAATAGATAAGCCAACTTTGTTGGCTTTTAGTGTTAAGCGTAGTTAATTCCTTTTTCAAAAATTTATATATATTATATAAACACACACATTAAAAATACTTATAAATAGGTTTTAAATATCTATGTAACATATTACTTGAAAATAACTAATTTACAACTTGATGAAAATAAAGAAAAACATGTTTTTAAATTTAAAACCCTTTTACTTCCAAAATTCATAAAAAATATTTTTAATATATTTAAAATTCAAACAGACTTTAAAATATTGAAAAATATGTTAGAAAACATCCCTAAAATGATTAGGGATAAATACCAAATTTAAATATCAATTTTAGACACTTAAAACTATAAACAATTTGCTACAGCATTTATAAATGCTATTAAAAGTCATGTTAAAGAATCAATATAGAAAAGCACGATCTTTGAGACCCGTTTTAACCACTTAAACAAATGGTTAATAATTTTTATAGTAAGTACCACCCTTAGGTTACTCAAAAACCATGTAAAGAAACACCTAAGAATATCTTTCAAATTAATAACAAAAAATCACGAAAATAAGTTATTTACTAAAATGTTCGTTTAGCGACATTTTTACTCCAACTTTAGCCATTTTGTTTGACCAGTTCCAAAATCCTTAAACTCTAATTTTTCCAGTAACAAGTATAGATATAATAGATATAATACTTATTAAAAATTCAAAGAAACCCCTAAACATGTCTTTCAATTTAATTACAAAAATTCCCAAAAAACAGGACTTGTTAAAGTGCTCATATAGCGACTTTCTTCTCGCTATAACCTTTTGCAACTTTGTTTCACAAATTAGTGAATGATTTAAACTTTTGTATTTTTCTAGTAATAAGTACTCTTATATAAATTATCAAAAATTCAAAGAGGCCCCTAGGATATCACTTGAAGTTAACTTTGAAATTCGCCGAACACAAGGCATTTTCAAAGTGCATCCATAGTGACCTTTGCACTTCTAACTTTCACAACTTTGGTTCACAATTTCTGTAACTTTTAGAACCATTTATTTACTGTTTCATACACCAAAATATGTGCAAAGAACAAAAAAATCAAATCATCCCAATTTAAGATCATAAATCTTCCATTTATACAAGTTAAAGTTAAGGGATATCAAAATGTACTCATAGCGACTATTCTCGCTTCAAATACTTTCAAACATACTTCAACTCAACATACAAGCCAACCAAACATGTAAGCACAAATGCTAGGCCATGCTATATGTTATAGAAGGTAATAGAAGTAATGTTATACAATATAAAGTTGTCATTTTCTTTCAAAGGCAAGGGGGGTCCAAAGTTTATAACTTCAATTAGTTAATGTCGCTTTAACTTTATATTTGCATAAATATACATATACACACAATATATTCATATGAGATAGTGAGATAACTCACTTAAATCCAAGACAAACACATGATCAAACACTCACAAAGCCAAGATCACTTCCTACCATCTTCAAAAACATAAAGATTCAACCTTTAGCACCAAAACCACAAAGCCAAGCACCCCTTCAACATCCATGCTCACGGACCAACATGGAACCACCCATTCCTCTTCACTTCTTCCACTTTTGACTTTAGATATAAGCTTCTTAAGGTGTTCTAAGATGTTGGTGAAAGTTTGGTGGAGTTTGGTACAGATTTTAACTAATTAGGGAATGTTAGTGAAGAACAAGGTGGATTAGTGCTAATCCACTTCCACCATTTTTGATCTTTTTGATATTTTCAAGATATAGGAGATAATGAATGAATACATATTTTTAAACACCTCCCCTTCCACTCCTATACATAACCAAGAACCCTCCCCATGTGCCTTGCATGCTTTTCACTTTACATGAAAATATCACTTAGCAAATTACCCTTTTACTTTTACACATAAAATATCTTCTATGCATCACCCATGACATCATCAAAAACTTTAATTTTCATAAATGGTAAAATAATTTATATCATATCAAAGTTCTCCTAAGCAAATATATGCATGTAAGAAAGTTTGAACAACTTCTGACGTGTAAATAGCTGTTTATCCATAAAACGATTTTTGGTCACATTATCGATATTGCTTCAAAGTAACTATTTTTGTAAACATTTTTCGAAAACAAGTTTACCATTATTAGTTATGATTTAAAAGGGAATTATTAACGGTAATTATCAAGGTTATTAAATCATTTTAATAAAGTTTAATCCAAGATTAAAATATTAATGATTCAGATATTTAAATACGCAGTGTTCGAAATTCCGGGTCATTGCATTCTCCCCTACTTAGAATATTTCATCCTCAAAACTCTAGCACAAGCAACAAAAGGAAACAATCACATAGTGATACTTAACACTATTCAAAATCACTAGCAACCAAAGCCCACGGTTTGCCTAAGTTCAAAAATCCTCTTATCGCACAAGGATGATAAATAATATACTAAGTGTACCTTACGATCAACAGCCTCATGTTATTACTTAGTCGATTATCCATGCTACCTCATAAAAAATTAAAGATTCATCACTTAAACTCCTTATAAGGTAATAAAACATAGCATACAAATATACCTAAGCCCATACGATGTACATGGACCATCTGTATTCCATATCAATCTGAATACTTGATCGATCACATAGATTTCACTTCTGAACTTGTATAGATCACATAACCACTCTAGTTCCTTATATAGCTATATACTAAAGGAAATTTTGGGATCGTATCAAGAATCTGTATCAGGTGTTCGTTGTCAAGAATCAAGTGAAAAATCCTTATTCGGACCGGTGCAAACTTGTCTTGTGAATAAAATGATCTACGTACACCTTAAGTACTTATCCTATTGGTTTCTTAACTCACTAATTTCTTTTTAAATCACATTCATTTACATAAATAGTATGTCCCATTCAATACTAAAATCATTTATGAACCATTTCATAAAATATAACTTCAAGTTTATAAACATTTTATAACTTAGGTTCATATTTGTAAATACTCCAATACATCCTAAGAGTATATACAAAAGATCAAGTTTGTCTTACTTAACAAGTATGTTCAACAAATATGTTCCATAAATTCAAAACATGTTTTAACTTACTACCTTCTTACTTCAAGAGTTGCAAAAACTCAACTTTTATATTTTAATAAAAAAAACACTTAGCTTCAAGTTCTATAATTATTCAGAAGTTTCCGACTGTCCAAAATCACCGAAAATCCATTTCATTTTAACAAATGAAATCTACCAAACAACATATCATAACATGATGCACATACCATACAATCCTAATGCAAAGGCTACATGTATCCATAAAATAACTTAGCAAAGTTTCACTTATTTATTAAACATGCTTCTCTACAAAGAGAAAACGGAAAAAGATTTCACAATTATTTAAGTTATGCCACTACCACTTGGGCACCTAACATAGCATACTTACTAAGCTCTTCCATATAGAAAGTTTATTTCAAAACCTTTATCAAACTACTATATATTTTCTTTATCAAATTCTTTTAAAGAAAAAGATAAGAATCAAACATTGGGTTTTATTTCAAATCAATTGAAATAATAATAAATACATATATCTTTTGTATATCAAATCATACTTTTGAGATTAAATCAAAATCTATTTTACCAAAACAACTCTGTACCATCCCCCACTTATAAACCTGAAAATGAATGTTGATAATGCTGCAATCTTCAGTAGAATTTATTTTCAAGTGACAGAAATGAGTTTAGTACATCCAAATCATGCCTTTCGAACTTAACCCAAAATCATTTTTAAAGTGGTATCAAATAATTCATATAGTGGTACTATGTATCATGATCTTAATCTCATAAACCAATTTTGAAATGTTTACTTTCAAATAATACTATTATTATTTTCTCCAAAATCTTGAAAAACATTTCCAAAGACATCGGGATTTAAGTTCTTAAAATAGCAGTTTAAATCCTTTTCATTTGTAACCATATTTATATAAAGTCACTTTCTTATATAAACTCTTTCCATGAATGTTTATTTCGGAAATACCTTATCTTTCGTCAGATTAAAATAGTTTTTTTTACCAAATTCAACTTTTAACCCCACATTATCATCGAACGCCTTATCATCAAAATATGAAACTTAATTCACATGGTGTTCGTTTCAGTGTTCCTATAATTGCTACCTATCAAACCCATGCAATAGAAGGTAAAATTGCTCATAAACTGGACAAGCAAAATTCAATAATCACTAAACAATAGTCAATGCTCACAAACTGGCCGAGCATAACTAATCAATCAATAAATGATAATAATGCTCGTAAACTGGTCAAGCACGTCAAATCATTCTACGAATGATAGCAATGCTCACAAACTAGCCTAGCATGGCTAAACTAATTAATGAGTGGTAACAAATGAACATCATTAATCCCTACATTAATTGAACTATACTTTAATAATTCATACTTATATAAGTTACTATATATAAGATCTTTAATTTTCATAGTTGTAATTACCTTTAAGGTATGCGTGTTTAACAAATACAAACACTCAATCATATGTATAATACACTGAATTCATGCTTGGGCATTTCATTACCATATCTATTAATGAGTCATACCCAACTAAAGCAAAGGTTTTCGCTTAACTTTTAGCTCTGATACCAAGTGTAATGGTCCGCCTTTAACCCTCAAATGTCGACACTAATATATCCATGGTATTCACGTGCCTAACATCCAAGTGCCGGAAAGACGGATTGTTAAAGTAAAATAAAAGGACAATGAAACGGAAAATAAAGAAGAAACAAAATACTGAAATCTCACAACAAAACAATAACATATAATATCAAACGACAGTACAAAATATCACTATAAGGTATATAGCATTTCAGAGTTACAATTCTAAATACTATTATCAACCTAGACAGTTGTAACCGCCTGTCCTCATAAATGCTAATATGTACAATATAGTAATGCAGTGGAAATAATAATACTATGGTAGACGAACCATCCAACTCATCTCCTTGAGCTCTAAAACATCCAACTAAAACCTTCTTTCTCATACTACTTGAATGAGCACATGAGGAATTCAGTTGAAACAAAAACCACACTTCAAAAAAAAAAGACTGGTATGAGAAACTCAGAAAATATGTGATCAGCATATAATAGTATTTTTGAGACCATTTGGAATCGGTTATCCCCACAAAAGAACCACCATCTAATAAGTACTTAAGGTGGTTTAATAGATAATGTCTAGGGTGAAGAATATAAATATATAACATAGTCAGAATCATTACATTGATTACTTTCAATAGAATGTTAGAGGGTATACTCAAAACCGATAAGGTACATTCGCATAATGGATTTTCCATGAAGATCTCTCAGACGAAGCCGGATCCAAACTCCATGCACAAGGATCAGAAGTAACCTTTCAAGCACCATATATCTCTAAATAAAATATACCATAAGGAAAACACAACTAGCCTACACCTGAACACGTAGAACCAAGTACAATCAACTCACGCATGCAACATTAATAAGCATACTCTAAATATGGAGTTTATATATCCTATCATGGGTTAGATAAACCCCAGGTTGTATAGTTTACTCTGTCTTTAGCCATTTCTGATGTCGAGGTTACGTTCGGCATCACTCACACGAGTCTTCATCACTTGAATAGAACACGAATCCCTAAATGGATTCCCACATCTGGAAACCACACATGGATTCCAGCATCTCGACCAGATCCACTTCCAAGAGATAGAACATGTATCTTAGTTTTGAAGTGGTTTTTGATAAGTAAAACACTTATCGATCCCGGTCTCTTCAAGACTAAATCGATGAATTTTTTCATATTCAAAAATAACGAGAACGATTGCATATGGGAGCTAAATCTCATATACTTATCACGTTTTCAAACTTCTAGTGCTAACTACATGACTAAATGCTTTCTATAAATGAGTAAACACACAAAGCACAATCAAATCACACAAAGCACGATTTAGTCACATAAGCGACTTCTAATCCCCTTTTTGTTTAATTAATCTTTTATTAATTAAAACCTCTTTTATTAGTAAAAATTCTTTTATCTAATAAAACTTCATTTATCAATACCTACTTTTCATTTGTACTCTTTCAATACTTCAAAAAGTATTCATATACTTATCTCAAATGACAAAAGTATATTCACAAATAATTAACAAGGTTTCTGATATTAAACCTTATGTTTTCTATCTTCTTCCAAAAAATTCCATTCTTATAATTTCTTTTAAAGATCTAAATACCTTCAAAAATCCATTCAAAAGGTTTTAAGACTAATGTTACTTAAAATATTGTCACTACAAACCCAAAACTATTTCACGTATGCTTACCATTAAAACATTCTTTTAAAGATCTATTTACATTCATAAGTATAATAAAAGGGGTTAAAGACGAATGTTATCAACACATTGTCACAACAGACAAAAATCATTTCCATACTTATATTATCTTTGAAAACATTCTTTTAAAGTTCAAAGTTAATATTTAGTTAATACCGATAGTCGACTAATCGACTATCTAGTTAAAAACGATCGCTCATAGAAATCACGATTCATATACTTAACTAGTTTCTGACATTCCAAGTTATATTATCCCTTGTTCAAGAGTGAAGCCAGGTAGTTTTGAGCATAGGTTGCATATGCAAGCCTTGCCTAGACATTTCCTGCTTAAATCTCACAGATGGATAAGTCTACCTTATCGGTTTTTAGTGTTAAGTATAGTGTTAATGACTTTCATAAACGAGTAAGAAATCAACACGATTAACACATTCCCGACATTCCCGACTTAACTATCCCTCAGTCTAGAGGGAAGCTGGTAGATTAGAGCATTATTGCTTCTATCCATACTTGAACATCCATCTTAACACTCATAAATAGATAAGCCTGTTTCGTCGGATTTTAGTGTTAAGCATAGTTAATTTCCATTTTCAAAAATTATATATATGTAAGTGCTTTAAAAATACTTATAAATAGGTTTTAAATATCAATGTAAAATATTACTTGAAAATTATTAATTTACAATTTGATGAAATAAATAAAAACATGTTTTAAACTTTAAAACCACTTTACTTCAAGGATTCATAAATAAATAATAAAAATATATTTAAACTTCAAACCAACTTTAAAATACTGCAAAATATGTTAGAAAACATCCCTAAAATATTAGAAGAAAATATCAAATTTAAATATCATTTTTAGACACTTAAAACCACAAGGAACTTACTACAACATTTATAAATGCCGTTACAAGTTTTGTTAAATAAAAGCACTATTTTTTAGACTTGTTTTAACCACTTAAACAAATGATATATACCCTTAGGTTACTCAAAAACTATGTAAATAAACCTCTAAGAATTTCTTCTGAATTAATTACAAAAATTCCCAAAAATAAGGTGTTTACTAAAATGTTCGTTTAGCAACATATTTACTCCAATATTAGCCATTTTGTTTGACCAGTTCCTAAACCTTTTAAAGTCCAATTTTTTTCCAGTAAAAAGTGCACATATAATTCTCACTGAAAATGAATAGAAACCTATAAGGATATCTTTCAATTTAATGACAAAAATTTCCAAAAACAGGACATTTCAAAGTGCCCATATAACGACCTTCTTCTCGCTATAAATTTTTGCAACTTTGTTTCACAAGTTAATCAATTATTTAAACTTCCATCATTTTATAGAAATGATTACTCTTATAGTAATTATCGAAAATGTAAAAAAAACCCTTTAGGATGTCTCTCAAAGTTGACTTTGAAAATCGCTGCACACAAGGCATTTTCAAAGTGATCCGTAGCGACCTTTGCGCTTCTAACTTTCACAACTTTGGTTCACAATTTCTACAACTTTAAAAACCATTTCTTTACTATTCCATATGCCAAAATATGTGTAGAGAACTACTAAATCAAATTATCCTAAGTTAAGATCATAAATCTTCCATTTATACAAGTTCGAGTTAAGGGATATCGAAATGCACTTATAGCTACTATTCTCGCATCAAATACTTTCGAACATACTTCAAATCAACACACAAGCCAACCAAACATGTACATTCGAAGTCTAGACCATGCCACATGTTATAGAAGGTAAGAGAAATGATTTTATACAATATAAAGTTGTCGTTTTCTTTCAAAAACAAGAGGAGTCCGAGGTTTATAACTTCAATTAGTTAGTGTCACTTTAACTTTATATTTACACACACATGCATATATACACAATATATACATACAAAATAGTGAGATAACTCACTTAGATCAAAGTCAAACACATGCTCAAACACTCACAAAGCCAAGAACACTTCCTACCATCTTCAAACACATAAGGATCCAACCTTTAGCACCAAAACCACAAAGCCAAACACCCCTTCAACATCCATGCCCACAGACCAACATGCAACCAAAACTGGTTAAAATTGTAAAGCATTTTGTGTAAACATACATATCAGGTAACAAATGGACTATCTGTTCGATCACTATAGTTTTGTTTGGCTAACTACTAACCTTTGGTTAACTCGAGCCTACTAGAAAAACATAAAAATGATCTAACATCTGTTAGACAAGTCTTCTGGATGGTCTGTCACTTACTTCTCCCAAGGTCCACCAATCCTAATGGTTTTGCGGGCTCACTAATAACCTACACTGTACAAATATATTCCTTTTTGTGTGTATTAAAATTTTCGTCTTACCTGTGACAAAGCCCTACACATTGGAATTTTGGACTAAATTAGTTAGGGGCTAATAGCTAATGTATAGGGTGCGACCATATACCAGTCTCGTCTTGTGTTCTAATATCTGAGTCATTTTACTTAAATTTTCCTTGAAAACCTTTTCTTCTCAAATTGATTAAAAACCTTTAAATCAAACTTAAACAAGGAATATATACACTCTATGCTTTACTCAAAATCACCTTGCCATGTTATATATATACTTTACTCAAATCTTTGTTGATGAAAACATTTAAACCTTTGAAAGTAACCCTTTCGAGTCCATCGAAAGTACCCCTTTCGAAACCAAGTAAAACCCCTTTCTTTCACCTAGGTCGAAAGGCCAAAACACTCCTTCTGAAAGCATTCATTTAAACGTTTCGAAACCATTGAAAAACCATTCCTTTGAAAGCTATAAAACCTGGGACATCCTTCTTTAAAACTTTTAAACATTTCCTTTCAAAATCATTGGAAAACCATTCCTTTTAGACCTTTCGAAGCAGTTGGAAAACCTTTCCTTTTAGACCTTTCGAAACCATAGGGGAACCACCCCTTAGAAACCTTTCTTTAAACCTTTCGAAAGCATCAAAACCTCTGTAAACGACAAAAGTTTCAAAAGGATTTGGGTTCAATTTAAAACATGTGGAAACACCTTTCGAAACCATTTAAAATTAACTCCTTCGAAACCTTTGGGTTCTACCTTCAACAGAGCAAAAGGGTCATAAAACATTCAAGTCGAAAGTACTCTATCGAAAGCATTTCCTAAATAAAGAAGTGATGGTGTCGTAACCAACCTTCCGAAAGCATTGAGAAGCGGTTTGGGTTTTAAAGCAAAGTATACATTCTGAAACCATTGACTTCGAAAGGTAGAAAAGCGGCAGCTAAGGGCTTCGACCTAGTCGAAAGCAGTTACTTAAAAACAAAGGTGCAACCTCTTAAAACCATGCTTTTAAAGTCATCGACCCAGTCAAAAACAAACCAAGTCGAATGCTAAGCATGCACATTTTCATTTAAAAGCAAAGTAGCGCTTCGACCCCTTCAGAACCCTTGGTTTCGACCCAGTGCATTTCACCAATATCCAATTCACTACGTACCAAGTATCTAATACCATGTGCCTTGGTTTCGATGGAGTCTGAGGCGGAGGTAAGAAGTCAGAAGCCTGGTGCCGAAAGCATTGAAATAGGAAAAAGCATGTTGATTTGACTTTTTAAACTAATTGTTTGTACCTAACCTGCCTTGTTTGTCAAACTATGATTGGTTGCAAAATTTTCTTTTCTAAAAGTACTGTAGATTTTCAGAAATAACAATTTGAATTATTTACAAAATACCCCTTCTCCTTTTTTTTAAATATATAAAACATTTAAGTCGCATACCTTAAATAATTTTATATATCCATTAAAACACTTAGGAAAATTCTACAAAAATTTCTGTAAATCATATTTAATATGTTTTCCAACATATATAAATTTCAGAACCTAAGCCAATATAATTTGGCAGTAACTAATTTTAAACCCAAAATAGCATTTTCTTCACTAAAAAATTCATATAAAATCCACATTAATTCAGAAAATTATGAAAATTGAAACCCATCTCCAAAATATCATTTCTAACCTATATCTAAAATCGCAAGGCATTTGGATGTCATTAATTAGGGTTTTCACATTAAAACATATCATAAAACCTATATGAATAAACATGAATCATCAATAAGCATATATAATCATTTTATCCTTCAAAATCATGGCATAACATTGCAAATCAATTTAGGATTTTCCTTAAAACTAAAAACATTTAGTAAATATGAGATGTAGTCATTATTCACCTTAGCTTTATGATTAAAGATGTGAGATTTGCTCTTGATTAAGTGATTTGATTCTCCCTCTTGAAATCCTAGCTTTTATCTTCTCTTGAGCTTGCTAATGGTGGCCGGCCTTAGCTTGTATTTTTGATTTGTGAATAATGAAGTGAACGTGAGTGTTTAGGGGTTAAGGTTTTAGGGTATAAGGACGTGCCTTATTCCTATTTTTCCCTTGTATATTTCCTAACCTTTATTATCTTTTTATTCTTTAGTTCACTTGTTTAACATGTCATGGCTACCTGTTATTTAATCACAAATCTCACTCCATTAATCATCTTACATTATTTATTTAATTTAAATAATTAAATATGCTAAATAATGTTACTAAAAATATGGAGTGTTACATACTCCCCTCCTTAAAGAATTTCGTCTTAGAAATTACGATAAGGTACACATCAAAACAATCAAAGGTAAAACATAACATCAAACAAATCAGGATAAGCATCTCTCATCCTGTTCTCAGTCTCCCAAGAACAGTTTCTCTCATCCTCACTCCACTGGACTTTAACCAATCTGACTGTCTTGTTCCTCAACTTCTTCTCATCTCTCGCGACTATATGGACAGGCTTCCTAACTATAGTCAAGTGTAATTCCACTACTAAATCCTCTAACACAGTCGGTGCTATAGTAGTGTATTGATCTCTTACACACTTTCTAAGATGAGATACATGGAAAACATCATGGACTCCTGCCAAACTATTCGGTAACTTTAATTGATACGCGACTTTCCTGATCCTCTCAATAATAGGAAATGGTCCTAAGAATCTCGGTGCTAACTTCCCTGTCTTCCCAAACCTGAGAACACCTTTCATCGGTGACACTTTGATGAAAACCTGGTCTACAATATAGAACTCTAAATATTTCCGTCTTCTATATGCATAGCTCTTCTTCTTAGATCGAGCTTCCTTCATTCTAGCTCAAATCAACACAATCTTTTCTGCAGCTTCTCTAACCAAATCTGGACCAAGTATTAATCTATCCCAGATCTCTAACCAACAAATGGGAGATTTTCATGGCCTTCCATACAAAGCTTCAAACGGTGCCATCCCTATACTACCCTGATAACTATTGTTATATGAAAACTCGACTGGATGTAGATGGTCTTCCCATGATCCCCCAAAATCTAGCACACAAGCTCGTAACAAATC
The DNA here is from genome assembly GCA_030737815.1 of Allium fistulosum. Classification (NCBI taxonomy): domain Eukaryota; kingdom Viridiplantae; phylum Streptophyta; class Magnoliopsida; order Asparagales; family Amaryllidaceae; genus Allium; species Allium fistulosum. The sequence goes on along the minus strand of CM060901.1, from coordinate 1,075,694,151 downwards.
CTCCAAGACTTTGTTAATTCTCTTCGTTTGCCCATCAGCCTGTGGATGGTAAGCAGTACTCATCTTGAGCTTGGTACCTAAGGTATCCTGTAGACTCTTTCAGATGTCGCTAGTGAATAAAGAATCTCTATCACTCACTATATTACTAGGAATTACATGCAATCTAAACACATTCTTCATAAAAAACTTTGCTAACACAGGTGTCGTTTTGGTTGACTTAATTGGAATGAAATGTGCACTCTTGGTCAACCTATCCACAATGACCCAGATGCTTTCATTTCCTATATTAGACCATGGCAACCCGTCAAATAAATCCATTGAAATAGAATCCCACTTCCACATTGGAATATCCAATGGCTGAAGCAACCCACTTGGCTTCTAATGTTCGACTTTCACCAGCTGACAGTTCAAACACGGTTTCACCCATAAGCCTACATCCCTCTTCATTCCTTCCTAGAAGAAACTTCTCTTCATGTCCTGACACATCTTAGTTCCTCCTGGATGAATAGTGAACTTCAACGATGGCATTCTTCCAAAACCTCTTTCCTTATGTCTCCCACATTTGGAACACATAACCTTCCTTGCTTTCTCAACCATCCATTCTGGTCAAAACTGAAATCCTTTAAGTCATCGCTCTATGTTCCATCTCTTAACCTTCTGATCCTTTCAGCCAATACTGGATCCTCCTCCTGTTTAGAAGCAATCTTTTCGATCATTACTGGTCGAACTTCTAAACAAGATAACATAACAGATTCTCCACTAGATCATGCTTCTAATCTCCATTGCACTCTACAGGTCGACAACTCTTCCAAATCTTTCCACTCTGCTATCATTGTCAACACAACATTCTGATGCTTCCTGCTAAGCGCATCTGCAACCTTGTTGCCTTTCCCCACTGTGTACTCAATTCCAAAATCATAAGCAGCAATAAACTCTAACCATATCTAATGTCTCATGTTCAACTCCTTTTGAGAGAACAAGTACTTCAACAACTTATGATCCGTAAACAACTTGAATCTCTCTCCCAAAAGGTAATGTCTCCACACCTCCAAAGAAAAAATAACTGCAGCTAATTATAAATCATAGGTCGGATATATAACTTCATGCGGTCTAAGCTGTCTAGAAGCATATGCAATCACTTTACCTCGCTACATTAATACAGCTCCTAACCCAGTTCCACATGCATTCATGTACACCACCAAATCCTAATTCCCCTTGGAACAACCAACACAGGTGCATTAGTCAATAAGTCTTTTAGCTTTTGGAATGCCTCCTCATACTTATTGGTCCAAACAAACTTCACATCCTTTCGAGTTAGCTTAGTCATTAGTGCCGCTATTCATGAAAAATCCTTAATAAACCTCTGATAGTAACTAGCCAATCCCAAAAAACTTCTTACCTCAGTCATAGTTTCTAGTTTCTTTCAACTATCCACACCCTCGATCTTAGTTGGATCCATTGATAACCCTTTCTATGAAACTACATGGCCAAGAAACTTCACTTCCTTCTTCCCGAAATGACATTTCGAGAACTTCGCCTTCAACTGATGCTGCCTCAGCATTTCAAGCACTATTCTAAGATGAACTTCATGCTCTCTTTCATCCTTAGAGTACACCAAAATATCATCTATGAAAACCAATACGAACCTATCCAGGTGCTCTCGGAAAATCCAGTTCATCATATCTACAAAGAAAGCTGGCGCATTACTTAGTCTGAACGACATCACTAACCATTCGTACGATCCATGTTTGGTCATAAACGCCGTCAAAGGAGTACTATCCTCTGCCACTCTAAGTTGATGGAAACCTGTTCCTAAATCCATCTATGAAAATATCTTGGCTCCACTCAACTGATCAAACAAATCATCAATTCTAGGCAAAGGATATCGATTCTTTATCGTTTTCTCTTTTAACTTATGATAATCGATACATAACCTTAACAATCTGTCCGGCTTCTTAGCAACACTACAGTTGCTCCCCAAGTTAAACTACTAGGTCTAATAAGACTCTTGCCTTCCAAATCCACCAACTGCACCTTCAGCTCTCTCATTTCTGTAGGTCTCATCCAGCTTGGCGGCCTACTCACTGGTTCTGCTCCGAGAACCAAATCTATCTGAAACTCAATGGCACATTTCAGTGGAAATCCAATTACTGGTCCACAAATATCTGTGAATTCTCTAACCACAAAAACTCGATTCAACTCGTCTTCTACCTCCACAACACCCAACAAAGCATTCACATCACAACTAGGGTTTTCTACGGTATATACAATCTGCTCCCTACAGTCTGGGTGTCTAAGCGATATTTTCCTATCATGGAAAAATATCCCAGCAACGTATTTACTTAACCAATCCATCCCCAGAATAATTCCAAACCCTACGAAATTAAATACATGCAAACTGCAAACAAAGGTATGACCTAACAAGTCAAACTTTAGGTGGTCACATCTCATCCCAAGTGTTGCATACCCTCCTATGGATTGCAACCCTTAAGGAAGTAACTAAGTATGAGAGTCTAGGTTAAGCTTATCTACCAAACATCGAGATATAAAAGAATGCGATGCACTAGTATCAAACAGAACACTAACTACCATACCAAGAATCATAAGCATACCTCCCAACACCGCTTTCCCTTTTTCCCCTATCGTTGGCCTTGAGGTAGCTGGTTCTAATGCAAATACTTTTCCTCTCCCTTCTATAGCAGGCTCTTTGCACTGGTTCTTATAGTGGCCAATCTGATCGTAGTTGAAGCACCTGATATTCTTCGTCCAGGGACCTTCTTTGCCTCTCCAGAACGATATTCATTCACAAAATGTCCTTTCTTGTTGCACTTAAAATAGTCAACTTTTGACTATCCCTTCTTCACGGCTCCACCCTTCTGGGCTCCCTTCTTAGGAAAGAACTTCCTTTTCTAACTCTGCCCCAACTGGACCTCCTTCACCTTATTCTTCTCCACAGAAGCAATCATTTCCTCGTGTCTTAGAGCCATCTCTACTACAACATCACAAGGATCCCTGATATGAGGTAATGTAGCCCTGGCTAATTTAGTTTTCAACCCCATAATGAACTTCTCGTTTCTCTTAATCACGGTATCTATAGTGGCATAACCATATCTTGCCAACTCCTCAAACCTTGTAGCATACTCTAACACATTCATCTCTCCTTGCTTCAACTCAGCAAATTTTCTGAGCAAGGTATACTTCGCCATCACAGACATGAATCTCTCCTCGAACCTCCGCTTAAACTCAGCCCATGTCATCGTTCCTTCATTCACTCCAACCGTCACACTATTTCACCAGTATAAAGCTGCTCCTTGTAGCTATCTCGAAGCGAGCCTTTTTTTCTGCTCATGACTGAGCCCTAAATATGCAAAACTCCTCTCACAATGTAGTAACCAGTTCTCCACTTCTATGGCATCTTTAGTCCTAATGAATGATTTTCCTCCCAACCTAGCAAGTCCTTACTCAAAGCGGCATAATTATTGACTACTGTAGCCTCCCAGACTCCTCCTCCAACTACTCCAGCAGCAACTCTCGCTTGCATCATATTTATGAAAAACTGATACATGACTCCCATTGTTTGCGCCAAAATTGGTCACAAACCTCTAAAGTCGTGAAAGCACCGGTGTTAGCACATAGATCCACAGTATTCAAACACAGCTCTCAGATCCAGATAAAGTAGAGAATAAAAATAAATAAAAAGAAAATTTAAATTGAAAGAAAGCGAGAAAAGACAAAAGATTTATAGTGGTTCGGCTATCTCCGGCCTACGTACACTTTGAATTGATCTTTTTATTCCTTTTGTATTGAGATTATAATTACAAGCCTTTGAACATCAACCAAAAAAATAGCAGAGTTTCGGCGTAAAGAGCATAAGATCCCTTTTTTAGTTGCCATAGGACCATTATTTATAGGTATAGATCTGAATAAAACTTGGAATACCTTTTCTCTTGCGTAGATGGGCCCGCCAGATCGATCCAGAGTGATTCTGAATCGATCCAAGTACCATTCGTATCGATCCAAAAGTAGTCCAATGAAGCCGATATCGATCATGAACATTCTTGAGTGCATAAGGAAGCTTCTTTGAAAATTTCATAGTATTTGGATTTATGGTTTAAGAGATATGATCGATCCAAATTCTAGTTCATAAGTGGGCTAAAAGCTTTGGATTCATCAGTTCGCCTCCATCAATTCGTATCCATCTGCCCTTCGTATACCTCGCCTTTGTATTCCACGTTGTTCGTATCCATCATACTCCATTGCCTCATGTCCATCACTTCGTATCCATAAATCCACCCCCTGTTCGTATCGTTCCCCTATTGCTTTCTTCGTATCCATCCTCGATTGCGTCCTTCGTATCGATCAATAAGTGATCGATATGAAATGCCCATCCAAGTCTTTGAAACCATTGCTTCATTCTTCGTATAGATCCCAATCTTGATCAATACGGAGTGCTTTGACATACTCCGCCATCCAATCGATGTGTGCGCATAGATATGAGCTCCGTATCCATGAACCTATTTCTTTCCCTCGTATCGATCAATGCTATCGATACGAACGATCCAAAGCAAATGTACAAGAAGGAGTCTGTCACCCATATTCATATCCATCTATATATCAATACGAAAGCACCAATATAAATGCATCAATCCAAAGTACACATCCATTTTAATCGATCCAAAGCAACGACCACCAAGATCGATACGAAGAGATCGATCCAAAACCAATTCTTGCCAAAATTGATCCATCCATAACTCGAGGACACGAACTCCGATTGACCTGAAATTTGAAATGTAGCCTCTCCAAGCCTTGTTCACGATTCCCAATCGATCCCACTATGATTGGAGCTTGGTCCATTTTTGATGGTATTGATCATAGCCTTGTTTCCTAATTGATCTCCAATCCTGGTATCCATCCTTTTTAGCCAATTTGCTGATATCCCGGCCTTGTCCAAAAGGCCGGGTAACATTTGCCCCCAAAAACATGCCTTGCGATAGGAAGGCGTGTTTTGAATAGATTTAAATCCGTCATCCGAAATCTATATTCCATCCATATCCATACCATCTGATCCATAATCCAATCCATTACCAAGTCATCATATCCAAGTGCCATAGCCATATCCTTATCCAAATCCACGACTGCTCCGAACCGATATCCGATTCCGAATCTAGTAACCAAATTCTTAGCCAATTTCATATCCATCCAAACCCGACAACCTATTTCTGATCTATCCATATTCAATAACCAATAATCAAATCCATGACCTCTCTGGGTCGATATCAAAATCCGAGACCACTCCAGGCCCTTAGCGAAATCCGGGACCACTCCGGGTCCATACCCAAATCCTTAGTTGTTCAAAGTCGATATCTGAATCCATAACCTCTCTGGGTTCTTGCCAAGTGCAACCCACACTCGACGACCTGTATTAAGCAATGCTTGGTGTTCTTGGTTCAGTTTCCCTGAACGTTGAGTAATTCCATGGCTTAAGTCCTAAGCCGAATCCTGGTCGCTCCGGACCCTTGCCGAGTATAGTCCATACCCGACGACCTGAAATAGTAACCGATAAATAACATGGGGCCTAAGTCCTAGGCCGAATCTTGGTCTCTTTGGACCCTTGCTAAGCATAATCCATACTCGACGACTTGAATAAGCCGATTTGCCACGTTCGGACGAAGCGACTTACCCCTTGCCAGGCATAATCCATACCTGACGACCATTTACCAAAAACTAGATAAATATCCAATCAAAATCCAATCCGAAATCCAGATTAAATCAGAAAACCAAAAATCCATAACAGAAATCCAAACTAACACACAAACCGAAAAACAAGCATCTAAACCAAAGTCCAAACCAGAAAGCAAACAAAACCAGGAGTTCAAACCAAACTCCAAAACCAAACCAGAAAAAGGCAAATGTCCATTCCAAAAAAGAAAAAGCAAATTTCACAAACTAGAGCGTCATAGTTTTTCATCATCTCAGAGCATGCCTAGAGGCTATCTCTGTCCCCGTACATGAGTAAGCGACTTGGCCATTTTCCCAGAGTTTGCTACTTATTCCATATCATCCCTGTCAATCGATAACCAATCGACCATCATTACTGGGCCTCGCGCCATCATCATTTGAGGTAGACGGTGGCTGCTCCTATTCCACCACCACATTCTGAGTTCCAACATATTACCGCAACTGACCACTCCTTACATGCTCCACGATTATATACTTTAGATGCCTGCAGCAGTTCGTATCATACTCGTCCAGGTCGTGAAAGAGACAGTGCCTTCTGGAAGCCCTCTCGCATTCTGAGGGTTCCCTCCTTGCGGCCTTCGATAAGGAAGGCAATATTGAGTCTCCATGAATATCTGCTCCAATGTTTCGTTCAATCCTGCGTAAGTGGAGAATTTTGGTTCTCCCCAGCGTTTCCTTGCCCTACCATAGTTTTCATCCAACTTCCTCTTCCCTTTGTCCTTATCCTTACCCGAGCTTTCATCGGATGATTCTCCATCCTTAACCACATTTACTTCCTTTAGCTTCATATCCGAACATGCATCCTCCTGTCGAAGAAATCTTTCGGCCTCGTGAAAGAACTCCCCGAGATCCATTGGTGGATCTTGTATCAATGATACCTTAAAATCTGAGTTATCCCTGACTCCTGACACCACCGCCAATAAAACCATCCATGGATCCTGCCGATCCCCTAAAGCAACCGGCGCATTGAACCGAGTTAAGAAAGCTCTAAGTGATTCTCTTGTCCTCTTCTTCATCGATGTTAGTGTCATCACATTCTTTGGCCTTTTGATATGAATCCGAAACTACTTCAAAAACCTATTCACTAATTCTATCCACGTCCTAATAGATCCATCTTCCAACTACCTGAACCACATAGCAGTTATATCCATCAAGTATAGAGGGAAACACCAATCCATAACTTTCTCCGATGCCCCCAGCACTTCCATATGTCTCGTGTACCTCATCAAATGATTGGTAGGATCAGCCCTGCCATTGTATACCTCCAGAGTAAGTAGCTTGAACTCTGGTGGATTCCTAGCCATTATGATATCATGGGTAAACACACTCTTGTTTACTCCTTCCAAATCTCTATTTTCTAAACCTCCGTGCATAGTTCGCCTGATGATCTCAGCTAGTCTTGTGTTGTCCACCAAGGGTTGCCCCCCGAGTCCTCGAGGGAATTTTGGTACGTACTCTTCATCATGCACTCCTTCATTCCTATCAGCTTCATGTTGTGTAGTGTCACCTGGAATCCCTCCATGAATCGGTCCATCATTTCCTGGTGGTGTGCCCCCAAGCCTGGATCCATCTAGATTGATAGCTCTGTGTTGATTAGGAGTTGCGCCCTGTTGAACTACTCCATCCGATTTACTGTTAGGTCCTTCTAGTCTAGCTCCGTGGATCTGAACTCCAGCAGCTACTGTTGTTCCTGCTTGTCCAAACTGTCTAAGAAGGTTCTTCATCAATTCCTCTTGCCTTTTCAATAATTCTTCCTGCATAGCTCCCATCATCATCTCCATCTCATCTATGGTGATGAAAACTGAGGCTTGATTTGTTCCTGAGGAAGCCTCCTAACTCCCTTCACGCTGACTCCTTTCCGCTCTTTGTCTCCTTGTCGATTGCTTCGTCATGGTTCCTTTTAGATCTGATCCTTTAGCTCTCTAAATCTAAACTACAAATCCTAGTCCTTCTCAATGAAAGCACCAAATTGTTTTCGCCAAAATTGGTCACAAACCCCGAAAGTCATGAAAGCACCAGTGTTAGCACAAAGATCCATGGTATTCAAACACAGATCTCAGATCCAGATAAAGTAGAGAATAAGAATGAAGAAAAAGCAAAATTAAAATGAAAGAAAGCGAGAAAAGACACAAGGTTTATAGTGGTTCGGCTATCTCCGGCCTACGTCCACTTTGAATTGATCCTTTTATTCCTTTTGTATTGAGATTACAATTACAAGCCTTTGAACATCAACCAACAAAATAGCAGAGTTTCGGCGCAAAGAGTAGAAGAACCCCTTTTTATTTTCCATAGGACCGCTATTTATAGGTGTAGATCCGAAAATATCCGCCTTAAAACCTGGAATACCTTTTCTCTTGCGCAGGTGGGCCCGCCAGATCGATCTAGAGTTATTCTGGATCGATCCAGGTACAATTCGTATCGATCCAAAAGTAGTCCAGTGAAGCCGAGATCGATTATGAACATTCTTGAGTGCATAAGGAAGCTTCTCTGAAAATTTCATAGCATTTGGATTTATGGTTTGAGAGATATGATCGATCCAAGTTCTAGTTTGTAAGTGGGCTGAAAGCTTCGGATCCATTAGTTCGCCTCCATCAATTCGTATCCATCTTCCTTCGTATCCCTCGGCTTCATATCCTACGTTGTACGTATCCATCATACTCCATTGCCTTATGTCCATCACTTCGTGTTTGCACAAAAAATGGACAAACACCTCAAAGTTGTATGATTTAGTAGATCTTATGTTGTTCTTAGTAATTTGGGTGATTTATGCAAATATATGGAAAGCAGGGGCTAAACTGTAAAAACACACGCAGATTTATAGTGGTTCAACCAGAATGTGCCTACGTCCACTTTATATGTTATTTCTCTTCTCTTCTTTTGATTACAAGTACAAAGCTTTGATACTAGTAAAAAGAAAGTTGTTTGAAAGTTCTATCCGTGCTTGAGCTCTCAAACTTGTCCCCCATTGTTGTACCCCTGCCTCTCTATTTATAGAGTGAGGCTGGGGGTAGGGGTCTTGGATGTATACAGCTGTTGATGGGCCCGGGCTGATACAATCTGGCCCGGTGGAGCTGGTCCGGTTTGCTTGGTGGAAGAAGGTTGGTTCGGTGGCAGTAGGCTGGTCCGGTGGTTTGGTGGGAGTAGGTTGGTCCGGTGGTACTTGGTTCGGTGGAAGGAAGTTGGGCATGGAGATGTAGTTGGACCGGCGATACCTTGGAGATGGAGTTGGTCCGGTGATACCCTGGTTCAGCTAGGGATGGTTCGGTGGTCGTGGGATGGAGCATGGTTCGGTGGCAAGGTCGAAATATACCCAACATTTGCCCCCCAAAGCAGGTTATGTGCCAGCACATGGCGTGCTTTGTTTCTCCTTTGAATAGTCACATCCGGTTCCAGACGCCGAACCGGTTGGTTCGGAGGTCCACCTTCGTCTATAAGTACGGAGCTAGGGCCCTTGTTATTTCTTACCGAACGAAGCACTTGAGCCAAATTTGTTGCATAGCCGAATCAATCTACTGAACTGCCTAAGCCTGCCGGATCAGGTACTTAACTTCCCTTCGTCGAATGAGACTTGTGTGTACCGAATGAACTCTATTAGTAAATGCCGAATGGGCTCGAGACTTTAAATACCGAATGAGCTCGAGACTTTAAATGCCGAATGAGTATTCTTATTTGGACCACCGAATGAATTCCACACAGGGAATGCCGAATGAACCTTGAGACTCTGAATACCGAAATGAATTTTAACCTTCACCTTATCGAATGACAATAGGACTTTGAGCATTTTGATTTTATGAGTGAAATTCTAGACTGCACACTCTCGCTTCTTTACTTCCTTTAGTCTAACGACGTTCTTCTTTGTGTTTGCAGATAATGTCTCGTAAAGCGGAAACTCGATCGGACAAAAAGAAATCCGGGGGTGAAGGAGGTTCCTCTGCCGTGCCCCCAGCTCAGCCGAATCCAGAACGTCACGGACCTGTCCCGAGATCACTAGTGGACGGGTACGGCCCTCAGGAACTTCTGAACTCCCCGCCCGATTGCTTTCTTAGCTCCCTCAAGGAGGAGCAGCTTGATGTCATTTCCCGATCTTTTGGAATTGATAGGGCGCACTTGCTGTTGCCAGGGAGAGAAGTTATGCCGTACGAACCTCCTGAAGGGTACTTTGCCTACAGCAGATACCACTGTATGTGTGGTGCCATTCCTCCTCTTAACGCTTGGATAGCCAACTTCCTCACATATCTAAAGGTGGCCCCATTCCAGCTTCAACCCAACTCCTATGCTATACTAGTGAGCCTCTTTGTCATTTTTCAGAGGAATTATGGTCATGCTCCTTCCAACTGGGAGATCCGGTACTTATATAATCTGAGGGGCTATAAGAAGGGGTACCCATACATCAGCTTGGAGTCGGATGTAACCTTCAAGCCGGTCTTGGACCTGTATTCCAAATTCAGCATGTTCAAGAAGGAGTGGTTCTTCGTCAGGGACGACTCTCTTTCTATTCGGCGCTTTACTTCTGGATGTAAGTTGATGCTTTTACTTATAATTTCTATTCCGATTGCGATGCTTCTTCTCATACTTTTTCATTTTTGCTAGCGACAGGTGGCTTTGCGATTGTGGAGACTGACCGCCTGGTTCAGACGGCGGCTGAAATAGAAGCTATCCCCGGAAGAGATAGATCAGCTGCCTTTCTGATCAGAAATGCGACTCTTCTGGAGTATAACTTGATCCTTCCACACCAGTCAGTAGTCAAGCTGAGGGAAACGGCAGAGGAGAGGGCAGCTGCTCAGGCTAAGGGAGGTGTCGCGGCAGAGAGTGGAAAGAGAAAACCTTTGACAAAACCTCCAGCCGTCGGAGGTAAGAAACTTAAGAGGTCGGACGGTCCTTCTCCCAGCAATTGTCCACTTACTCAGGGGGAGGAAGACGTGGAGGAGGAAAGAGGTGAGGGTGGAGATGGTCGGGAAGGTGATGAAGGTGGCGATGGCATCGGGGCCTTGCTTCCTGGGCAAGCGGGCGAGATTCAGGAGTGGACGGATGATGCGTTCCACCAGGCTTTCGAGGGGCTGGACGAAGATCCGGCTTTGGTAGAGAAAACCGGGAAAGCGGACAAGGCCGGGACCGGTGCAAGCGAGTCTTCTCAGACCATTCCAGCCAAGGTGGCTCCGATAACTCAAGGTGAACTCTTGACTCCTACATGCTTCATTAATGATAGGGACTTAGGAATATTTTATGATCCGCTCCCGTCCTGGAATGAAATCCAGGACTCATTGCAGTATCCTACTTCTCCCCAGGGATTGTATAACAGACGTGCTTTCTTTCTTCTTTTAACTTGTAATTTACCGCGTTTCTCGAATTATATAGTGATGTAAGCTTGTGACACTTGTTCTTCATATCAGGAGCAGGTAAGACATCCAAGGCCTCAGATCTTCGGCACAGGCTTGAGCAATACAAGCTTTCCAAAACTTCCGCCAAGCCGAAGCCTTCGACCCACCGCTCCGGGGATGTAGTCGGCTACCGTCCTCTTCTCGGGGTTATTGAAGAGGGTATTCAGCAGAGAAAGAGGAGTCATCCTTTATCTGAACCTTCACCCGGTCCTCAGCTCCCGGCTTAGCCTCTTTATGATATAACGGAGGAGGATAGCGAGTTTTCACTCTCTCCGCACCCGTTTGGAAACCCTTCCGTTACTCATATCGACCGTCCTGACTTGGCTCGTAATCCATTTACGGGTCATCCTGATCTGGATCCAAGTTCCCACGATATTACCTTTGACGAGGTTACTGGTGAGCACCTTCTTCCCCGCAATCCCATGGTACGGGTGCTTGATGAGGCTAAGTCCTTAGATCTTGATCTACTTACCACTCGGATAGTTACCATGGGAGACGAGGCCAAGGCTAATATTGATCGGGTGGCAGAGGAGACTAGGAAGCTGATGGAGCATCATGCCCGGCTGGTTAAGGCTGGAGAGGAGATTGGGAGTGCTAACATCCGACTTCGATTGGTGGTTTTGGATCAGGCCAAACAGCTTGCTGATCAGGCCATTCAGATTTCTCAACATGAGGCTGCTTCTGGACGACTAAAGAAAACCATGGAAGAGGCCAGCCGGGCTGAACTGCGGAAAATGGAAGCTACCTGCAGGGAACGGATAGACATGGCCATTGCCACGGTGGACGAGGTTCGGAAAGCGGATCTTGAGCAGATAGGGGAGCTATCCGGGAAACTTGAGACTGTAGAGCTTGCTCAAGCCAAGTTGAGGGATGAGATGGAGGCAATGCGGAAATCCCTTCTGGTTGACTGCTCGAGATACCGATCGGAGAGATATGCCGCCGTTGAAAGGTTGTCGGCTTCCGACGCCCGGATGAGGGAGTTTGAGGAAAATGAGGGGATGATGGACGAAATGCTTCAGGACATGTACTTCCGTACCTGGAAGCAGGGCAACCTATCCTGGATGGATGATTATCCCAGGGTCATGGCTAAGATCTATCTTCGGGCTTTGGAGGAGGCTAAGGCTGATGCGGATAAAGATGGTGGCGTGGTCTTCAGCATGGATGCGGTCACGGCTCAGTTTGCCAAGGAGGAGAAGGTGGCGGTGAAGGAAGGTATGCGGTTGCTTGCTGCTGAGGAGGTAGGCATGCAAGTAGAGGATGACGATCAGGATAGTCGAGAAGCAGGCGCTGGTAAGTCTTCCTTTTTTAGTTTCTCCATTAACTTGGTTGCTTATTGCTAATGAATCCTTTCTCTGACTGGACAGGTGGTCAACAGGACAAGGATAAAACTCCACTGCAGCCGGCCCCTTGATTATACTTGGAAAAACTCTTTTTGTGGATTTGACAGGGTTGTATATGTTAGTCTCAAAACAGTAAAGTAGCCTTTAGGTTGTAATATTTTGCCACTTGTAATAAATAGTCCTATTTTTGACGTGTAGTTCTTAAGCTGATTTTGTCGTCTTTTGAATGTTTGCTGTTATTTTGACATGTCGTATGAGAAATATAGCTGTGTATATTCTTGTAATTAAATTGTGTTTGATGTCGGGTTCTGGTTTAAAACATAATTTCATGACTTGCAATGTTAGCGTGTGGTGCGAACAAATTATAGTCATGTATTTGTACACAAAAGAAGAAAATACCGCCTTTCATGCTCTAATTGTAGATGGCAGTTTTGAATATCTTGTATGACCGAGCATGGAAAGCAGTTGAATGCCCTGCCATCCGATTATGAGTCCCTGCACCCATTGGCGAGTATCTCATACTCTGTATCCTGTACTTTAGGGGTTGTTATAGTGGATAGGAGGAAAGCTTTTTAAGTAAAATTGAAATAGGTGAAATAGTAAAACTTCCAATCACGGAAGGCCTTCGATGTGCTTAAGTTCATGGCAAACGGGCTTTGTAGTCACTTTCCCTAGCTGTGGGTCTTGGAGACATTTGTCACCCATCTTACGCCTCCGTGGGGAGTTAATTCTTTTTTACCACAGCCGCACTTAAGACACATCGGAGCCGAGATCGCGCATAGTAACTACCCGAGCCATTATGGCCCGTAATCGTGGGTATTATTCGATTTACTGTGGCCGGCTAGCGTGGGTGCCGATCGTCAACTGTGAACTGCCCCTGGCTGGCCACACCTTATGTTGGGGCTTATAGTCGGTTCACAGTTGCCGGCGAGCCGAACGCCGTAATGAGCTGCCTCGGCTATAGTCGGCCTTCTCGGTGGCTTATAATCGGCTCATTACAGTTGGCTTTAAGGGCCGTCGCGAGCAATGAGTTAACCCGCAGCAGAGGGATGCTGGAGCAAAAGTGTCTCATTGGCGAGGGCATAGATTCGCGTAGTACCTGTTAGGTCTTGTCCAGGTGAAGTTGCGCTGTGGAGTGCATCGAGTGAAAATGCGATATGCATAGGATTTTGTTCAACAGAAAAGGATAATGTTAACAAGCAGCCAAGATATAAAGGAACTGGTTAAAAAGAGACAAGGTTTTTTAAAGTGGTTCGGCATGAAAAGGCCTACGTCCACTGATTCTCTTTGTTAATTCACTTCATATGGGCAGTACAAGTTAAGAAAAGTATCGACGGAGGTGCTGGATGTTCCATGCCCTCTGGAACACCTCTCCGTCCACTGTTGACAAAATATAAGCTCCATTGTGGAGATCTTTATGAATTACATATGGTCCATCCCAGATTGGGTCTAGTGCTCCGGGGCGAGGGAAGATTCACTTGAGGACAAGATGCCCTTCTTGTAAGGTACGATGCTTGACTTTGGAGTTGTATTGTGCTGCCACTTTCTGCTTATGGGCTGCTGCTTTAAGGACTGCATCATTCCTTCTCTCCTCAACTAGATCCAAAGACATGTGGAGGAGTTCTTCATTCTCTTCTGGGTTATAGTGGATCCTACGGTGGGAAGGCACAATGGCTTCAACTGGGAGCATAGCCTCCGATCCGTATGCCAAAGAGAAAGGAGTGTGCCCTGTTGATGTTCTGAAAGATGTGCGGTAGGCCCATACTACCGTAGGGAGTTCATCCACCCAAGCGCCCTTTGACTTTTCGAGCTTCTTTTTGATCAGAGTTTTCAGAATTTTGTTGACTGCTTCGACTTGTCCGTTTGCCTGGGGATATGCTACGGATGAGAAGCTTTTATGAATTACGTGTTCTTGACACCAGTTGGCGAATTCCTTTCTGTCAAACTGAAGTCCATTGTCTGATATGATTTTGAGTGGGACTCCATACCTGCATAGAACATTTTTGATTAAGAAGTTAATAACTTTTGCTGAAGATACTTTATTCAGAGGTTCCGCTTCCACCCATTTGGTGAAATAATCAACTGCCACTATAGCATATTTGGCACCGCCTCGGCCCATCGGTAGCTCGCCGATTAAGTCAATTCCCCATATTGCGAAGGGCCAAGGGCTGGTCATTTGAGTAATCTCGGTTGTTGGTAGCCGCGGAATCTTAGCAAATTTTTGGCATCTGTCACACTTCTTGACGAAATCTAAGGCGTCCTTGCTTAAGGTGGGTCAGAAATATCTGTATCGGAGTATCTTTTTTACTAACGTTTGCCCTCCGGTGTGATCTCCGCAGCTTCCCTGATGGATGTTGGATAAGATTTCCTTGGCTTCCCTCCCAGCGACACACCTTAATAACGGGTTAGAGAATCCACGCCGATAGAGGATGTCTTCTTGTATTGTGTAGCGGGATGCTTTCCTCAAGATTTTCTTGACTTCGTTACGCCCATTGGGTAGTGTGCCACTCTGTAGGTAGTCTCGGATGGGAGTCATCCAAGTTGCTTCTTCGGTTGTAGCTACCAGATTCACTTGTTCAAAACTTGGGGCCAGTTGCTTTGAGATGGTTACTGCCCCGAAGATGGTGACGTCTCTCACACTTGCTTGCTTTGCCAATTCGTCGGCTTCTTGGTTCTCTTCCCGAGGGATGTGTTTGACTAAGTAGTGGTCCAATCGGCTGAGAAGTAACTTGGTCTTCTTTAGATATGCTATGAGTCGTTCTTCTCGAGCTTGGAATTCTCCTAGTATTTGATTAACAATAAGTTGAGAATCGCTATGAAGACACAAAGAATTGGCTCCGATTTCTATGGCAATTTCTAGTCCGGCTATCACTGCTTCATATTCTGCATCGTTATTAGTGACAGCGAACTCCAATCTTATAGCATAGTGCAGTTTGTTTCCCTTGGGAGTGATTATTACCACACCTGCCCCCGAGCCTTGTTCGTTCGATGCACCATCCACAAAGAGATTCCACTTGATATCTTCTGTTATTTCCAATTGCTCCTGATCTTCGTTGGTATTGAATTCTGCAATGAAATCAGCCATGGCTTGTCCCTTGATGGCGGTGCGAGGGTGATAGGTGATATCATACTGACTCAGTTCAATGCACCATTTAAGTAGTCGCCTGGAAGTGTCGGGACGATGGAGTACCTGCCTAAGTGGTTGATCGGTCAGAACTTTGATGGAATGGGACTGGAAGTAGTGACGCAGTTTCCGTGATGTGATTAGTAAACAGTATGCTAACTTCTCAAGTTTAGGATATCTGACTTCTGCCCCAGTAAACCTCTTGCTGACGAAGTAAACTGGTCGTTGCGTGCGGTTGCCTTCCCTTACCAAGGCAGCGCTTAGGGCGTGAGATGACACAGCAAGGTATAGGTATAATTCTTCGCCTTCACTTGGAGTCGAGAGTACCGGTGGTTTCTGGAGGTGTTCGATTAGGTTAAGGAAAGCGGTTAAGCATTCGTCAGTCCATTCGAACTTTCCTTTATCTTTCTTTAGAGCTTCGAAAAAGGGGACGCACTTGTCCGTTGCCTTGGAGATGAATCGGCTTAGGGCGGCCACTTTTCCATTTAGGCTTTGCATTTTCTTTCGGGTGGAAGGTATTTTGATATCCCTAAGCGCTCGGACTTGTTCAAGGTTTGCTTCAATCCCTCTGGCATGGACGATGAACCCTAAGAACCTTCCCGATGACACTCCAAAGGAGCACTTTAGTGGATTCAACTTCATTCCATATTGTCGAAGTACCTGGAACATCTCGCCTAGGTGGCTTACGTGATCTTTGGCTTTCCGTGATTTCACCAGCATGTCATCCACATATACTTCCATAGTCTGTCCTATTAGCCCTGCAAACATCTTGTTGACGAGGCGCTGGTAGGTGGCTCCTGCATTTTTTAGTCCGAAAGGCATTACCTTATAGCAGTATAAACCCCGGTCGGTGATGAAACTAGTGTGGTCTTGGTCGGGAGCATGCATAGGAATTTGGTTATATCCTGAGTATGCGTCCATAAAAGATAGGAGCTCGTGCCCGGCTGTGCTGTCTACAAGTTGGTCGATTCTGGGAAGTGGGAAGCAATCCTTTGGGCAGGCGTCGTTTAGGTTGGAAAAGTCAATGCATGTTCGCCACTTCCCATTAGCCTTCTTTACTAGTACCGGGTTGGCGATCCATTCCGGGTAGACAGCTTCTCGTATGAAGTCATTGGCGAGTAGATTCTTTACTTCTTCATCGAGGGCTGCTGATCGCTCTGCCCTCATACTTCTCTTTTTTTGTTTTACAGGCGCCTTGGTAGGATCAATGTTTAATATGTGGCAGGCTATGTCGGGGGAGATTCCAGTCATGTCAGCGTGTGACCATGCGAATACATCTAAGTTGTGGCGGAGAAAATCGATGAGTTGTTCCTTCAATTCGGCTTTTAGTTGGGACCCAATTTTCAGTAGTCTACTTGAGTCGTGCTTGTCTACAGATATAAACTTCATAGCCTCTACAGGCTCGGCGGTGGCCTCCTCCTCTTTGTCCCTAGGGTCTAATTCATTGAAAGGGTCGCTGGTATATCGAAGAGGAGGGGCTTTCTTTAGTTGCTATGCTTCTAGACTTTTTGTGCAGAGGGCAATCTCTACACCCTTCCCTTTATCCCTCCTTTGGTTGTTGCGAAGTTCAGTCACATAGCAGTCTCGTGCAATATCCTGGTCTCCTTCCACTTCCCCTACTCCATTGTCTGTTGGAAATTTCATCTTCAGGCACCATGGGGCTAGGACAATTTGGAAGTCAGACAAGGCTGGTCTTCCTAAGAAGGCGTTGTAGGCCGAATGGTTTTCTATTAGCACAAACGTCTGTTTCCGTACAACGGAGCGGGGATGGCTTCCAATCTCAACAAAGAGGTCTAGTTGCCCGACGGGCATCTTCGCATCTCCAGTAAAACCGTGTAGTGGTTTATCGCAGGGAGATACATCCTTCATGATAGCTTCATTTTGTCGAATGCGTGTTTGAACAGGATGTTTACTGAGCTTCCAGTGTCTACCAGGATTCGGTAAACTTCGGCGGGACCGAGTCGGGCAGAGATAACCATGGGATCCATGTGAGGGTACTGCCTTCCTTCTAGGTCACGCTTACCGAATGTGATGTCATCACTTTCTTTCCGCTTCGGATAGCGCTCCTCTATAACCGAATTGACACAGTCTTTATTGTCTCTAAGCGACTTTCCATATCTTTCCATTTCTTTCCAGCTTCTGTCTGCGGTGTGCAGCCCTCCTGAGATGGTATGGACCACTATCTTCTCTTGACTAGAGCTGCTAGCGTTGCGTTTTCCTCTGTCGGTCCCCGGTGAGGGTAGCCTTGGGTTTTCATTGGCAGGAGCTGGAGTCCTGTCCTGACTTTTTACATAATGCTCCAGTTTATTCCTTCTGATGTGTTCCTCAATCAGATCCCGGAGATGATGGCATTCATTGGTATCATGCCCGTGCGATTCGTGGAAGCGGCAGAACTTTTCAGACTTCTGCGCGTTATCTGATTCCTTCTTGTATGGTGGGCGTTTGTATCTAACTTCGCCTTGGGTGGCAAGGAAGATATTTTCGACGGTCTCGTTCAAAGGAGTGTAAGTGTCGAATCTCGGTCCAGGCCGATATAGGCGCTTTTCTCCCTTCTTGCCCCCAGCATTGTCTCTGGAATCATTTCTTCGAACGTCCCTTGCCACCACAGGGGCGTTGCTGTGAGTTGCCTTATTTTGCTGTCCTGACTGCCCCTCCACGGCAGCATCCTCGAGTCTCATATATTTCCCGGCTTCATGGAAGAAATCGGGTAAAGTAGCTGGTTTTTCTTTTGTCAACTGCCTAGCAAATTTAGTGTCCGGATGCACACCACTACAGAGGGCCATTAGGATAAGCTTCTCGTCGGCATCTTGGACTACGGCCGCTGCGGCATTGAATCGGGTTAGGTATTGCTGTAGTTTTTCTCCGGGCTTCTGTTTGATGCTGGATAAGGAATAAGCGTCCTTAGGTTGTTCCACATGAATGCGGAACTGACTGATAAACCTTTCTTTCAACATTTCCCACGAGCTGATGGATCCCTGGGGTAAATGACAGAACCAGGAGGTCGCGAGATCTGCTAAGAATAGTGGGAAGCATTTGCATAGTACTCCCTCTGTGGCTCCACTCATAAGCATGTGCTGTGTGTATCTTTGTAAGTGTACGATGGGGTCGGAGGTTCCCTTGTAAGGTTCCATTGTTGGCATCTTCCATTCTCGGGGGGTGATAGCAATTTCGATGTTGCGGGCGAAAGGGCTGGTCACCCTAGCGCCTATCCCTCGATCTCTTTGTTCCCGTTGGACACACTCTCTGATTAAGCGTGCCATCCTTTCATCAGAATTTGGAGCAGATAGAAATGAGTTCGGTTCTGTTCTGTGGGATTAATTCCGTCCAGATGATCTGTAGGGATGGTATCGTCTATCGTTCCTCATATTTTCCAGTGGCTGCCTTTGATCTTCTGGGAGCATGCTAAGGTCAGCTACAGTTGGCCCTTGCCTTGATCTTCCCCTGCCGGGTTCTAATCTAAGCACTTCCTCGGGTCCAACTTCGGGCTGGACTCTAGCTCGGCCCCGTTCACTGGCGTTTCCATGGTTAGGCAGTATGACAGGCTCAGCTACAGTTGACCTCCATCCGGTACCTCCCCCGTTGGGTTCGGTACCAAACGTTTCCTCAGGCCTAACTTCGGGCTGTGCTCGGTCTCGGCTCCTACCATGGCTACTTCTGCCGTTAGCTCCTTCGAAGAAGGAAGATCTTTGTTGTCTCTGAGATCCTCTAGACTGGGACTCGCCCCATGATTCAGTGTTGCGGTTGGACTCTTCAGCGTCCCTTAAACGTGACATGAGATGGTCCACCAAGGCTTCCTGTTGGGACGTGAAGCGGTTAGTTACTTCAACCACAACTCTGTCCAAATCTGCCCTAGTAATTGCTGCAGGCTGTTCTGTAGCAGGAGTGGTTGGGTTAGCTTGTCCTTCACTTGTCACTGCTGCTGGAGGAGGACGATTTACTTGATTCGTGAAAGCTGGATCTGGAAGGCTGCTGGATGCGATGTTTTTTCCTTTGTTAACATCTTTTCTCTGTTTAGGAGGCATGTTTTCCAAGTAGCGAACGATGCTGTTAGGAAAACTTGTTAATGGGATGAAGCTGAAGCTTCGAGCTTCTAGCTCTCAATGAAAGCACCAAAAATGTTTGCACAAAAAATGGACAAACACCTCAAAGTTGTATGATTTAGTAGATCTTATGTTGTTCTTAGTAATTTGGGTGATTTATGCAAATATATGGAAAGCAGGGGCTAAACTGTAAAAAGACACGCAGATTTATAGTGGTTCAGCCAGAATGTGCCTACGTCCACTTTATATGTTATTTCTCTTCTCTTCTTTTGATTACAAGTACAAAGCTTTGATACTAGTAAAAAGAAAGTTGTTTGAAAGTTCTATCCGTGCTTGAGCTCTCAAACTTGTCCCCCATTGTTGTACCCATGCCCCTCTATTTATAGAGTGAGGCTGGGGGTAGGGGTCTTGGATGTATACAGCTGTTGATGGGCCCGGGCTGATACAATCTGGCCCGGTGGAGCTGGTCCGGTTTGCTTGGTGGAAGAAGGTTGGTTCGGTGGCAGTAGGCTGGTCCGGTGGTTCGGTGGCAGTAGGCTGGTCCGGTGGTTTTGTGGGAGTAGGTTGGTCCGGTGGTACTTGGTTCGGTGGAAGGAGGTTGGGCATGGAGATGTAGTTGGACCGGCGATACCTTGGAGATGGAGTTGGTCCGGTGATACCCTGGTTCAGCTAGGGATGGTTCGGTGGTCGTGGGATGGAGCTTGGTTCGGTGGCAAGGTCGAAATATACCCAACACTTCGTATTCATAAATCCACCCCATGTTCGTATCGATCCCTGATTGTTTTCTTTATATCCATCCCCGATTGCGTCCTTGGTATCGATTAATAAGTGATCGATACGAAATGCCTATCCAAGTCTCTGAAACCGTTGCTTCATTCTTCGTCTCGATCCCAATCTTAATCTATACAGAGTGCTTTGACATACTCCGCCATCCAATCGATGTGTGCGCATCGATACGAGCTCCGTATCCATGAACCTGTTTCTTTCCCTCGTATCGATCTAATGCTATCGATACGAACGATCCAAAGCGAATGTACAAGAAGGAGTCTGTCACCCATATTCATATCCATCTATATATCGATTCGAAAGCACAATTATGAATGCATCGATCTGAAGTACACATCCTTTTTGATCGATCCAAACCAACGGTCACCATGATCGATACGAAGAGATCGATCCAAAACCAATTCTTGCCAATATTGATCCATCCATAACTCGAGCACACGAACACTGATTGACCTAAAATTTGAAATGTAGCCTCTCTAAGCCTTGTTCACCATTCTCAATCGATCCCACCATGATTGGAGCTTGGTCCATTTTTAACGGTATCGATCATAGCCTTGTTTCCCAATCGATCTCCAATACTGGTATCCATCCTTTTTAGCCAATTTGTTAATATCTCGGCCTTGTCCAAAAGGTGGGGCAACACCCATGTCAACTTGCGGGCCTTCAGCACCAATATTTCCAGCTCATGCTTGACCTTGGTTCCTTCTAGTATTAGTCTAGTATTTCTTTCTGTAGTAGTGCCCCCTCCTCTAACAATATCTCTTCGAGAATCCATATCAGCATTCGAGTCTTCATGAGATATAGAAAAATAACCTAATAGAGATAAAAGACTAGATATAAAGCGCATACTTATATATAGCAAATACAAATACGTTATTATAGCGTTATTCCTTACCCTAATCTTACCTCTAATTCCTAAGGATTATGTTTTTTTCAAAAATCATTTTTAGTTAAAGTTTTTCATAAACTGTGCTCTAATACCAAGTTTTAACATCCACTAGTTGGAGGCCCGAAGCTAAGCGCTACAGATGCTGTAGTCATCCATAGTATTAATTTCCGGTGGCCAAATACGGTAATGTTAATGGTACTCATAATATCATAATCACATGAATATGAAACAAAATCACAGATTTCAAAACAACTTTTCAAATTACATTTTCAAAACATGTTCCATATTCAAATTACATAATCCCATCGCTTTCCCAGGTTCAAATAAAATATAATTATTACATACATACACTAAGAGGGACATATGATGATGCCCTCTTGGTTGATCAGAGTACTATATAGTCATAACTGACTTAATACAACAGAGTGGAATAAACAAAGTAAAACAACAACCCGTAATAGCCACCCGTCGGCCTCCTACTCGTTTTCGGTAGCTTTATTCTGTCATCCTACTAAAAACTTGTAAACCTCAACCCTCAGCCTACTCAAATCAATTTTGAGCACCCAAAAGTTTAGGGGGAAAACATGAACTTCGAGTCATACATAAAGCCTGGTGTGAATAATACTATACATCTCGGTTATGTGATATTAAGTGAGACCACGCCGCTTAGCGGAACGGGTTTCCCCTCACTAATGTTCTTTTAAAACATATCTTTTGCAAATATTAATCCTGCAACCAAAACAGGTTAAAACTGTAAAGCATTTTATGTAAACATACATATCAGGTAACAAATGGACTATCCATCTGATCACTATAGTTTTGTTAGGCTAACTACTAACCTTTGGCTAACTCGGGCCTACCGAAAAAACACAAAAATGATCTAACATCTGTTAGACAAGTCTTTTGGACGGTCTGTCCCTAACTTACTTCTCCCAAGGTCCACTAATCCTAATGGTTTTGCAGGCTCACCAATAACTTACACTGTACAAATATATTCCTTTCTGTGTATGCCATAATTTTAGTCTTACCTATGACAAAGCCCTACACACTGGAATTTTGGACTAAATTAACTAGGGGCTAATAGCTAATGTATATGGCGCGACCTTATACCAGTCCCATCTGGTATTCTAATATCTGAGTCATTTTACTTAAATTTTCCTTGAAAACCTTTTCTTTTCAAATTGATTTAAAACCATTAAATCAAACTTAAACACGGAAAATATTTACTCTATGCTTTACTCAAAATCACCTTGCCATGTTATATATATATATATACATTACTCAAATCTTTATTGATGAAAACATTTAAACCTTTGAAAGTACCCCTTCCGAATCCATCGAAAGTACCCCTTTCGAAACCAAGTAAAACCCATTTCTTTCACCTAGGCCAAAAGGCCAAAACACTCCTTCCAAAACCATTCATTTAAATCTTTCGAAACCATTGAAAAACCTTTACTTCAAAAGCTAAAAAACCTTGGGCATCCTTCTTTAAAACCTTTAAACAATGCCTTTCAAAATCATTGAAAAACCTTTCCTTTTAGACCTTTCGAAGCAGTTGGAAAACCTTTCCTTTTAGACCTTTCAAAACCACCTGGGAGCCACCCCATAGAATCCTTTCTTTAAACCTTTCAAAAGCATCAAAACCTTTGTAAACAATAAACCTTTCGAAAGCATTTGGGTTCAATTTAAAACATGTGGAAGAACCTTTTGAAACTATTAAAAACTAACTCCTTCGAAACCTTTGGGTTCTACCTTCAACAGAGCAAAAGGGTCATAAAACATTCAAGTCGAAAGTACTCTTTTGAAAGCATTTCCTTAATAAAGAAGTGATGGTGTCGAAACCAACCTTCCGAACACATTGGAGAAGCGGTTTGGGTTTTAAGGCAAAGTATACCTTCTGAAACCATGGACTTTGAAAGATAGAAAAGCAGCAGCTAAGGGCTTAGACCTAGTCGAAAGAAGCTATTTAAAAACAAAGGCATAACCTCTTAAAACAATTCTTTTAAAGTCATCGAACCAGTCGAAAGCAAAGCAGGCGCATTTTTATTTAAAAGCAAAGTAGCGCTTCGTCCCCTTCAGAACCCCTAGTTTCGACCCAGTGCCTTTCGTCTATATCCAATTCACTACGTACCAGGTATCTGATACCATGTGCATTGGTTTTGATGGAGTCGGAGGCAGAGGTAAGGAGTCGGAAGCCTGGTGCTGAAAGCATTGAAACTGGAAAAAGCATGTTGATTTGACTTTTTAAACTAATTCTTTGTACCTAACCTGCCTTATTTGTCAAATTATGATTGGTTGCAAATTTTTCTTTTATAAAAGTACTGTAGATTTTCAGAAATAACAATTTGAATTATTTACAAAATACCACTTCACCTTTTTTTATAAATATATAAAACATTTAAGCCCCATACCTTAAATAATTTTATATATCCATTAAAACACTTAGAAAAATTCTGCAAAAATTTCTGTAAATCACATTTAATACGTTTTCCAACATATATAAATTTCAGACCCTAAGCCGATATAATTTGGCCATAATTAATTTTAAACCCAAAATAGCATTTGCTTCACTAGAAAATTCATCTAAAATCCACATTAATTCAAAAAATTATGAAAAATTGAAACCCATCTCTAAAATATCATTTCTAATCTATATCTAAAATTGTAAGGCATTTGGATGTCATTAAATATGGTTTTCACATTAAAACATACCATAAAACATATATGAATAAGCATAAATCATCAACAAGCATATACAATCATTTTATCCTTCAAAATCATGGCATAAAATTGCAAATCAAATTCGGATTTTCCTTAAAACCAAAAATATTTAGAAAATATGAGATGTAGTCATTATTCACCTTAGCTTTGTGATTAAAGATGTGAGATTTGCTCTTGATTAAGTGATTTGATTCTCCCTCTCGAAATCCTAACTTTTATCTTCACTTGAGCTTGCTAATGGTGGTCGGCCTTAGCTTGTATTTTTGATTTGTGAATAATGAAGTGAACGTGAGTGTTGAGGTGTTAAGGGTTTAGGGTATAAGGATGTGCCTTATTCCTATTTTGCCCTTGTATATTTCCTAACC
Organism: Allium fistulosum; assembly: GCA_030737815.1. Lineage (NCBI taxonomy): Eukaryota > Viridiplantae > Streptophyta > Magnoliopsida > Asparagales > Amaryllidaceae > Allium > Allium fistulosum. The sequence goes on along the minus strand of CM060901.1, from coordinate 1,075,669,769 downwards.
TTTTATTCTCTTTTTATTCTTTAGTTCACTTATTTAACATAACACGGCTACCCCTTATTTAATCACAAATCTCAATCCATTAATCATCTTACATTATTTTATTTTATTTAACTAATTAAATATCCTAAATAATGTTACTAAAAATACGGGGTGCTACACATCTGTTTCCATTTTATATTATAAATAGATATTACATAACATATATAAATAAATTCTTGGACAAAATTATCTCTTAATTTACATTGATATGCTTTGGTTGTTATGATTGTTGGATTATTTTGACTGATTAAGAACAGTATTTGTAAGGTCTCAATGTGAGATTATTTCCTTACACTACTGATCTGTTGGATGCTAATGAATTTTTGGCACAAGGATGATTATATTTTGGGTGATTGAATATTGTGCAATAATTATTGATACTAATGTTTTATCAAGTCGTATAAGTATATATTGATACTAATGTTTTATTTGATAACAGCGGCCATATAACTATTGATACTAATGTTTTATCAAGTTGTATAAGTATATATCGCAGAATATTACATAGGTACATAATGATTAAACTTAAATACTGATCAGTACAGAGAACAAGAATGAAGATTTAGAGATGATGATAAAGACTTATGAGTTTACAGATAGAAGACTTGAAGAGTACAAGATTTTAGAATGAGTTATTAGAACAAATTGTTAAAGTCCCTGATAGCATATTCTGATCTTTATCATAAATTTCTAATCTTTAATATTTTAATCAAAATAAATTATTTTAAGTTCAAAATATATTTTTATGAAGATTCTATAAAAGTTTTTATGTATTCAAAGTATTTAAAAATTATGTTTAAAATTATATTTTACAAAAATATAGAAGTTTGAAAACAATTTAAAAGAAAAATCAATTTTCAAAATTGATAAGGGTATGTCGACATACCCCTCTTAGATATGTCGACATAGTGACCGTTGGTTTCTTTTTTAATTTTTGAAAAGAAGTGTCTTTTCGATGCACCTCTTCATGAATGGATACTTCTGTTCATTCACCATATAAATAGGAGTGCAAATGAATTCTTCAGTTAATTTTCTCACTTTCTTCTTACTCTTTACTCTCTTGTTCTATTTCCTGAAAACTACTTCACCATATTCTTCAAAATCTGTATAGAATCATTCCATACATTACTATATTAATTTTCTACAAACTATCTATTGATTAGAAGCATTCTTTCTATAAACTAAAAGATTAAACCGCTATCAGAAGGGCTATAAGATATCCTATATCCCAAGTATAACTATTTGTATTTGAAAATCAATAACTCTACTCTTATTTGTTTGGGTGTGCTTGTTTCCATTCAAATCAAGTAGGTGTGCTTAGTACCCATCTGTAATGACCCTAAAAGAAAAAAAAATGAAAGTTACATTTATTTTAAGAATTTCTGAAATTATAAAATATATAATGCATTAAAACAGAAAAAGCTTGTTAATAAATAAAATGTGCATAGGAGTTTCTGTTTGATAAAATGCAAGGAGTTAAGGTGATTAAAAATTGGGACTCAAAACAAATATAGTTCCATGTCCAAAGAATTATATAAATACATATATTTAATATATGGGGTGTTTTCTGTTTTATTTAAAGATAGAATAAAATGAAGTTTAATATAAGGTTTAAATGTCTTATATATTTATGCTAGAAATAATTAGCATGATATATGTGATTTTTTTATCACATAAAGGTGTATGAGGAGTTGCTGTTTTAACTAAAGGCAGAAAAAAAAATATAGGATCAAATATGAATTTTATATCTTATATTTATTTCAAGAAAATAACATAGTGTGAATGATTTTTACATCACATGATTATGTATGATAGTACGCATGATTGAATGGAGATGGTAGTTAGGTAGAAAACACAAGGGGGTTTGCAGTTTCTTTAAACTTAGAAGAAATAAAAATAAACAAGGGGTCACATGCATATGGCAAGAGTAAAATAGAGTCATGAAAATGGCATGAAGTGTTTAAAATGCTTGATTCCCAAAATAACTAATTGAGGTAACCAGAAGTGTGCATTCCCAATTAAGGACCACACAGGGAAATGATTTGTGCATGAATATCTAAGGGCATCAAGGGAATTACCCATTTTTCTTAAACCCTAGAATGGTTTTATAATACCTGCACATAACCATATCCACCATTCTCTCGGGATCAAAACAAAATAAAATAAAATACGAGAAACATTAGCTTGAAACTTTGGAGGATTTGCTGTTCAGGGGATTAAGGCAGTAAAAGGAGAACACTAGGTGAGTATTTATCCCTTTGTATGCAATGGCATTAAGTCCTCCTATAGGCAGCCTAAAATGTTATAAATCATTTAAAATCTATGAAATGATTTGTTATGGGTGAGATGGATGTTTGTTTGTGCATTCTTGTTTGGGGTTTTAATTTGTATGTGGGTTTTCAAAGTTAAAATGGTTTGAGCATTTTTGTTCTATTTTATTATTATGAAGTATGGATCTAAATTATTTAGGAAATAGGCAACAAGATAGTGATCTAGCTCATGTTTATTTCTTAGATAATGAAGCATGAAACTAAATATTCATATCATAAGTCAGAGGAGAATTTTTGGGTTTTTGAGGGATTTCCTTAATAAAACCCTTATTCATATATTCACAATAATATATAAGAAAGATAGTAGGATCATGATGCTTAAATTATTTGTAGGAAAAACCATAGGTATGTTGGGGTATTTTCTGTAATAAGGAAAATAAATGGAGAACATGGGGTTGAACCAGAAAGTATAAAAGTAGATAAGCCTTTCTGAAACATGAATGAATTGGGAGTTTTTATGATTGAATTCATAAATAGAAGCTTAATAAAATAAGCAGAAACTAGAGGGGGATTTATTAAAGAAAAATTAAATTGGTCATTTGGGAGTTAGTCAATGATCTGCTTGCTTCAGGTGGGATTAAGTATATGCATGGTGCAATTGCACCCTGAGGCCTTTGTGTGTTGGAATAAATTAAATAACCTGGGAGTTTCCTTCACAATGCATACATGGTGTTCATTTGACAGGGAGTTAAAGACCATAAAATAAATGGAGAATGGGGTTTAAAAAAATCTGGATTATAAATATCCAGATATGGAGTTAAATCAATCAAGTTTAAATATTGTGCTTTGATTAATTGCTGGGTGAAATTGGGAGTATAAAATCTGAGTTTACTTATTTAGAAATGGAGAAAAATGAATCAAGAATTATATATATTTATTTTGATTGTTTACTGGGTATTATTTGAATGAATGAATGTGTCTTTGTATCATTTGGTATTAACCAATAATATGCTAAGTATGAAATCTGCTAAATTAGGTAGACATTGCAAGTTCACCAAAAATCTTTAGTGTCATCTCTCTAACTTGTTACTTTACTTCTACTACATTTATCTATATCCGTGATTTCCTATTAATATATATATATATATATATATGATTGATTATCTATGTTTGATTCAAATCCTTAAATAAGTTAAAAGGTTCCATAAAATTTACAAAAAACTATTCACCTCTGCCCTCTAGTGTTAAATTTGCCTTAAGATTCATTCACTAGCACTACACTATTTCTCACAATAGGTCATTGTTCCATGCCCGAACTGGAATTCCATCGACCATAGATAACTTGAATGTTCCCTCTCCAAGCTTTCACTCGATTGGGTACATACCTTCCCAATTCGGACCGAATATGCCCGTCCGTACCCAAGAGAACTTGTTTCAGAATGAGATCCCCTACCTCAAAAGTACTGTTCAGACCTTTGTGTTGAAGTGTCGTGCTACTCTTTTCTGGTGAGCAGCTATTCTCAGTTCCACTTCTTCCTTTTTCTTATCAACTAAATCAAGGGATTCAAGCAAGAGTTTCTCATTTACCTTTGGATCAAAATGCCTTTTATGATGAGAAGGGACTCCCAGTTCTATCGGGATCATAGCATCCGATCCGTAAGCCAAAGAAAATCGCGAACGTCTTGTTGCTGACTTGTAGGTCATCCTATAAGTCCATTATGCTAGTGGAAGCTCATCGACCCAATTTCCTTTAGCTTTAGTTAATCACTTCTTCAAGGTGGACTTAATGATTTTGTTCATCGTCTCCATAAATTTTTTTGCCTGCGGATTTGCTACCGCCGAGAAGCTCTTCTCAGTTTCTGCACCGATTGTAGAAATCCTTGAAACTCGGTACTTTTGAACTAATCTTCATAGTCAATGATGACCTTTTGGAGTACTCTAAACCTGCAAATGATGTTCTTCATCATGAAGCTGATTACCTTTTTTGTTGTGATCGTGGAAAGTGGTTCCTTTTCTGCCCACTTCGTGGAATAATCCACTGCTACTATTGCATATTTAGCTCCTCTTTTCGCCATCAATAGCACATCGAAAATGTTAATTCCCCAAACCGCAAATGGCCACAGGCTAACTATTTGCGTAATCTCTGTTAATGGAGCTCTTAGGATTTCACAAATCTCTGGCAATGGTCGTACCATTTGGTGTAATCGTCTGCATCCCTATTTATTATCGGCTAAAAATATCCATAGCGAAGTATCTTCTTTGCTAAAGTCAGCCCTTCGGTATGATCACCATAGCTACCCTCATGGATTTCCATGAGAATCTTCCTAGCCTTATCATTGGTTACACACCAAAGCAGTGGGTAGAGAACCCTCTCCTATATAGCACTCCTTCTTGCGTCATGAAACGAGATGCTTTTCGAAGGAGTTTCTTCCATTCATTCCCGTCTCTCTCTCGAGTTCCCTTGAGCAGATAGTCTTTGATTGGGTAATATATGACTTTGCTTCTTCCTTGTTCTCAAGAAGCCAGTCGACATACATTTGATTAATAGTTGGAGCTGTTAAAACTTCCATTGGAACCAAACCCATTATCTAGGCTTCCCTAAAACTAGCCAGCTTGGTTAACGAATTGGCCTTTATGTTCTTCTCTTTGGGGATATGCTTTGTCGTGTAGTGTTCTATGTCATCCAGTGGTTCCAGTGCCTTTATCGAGTAAGCAGCAAGTTTCGCACCCTTAACTTAGTACTCCTTCCTAACTTGACAAACTACTAGCAGGGAATCACTGAATATCTGTAGCATCCTTATCCTCGGCTCATTTTCTATCTTTATCCCCACTATTAACTCATCGTACTCAGCCTTGTTATTAGTCATGAGGAATTCAAGCCTTGGCGCATAATAAATCGACTATCCTTCTGGGTTTTCGGACACTACTCCCATGCCTGAACTATGCACATTTGAAGTCCCATCCACAAACAACTTCCAATTAGGAATTGTGTCGGCATCATCCTTTTCTTCATCATCTCGCGCGGTAAACTCAGCGATAAAGTCTGTTAATGCTTGCCTATTTATCGCTCACCTTAGATGGTAAGTAATGTCACACTGGCTCAATTATATGTTCCACTTCAGTAGTCTCCCTGAAGTCTTGGGTTGGTATAACACCTCTTCAACGACTAATCTGTTAGCACTTTGATTGGATGAGCGTGAAAATATGGTCGCATCTTCCTCGATGCAATCAATAAGTAATATTCCAGTTTTACCAACTTTGGGTAGTTCTTTTTAGCTCCTATAAACAGCTTACTGATACAGTAGACCAGCCTTTGGGCCCTCTTCTCATCATGTACTAGCGCTACACTTAATGCACGAGCGGAGACTACTAAATAAACGAATAAGCCCTCCCCATTCAGCGGTTTAGACTAGTGGCATTTTTATATGCCTCAATAACTCCTCGAAGGCATTCTGACAATTTTGATTCCATTCAAAATTATTCTTACCCTTCTTGAGATCGTTCAAGAAGGGTATATACCTTTCAATTGCCTTTGAGAAGAATCGGCTCAAGGCAGTGATCTTTCTATTCAAGCTCTATAGTTCTTTCTTCATAGTTGGGGAGTTTACATTCCTCAAGGCGTCAATCTGCTCTGGGTTGGTAGTGCCCCTTGCATTAAAAATAAATCCCAGAAAATTTTCCAATGCCACTTCGAAAGATTAAGCTACATTCCATACTTCCATAAAGCCTTGAACGTCTTTGAAAGATCATCCAAATGGTTCTGTAACACTCATGACTTCATAAGTATATCATCCACATACACCTCAATTGTTTGTCTGATTTTTTTCTTGAACATAGAATTTACCAATCTCTGGTATGTTACTCCAACGTTGTTTAAACTGAATGGCATTACTCGATAGTAGTATAATCCCAAACCCATTATAAAGCTAGTGTTCTCCTGATCTGGTACATTCATTGGAATCTGGTTATAACCTAAAGAAGCATCCATGTAGGAGAGAAACTCATTCCCTGTGGTCCCATCTAACAATTGGTCAATCGTGGGTAGAGGAAATCTCTCCTTCTGGCATGCGTTATTCAACTCAGAATAGTCGATATATGTTTGCTATTTTCCATTTGATTTCTTAACCAACATGGGGTTGGGTACCAAGTCAGGGTATAAAGCACCGCAGATAAAGCTATTTGCCATCAGCTTATCCAAAATTCTTCCTTCAATGCAGTGGATCACTCCGGGCCCAGACTATGCCTTTTCTGTTTCATGGTGTAAACTTTTGATAAATATTCAGTGCACGACACATTATCTTCGACGATATCATCTCACACATATCCAAATGCATCTAAGCAAACACTTTCAAATTCCCTTGGAAGAAATTAACAAATTCCTTCCTTAAATTAATGCCAAGCTAAGAGCCATCCATTAGAACCAGTGTAGGATCGTCCATATCGATTGGTACATTCATCTTCAACTCAACTGGTGTAGCTCGCCCTTCCCTTAACTCCTTCCTGGTATCAATAGCCTTATCAAACCTTCTATGGTTCTCGAGCCAGGTGTAACATCCTTAATTTTTAAATAACATTATTCAAGATATTTAATTCGATAAATTAAATATAATATGAATGTTAAGTGATAAAGGGATTAAGGTCTGAATAAAATTAAGTGGCTATGCTTATTAATTTAATTGGGCTAAAGAATGGTTTAAAAATTAATTAAATTATGTAAGGGTATAATGAGATTTAGCTACACTTAACTTTACCCTTATATATATATATATACGTATGTATATGTTTACCTCTTAAGCCATAGGGACTCATATTCATTTTTCACAAAAATAAAAACGTAAGTAAAGTTAAGAAGCCGGCCATTAACAAGAAGAGAAGAAGAGGAAATTCAAGAAAAGAAAACGAATTAAAGAAGGGGGGAAATCAAACTCATCTCAATCCACTTTCCTTATCAAAGATTAAGGTGAATAATATTTTCCGTCTTTATTTGTTGAATATATGATGTTTTATGATGAAATGCTTGAATTATGGTTTATTTAATTTAAACAAGATTTGTCTAAATGATGATTCATAAGATTTTAGATCAAAACCGTGTGATATTAATGTTTAAATGCTATGGAAAAATTATATGTCATGCAAAACATAATTGTAGAGTTGGGTTTTAAGTTTGATAATTTTCCAAGCTTTGGAAAGATTATTATGAATTTTTGAATGAAAATATAGCACGTTGGGTTATAAATTTATTTCAAAAAATAAATTGCAAATTTGGGTTTGAAATTATGATATGTTATATAACATGATCAAAGTGAATTTCTATGATTTTTGGGGATTTTTCTTAAGTGATTTGATATACAAATTAAATTATTTTGAGAAGAGGATCTAAATGATTTAATTATATTTGTAACAGAAGGTTTTATCTGTAAAATTTAAAGTTTGATGCTTATCCAAATTAATAAGGTGGTTAGTTTTGAAAAGCATGGCAAAAGTTAAGGCAACCAATAAGAAGTTTACATGTAGACAGTTTAGTTGAGATAAGTTGCTTAATTTGACATTTAACCCAGAAAAACAGGTTCCGCCTCTATTAAGGGTACCTTTCGCCCTTACTTTTCGCCATCGAAAAAGTCAAAATCTCATTAAGCCATAATCAATACATAGGGTATCATTTAGGTGGTATGTAGTGGATTGGAGAAAGGCGGAAGGTATGGTGTCGAAAGCATGCTTCTGATGGAGTCGGTACCTTTGTTTTAAAAAGTTAAGTGCCTGCCTATGTTTTACTAAGCTTTCGACTTAGTCGATACATATGTTTTCGAAAGGAGTTTTATAATGGCCTACAAAGGGGTCGACTTGTTTATTTTAAAAGAAAATTGTGTTTCGAAGGAGTTCCTTTAATTATACATCAATGCTTTCGAAAGAAGGGGTTCCGACACAGTCGAAGCACTGCCGCCGATTCTTTTATCTTTCGAGTGTATTGAAGTCATCAATGCTGTCGCAAGGTATCATATGTTTTAACGTATATTAAGTCACTTCCTAAATGCTTTCGAAAGGGTTATGGGTTTCGAAGGCAATGGCTTTGGAAAGGATTTCGAAGCTATCCTTCAATATTTTAAATGTATGCTTTCGACTCTAACGAAAGGGATGGTTTCGACAACATCATAAATTCCCTAACATTTTTATATGGTAATTAATGGTTTCGAAAGAGATACTTTCATTTATAATTACTTCGACCCAAATGATACTTTTAAAGGTAAACCCAATGATGTCGAAAGGGGGATTTTCAATACTTTAGGAAGAGATATTTCTAATGGTTTCGAAGCTATGATTCTAATATTAATAAGTAACACTTTATTATATTCAAAAGGTTTTTAAAGAAGAATTTTAAAGTATTTTTAAAAGGTAGGAGTCTAATGTTTTAAAAAGAGGTATATGCTTTCGAAAGAGGCTATCCAGTGAGGTCGAGAGTAGGGTTTCGAAGATTTCGGAAGTATAGTTTTCAAAACAAATAAGCCAATCTCATTTAAAAGCAAAACCATGACATATTAATAGACAAAATAATTCGAAATGAAGTTTTTGAAGAAGTTTAAATGGGTTAAAGAGATTAACCAGGTTATTCTAATTACTTCTTATATATGTATATATTCACTTTGTAATGAACCCAAAATAGTACTTTGGAAAAAGGCAGAACAACCAGTTAGGTTGATCCAGTAGTGAATATAAATTAAAGATATTGGCAGGGGCTAATAGGTTCACATTAAGCCCATGAAAACTGTATAAGGGAAATGATATTGGCAAGGGCCAATTGGTTCATAGTTAGCCCATGAAAACTATGTATAACTGAAGACGTCAGTTAGATAGGTTTATAGTTAGACCATGAAAAGTATATCCAAATAAGAAAATGAGATATTGACATTAAGTCAAAAGGTTCCTAGTTAGCCTATGAAAACTAGGGTAAAAGAAAGATATTTATAGTTAGTCAATAGGTTCCTAGTCAGCTCATGAAAACTATATAAGTGGACAGGGAGTCCATAAATGTTTAATCGGTTATTAGTCAACCCATGATAACTATTAGGTTAATAGTGATCCTATAAACAATAACTATGATAGATAGTCAAAATGAATGGGGATGGGTAATCCAGAATTGATTCAATCGTTTTGTATATTATCACATAATAATGTATTGAATTGATTTAACCATTGTGGATGCAGGAGCACAGAAAATGGTTTACAAATGTTTTTAAGATACTAGTGAGAGGAAACCCGTTCTGCTAAGTGGCGTGGTCTCAGTAGATATCTAAATGATTTAAGATGGTAGATTATTATTCATACCAAGCTTTATATCTGACTTGAAGTTATGTTTTTCCCTTAAACTCTCGGGTACTCAATTGATTTTGAGTAGCTTGAGATCTGAGGTTTTCAGGTACCTCTTAAGACGAATTAGCTTTCGAAGTCTTGCAGGAGGCATGTAGTTATTTGAACTCTCTCTCATATAATTCCACTATATTGTTTTGTTAAGGCAAAGTTGTTTATTGCCTATTATATACTCCGATCACCAAGGGGCATCTTCATATGTCGCTCTTGGAATATATTGTAATGATTAAAATTTTCTAGAACGTGGTTAACGTTGTGGGATTATGTAAAGAATGTTGAAATGTGATTTTCGTGGAATGTAAAAGCCGTTTAGAAAATTTTAAACTTTTCCATATCCATGTGTTTCTGGTATATCAATTTATCTAATATTACCGTATTTGGTCGCCGAAGATTAATAACTATGGATGAGTGCAGCATCCATAGCCATTAATTTTGGGCCTCCAAGTGGGGGATGTTACAAGTTAGTATGAAGGTTTATGAAAATTGAGGTACTTTAAACCTAAAAGATTTTAAAAACATAATCCAATGAATTAGAAATATAATCGGGGTTTGGGTTAACACGATTGTAACGTACTTGTATTTGATATATATAGGTATATATATATATAAGTACTCTCTTAAACCGTTCCTCTGTATCTTACAAAGGCTCGTATACAGATTTACGAGAAAGAAGATATGGAAGCAAGAAACGGAAGAGTAAATATAGGTGGAGGAAGCACTACAACTGATGGAAATGCTTGACCTAATACCCAAAGGAACCAAGGTCGACAGGCTAATGCTAATCAAAATGTGGAAGCCAATGTAGGTGCTGGAAATCCGCCAGTAGATGTGGGGATTATGTATTAGTTCCTTGCTAATTTGATGCAAGTAGGTGCTACTACTGGAGTTGCTGGTAATACTAGGAATAATTATGCTAAGCTGAGCAGAGACTACACCAGTTTGGTTGGAAGGCCGTTTATGGGAACGGAGGATGCTATCGAAGTGGAGAACTGGCTATTGCATTGCGAAAGAACATTTTCCGATTTGGGTTTAGAAGATGAACACAAGAGAAGGTTGGCTTCTAGGCAATTGCAAGGGTCAGCACTTCACTAGTGGAATGGTGTGACTGCCGAGGTTCCAGGGGAAGAATTAACTTGGGCTGATTTTCAAAGGAGATTGGAATAGAGGTTTATTTCTGAAGTTTCCAAGTCAGCATTGATGAGAAGATTAATGGATTTAGTTCAGGGAGACATGTTAGTTATCGAATATGCAAATAGATTTGATGAGCTATCCCGATATGGATACGCTACTATAGATACTGACATTAGAAGGAATGAAAGGTTCGTTCGGGGAACGAGGCTCGAGCTTGTTAGGTTACCCTGACTCATATTCGTGACCCCTGTAATGTGGTGGTGGAGATGGCCATTTTCCATGAGGAAATGTTTGCTATGTGTGCTAGAGAAAGGCCAGTTGAATCCGAGGGTTCTCGGGGAAAGAAAAGGAAGTTCTTCAAAAAGAAAGGAGCCCAAAAGGGAGATTCAGCCAAGAAGTCAAAAGCTGATTTAGTTTGCTACAAATGTGACATGAAGGGTCATTTTGCAAATAAGTGCCGATTAGGCAAAGGGAAGAAGAAGGCCGCGGACAATAAGCATGTTAAGCGCTACAACTGCGATAAAGGTGGCATTACAAGAACTAGTGTCCAGAGCCAGTTCGAGCAGAAAAGGAAAGGTTTTTACTATTGGACCACCGTCTTTTTCAAGAGCAACTATAGCAGATAACGGAAAAACTGTGATGGAAGGTACATTTTTGATTCAAAGTATTCCAATTAGGATACTATTTGATACTGGTGCATCACATTCATTTATATCCCAGAATTTGGTTAATAAGTTATGCTTAGAACCCACTTACCTTGTTTCTTCTTTAAGGGTTGCAAATTCAATAGGAGGGTATGCAACTCTAGGGATGAGACGTGACCAGTTAGAACTTGATTTGTTAGGTTATATATTTGCATGCAGTTTGTATGTTTATGATTTTGTAGATTTCGGGATCATTTTGGGTATGGATTGGTTGGGTAGATATGAGGCTAGGATATTTTGCCAGGATGGGGAAATATCATTAAGGCATCCAAATAGTCATAACTGGATCATCTTCTCAGTACAGAATTCCGACCAAAGTGTATGTGTTGTGTAAAGTGCCTTGGAAGCAGTAGAAGAGCTAGGTCGGGTTCGAGTTGCAAGAGAGTTTGCAGATATATTTGAGCCGATTACAGGACTACCACCGAAATGAGCTATTGAGTTTCGGATAGATCTTGTACGAGGAGCTGAACCTGTCAATAGACCACCGTAAGCTGAATGAAAGGATGACCAAGAATAAGTATCCTTTCCCATGAATTGACGATCTACTTGATCAGTTGAGTGGAGCCAGAGAGTTTTCCCAATTGGATTTGGCAATGGGGTTCCATCAGTTGAGAGTGGTAGAGGACAGTATTTCTTTGACGGCATTTCGAACTAGGTATGGTTCGTATGAATGATTAGTGATGCCATTCGGGTTGACAAATGCACCTGCTTTCTTTTGGATTTAATGAACCGAGTTTTCCGAGAGCACTTGGATAAATTCGTATTGGTACTCATAGATGACATTTTGGTGTACTCAAAAGATGAGAGTAGTGCTTGAGACGCTAAGGCAGCATCAGCTAAAGGCGAAGTTTTCCAAATGTCATTTTTGGAAGAAAGAGGTCAAGTTTCTCGGTCATGTAGTTTCGAAGGAGGGTTTGGCAGTAGATCCAGTTAAGATTGAAGCTGTCAACAATTTGAAGATGGTAACTGAGATCAGATGTTTTCTCGGACTTGCTAGTTATTACCAGAGATTCATTAGAGATTTTTCATGAATAGCAGCACCTTTGACTAAGTTGACCAGAAAGGATGTGAAGTTTAATTGGTCTGACAAATGTGAGGAAGGATTCCTTAAGTTAAAGCATTTGTTAACCAATGCACCAGTGCTAGTAGTTCCAAATGGAAACCAAGGGTTGGTGGTGTACACTGGTGCATGTGGATCGGGATTGGGAGTTGTGTTGATGCAGAATGGTAAAGTTATTGCCTAAGCTTCTCGACAGCTTAGACCACATGAGGTGAGATACCCTACTCGTGATTTGGAGTTAGCTGCGGTGACCTTCGCATTGAAGATTTGGAGACATTATCTTTTAGGGGAAAGATTTGAGTTATACACTGATCATAAGTCCTTAAGATATTTATTCTCTCAGAAGAAGTTGAATATGCGGCAGCAGAGATGGCTGGAGTTTTTGGCAGCTTATGATTTTGGTGTAGAATATACTCAGGGAAAGGAAATAAGGTAGCAGATGCTCTTAGCAGGAAACATCAGAATGCAGTGTTTGCTATGTTGGCAGAATGGAAGGATTTAGAAGCTTTGGCTACATGTAGTATAAAGTTGAGATTGACCGCCAATTCTTGTTAGAGTACTACTATGTTGACATGTTTAGAGGTTCGACCAGTGCTGATCGAGAGAATAACTTCTAAAAAGAAAGAGGATCCAAAATTAGTAGATAATATTAGAAGACTCGAGGTGGGATCCAAGATCGATGATCTTAAGGATTTTGGTATCGACCAGAGAAGATGGTTGAGGTAGAAAGGACGCTTATGTGTTCCAAATGTAGAGAACTTAAGAAAATAAGTTCTAGGAGAATGTCATCGATCCAAATTTACGATCCATCCTGGGGGAACCAAGATGTTTCAAGATATGAAGAGGAGCTTCTATTAGGATGGCATGAAGAGGGATGTTGGTTTATGGGTTAGGCAGTGTGCCAATTGTCAACAAGTGAAAGCCGAACACCAAAAGCCGAGCCGGTTGCTTCAGCCTTTAGAGATTCCAGTTTGGAAGTGGGATTCTATATCCATGGATTTTATACATAGGTTGCCAAGGTCGAATAGGGGAAATGAAAGCATATGGATCATAGTGGACAGATTGACCAAAAGCGCCCATTTCATTCCAGTTAAGTCAACTAGAACGACACCTATTTTGGCGAAGTTGTTTGTGAGGAACATAGTTAGACTTCATGGATTTCTTAGTAGCATAGTCAGCGACAGAGATGCATTATTCACTGGCGAGTTTTGGAGAAGTCTACAGAGAGTATTAGGTACCAAGCTCACAATGAGTATAGCATATCATCCACAGACGGATGGGCAGACTGAAAGAGTCAATAAAGTACTCGAAGATTTATTGGGAGCTTATGTACTAGACTTTGGTGAATCTTGGGAAGATCACCTACATGTGATTGAATTTTCCTATAATAATAGTTATCAAACTAGTATAGTAATGGCTCCTTTTGAAGCTTTGTATGGAAGGCCATGCAAATCACCAGCATGTTGGTTAGAGACTGGAGACAGATTAGTCTTAGGTCTAGATTTGGTTAGAGAGGCGTCAAAGAAGATTGAGTTGATCCGAGAACAAATGAAAGAAGCTCAATCCAGACAAAAGAGTTACGTAGATAAAAGACGTAAAGACATAGAGTTCTCAGTAGGAGACAGAGTTTTTATTGAAGTGTCACCGATGGACGGAGTGATACAATTCTAAAAGTCAGGGAAGATGGCACTGAAATATGTTGGTCCATTTAGGATTATAGAGAGGATTAGAAAGCTCGCATACAGAGTAGAGTTGTCGAGCAATATGGCAGGTATCCATAATGTATTCCATGTATCTCATCTTCGAAAGTATGTGCATGATCCAGAAACTACTATTCCTCCGATAGGGTTGGATGAGTTAGAGCCTAATTTGACAGTTGTTAGACAACCAATTCGGATTGTGGCGAAGGATGATAAAAGATTGAGATCAAAGACAGTCAAGTTAGTGAATGTTCAGTGGAGTAACAACAAGAAAGACTGTACTTGGGAGACAGAGGACATGATTCGAGATACTTATCCTGATCTGCTTTAAGGGAATGTCTATATTAGATTTATATATATGATCACTAGTCAGATAGACTAGTATGGTTGTTAGGAGTTGTTACAGATGATTACTATGGTTAGTATTTAGTCCTTATTGAGTTTTAGGGATGAAATTCTTTAAGGGTGGGATCCTGTAACATCCTTAATTTTTAGATAACATTATTCAGGATATTTAATTAGATAAATTAAATATAGTATGAATGTTAAGTGATAAGGGGATTGAGGTTTGAATAAAATTAAGTGGTCGTGCTTATTAATTTAATTGGGCTAAAGAATGGTCTAAAGACTAATTAAATTATGTAAGGATATAATGGGATTTAGCTACACTTAGCTTTACCCTTATATATATATACAGATACATATATATACATATACATGTATATACATATACATGTATATACATATACATCTATATACATGTATATACATATACATCTATATATATATATATATATATGTTTATATATATATATATATGTTTACCTCTTAAGCCATAAGGACTCTTATTCATTTTTCACAAAAATAAAAACATAAGTAAAGTTAAGAAGCCGGCCATTAACAAGAAGAGAAGAAGAGGAAATTCAAGAAAAGAAAAAGAATTGAAGAAGGGAGGAAATCAAACTCGTCTCAATCCACTTTCCTTATCAAAGATTAAGGTGAATAATATTTTCCTTCTTTATTTGCTGAATATATGATGTTTTGTGATGAAATGCTTGAATTATGGTTTGTTTAAATTTAAACAATAAATGCTATGGAAAAATTATATGTCATGCAAAACATAATTGTAGAGTTGGGTTTTAAGTTTGATAATTTTCCAAGCTTTGGAATTATTATTATGAATCTTTGAATGAAAATATAGCACGTTGGGATATAAATTTATTTCAAAAAAGATATTATGAATTTCGGTTTGAAATTTTGATATGTTATATAATATGATCAAAGTGAATTTCATGATTTTTAAGGATTTTTCTTAAGTGATCTGATATACAAATTAATTTATTTTGAGAATAGGATCTAAATGATTTAATTATATTTGTAATAGAAGGTTTTATCTAAAAAATTTTAAGTTTGATACTTATCCAAATTAATAGGGCGATTAGTTTGAGAAGGGGTCACCCTGTTTATTTTAAAAGAAAAAGGTGTTTTGAAGGAGTTCCTTTAATTATAAATCAATGCTTTCGAAAGAAGGGTTTATGGGTTTCGAAGGCAATGGCTTTGGAAAGGATTTCGAAGCTATCCTTCAATATTGTAAATGTATGCTTTCGACTCTGATGAAAGGGATGGTTTCAACACCATCATAAATTCCCTAACAATTTTATATGGTAATTAATGGTTTCGAAAGAGATACTTTCGTTTATAATTACTTTGACCCAAATGATATTAAAGGTAAACTCAATGATGTCGAAAGGGGGACTTTCAATACTTTAGGAAGAGATATTTCTAATGGTTTCGAAGCTATGATTCTAATAATTAATAAGTAACACTTTATTATATTCAAAAGGTTTTGAAAGATGGATTTTAAAGTGTTTTTAAAAGGCAGGATTCTAATGTTTTGAAAAGAGATATATGCTTTCGAAAGAGGCTATCCAGTGAGGTCAAAGCAGGATTTCAAAGAATTCGAAAGTATAGTTTTCAATAAAAAAACCCAATCTCATTTAAAAGAAAAACCATGGCACATTAATAAACAAAATAATTTGAAATGAAGTTTTTGAAGAAGTTTAAATGGCTTAAAGAGATTAACCGGGTTATTCTAATAACTTCTTCATATATGTATATATTCACTTTGTAATGAACCTAAAATGATACTTTGGAAAAAGGTAGAATAACCAGTTAGGTTGATCCAGTGGTGAATATAAATTAAAGATATTGGCAGGGGCCAATAGGTTCACAGTAAGCCCATGAAAACAGTGTAAGGGAAATGATATTGGCAAGGGCCAATAGGTTCATAGTTAGCTCATGAAAACTATGTATATTTGAAGACATCGGTTAGACAGGCGGCTAGTTAGCCCATGAAAAGTATATCGGATAAGAAAACGAGATATTGACAGTTAGTCAATAGGTTCCTAGTTAGCCCATGAAAACTAGGGTAAAAGAAAGGTATTGACAGTTAGTCAATAGGTTCCTAGTCAGCCCATGAAAACTATATAAGTGGACAGGGAGTCCATAAATGTTTAACCGGTTATTATTCATCCCATGATAACTATTAGGTTAATAGTAATCCTATAAACTATAACTATGACAGATGGTCAAAATGAATGGGGATGGGTAATCCCAAATTGATTCAATTGTTTTGCATATTATTACATAATAATGTTTTGAATTGATTTGACCATTGTGAATGCAGGAGCACAGAAAATGGTTTACAAAGGTTTTTAAGATACTAGTGAGGGGAAACCCATTCCGCTAAGCGGCGTGGTCTCACTAGATATCTAAATGATTTAAGATGGTAAATTATTATTCATACCAGGCATGGACGTCTCTTTTCTTCACTCGGCTCTACGACATAGCATTCCCTTCCTATACTGTGGTCTCCTCTTACTGATCCGACCCCATTTTCCATGGGTAACTTCATCGTTAAACACCAAAGAGACTGTGCTATTTTAAAATCAGAAAGGTCGGTCGGCCCAAAATTGCAATGTACGCCGAGTATTCGTCCATAATAACTAATTTTTGAATTTTGACTATCCTATGATCTTCTTCAGCTAACTCCATAGGCAAATTGACCATCATGATTAGTTGTTTTGCTCCGCCTATAAACCTTTGGATCTTGGTTTTGCAAGTCGTAACCTTCTTCATTTGATCGAATGTTCTTCGGAATAATATTTTCAAAGAACTTCCAGCATCCACCAAGACCTGACGTACTGTTGTCAGCCCAATACCTACCATTATTACCATGGGATTGAAAGTTAGTGCTTAACCTCCATCATCATCTCTATTCCTGAATACGAAATCATCCATTATCATCCATCGCGTATCGTTCCATTTCCCTCTAACTTTTCTCCACTAGATGAGGTCCTTTAGTTATAATGTTGATAACTAGCCTTCCATTATTTTGCCTTAACCCTTCTGCACTTGGTATAGGATAATTCTTTTGGGCAAATGGCCCTTAGGGTAATGCAATTTGACCACCTTCCTGCGGTTTTTTGATGTACTGCTGGAGCTTATTTTTCCTTATTAATTCTTCAATGAGATCCCTTAAATGCCGATATTTGGTCATGTTGTATTCATGGGTTTCATGGAAATGAGAGTACTTTCCTGAGCGCCTTTCCTCCTTAATTGCCTCTTTCCTAAGTGACTTCTTATACCTTTCTATTCCTTGCTTAGCAAGGTATAAGTTCTCCAACGTATCATTCATAGATGTATATTCGGTTAGGCCTTATATTCCTCAGGCACGCTTTGTTCTCGTTCCTCCTACCGCTAGGTCCCTGATTCCTTTTCTTTTGATTATTTGAGTTTCCAATATTTACCACTACATTACCAAAGCTCTCTCCCATATGCTTAATCACCACATTCCTTTGTATTACTTCCTTTGATTTCCCACCATCAGTCTGCCTAGCTACTGACATTCTTCCTCTAAATGCAAGAATTAATTAGCTATCTGGTGGAATTCTTCTAAGTCGTTAGTTATTTCATCTTTAACCACTTTCCAAAGTCCTTTTCCTGGCATACACTACAACAAAAAGTGTTTTTTATAGCGGCATATAGCCGCTATTAATCACAACCATAGCGGTTTGATAAGCGCTGTAAATCAACATGTTATAAAAAACTATTGAATGTTTATAACACAAAATATGCCGCTATGGTTGAGCTTAGTTTTATAATGCAAATTCGTCGCTATGGTACGTTAATTCAATAGCTATTATAGCCTCTATAATACAGCTAAATCTCAACGGAACTGGAAATCTTTATAACACCATTTTGCCGTTATAAAATATTTATTCAATAGCTCATTATAGCCGCTATGATACAGCTAAATCTCAACGGAATTGGAAATCTTTATAACACCATTTTGCCACTGTAAAATATAGCTATAACACCATTTTATAGCAATTATGTCATATAGTTATAAAGCTTTTTAGGAGCTATGCTTTATTTTACTATATATTTGATGCACCCCACTATTACATTTTAATAATAACAATCAAAATTAATCTTCTTTAGATAGATAACAATTTGAACAATGTATGAACGAAAAAAATATAATAATCAGCAAATGTTACGCATATTCATGATAACAAAATAAAGTATCAACTAACAAAAAATAAGTTCAATACATGAGTTACCAAATTCAATACATATTCATGATAACAAAAGACAACATAGTTTAAAGTTAATGTCTACAAGTACCAAATGCATCACCAAGAACTTGAACTGCTCAAAGCCTTTCTTCATGCATGTCTTCGGTCATTGGTAGTACTTCAGCTGCTCCCTATACACAACCTATGCACGTTCTTGCACAACAGTGTGCTAATGGTCCCAAAGCTTATCACCATGCACCCTTTTTAATTCCACATGATACTCCTGGAGATAATGCACGCACATACTTCTGCGTTTGGGGAAACTCCTGTTGCTTTGAAAACAGAAACGCAAGCTTGGTTATTAGTTAAGTGTTTAACACTAAATGATGCCATGCTTGTTATCATAACCAAATGTAGAAATCAATTAAAGACCGAGAAAGATTTAATGGAAAATGCATACCTTGTCTTTCAACATCTGTTCAAAACTAAATGTATAGTTTTTTGTTCTATTGTTCTTCAGATTGGCATACCTATTAAATGAAATTTTCATCAGACTATAATCACAAATGTTATTATGTACTTGAAATGTCTTCACAAAAACTTAATAAGCATGAATTTTTTTTAAGTGTGCATTTTGAATAGAACACCAGAAGATAAAAAATTAAAATTTCATTGTGTATCAGACTTCCCATTAGTAGAAGATAAAGAAAATACTTCACCATTCAATACTGTTCACGTCTACTATAAATTGTAGCGATTCGGTTCAATTATGCTCCTCCTTTTTCAATATTCATCGTAGTTTCATTTTGGTTGATGAAAATTTCAAAATTAACTCAGTTCTCTCTGCTAATTCATTATCTAAATGCAATAATTTTATTCAACAATGTTCACATCTACTATTAATTATAATAACTCAGTTCAATTGTGCTCCTTTTAATGTTCTTCGTAGTTTCAGCCTGATTAATGATCTAATGAACTTTTAATTGCATACCCTAAGTTATTCTAGGCAACAAGAATAGATAAACAAATCATATGCTTGAATGGAAATTCTATCCTTGTTTTCCAATGGTTAATATCCCATAAAACTTAGAAATCCAAAAGTAGAGATTGGCTTTCTCATTAAAAATAGAGAGAATTTGGCTGAGGTCACCATTGGAAAAAAAATAACTTCATCTCTCTTGCAAAAACAATGAAATATGAGTTAATAAAAGACATGCAAATTGCAAATAATCTTTTCAAACAAACATGCAAATACACAATACTAGTATAAATATTTGATAGTACTAAAAAACTAGCTTACTTGATAGCACCATAACCAACTGCCTCTGCAGTCTCTTTAGGCTCTTCATCTGTCCATTTTGGTAGTTTGCCTGTTCCAACCATCAAATTATATATACAGTAATCAAGATTAATTTTCTTTATACTAAATATGCTAAAAGCTGCGCCAATAACCATTTTCCTAGAGGCGGTCTCTCAATTTGATTTGGCTTCAAATTGTCGGTCCTAAGCAGCTTTTGTCACATCTTTAGAAAAGCCTGCCCACCATAAATTAGCCATTAGTGCTGGAAGTGCAACTCCTACAAGCATGATCAACGGTATTAGTGCATATTAAGGTGTGTCCATGTTAGTTCAAAAAGAACGAATTTTAATAATAGACTTCCACAAAAAATTTATTTCAATTAAGGTACACATGAATGTTTAAAGCGTGCAAATGAAAACGAGTTCTACTCTGTAATAAGTTTTTTCTGGACGTTTACTTTGTGAATTTGTGCAATCAAAAACTGTAAAAATTATGAAGATAGTCAAAATAGCTAGAAGGAATATATTTGAGACAAGCCCAAACAATCTCACCTCCCATAGAATATCCAATCACGTAGAATTTAGGCCCAAAGCCCAATTGATCTGCGAGTCCTTTAATGTCCAAAGGTATGCTTTACTGTCTTTTTAGTGCTCGGATCGCTCTCTCCATATCCCACTCTATCGAAAGATACCATGCATATTCCAAGTTCTTCGAGTAATTCGTAAAAATAAAATTAAGCGAATACTGGGCAAAACCCATTGTGCACTCAACTATCGAAAGAACCACTAAACTACAATGTATGCCTATATATGTAAAGGTAACCAACAAGCTATGCACTTGGTTAAAACCAGCTCAGAAGTAGGATGACTAACAATTATCAACTCTATAACAACAACAGTGTTTAATTACTAGACAATGCACTACATTCTACCAGCTAAACTACTCCACTAGTAAACAAAAATCTAACCATTTTTATTGCATGATGACCCTAATTCAACACACGTGACTATGTTCCTGTGGCTATGTTCCTGACTTGCCGAGCAAACATCGACTATGGTGTTGAAATCACATTAGCTAGATGAATGAAACTTTGATACATTTTGGAGTCATCGGTTGTTAAATTGAAGGTGCATGCTCATTTTGGATCAAATTTTGACATTTTCTGATGAAGATTTATTGCTTCTTTAAAGAGGAGTTGTTCATGAGGAAGTAGCGACAATTTTTGGCAAGTGCATAGCTTTCAGTGAACCAAGTGGAAAACCAAGTTAAAACTTAGTTAATTTTGTTAATAATTTATTAGTTTATGTAAACAAAGTTAAATTTTATAAAATTAGTTAATTTATTATTGTTGTCATTTATATATATATAGTTAATTTTAATAAAATTTAGTTAACTTGGTTAATATTTTATGATTTATTAATAATGATAATATTATTATATAAGTTTAGTTAATTTTTATAAAACTTAGTTAATTTGGTTAATATTATATAATCTATTATTATTATTATTAACTTAGTTAATTTTTATAAAACTTAAAGTTAATATATTATTATTATTATATGCTTAGTTAATTTTTATAAAACTTAGTTAACTTGGTTATTACTTTATAATTTGTTATTATTATTATTATTCTAAACTTAGTGAACTGTTATTAAACTTAGTTAAATTTTATAAACTTGGTTTGTTTATTGTTATTATTACTATTATGACCATCGTCGTTATTGTTAGTATTATCTTTATGAACTTGGTTTGTTTGCATAGAAATGAAGATTAACAGAGTACAAATATGGTCAATATAAATGGTATAGATTTGGAAGTTTGACTTCACAAGATATTTGGAAGTCCAATATTATGTATGTATGTATGTGTGTGTGTGTCAAACAAAACTTTTTGGCTGCAATAAAGAAAAAAAAGGAGGATTTCATATAAGAAATATATTTAATTACTAGAAATAATCCATTCCATAGTATTATCCTATTTGATAACAAAACTAAAAGGATAATAAATTTCTTCAATGGAGCGCAATAACAAATTAGAAATTAAGTCGAGTCATTTAGAGAAACATACATTTTGAAGCTGACTATTTCCCAATTTGTGTATGTTGCACTCAATCCATTGTAAGTATCCAGTTGAGTCCCTGATTGCCTGACTAATGCTATCAATTTTCTGACAATAGTGACCAGTGGAGCAGCTGAAGTGTGAGGGGAGCAGCAGAAGCTTGATTTTCTGACTTATCATTAATTCATTGTTAACAATGATTAACACCGCATATTTTTTGATGTCACTCCCTCCACTTGCTAATGAAATATGGATAATCTGTCCAATATGGCCGAGCAATGAAGTCATAATGTAGATAATACAACTACTTTTTTTTAAGAACCATAAAATGTAAATGTTCCATCTGAATTCTAATGGTGGGTCCATCATAGTGTAAGTTGTAATAAAACCATTTCTTCAATCATGTGCTTACAGTTATTCTCTATACTTTCAATTTTGATTTTACCATCAATATAAACAAACAGCAAGGCAAACCAAAGCACTTATTTATTGTAAACAAGCCTCTTATTTTAGTGTTTTGCATGTTTTCCAGGTAACCTTTGGTTTAATCAGCAAAATCAGTAGAAATGACTCCCCTTAATAATTTAAAGAAACCTAGAAATTACATCAAAGAATCCCATTACTTATAGGTAAACATGTTAAATTCTTAATATGTTATTTAATTATGACGACCTTCTGAAGCGCATTTAACTAAGTTACTACTTAACAGCTTCCAATTCTTTGTTTTACCCCCAACACGTATTTAGTCCAACATAGTAAATAAAACTCCTAACTATTGTAAGAATTTTACTTGACCATTTCACAACCTCAAACTAATAACAGAAATAATGTGCTAACTATAGGTGTCTTACAGATGAACAATCCTAAAATAAGAATTTTTTCCTAAATTTTTTTAACGAGTTGCTACCACTATTCAATACCATGACAAACTTAGATATTAATCAACAAACTTTTCCAAATCAGGAAGAACTCACCGTATAAATTTCTGCATATTTCAAATGTTGAAAAAATTGAAAAAACTCAATCAATTTCCTACATGAATTCTAATCTATATATCACTTACATCATAGCTGTATTGCATGCATTGTCAGTGCAGTTTCAGCTAGTCCAGCTCTATCAATTACTAAATATGGTGCTGTAGGTGATGGCAAACATGATTCCACCAAGGTTAGCAATCAATTAAACGCTGTAAATTTAAGCAGGGCCGATACTCTTAAATTCAGAGACGGTTCCTCTCTAACATGCATAATCAAATTTTATGTTTTTTTTGAAATGGTACTTAGATACAACATGAGTTTCTGTGACTATTTCCAAACTTATTTAAAATAACATATTTTCATTTTGAATATTTATAATAAAAAAACAAGTTTCTGTGACTATTTAAAAGAAAAATTAAAAATATTATACATATTTATTTCTTTTCTTTTCCTTATCTGTAATATTTTCTCCACTTAACAACACATTTTAAAAACACCTTACATCATATTGAAATTTTAACTAAAGGAATAAAAAATTTGGTGAAAGAACAACTCACACTCAAATAAAATCACTTCAATTTTCAACACAAAATTCAAAAAATACTCTTTAATACAAGCGTGGAAACTAGACTCAAAACCATAACAATAATAGTTCAAAAGGAAAAATGCGTTCACACGCTAATAAAAGATGATTACAATTTCGAAAGGTGAACAGTGAATTTCAAATAAAACGTTATGCACCTTTTATTTCATAATAATAAACAAATCATATCCGAACATTAAAATCCACCTCCAGATGAGATGAAGGAAGTAATACATTAAAAATGAACAAATAAAATCACCAGTCTCGAATCCATGCTCCAAAATAACATCATTGAAGCAAACTACACGAGAATGCACCTACTCTGTACAATGATATTACATTCACTACTCACTAACTTCGTATCTACACAAAAATACTACAGTAACACAAGGTTGTGCTACCAAGAACAAAATTACAGAAAAACAATAATATTCAAATTTCCAAGTTCCTAACCTTTCGTTCTGAAAAGAAAAATCCCTAAAGAAATACCCAAAAGCAAAAGTGTTTCAAGTTTTCATCTTAAAAATAATTTTTAAACCAAGTATGCCCAGTATGTTTTCCAAAACTTAAATTCATCAAGGTTGAAAACTAAAATAAATTTAAAGCTGAAAGCAAAATAGCACAATACCGTATGTTTTAAATAAATCATGGAAGAGATCATCTAAAATCATTGAGAAAAAGGTAGATCATAAAACAAAACTTAGAAAATTAGAAAATAAAGATAATGAAACAAGTTAAGTTTGACCATATAAAGTATAATTATACTTGTTTGTACTACTATTATAGGAAAGTATCATGAATCATAAGACTTACAGAATCAAAGCCGCGTACCTTAGAATTATTTCTAATGCATAACAAATGTATGTCAAGTAAAATCATTAATAATTCCCCCGCTAAATATATAGACTTACACAATTTATTGTACAAATACCAACAGACAAATAAAGAAACATAGTTGCAGAAAAACTAGAGCATGTGAAGGCAGGCAGCAATAACAAATAAAGAACAACAGTTGCAGGAAAATTACAAGGGCGGGCAGTGTATGCAATAAGCGTTGAACTATGAAAACTGTAAGCCAAACAAAATTATTAAATTCTAAGATTTGTATGATAAATAATGTAAGTCTTTGATTTGTTGGTGTTTGAATTACTAAATTCTAAGATTTATACGATAAATTCCCCTTATTAGAACCCTAAATTTATCGTTATTGTTTACCTTAAAAATATTAAATTTAAGATTTGCAATGTTTGAGCTACGAATTTGAATGCAAATATAATCATAACCAAATGATAAAGTCAAATTAAAACAGATAATAAACATAACCTAGAAATTTCTAACCTAGAAATCCAGCAGATAATTTAGGGTTCTGGACACGTCGACTTGGGAACTGTTGAAGAGCGATGAGCGGAGATCGGAGGTGGCAATGGCGAGCAATGAGCGGAAATCGGAGGTGGCAATGGCGAGCGATGAGCGGAGACCGGAGGTGGTAATGGAGAGCGATGAGGAGGGAGACGAAAATTTAAGGTTTTGGGAGGAAGTGTTTTGAGAAGGAAACGAAAATTTTGGGAGGAGTAATTTTGTTTTGTGGGGTTACGTGTGTAAAGAACTGAGTATGCGTTACAGAAGAGAACAAACCAAGTAAGAAAAATAAATAATTAAATGTAAACAATAACGCTTTAGAATAATGTGTTATTGAATGGCGTTATTAATAACATACTTTCTTGTAGTGATATGCCCATAAACTCCAAATATTACTTCAGATTATTTATCTTTGTAACAAACGATATTAAAATGATTCAAGAACCCTTTCAACGGCCCTTAGGTCCTTGAAAGAGACTCGACAAGGACATCACGTCCTTAGGCCGAGCAGCATAAAGCCGGAACTGCTATAAGAATTTCCTAACTAACTGATCAAAAGTCAATATGGATCTCAACGCGAGCCTAGTGAACCACATCGACGCAACACCTTCCAAGAAAATAAGAAAACATCTACACCGTACAACGTCTGTCGCCCTCGCACCATCCATGTGCCACTCATACTTGAGTAAGTGCTGCCTTGGGTCTATAGTCCAGTTATATGATGGCATTGTCGGCATTGTAAAATTCCTGGGATACTCTTTCCTAAGAATGTTTTCCATGAATGAGGTTCTACTTAGTGCAATACCCTAATCCTTTTTCTTTCTACCTTTGCTTTCCTCGACCAAACATTTAACCATATCTACTATATATTTCTCACTGGCATGGTACTTCAAAGGTTGACTATCAGGGGCTGCATTGAGTATTTGACTCTGCAAATGGTCTTGATTTGCCTGTTGATGTCTAGGTTTTCAAGTCTCTGGCAAAACTACTCCTTCGGTCTTCCGTTGAAGCTCGGTTCGTTCCATTGCAGCTATTTGAACTCCAGCACCATTAACTCCAACATCGGGCTCCTAATCTTCACCGTTATACTACAGATGATCCTCCAAATCAGACAGTTCCACAACCTCATCTCCCTTTCCTCCCAACCCTCCCTAATTCCTCTCCTACCGACCTGATTTTGGTCAGTACCGAGTTGATTCCTTCTAGGTGGAGCACTTTTAACTTCCTCTGGTAACTCCTTTTGCTGCTCCGGTAATGCCTCCTTCCGTTTTTGTCTTTCATATTGCTTATTCTACTAGAAACTAATGAATTCTCTTCTTTAGATTAAGGAGAAACTTCCCTCCTACTCCTCTATGGTTGCTGGATCAGTAGTGCTATGCTAGCATCCATCTTTTCCATCAAAGCCTTCTGACTGTCAACCAACTTCTGATTCAACTCTTGCATCATCTTATCAAACTCCACCCTAGTAACCATCTCTTATTAAGCAGATGATCTAAGTACTGCCCATTGGTTATTGATATTCATTTGATGAGCATTTCCTTCATCACCGCCAGCTACTGCTCCTTCTATGGTAGAAAATTTCCCAATTGATCTTTCAGCTTTCCTAGGTGCCAATAACTATGAACAAGTTTCAAAATTTCATAAAGCAAATCTTCTGGATCTAACAATTGGATCTCTTAAAATCCAAAAAAGCAAGCTAGATCTAGTCATGATAATTGAGTTCTCAATGAAAGCACAAAAATGTTAATGTCAAAAATGGATCAACATCTAAAGATCGGTAGAAATATTTAGATCTAGTAGATAGTATGTGAAAAAAGTAAGAACAACAAGAAATTTAAAGTGGTTCGGCAATCTCTGGTATACATCCATTGTAGATTTTATTGATTATAGACTTGAGAGTCACTAGTAAAAGAGCTATACTGAACTAAAGCCTAAGAATAACAAGTAGTAGCTTCCTTAGTGACTTTAATAAAGGAGAGATAGAAGATGAAGAAGATGAACTTCCAAAAGTCCATTTTCAGTAGCCGTAAAAGTCCATAGTTATAGAGAAATCGTCTAGCAGAACTGGAGACCCATGAAGTATCAAGTCCAGATCTTGATCCGAAGGTATAAGAGAGAAAGGTAGGGCCTAAACATTGCTAAAAACCACTCGATACCGAGTGGTACCACCCGGTACCGATAGGTGTTTTGGGGGAAAACCTCCTCTCCTCCTTCCACTTTACCTTCTATCTCCGGTGCATTGTCTTCCAAGCACTTTTCCTATGAGATTGAGTCATTTTTGATAGTTCCTGGTCTTACTTGTTCTTGTCTGCTTTCTTTGCTTTCTTCTAGAAAATCCTTAGAGTTGTTCCTCTATTCCTCGAGAAATGTACTCCATGATGATCACTTAGTCCATACCTCTGTGTTCATAAGCTTCAAGGACCAACAGGGGGGTTACAAATAGGTTAGTACCGAGTATAAAGCTCTTGACACTGAGTGGTTCACTTAGCTCTAGTGGGCCTCCAACTTCTTTAGTTCATCCTTATTACCCTTCTAGGCTTGTCCTCAAATCCGTAAATCGTCTTATCTTCATTTTAACATCCTTATTCCAATGAAAATATGCTTAGTCAAAAAACCAGATAACATGCAGTTTGATAATACACTTGCTTAGTAATGTGGAGCAATGCTACAAATGTAGAATTAGGGTGATGATTGATTTAGAAATCTGGCGTTACTATACAGTATCAATTACCGACTAGCACATCATGATTAGATTACATCAAAATGGGGTTCCAAATTTCATGTGCACATTTATATATGTTCATAACTTTAAAAGCCTGAGATGAAAATTATGGGACTACCTAGAAAATGGTGCAAATTCAATTTTTCGTCGTTGGTTGCTCATAGTGGACTTTAATTATATAAGATTTGCAAGTGAGAAATTGGGTGGGAATAGTGTTCCATATGGTAAAATGATAGAGATAGATATTTGCATGGCCATAGAGGCTCTAATGAAGTTGAATATTAGAGGCTTTAATTTTTCCTGATGGTCTGACCCTAAAAAAACATATTAACAAGAATGGATAAGGTATTGGAAAATATTCAATGGTCATATGTTCTCGTCTTGTAAAATAATTTATCTTCCTTCAAGTAGCAATGGCCACTCACCTATTTAAAATACATTAGTGGCCAATCTACTCAACAGGGTAAGATGTTTAAATATATGAACCACTAGTCTTCTTATGATAATTATCAATAGGTGTTTGAGAAAGTGTGGCGAATAGACATTCAAGGTGGGCCTCTATTTAAACTACTGGCTAAGTAGAAAAGTTGCAAAGTATTCCTTAAAAACTGATGCATAAATAAATGAGGCACCAAAGTGGAGGTCAACAAGTGGAGAATCAAATGTAGTGAACTTCAAAAATAGGTAGAGGAAAGTTATGACTCAGATGCAGTAGTTGAACTACAATTGGAAAAAGAAATTCTGGAAATAGTGCTGACACACGAGTACGTTGATATTCAATAGAAGTCCAAATGTGAATGTCTCAACAACAATGATGAACCTTCAATGTATTTTTATGCCAAAATATCAAGTAAGCAATGTCGAAATGCGTGGAACCCAAGTCTTTAGGTATATGACCAAGTATATAAAGACTCTAATGAGTTTAGTAAGTAGGCCGCATAATACTTTGAAGAGCTTTATAATAAAAGAAAAGTCGTAAACAGTTTCCTAGAGATAATTTGCAAGAAAATAATTAAATATTATGGTAGGAATTTTTTGAATGACAAAATTAACCTCAAGGAGATCAAAGAGGCAATATTCCTGTTAACCATAATACCGCAGCGGGTCCGGACGGATATAATGCGAAGTTTTACAAACTACACTGGGAAAATATTAAACATAGACTGCGAGAAATTGTCAAAGACATATTCGAGAAGAACAAATTAACTAGAGAAAATAATCATATATTGATTAGCCTCATTCCAAAAGTCCAAATACTAACTGACATAAAAGAGTTTCGTCCAATTTCTTGATGTAACTTCATCTACAAGGTGATTGCTAAAGTTTTCATCAATAGGCTTAGACCATTTATGGATGCTTTCGTTTCCATAAACCAATGTGCCTTCTTCTAGGGAAGGAATATCATGGATGATATCTTGGTTGCACATGAACTTTCAAAAGGGTTTGGTAGAAACAATAGTAACAACGTGTGTTTCAAAATGATACCAAGAAAGCATACAACATGTTCAACAAAAAGTTCATTTTGCACGTGATGGATGTTATAGGTTTCACAAGTAAGTAGACAAGGCTAATCCAGTAGATGATCATACAACTTGTTTTTCTATCAAATATCAAGGTAATGGTTATGGCTTCTTTAATAGTCACGATGGATTGAGACAAAGGGATCTGATTTCACCATTATTGTTTATAATAGTGATGGAATATTTTTCTATTGTAATGGATACAATCAAAAGGGAAGCCATAATAAAAGTGTTCTCTAAAGGAGGACTAGAAATCACTCATTTAACCTATGCTAATAACTTTTTCATATTTACCAAAGTCGATGTTAAGGGAGCGAGAGCACTAAAAGAGGCCTTCACGCAATAGCATGAGATAACTAGACTCCAAGTTAATGCAATGAAATCGAATATAATTTTGGAAAAGGTTGTGCAAACAAAAAGGAAATTTGCTCTAATCTGGGAATTTCTGAGGAGAACTACCATTAAGATATATGGGAATACCTCTGTCAAACGTTAATTTAAAGCATGTAGATTTCAAGAGCCTAATATAAAAATGAAAATGAATGTTGTGGGGTGGTAAGAAAAAATGTTCTGCCTAACTGGAAGGATTGAGTTAATTAGATCGATGATATAACCAATGATACAGTATTGGATGTAATGCTTTTAGTTTCCCAAAGCGACAAGGCATGATATCATTCAAATATGCTGCAATTTTCTTCTGAAAGGTAAAGTCAGTAAAATCTCATGGGACATAGCATGAAGAAGTAAACAAGAGGGTGGTATAGGGTTAAGAAATCTAGAGGAATATCATATAGCCATAGGCATAAAATTAATAAGGAAAATTCTAAACAAAAAAGGAATTTGGGCACATATTATGGTAGATAAGTTCAAAAAAGCCAATTTTTTGGAAATGTAGCAAGAGAGTTGACGATTTTGGTGTTTGGAAATTTCTACTCAGTATAAGACCAAAGGCCCAAAAATGCATAGGTAAACAAATATTGGATGGCAAAAGTACTATACTCTTTTTGACGTATGGTTAAAGAGAAGCAATCTGATTAGTACGCTTAGAGTGGACACGTTGATGAGGGTTAGAGGTGAATGGAGTTTAGTATAAGACATAATTGACAATAGTGATAGAATAAGTTTCTTAGGCAACAACAGAAATGAAATCGAGATGATCGAACTCCATGAAGAGGAGGAGCAAGACTTTTGGATGTGTGTGGGCATGAAACAAATCAAGTTTATGTTAAAGGTGGTCTTAGAGAGGATAAAGCAATGGTTCGATCATGTTTCATGGTAGAAGTAGGTTTGGGGAAGCACCAACTACCCAAAATCTGCACTTTGTACATTTAAAGAAATGATAAACTTATTGCCCATAAAGGATCGACTATTACAGAAACATGTTTCAGTAGACCCGTTCAGCATATTATGTTAAACAGAAAATGGACGCATGAATTACTTATTATTTCAATGCAAATTCATTTCATATATCTGGAAATGGATTAGAATTAAACTAAATTGGCCAACAAATCATGCAAAGGTGCTAAATATCAATTCAGAAATTAACAAACTCAAATAGAAACTCAAAAATAAATGATAAAGCAGGATGATTGCTCAAAAAGCTTCATAACATGCATTTGGAGCATTGGAAGGAGCGTAATTGAAGAATTTTTAAAATAGGAGAAACAAAACTAAATGTGAAGTGCGTCAGTAGATTGTATATATATGGTGAAAAATAGAATTTCCAGATCCAAACATAACACATGCATCAATTATCAAGATGAGAATTATGTAAAGAATGGTATTAAATGGACTTACCCCTTGACCTTTCTGCGAATTTTGGAAGAGTCTATAGGATGCGTTAGGAACTAAGCTCAAAATGAGTACTGCATATCACCAATAGACAGATGGACAGACATAAAGAGTCAATAAGGTACTCGGGGATTTGTTGAGAGCTTGTGTGTTGGATTTTGGTGGATCTAGGGAGGATCACCTATATTTTTTGAGTTTTCCTATAATAGTAGTTATCAGACTAGTATAGGAATGTCGCCTTTTGAAGCTTTGTATGGAAGGCCATGCAAATCACCAGTATGTTGGGCGGAGACTGGAGACAGAATGGACTTAGGTCCGGATTTGGTTAGGGAGGCATCAGAGAATATTGAGTTGATCCAAGAACGGATGAAGGAAACTCAATCCAGACAAAAGAATTACGCAGATAAGAGGCATAAAGACCTAGAGTTCTCAGTGGGAGATAGGGTTTTCATTAAGGTATCACCGATGAAGGGTGTGGTGCGATTTGAGAAGTCGGGGAAACTAGCACAGAGATATGTTGGTCCATTCCAGATTATAGAGAGGATTGGAAAGCTCGCATACAGAGTAGAGTGTCGAGTAGTACGGCAGATTTCCATAATGTATTTTATGTGTCTCATCTTCGCAAGTATGTGCATGATCCAGAGGCTACTATTCCTCCGACAGGGTTGGAAGATCTAGTAGTAGAGCCTAATTTGACTTTTGGTAGACAACCAGTTCAGGTTGTAGCGAGAGATGAGAAAAGATTAAGGAACAAGACAATCGAGTTGGTGAAAGTACAGTGGAGAAACAATGAGAAGGACTGTACTTGGGAGGCAGAGAACAGGACTCGAGATACTTATCTTGATCTGCTTTGAGGGTATGTCTATATTAGATTTATATAGATAATTCCTAGTCAGGTAGACTAGTATGGTTGTTAAGAGTCGTTACAGATGATTGCTATATTTAGTATTTAGTCCTTACTGGATTTCGAGGACGAAATTCTTTAAGGAGGGGAGCCTGTAACACCCCTAATTTTGATAACATTATTCAGGAGATTTTTATTAGATAAATTAAATAGAATAATGTTAATGCTAAGTAATGAGGGGGTTGAGATTTGAATCAATTTAATTAAGGACATGCCTAAGAATTAATGGGCTTAAGAATGGTTTTGGGTTAATCACATTACATAAGGGTATATTAGGAATTTGTCGCCCATAACCCTTACCCTTATATATATTTCATTCCTATAATTTCATTCCTTCCTCACGTCATTTTGAAATGCAAAATCAAAAGCTTAAGGAAGGCCGACTATTAAGAGAAGAAGAAAAATTCAAATTAAAATCTATAGAATCAAGCTTAAGGGAAATCAATATCAATCCAATCTCCTTATCTAAATTAAGGTTAATAATAATTCCATCTCTATTTTGGTTTTTATAATCATATGATTTCGAATTTAAGGCAAAATTTGTTTTTATGATATATTTGTTGATGATATGCTTGAGTTATTATTTATATGGTTTAAACAAGATTGTTTAAAAGAGGTTATGCAGGTTTTAGGGCAAAACCGAGATTTAATGATGTTTAAATGCCATGGGAAATTTTATGTTATGAGAAACATAATTTTGGAGTTTGGTTTCAATTTTTATAATTTTCCAAGCCATGGGGAAATACTTATGAAGTTTCAAAGGAGAATATGGTTGGGTTTATAAATTTATTGTGGAAAATATATTAATAATTTTTGTCCGGAATTTTGATATGTTAGATAACATGATTAAAATGAATTTCTAGAATTTTTGGGGATTTTTCCAAAGTGATTTGCTATGCAAATTAAATTATTTTAGAAGAGGGACTTCTTTGCAAAATTGGTTTTGTTTAATGGAAGGGCTTAATTGACTAACTTAACCATGGTTTAGATCTGAAATTAGCGGCAGTTATTTTGTTAAAGAATTTGAAAAAGTTAAGGAAACCAATCTGGTGTTGACAAATGGCCGGTTCGTTAGAAAAAGATTTGTTTTAAACGGTATTAAACCAGGTTTACTCAGAAAAGAGGGTTTCGCCTGCTTTTGAAGGTACCTTTCGACACAGAACTTCCGCCTTCAACCTAGTCGAAACCTACTAAGTCGAATACAATACACAAGGTATCACAATGATGGTACATAGTGGATTGGAGGAAGGCGAAAGGTTAGGTGTCGAAAGCATGGCTTCGAAATGAGTCGCTACCTTGGTTTTGTTTTAAAAGAGAAGCACCTGCCTTATTTTTGTTTTAGCCTTCAAAGGAGTCGAAGCATATGGTTTCGACATAGGTTTTAAAAGGTTTCGAAAGGGTTTCCATAACATAAGTTTGCTTTCGAATGGGTTATATAAGAATGTTTTGAAAGAAGTGGTTCCGACCTAGTCGAAGCCCTGCTGCCGTTCTTTAACCTTTCGATGGTATTGAAGATATTAATGCTGTCGAAAGGTACTTTGTTTTATAAGTTTAAGCCACTTCATGTAGCTTTCGAAAGGGGTTTTGACGCCAACCTTCTGCTATTTTACCCAGATGTTTTATGCTTTCGAAAGGATGGTGCCGACGCCATCATCTTTCCCTAATATTTCTATATGATAAAGGATGGTTTCAAAAGAGATGCTTTATCCTATATTCACTTTGACCCAAATAATTTTTTAAGTATAAACCCAATGGTTTCGAAAGGGGGACTTTCAATTATTTCGGAAGGGTTACTTCCAATGGTGTCGAAAGAAGTACTTTCAACTGGTTTTGAAGCTATGCTTCTAAAGTTAAATATTAATAATTTAATATAATCGAAAGGTTTCGAAAGGAAAGTGTTAAAGTACTATAAAGGCAGGAGCCTAATGTTTTGAAGATAAATTTTAATACTTTCGAAGGAGGTCATCCTATGAAGTCAAAAGCAAGGTTTCGAAGGTTTCGAAAGGTTTTATAACCCAAACTCTATTTTTAAAAGAAGAAACCCATGGCTAAATTAAAGGAGTTTTGTATTGGTTTTAAGAAGAAGCTTTCCTTGATAAAATAATAGGTTAAAGGGATTAACCGTGTTTTATATTAAATCCATAAGAGTGGTTTTGTTATGTTATTATGCATGCTACTTCAAATACAATTATATTCACATTAAAATAGACCGATAACTGTGCTTGGAGGAAAAGGCAGAAGAACCAGCTAGGTTGACCCAGTAGTGAATATAAATTGATTAAACTCCAAGATGAGTAGAATTGCATCCAAGAGGTCAGGGAGACCAGAATATAGGATGCCTAAATATGGAAGTTGTCCGGAAGACAGGTTCATATTGATTTCATGAAAACTATGGCTAGGAAGTTATTGGAGTTACCAATAGGTTCATACTGATCCCATGAAAACTATGGCTAGGAAGTTATTGGAGTTACCAATAGGTTCATAGTGATCTCATGAAAACTATGTTATAAAGAGTGTTTTATAGGGGCCAATTGGTTTGTAGTGGACCCATGAAAACTATATCTGGATTAAGTTATTGACATTTGTCATTTGGTTCCTAATTAACCCATGAAAACTAGGATAAGAGAGAAGTTATGTGGAGTCACCAATAGGTTCAGGGGAACCCATGAATTAATTAAGTTAATTGGCAGGGGGCCAATAGGTTCATAGTGCACCCATGGAAACTATGAAATGGGACATGGAGTCCATATATAATATAAAGGTTATTAGTAGGCCCATGAAAACTAATAGGTTAATAGTAACCCTAGAAACTATGAAGTATGACAGTTAGTCAATTTAAACAGAGGATATGAAATCCAATATGTCTTAAATGTTTGCATATCATCATAATACTTTGAAATGGTTATGTTTGTAACCATTGTGGATGTAGGAACACATTATATGGTTCTATAAAGGCTTTAAGGTACCAGTGAGGGGAAAACCCGTTCCGCTAAGCGGCGTGGTCTCACTAGATATCTAAATGATTTGAGATGGTAAATTATTATTCATACCAGGCTTTATGTCTGACTCGAATTTTATGTTTTCCCCTTAAACTCTCGGGTACTCAACTTATTTTGAGTAGTTTGAGAGTTGAGGTTTTCAGGTACCTCATTAGATGAATAAAGCTTCCGGAGACATGTAGGAGGCATGATAGCTACATAGAGTTTTCTTTTATTCTGCCATGTTGTTTGTAATAACAAAGTTGTTATATTGGCTATATATACTCTGATCATCCAAGGGGGCATCTTCATATGTCGTCTTCATATGTCGCTCTTGGCGTATGTTGTAATAAATATATTTTCTCTAAATGTGATTTGCGAATATGGGATTATGTAATGAATTGGAAATATTTTGAAATGGGTTGTGATTTTGTTTGAAGTTTAAATTTTTCCATATTCATGTTTTTCTGTGTATCAATGAATTTAACACCACCGTATTTGGTTGTCGATGATTAATAACTATGGATTACTGTAGCATCTGTAGCCGTTAGTTTTGGTCCTCCAAGTAGGGGGATGTTACAAGTTGGTATCAGAGCATAAGTTTATGAAACTTTAAAATAAAATTAAACCTAAAAGTTTTTGAAACATATTCCAATGAATTTTAAAATATGATCGAGGTTTGGGTTAACGCTATAGTAACGTACTTGTATTTGATATATATATATAAGTACATGTTCCCCTCTCTCTTAGACCGTTCTTCTGTATCTTACTAAGGCTCGTATGCAGATTTACGAGAAAGAAGATATGGAAGTAGAAAACGAAAGAGGAAATCTAGGTGGAGGAAGTACCACAACCAACAGAAATGCTCGAACTAATACCAGGAGGAACTAAGGTCGACAGGCTAATGCTAACCCAAACGCTGAAGCCAATGTAGGTGCTGGAAATCCTCTAGTAAATGCGGGGATGGTGTATCAGTTGTTGGCCAATATTTTGAAAGCTGGAGTTGCTGGTATTGTTGGAGGAGCTAATCTTGTCGCTCCAGTTGGCAATAACTATACTAAGTTGAGCAGGGATTACACCAATCTGGTTGGAAAGCCATTTTCTAGAACAGAGGATGCTGTTGAAGTTGAGAATTGGCTATTTCACTGTGAGTGGATCTTTACTGATCTAGGATTGGATGATGGGAAAAAGAGGAGGCCGACCTCTTGGCAGTTGCAAGGGGCAGCGCTTCACTTTTGGTATAGTGCGACTACCGGAGTTCCAAAGGAAGAGCTAACATGGGCTGATTTTAGAATGAGGTTTAAGAAAACGTTTTTATCTGAGGCTGCTAAGTCGGCATTGATGAGGAAGTTTATGGATCTAGTCCAGGGTAATATGTCAGTAATCGAGTACGCTACTAAGTTTGATGAGCTGTCTCGATATGGATATGTCACTATAGGCACTGAAATCAGAAGGAATGAGAGGTTCATTCGAGGACTGAGGCCGGAGCTTGCTAGAATGACCATGACCCATATCCATGACCCTTGTAATGTAGTAGTGGAAATGGCCATTTGCCATGAAGAGTTGCTAGCTGGTTGTGCTAGTGAGAACTCAGTTGAATCCCAAGGTCCTTAGGGAAAGAAGAGGAAGTTCTTTAAGAAGAAAGGAGCCCATAAAGGGGATGCTGCCAAGAAGGCAAAGGCCGATTTGGTGTGCTTCAAATGTGACAAGAAGGGTCATTATGCTCATGAGTGCCAGACAGGCAAGGGGAAGAAGGTTGCAGACAAGAAGAATGTGAAGTGCTTCAATTGTGATCAAGTTCGGCATTACAAGAACCAGTGTCCAGAGCCAATCAGGGCGGACAAAAGGAAGGTTTTTGCTGTTGGATCATCAGTTAAGCCTACTGTAGCTAATAAGGAAAAGACTGTGATGGAAAGTACGTTTTTGATTCAAAGTATACCAGTTAGGATACTACTTGATACCGGTGCATCACATTCATTTATATCATAGTATTTGGTTGATAGGTTATGCTTAGAACCCACATACCTTGTTACTTCCTTAAGGGTTGCGAATCCAATAGGAGGGTATGCAACTCTAGGGATGAGATGTGACCAGTTAGAACTTGACTTGTTTGGTCATATGTTTGCATGCAGTCTGTATGTTTCCGATTTTGTAGATTTCGAAATTATTCTGGGTATGGATTGGTTGAGAAGGTATGAGGCCAGGATATTCTGCCAGGATGGGGAGATATCTTTGAGACACCCTAATAGTCATTACCGAATTATAATCTCAGTAGAGAATTCTGACTGGAGTAGTTATGCTTTGTTAAGTACAATGGAAGTGAGAGAAGAGCCAAGTCAGGTTCGAGTAGAAAAAGAGTTTGCAGATGTCTTTGAGACAGTCACAGAACTACCACCGAAACAAGCTGTTGAGTTTCAGATAGATCTTGTGCCAGGAGCTGAACTTATGAGTATACCACCTAGTAGGATGACACAGACTGAGATGAAGGAATTGAAGGTGCCGCTAGTGGATCTAAAATGAAAGAATTTTATTAAACCAAGCAGTTCGCCTTAGGGAGCGGTCACGATATTCGTGAAGATAACTGATGGGTCGCTGAGGATGTATATCGACTATCGTAAGCTAAACAAAAGGACAATAAAGAATAAGTACCCTCTGTCGAGGATAAATGACCTATTTGATCAATTGAGTGGAGCCGGAGTGTTTTCCCAGTTGGATTTGGCGACAAGGTTCCATCAGTTGAGAG
Source organism: Allium fistulosum (assembly GCA_030737815.1). Taxonomy (NCBI): domain Eukaryota; kingdom Viridiplantae; phylum Streptophyta; class Magnoliopsida; order Asparagales; family Amaryllidaceae; genus Allium; species Allium fistulosum. The sequence continues at coordinate 1,075,631,988 of CM060901.1, read as the reverse complement.
TGCTGGAGGACAACATTCCTTTGACAGCATTTCGAACTAGATATGGTTCGTATGAATGGTTAGTAATGCCATTCGGGTTGACGAATGCACCTGCTTTCATTTTGGATTTGATGAACCGAGTCTTCCGAGAGTATTTGGATATATTTGTGTTGGTGTTTATAGATGACATTTTGGTATACTCTAAGGATGAAAGAGAGCATGGAGATCATCTTAGAGTTGTGCTTAAGACACTGAGGCAGAATCAGCTAAAGGCGAAGTTTTCCAAGTGTCATTTTTGAAAGAAAGAGGTTAAGTTTCTTGGTCACGTGGTTTCAAAGAAAGGATTGTCAGACGATCCAGATATTGAAGCTATAAATAATTGGAAGCGACCAGAGATGGTGACCGAGATCATAAGTTTTCTTGGATTTGCTGGCTATTACCGGAGATTCATCAAGGATTTCTCACGGATAGCACCATCTTTGACTAAGCTTACCAGGAAGGAGGTGAAGTTTGTTTGGTCCGATAAATATGAGGAAGCATCCCTTAAGTTAAAGAATTTGTTGACCAATGCTCTAGTGTTAGTAGTTTCAGATGGAAACCGGGAGTTGGTAGTATATACTGATGCATGTGCGACTGGATTGGGAGCAGTGTTGATGTAAAGAGACAAAGTCATTGCCTATGTATCTAGGCAACTTAGACCGCATGAAGTGAGATATCCTACTCATGATTTAGACTTGGTTGTGGTGATTTTTGCCTTGAAGATTTGGAGGCATTATCTCTTGGGGGACATAAGTCTATTATATATTGTTTCTCTCAGAAGGAGTTGAATATGCGACAGCAGAGATGGCTGGAGTTTTTGGCTGCTTATGATTTTAGTATAGAGTATACACCAGGATAAGGTAATAAAGTGGTCGATGCTCTTAGCATAAGACATCAAAATATGGTGTTGGCTATGTTGGCAGAATGGAAAGATCTAGAGGCTTTGACCAGTTGCGGTGTGCAGTTAAGATCGACTACTAGTTTTAGTAAGAGTACTGCCATGTTGTCTTGTTTGGAAGTTCGACCAGTGTTGATCGAGAGAATTGCTTCTAAGCAGAAGGAGGATCCATTATTAGCCGAGAAGATTAGAAGGCTTGAGGTTGGGACCGAGGTCGATGATTTAAAATATTTTTATCTTGACCAGAGAGGATGGTTGAGAAAGAAGGGGCGATTCAATGTTCCAGATGTTGAGTAGTTGAGAATAGAAGTTCTCGAGGAATGTCATCGATCCAAGTTTACGATTTATCCTGGAGGGACCAAGATGTATCAGGATATGAAGAGGAGCTTCTACTGGGAAGGCAGGAAGATGGATGTTGGCTTGTAGGTTAAGCAGTGAGTAAACTGTCAATAAGTGAAAGCCGAACATTAGAAGCCGAGTGTGTTACTTCAGCCTCTAGAGATTCCAGTTTGGAAATGGGATTCGATATCCATGGATTTTATAGATGGGTTGCCAAGGTCAAGCAGAGGAAATAAGAGTATATGGGTTATTGTGGACAGGTTGACCAAGAGTGCCCATTTCATTCCAGTAAAGTCGACCAGGACGACACCTGTTTTGGCGAAGTTGTTCATGAAGAACATAGTTAGACTTTATGGAGTTCCTAGTAGCATAGTCAACGACAGAGATACATTATTCACTAGCGAATTCTGGAAGAGTCTACAGGATGTGTTAGGCACTAAGCTCAAAATGAGTACTGCATATCACTACTGACAGATGGGCAGACAGAAAGAGTCAATAAGGTACTTGAGTATTTGTTGAGAGCTTTTGTGTTGGATTTTGGTGGATCTTGGGAGGAACACCTACATTTGGTTGAGTTTTCCTATAATAATAGTAATCAAACTAGTATAGGAATGGAGCCTTTTGAAGCTTTGTATGGAAGACCATGCAAGTCACAAGTATGTTGGTTGGAGACTGGAGACATAATGGTCTTAAGTCCAGATTTGGTTAGGGAGGCATCAGAGAAGACTGAGTTGATCCGAGAACAGATGAAGGAAGCTTAATCCAGACAAAAGAGTTACGCATATAAGAGGCGTAAAGACCTAGAGTTCTCAGTGGGAGATAGGGTTTTCATTAAGGTACCACCGATGAAGGGTATGGTATGATTTGGGAAGTCAGGGAAACTGGCATCGAGATATGTTGGTCCATTCCAAATTATAGAGAGGATTGGAAAGCTCGCATACAGAGTAGAGTTGTCGAGCAGTATGGCAGATGTCCATAATGTATTTCATGTGTCTCATCTTCGCAAGTATGTGCATGATCAAGAGGCTACTATTCCTCCGACAGGGTTGGAAGATCTAATAGTAGAGCCTAATTTGACTTTTGGTAGACAACCAGTTCGGGTTGTAGCAAGAGATGAGAAAAGATTGAGGAACAAGACAGTCATGTTGGTAAAAGTTCAGTGGAGCGACAACTGTACTTGGGAGACAGAGGATAAGATTCGAGATACTTTTCCTTATCCGCTTTAAGGGTATGTCTATATTAGATTTATATAGATAATTCCTAGTCAAGTAGACTATTATGGTTGTTAGGAGTCGTTACTGATGATTGATGTATTTAGTATTTAGTCCTTACTGAATTTTGAGGACGTAATTCTTTAAGCACGGGAGCCTGTAACACTCATAATTTTGACAACATTATTTAGGAGATTTAATTAGATAAATTAAATAGAATAATGCAAATGCTAAGTGATAAGGGGGTTGAGATTTGAATCAATTTAATTAAGGTCATGCCTAAGAATTAATGGGCTTAAGAATGGTTTTGGGTTAATCACATTACATAAGGGTATATTAGGAATTTGTTGCCCATAACTCTTACCCTTATATATATTTCATTCCTACCATTTCATTCCTTGCTCACGTCATTTTGAAACGCAAAATCAAAAGCTTAAAGAAGGTCGGCCATTAAGAGAAGAAGAAGCATTCAAATTAAAAGCTAGAGAATCAAGCTTAGGGGAAATCAATCTCAATCCAATCTCCTTACTAGATCAAGATTAATAATAATTCCATCTCTATTTTGGTTTTTATAATCATATGATTTTGGATTTAAGGGTAAATTCATTTTTATGATATATTGGATGATGATATGCTTGAGTTATAATTTATATGGTTTAAACAAGATTGTTTAAAAGAGGTTATGCATGGTTTTAGGGCAAAACCGAGATTTAATAATGTTTAAATGTCGTGGGAAAATTTAATGTTATGAGAAACATGATTTTGGAGTTGGGTTTCAATTTTTTTAATTTTCCAAGCCGTGGGGAATTACTTATGAATTTTCAAAGTAGAATATGGTTAATTGGGTTTATAAATTTATTTTGGAGAATATATTAAGAATTTGGGTCTGGAATTTTGATATGTTAGATAACATTATTAAAGTGAATTTCTAGAATTTTTGGGGAGTTTTCCAAAGTGATTTGCTATGCAAATTAAATTATTTTAGAAGAGGGACTTCATTCCAAAATTGGTTTTGTTTAATGGAAGGGCTTAATTGACTAACTTAACCATGGTTTAGATATGAAATTAGCGGCAGTTATTTTGTTAAAGAATTTGAAAAAGTTAAGGAAACCAATCTGGTGTTGACAAATGGTCGGTTCGTTAGAAAAAGATTTGTTTTAAACGGTATTAAACCAGGTTTACTCAGAAAAGAGGGTTTCGCCTGCATTTGAAGGTACCTTTCGACACAGAACTTCCGCCTTTAACCTAGTAAAAACCTACTAAGTTGAAATCAATACACAAGGTATCACAATGATTTAAGGTTAGGTGTCGAAAGCATGGCTTCGGAATGAGTCGCTACCTTGGTTTTGTTTTAAAAGAGAAGCGTCTGCCTTTGTTTTGTTTTAGCCTTCGAAGGAGTCGAAGCATATGGTTTCGAAAGAGGTTTTAAAAGGTTTCGAAAGGGTTGCCATAACATAAGTTTGCTTTCGAATGGGTTATGAAAGAATGTTTTGAAAGAAGGGGTTCCAACCTAGTCGAAGCCCTGCTGCCATTCTTTAGCCTTTCGATGGTATTGAAGATATCAATGCTGTCGAAAGGTACTTTGTTTTATAAGTTTAAGCCACTTCCTGTAGCTTTCGAAAGGGGTTTCGACGCCAACCTTATATTATTTTACCCAGATGTTTTATGCTTTCGAAAGGATGGTGCCGACGCCATCATGCTTCCCCAATATTTTTATATGATAAAGGATGGTTTCGAAAGTGATGCTTTCACCTATATTCACTTTGACCCAAATAATATTTTAAGTATAAATCCAATGGTTTCGAAATGGGGACTTTCAATGATTTCAGAAGGGTTACTTCCAATGGTGTCGAGAGGGGGTACTTTCAACTGGTTTCGAAGCTATGCATCTAAAGTTAAATATTAATACTTTAATATAATGGAAAGGTTTCGAAAGGAATGTTTTAAAGTATTATAAAGGCAGGAGCCTAATTTTTTAAAGATAAATTTTAATACTTTCAATGGAGGTCGTCCTATGAAGTCGAAAGCAAGGTTTCGAAAGGTTTTATAACCCAAACTCTATTTTTAAAAGAAGAAACGCATGCCTAAATTAAAGGAGTTTTGAATTGGTTTTAAGAAGAAGCTTTCCATGATAAAATAATAGGTTAAAGGGATTAACCATGTTTTATATTAAACCCACAGAAGTGGTATTGTTATGTTATTATGAATGCTACTTCAAATATAAATATATTCACATTAAAATAGACCAATAACTGTGTTTGGGGGAAAGGAAGAAAGAACCAGCTAGGTTGACCAAGTAGTGAATATACATTGATTAAACTCCTGGATGAGTATAATTGCATCCAAGATGTCAAGGAGACCAGAATATAGGATGCCTAAATATGGAAGTTGTCAGAAAGACAGGTTCATAGTGATCCCATGAAAACTATGGCTAGGAGGTTATTGGGGTTACCAATAGGTTCATATTGATCTCATGAAAACTATTTTTTAAAGAGTAGTTGGAAGGGGCCAATTGGTTTGTATTGCACCTATGAAAACTATATCCGGATTAAGTTATTGACATTTTTCACTACGTTCCTAGTCAACCCATGAAAACTATGATAAGAGAGAAGTTATTGGAGTCGCCAATAGGTTCAGGGGAACCCATGAATTAATTAAGTTAATTGGCAGGGGTCAATAGGTTCATAGTGCACCCATGAAAACTAGGAAATGGGACGGGGAGTCCATATATTACATAAAGGTTATTAGTAAGCCCACGAAAACTAATAGACTAATAGTGACCCTAGAAACTATAAAATATGACAGTTAGTCAATTTAAACAAAGGATGGGAAATCTAGTATGTCTTAAATGTTTGCATATCATCATAATACTTTGAAATGATTATGTTTGTAACCATTGTAGATGCAGGAGCACAATATATGGTTTATAAAGGTTTTAAGGTACTAGTGAGGGGAAAACCCGTTCCGCTAAGCGGCGTGGTCTCACTAGATATCTAAATGATTTTAAATGGTAAATTATTATTCATACTAGGCTTTATGTCTAACTCGAAGTTTATGTTTTCCCCTTAAACTCTTGGTACTCAATTGATTTTGAGTAGTTTGAGAGTTGAGGTTTTCGGGTACTTCATTAGACGAAAAAAGCTTCCGAAGACGTGGAGGAGGCATGATAGCTATATAGAGTTTTCTTTTATTCCATTGTGTTGTTTGTAATGGCAAAGTTGTTATATTGCATATATATACTCTGATCGTCCAAGGGGGCATCTTCATATGTCGCTCTTGGCATATGTTGTAATAAATATATTTTCTCTGAACGTGATTTGCGAATATGGGATTATGTAATGAATTGGAAATATTTTGAAATGGATTGTGATTTTGTTTGAAGTTTAAAATTTTTCCATATTCATGTGTTTCTATGTATCAATGAATTTAACACCGTTGTATTTGGTTGTCGAGGATTAATAACTATGGATGACTGCAGCATTCGTAACCGTTAGTTTTGGGTCTCCATGTAGGGGATGTTACATTTAGGTTGTTTAAGATTAGGAAGGCTAGGACATGTTGAAGGCGTATGCCAACGCTCCAAACCAGGTTCGAAGGACCATTGCCTCGCGTGTTATTCCTTTTTTAGCCTTCTTTACTTTCAGGTGTAGATCTACAATAGAATAAAAGTTTACCGCTCACTGTAAGATCTAAAAACCAGGTTCCATCACTCAACTTACTGTAAGATAAAATAAGGTGGATATAAGCCTGTCAACCACAAAAATCACTCTTACATGCATCCAAGGTAGCGCGTCATCTTGCTTGGAGTTTGGCAGTAAGCCAAGATCAAAAATCCAAACTCTTGAATTTCAAGTTTTATGTAGCCAGATTCGCATAAAGACAGTCAAAAGAAGGAGATTTTGACCTACAAAATACATGGAGATACAATTACTATAGGGATAATGGAGATAAGACCAAAATTTACCAAAGATGAAGTAGAAAATGGGCTCTGGGAGTGGAGTAGACTCAAGTGGCAATAGAATATGCGCTTACATGGTTCAAAACTAGCGAAGTTTAAAGCTTTGAAGACTAATAATCAACATTAAATAATCAAATCTGGTGCAGATCTACAAATTTTCATGATTATTTCAAGCTATTTTGATGAAGTAAGGGAGAAGTTGCTGAGTTTTTGGCTACCGCCATGAGAAGGGAAAAGATATGGAATGTAAGGATTTGAAGTGAGTTCATTGAATAATGCGGTTTAGAGGTACATGTAAAAGTGTCTAGAGCTTGGGCAGAGGCGATTGATTTGTATAAGGATGTAGATTGACTTTTAGTGGGTTGTGGCTGTTGTGCGGGTTTTCGGCCAACTCTGGGCCAGCTATAAATATTTTGTACATAACTTTTAGTTAAGGAAGAAAAATCGAGCCCTTTATTTTAAGAAAAGTATGTATATAGTTTTTGGCCGACTATATGTGTGTGTAACTTATTAATATGTTTGACTAATTCTAAATTTTGTAATATTGAATACAACCTTGGAAGAATTCAACAAAAATAATACAATGTGAAAAGTTATTATTATTTAAGATCCGAAAAATACATTTTTGTTATTTTATCGATTTTAAAAATAAATTCAAGTATATTTGACTACCCAAAATTGATAACAACTAATATATCCTTGATAAAAATCAACTAAAAGTATAAAAATTTGCAAAGTAAATATTTCATTTGCTAGATTTAAAGAATAATTTTTTTCATATTAGTTTATTGTTTTATTTAGTTATTTAAATTCATTTTTAATGCATATCACTATTTTTAGAATTCGTAATAATTAAACATTCATAATAATTTCTGCTCATTATAGTTTTATTTAAATAATAATTCATAATAATTTCTACTCATTATAGTTTTATTTAAATAAATTGGATTACTTAATTAAATCTACATGTAATAATCAAAATCAGAAATTAATATAAATAAATTCATAAAATTATTTTTTTAGAAAATAATTTTAAGCCAAAATTATTTTCTTTTGTAGTTATCACTAAAATTATATATATATATATATATATATAATTATATGTAAAAAATGTTTAAAACAGATCTTTACAATCATATATAATAATGAATTCTAACATAAACTTATATGTTTATAACAATTCCCTTTAGATGGAATTGTTGGTCGATTACACATCATATTGCAAGCTATTTTCACCTAGGAGAACTCCTTCACCCTCATCCTATCTTTACTTGCAAACATAACTATTGACTTCAACTTTCTCGAACGGAAGCTGGTGCTTTTGTTTAGAATGTATGAAAAAAAATTAGGGAATAAGGTGGTATTTATAACTTTAATTGGCTATGAAATATCTAAAATATTTCCATACTTTTCTCCTCCTTTCACCTTAAAATATTTATCAAAATATCTCTTTTCCAAGTGAACATTAGCTCCTAAATCTTATCATGGCCAACCCCACTTTATACACACACACACACACACATACATACACACATACATACATACATAAATACACATATACATATACATACATACATGCATACATACATATATATATTGAGCCTAGTTAATAACATTTAATATTTATTTCAGCCTATTTATTGAATTAAATCAATATGTAACATTTATGTATTACTTTAATTAATTTTAAGGCTTTAAACAAATAAATAAAAATCATGATAAATTAATATATTTATATTAAATTTCTCCATTTTAGTTTTTAAATTTGTAAATTGATTCAATTAACTTGAATTTGGAAATATGTCAAAAAATAATATTATTTGACTCCTTGGTGCGAACTAACCCCTCAGAGTTATTTGAATATCTTAAATATTAAGCTTGTACGAACTTTTCTAAAGCATAGTAGTGGATATGAGTCTAGTTGCTTACAGATCATCTAGGTGAAATCATATTTCTAATCATTTAATCTAAACCTTAAGCAATAATATATTGTGCATGTTTCTCTTTATTATATCACATAGATATTTCCGCTCGATCAATGGACAAAACTCTAATAATGTTCATAGCTAATTGCGTAGTACAATGTTAAGACCTATGGTTCATTTGATAAAATTTATCGATTGACCAACTTTCTTTAAGCAAAGACTTTGACTTTATGTTGACTACCAATTGCGAAAATACTAGCCTTCTATTTAAAGAAGATGAATTCTATCTTGAATAGTGTTTCACTTTAAGTGGTTTAACTTATACCATATAATGACCTTAACAAGGTCATCGCTATCATGTCATTGGCTATAGTCGAGGTATGGTTTAGGCTCTTAAGACTCATGGTATTCTCAAGTTAAAAGACTATTGAACCATATCACCACATGAGATCTTACATCCGACTTTATTATTAATATGTTGAAGACTCTTTATGAGTCGTTCTGTAATTGTTATGAACATTCACATGTACTTAGCTACTTTATGTCCCTCGACGGTCATGAGTGATTTATCGTTTATCGTATAGAAAGTGTTACGTACATCAGCCTCAACAGATGTATCGATATCTATACTCATCGACTTGGAATATTTAAGGAAAATATTTATTGATACGACACAATACTCATGGTTATGAACACATTTGTAACTACAATCGATTCAATACTTTTCATATATATAAAACATTACTTATATAATACATATCAGATATAAAATAAAATAAAAACAAAATCTAACTTTATTCTAAATTAAATTCGCTATAAAAGTTGAGTTATATGATCAAATTACAAAACTGGCTCTAAGGTGCATGCTTATCTTTATCAGTACCGATTTAACATATGAAGACCACCAAAATTTCTAATCTCCTTGATTTTTTAAATGATTTTTCATAGATTAATGTTTTTCGACATTTGACCTTTTCAATCCTAACGTGGATTATGTGGTGTTTGTACCAAAATTGGGCACAACACTCTTCGGAAGTTTTTGAAGAGATAAAGTGAAGAAATTAAATGTAAAAAGAGGAATTATCTAACAAAAACTCCAAATTTCAGAAATGAGAGTAATTAAAATGCAGGGAGACACAAGAATTTAGAGTGGTTCGGCGTATTGCCTACGTCCACTATGAAGTAGTTTGCTTTATTGATCTTCCTTTGATGTTTACAATTGATTTCAACAAATTACAGCGAATTACAATGATTTGCAGTAATGAAATTTGTTGGTAGCAACAGCAATGGAGTTCAGATCTGGATCTGGCGGAGTCCGGGCGTTGGAGATCTCAAAGAGAAAAAAGAACCCCTTTTCTGTTGGTTTTGGGGGTCTATTTATAGGTGTAGGAGGCTGATATTTCGCTCAGATCTCGAGAGACTCTCTCTGGCACGTGACTAGGCCCGCACGCCCAAGCCTGTGAAGTTTCGGTCTGATCCGTGATCGATACGAACAGATTTTGTATCGATCAAGATTTTATCCAATGGAGTCGAAATTTGGCGTGGACATTCTTTAGCATGCACGTAGTCTTCTGTGAAAATTTCATTACATTTAGACTTGTAGATTGGGAGATATGATCGATACGAAATGGGGTTTTCGATAGGCTGTTTCCTTCGACTCGAACCTGTTTCGACTCGTTTCCATTCAACTCGGTGACGTGGCGCCTGAATCTCACTCTACCTTTGACGTTGTTTCGAGCGAGTCGAAATGTTCACCGATTGAGCGAGTCGAAGTGTGCCCAGATCGAGCGAGTCAAAGTATGCACTGGTCGAGCGAGTCGAAATGGAGCGTCCTGAGAGGTTTGAGCAGTGGCTTCGCCCATGGAGTCGAAGTTGATGGAGTCGATCAGGGGTTCGAATGGAGCGAGTCGAAGAGGGCATCTGAGCGAAGCGAGTCGAAGAGGACATCTGAGCGATGCGAGTCGAAGTAGGTACTTCTGATGGCTGTGAAGCGATTCAAACCTGGATGACTCGAAGTTGGCCTCTGAGCGAAGCGAGTCGAAGTTGTCACTGCGAAGCGAGTCGAAGTTGGCATCTGAGGGATGTGGAGCGAGTCGAAGGGAGCGAGTCGACCGGTGATTGGTTTTCATCCAATTTTGTATCGTTCATAACTTGAGCATACGAACTCGGATTGACTTGAGATTTGGAACGTTGACTCTCATGGCTTAGCTTGTCATGTCCTACCAATTTTGGATCGATCCGGACTCGGACAAAATTCATCGATATCCATAGTGGGCCTGTGCATAACTGATCTCTAGGACGGGCCGTCATCGGTTACTAGTCAATTCCTTGGTGTCACGGCCTTGCCAAAAGGCGGGATAACATTTGCCCCCCAAAGTATGTCTTGTGAAAACATGATGTGCTTTGAAGTGCTGCAATCTTTATTCTGAATAGTTATCGTCTTTTCGATGAAAGCTGTAATCTTTTACTGCCTTTTCTCGATAATGTAAACTGTCGACCGTCAACTGGTGTACCCTGCATTGTTGCGACTGATTGATGTATGCTAGTGATTAGCTATTTGCTGTCGTAATTTTTATCAGATGAATTTTTTATTCCTGAAAATCTGGAATACTGAATATTAGTCCGACATTCATGCATCTGACTCTCGTTGATGTTTGTACATCCACGAGTCGTTTTCATTTTATTTTACTTTTTGAATTACGTATCGATCCTCTCCTGAACCAATGTGAAATTCGCTACAACGACGCTCGATGGTTGCTTTTGAATGTTCCTTCGTAACGATCCTCTCCTAAATCGATGTGAAGGGTTGAAACATGCACATCGAAGTTGATTTTCATTGGATATATGGATGCGAAGTAAGTATGTCGAGTTGATGGAGTTGGCCTCTGGAAGCCATGATTTGATGAATTCAAACTGACCGTTTGTATCGATGCTCTAGGGAAGGAGTTGGAAACTATGGAGACGAACCGGAATTTTGCATCGATAGACGCAGGGTTCGATGGATACAAAGTGCTTGTTCGATTTGATGATGGGCGCGAACTGAGCGAGTCGAAGTGGAGCGAGTCGACGTAGATTCCCTGATGGATTCGAACTGCTCGTTCGACTCGATGATGGGCGCGAACTGAGCGAGTCGAAGTGGAGCGAGTCGACGTAGATTCCCGGATGGATTCGAACTGCTCGTTCGACTCGATAATGGGCGTGAACTGAGCGAGTCGAAGTGGAGTGAGTCGACATAGATTCCCTGATGGATTCAAACTACTCGTTCGACTCTGTCTGGGGTTTGAGCTGCATAGGAGTCGGAGTCAAAATGGGTTATCGATACAAAAGGTGGTCTCGTATCGATGGAGTCGAACTGGACACGGGGACGGAGTCGAAGGCAAGCGATACGAAGGAGAGCTTCGTATTAACACACTGGAGAGGGAATCAAAACGTGCGTTCGAATCCATCGGTATACGAAGCGTTCATTCCCTTTGTTTCCAAGTCCATATAAATACTTTGTACTTAGCCTTTTTTCACTTTTTTACCTTTCGTTTTCCTTCCTTTTCTTCGTATCGCTCAGAAACTCGAGAAGAATGAAAGAAATATTCCTGCCTTCGAACTGATTCCCATCTTCAATCATTTGAACTAACTGTCAGATCTAGGTAATCCAATAAGCGAATCCACGTGTAAACGATGAGGCTCGGGTTTTCTTAACATCAAATCAATCAGAGTTGTGGTCGATCGAAAGCTCTCTGGCCTCAGCTTCGTGTCGCTCTGGAATATGGGTTTCGAGATGATGAGGCAAAGGTCTTCGTATCGATCGATGGTGGAGCTTCGCATCGAATCGAGTGCTTTGAATCCATGGATCGATATGAAGGGGTCACGCCTGATGGACTCGAAATGATGGCCTTGGATTGAGTCGAAAAGGGTGGTTTTCGATCGAGTCGAAGTGTGCAGTCTTGGGAGCGAGTCAAACTGTGTGGTCTTGAGAGCGACTCGAAATGCGTGGTCTTGGGACCAAGTCGAACTCGATGGTCCTGGGGAGCGAGTCGAACTGTGTGGTCCTGGGAGCGAGTCGAAACGCGTGGTCTTGGGACCGAGTCGAACTAGATGGTCTTGGGGAGCGAGTCGAACTGGGGATTTTGAATCGAGCCCTCTAGTTCGAGTCGAACTTGTATGCCAATCTTCTGACCGTGTCTGACTCATATGCACACGACCATAGCTTATTGATGCGAACATGGCTTTTATGAGCGACACGAATTTAACATTAAAAAATTTGAAATTCCTTGCACATTTGAACAATTGACTCCAATTATCTTCAAACTTGTATTACTGGACTTAACCGTTTCACCGCATATCTGATTACCTATCGAAGCTCGTCGACGGAACTGGAACTTATCAAAATGACACCAAACTTTAACTTGGAATGATAGTTAATAACTGGATGGCACGGTTGCGACGGTCAGCGATAACGGTCCTTCCGACTGAATTCTGAAGTCTCGTCGTTTACATGCTTTCCTTAATCCGGTTGATCTTCTCAAATAATATACAGTACTGCACAACACACTCACACACTTTACACTGGGGGATGCACGAGTGTTATCTGTCCGTTTAACAATGATTTTTTATAAGCTAGCTAGTCATGGACCCTTCAAGTTCTCAACAGCCGGAACTCCCAAGTTCTATTCCTCCAACCATAGAGATACCGGTTATTGAAGCCGAAGTTATAGAGCCAGCTCCGGACGAGCGTCCGGGTGCTCGGTTTATTCTCAATCCAACAGATACTGTGCCGTCGGGTATCTCCGAAGACATGCTTGGGCGGATTTGCTTAAGGCACAGTTTGTCACTTGACGACATGCTACTTCCTGGGCCAACTGACAGGCCACACGATCCCCCAGAGGGGTTTACTACTTTTAACTGTCATGCTTGCACAGCGGGGACACTTCCTCCCTTCAATGAATATATAAGGGAGATGTTATCGTTTCTTGGCATAGCTCCATCTCAGCTACATCCCAACGAGTATGCCTTGTTGAACAGCACCTTTGTCCTGTTTATGGAGATCCTCTTTCGACCGCCGAAGCCGATCGAAATCAGATATTTATTCAACGTCAAGAGCCGTGGAGACAGCCCTTCTTTCACCTTCCTGGAGGCGGTCAGAAGCTGCCACATTGTACTGGGCTCCTGGGGAAGGCTAAGTTACTATAAAACTAAATGGTTCTACGTTCGGTGCCCCTTGGATTTGCTGGGTGGTGGTTGGATAGACGTAAGTGTTGCCATTTCTCTCTCGAATCATTGAGATACTAGTAACTGACTTCAAAACTGACATACTTTTCCTTTCCTATAGCCGCAATCTCTCGTCCCTATGGCGCATACTTCAGAGAGCTTGTTCGGATTCTTCAAGCATTTCCGGGCGAAGAGAGGCACATAGACTTAGTCCTGACTAACAGGAATTTGAGGGGCTGTCGGGCTGATAGAACGGAGACAGAGCATCCATCTGGAAGGGATACATAGAGTGGTCCTTGGGAAACGGGTGAAGCACAAAGCGCCCGCAGTCGTGATTGCCGAAGAAGTTGGTCCGGAAAGAACGCCTACCGATACCGAGCTCCCAGCTGGGCCTTCTGCCGATGTCCTGGATTCGGGAGGAAGAAGAAAAGGCAAGGCCGCTGCTCACAAATGCCCTAAATCTAAGAGATTTAAGTTTGTGGTCGTGTCTTTACCTTTCCAGGGGATTAGAATTTCGAAGGCTCCTCCCCCGCAAGCAGAGAGTCCTTTTGCAGGGCTTGTTGATATTCCGATCCCGGATTTTGTGTCTTCTCCACATGAGCCGGGACAGAGGGGCTTAATAGTGCTTTTGAACTGAGCGGGTCGCTTGCTACGAGTGCGGCCGACATTTCCGGTTGGTCGGGGGATTGCACATGCATACACTTCACTACACTACATGATTCACGACTGTATTTTGTCCAACTTAGGAAGTTACTAACTCTTTCTTCGTTTATCATTTTCAGGTACAATGTCTGGAAGGGGATCGATGCTCGGGAATCTCCGTTTAGCTCGAAAAGCTTTTGGTTACTATGATTCCCGCAGGAGGGATTCGGATAGAGATCGCGATCGTGAATACTCTAACCAGGATAGGTATGGGCATGACAGGGAGTATAGACATCGATCCAAATCACGCTCTCCTCCTCCTAGACTTCCATCTCCTCCTCCTATTCAGACTTCAAATCCACCAGAGCCTCCTCGTCACAGGCCGTCTTCTCACGCTTCTAGGTCGAAACTCATCTTCAGAGAGTCGAGACCACGGCCTCCATGGTTACAGAGAAGGTCCCAGCTGACCCCACAGGAGAAGAGGCCCTCAAATTGGCTCAGATGAGGAAGGACTTTCCGAACATCTGTTTCGACGGTTATGTCTTCCCACCACACTTAAAGAGAATTCCATCAGGGGTGGAAAACACGATGCATGACTTCGTTCACGACATATACACCCAGTACCGGGAGTGGGCAAAGGCTGCCGAGAAAGCTTCCAAAGTGGCCTTTGAGCGGGCCAAAGCGCTCAAGAAGATAGAGACCGAACTCGCTAAAAGGGATCGGATTATTCAGGTACTCTCCGCTGAGTCCGAGTCTTCTTGGAAATCTGAGATTGATGCCGTTAAAAGGGATGACGAAGCGAAGGCGGAGATGGAGAGGTTGGGATAGACTCACGTTGCCCTGGTGGAGGAGATGGGCCACCGGAACACCAAAGTCATTGCTGAGCGGGACGCGGCGGTCAAGGAGCTTAATGAACTTAAGGCCAAATTTGCTGATATGGCCAAGGAGAAAGATGACGCGAACAACGCAGCCCAGGAGGCGTGCGAACAAGCTGTCCTGCTCAGGGGTGAACGGGATGCGGCTGTGGCTAAGGTCCAGAAGGTGGAGACCGAGGTCGAGGAGAGGGCGAAGTTGGCCGAGTCCAGGCTAGAGGCTGACATCGAAGACCTTCTTGTTGTCTACAACGCTAACGTGTTGAGGCATAGGGGTCTAGCCTGGCTCGATGATTTTCCGACGCATCTCTATAATGCCTAGGGCCGACTAGTCGAGGAGGAGAAAGAGGCGCATCAGGGCGAGTCCGTGGATGAATTCGAACTCGAGAATCACATTTTGACTGATGATGAAAAGAGGATTCTCCATGAGTCGATGATTCTGCGTGAGAAGGAAAGATTTGGCGCCCAACACTTTGAAGTGGGAGAGGGTTCTGGAGTTGACCACCACGATGCAAGTCTTGAAATTCCGTCGTCAACCCAGCCTGAATCTTTGCTTGCGGTTGATCCTCAAGCTGTTCCTGCCTATAATCCGGATCAGCCGCAGATGTCTTCGGCCACAGCGCAAATGACTGAAGCTGCCCCGTCGCTTACAAGTCATACTGAGGAAGGTACTCTGAACATTCCACATACCTTTCTTAAGTCGAAATCTTCGATCGAGTTAAGTTCTAACAGTTCTCTTGTTCTTTGTCCAATGATTGATGCTGCACCGGCCATGCCTTCTGCTACTCAAGAATCATATCAAACGCAGGAGGCTATCGTGACCGAAGCAATCACCGTGAGTACAGCTGGCCCGCTCGACGATATGCAGGGGAGTGCAATGGTGTTTGACGAGCAACTAATGGATGAACTCTTCCACCGTTACGGCGATCCCCTTGCTGACTTGTCATATGTCATGAGTGGAACTGATCCTGCTACAAGCTCTTCAATGCCGACTGCCGATGCCCCCAGCGGGGCTCGAGCGGTAACCGAAGAGGAGATGTTCGCTCAGATTGACGCTGAAATGGCAGCAGCGGCTCATGGCAGCAGCTTTGGAGGTGGGATGGCATTATCGGGACCTGCTCCGCTCGGAATGATATCTCCTGGTGGTACTGTTTTCCTCACCAGCGTGCCCATTCCACCTTCTGTAATTGATCCTGTTCCTCCGACTCCACCCGCAGGGAGCATTCTTATTCACACGAGTTCGGAGGAGGACGTTGACATAATGCCCTCGCTTGAAGACCAACCGCCGAAAAGCAAAGGCTCGAAGATGAAGATTAGTGGTGGCTCCAGCGGGTCTACACCGAGGAGGAAGCCAAGGAAGAAGAAA
Source organism: Allium fistulosum (assembly GCA_030737815.1). Lineage (NCBI taxonomy): Eukaryota > Viridiplantae > Streptophyta > Magnoliopsida > Asparagales > Amaryllidaceae > Allium > Allium fistulosum. The sequence continues at coordinate 1,075,615,557 of CM060901.1, read as the reverse complement.
GATTAATCATGCTTCCCTGGTGTATTTTGACTTTCATTTTGTTGGCCGTGTATAGATGCGGGTTCGGCCCCTGCTAGTAGGAATTTTTTGGAAACTTGTATACGAACTTCTTTTATAAACAATAGAAATGAAACTTCTCTTTTTTGGCTTCTTTTCTATCATTGTGTATTTGTCCAAGTGTTTCAATATCTGAAGGGTACTTGTGAAGTTTTAGCTTTCGAATCAAGTTTGTTTTTGTTCTCCAAGTTCGGAAACTGTGGACATGTTTGTGATCGGGAAGCGAGTTGAATTTTGACGTCGCATTACTTTAGTCGATGGTTGATGCTCAAGTCTTGCCTCCCAGTCTTGGTGGTGTGTTGTAAAACATCAGTCAGCAATCGCCCTTTTCTTATAGCATGTCGAGTCTAGTGCCAATGAATGGGTGTTTGAGACGAACGGAGATTGAGTAATTCCTCCATGCCTGTCCGATTGTCGATAATCAAACCTGCACTCCGGGAATTCTCATTTGTTTATCGGTGGTTGGCCACGCCGGCTCAAGTTTTAATCACATGCCCATGATCTGGGGATTTGGAATTGTTGTTTGTACTCCGACTCGCACTCTGGGGGTTTTGGAGTTGATATCTACACTTCGATTCATGCTCCGGGAACTTGAAGTTGGTGTCTATGCTCCGTTTCGCGCTCTGGGAACTCGAAGTCTATGTCTATACTCCGCTTCGCACTCTGAGAATACGGAGTTGATGTTTATACTCCGGTTCGCACTCTAGGAACTCGGAGTTGATGTTTATACTCTGCTTCGCACTCTGGGAATACGGAGTTGATGTTTATACTCTGACTCGCGCTCTGGTAGTCCGGAGTTGATGTTTATACTCCGCTTCGCACTCTGAAAATACAAAGTTGATGTTTATACTCCGGTTCGCACTCTGGGAACTCGGAGTTGATGTTTATACTCCGCTTCGTGCTCTGGGAATACGGAGTTGATGTTTATACTCCAGTTTGCACTCTGGGAACTCGGAGTTGATGTTTATACTCCACTTCGCACTCTGGGAATACGGAGTTGATGTTTATACTTCGGTTCGCACTCTGGGAACTCGGAGTTGATGTTTATACTCCGCTTCGCGCTCAGGGATAACGGAGTTGATGTTTATACTCCGCTTCGCACTCTAGGAATACAGAGTTGATGTTTATACTCTGGTTCACACTCTGGGAACTCGGAGTTGATGTTTATACTCCGACTCGCGCTTTGGGAGTTCGGAGTTGATGTTTATACTCCGCTTCGCACTCTGGGAATACGGAGTTGATGTTTATACTCGCTTCGCACTCTGGGAATACGGAGTTGATGTTTATACTCTGCTTCGAACTCTGGGAATACGGAGTTGAATGAAGGATTGTTGTGTATCAATCTTTTTTGACTTTGACGTGATTGCTTTTCCTCGAGCTCGGGTTTCACATAGCGAGTGATTGGTTGCATCGCAGTCACTCCCTATTTGAATAAATTCCACCGTATAGTGAAACTTAGCTCTCCGTTCATAGTGATGGTCATATGAAGTATTTCAAGTAAATCACAGCTCTGGCTCGAAGAGATCGCATTTTATTGCTGAAATAAGAAAATATGGCAAAGTCAGTTGCCTTATTACAAATTCTAATTTTGAAATGCAGAAACAAATTGCAAAATGGAAAGTAATCTAAATGGATAAAGATAGCCTGTCATGTGTGGTAGCGGAGAAGACCCTCGCTGTTCCAGGCTTTTGGCAGAACATGTCCGCCGACGATTGCTAACTTAAAGGTGCCATTTTTGAGCTTTTGTTTGATCACATATGGCCCTTCCCACGTTGGTTTCGCATGCGGAGGCGTCGGGAAGGTTCTCCTGTGGACAAAATCGCCGAATCCGAAAGCTTGGGGTCGGACTTTGACACTGTTCATTCGGGGGACTTAATTTTGGTAAATAGCCGCTCTCGAATCAGCCAGATCACCTTGAACGACCCCAACTCCATTGGCAGTAGGGAATTTTAAAGTTGAACACCACGGGGCAATAATAGCTCTAAATTCAGCAAGGGCCGATATGCCCAAGAAGGCGTTGTATGGCGAATCTATGTTCAATACAACAAACTGCAACGTCCGGACTCTCCGGTGTTCTCCAGTTCCCAGCTCCACTGGTAGTTCCACTACTCCAGTAGGTATAGTAGCGCTTCCATTGAAACCATGGATTCGAGATTGACAAGGTTCCAAATCTTTGGCTTCCATGTTCATTTGATCATAAGCTCGTTTAAATATTATATTCATGGAACTCCCACTGTCGACCAGAATCTCTTTCATCCAAGCATGACCTACTTGAGCTGATATGACCAATGGATCAGTGATTGGGGCTCCGGCCCTGTCAGCATCCCTATTTCGAAACACGATATCGTCAGTCATCGTCTTTTGTCGCTTGGTCGGAGCTTCTTCATCAAAACTACTGTAACACTCGAAGTCCGCACGCCTGATAGAGCTGGCATACAACTCCATTTCCTTCCAGCTTCGGTCTGTTGGACGAGGACCACCATTAACTGTGTTTATTACCAACCTCCCGCCAGTATGAGCAGGTTCCTCCTGTCTTGCCTGATCTGGTGCACGCTTTTGATTTGATGGACCAGCAACCCCTAATTGCGGCGCCTGCACATATTGATCTAAATTCCTCTCGCGGATCAACTTTTCAATAAGGTCTTGTAAATGACGACACTTGTTTGTATTATGACCATAACTTTCATGGAATCTGCAGAACTTCCCTGTTTGAACTTGTCTTTCCATTGACGGCTTCGGGGCAGGTTTCTTGTACTTCATGGTGTTACAAGTCTGTAAATACACATTTTCCAATGATGTATTCAATGGAGTGTAATTGTCGAACATGGGATCTCTGCGCTGTGGGCCACGATTTCAATCTTGTTTTTTATTTTAATTCCCATTGTTCCTCTGCTGATTCTGTTTATTTTGGATGTTCAACTGAACTTTTCCAGAACTATCTCCGAATTGTTTAACAGCGATGTTACTTTGAATTCCTTCGATGTTAGGCCCTGCGTCATCCTGCTTCCTAGACTATTTCGCATCCTCCCTTCTCAGGAATTGGGCTGCCTTGGAATAGAAACGGTCCAATGACGCGGGTGGTTTTCCAGCTAACCAATTTCCGAACTCGGAATCAGCATCAATCCCCGTAGTCAATGCCATCAGGATAGAGTTATCATTGGGATTGCTTATCTCTGCACACGCAGCATGGAATCGCTCCAAGTAACGTTTAAGTGTTTCTCCAGGGGCTTGTGTAACACTAGACAGAGTGTTAACGTCCTTAGGCCTTGCCACGTGCATACGGAATTGCTCGACAAACTTGGTGGCCATCTGGTCAAAGTTAGAGAGGGATCGTGGTGGCAAACGAGTGAACCACATGGTAGCGATGCCCCCTAGGGAAATGGGGAAACTACGGCACTTTACTGCGTCATCAGCTCTAGCAGCATTCACCAGCCATTTGTATTTCAGGACGTGTTGATTGGGATCAGAACTTCCTTCATAAACTGGCAAAGCTGGCATCCTGAAGTGCCGAGGTGGTTCAGCATATAAAACATCATTGGTGAAAGGGGTATGACTTCGAGAGATTCCCCAGTCGTCATTAGAGAGACCCTGACTTTCACGGATCATTTGGCGGATCATCGCTGGTATATCCGGCGTTTGGATACTTGGAGCATGTTGTGCCAAGGTGTGGTCGGGTTCCACAGTGCGAGTCTGGACCGGACGCGGTCGACGGTCCGTGCCTCGCCTCCTTGGTTCAACATCCTCATGGACATAAGGCTCAGGAGTCTGCTCTCGTTGGCTATGTTGAGGATCAGCTTGGTTTCTAGCATCACCTCCCCGTTCGGCAGCGGTGGTACTAGCAATGTTGCTGGTAACATGATAAGGAGCAGCTCCTCCTCGAGTTGAAGGTTCCGTGCGGAAACTAGTGGATGGTCCAGCTCTAGGTTCCCCAAGGTTCGAAGCAGGTTGGTGTCCCGTGGCTTGGGTGTAGCTTACACCTAGCCGTGGACGTGTGGATCTGGTTTGGCCATCGGAGGAGGCTGAACTTTCTATGGAAGAGTGAGAACCTTGGTCTCTTCTGGATCTTCTTCGCCTTTGGCGATTTAGCTGGTTAGTCAACTCCGTGTTGGCGCGTAGTTGTTCAGTTGGCTGCTATCGACTTTGGATCAACTCTTGAAGCAATATCTAGAATTCTTGTCTAGTGATCGGACATGATGGATCCGAAGGTCCTGCAGCATTTTGGTTGGATGGAGGTGATTGCATGGGATTCTGTCGATCCCGTGCTCCTTGATCAACAGCTGTAGAAGTGGTGCGCGTGCTCACCATAATGAATTGATGAAGTCCTTTCCTAGATCTGATTGCAAATCTGAATAGAATGGAAGGGCTTCAAAGTTCTAGATCTGGATCTTCTTCTTAGATTTATGCAATCCAATATAGATAGGAGGGTAGGATCTAGATTAACCCTAGAGGGGGGGTGAATAGGGTTATAGCAAATTTTCTCGAATTTACAAAATTAAACACAAAAACAAACTACAGAGAAGTAAATATGCTGAAAAGTAAATCACACACAAAAATTACCCAGCTTCGGCAACCCCTGCCTACTGCTGCATTCCCAGATTTCTATTAGAATTAAACAGTCTCCTGCTTACAAACACTCTAACAGACTTGCAAACCCTGCTACCGCCTATAGAGTTTTGCAAACTCGCAAACCCTGCTTACTGAACTAATCCTAACTAGACAATCTGACGCAACCTAAATCCTAGGTGGTGTTCTACCAAGATTTGATTTGAAAAGTACAGACTTAAAAAAAACAAGAGAAAAAATAAATAAAAACTTGAGTACAAATTTTTTGCCCTTAAACAAAACAACCCGACCCAAAACAAAAAAAAACACGGCCACTTCCCTCTTTCATTATCTGATGCAATTTAGGGTTCTAGAAAAAAAAGCGGCTTTGTCTCAACAACGATCCGATTGGGTCTCTGAGTTGCCTCTGATTGCTCCTCTTCCCTTCGAATGTCCAATCGCCTCTGATTAAAGCTTGCGCAACCACGTTTAGAGCAAATTCCGATTGCTAAAGGCTCGGGTGATTGAATTGGTATGATTTGAGTTGAGATTTTCTGATTTATCTTGCTTGTTCTCTTCTTGTATTGTGCCTATGATGATCTTGGGGTATATATATAGGGTAGAAACCTTAATAATTCGAGTCTGATTTGATTTCTTGCTTGGCCTCCACGTCGTTGAATATTTCCATGATTTTGTTGCGACATTTTGGGTATATACGATTCGAATTTTGCTTGCTACCCACGGCTTTGGATATTTCCTATATGTTTTCACAATTTTGAAATTCGAACTGCTGATTTCGTTGTGGAATTTTTTTTGTTTCTATAGCAGGATATTTGGAATTTTTTTCTCGGTCTATATTCGAATTATTTCTGTCCATATATGCATTCGAATTCTTTAATCAAATATGGAAAAATATTTTCCATATATTTGCATTGCCAAGATTTGTTTGCCATATTTGATTTCTTGACCAAATCTTCTGATTTGTTTTGATGCTCTAGATGGTTTCTGACTTCTTCAATTTTGTATATACACGTATATTTCTTTCTTGCTCTTCACGGTGTTGAATCGTTCTATTCTGTTCATCTTTGCCTTGGTCATCAAGGCGTTGATTTGCTGGTGACTTCTTCATTTTGACTATGGCTTCGGCTCTTGATTTATTCGAACTTCGACATTGACTGGACTTTGACTCGATCATAACTGCTCCACATATGTTTATGCTTGTTGTAGATATTTGCTTTTGCCTTGAGCATTTCACTGTGGCTTTGGCTCTTGATACTTCATATATATATACATTCATGTATGTATATATGTGACTGTTTCATGGTTCTCTGTCTACTTGACAGTTTTGTATTACTTGTATGCTACATTGTATTTATCTTGATGGCATTTGGTTTGCTGGTATTACTTCCCTGTCCTGTTGTAGTTGTTCATATGCCGGTGCCATAGTCTTTGTTGCTGTGTTGCCATATCTTTGTTGGAACTGGACTTGAACTTGTAGTCTTCATTGTATACTCGAGTCTGCATTTGCATTTGGTTTGTATTCATGTGTGTCCAGACCGGAATGTGCAGTCTTGTATATGCTTTGAGTTATGGTTGCTGTGTCCAGTTTTGGTCGAACTGCTGCAATGACTAGGTTTCAAGTTGTTGTTGCATTTTCAGTCCATGCTTCTATGTATGAATTTCTGAATTTGTTGTATTTGTTTGTTGAGAACTTGAGCATGTACTGTCGATTGTTGCACTTGTGTTGCTCACCATGTCTTTTGACTTGAGCATTGTCAGGTTGCATATCCAGCTGAGTCTATGTTATGCATGATTGCTTTTGTTGACTGCGCACACGAGTTGGCGAGGCAGTGCACATGTGTATAAATGTACACGTGTGTATTGAAACCACTCATGATTACCTGTCCCTGATAAGAATACTAATATGCACAGATATTACACAATCAAAAATGATGACAATAACCCTTATATCTGAGACACCAATAAAAACAAATTTATATTTTTGCAAATTCAAATTTGTTTATTTTCAGATTACTGCTGTAGTTGCTAATTATACAGGTACACAGGAGACAGGACAAGAACTGGAGCTGGACAATGCAGATAGATGCAGATGTGTAGACAGAGTGAAAAACTAAGTGTTGAGTGTTGTAGTGAAATGTATGAAACCGGTGTATGTATATAGAGAGAGCTGAAAACTTTGTACTGTATAAGTGTTGAAATAAAATATTATGTTGAATAAAAATACTGATTGAATTATTTAAATTCTGTGCAATAGTATTATTATTCAATATGAATATTTATTCCTATATGTGTATAGTACAATCTGCAAACACATATATAAATTGATATATGTTTGTTATCATCAAACAAAAAATCACATCAAACAATCTCCCCCTTTTGATGATGACAAACATATATATTAAAGATTTTGAAATTCTAATAAATGTGTTTGAGCACGAAATATTTAGCTCCCCCTATATGAATGCTCCCCCTACAACTGAGACCACTCCCTATTTAGAAGATTTAGAAAATTACAGAAGAATAAAAGAACTAAATAAAATTAACTAACAACATTTAACAAATTTGTTGAAGTATTCCAAAAATATTTACTTCCTTATCAAAATCTTGTTCTTCTCCCCCTTTTGTTATCATCAAAAGACTGACAAAACTAATGGAACAGTAGTGGAATTTTTTTTTGTTGAAAATAAAAAAACAAAGAAAAATCATAATATATCATAACGAGGTAACAATTTCCACATTGTAGAGAATGGATCGATGATTCGATTTTTATATAATGAGAAGAGAGATATTTTAAAAATAATTTGACATTTAAGCACAAAAATAAGCACTTACTAACCATGCATAACCATAAGGACTTTTAAATGGGATTAGCAGTTACTTATTAGTCTAAGCATCCGGACTTTTAAGTGAGACCAGAAAAATACTTAGCTACCATACTCCATCCATGCATAACCATAAGGACTTTTAAATGAGAATGGAATGATGATAAAATAAAAATAATTCACTCACATTCTTCATCCATGCATAACCATAAGGACTTTTAAATGAAAATGGATGCATGAGATTTTTTTTTTAAAATTTTTAAAAGAAATCACTCTTCTCATTTTGACAAAACCATTATGAATGATAGAAAGATGGTAGAAATAGAAATGATCGTGGAATAAGTTACCATGTTAATTATATTATGAAATGTTTTTTTTTAATTTCGAAAAGAAATAAAACGAAACATATTTCCACTACTGAATACCATATTCGAATCAATCTTTGAATAATATCCAAAACTGGTTTGAATCCTAGAAATTGAAAATAAATATCCAAGAATATTTCAACCAAAAAATGGAAAATGATTAGTCAATTTCTATAATCCCCAAATCCAAACATAATCTGGAAAATCTGTCTTCGGGGAGGGGTTTTGTGAAAATATCAGCAAGTTGAGCCTCAGTTGAAATATGTTCAATGCAAATGTCTTCCTTAGCAATGTGATCTCTAAGAAAGTGGTGTCTCACATCAATGTGTTTTGTGCGTGAATGATGAACAGGATTATTTGACAAGTCTATTGCACTTTTACTATCACATTTTAATGGAACTTGTTTATAAACTAAGCCAAAAGCAGAAAGAGTTTGCATCATCCATAAAATTTGAGCACAACAACTTCCTAAAGAAATATATTCTGCTTCAGTGGTGGATAATGCAACACAATTTTGTTTTCGACTTGACCATGAAACTAATGAATGTCCTAGCATGAAACATGTCCCACTAGTACTTTTCCTGTCAACCAGTGAACCAGCATAATCAGCATCAGAATAACCAACTAAATCAAAATTTTCACAAGAAGGGTACCATAGTCCAAATTTGTGTGTGTGTGAAAGATATCTCAAAATTCGTTTAGTGGCTTTCAAATGAGATTCTTTAGGATTAGATTGAAAACGTGCACACAAACACACAGAAAACATAATATCATGTCTAGAAGCAGTAAGATAGAGAAGTGAACCAATTATCCCTCGATATTTCTTCTGATCAACAGCAACTCCTTTCTCGCCTTTATCCAACTTTGTTGATGGGCTCATAGGAGTTCTCAATGGTTTGGAGTTCTCAACTCCAAATTTCTTCAACAGTTCCAACACATACTTGGATTGTGAAATGAAAATACCATAACTGCTTTGCTTGATTTGAAATCCAAGAAAATATTTCAATTCTCCAACCAAGCTCATCTCGAATTTAGCCTGCATGACTTGTTCAAATTTCTCGCACAAGAGTTCATTAGTAGCACCATAAATGATATCATCCACATAAATCTGAACAATCAAAAAATCACTTCCTTTATGTAATAGAAACAGTGTCGTGTCAGCACTTCCCTTTTTAAAGCCGTTTTCCCAAAAATATGTACAAAGGCAGTCATACCAAGCTCTAGGAGCTTGCTTAAGACCATATAATGCTTTTTCTAGTTTATACACATGATTTGGAAAATCATGATTTTCAAAACCAGGGGGTTGCTCAACAAAAACTTCTTCTTTCAAATCACCATTTATAAAGGCACTTTTTACATCCATTTATTTAAGTTTGAAACCCTTATAACATGCAAAACTTAGCAAAATCCTAATGGCTTCTAACTTAGCAACTGGAGCAAATGTTTCATCAAAATCTATGCCTTCTATTTGGTTATATCCTTTTGCGACCAACCTAGCTTTGTTTCTAATTACATTTCCTGATTCATCAAGTTTATTTTTGAACACCCATTCAGTTCCAACAATTAGATAGTCATTAGGCTTAGGAACTAATTTCCAAACTTTATTTCTCTCAAATTGATTAAGTTCATCTTGCATTGCTAAAACCCAACTTTCATCATTAAGAGCCATTTCAACAGAATCAGGTTCAATCTCAGAAATAAAACCACTGTGACAACAAAACGCACACAAATTTTTATCAAATGAAGAGCGAGTGCGTATACCTTCCGTAGGATCACCTATAACCAGTTCAGGAGGATGATTGGATTTGAACTTCAATCTATCAGCATCAACAGTCCTACTTTCAGCTTTCTCACTAGATGTCCCTTCTTCAATGCCTTCATGATCTACCCCATCGTCAACCGCCTTTTCAGTCGTCCTTTCCAGGTCAGGTTCATCGAATTTCACATTGATTGATTCAACAATTGTCTTTGTTCGTTTGTTGTATATCCTGTAGGCCTTGCTCCTTGTTGAATAGCCCATGAAAATTCCCTCATCAGCTTTTGATTCAAATTTTCCAAGTTGATCATCTGTGTTAAGAATGAAACAAGGACATCCAAATACACGAAAATAAGAAATGTTAGGTTTCCTTCCATGCCACAATTCATAAGACGTTTTGCCAAGTATTGGTCTAATCATTACTCTATTCATTACATAGCATGAAGTATTCACTGCCTCTGCCCAAAAGGTTAGAGGTAGTTTATACTCACTCAACATGGATCTAGCCAATTCTTGCAATATACGATTTTTCCTTTCAACCACCCCATTTTGTTAAGGTGTTCGTGGAGCAGAAAATTCATGTTTTAAACCATTTTCTTCACAAAAGCTTTCAAATTCCAAATTTTCAAATTCGCCTCCATGATCACTTCTCAAGGTTTTAATTGAAACTCCTTTTTCATTTTGAACAAGTTTTGCAAATTTTGAAAAATAATCAAAAGATTCAGACTTTTTGGCTAAGAAATAAACCCATGTAAATCTAGAATAATCATCAACCAATACATAACAATAACGTTTTCCATTCAAGCTTGCAATTTCATTTGGTCCAAATAAGTCCATGTGAATTAATTCAAGGACCCTTGATGTGCTAACAATGTTTTTAGGGCGAAATGATGATCGACTAAGCTTGCCCAAGGAACATGCTTTACACACTTTATTATTTTTAAATTTCTGATGTGGTAACCCTCTGACTAATTCTTTCGTTTCAAGTTTTTTCAAGAGGCTCATGCTAGCATGCCCAAGTCTCCTATGCTATAAAGATGCCTCTTCGTCAATGGCTACCAAACATCTAGAAAGATTTAGATTATCAAACGAAAGCGTGTAAACATTTCCTTTTCTTTTGCCCATAAAAACAATGTTATTAGAAGATTTATCAATAATTTTGCAAGTATCACTATCAAAAACCACATTCATACCTTTGTCACATAGTTGGCTAATAGAAATGAGATTGTGATGCAAATTATCAACGTATAAAACATTAGTCAAGAAAAAAGTACTGTTACCTACTTCACCTTTACCAATAATCTTACACTTGCTATTGTCTCCCATGATCACATTTCCACCTTTAAAATTCTCTAGGCTAAGGAACTTCGATTTGTCACCTGTCATATGTCTAGAACAACCTGAATCTAGAAACCATTGCTCCTTAGCCCGCCAACAAACCTACATAAAGAGAGAGGAGGATGACCTAGAGAAACTCTTAGGTCCAATGATATTAGTGACTGAAGCATTGTGAATAAACAATCCCTTTGGAACCCAAACTTGTTTTGTCCTTTCATTCTTGTTCCAATAGACATGAAATTTGTTTGTAGAATTCTTAGGAACCCAAACTTGTATAAATTTTATGTTCTTGTTCCTATGACTACAATTTTCAGCACGATGTCCAATTATTCCACATCTAACAAAGACACTCTTACCTTTTGCATTATCATCAACTTGTGTTTTCCCAAAGCCTAGTCCTTTTCTGTTGTTAGCAAAAAGTTGATTTCCCAATAACATGTTGAATGATTTTTCTCCTCTTGAAAAGTTATTCAGAGATTTCTCAAGATTTTGGACTTTGGTTTTTAGTGTTGTGTTTTCAGTCACAAGTGAGGTGCATCTATTTATAAAATCCTTTTTCATAGTGTCAATGGTTTCCTTAAGACTCAAGTTCTCTTTTTCAAGATTCTCAAAGCTATTCTTAAGTCTTGATAATTCTGAATCTAAAATTTTACATTTTTTACAGTCTAGGTTTTGAATATTTTCAAGTTCAGTTTCTAACCTAGAATTTTCATGGACAAGTTCTCTCTTATCAGATTTCAGTTTTTCAATTTTAGATTCAAGAGTATCAATTGTTTTAGTAAGATCACAACACATCAAAACAAGTTCTTTATAAGAATAGTCACCTACCTCACTAGATTCCTCTGAGCTTGCTTCTGAATCTGATTTTGCCATAAGACACAAGTTAGCCTCCTCTGAGCTATTATTCGAAACTTCCTCTCCTTCTTCATCATCCCAAGTCGCTGCAAAGGCCTTCTTCTTCTTTTTCTTTCCTTTGTTGTTTTTGAGAAGTGGGCATTTTTGTTTGAAGTAGCCAGGCTTTTTGCAGTTAAAGCAAGTCAATTCATTATCGGAATTGTCAGAATCTTTTGACTTATTACCACTTGTTTTCTTCTTGCGTGGCCTTAATTTTGACCATTTTCTAAGATTATTGACAGCCATTGCAAGCTCTTCAATTGGATCTTCTTCTTCTTCATCGCTCTCTTCTTTGCTCTTTAAGGCAATCGTCTTCTTCTTTGATTCGGAGTTGTTGCGTTCCTCCTTTGCTTTTAGCTCAAGCTCATATGTCATCAAGTTGCCGTCAACTCCTCCATGCTTAGTTTACTCAGATCTTTCGATTCTTGTATTGCCGCGACTTTTGCCTCAAAGCTCATCGGTAAGACTCGTAGCACCTTCCTCACAAGCTCTACCTCAGCGAATACCTTCCCAAGCGCTCTAGCATTGTACACCAAAGTTGAAAAGCATCCAAACATGTCCTTTATGCTCTCGCCTTTGTCCATCACAAAGTTCTCGTATTCATTGCTGAATAGGGCTAGACGAGACTCCTTGACTTGAGAAGTTCCTTCATGTGTCACCTCCAAGGTATGCCAAATTTCCTGCGTAGTTTTACAATGAGAAATTCTATTAAATTCAGTCTTGTCAAGAGCACAGATAAAAACATTCATGGCTTTAGCATTTGTAGTTTTTAATTTCTTATCGTTAGCGTCCCACCTATCCTTAGGTTTAGGAATCTCAGTATCACCAACAGTTATAGTGGGAGATTTATAGCCAGTTTCAATAATGTCCCAAACATCATAATCAACAGAACTAAGATAAATATCCATCCTAACTTTCCAATAAGCATAATCATTCCCATTAAACATGGGTGGCCTAGCAATAGATTGCCCCTCAGAAAAAGCATTATTTGGTGGATTCATGACTCTAGAGTTAAAGAAAAAAACCGGGCTTTGATACCACTTTCAGGATCTAGATTAACCCTAGAGGGGGGTGAATAGGGTTATAGCAAATTTTCTCGAATTTATAAAATTAAACACAAAAACAAACTGTAGAGAAGTAAATATGCTGAAAAGTAAATCACACACAAAAATTACCCAGCTTCGGCAACCCCTGCCTACTGCTGCATTCCCAGATTTCTATTAGAATTAAACAGTCTCCTGCTTAAAAACACTCTAACAGACTTGCAAACCCTGCTACCACCTATAGAGTTTTGCAAACTCGCAAACCCTGCTTACTGAACTAATCCTAACTAGACAATCTGACGCAACCTAAATCCTAGGTGGTGTTCTACCAAGATTTGATTTGAAAAGTACAGACATAAAAAAACAAGAGCAAAAATAAATAAAAACTTGAGTACAAATTTTTTGCCCTTAAACAAAACAACCCGACCCAAAACAAAAAAACACGGCCACTTCCCTCTTTCGTTATCTGATGCAATTTAGGGTTCTGGAAAAAAAATGCGGCTTTGTCTCAACAACGATCCGATTGGGTCTCTGAGTTGCCTCTAATTGCTCCTCTTCCCTTCGAATGTCCAATCACCTCTGATTAAAGCTTGCGCAACCACGTTTAGAGCAAATTCCGATTGCTAAAGGCTTGGGTGATTGAATTGGTATGATTTGAGTTGAGATTTTCTGATTTATCTTGCTTGTTCTCTTCTTGTATTGTGCCTATGATGATCTTGGGGTATATATATAGGGTAGAAACCCTAATAATTCGAGTCTGATTTGATTTCTCGCTTGGCCTCCATGTCGTTGAATATTTCCATGATTTTGTTGCGACATTTTGGGTATATACGGTTCGAATTTTGCTTGCTACCCACGGCTTTGGATATTTCCTATATGTTTTCACAATTTTGAAATTCGAACTGCTGATTTCGTTGTTGAATTTTTTTGTTTCTATAGCAGGATATTTGGAATTTTTTTCTCGGTCTATATTCGAATTATTTCTGTCCATATATGCATTCGAATTCTTTAATCAAATATGGAAAAATATTTTCCATATATTTGCATTGCCAAGATTTGTTTGCTATATTTGATTTCTTGACCAAATCTTCTGATTTGTTTTGATGCTCGAGATGGTTTCTGACTTCTTCAATTTTGTATATACACGTATATTTCTTTCTTGCTCTTCACGGTGTTGAATCGTTCTATTCTGTTCATCTTTGCCTTGGTCATCAAGGCGTTGGTTTGCTGGTGACTTCTTCATTTTGACTATGGCTTCGGTTCTTGATTTATTCGAACTTCGACATTGACTGGACTTTGACTCGATCATAACTGCTCCCCATATGTTTATGCTTGTTGTAGATATTTGCTTTTGCCTTGAGCATTTCACTGTGGCTTTGGCTCTTGATACTTCATATATATATATATATATATACATTCATGAATGTATATATGTGATTGTTTCATGGTTCTCTGTCTACTTGATAGTTTTGTATTACTTGTATGCTACATTTTATTTATCTTGATGGCATTTGGTTTGCTGGTATTACTTCCCTGTCCTATTGTAGTTGTTCATATGCCGGTGCCATAGTCTTTGTTGCTGCGTTGCCATATCTTTGTTGGAATTGGACTTGAACTTGTAGTCTTCATTGTATACTCGAGTCTGCATTTGCATTTGGTTTGTATTCATGTTTATCCAGACCTGAATGTGCAGTCTTGTATATGCTTTGAGTTATGGTTGCTGTTTCCTGGAGAATTGACCAGGCAACTAGTGCTCGGCATACAGGAGTACTCGGCGTAGTACTCGGCATCGATTGGAGCTCGGCATCCAGGAGTACTCGGCGTAGTACTCGGCATCAGCTGGAACTCGGCATACGGGACTACTCGGCATACAGGAGTACTCGGCATCAACTGGAGCTTGGCATCCAGGAGTACTCGGCGTAGTACTCGGCATCGACTGGAGCTCGGCATACATGAGTACTCGGCGTAGTACTCGGCATCAACTGGAGCTCGGCATCCAGGAGTACTCGGCGTAGTACTCGGCATCGACTGGAACTCGGCAACAAGAGTACTCGGCATCCAGAAGACGTTCGGTGTACATAACTATTCAACACGACACTAACGTTCGGCCAAAATGCGTCGTTCGGTCTGAAAGCATTGTTCGGTCAAGAGCTTCAGGCAGGAGCACGTTCGGCTTCGACTAACAACCATCCTGCACTTCCCACACATCAATCATATCGTTCGGCATAGAAAGGATCGCTCGGCATTAGGGTATTCGGCATGCCTGGTTCGGCATGCAGCGACCACTGTACTGGGACTAGAGTGTTCGGCCATCCAGCCCACTTGGGAAGTCCAGCCCATATTTGCCTATAAATAGAGGGGCAGGGTCACAGTGGAAAGGGATCCTTTTTTGGGAGAGAACACGGGGGAGACTCTGCCATTTTTTAGACTCATCTTCTCTACTTAGCAACTTCATTCAAGCATTTGATTCACGAATTGTATTTGTAATCAACAATAAGGAAGATCAATAAAGTTTAATCTCAAAGTGGATGTAGGCAATTACGCTGAACCACTATAAATTTGGTGTTCTTACTTTCTGCATTTAAATTAGCATTGTCCTCTTTGTTTAATTTATCTTCATCACTTATATCTCTACACAATCTTTCTCTACGAGGTTAGTGACCAATTTTGGTGCTAACACTTTGGTGCTTTCACTGAGAATTGAATTCTCAGACCTTAAGGATCTGCTTTGAAGCTACTGGATTGAACAAATCCCCCAAAGAAGATCCGACTCATTGATAGGACATCCGTTGATTCTACTCAGAGTTCATACCAATAACTCTACAATGGCGAGACCACGTACCAGGTCAGCTTCTCTTAATGCGGATGCCCATGAGACTGCTAGCATGCAACAGGCAGGACCTAGCAATCAACCAGCAATTCCGGGTGTAGGAATTGCCCCCCAGGACCAAGCTCCAGTTGTCACCAGAATAGAGTTCAACGACCTGATGAGAGAACTCAGGGAAAGCAGGAGATAACTAGGAGAGCAGATGCAAGCTAATGCCAACCTGATGGCACAACTCACTCAACAGCGGCAACAGAATGCTGGGGGCAATCCCGTTCCCTATTCCTCATCCGACAGCTCAACTTCTTCTGATGAACCTCCCAGGCGTAGACGCCGCAAGACTGAAGCTGCACGAACGGGTACTACCGCCCAAACAGCTGGAAACCGCGACCAAGTCGGAGCTGGAAACTTAGGGACTGGAGTACAGGTGGAAGCTGGAGGCCCAAGTCATCAAAACGCTAATGATGTCGAACCTCAAGACGCACGATTGGCAGATCGCCAAGAGAGGAGGCATCAACATGGACAGTCACGTAGAACGGACTCTAGCCTCCCACCTTCCATACAGACACCAGACCTGACAGCCATGGTCAGGCAATTGATGAAAGAAAATCAGGGCTTGTCGAATGATGATTGGGGAGCATCAAGGAGTCACACTCTGTTCACAAATGTTGTGTTGCAAGCAGAGTACCCCAGGAAGTTTAATATGCCTACTATCCCTGCGTATGAGGGAAAGACCGACCCCAGACAGCATGTCATGAGGTACGAATGGATGATGGATTCAGCTAGAGCAAATGATGCCACCAAGTGTAGATGCTTTCCGATCACTCTATCTAGGATCGCTACTATGTGGTTCACCCGACTTTCTCCGCGGTCCGTATCCAATTTTGAGGAGTTGGCGAAGAAGTTTATTGAGCAGTTCAGAATACACACTACGCGTCCAAAGGACGTAATGTCTCTATCGAGTGTATGCCAAAATCCTGGGGAGTCATTGAAGGAATATTTGCAAAGATTCCATGTTGCGGCAACTGAAGTCAGTAATCCCAATGATCATGCAATTCTAATGGCAGTAATGAGAGGTGTGGATCCGGAGTCTGAATTCGGAGACTGGTTGGCAGGGAAACCTCCGACCACACTAGAGCGTTTCTACTCTAAGGCACACCAGTTCATAAGGAGAGAAGAAGCCAGGTGGGTAAGACGAGATAAGGCACCAGGACCTGTCCAAGAGTCTATGAAAAGCAACGTTGCTGTGAAGCAGTCCGGAGACAACTCGGGAAAGGTCCAAGTCAATGTCCAGAACAAGTCTGGGCAGTCTAAGGAGTCCGGAGGAAGAAATCAAGGGAAGAAGAGAGAAGCGGGGAAGTGGAAATCGAGAATTCCAAGCTACAACGAGTATACTCCGCTGAATGTGCCTCTTGAGAACATTTACCTATCTACCTGCAATACTTTTCAGTATAGAAAGCCACGTCCAAAAGAATCAACTAAGGAGCAGAAGCGAACTGGGAAATATTGTCGCTTCCATGAGACTTATGGGCACAATACGGAAGAGTGCAGACACCTGCACGACGCTATCGAGAAGTTGATCGGGCAAAAGAAGTTGCAAGAATTTGTGAAGGATCCACAGGAAGGAGGACAGGGAACGTCCAACCCAGGTCGCGCACCGGCCCCGCGTCATCCCGAGGAGCCTGCCCGAACCGTGGGTAGACTAGTCATAAATACAATCATCGGCGGACCTCACCCCACGGATAAGAATTGGCAAGAGATGGAGCGGTATGCAAGTTCCCTGAAGCACGCATATTTTGAGTGCTGTTCAAACGTGGAGGATGGGACTCCCGCCAAGCAGCAACGCATGATGACAGACGACATTGTGTTCAGAAACAGGGATGCTGATCAAGTAGAGGCTCCAACCATTGACCCGATGGTCATATCTGCGACGATCGGACCGGCATATGTAAAGAGAATTCTGATTGATTGCGGAAGTTCTGTCAACATCATCTTCAAGAAGGCTTATGACCAAATGAAAATGGAAACAAAGGACTTAAAACCGTCCAAGGCTCGTATTCACGGCTTTAATGGCGCCGCGACCGATGCAGTGGGGTATGTCGAGTTACCAGTTGAACTGGAGCAAGGCGAGCGTCGGAGGGTGCGAATTCTACCCTTCGTAGTCTTGGATGTGGATTCTCCATATAATGTTTTCTTGGGCCGGCCGGCCCTGGCTGAGTTTAGGGCAGCGTTGGCCCCGTGGTGTTTAACTTTGAAGTTCCCAACCAACAAAGGAGTAGGTATTGTTCATGGCGACCAAGCAGCTAGTCGTTCCTGTTATGTGGCTGAACTCCGAGAGGCTCACCGGAGGGAGAAAGGAAAGGTTGCGGACAATCCCGTTCGCATCCATAATCCGGATAATTGACAAGTAGTGCCCGAGCCCTGGCTCGGGCATAACTCTCGGATCTTCCAAGACATAGATCCGAGAGACAATGATGAGAAACCCAGGGAAGAAAAGGCGGCGCCGGCTGAACTAACGGTCGATATTTCGGTCAGCCAAAGCGACCCCTCGCGAATACTGAAAATCGGATCACAGCTTGGCCCCGCAATGACTGAAGACCTTAGTGACTTCCTCCGGGCGAATCTTGATGTTTTCGCCTGGACGCATTCCGATATGTGTGGGATTTCTCCCGCCATCACGAGTCATATGTTGAACATAGACCCGAAATACGTCCCAGTTAAACAAAAGAGGAGAGGAATGGACCCAGAGAGGTCCGCTGCTCTCAGAGAGGAGGTGGACAAACTCAAAGCCAATGGGTTTGTCTGCGACGCCCTCTATCCTGAATGGGTATCGAACCCCGTACTGGTGAAAAAGGCAAATGGGAAATGGAGAACTTGCGTAGACTATTCCGATTTGAACAAAGCGTGCCCCAAGGACAGTTTCCCGTTACCAAGGATCGATCAGTTGGTCGACTCCACCGCAGGACATGAGCTGTTGTCATTCATGGATGCATACTCGGGGTACAACCAAATCCCGATGCATATTCCGGACCAAGAACACACCAGCTTCGTTACAGATGTCGGGCTATATTGTTATGTAGTAATGCCCTTCGGACTAAAGAACGCAGGAGCGACTTATCAGCGTTTGGTGAATCGAATGTTCAAGGGCCAACTTGGTAGGACGATGGAAGTCTATGTGGATGACATGCTCGTGAAGTCACGGCAGTCAAACGACCACATTCGAGACTTGGCTGAAATGTTCAACATACTCAGGTATTACGAGATGAAGATCAACCCACTGAAGTGTTCCTTCGGCGTTGCGTCGGGGAAGTTTTTGGGATTCATCGTCAATGCTAGGGGAATTGAAGCTAACCCCGAAAAGATCCAAGCTATTCGAGATGTGCAAGTACCCAGGACTATAAAACAGGTACAGAGCTTGAATGGAAAAGTAGCTGCGCTAAGTCGATTCATATCCAGGGCAACTGACAAGTGCATCCCTTTCTTTGATATAATAAAGAAAGGGAAGAGGAACTTCGAATGGACGTCTAGTTGTGAAGAAGCATTCCGGGATCTTGTAAGGCATCTGGAGAGTCCACCAGTGCTGTCAAAACCAGTAGACCACGAGATGTTATACGTATACTTGGCCGTATCCCCACATGCAATAAGTGTGGCTTTTGTTCGCGAGGAGGAAAAAATCCAAAAGTCGGTGTACTATGTTAGCAAGCGTTTAACGGGGGCAGAAAGAAATTACCCTAAAATCGAGAAATTGGCCTATTGCTTATTGATCGCATCACGTAAGCTACGCCCATATTTTCAAGCACACTCAATCAGTGTTTATACCGATCAACCCCTACGGCAGGTCCTCCAACGGCCAGAAACTTCTGGAAGATTGCTAAAATGGATCATCGAGTTGAGCCAGTTCGATATCGCCTACTTACCACGGAGAGCCATACAAGGGCAAGCGTTAGCATATTTTATCGCTGAGTTTACCATGCCCCCAGAACCGAATAATCATGACGCCATTCCTCCCGTTCGATGGAAATTGTACACCGATGGTGCATCAAACGACCGTTGCTCCGGCGCGGGCATAGTTCTTATAACTTCGGAAAACCGATCAATCTGTTATGCCCTGAGGCTTGATTTCCCGGCTACAAATAACGAAGCAGAATATGAAGCACTGATCGCTGGCTTGAAGCTCATCAGGGAACTCAGGATCAAATCAGTCGAAATCTTTTGTGACTCACAATTGGTGGTTTACCAAGTACGGGGAGACTACCAAGCAAAGGGACGAAAGCTCGCTCCGTACCTTGTTCAGGTCCAAGAACTACTCTCAAATCTCGAGCGTTATGACATTTCACATGTCCCGCGCGAACAGAACAAAGAAGCCGACTTGTTGGCTAAGTTTGCAAGTACCGGCGATGCGCAGCAAATGGGATTGTATCCCGTTGAAGCCTTGCATGCCCCGAGCATAGACGAGATGAAAGTCAATCGTGTGTTGGAAACGGAGATCGAGAAGGAATCGTGGATAACCCCATTTAAACTGTACCTAACGATCGAAGCTTTACCAGAAAAAAGGAGCGAAAGATGGCAGGTCCTTCGAAAGGCCGCGCGATACGTAATGCAGGATGGGTCAATGTATCGAAAAGGATTCTCAGTCCCATTATTACGATGCATCGCTCATGATGAGACAAAGCGGGTCTTAAGAGAGGTTCACGAAGGGGAATGTGGCGACCATACTGGGGGGCAAACGCTAGCAAAGAAGATCCTCCGCTATGGATATTACTGGCCCACCGTAAACCGGGACGCCGCGGACTATGCAAGAAAATGCGACAAGTGTCAAAGATATGCGAAAATCCCGAGGGCTCCATCAACGGAACTCACACCAGTGATTAGTCCCTGGCCATTTGCGATCTGGGGAATCGACATAATCGGCTCTTTGCCTATATCCAAAGGTGGTGCGAAATATGCGATAGTTGCAGTCGACTATTTCACAAAATGGGCTGAGGCAGAACCTTTGGCCACAATCGCCTCTAAGAAGGTCATTACCTTCGTTGTACGAAACATTATATGCCGCTTTGGTCTTCCTCGCACCATCATTACAGACAACGGGACGCAATTTGAAAGCAGAGAGTTCAAAGAGTTCTGTTTAAAGTATGGCATCGAGAAGAAGTTCGCCGCCGTTGCACACCCAAAAGCTAACGGACAAGTCGAGGCCATTAATAAAATAATCAAATCAATACTGAAGAAGCGCCTGGAGAAAGTCGGAGGCAAGTGGGTAGACGAACTCCCGACGGCATTATGGGCTTATAGAACTACCCACAAGTCCGCGACCGGCCACACTCCATTTGCCTTGGCATACGGCTCTGAAGCCGTTATACCCGTGGAACTTGAAGTTCCATCGCACCGGGTGACATATTATGATCCCAAGACAAATCAGGACCTCTTGTTGGAATCACTAGATTGTATCGATGAAAAACGTGAAGAGGCCGAATTAAGGGCGGCAGCACATAGGCACCGAGTCAAGCGTTACTACGACGGCAGAGTCCGCCCAAGTATATTTGATGTGGGTGATCTCGTTTTGAAACGAGTTTTCTCGGTACCTTCGCGTATGAATCCCAGCTGGGAAGGTCCGTACGTCATTGAACGGAAGCTTGGAGAGGGAACATTCAAGCTAGCGACCGTTGATGGCACGACACTCCCCCGAGCATGGAACAGTGAACATCTGCGGCACTATTACATTTAGCATGTTTTCCTTTCTTGTTTTAGGCACTGTTATTTCCTATGCATTTTCGTTCAGTTGTAGTTTAGTTTCTTTTTAACTATGTAATCAAGCAGTCTAGTAGTTTTTCATTAATAAAGGCTTGAAGCCGTATTTTCCACAAATCACGAGTGTTTCCATATCTCATAGTCGGATGACGAACTACATCATCCTGTATGACGTACGGACTCGAATAAACAAACTCAAATCTCCGAATCCCCAGAGCGCGGATCGGAGTACTCTAAGTCCCCGGAGCGCGGACTAGAGGATAAACGATTTCGAATCTCCGAATCCCTAGAGCGTGGATCGAAGCACTCTAAGTCCCCGGAGCGCGGACTAGAGTATAAACGATTTCGAATCTCCGAATCCCTAGAGCGTGGATCGGAGTACTCTAAGTCCCCGGAGCGCAGACTAGAGTATAAACGATTTCGAATCTCCGAATCCCCAGAGCGCGGATCGGAGTACTCTAAGTCCCCGGAGCGCGGACTAGAGTATAAACGATTTCGAATCTCCGAATCCCCAGAGCGTGGATCGGAGTACTCTAAGTCCCCGGAGCACGGACTAGAGTATAAACGATTTCGAATCTCCGAATCCCCAGAGCGTGGATCGGAGCACTCTAAGTCCCCGGAGCGCGGACTAGAGTATAAACGATTTCGAATCTCCGAATCCCCAGAGCGTGGATCGGAGTACTCTAAGTCCTCGGAGCGTGGACTAGAGTATAAACGATTTCGAATCTCCAAATCCCCAGAGCGCGGATCGGAGTACTCTAAGTCCCCGGAGCGCGGACTAGAGTATAAACGATTTCGAATCTCCGAATCCCCAGAGCGTGGATCAGAGTACTCTAAGTCCCCGGAGCGCGGACTAGAGTATAAATGATTTCGAACCTCTGAATCCCCAGAGCGCGGATCGGAGTACTCTAAGTCCCCGGAGCGCAGACTAGAGTATAAACGATTTCGAAT
The DNA here is from genome assembly GCA_030737815.1 of Allium fistulosum. NCBI lineage: Eukaryota > Viridiplantae > Streptophyta > Magnoliopsida > Asparagales > Amaryllidaceae > Allium > Allium fistulosum. The sequence continues at coordinate 1,075,593,199 of CM060901.1, read as the reverse complement.
CTCCGAATCCCCAGAGCGTGGATCGGAGTACTCTAAGTCCCCGAAGCACGGACTAGAGTATAAACGATTTCAAATCCCCGAATCCCCAGAACGCGGATCGGAGTACTCTAAGTCCCCGGAGAGCCGATTCAGAGAAGAATCCAAGTACTCGAGAAATGGGGAACAAGAAGTATGCCACGTTTGGGAATGTTTGAACAACACGAGAGTGGACTGGGGGATAATGCAACTTGTAAGAACTTGAGTTATGACTACAGTTAGTCAACAAACCAAAGAAAAGCAAGAGGATCATTTAAACAAAAAAGAAACTAAACTTCATTCAACAGTTTAAAATGGAGTCACACAGTCACTCCTACGAAACTCAGAATCAAGAGCCTATCTATACAAACTACAAGCTACAAAAGATAAAAGCAATTACAAGACTTAAGCAAGAAGCTCGTTGAACGAGTATATCGATTATTTCTTCGGTTTCTTCTTCTTGTCTTCCTTTGCTTTTTCTGACGACTCCTCTCCGCCACGCTTTTTCTTGGATTTCTTGCTTGCTAGGGAAGCAGAGTCAGGAGTAGGGGACGGAACATCCAGTGGTTTGGACCTGCCCAGGAGAATGATTTTCAAAGGTCTGTTCCGCGGGTCGGTAAGTTCCAGTATTTCGGATTCAACTTTGACTTTGACCTTTTTCTTCTCCTCGTCGACAAGACGGTCCTTCATGCTCATCTCTGAGGTATGCTCAGAGGCGCCAGTGATTTCAATTTCATCACTCCCTTCGGCAGGAGACGAAGTATCAAGCTTGCCATCGTCTAGCGCCCCGATCACTTGAGCGTCAGGACCAGGGGTTACTCCCGCGTAAGCAACATCGCTTGTTTTCTCTGCTTCCTCCTTGGCGTCATCGCCCCTCGGAGTTGGCTCGGGATCAGAGCAGCCTGCATGAAAGCATAAAAAATGAACGTCAGAACGAATAAATGCTAAAAAATCACGAGATCCTTTGGCTTCTAGAAAAGAAGAAGTTCCTACCGGGTTCTGGTTGGCTATCGACTGCGTGTGGGGTTTCACCCTCCAAAATAGGAGATAGCACGTGAACGCCAAGCCTGGGATCTTCAGGATCATAGCCGGCATGCTGCTCGAACGGGTCAAGTGTCGGCCGACTAGCCGGTTGAGCAGTGGAAGGAGCATCAATATGAGGAACCGAAATCTCAGCCCCAGATGTGCCGGCTTCGTCATTTTTCTCTTCTGGTAGGGGAGAACTTTTATTGAATAGCGCCAAGGCTGCAGATAAATCCGACGGCTCGTTTCCCCTAAGGAATTTCTTCACCAGAGCATCCTCATCGACTTCCTCGGAGCCTGACTTGATCTTCACGATCTTTACTAAAGTTTCCCAGGCCTCAGCTAGGGATTCGAGGTAGCCATCGCCCAAGAATGTCAAGTCGCGATGCATAAGGACGCGGGCACCATACTCAGCAATTAAAGGGTCAAACAGGCGTTTGACCTCTTCCCTGCCGGCCTCTGCGGCCGCCTCAAGACGAGAATCAATCTCCACCGCGGCTTCTTTTTTTCCCTCCTCACGAGCCTCATCTTTCATTTTTTCGACCCCAGCCATTTCACCGTCGAGCTTCGTCTTCAAGAGCCGAGTAGCGACGATTTCATCGCAGTATCGTTGTGACTCTTCCTGAGCGGCCACTCTATCCTCTTTCTCTTTGGAGAGTAATTCTTTCAACTCTTTGACCTGCATGGCAAGCGCATCCTTTTCTTTTTGGATTGAATCATTTTCTAAGGCAAGGGCGCCGCTGCGTTGTACTGCTTCGTCGAGTTCCTTCTTGTGGGTTGCCTCCAAACGAGTGACAGCCTCAGCGGTATCTTTTGCGCTTTGCTCAGCGACTTCAAGTTTTGACTTATATAAAGCAAGTTCTTCATCTTGGCCTTTAATAATGTTCTTGTCAAAGCTAGCTTCTAATTTCAAGCGATCAATTTCATGCTGTCCCTCGATAGATACTTCTGAGACCTTCTCGACCAGATGGGCAAACATGTCATGTTGAACATAGACGTCGTTATTGCAAGCAAGAGCGCTTTGTTTAACATGCCCAGGGATGAGGTGAATGGCTGGGAGAAACTTCAGGCCGTCGAAGTAGATTTTTGGGAATTTGGCTCTAAGTTCGACCATTTTCTCCGCTATGGTTGGGTCAGCCGCAGGAATAGGAGGAGGAGGCTTTGAAAACTCCGATCTCTTTCGTTGCTCCCGAACTTGCCTTGTACTCGATGAACCGGAGTGTTGTTCTCGAGGAGCATTAGATTGGTAACCCTTCTGTGAAGATTTCTCTTTATCCGGCTCAGTTGGAGGAAGAGGATCACGGGACTGTGAAGATTGAGAATATGCCTTCTTACGGTGAGACGACTCGCGAGGACGATTGTCCCTATCTTCATAATCATCTCTGTCCCTGCGTCTGCCCGAACCTGAGTCCCGTCTGGAATGATGAATATGGAAGAGCTGTGAAGGCGATCGAATCCGTGAGAGCGCCCCATATCACCTACAAAGAATAGAGGTAACAACGAGTCAAGAAAGACCTGAGAAACGAGAAAAAACTTGAAGTGTATGATGGAATTCGTATGTGCGTGTGTGCCTTAGTGTTCCCCCCGACGGAACAGTTCGTTTGTCTTTACTAATCGGAGTATTGTCTCCCTGGATTGGGAGTTGAACTCCCGCATTGCCTCTAGCGGGCGAAGAAAACTTGAGGGCTTCAGGGTCGTCGAACCCGTAATTAAGTATATCGTCGAGGATGGTAAGATTCGACAAACCCCTTAGAGAACTCTCCAGGTGCTATGAGGAAGCCTCTTTCTCTGGCGGGATAGGCGTAACTTTTGAAGTGCCACCAACTTTCTCTTTCCGAATTTTGTAGTTTAACCTCTTCTTTCCCTTTGAAGGGGAGGACGACGTTTCAATGTCGTGAACTTCGACAGTCGAATTCCAAGCGGGACCCACATTCTCGCCTTGGGTATCAGGAGCTTCGTCCTCTTTACGCTCACCTTCTTCATGCGTATCGGGAGTGCGGCGTGATAACGGTCCGGCCTGTTTTTTCCCTTTACCGGATGCTGGCTTGGGAATGGAGACGCCTTTCGGGAGGCTGATCCGACGACCCGGGGCTAGCAAGCCGAACCTTGACAATGATTCATTTGAAATTATGGTTCGGATGTCTCGTTCCTCAGCAGGAAGAGCTCTAATGGCATCGACGGCCTCAGAATATCCTCGACCTTCCGGATGCGGATTGATACCTAGAAAGATGAGACAAAGAGTTAGGAAAAAACATGACTCTGGTTAAATGCGAATAGTGACTTAGTAGAGAGACTTACTGCCTTCTACCCATCTCCTCGCAAAACCGGGAGGGCAGCGCACATAAAACCATTCCTGTTTGTACAGGGCGAATTTACTACATGCCCCTGTCAAGATTTGGCATTTGTGGTACGGCTCGAGGAACATAAAGGAAGGTCTGTCTTTCCGTCTCTTGATCATATAAATGTATCTGATATCGCCAGCAGTTGGAGGTCTGGAGAAGACGGCCATGAAAAGTAAGTATGTCCCATATAGAAACGCATGACCGTTCGGGTGCAGCTGCGACGGAGCTATGTCGATATATTGCAGTATATCCCGGAGAAATAAGTTGAATGGAGGCACGCTGCCCATCCAACACATGAACTTGTTACATGTGGTATATCCGACTAGGGGCAAGTGAGGACGATCGTGTCGTGAAGGAACTAGCACGTCGGAAAAAGGAATCCCGTGAATGGAGCATATCCGTCGAAGTACGGCTTCATTGATCTTTGAAGCTTGTGAATCGATCGGATTGTCTAAAAGAATTGTTGCCTCCAAGGCATCGGGTGCTAAGTTATGAGCAGGGGAAGTCGACGGATTAGAAGCATCAGCAGCTTCTTGCCTTGATGACGGCCCAGGCCTGTCGGATATGGTGGCGGAGCTAGACTTTCTTGACATCCCTAATAAATACTGAATCTGTTTAAGCGCCTGAGAAAACTATACTTGAAAAACGTTGAACGTTAGAGTTAACAACATGAGTATTCCCCCCACGTGATGTGTGAACTAGTGCAAGCAATCGTGAACAAGCAATAAGAATTAAGATATTTCGAAGATATAAAAATGAGCTTCGAATCGTCGCCTTCGAAGACCGTCATCGCTGACCGTCTCAAAAAGCCCACCTTGTGGTGGTTACAGTTTTAAATTCAGAAAGTTCTGATTCGTGTCTACTAATGCTAGGGAGTCAGTGATCCGGGTCAGTTTCATGTGATAGTGTGCTTAGGTCTAGGTTTTTGTTTTGCTATATGAATAGGCAAGGCTAACGAGTGTTCGGCCTAGTCCTTGCTCGGTTGAGGGTTTCGTTCGGCATGTTCGGTCAAACACTGTCCGGTCAAGGCAGGATTTCAGCATTCACAAGTGTTCGGCATTCATATGGTTCGGCAACTGTGTTGTTCGGCGTTTGTGATGTTCGGCATATATAGTGTTCGGCAGTTATATTGGTCGGCATGTATGTTTGTTCGGCTTGTCAAGTCCAACGTGTATACTGATCGGCATTTGAATGGTATTCGGCAATTGTACTGCTTGGTCTCGGTTTTGTTCGGCATTTGGAGTGTTCGGCCTAGGTACAGTTCAGTATGTCAGTTGTTCAATATTTATATTGCCCGGCCTTGACGTGGTTAGGTTTGTTAGGCCCGAGTATCGTTCGGATTGAATACTGGTCGGCAGTCATGATCGGTCAGCACTCCACTCTCGATTAAAGTTCCACCCTTCTCCATCTACGCCGGACAACAAGAACCGTTCACTCGACGAAGATTATGCTGTTCGGCACCCCCATCTTTCTTTTCTTCCAGTCTCGTTCGGCACGAAGGAACGAGTCCTAACTACCATGCATTGTCCGACAACTCTCGTGTTGAAGCAATTTAATCGTGGAAGGGATAATACCTAGTACGAAGATCAGGGCTGAGGAAAGATCGATTAGGCTTTAAATCTGGTAGGATGGTGAGAATTACAAGTCTTTAGGGAATGGCAGAAAAGAAGGCGTAAAAGGAAAATGGAGGAAGGATGCTTGGTTTTATAGGGGGAAGATAGAAGTTGAAAAGGCTATACCCGGTGGAACCGGTCAAAGTCGTAGCGTTCGGCTTCAAAACGAAGTGTCACTCGGCACATGAGGGTGTTCGGCTTCGAGCGTGTCGTTCGGCGTCCACGCCACGCTCACCACACACCTCCGTCACTAATGTTCTCGAGAAGGCATCTCCAAGGGAAGTTAAACTAGATCCAAAGCGCATCACGTTCAGTCACGTAATACACTTTGGAGGGCAAGTGTTTCCTGGAGAATTGACCAGGCAACTAGTGCTCGGCATACAGGAGTACTCGGCGTAGTACTCGGCATCGACTGGAGCTCGGCATCCAGGAGTACTCGGCGTAGTACTCGGCATCAGCTGGAACTCGGCATACGGGACTACTCGGCATACAGGAGTACTCGGCGTAGTACTCGGCATCAACTGGAGCTCGGCATCCAGGAGTACTCGGCGTAGTACTCGGCATCGACTGGAGCTCGGCATACAGGAGTACTCGGCGTAGTACTCGGCATCAACTGGAGCTCGGCATCCAGGAGTACTCGGCGTAGTACTCGGCATCGACTGGAACTCGGCAACAAGAGTACTCGGCATCCAAAAGACGTTCGGTGTACATAACTATTCAACACGACACTAACGTTCGGCCAGAATGCGTCGTTCGGTCTGAAAGCATTGTTCGGTCAAGAGCTTTAGGCAGGGGCACGTTCGGCTTCGACTAACAACCATCATGCACTTCCCACACATCAATCATACCGTTCGGCATAGAAAGGATCGCTCGGCATTAGGGTGTTCGGCATGCCTGGTTCGGCATGCAGCGACCACTGTACTGGGGCTAGAGTGTTCGGCCATCCAGCCCACTTGGGAAGTCCAGCCCATATTTGCCTATAAATAGAGGGGCATGGTCACAGTGGAAAGGGATCCTTTTTTGGGAGAGAACACGGGGGAGACTCTGCCATTTTTTAGACTCATCTTCTCTACTTAGCAACTTCATTCAAGCATTTGATTCACGAATTGTATTTGTAATCAACAATAAGGAAGATCAATAAAGTTTAATCTCAAAGTGGATGTAGGCAATTACGCTGAACCACTATAAATTTGGTGTTCTTACTTTCTGCATTTAAATTAGCATTGTCCTCTTTGTTTAATTTATCTTCATCACTTATATCTCTACACAATCTTTCTCTACGAGGTTAGTGACCAATTTGGTGCTAACAGTTGCTGTGTCCAGTTTTGGTCGAACTGCTGTAATGACTAGGTTTCAAGTTGTTGTTGCATTTGCAGTCCATGCTTCTATGTATGAATTTTTGAATTTGTTGTATTTGTTTGTTGAGAACTTGAGCATGTACTGTCGATTGTTGCACTTGTGTTGCTCACCATGTCTTTTGACTTGAGCATTGTCAGGTTGCATATTAAGCTGAGTCTATGTTATGCATGATTGCTTTTGTTGACTGCACACACGAGTTGGCGAGGCAATGCACACGTGTATAAATGTACACGTGTGTATTGCAGCCACTCATGATTACCTGTCCCTGATAAGAATACTGATATGCACAGATATTACACAATCAAAAATGATGACAATAACCCTTATATCTGAGACACCAATAAAAACAAATTTATATTTTTGCAAATTCAAATTTATTTATTTTCAAATTACTGCTGTAGTTGCTAATTATACAGGTACACAGGAGACAGGACAAGAACTGGAGCTGGACAATGCAGATAGATGCAGATGTGCAGACAGCGTGAAAAACTAAGTGTTGAGTGTTGTAGTGAAATGTATGAAACTGGTGTATGTATATATAGAGAGAGCTGAAAACTTTGTACTGTATAAGTGTTGAAATAAAATATTATGTTGAATAAAAATACTGATTGAATTATTTAAATTCTGTGCAATAGTATTATTATTCAATATGAATATTTATTCTTATATGTGTATAGTACAATCTGCAAACACATATATAAATTGATATATGTTTGTTATCATCAAACAAAAAATCACATCAAACAAGGAGATCCAAAGGGCAGGAGAAAATTTGGGTTTTTTCTCAGTGAAAGCACCAAAGTGTTTGTACCAAACTTGGGCTCAATACTCTTCGGAAGTTTTTGAAGAGATAAAGTGAAGAAATTAAATGAAAAAAGAGGAATTATTTAACAAAAACACCAAATTTCAGAAATGAGAGTAATTAAAATGCAGGGAGACACAAGAATTTAGAGTGGTTCGGCGTATTGCCTACGTCCACTATGAAGTAGTTTTCTTTATTGATCTTCCTTTGATGTTTACAATTGATTTCAATAAATTACAGCGAATTACAATGATTTGCAGTAATGAAATTTGTTGGTAGCAGCAGCAATGGAGTTCAGATCTGGATCTGACGGAGTCCGGGCGTTGGAGATCTCAAAGAGGAAAAAGAACCCCTTTTCTGTTGGCTTTGGGTCTATTTATAGGTGTAGGAGGCTGATATTTCGCTCAGATCTCGGGAGACCCTCTTCGGCACGTGACCAGGTCCGCACGCCCAATCCCGTGAAGTTTCGGTCCGATCCGTGATCGATACGAACAGATTTCGTATAGATCAAGATTTTATCCAATGGAGTCGAAATTTGGCGTGGACATTCTTTAGCATGCACGTAGTCTTCTGTGAAAATTTCATAACATTTGGACTTGTAGATTGGGAGATATGATCGATACGAAATAGGGTTTTCGGTAGGCTGTTTCCTTCGACTCGCTTCTGTTTCGACTCGCTTCCATTCGACTCGGTGACGTGGCGCCTGAATCTCACTCTGCCTTTGACGTTGTTTCGAGCGAGTCGAAATGTTCACCGATTGAGCGAGTCGAAGTGTGCCCAGATCGAGCGAGTCGAAGTGTGCACTGGTCGAGCGAGTCGAAATGGAGCGTCCTGAGAGGTTTGAGCAGTGGCTTCGCCCATGGAGTCGAAGTTGATGGAGTCGATCAGGGGTTCGAATGGAGCGAGTCGAAGAGGGCATCTGAGCGAAGCGAGTCGAAGAGGACATCTGATCGAAGCGAGTCGAAGTAGGTACTTCTGATGGCTGTGAAGCGATTCGAACCTGGACGACTCGAAGTTGGCCTCTGAGCGAAGCGAGTTGAAGTTGTCACTGCGAAGCGAGTCGAAGTTGTCACTGCAAAGCGAGTCGAAGTTGGCATCTGAGGGATGTGGAGCGAGTCGAAAGGAGCGAGTCGAAGGGAGCGAGTCGACCGGTGATTGGTTTTCATCCAATTTTGTATCGTTCATAACTTGAGCATACGAACTCGGATTGACTTGAGATTTGGAACGTTGACTCTCATGGCTTAGCTTGTCATGTCCTACCAATTTTGGCTCGATCCAGACTCGGACAAAATTCGTCGATATCCATAGTGGGCCTGTGCATAACTGATCTCTAAGACGGGCCGTCATCGGTTACTAGTCAGTTCCTTGTTGTCACGGCCTTGCCAAAAGACGGGTTAACATGTGGAAAATATAGATCTTCGTGAGGTTGTTATTGAATTTATACAGATTAAGAATAGCAAACACTCTGTTGCAAAAGCTATTAGTTTTCAAAGGATACAACTGCTTAAAAAAGTTTTTCTAAGAGAGATATGCTTGTCATTTGAATATAATACGCTTCATATGCACGAAAAAAATACTTTTGGAAGCAAGTATTAACTGTGATTTTACCTACAAAAGTTTAGGTAAACCAAGAGCAAAGACAATATGCTAAGCAAAGATCTAGACAAATTATTGTAAGCGGGTGAAGAAATGGACTGGAACCACGTAGGGAGGTGTAAGACAGTTAAAGAATGTGAACTAGGGATCAAGAAGCATGCAAGGATTTACAAGTACAAGTTCTCATAGACCCAACTTCTAGTGGATCAATACTGGACCAAGTGCTATAGATCCACTAAATTGGATCGTTCAACAATGGTACTTAGAATATTTTTTCACCTAAGACTCACTAGCACAATCATATGAACAAGAAAGGTACATAGAATATTTTTCACCTAAAACTTACTAGCACAACCATATGGACTAATGACAAGCCGATAATATTTAACTATTGCAAATAATTTGTATTGTGATCAGGCCTTTACCATTTAGCTATAACATTTCTCTAATATAATTAGTATTAGCGTGCGTGTGTATATTAATATATATACTAATATAAATATATATTTAAAGCACATATTAAAAATGTTATTGTTTTGTTTTTATAGAGTTTAATCTCATATATACACTAGGCTTTAACTTTTAGTACCTTATTTTGTTTAATTATTATAGTCACTTGCATCATCCACCAAATTAGATCGACCGATTTTTACACGTATAATTAACTCAAGGCAACAGCTTTTAGTGTTTCGTTGAACCTGGCTAAACCAACTCCAACCAAACCGGAATCTTCTACTATTTGAACAGTTTAACATGAATCTATTCTTCTACCTAAATTAGTGGATATGGAGATGTTCTCAAAAGGGACGTGTTTGGACGTGTTTGGAAGAATATGTTGGATAGATTCGAGGCATTAGGGGATGGAGCTCTAAATTATAAATACCCCTTAACATCCGTGTAGTCAGATCTTTGAAGCATGCAAATTGTAAAACCCAATTGTATTTTCTGTTTCCTACCATTATAATCATGTCATGTATCAAAGAAACAACGTTAAGTGGGGATCATAAAGTGTAGAACCATTATGAAATTTGGTTTCTTCCTGTCTTTTTTTCTTTATTCTCTAATCTCCATCATTAGATTGTTCTTTGATTTTCACATCTTGTATAAGGTTAAACACAAAATTTGTACAATTGGTGGCAAAATGAATCTCCTCCAATACACTATCCTGTGATTTTCATCCTTCAAGACAAAAAGATTCGACGCTTCAGATTTTTTGTATCATAAATTGTGTTTTAGTTTGTATTCAAATAGCCGGTCCTTACTATAATTTGTAGTTATGTTCACATATTTCCTTAGATCTAGAGATAAAATCTTTAAAACACTTTTAATTAGATTTCGGACCAATGGTTCTTATTAAACTATAGGGCGTGTTTGCCCTGAAATTCAGCAATCGTCAGTAAGAATACATGTCCGTAGACTTTTATTTTCTCTCTTTTTTTTAAAAAAAAACCAGAATAATTATAAAAAGGAGAAACAAGCCTTTCTCCAACGGCTCACAAAACACGGCAAGACATACAAAATATGCCTCCCACAACCCGAAAAAAAACAGTAGAAAAAACAAAGGAAAAGAAAAAGCTAAGCTAACAGCAGCACCATAAGACAAAGCTGAAAAAGAAGTAACAAACAACCGCTCAACCATCATTCCCGCTACACCAAAAACTGTGTAGGCCAGTCCACCAGATAGAAAACCACCCACCGACAAAGGGAGATAATACCAATAGAGATCCGCAAGCCAAAACACGATAATCCTAGAGACCCATAACATGCGGCCTCAAGCAAACCCAACCAACCAAACCAGAAGACCCGATGAGCTCCGAATTCCAACAGCAGAAAATAAGATCGGAAAACTGAAATGCAACCAATGGAAACAACCCCAGCCAAAGATAACGACCAAAACTCCCTACAAAATCTGAACCTGAAAAACTAGCAACCACATCAAAACCAAAAAAAAGGGGGGATGAGAGAGTCAAGAACGTCGGATGATGACCAACACACCGACTGGATCAATCACTCAACCAACGCCAGTTCTAGCGGAACTCAGCGCACAAGTAATAGACAGAAGACCCACTAGATGATGGATACCGGGGCTCATGCGTCCCCTGAAAGGTCGACCTCGGAAGGCAAGGAATACGTCATTCTTGACACGCCGAATAATGGCCACGGGTACCATAGGAGAACCGTCGAAGATAGCCTTGTTCCGAGCACACCAAATGTGCCAGCAAAGGAGACAAGGAATCAAGCGATGAATGATCGAACGAAGAGATTTCCTGGAGTTCCCAGACCACCAGGTTGATGGAAGATCGTTAACCGATCTGGTAATTCCTCGGACTCCAACCAAATTTCCGAAGAAGTTCCAGCAAGATCTGGCTGTGGAACCAACGAAGAATAAATGGTTCAAGGATTCAGATTCCCCGCTGTCGCAGCAACTACAACGGGAAACTAAGGGGATGCCAATCCGCTAGAGATTCTCGTCTAATGGAAGGCCATCATGGAGGATACGCCACATCAGGGTCGAAACTTTTGGAGGAGAGCGAGAATCCCAGATGAAGGAAAACAAAGGACGGATGGGGGAAGGAATTCTAATCGAAGTCCAAGCTCTGAGGACGGAAAACGGGGCACCGTCCCAGCCTAAAAGACCGCCATGGGAATCAGATAAAGATTTCACTGACTGCATGTGCTTCCAAGTCTCGCTAGCATAGGACGGAGAACCCGTATAATTAGAGCCCGCAAGCCGATGGTACTTAGCGTGAAGGAACGAGGACCATAGAGAGTCGTTAGTACCAAATCTGTACCACAGTTTGCAAGCGAAAGCAGCGCAAATATCCTTGGGGTTGCGCAGCCCCAATCCGCCCTCGTTCTTGGGGCGACAAACCGTGTCCCACGAGATCCAGTAATGGCGGCGATCGTCTCCCTTGTTGCCCTAGAAAAAGGAAGAGACCAAAGAACGAAACGTCCGAAAGAAAGAGGAGGTAGGGGTCATAGTCGCAAAGACATGAGTTCCCATCGAATCTAACACAGACTTTAAGAGAACCAGCCTGCCAGCCTGAGAGAGAAGAGCCGCATTCCAACGAATGACCTTACCCTTCACCTTGTCAGCTAAAGGGTCAAAATAAGCGTTAAGCTTCCTACCTCGGTACAGAACGATACCCAGGTAGGGTAATGGAAGCGAGGTTTCGTTGAAACCAGAAATTGTCTCAATCCAGGAAGATCGAGAGGTGGAGCAATCCTTCGCACGGACAAAACAACTTTTAGAAGCGTTAACGAGCTGACCGGAGGATCTCTCGTATAGATGAATGAAACTAAGGAGTCTACGAATAGAGGAGCGACTTCCGTTAGAGAAGATAACAATATCATCAGCAAACGACAGAGACGAAATGAGAGGACAGCCCCTAGGAATTCCGAAACGCTGAATCTGACCATATATCGTTAAGGTATGAATGCCGCGAATGAAAGCCTCAGCCGCAATCACAAAAAGCAAAGGCGAGAGCGGGTCTCCTTGGCGCAGACCTCTCCCAGCCCTGAAATACCCATTAGCCGAACCATTAATGAGCACAGAGAACCAGCAGTTGGAGATGAGCCTCCAAACAAGGTCAATGAAGGTTTCCGGGAAACCAAAAGTTCTCAAAACCTTTATGACGAAAAACCATGACATACGATCGTAAGCCTTAGCCATGTCCAGTTTGAAAACAACATTAGAGCCCCGCACTTTCCTGTCAATCTGGGAAATAAGTTCCTGAGCCAACAGAACATTGTCGGAAATTAAGCGCCCTTTAACAAAGCCTGCTTGAGACGAAGAGATAATACGCTCAAGGAAAGGGGCCAAACGGCTAGCCAAAATCTTAGAAATAACCTTATTTGAAAAGTTGCAAAGGCTGATGGGACGAAAGTCGCCACAGGAACGCGGCAGGTCGCACTTAGGGATGAGAAAAAGGTTGGTGGATGACCAGCTAGAGGGGAGGAAACTACCGACGAAAAATGACTGGACAGCAAGACAGAAGTCAGCCTGAATAATTGGCCAACAGCAACGGTAAAAGGTACCGTTGAACCCGTCGGGGCCGCTAGCACTATCCTTACTAAGAGCGAAAACACTAGCTCGGATTTCCTCTGGCGATGGGAATTCTGCAAGGATATCACTTTCTGGCGAGAGAACCAACCTGGGAATGAAAGCTAAAAGAGAAGGGTCGGTTTCGGCAACCGATGGGGATCCTAGGAAAGATTGGAAGTGAGTCATAATTGTATCTTTGACTTCCTCAGGCGAGGATTCTAAAGATAGACCAGGGCGCAAGATCTCCCGAATGGAAAGAAGGTTGTTTTTCTTCCGAATAAGAGAGTGGAAGAACTTGGAGTTCGCGTCGCTGTCGACCACCCACTTGACCCTCGCCTTTTGGCGAAGGAAGTCATTCTCAATACGAAGTTCCGAAGCAAAGAAGGATTGAGCAGAAGCCCACGCCTCCTTGTTGGATAAAGACGGAGACTCGTCTACCAAAGATTCAGCAACGATAAGAGATTCTTCGGCAGACCGAACACGATCGAATATGTTCTTGAAAATGTTCGTGTTCCAAGCCTTAAGACAGCACTTGAGGCGCTTCAGCTTGCGACTGAAAACAGAACAGGGAGGACCAACGATGGGAACGGACCAAGAATCAGCTACCACTTGATGAAAAGTATGGTGAGATCTCCACATACTTTGGAAGCGAAAGGAAGAGGGCCCCGACAGAGAGAAAGGAGAGCATCGAACTAACAGAGGGGAATGGTCAGAAAAGGTCCGATGAAGATGAACAACCGAGAAGGAGAAAGGTAAGCGAAACCAATCCTCCGAGCCGAAAACCCGGTCTAGCCTGGAAAGGATACGACTAGGGCCTACTTGGTTATTAGACCAGGTGAATGCCGAGCCCATGAACGGGAGCTCAGAGAGACCAGATCCGACAATGAACGAGTTAAAATCCGCCATCGCAAGACGGTTGATGGCTGCTCCACCCCGTTTCTCTGCCTGGCATGCTACGATATTGAAATCGCCGCCAACTACGGAGGAAGAAAAGCCCAGTGAACCGAGACCTAAAATGTCGGTCCAAAGAGTTAGCCTCTCCGAACGAACACATTTGGCATACACAGCCGAAAACAGAAAAGGAGAAGCAAAATAAGAAGAAGTGCAGGCTACCGAGAAGAGTTGAGAAGAGTCAAAAATAGAGTGGACCGAATAGGATTTGGACCATAAAATCCAAATCTTACCCGAGACGTTGGCAGACCCGCCGCCAAAACCTAAAGATAAAACGGTACTGTTTATGCCCACCGGATCTAGAAAAGGTTCCAGAATAGCAATCAAACCCACCGAATGTTTCCGGACAATGTGTTTTAGCCTTGCCAAAGATGCATCGTTGCCAATACCGCGAACATTCCAGAAGAGGAAGTTCGACATGACGAAAATAGCAGAAAAAGGAAAAGCAGACCACAACAAGCAGGATGACCGTGCTAGCTCAGACAAGATACAGTGAGTATCGAGTAGAACTGTCGACCTGCTCGGACGCCGCTATAGAGCGTGTACGGATGGTGCGAGGAGTAGAAGGAACTCTACGCAATCTGCGACGGGACGGACGAACAGAAGAAACCACGGGCTCAATAGAGGCCATAGAGGACTCCTCACTATCAGTCGAGGCCGACCGAGAGGCCCCAGCAACCTCCGTAAAAAAGTTCCTGGTCAGACAGTCAAGGCGCTCGTTCAGTAGCGCAATTTCTGCCTTACTCATCATCGGGATGGTAATGGACAGAGAGCATGAAGAAGAGAGGAGGGAGCACTCTGCTGAGCAGTAAGAAGAAGATGGACCCGAAGGTACAGAAGGAGCAGAAAGAGCAGGAGAAAACCGTAAGCAGAAGGGAAGGCGAAACAGGCGAACTGCAAACTGCCACCTGATCCGATCAGTAGCGGGGTAGATAGGAGCTGCTAAAAAGCGGATGAAGGAGGAGGAAGGGATAACAGAATCTGATACCCCCGACTCAACAAACTGCTGGGATAGATCAGGGTAAAGACGGAAAGGAAGAGCGACACGGGGGAGACAGAAATAAAACCGGTCAAGTGTAAGGGAGCAATCTAGATGCGTCTCATCTTGCTGTGGGAATCTTACCAAAATGCGACTGTCACTAAAAGTACAGCCCCGCAACGTAGGTAAGATTCGCGAGGCGCACCAAGCAGCGGAACCAGAAAAACGGAGCGCCGAAGGCTGACAGTATCCCATGTTGTCCGTATAGTGATCACAGACGATCACTATACGCACAGATAAGGAGATAGGATACCGCCCACGCCAATCGCTCCAGGCCCACTGAGCTGTTCGATGGCCCCGAAAGAATACTATCAATACCGGGAATCGAAAAAGCAACCAAGTCACTATCAACACAGAACTGGAGTCGTAGTGACTCAGAAACAAAACCCAACAGATAGAACCCCTCGAATCGCTCCAGACTAGAAACGAAAATTGGACTAAAACACTGCTGAAAGCCAACAACACCGACGAGGACCTAAAGCTCGACTTAAAACAACCAAACAAACATACAGACGACGAGGCGAAATCAACATAACAGTGACCTGACACACTGCCAGACCCGATATAGGCGGTAGTGTCAGGGAGCACACACCTAAGTGTATCAAGGCTCAAGTAAACAGTATCGACAACAATGGAAAACCCCCAACAGTCAAAAGGCAACCCAGCAATAACTACAAACAAAGAAGGCGAACAAGATAGACAAACCTTCCAACAAAGCTCCTCAACAACGGCAAGACAAGGGGCAGCCGAGATCTCATCTACCGAATCTCCCAAAGCCGATACAGCAGACAAGATCCCGCCACCAGCCAAAGACCACCCAGAAGAACCACTCACAGCCAAGGGTGAACACCCACTCGTAACCGAAACAGACACTATCGGATGGCACGGGGAGGTGGACAAAGTGATCAAATCTTTATCTACCAAACCACCGATAACCGAACCAAAGCGGAGAGCGTCAGAAGTAGTACTAGCAACCGCACAGCCCAGAACAGACAAGCGAGGAGAAAAAGGAGCGATGAACTCTTCCTTCTTCCTCGACTTTAAATCAACCTCATGGCACAAACCCAACTGATCACAATCGAGGCCATCAGCAACCGAACCAAAAGCAATATCAGCCGACAACGAAGATGACAAATCCAGCGCCGCCCCAAAAACCAATTTGGGCGCAAATTGGATCTGGAGATCCCGATAAGCCAGAGCTTCAGATCTAAACGAAGAATGGGATGACTTCTCAAAGCAAGGCAACAATTCCATGAACTGACCATCCACCAAAATGTACTTGTGACGAGCCAGAGAAGAGAATGCCTCCGAAGAAAATACTGCAATATCAACCGAGCTTTCACTCGTGAAACAAACCGACACAGGAGGAGGAACAAACGCAAGCAAAGCGTCAGCGACGACAACGAAAGGAGGGCATCGCCTCACAAAATCGCCAGTAAATGCGAAAACCCCCAAATCCATACAAAAACCCGGATCCAACAGCGGACCAGCCAAAAAAACAAATCGCAAAGCAGTCGAAACCAAATCCTCTCGCTGAGGAGCAAGACGAGATGCAGAAATGTCGATGAGAAAGTAGAAGGGGAGAATAATTGAGAGAAAACGGAGTAGAAAAAATTCAGGCAGCCATTAACGAGAATAAGACCGTTGCTCTCGTATAGTTGATATATTATATTTCTCCATTGTAAGCGATAATCTAAATGCAAAATATTTACCTTATGTTGGCAGAATTGTCGAAATACAATATGCAACCACCAACACACCAACTGCTCTTTTAAGAACCGTTATGTCTGTATATCTTAGTTCGGTCAAGAACTTGACTCTATTAGTTGTTTAACTTTAACCTACAATTTAAAGCTTTGTTAGGTGATAACTGAAATATAATTAATAAGGTGAGAATTAATGCTATGTTTCAGCCTCCAGTTTGGGAGGCTTTCAACCAGATGCATATTTTCAGTGGGATTAATACTCATTGCAGCATAATCTTGTTTAAAGTAGTGCCTATAATTAGGAGTTTCACTACTCTATTGTTTTCCCACAATTTCCTAGTCATATGTAGCACAGTTAGGTACTTAATTAGGTCGGTACCACGCACCTCATTTTCCATAAAAATCATCTTGGTTATCACATTATTTTGCATCCCAATGCACTGCTAATTTAATGCATATGATTGTTCATAATTACTTGGGCGCTTTTATTAATCACTTTCGTGCACATTAAAACATATGCTAGTCGTACAGTAATATGATGAAAAAATGGATTTGTTTTGATACAAGAAGTGCTCATGAAGCAACTCATTAAGTATTGCTTGCGCTAATCTCTTATTTTGTACTGATCCAGTTGTATTCAATCTACTCTCATCAATTCTTGAAGCAAGCATAAAAGTTGACGCGACATTGTAACAGAAAATTCATCAGTGTTACGTGTCATGATGTAAGCATGCCAATACACTCATCATCCATGAATTTGGAGTGGTTATTTAATTTGTACGAGTTGAATTAGGAAAAAGAAAGTGACTAGGGTTGTTTTTCTCTAATCGTATTTGTAAATATACCATGCAGCCATTGCCAATGTATGCAATGATTATTATACATGTAATCTCTACTTAAAGTTTTCTACTTTTAAAAATACTTGTTAACTAATATAATAGTAATATCAATCATTCCTCCAACATGCCTTATTGGAAGAAACTCTATTTTCTCGGTTTAAAAAGTTCAAAATCATGAGAAATTAATTATTGTTTATTTATTTAACAAAAATAAAAGTTGGGATATGTATGCCGAAAGTAGAAGCCATCAAAGCATCTCGTGAAATCCAGCCAAAAGCTCAGCTTCATTGAGTGCACAAATTACAATTAATATTCATCCCGAAAAAGGCAATCATTTTATTGACTTTTTCATTTTATATATACAAGCTTCAGCTCATCTCACTCTTCAAAATTCATACAGAGCATCAAAGAAAGAAAACATGAACAAAAGAGTAGGAACTACTAGCAAAGGAGGAGCTTCAAGTGATTTACTAGTATGTTTTCCTACTAAATCCCACTTAACATTAATGCCAAAACCAATATCTAATGCTAATAGCCCTACTAAAATATCATCGCCAAAATGTTCAAAAAAGCATTATCCTCCATCTCTATTCAGTACAAATAATCACATCAATAATAGACTGAAATTCAACAAAACTGCATTCGGTTCAGATATCACTTCAGAACCAACTTCGCCTACAGTTACCTGTGCGGGTCAGATCAAGGTTGGTCACAAACACTGCCATGTGTCAAGAAATGTAGCCAAAAGTTGGATTGAAGCTCTTGGGTTGAAAAAAGATGTTACCAATTTCATCGGTGCTTTGAGAAGTACTTTTAGAATCAATATGCAGTGTTTTGGAGCTTTTCGTGGTACAGTTGACTATCTCTCTGATGATGATGAGGATGATGATCGAGCAGCTATGGATGCAGAAGTTCTGATCATTAATGGTAATATACATTAAAATGATGTCTACTTAACATAATATACACTCCAACGTGCATAATTCTTCATGATTTGATTACAAAAGAAACTACTGTCCCCTTGATTTGTAATATATATAGTGTTAACTATGAATGATATGTAAAAATGATATAACTTAATATGGAGTTACTGTTAATATTTCCTGCAGAGGAAGACAAGGAAGGAGAAGGAAGTGGTATGAATATGTTCTCAAAATGGTTGATGGTGCTGGAAGAGGAAAAAGAAAAGGAAGTTAATGATGCAGAAGACGAGGAAATAGAAGAAACAAATTTACCACCAAAGAATGCATTATTGCTAATGAGATGTAGGTCAGCACCTTTAAAAATGGAAGAAGAAGGAAGAAGAGAAAATGGTTACCAGGAAGGTCTAATGTTAATGAGTTATGCTCCTGACTTTTTTAAGGTCTCAACTGAGGTCGCAAAAGAGACTTGGGTGGCTGAAGGAGTCGATCCTTATCTTGCACGAAGTAGAAGCTGGAGGAGATGATTAATGAGGTTCATAATATTATCCTTCTTGTTCTCTGTTGGTTTTTATGTGTTTCACTTTTTTTTTTTTTTCGTTTCTATAGGTTGATAGGCATAATTGATCAACAATGAGTGATCGTGGTAAATACCGGTAAGACGTATTGTGATATGTAATTATGTTTACTTTGCTTTCCTTGTATGAACTGTGTATCTTTATGTGAAGAATACGATACAGCTGAAAATCATTTCACTTTAGATTTTTCGTAAAAGATGAAGATACTTTTCGGGAAACTATTAAAGCACTCGGAGTGGTTAGCCAACCTGTAGCCATACTTTACACCAAAAAAGTTTAATTTAGGAAGCATGCATGCTGCAATATTCTCTTATATATTATGTAACTTAATGCTTTATTGAGTGTCCCGTAATAGAAATGAGATACGAATGATGTAATTGTGTAAGTTTTCTTTTATTGAAAAAGTTAGGGTTACAAGGATAGTTATGTCATTGTACAAATAATAACAGCTGTACACGGAAGCATTGTAACACTATATATAGACTCATGTACACAGCAAAGCAAGTCAATTGCTAGTTTTATCAATACAGAAATTTTATCTTTTCAAACTTGTGCAGTATTTCAAATAACCCGAAATGATTAAATGGATCTCCACGAATATGTAGTTTACTGCTTGTTCAAGTCCATATAGACTGTCTCAGTTTGCAAACTAAGTGTTCCTCTTCATCATTTACAAAATCTTAAGCTGTCTCATGTGTACCTCTTCTTTAATATACCCATTTAGGAATGTGGTATTCACATTCATTTAATATAAGTTATAATGAGCTACTAAACCATGATAATTCTTATTAAATCTTTCTTCTTCCTTTCAAATGAAACCTTCGGATACAAGTCTTACTTTATATCATTCAAAAATACTTGAGGCATCTCTTTTGGTCTCATAAACCCTTTTACAATCAACCGGTGCAACGCCCTTTTTGCAAGTTAACAAGATCCCAAACTTGATTTTTAGCAATTGGTTCTGTCTCTTTGTACGATTATTTCTTTGTCCAACATCAAAATCTGCCTCTTCGGGGTATACTATATAATTACCTGATTTATTTACTTCTGACAAAATATTCTCATCGATATTTGTTGGATTATGAACTGGACGTTCCATGGATATTTGCTGGATTTTGAACTGGACGTTCCAAATGGATAGGTTCATCCTGAGTGGGTGGTTCAATTATGATGGGTTGTTCCCGCTGGATGTGCATTACGTAACTAATTCAGGTTCTTCTGAAGATAACCAAATTGGCAACCTAAAGGACCTTTGGATCATAATTTTCATGACCGGTGAGTTGAACCGTGGTGATTAGCTTTAAGGTATTGATGGTTCAACCAATTAAATTGTTAGAACCGTGGACTTTTTTTATATAAAAAATTTACACATCTAAATAAAAGTTATATGCAAAAATATTGAAATAAAAATAATATATAGACAAACTGTATAGGGTTTTCAAAATCTATAATAGACGTTTTATACTACTGCACTGTACAGATGTATCAACACAAATGCAGTTGTATACACATTCGCAGCGCACGACGACATGAGTTTAGTTACGACGAACTTGACGAAGCTTGCAGCGGCGAAGAATGAAGTGGTGGAGCTTATAGTTGCGCCCTGTTTAGATGTTTAGATTTTGGGGTGATGATAAATTTTGCAATGCATATTTATTTATTTCAAAACAGTATAGAGAATGAGAATAAGGAATAATGATATGGTGAGAAATTATGAAAAAAAACTGCAGTTCAACCAAATAAGATAGGCAGTTGTGTTAGAACATCCATTCTATGTTTAAATGAAAACATCTATACAATCATATATATTATACATTTTATCAAGATTACAGATATATACTACAAAAGAACATCTCAAAGATATTAGGACTCGAAGACAAATAAAAATCTATGGACCAAGCTAAGACTAGTAAAGTTATTCTAATGTATTAAGAGTCTTAGATAAAACATTGTAAGGTCTTTTTGAGTATATATGCACACATGTTTTCATATACACTAACATAAATTGGGTAAATGAATTTATCATTCACAGACGTCTGAGGAGAAACCACGGACATCTGTGACAATACTCGGGAAATTTTTACCCGAGACCACAGACGTCTAAGGTTTTCCCACAGACGTCTGTCATTTGAAAAAACTAAAAAACTCTAAATAGACACTTCTTTAAATGAATAGAAATCAAACTTTTCATTGAAAGGTTGCAGCCATTAAAATGAATAAACCTTATTTAACAGTAATAACTCTTCATTTTCTACCATGATTGAGATTTAAAAATCAACGAAATTAAATTAATTGAATCTATTATCTGTTGATTTCTTATTACTCTCTTGTCCATATATTACTTACATACTCTTAATCTATCATAACCAAAATATAATTTTGGTTAAACCACTTCTTACAACTCAAAACATTCACATTCACATACTCAAAGGAGATCATAGGAAGATTTGTACTATCAGTCAAAATCCATACTATTTGGAACACAAGATTGTCAAAGATATACTTTTGTATTAGCTTATTCCTCCGGACGAACCGAGAGTTAGTTGGTTAAATGAAATACCGAAGGAGAGCTTCGAGATTGGACATAGGACGAAAGGTCCGAACTAGTATAAAATATCTAATGTGATCGCTTTTATTATTTATCTTATTTATATTCAATTATTATTCTCTGCTTAGTATAGTTAGCAATATACACTCTCACAAGTATATATATAAGTTGCATTACTTTAAAAAGGTCCTATAGACTTTCATTTGGTACCAGAGCAAGGTCGTTTCAATCTACAATAACACGTAATTGATAAATCATTAAAATGGCAAGCACATTTCAAGAAGGTCAATCAACTGCTCGTCCTCCACTATTTACTGGTTCTAATTATGCTTATTGGTCAAGACGTATGCGAATTTTTATGGAAGCCAATAGTTTAGAAATATGGCTAGCAACTCAAAACAAATATGAAGCACCTGACACCGATATTGGCACATGGATCGATGGACAGAAAGCAAAGGCACTAACAATGCCAAAGCTATGAATGTATTGTTTTGCTCACTTGACAAAAATGAGTTTTCACGTGTCATGCTCTACAAGACTGCATATGATATGTGGCGCACTTTACAAGTCACACATGAAGGCATGAATAAAGTCAAAAAAACTAAAATTTTGATTTTACAAAACTAATTTTCATCTTTCAAAATGAAAACAAGTGAATAAATTATTGATATGTATGCAAGATTTCAAACCATTCAACACGATCTTATGGCACTTGGAGTTAAATTCACAGATTTTGATTTAGTCACACAAAATTATTTAAACTCTTTAAAAATGAATGGGAAAGAAAAGTCTTAGCCATCGAAGAAGCTAATGATCTTTCTCAACTTAAAGTCGAAGAGGTAATAGGAAATCTGATGTCGTATGAAGCTAACTTGCAGGCTCGAAAGGATCAAAATCATGAAAAGAAAAACATAACATTCGAAGCAAGTAATGAAGATTCAAATTTAGACGAAGATGAGATTGTCTTTATTGCCAAGAACAACAACAAATTCAAGAAGCTTGTAGGAGATGAAGCGACTCCAGTTGTTATAAGACCCTATACTAGAGGGATGTATATCACGTCAGGATCATAGTTGGCAATTGAGAAATTGAATGGAGATAAGGACTTCGAGAAGTGGCAATGGAGGATGAAGGCTATTCTAATGAGGAATGAAGTCCATCCAGTAGTGTTTGCCCCTGAGGAGTTGACGGCTGATATCTCAGTCGTGGAAAGGAAGGAGATGGAGAAATGGGCGTTTGCTACTTTACAACTAGCTATGGGAGAGAATGTCATCTCAGAGGTTAGCAGTGAGACCACTGCTAGGGGCATTTGGACCAAGCTAGAAAATCTCTATTTGAAGAAATCTTTGACTAACCGTTTGATATTATTGAAGACATTTTTCACCATGCGGAAGAGAGAGGGTACTTCAGTGAAGGAACATCTTAATTTCTTTGATGATATTATGATGAAGATGAAGACTGTTGACTTGAAGATGGATGAGGAGCAAATGACAATGATTCTTTTGTGTTCTCTTCCGGAGCGATACACAGGTTTCACTAATAGCCTTATCTTTGCTAGAGACACATTGACAGTGGAAGATGTGAAGTCAGGCCTTCTATCTAAGGGCTTGAAAGATCAAACAAAGGAGATAAGTGAAGGAAGTAGAGGTGTAAGTAGTAGTCACGGCCTGTTTGTTGAAAGAGGTAGAGAAGATAAGAAGAATTGGCACTCTAGAGGGCGTTCCAAGTCCAGGAAGCCCAGTAATGGCAGGAGATGAAAGTCTAAGGACGGGAAGTGCTTTATCTACAAGAAACCTGGTCATTGGAAAAAGGATTGTCTAGATTTGAAGAAGAAGGAAGAAGACGTATCTTTATCATTTGTGGTTGAGAAGTCTATATCTGACAATGTATTGTCTGCAGCAGTGTCGGATGTCTCAGACCATTGGTGCTGGACTCGGGGGCGTCTTTCCATATGACGTCTAATAAGGATTACTTCAGTTCTTTCATTGGACGAGAGGGAAGCTCTATTCTTATGGGTAATCATGCTACCTGTAGAGCAATGGATGAAGGTACAGTGAGGATCAGAATGTTTGATGGAGTGATACACACTTTGACAGGTGTCCGGTATGTTCCAGGTCTTCCGAAGTCCTTAATTTCTTTAGGACAATTGGCATCTTTGGAATGCAAGGTAACTATCGAAAAGGATAGTCTGAAGGTTTCGAGAGGTGCACTAGTTCTTATCAAAGGAGATGTGTTTCGAAATATGTATTTGCTAAAATGAACCACAGTTCTTAGAGAGTCGTGTGTTGGAGTAGATAGTTCTCGTGCATTGGATGCCACAAAGCTTTGGCATTTCAGGTTGGGTCATATTTCAGAGAAGGGCTTAGAGTTTCTTTGGAGATAGGACATGATCAAAGGAGGAAGCTTCGACAAGATGGACTTTTGCCAAGAGTGTGTGTTAGGTAAGTAAACTAAAGTATATTTTGGAGTTGGACTCCATAAATCGAGGTGAGTACTTGAGTACATACATACAGATGTTTGGGGACCGGTTGCTACTCCTTCTCTTGGAGGAGCAAAGTATTTTATCTCTTTCATTGATGATTTTTCTCGAAAAGTATGGGTGTATGTGATGAGGGCTAAATCAGAGAGTTTTGAGAAGTTCAAAGATTGGAAAGCGCTTATTGAGAACCAATCTACTTCTAGGTTGAAGGTGCTGAGATCTGATAATGGCGGTGAATTTGTCTATAGGGAGTTCCTCGACTTTTGTAGATAGCATAGAATTCAAAGACATTTCACTACACCCGAAGATTCGCAATCCAATGGAGTTGCAGAGAGGATGAATATGACTCTACTTGAGAAGGCTCGTTGCTTGAGATTGACGGCGGGCTTGTCTAGAGTCTTTTGGGCTGAGGCATTATCAACTGCGGCGCATATCATAAATCGAATTCCATGCTCAGCCATAGATGGGAAGATTCCAGAGGAGAAGTGGAGAGGTAAAGCAGTGAATCTTGGTTACTTCCGAATTTTTGGTTGTCCTGTGTACGTTCGCCATACAGGTGATGACAAGTTGGAGGCTAGAGCATACAAGGGCATACTAATGGGATACACCGATGGTATCAAAGGGTATTAAATTTGGAACCTGATTGTTCATTTCAGACATGTTACTTTTGATGAGTCTGCTATGTTCAATCCGAAGGAGAAGCTACCTACCACATCAAAAGATTCTGATAGGTCTAAGGAGATGGAAGAAGTTCCCATGCTCCAGCCAAATAGTAGAGTTGTTGTCGATGCTGTTGAGGAAAAAGCAGTTGATGAAACATCACAGGATAGTCCACAGGCCCCTTCTAGTAGTGTTGGTGATGTGCATGAATCTAGAGGAAGTTCAGTTCAAGGTGGAGCTGAAAGGAGTTTAGGCGAAGCAGTACCTACTCGGGTCAGTCGTAGGACTATTAGGCCGCCCGAAAGGTATGGTGATTGGCAGTTTGCGAACCTTAGCCTTGGTGATCAGTTTGACTATGCTCTACATGTGGTTCTTGAGGAGCCGCTTGACCTTGATGAAGCTTTGAAGTCATGTGACAGTTCGAAGTGGATGCACGCTATGGAAGAGGAGTTAGAGTCGTTGAAGAAGAACAAGACTTGTGATTTGGTACCACCTCCTCAAGGAAGCCGAGCCAAAGGTTGCAAATGGGTGTTCAAGGTGAAGGATGATGGGAGATACAAGACTAGAATAGTTGCTAAAGGGTTTTCACAAAGAAAGGGATTGGAGTATGATGAGATATTCTCTCCAGTAGTGAGGCATACGTCCATCCGCATTTTGCTCGCTATCGTTGCAGATCATGACTTGGAGCTCGAGCAACTGGATGTGAAAACTGCTTTCTTGCACAGAGACTTGGATGAGACCATCTACATGAAGCAGCCAGAAGGATTTGTTGTAGATGGGAAAGAAAATTGGGTTTGCAAATCGAAGAAGTCTTTGTATGAACTTAAGCAGTAGCCTAGACAATGGTACAAGAGGTTTGACTCTTTTATGCTTTCACTTGGTTTTGATCGTAGCATCAAAGACACTTGTGTATACTTCAAGCATTTAAAGAATGGTAGATGGGTGTACCTACTCTTGTACGTGGATGATATGTTGATTGCTTCCAAGGATAAGGATGAAATCGATAGTTTAAAGTGAAAGCTAAAAGCGGAATTTGAAATGAAAGTCCTTGGAGAAGCAAAGAAAATTTTGGATACGGAAATCCAAAGGGATAGAAATCTAGGACTTTTGAGCCTCACTCAAAAGGAGTACATTCGAAAGGTGCTTGCTCGATTTAGCATGGAAGGTGCAAAGGCAATCAGCACATCCATGCCTTTGCACATACAGCTTTCTAGTAAAGGCTCTCCGATCTCGGAAAGGGACAAGGCTTATATGATGAAGGTCCCATATGCAAGTGCAGTTGGCAGCTTGATGTATGCCATGGTCTGCACTAGGCCTGACATTGCAATTTTCTAAACTCTTTTATATGTTTAAACTATATTCAAATATATTACAAAGTTTAGAAATTGTTTTGACAAATTATAGAAACCAATTTTAATAAGAAAATCAAAACATCAATTTTTCCTTGAGCATGTCAACATCCCTCAAACCCCCATGTCGATACGGTGTCCGTTATTTTCAAATTTCAATTTTCAAAAGAAGTGTCTATTCGTCGTATCCTTTCACGAATAGATATGACTGTTTCTCTACTATAAATACCAGTAAGTTCTAAACGAATTTTTATCAGATTTCATTTATTTTCTCTCCTCTTCATCTTCCACATTTATTCTAAAGAATCCTATACTATACTCTGCCAAAATACCAAGTGAATCAAACATGATTATCTCTTGTTTGATTCTCTACCACTCTCTCCATAAGATCTCAGTGCTATTCAGAGTTATAGAATCTTTTGTAAATCAAACTGTTGAGTAAAAGGTGCGGTTGAGCCTTGAAATCAATTGGGTGTGATTATAGCCCCGAAAATCAATTAGGTGATCTTGTAGCCTAGTTAAATCAAGAGAGTTTGCCCTAGACTCGAATACAGGAGGGTGTACCTCGTAGCCTTGAAACCGAGGGTGTAATCTGGGAGATTATTTTGATAAGAAATCCGTACGATTGTACGGGACTGGATGTAGGGAAACTCCGAACCAGTATAAAATCCTGGTGTGTTCTTTCCTTTACTGTTTTTATTTAGTATTTGCATCTGTGTCTGATTCTGTGATTATATATGTGTTTATGAATTGCATTTGTTGGTGTTTAAATTGAATAAAATTCAAAAAGATTTAAAAAATCCATAAAACACTATTCACCCCCTCTAGTGTTATTCCAGCCTCAAGATCCGTAATCCGCATTTCTCACATTGAGATGGTTCATGGAGACGTTTGTTTTCATAGTGGAGATTGATAGATTCTACACGAACCGGGTACTTCGAACACTTTGTTGACGGGTGGTGGCATTGCCGGAGTTCGTTGACAGAGTGTAATGGGTGATGGCATTGCCGAAGCTCATTGGGTAAGTATCCATTGCTTGGAGCATAAAGGTGTAGATGGAGTTGAATAACTTGATGGAATATGGCAACAAGTTGGAGATTGTTGGAATTGTTACATGTTGATTCAATTGCTAAAGAAGTAGGAGTCGTGGAGGGGGAGCAGAAGTTGAAATCACCGAAAGAGAATTGGGGAAGATGCTAGGGCTTGAAGGTTTCGGTGGTAGTTTGATTTGGAGCGGCGAAAAAAAAATCACCGAACGAAATATTTCGTTCGGTGATTTGCTGAATGAAATATTTCATTTGGTGATTTGGAGCGGTAATTTGCCGCTCCAGGTGTATGCCGATCCAAAATTGTGCTTGGTGAACCAAATTGTGCCGGACCAGATGCATGCCGAACCAAGTAGTGCCGCTCCAGATGTTTGGTTCGAGGAACTAATGCCGAACGAGATGTATTGTGAGCTTAGCCGGTCCAGATCTGAAGTACTGATGGCCGGACTAAATCATGTCCGACCAGATGTGCCGAACCAAACCTCAGGGCTGCTATATAGCAGCTACCACTCCTCATATCTTCACTCTATAAATAGTGGAGCTTCTGGACAACAATGGTAGCCATCCTAGAGAGCTGAAACTTTGTAGAATTTTGTCTGTATTATTAATTCTTCTTATGTATAGCCTCCAAAAGTGAATCAATCTTGTAACTCTAATCTTTTAGTGATTAATAAAATCTCCTCTCCCCAAGTGGACGTACACTGCCTCGCGGTAGTGGAACCACTATAAATACTGGTGTTATTTATTTTTCTACATTGCATTGACCTATGACTGTCTGTTCTGGGGTTTATCTCTGTTTGTTTCGTCTCACTACAATCACGATCCAGTTGTTTTCCGCTATGTTGGCTTTTTATTCCCTTAAACTGATCAGCTGAAGGGATTTTTCTCAACATGGCAAACTAAACTTCTCAAATCAAATATCGATTAAATGCTATGAGTATGAAAAATTTAGCCACATGAAGAAGGATTGTCCACAACTCAATAATGATAAAAAGAAAAGCAAATTTGAGAAACTCAAGAAAAAGAAAAGAGCTTTTCAGGTAACATGGGATGATTCAGATTCATCTTCTTCATCAGATAGTGATAGTGAAAGCGACTCGGAACAAGCAAATGTATGTTTTATGGCTAACACCGGTGAGGTACGTCCTAAACTTAGTTATGATGAATTAATGGAAATAAGCATTGAATTAGATGATAAATATAGAGAATCAAAATAATTAAATAAGGAATATGTAGGAAAGTTAACTAGATCAGAATTAGAAATCGGATTATGAAAAGATGAAAAAATTATCTTAGAAGAGGAATTAGAAATTGTTCAAAAAAATATCCAACGTTATTATCTCAAAATGACAAATCATTAAATGATTTAGAAAATTATAAGTTAGAAAAAGTTAATCTGACAAAAGAAAAACTAGAATTACAAGTAAATTTAGATTCTGGAAATACTGAAATTTGTGATCTTAAAAGTAAGTTAGATAAAATAACAAATAATGTGACAAAATTCAACAAAGGAAAATAAAATTTAGAAAATTTGATTATGATATCTAAACCATCTGGAAATCAAAATGGATTAGGTTTTAAAAACAAACAAAAGTCAAAGAAATATAGCACATTATACACAAAATTCAAAAAGCCAAAGTTAGAAATTAAGTTTAAGAATTCATATAGAAACTAGTACGAACCCGTGCTACGCACACGGGGTTTTCGAAAAATGATATAAAACTTTACACACTCAAACATATGCTTATGTAAGCACGAACCACACAAAGTATAACTAATTTTCAGAGCATAATATTTTTATACAATAAATACCATCATCAACATCGAAATTTCTAACTTCATATGACTCATACTATGCATGCCTATTAATTTTTAAATTGAGAGACATAGGTTCAAAAGTGTTAATTGTACTTTTAACATGTAAATTTGGATATATATACACGGTTCTAAATGATAATAGTATTCCAAATCTTGCAAATAGAAATTGTTCTAAAAGTGAAATAGTCCAAGTGTATTTAAAGAAATAACAGTCCAAGAATTATATCAGTACACTGTTTAACTTCATCCATATTACTACTTGCAAAAAATTATAGTAGCTTTGAAACATCATGTTTTCAAATACATGAAAGATAAAATGATATGCAACACATTTGTAAAGTATAAACATTGTGTAATTTTAATTTTTTGAACAGTCAAATTATTTTTTTGTCTAAATCAAATATTCATGTAAACACAATAGCTTAAACAGTAAATCAATTAGAATAATTCAAATTGATGTAATATATTAGCATAATAAAAAATACTTATATAAAATACCTTGGATGACATTTCATTGAAGACGACAGTAAGATTAATGTAGTCCACGAATTTACTAAAAATTGATTAATATTATTTGAATGAATTGAACCACTAAAAATTATTGATTATTGTTGGAATAAATTTACTATAGTAAGCTATATTATTGAGCATTACAAAGTAATTTATAAAATGTGTATCAATGCATAGAAACAAGAAATATTCAAATGAATTTAGAAGTGATATTTAGCAAAATAATAGTTTTAGAGAACGCAAGAAGTTGCCATGTTAATTTTCTTTATTAAAACTAAAATTTGAAGGAACCATGATTTAGTCAAAAAAAATTATGTCATTTTTCAACAAATAGCAAAGACAAAACTTGCACATCAAATATGTCCACCAATGATTGCCTTTATTTTTTCAAATTCATTCTAAAATGAGATAAATAAAAACATCTGCACACCACTCCATCAACAAACAGACTTTAAGCCACACTAAACTCTTCATTCAAACATAGTTTTATTTAAATTTAAATTTTGTACGTACTTCCAGTATGGAATAATATAATATTCATAATATAGTATGATCGTTATGCATCTAAGATGTAAATAATAATCAGGTTTTATAATATATTGAGTAAATGATATCACCTTTTAAGTAGAAGGAAATGTGTAAAATATAATGTTTAATCAAAGCATAATCAATTATAATCTAAACAATATTTTAGTAAATTTTTTATTTATTTACAGGCATATCGTCTACTCATTTATTTTGTTCTCATGCTAAGTTTGTTAAAGAAAAGAAATTTTTTTGTAATAATAGGTAGTAGGTTCCTACCTTACAATATATTTTGAACTTAAAATATGTTCCCTTATATATTTTGAACTTAAAATACATTTGAACTTTTACCGATAAATATGGATTAATAAGTTCAAATTAATTCTCCAACAAATTAGATTGGTTCTCTTAGTAAACCAAATCTAAATTAAATACAATTTATTGTAATTAATCCAATAAAATTCAATTCAAATTAAATCGAATTGAACGTAATTAATTCATTCTATTTAGTTCCTTTTATCAGTTCAAGTCATATGATACTTTATATTGAAATTTCGTATACCCATAAACATTTATGAAAAAACATATTTTCCATCTATGATTATATCTTAACATCTCAAAACTGATTTTTTTTTAAAAATATCATAACAGTAGACAATTTTTTTGAAAATCGCATATAATCAATAAATTGTTCTATAAGATACCTAAGAATTTGATGGTTGCACAAAAAGATATTATAAACTCAATGTTCATTAATATGGATAGTACCAAAATTGAAAATATAAGTTTAGGTAGAATAAGATTTCATAAAACATTAAAGAAGAAATAAATTTACAAAACACATATTTAAAACTAAACAAAGGAGAAAATTTTAAACTTGATTACCATAATATGAAAGTGTTGCATATAAATTTATTTAGTTTTCCTAAAATACGGCATAATATTTTATGGTTTGAATGAATCATTCTCACAAAACTTGATTCTTTATATACATGAGTTTGAGAATGGGAAAATGGATTAACTTTTCCTTTAATGAATTATTCCGAACAATTGGGGTTTTTTGGTACCTAAACATTGGTGAACTAATAATATTCTGAAAAATAACAAAGAAAACAAATTCATAATCAACGAATCGAATAAATTTAAGACTAAATTCAAATTTGACATAAAATTTGGGAATGAAAAATAATAATCCAACCTTACTTTTAACAGATTTTGTAGAACAATTGAAGATTCTATGTTTGCATGTATTTATAATCCAACTATCTTCTAAAAAATGGATAAAGGAAACTAAATTCGTAATCATATTTATCAAATAAAAATAATCAAAAAATAAATTTTCAAATATAAATCTCAAAGAAAAGATCCGAATTTCGAAATCTGGGGGGAAAACAACAATTAAATGAAATAAATATTAGATAAATAGATAGCTAATGATAATCACAACTCTAAATTGTGCTGAATCGATCCAATAAACCAATTTTTGTTCTAAATAATTTTTCCATAAAAGTCAATCTATAAAAATAATAGGTAGAAACATAGCTGTTGGAAAATGAAGAAATCATACAAAGTTTAAGAAAAGTACAAAAGCAAAGAACTATTGAATAATTATTTTAAATTCTATTAAGTTTAGAAAACTAATTCGATATAGATCAAGAATACACTTTTTTGAATTATGTTATAAATATGAAGATAACAATTGGAAAGAGGGAAAATTATGAAAAAAGTAAATGTGATGGAGAAAGGGTTAATATGAAAAATAAACTAAGAAATTCCAAAAGAAATATTGTATGAAAATGTGGAGAAGAGAAAGAAATATTCTATTAGATTATAAAGGTATAATTAAGGTAAAGAGCGTGGTGAATGAACATAATATTTTTTTAATGGAAATACGTGAAAGAAAGAGTTAAAATGATAGAAATTAGGATTTTATTCATAAAATTATAAGAGAAAAAGAATATGGATGATCAACGTTCGAACTCCTATCTATATAATAGAATGGATTCTTTTATGAAATAGTATCAATCATATCGCTGAAGAACAAATAGACTTAGCATAAGCTATATATCATTAGGACATATTCTTATAGAAATCAAATCTTATCTGCCACACTTCAAGATAGGCATGTTGTCTCATAGGTTATCCTTCAAATGATAGAATAATGGTCATTAATACAAGAGGATATCTAAAGAAATAAAAAAAGAATAGAAAGTTCAAAACACATTATGCTAAAACATGAAAACCACTATATGTACTTAAGAACTGAAGAAAAAAATGAATGAGACACATATGAATAACGTAGATGCTACAAAACAATTGAATAGATACAAAAATGTAACAAATAAGAATTGGTAAAGAATTGATAAGCATGTGTACTGGAGTTACCATGAAAGTCGAATCAAAATTTCTTCCAATTTCTTTATTGACTTTCAGTGGACAAATTACCTGCAACTAAAGAAAAACGATCGCAATAACTTTTTAGAAGAACGATACATTCTAACTTGATTTTTCTAATCATGATTTTATAATATGATCACTAGTTGGAGATTAAATGATGTTTTATTTTACATAGTAATTTTTTTTAAAAGTCAAACCAATATGGAAGAAAATTAAAATTTCACGTACCAAAAATCATGGCACATGCTATGAACAATTGAAGAGAGAATTCTATTCTACAATCAAAATTAGAAGTAAGCATAAACAAACAAAGGAGCAAACTTTCCACTTTGATTTGGAGGTAAAAAAGTTAGAAGATATTTTATTATTCATAAAGAAATCAAGTCATACCTGTTACACTTCAAGATAGGCATATCGTCCCATAGATTATCCTTCACATGATAGAATAACGGTTATCAATAAAAAAGCATATACAAAGTAATCAAAACAAAGAATATAAATTTCAAACTATATTGTGCTATAATGTGAAAACAATTATATGTACTTAATAACCGAAGGAAAATTTTTAATTAAGACACATATGAACAGCGTATGTACTACAAAACAATTGAATAGATACAAAAATATAACAAATAAGAATTAGTGAAGAATTGATATAAAAATATAACAAATTCTAAAATAAATTAAGAGCACGTGTACTGGACTTACCATGAAGGTCGAATCAAAATTTCTTCTAGTTTCTTTATTTTTACTTTCAGCGAACAAATTACCTGCAAAAAAAAGCAACCACATTAACTTTTTGAAAGAATGATACATTCTAACTTGATTTTTCTAGTCATGATTCTATAAAAATGATCACTTGTTAGAGATCGAGTGATGTTTTATTTTACACGGTAATTTTCTTAAGAAGTCAAAGTAATCCCTATAAGACAAACTAATATAGAGAAAAATGAAATATTACATACCCAAAATCGCGGCACATGCTATGAAAAACGGAGTAGAGAATTCTATTACAACGATCACAGTTAGAGGAAATTTAACACAAACAACCAAAGGTGCTAACTTTCCCCTTGGATTTAAGGTAAAATAGATATAAGATACATTATTTAAGGATTAAATTTTTTATTTTAGATCGAGAAGATGATGAAATGAAAGAAAAAGGAGAAATAGTTTAGGAAAAAAATTAATAATATAGATACAAGAGCATAATTGAACAGATACAAAAATTGAACCAATTAGAATTGATGAAAAATTGATACAAAAATTGCAATAAATTGTTAAATGAATCAAAAGTATGTGTACTAAAATTACTATAGATGTTGAATTAAAACCCTTTCTAATTTCTTTGCTCCGATATTTTAGCGAATATGTTACCTACAAATAAATAAGGTAAATATAATATTAATGTTTTATTTTACATATTAAATTTTGTGAAGAAGCCAACCTTAATTGATGAAATTAGAAGAGAAAATTGTACTACTAAAATCAGAGCTGGAAGAAATCTCAATCAAAAAAGGAGCAAAATTTCCCCTTGGATTTAAAGACAAAAAACACATGATGTGATAGTATTGAGAAGCAGAAAATGATAAAATGAAAGTAAAACGAGGTAATGAAAGTGAAAGATACATATGAATAAACGAAATAGAAAATGAAAGGTCTCATGGTTATTATCATATAATGGCAATTTATTTCTAAGTCTGTAACAAGAAATAATTTCTAGGGTTATGTGAAACTTTTACCTCAAATTAAAGAGAGATGAGGATTTGGAATGAGAGTGAATGAGAAGCAAGAATTCAAGTAGTTACGTATTCTCGTTTATATATAATAGAATAGATATGGTCAAAATATGGATTCCAAAATAAATAATAATAATGTCAATAACAATAATGAGAATATGATAACGTCATCACCTAGAATAATAAGAGACCATCCTTTTAATAATAATATCGGGAATTTAAATATAAGAGTATCAACTAGAAAACAGTTAAACCAAATGAGTCATGTTGCATTTGTATCAAATTTTGAACCTAAAAATTATAAAGAAGCATCAAAAGATGATTTTTGGATTATTGCAATGCAAGAAGAACTTAATCAATTTAAGAGAAATGATGTTTGGGAACTTGTACCGAGACCAAACGATCAATCTGTAATTGGAACGAAATGAGTTTAAAAAATAAAGTGGATGAAAATGGAAATATTGTACGAAATAAAACAAAGTTAGCAGCTCAAGGATATAATCAAGAAGAATTAATTGATTATGACGAAACATTTGCACCTGCAGCACGTCTCGAAGCAAGACGAACATTACTGGCTTTTTGCATGTTATCATAATTTTAAACCTTTTCAAATGGACGTAAAAGTGTATTTTTAAACGAATTTATAAAAGAAAAAGTGTGTGTTGAACAACCTCCTTTATTTGTTTACGAGAAATATCCCGATCATGTATTTAGACTTAAGAAGGCCTTATACGGATTAAAATAAGCACTCGTGCTTGGTATGAAAGATTAAAAACTCATTTACAAAAGCCTGGTTTTCAAATTGGTAAAATGACTCCACTTTATTCATAAAACAAGAAAATAATAATATCTTAGCCATACTAATATATGTTGATGACATTATATTTGGATCCACCGACAAAAAATTGTGTACTGAATTTTCTAACATGATGAAAAATGAATTTGAAATGTCACATATGAGTGAATTAAACTATTTCTTGGATTTGCAAATAAGACAATTAGAAAATGGAATTGTTATAAATCAAGAAAAATACTGTCAGGATTTATTAAAACATTTTGGAATGGAAAATATTTCAAGCAAACCAACTCCAATGGGTGCTACTCTACATTTAGATAAAGATGAAAATGGAAAAGATTTCGATCAAAAATTATATTGAAGTATGATAGGATCTCTGTTATACTTAACAGCTAGTAGACCAGATATTATGATGAGTGTATGTTTATGTGCTCAGTTTCAAGCACATCCAAAAGAATCACATCATCGAGTGGCAAAACGGATCTTAAGATATTTAACAAACATATAGATTACAGACTTTTCTACCCAAAAGGAAGCTCTTTTGAACTCGTATCATATTGTGATGCTGATTTCGAGGGTTGTAAAACGGATAGAAAAAGCACAAGTGGCACATGTCATTTTATTGGTCAGTCTTTAGTTTCATGATTTAGTAAAAATCAAAACTGTGTTTCTCTCTCAACATGTGAAGCCGAATACATCTCATCGGCTTTAGCATATGCACAAGTAATTTATATGCAACAAACTCTACTAGATTTTCGTAAAATCATAACAAAATCACCTATATATTGTGATAATACTAGTGCCATAAATTTATCTAAAAATCCTATTAACCATTCTTGAACAAAACATATTAATATTCGTCTCCATTTTCTACGAGATAATGTGGAAAAAGGAATTATATCACTAGAATTTGTAAATACCAAAAATCAAATAGCTGATATTTTTACTAAACCATTAAGCGAGCTAAGTTTTATTAAATTGAGACGAGATCTAGGAATATGTTCTTACAATGAATTGATAAACTAAAATAAAAATTTATTTAACTTATATAAATTATACACAATACAATTTGAATATTTAAGCACAAAATAATTTTATCCTCATAAAAATAATAAAGTTTGTTAAAATTCTCTGGTTAAAGTTTTTTTCTAACAACCAAAATACTATATATATATAGTACACCAACTTTCATATAAACCAATCTTTCTTACAAACTATATACATATTTTCTTTTACCAATCACCATCTGCAACTATTTCAACTCAAAATGTCTTCTGATCATGACTCCGCTTATTCAACCATCGACTATAAAGCACCCTCATCAAATAGCACCTACGATTCACTAACTAAATCCACATCTCCATTAATTCGCTCAGCGTCTCTGAACATTATTGCATCACCTACGTATCACACTGGCTTTTCTCCTAAGGAAAAGAGGACCAAACGGTTGATCTATAATCAACATCTCTCATTAACAAAGTTGATGAAATATATCACTATTAACAAGAAATGATGGGAGTTCAACGTGAAATGTATTACGAGCAAACGACGTCAAGGGTCTCATCTAAATTTTCTTGAAAAATGTATTCTATCAAATTATGGTCATTCACCAACAAAAAATTGCATACATCAAAAATATCCTCGATTACAAGAAACTCCTATAAAAGTGTATAACATTACTCCAAAAAATCTATGCAAACCAGGACCATCAACCTAAGATTGGATTGACACTCCAGCTCATCCAAGCTGGTCTCCACTAAAGCCGTTAATTGACGACACAAAGGTTGAACCGAATTCATGGGATATACAACAAATTAAAAACTATGACCTCTCTGACAAAAACTAAATTTATATTGTCAAAATAAGTTTCTTTTGTAATTTTTAATATATATATATTGTTTTATGTAAAAATTCCCTTTATATTTCAATAAATAAAGATTGACATTTAAATTTTTAAGGAAAAATTTCTTAGAGAACAAACCACAGAAGTCTTTGACAATATCACAGACTTCTATCAAAGATTTTAGGAAAACATTTTTCTCAAACCTCAGAAGTCTGTGATATTCCACAGACGTCTGTCACAGATTTCAGGAAACTTATTCCTAAAGCCACAGACGTCTATGGAAACTCACAGACGTCTGTTGTAAGTTTTAGATTAATTTTAACTGAAACCACAAACGTCTGTGACACCCCTAAAGACGTATGTCGCTGCTCTGAACTTCCTATTTTCAACAGCCCTATATATATAATTTTACCCCTTTCTCAATTTTTCACCAGCCTATTCCCAATTTACACACAAACCCTGGTTTCTAAAATCTCAAATTGCTCACTAATGGCTCCCAAAGCAAAAACTCCGATTAGCAAACGCTCCAAGGAAGGTCAATCATCTTCTTTGCACAACCCCTTAGTCACTGATGCTCTCATTCAAGAATGGCTTCATAATAGCACGATTGCTAATAAGTAATTTAACGAGCTCAAGAAAAAGAAGCTTCATTATGGGCCATTCTACAGATTAAGCAAGTTTGGCGAATATGGCATTCAAGAACTATCGCCTTTGAATGTCGGGATTTAATCAATTTGGACGAAATGAGGTACAAACCGATCAATTAGCAATCTTTTTTAGGCTAATTTGTGTATTAGTGATATTTTGAATCATGACAATGATGATGGTTGGTTATGGACGAGTGTTTACGGACGTGTTTTAAAGATTAGCATAAACACCATTGGTCGTATAGTTAATTGTTCTTCATCCAGAATCAATTTAGAAGAAGTTCCCGACCAAAGGAATTTAACGCAAGATGAAATAAATCATCAAATTTGGGAAGATAGGATGTCATAGTGGAAACCTGTTTGCTCACGTCCAAAGGCTAAGTTGTTATACCATATGATTATCAATACGATAATTCCACGCCTAGAAAGTCATGAGCAAATCTACAAGAACGACCACAAAGCTCTTCATGCTATTTTTGATGGGATACAAATAAATTGGGCTAAATTCATTCATGACGAAATAAAAAGCTTTTAGCTCATCACCGATGCACAATTATATATGCTCCATATATTATGCATCTCTTAAATGCTCTTGGGGTACCCTCTATATCTTCCACTTTGAATAAATTCCGGTTAAAGAGAGCGGAATAAGGTTTTTATCTTTAGTGCACCTTCCCCAACGACCACCCCCCAATTATCTCCCTAGAACAATGGCTGCAACAACAAGTGCATCATGGTCCTTCGCCCACTCCTGCTCCTCAACATACTTATTTACCTCATTCTTTACAACAACCTCCCTCCTCCAGACATGTTACCAAATATTATTCGGATTCGAAAATTCAAGAAGCTCGTTTTGAATCGTTGCAAAATGCTACATGATTTAGCGCTTAAAAATCATAAGCTAATCACAGTCAACCAGCGAGCTTTGAACAAAAAGATGACATGTTTGGAACGTTCTTTTCCTACGAGGATGACTAAAATGGAAAAGACTTTAGAAAAGGTTGTTTCCACTTTAGGAAAAGTTATGAGAAAAGTCTGTGGCAGATTGTCTTCTCACTCGTCATCTTCGCCATCACCTACACCACCTCCCCGAGAACAAACACTAGTTTATCGGTCTCATTCTTTACCTGAAGGAACTTCTCACGACAGAGGGAAGACTATTGTGCAAGAGCAACCCAAGGAGGATGATGAAGATAGTGATGATATGTACTTGTATGACCTCAGCAATTTAAGCATCAACCGTACATGGCTTTCCAAAGACTTTCCATTCAAGAAAATGAGGAGCATAATGATCAAACCAACTGGCCAAGAGCATACGACCTTGATCCTTTGTCTTATTGGGAGTATTATGAAAACTATGGTGGGTTTTCTTATTCTTCCGATCAGTACAAGTAGCATCTCTTTTTTTAAGCTAGTTTAACTATTTTTTTAGCATTTATGTTTATACTTGTTTCCTTTTACCGCACCTTGTTATTTAACTTTTAACTCCTGCTACAATACTTTAGTTTCTGATTTTTGCTTGGCCCTATTTACTTTCAATTATTTATACTCATATCTATAACATACTAGTATCTTACACATACTGTAAGAATGCGTACATACTATCTTTTCTTCTATTTTGTTAATGACAAAGGGGGAGAAATTTATGCATATACATAGGGGGAGACAAAATCTACTTTATGAGAACATACTCTTTTTTTTATTATGACTAGCTATAATATTTCTTTTGTTTTGATTGTAGAGTTGTCATCATCAAAAATGGGAAGAATGTTAGAACCTCCACTATATGTTTCAATGACAACAACTATACAATCATATATATTATACATCTTATCAAGATTATAGGTATATACTGCAAGAGAACATCATGCTCAAAGATATTGGGACTTGAAGACAAACAAAGATCTATGGAACATGCTATCATTAGTAAGGTTATTCTAGTGTATTAAGGGTCTTATATAAAACATTGTAAGGTCTCCTTGAGTATATATGCACACATGATTTCATATACATTAACATAAATTCGGAAATTGAATTTATCATTCACGGACGTCTGAGGAGAAACCATAGACGTCTGTGACAATACTCAGAAAATTTTTTTCTGAGACCACAGACGTCTGAGGTTTCCCCACAAACGTTTGTCATCTACAAAAATGCAAAACTCTAGATAAACACTTCTTTAAATGAATAGAAATCAAACTTTTCATCGAAAGGTTGCAGCCATTAAAATGAATAGACATTATCTAACAGTAACAGCTCTTCATTTGCATCTTTTTGAAAATATAAATACTACCATGATTGAGATTTAGAAATCAACGAAATTAAATTAATTGAATCTATTCTCTCTTGATTTCTTATTACACTCTTGTGCATACATTGCGTACATACTCTCAATCTATCATAACCAAAATATAATTTTGGTTAAACCTTCCTACCACTCAGAGCATTCACATTCACGTACTCAAAGGAGATCATAAGAAGATTTGTACTATCATTCAAAATCCATGTTATTTGGAACACAAGATTGTTAAAGATATATTTTTATACTAGCCTATTCCTCCGGGCGAAGCGAGGGTTAGTTGGTTAAAGGAAACACCGATGGGGAGCTTCGGGACCGGACGTAGGACGAGAGGTCCGAACCAGTATAAAATATCTGGTGTGATCGCTTTTATTATTTATCTTATTTATATTCAATTATTGTTCTCTCTTAATATAGTTAGTAATATACACTCTCGCAAGTGTGTGTGTGTGTTTATATATAAGTTGCATTATTTAAAAAAAGATCCTATGGACTTTGAGGTTGGATCACTAATTCGAAGGTCCGACGTGGGTTCATGTACGATTGAGATCTCATTATGTTCCGAACTGAAATCAACGATCTACGATTATTCGAGGTTGGACCATGGTTGGATTCAATCATGAAAATACTGATCTGAATATCTTAAATTAAGTTTTTTTGTTTGTTTTAAAAACCAAAAGTAAAAAAAAACTATATAGATGGAAAAAAAATTAGCAACTTTTAAAAGTCACATTCAAACTTAAGTAAAAAACAATTTCTTTTTGGTTTTTGACATACAAAAGTAAATTAGATAATAGAAGAAATTCAATAAATTTGAAATATAAAATTTTCAAACTAAAATTTTGATATCCAGAATTTAATGCTTCATACCTTAAACCACTAGAGCAAAATGTCCTCTTGAATTGGAATCTAAAATTTTAGAAATTCACTTTTAAAATTCCAAGTTTAAAATTCGAATTTTTTAATATTCAAGCTGCAATTTCAAAGTTCAAAATTTAAAACCTAAAATTTCAAACTCGAAATTCAAAATTTCAAATTTTAAGTTTCATAAAATGGATTTTTAAAATTCATAAACCAATTTTTCAAAATATGAATTTTGCAAATTTTGAATCCCGAATTATCAAATTTGAATTTTCAAAATTTGAATTTCTAAATTGGAGATTTTAAAATTTACATTTTAAAATTTAAATTTTGAATTTCATAACTCAAATTTGAAATTTCAAAAATCAAAATTATCACAATTTTAATTTCTAATTTCAAAATTTTAAACTCAAATTTCAAATTTGAATTTTTAGATTTTGTATGTATTTTAACTATCTAAATTTTATTTTTAAAAAATTGGCTTTTCTAAATTTTTAATTTTATAATATAAATTTCAAATTTATGTTTCTAAACTTTCAAATTTAGTGTATTCGAATTGTTAATTCTAATTTTATAATCTTAAATTCAAAATTTGTAAATTCAAAATTTAAATTGGAAAAGTTGAAATGCTAAATTTGTTTATCCATATTTTCAAATATAAAATTTGAATTTTTCAATTCAAAATTTGAATTTTCAGAAATTAAAAAGTTTGAACTATCGAACTTTAAATTTTAAAATTAGTATATTCAAATTTACAAAACTCAAATATTGAAATTTCAAGTTTTCAATTATCAGATTCTCAAACTAAAAACTAAGATTTTTAAAAAGTGTTTCTAAAGTTTCAAATTCAAGAACTGAAATTTCAAAATTTTAATTTTTAAGATTCTAATTTTCATATTTTGTATTATTAAAATCTCAAATTTTAAAATTTGAATTCTCTATGATTTGAAATTTTAGTTTAAGCTTTCTCTTTTTATTAGTCAAAAGCTTACCATTTTAACTTTTTGACTTCTTAAAAGTAAAAGGAAAAAGCTTACCATTTTAACTTTTTGACTTCTTAAAAGTAAAAGGACTTTTGTAATATGCAAAAGCACTTTTTCTTTTGGTTGCCCAGTCTTACTTCCTCGAATTCGATATTTCGTGAAAATTTACTCTTACCTATCTCAGGATGACCTACGATAAAATTAGTATTTTATCTTTGAAGATTTTAAGTTTGTGTGAAGGACAATAAAATATATTCCCATTCGATTTTTTCATAGTCTACAAAATACCTGCAAATTTTCTACGGTCTAATTTCTTTATTTGAGAGTTATAAATCCTCGATTCAACAGAACCCTAAACATGCATATGTCATAAGTTTGATTCCATCCATCCCATATTTCAAAAAGGGCATTATGAAAAGCTTTTGATGATACTCTATTTGAATATGCAGAGCAGTTCTCAAGGCTTCGTTCCATAAAGATAGGGCTAGGTTTGAATTTTCTTCCAACAATATCATTTTATTGAGATGTATCATGCACTGTATACATCTATAATTTGCATTATTCTTTAATAATGTTTGAAAATGGACTTGGTATTTGTCACTTTTCTATATATTTTCCAAAATATTCTCCGCCTCTGTTGAACCTTAAATTTTTTATTTTTCTTTCCCTTTCTTGCTCTTCTTCAGCTTTATATGTTTTAAAAGCATCGAGTGCTTCTTCTTTATTGTAAAGAAGATAGACATACATGAATGGTCCTCAATAAATGTGATAAAATATTGTTGTCCATTCATGTAAGGAGTTGGAAATATTCTACATATATCGGTATATATGATCTCTAGTGATTCAGAACTACTTTTGCACCTTTTATAGTCTTTTGTTTGTTTGCTTACCTTCGATTCAGTTAATGCAAGACCCAAAATAGGTAATTACAAGAGACATTAAAATTCCTACTAATCTTTTAATCCTATCAACAGAGATATGTTCTTTTATGTCATAACTTGTAAGAGTTATCATTAATAATACTACTATTCATGCCAATATTTTACTTTTGAGAAGTTAAGAGATTACGTTTAGAACTGGTCTAATTAAGTTTTATACCAATTATTCAACTGAAAAACCAACTCCAAATTTTATTGCATCTTTAAAAATATTACAAAAAACATTTTCCACAAATTTAAAATTAAACGCTGCTAATCTTGAAAGAGAAACAAAAAGTCCAAGAAAAAAGATGGTAAAAAATGTATAGGAACGGCCTACATTTTAGGTATTGGAGGACCGTAAAATATTATTTTAAATTCATATGAGGTCATATGACTCAATAACTTTGGAAAATGCATACTAGTGACATTTCCTATCTTTAGAATTTTATCGGACAATTTTCCCTAAAAACTTGTAATGGCTACAACTTTGAACAGTAGCTGAATTAGCATCCGAGACTACTTCCATCGGAAAATTTTGATGGTTTCCCTTCCCACAAAGTGGATGCAATGGAAATTTTGATTTTCTGGCTATGAGATATGGTTGTTTTAAGTTTGTTAGATTTTGGAACAGCTTAGTGGGTAATTAGTGAGATTCAGGAGAGGCTCAATTACCTATTTTGGGTTTAGGGTTTAAATTTGCTGAAATAAACATCCTCAAATCAGTTCTACCATCTTCTAAATAGATATATGCCTCCATTAATCCATTCTTCCTCCAAAACTTTCTCTTTTCTCCTCCAAATCAAGTCTAAATCATAGATTAAGGGTAGATTAGCAAGTAGATTAGTTCGAGATCTTTATATCTACATTTTTTAGCAAGAAAAATCAGTTCTTTGCTGTTTATTTTTGGATTTGCTTGTTTTGCATGCAATTCTCCACTTTTTGGGTGTTTGGTGAGTGATTTATCACTCTCACCTTATTGTATATGTATTTATAGGTTTTGACATGTTTTTAAACTCATTTTTAAAGTTAAAATCATGCCTTGGGTATGTTTTAAAATAAAACCTATAG
The DNA here is from genome assembly GCA_030737815.1 of Allium fistulosum. Classification (NCBI taxonomy): domain Eukaryota; kingdom Viridiplantae; phylum Streptophyta; class Magnoliopsida; order Asparagales; family Amaryllidaceae; genus Allium; species Allium fistulosum. The sequence continues at coordinate 1,075,549,886 of CM060901.1, read as the reverse complement.
TAAAAATGAATTTAAAATGTGCTAAAAGTGTGGTAATCGTGTTAATTTGATGTTTGGTTGCTTCAATGTGTGTTAGGCTATGTTAGAGATTGTTTGTACCAAAATTGGGCACAACACTCTACGTAAGGGTTTGAAGAGATAAAAATAAAGAAATTAAATGGAAAAGGAGGATTATCTAACAAACACTTCAAAAACAAATAAGAAAATACGCAGAAACACAGAAATTTAGAGTGGTTCGGCGTGTTGCCTACGTCCACTATGAAATTGATGATTTTATTGATGTTTTGTTGATGATTACAGCTGATTACAGCAGATTACAGTGAATTACAGTGATGAAATTCGAGTAAAACGACAGCCTTGTAGTGCAAAAATGTTTTCGGCAGAGTCTGGAGGTCAAATAGCCAAAAGCCCCCTTTTCTGTAAGCTCTAGGGTGCTATTTATAGGTGTAGGGTGCAAATATCTCGCTCAGATCTCGGAAGACCTCTTCTGGCACGTTGGCAGGCCCACATGATCGATCCCACGTGGTTTCGACTTGATCCGTGATCAATACGAATGAATTTCGTATCGATCAAGATTTTGTCCAATCGAGTCGAAATTTTGCATGGACGTTCTTGAGTTGTACGTAAGCTCCTGTGAAAATTACGTAGTATTTGGACTTGTGGATTGCGAGTTATAATCGATACGAATTAGAGATTCCGGTAGGCTTGTTCAGTTCGAATCGATGCACTTCGTATCGACCAATTCGCATCGATCCAGGCACGTGTCTGAAAGTTGGCGTGGCACTAGTTTCCAGGATCGATCCACATTTCGTGCCGAATCGACCAAGTGTTTCCAAGATTTTCGCCTTGTTCGTATCGATAGCTGTTGCCTTGTTCGTATAGATGGAGGTTGTTCAAATCGTATCGATGGAAGTAGCTCAGTTCGTATCGATGGAAATGGTCGGTTCGTATCGATGGAAGTAGCTCAGTTCGTATCGATGGAAGTGGCTCGGTTCGTATCGATGGAAGTGGCTCTATTCGTATCGATCCAAGTTGCTCAGCTCGTATCGATTGTGTGGCCTTGTTCGTATCGATCGAAGTTGCTCCAACTTGATGGATACGAACAAATGATGATGTGATGGATACGAACAGATGGCGACTCTGCTTGGCTTGATGGATACGATCAGTGGTTTCACGATGGATACGAAGTAATGATTACTTGATGGATACGAAGCAAGGTCACTTGGTGGATACGAACTACAGTTGTTTTATGGATTCGAACAAGGCTCTTCGGCTGGTGGATACGAAATGATGCGCCCTGATAGATGCGACTAAGATGATGGATACGAATAAATGGTGATATGATGGATACGAATAACGTGTTCTCTTGATTTGTATTGACCATATCTCGTGCATACGAACTCTGATTGACTTGAAACTTGGAACGTTGGCTTTCATAGCTTAGCTTGTCATGTATTGCCAATCGTAGCTTGATTCGGACTCGGACAAAATTTATCGACATCCATAGCAAACCCGCGTATAACCGATCTTCGGGACGGACTGTCCTTAGTCTCCAGTTAAGTTCCTGGTATCACGGCCTTGCCAAAAGGCGGGATAACAGAGATACATTATAGGATGTTTTGGAATTAGTTTTTGTGTGTTTGCGTGTTTGGTTGTTGGTGTGTGTATGAAGTTTGTGTATATGTTTGAATGGTTGAAAATGCTCATTGGAGAAAATTAGAGATAGGAGCGTAAAATTAGACTTCGATGGATAGGCTCAAAGATGTTAGAAGTCATATAGATACATATGTAAGGCACATGGGTCGAAGAACAGAGCACAACGGTGAAATCGATGCAAAATTGGAGTTTGGAGAAACTACATCATTTCCTGTTCTATGCTGTTTGTTCGGAGGTAGTTGGCGTAGGCATGACTTCGGGCTCGGGTTTGCTTTGCTCGGGGTAAGCTTCAGTTCGGCATGGGAAGGACCGGACAACAAATGTTGTCACGTGACGCTATTGTATGCTATTCAGTGCGCTTCATGTAGTGCTCAAGAGTTGGGGTTGTTGCTTCGATCCGAGTTTGGGCAAGAATCGCAGTCCAGTGTTTTAAGGCAAACTTCGAGTAGAGAGGGTGGGCACTTTGGGTCTTGGCCTTGGGTGCTCGGACTGGGCAAGAGGAAAACCCGAACAAGAAATGAAGTTTGGAAAATTCTTCATCTTATCATGACGATACTTTCAGGGTTTCTTTATGGCATTTCCATAGTTCTTGTGAGTGATGTGGAGTGAGGTAGACGACTCCAAACGACTTGGGGTAACATTGAATTTCATGTGGCGACCAGTGAAGCGATAGCATAATGCTTCGAGATGCAAACGCTGACGACGATGACTTCAAACTTTGGTAAGATTTCCCTACAACTTACCATGAATATCTAAAGGCGTTTCGAAGATGACGACTTGACGATGGGAGTCGTGACGGTGATCCACAAGGATAAGTTCAACGATGAGGGCTTGTGAGGAAAATTGGTGATTGTGTTCTACTATGGAGATGACCGAGATGGGATATCGATTGAGTTCCATTATGGAGGCACGTGTAAAGGGATTGTTGATAATTTAGTGGTTTCTAGTGTACTCGTAAAGAATGGGAATGTGGGGATGACCACTTGGATTTATGATTGTGTCCAAATCTTGCGATAGTAGATTACCTTTGGTTTTTGCAACTGTGAACCTATTTCATAGCCTTATGAAGTAGCTTGGACTCGAGCATCAATGAAGTCGGGATTTTTATCGAGTCCCTGGTTTTTGATTGTGTCATACGAGTTATCATATATCCAATGCACAAGAGTGATGGTGATGATTATTTGATGAATGCTATGTTTGTCATGGTTTATTATCACTCTAGGTTGTTACGTGATGTAGGTATTTTCGACTGTATACCTAGATACTAAACATTATACTTCGACTGTAATACACTTATATGGTAATGATAGTGGATTTTTGCTTGCATTATTTTCCTCTGGCCTTCGTATCGATCGAAAAACTTGGAAATAGGAATTTTTTGCCTTCGAATCGAAACAAGCCTTTAGCCTCCATCTTCAAATCGCTCAATTGCTCGAGAAAAGAGAACCTTCGTCTCCGAGTCTACCAACCCACTAATTCCTTGAACTAATTATTGAACTCAGGTAATTAACTGAAGAATCTTGTATTAAGAATGACAAGACTTGAGCTCACTTGCCAATCCATTCATATTCCACTTGACGATGAGGAGGCCGTAGATGGTCCGAGCGAGGTCGAGGATGAGGAGTGGTTTGGCGTCTGCCTAAGGAAGAAGAAAGGATAAGGGAAACAAACGAACACTGGAGCGAGATGAAATGGCTCCTATCGATCTGGAAACAATGGAAATTCGTATCGATTGGAAACAGCGGAAATTTGTATCGATGGAGTGAGTAGTTTCATATGATTGGGAAAATGCGATCAATATGAAGCTCCAAACCTGATGATCGATACGAATTTGCGGCCCACGATCAATACAAAACCGGGGGTTCTTGATCGATACGAAATAACCTCCATGCGATCGATACAAACTGGATTTCTTGTGGAACGATCCAACCTTCAACTTTGATGGATACGAAATCTTGCATAACCAAACATTTTACTCCGACGAGCTTCATTTCTTACACCACTGGACATCTGACTGCCTTTCGAAGCTCGTCGATGGAACTGTAATTTGACAAATTTAACGAACTTTAGCATGGACCATTCTTCGAGGTTAGGAGGGCACGGTTGTGACGGTCAGCGATGGCGGTTACTCCGGTTGAATCTCGAAGTCTTGTCATTCGAATGTTTTCTTTAAATCTGTAGAAATTCTTTAAGTAATATGTAGCATTGCACTGCACAACACATTCACGCACTTCACACTGGGGAACACTTGGGTTTTTATTGTCTAATGATGGTTTCTAATAAGTTGATTAGCTATGGAATCCACAAGTTCACAACAGCAAGAGCTTCAGGATACATCTCCTTTTGTCCTAGAGATTCCGGCCATCGCGGCCGATGTTATAGACCCTGCTCCGGATGAACTACCTGATGCTACGTTCATCTGTAAACCCCAAGATTCTGTACCGTCCAATGTCTCTGAAGACATGTTGAGACGAATATGCCTAAGGCATGGTTTGTCGTTGGACAACGTATTATTGCCGGGACCAAATGATAGACCGCTTGCTTCGCCAGAGGGGTTTACTGCCTTCAATCGTCATGCATGTATCGCAGGAACACTTCCTCCGTTCAACCAATACATTAGGTAAGTGCTGTCTTTCCTCGGAATTGCTCCATCACAACTACACCCCAACGGATACGCTTTACTGAATAGTTTATTTATTGTATTCATGGAGCATCTCTTTCGGTCACCGGCTCCAACAGAAATCAGATATCTTTTTAACATCAGGAGTAGGGGCGATAGTCCATCTTTCACATTCTTGGAGGCCGTCAAGAATTGTCAAGTAGTAACCAGATCCTGGAAAAGGCTAAGTTACTTTAAAACAGAATGGTTTTACGTCCGATGTCCTACAGGATTTGCCAGCCGATGGTTAGTCAGACGCAAGTGTTGCAGTCTTCTCCAAGAGTTATCAAGATAATTGTAGTTGATGTAAAACTAATATCTTCTTTTCTTTACAGCCGTAATCTCACGACCCGAAGGCGGGTACTTCAAAGAAATAGTGCGGATCCTTCAAGAAGTTCCAAGTGAAATGAGGGACATCAATTTGGTTCTAACTGATAGAAATTTGAGAATCGTTGGACTGATCGAGCAGAATCAAAGCATAAGGCTTGAAGGAACACTGAGGGCGGTCCCGAAGAAGCAATTGAAACGCAAAATACCTGGGGTCTTAATAACTGAAGGGGGTGACGAAGAGAGAATGCCCACGGACGATGAACTTGTTGTTGGGTCTTCGGTCGGATTCAAGCGACAAAAGGAAGAAGAAAAGGCAAGGTCGCTGCTTACAAACATCCTAAGTCTTCAAGGTGGAAATCAGTTGTGGTTTCCTTGCCGTTTCCCGGCATTAGAATCTCAGAGGGTCCTTCCTCGCCAACAGAGAGTCCTTTCGAGAGGCTTGCCGATATTCCGATTCCGGATTACGTTTCACTTCAACATGACACCGGGTTGGAGGAGCTTGATAGTGCTCTTGACCTAAGCGAGTCGCTTCCTATAAGTGCGGTCGACATTTCCGGTTGGTCGAGGGTTTGCACATACATACACACTTCATGGCACTACACGATTTCCAATCATAAGTTGTTCAATTCAAGAAACCACTAAGTCTGATTCTCTTTCTTTTTACAGGTACAATGTCCGGACGAGGGTCGATGTTAGGAAGTCTTCGCTCAGCTCGCCGATCTTATTCATATTATGAGTCACGTAGGAGGGAAGAAGATAGAGACCGCGATCGCGGGTACTCTAACCAGGAACGTCAAGAGAGAGATAGGGATAGGGAGTACAAACATCGATCTTGATCCCGCTCTCCTCCTCCCAGACTCCCTACACAACCTTCGGGTCAAGGGAGACAGCCAGTAGAGCCCCCTCATCATAAACCATCTTCACATGCTTCTCGGCCTGAGTCGCAATGCCATAGAACCGAGGTTGAGCCCCCCGTCATCGTTAAGCAAGCTATCACCGAGCCCACTGGGGAAGGGGCTATTAAAATTGCTCAACTAAGGAAAGATTTCCCAAATATATGCTTCGACGGCTATATTTTCCCCCCTCACTTAAAGAGAATTCCATCAGAGGCAGAGAACCCGATGCATGATTACATTCATGACATTTATTCCCAGTACAAAGAGTGGGCAAAGGTTGTAGAGAAAGCGTCGAAGGTGGCCTTCGAGCGGGCTAAACTAATCGAAAAGTTAGAATCTGATCTCGCCCAGAAGGACCGCATCGTCCAAGTGCTCAATGATGAAGCTGAGTCCTCTTAGAAATCAGAGATAGAGGCCACCAAAAAGGCCGATGAGGTGAATTTGGCCATGGAGAGGATGAGGCAGACACACTTTGCCTTGAAAGAACAGATGGGCCACCGAAACACCACGGTCACCGCTGAACGGGACGCTGCTCTGAAAGAACTTGCTGAGCTTAAAGCTAAATTCTCCGAAATCATCAAAGAGAAAGATGATACAAATAGAGCGGCCCAAGAGGCTTGTGAACAGGCCATAGTGCTTCAGGGCGAACGGGACGCGACAATGGCTAAGGTCCGTGTGGTGGAGACTGAGGTCGAGGAGAAAATTAAATCGGCTGAGTCCAGGCTAGAGACGATTATAGAAGATCTCTTGATAACTTACAACGCTAACGTACTGAGGCACAGAATTCTATCCTGGCTCGACAACTACCCGGCACATTTGTACAATGCCTAGGCCCGATTGGTTGAGGAGGAGAAGGCGGTGCATCTGGGTGAATCAATCGACAAGTTTGAGCTTGAGAATCATATGTTAAATGAAGATGAACGAAAGATTCTCCACGAGTCGATGATTTTGCATGAAAAAGAAAGGCTCGGCATTCAACACTTGGAGGCCGGAGAAGGTTCAGGTGTTGAGCATCACGATGCGAGTGCTGAAGTTCCTGCGCCAACCCAGCCTGAATCTGCACCTACGGTTGATCCCCAGCCCATTCCTGCTTATAATCCTGATCAGCCGCAGCTATCTCCGGCCAGAGAACAAGTTTCTAAAGTCGTTCAGCCATCAACGAGCCAAATTGAGGAAGGTACTCTGAACATTCTGCATACTTGTTCAAAACCAGGAGCTTAATTTGAAATGTTTACTAAGAGTCTTCCTTTTTTCTCTATCCAGTGACTGGAGTTACGCTGATTGCGCCTCCTGCAACTCAAGAATCATGTCAAGCGCAGGAGGCCATCATTACTTAAGTGACTACCATAACAACAACTGTGTCGATTGATGGAACGCAGGGGAGCACGCTTATCTTCGATGAACAGATGATGGAGGAACTCCTTGGTCAACACAGTGACCCCTTTGCAGACCTACCATTTGTTATGGGTGGAAGTGTATCCGCTACCGGCTCTTCAATGCCAACTACTGATGCTCCCAGCAAGGCCCAAGCAATTCGTGAAGAAGAAATATTGGCCGAACTTGACGCTGAAATGGAGGCAGCGGCTCGTGATGGTAGTTTTGGTAGTGGGATGGCGGCATCTGGTCCGGCTCCGTTAAGGATGATATAGCCTGGTGGTACAGTTATTGATACCAGTGCGCCTATCCCGCCTCCTATAGTCGATCCAGATCCTCGACTCCACCTTCAGGGAACATTCCCGTGCACTTGAGCTCGGATGAAGAAGTTGATATCATGCTCCCAACTGGATATCGGCCGCCGAAAGGCTCGAAAAGAAAGATAAGTGGCAACTCCAGTGGGTCCACACCAAAGAAGAAGCTGAAAATGAAGAGAGAGTAGACGTGCTTCTTTGGTTTATTTTTGGTAGATAGATAGGAATCTACTTGTGTTTTTCTTTCGTAGGCCATGTATAGATGTGGGTTCGGCCCCTGCTAGTAGGAATTTGGGAATCAACTTGTACATAATTTCTTTTCACAGATAGTTGAAATGACACTTTATTTCGCTTTGGACTTGATGTGTGTTTATTTGCTTAAGTGTTTCAGCATTTGACTTCCTCGTTCAATACACTTGTGAAGCTTCAACTTTTGAATCTCGTTTGAGTTTATCCCTCAAGTTCTGAAATCACGACCACAAGTCATGACAGGATGTTAAGTTGAAATCCGATGTTGTTCCGCTTCAGTCGGCGATTAACACTTAGTTCTACCCCCAGTTTAAGGGATGAATTGAGAAGATCAGGTAGCGATCGTATTTCGCCTTCTATGCAGCATGCTTAGCATTGTTGGATTGATGCTGAAACAAGGAGAATTCGAGTGGTCGAATCACACTTGCTCTTTTGTCGATGATTGCATCCACGCTCTGGGGATTTAAGTTATTTTCATGGGCGATCAGCCACATTTGCTTGACACTTATCATTTCTTATACACTCTGGGGACGTAAATAAATTCACGGGCGCTCAGTTACACCCGACTTGAGTTTATACTCCGGTTTGCGCTCTGGGGACTTAGAGTCGATTAACATTTTAAAATGTAGTCCACGCTCCGGGGACTTGGAGTTTGGTTGACGTTTACTTTTCGGTTCGCACTTTGGGAATCTGGATTATTTTGATGTCTATACTCCGGTTCTCACTCTGGGAACTTAGAGTTAGTTGATGTTTATACTCTGGTTCGCACTCTAGAAATCCGAAGTTGGTAAACAAACGGTCAATCACATCTGTTGTAGGTTTTTGAATTTCGCTCGCACTCTGGGAACGAAAGGTGTATCAGGATCGTGGATGGTCGGATCACATCCACCCTGAGTTAACAAGTGAGGTCGTTAGATGGACAGGTCCATCCTCCTCAAACTTGGTTCGAATACGGGCGAAGTCGTTAGGTGGACGGATCCACCCTCTTCGAAACCGTACTTGTAAATTTATACTCCAGTTCGCACTCTGGGAATCTGGAGTTTGATAAAGGATTGTCCTATATCAGTCCTTCTTTGACTTTAGTGTGATGGCTTGTCCCCGAGCTTGGGTTTCACTTAGTGAGTGACCGGTCGTATCATAGTCACTCCCTATTTGAATAAATTCAACCGTATGATGGAACTTAGCTCTCCGTGCATAGTGATGGTCATATGAAGTATTTCAGGTAAATCACAGCTCTAGCTTGAAGAGATTGCACTTTATTGTTGAAATAAGAAAATATGGCAAAGTCAGTTGCCTTATTACAAATTCTAATTTCGAAATGCAGAAACAAATTGCAAATGAAAAATAGACTGAATAAATAAACAGAGCCTGTTATGTGTAGTAGCGACGAAGACTCTCGCTATTCCAGGCTCTCGGAAGAGTGAGACCGTCAACGGTCGATAATTTGAATGTGCCATCTCCGAGTTTTCGTTCAATAACATATGGTCCTTCCCAAGTTGGTTTCATATAAGAAGGGACCGGATAAATTCTTTTGAGTACGATATCACCAAGTTCAAAGGTTCGGGGTTGGACCTTGGCATTGTATAATCGGGCGACTCGACTTCGATATGCGGCTGCCCTCAGATCAACCTCTTCACGTTTCTCATCCAATAAATCGAGAGATTCAGCAAGCAATATAGCATTTGTCTTCAGATCGTAGTATGTCACACGATGAGAAGGTACTTCTAATTCGACCGGAATAACAGCTTCTGAACCATAAGAGAGAGAGAATGGAGTGTGACCGGTCACGGACTTGTGGGTTGTACGGTAGCCCCATAAGGCCATAGGAAGTTCATCGACCCATTTCCCCCGGCTTTTTCCAATCGTTTCTTCAGAATGGATTTTATAACTTTATTAATAGCTTCAACCTGTCCATTCGCTTGAGGGTGTGCGACTGCGGAGAATTTCTTCTGAATGTGGAATCGTTGACAGAAATCCTTAAATTCGGCACTATCGAATTGGGTCATGTTGTCAGTGATAATAGTACATGGGAGACCAAATCGGCAGATGATGTTGCGCACTACAAAGTTGATCACCTTCTTTGTTGTGATTGTAGCAAGGGGTTCAGTTTCTGCCCACTTGGTAAAGTAATCAATTGCTACGATGGCGTACTTTGCACCACCTTTGGCTACAGGTAAAGAGCCAATAATATCAATGCCCCATACTGAAAACGGCCATGGGCTAGCCATTTGAGTTATCTCAGTAGGTGGGGCCTTAGGAATCCGAGCATGCTTTTGACATTTATCACACTTATTGGCATAATCTGCTGCATCACGGTTTACAATCGACCAATAGTATCCATACCAGAGTACTTTCTTAGCGAGTGCTTGCCCCCGATGTGATCGCCACATTCTCCTTCGTGTACATCATGTAATACTCATTTGATTTCATCGTTAGCGATACACCGGAGTAAAGGAACAGAGTATCCTCTTCTATACATAACTCCATTTTGAATAGTGAACAGTGAAGTTTTTCTAAGAATCTATCTCTTTTCACTTCTACGCTCTGGCAGGGTTCCGTGTTCGAGATAATTTCTAAATGGAGTCATCCACGACTCCCTTTCGGAGACGACATCAAATATCCAGTCGGTTTCCATCTGATCAATGCTTGGTGAAGATAATATCTCTACAGGAACAAGTCCCATTTGCTGTGCCTCGCCTGTACTGGCTAACTTTGCCAACGAATCAGCTTTCTGGTTGTGTTCTCGTGGTATGTGATAAATAGCATAATAGTCAAACTGATTCAATGTCTCCTGAACTTGAGCAAGGTAAGCGACCAGTCTTCGATCTCTGGCTTAGTACTCTCCTCGAACTTGACACACGACCAATTGCGAATCACCGTAAATTTCCACTGCAATAATCCTTAAATCTCTGGCAAGTTTCAATCTGGCCAGTAGGGCTTCATACTCAGCTTCGTTATTAGTTGCGTAGAAGTTGAACTTTAGAGCGTAACATATAGATCGACCTTCAGGAGTTTCAAGCACAACCCCTGCACCCGAGCAACGGTCATTTGATGCACCGTCTGTATGCACCTTCCAGATATACTTGGGAGATTCACTGGTTTCGGGCAAGTCCTTTAGGATGGTAAATTCAACAATGAAATCTGCTAGGACTTGTCCTTGAATGGCTCTCCTTGGAGTGTAAGTAAGGTCAAACTGACTTAACTCGATATTCCATTTGAGTAACCTGCCAAACGTCTCAAGACGCGTAAGGACCTGTCGTAACGGCTGGTCGATGTAAATGGTGATTGGGTGAGCCTGGAAGTATGGACGGAGCTTCCTCGAGGCAATAACAAGACAATAAGCCAATTTCTCTAGCTTCGGATAATTTTTCTCGAGTCCGGTTAACCGCTTGCTTATGTAGTAGACCAGCTTTTGTATTCGGTCTTCCTCCCGAACTAGGGCAGCACTGATTGTGTTTTCTGATACCGCCAACTAAATGTACAATTTCTTATGATCTATAGGCTTTGAAAAAATTGGCGGTGTGGAGAGATGTTGGATTAGTGCTCGCAATGCGCCCTCACATTCCGTAGTCCATTCAAAGTTTCGTTTTCCTTTTCGGATCAGTTCGAAGAAGGGAATGCATTTGTCAGTGGATTTTGAAATGTACTTGCTCAGTGCGGCTACTTTCCCGTTGAGACTCTGAACTTGCTTTATAGTTTTTGGAGTTTCAAGATTTCTGATCGCCCAGATCTTTTCGGGATTGGCTTCGATTCCTCGAGCGTTGACGATAAACCCGAGGAATTTTCCGAATGCTACCCCAAAGTGACATTTCAATGGGTTGAGCTTCATTCTGTATTCTCGAAGGATATTAAACATTGACTCCAGGTCTTTGATGTGATCGGTGGAAAATCACGACTTGACTAGCATGTCGTCCACATATACCTCCATGGTCTTTCCGATCTGGTCAGTGAACATTCGATTAACTAACCGTTGATAAGTTGCCCCAACATTCTTGAGTCCAAAAGGCACAACTTTATAGCAATAGAGTCCCATATTGGTTACAAAGCTGGTATGCTCCTGGTCGGGCAAGTGCATGGGTATCTAATTATAGCCAGAGTATGCATCCATGAAGGATAAAAGTTCATGTCCAGCCGTTGAATCTACAAGTTGATCAATTCATGGAAGTGGAAAACTGTCTTTGGGGCAAGCTTTATTCAAGTCTGAGTAGTCAACACATGTTCTCCATTTCCCATTTGGCTTTCGGACAAGTACGGGATTTGATACCCATTCCGGGTATAATGCATCTTGAATGAACCCATTCATCTTAAGCTTATCTACCTCTTCTTTAAAGGCGACCGATCTCTCTGGATCCATACCACGCCTTTTTTGCTTGACCGGGACGTACCGCGGATCAATATTTAGTGTGTGGCTCGCGATTTCCGGTGAGATCCCACACATATCAGAGTGCGTCCAGGCAAACACATCAAGGTTTACCTGGAGAAATTCAACCAATTCCTCCTGCATTTGTTGGCTTAGCTGAGATCCAATCTTTATCATCTTCGAGTCATCATTATCATCGATTGGAACATCAACCGTCAGTTCGGCCGAAGAAGCTTGACTGACTTTACCTTCATCTTCACTTTCGGTATCTCTCGGGTAAAGATCTCTTTGGAATTGGTTGGGGTGCCCGGGCCCGGGCCCAGGCGCTAATTGTCAATTATCAGCAAAGCGGACGCAGAGAGATTCCTCTACGCCCTTTCCTTTTTCTTTCCGCTGCGCCTCACGCAGCTCAGCTACATAACAGGCTCGCCCTGTGGCCTGATCCCCTTGAATTACTCCGACACCATTGTCGATAGGGAATTTCAAAGTCAAACACCATGGGGCGATGGCAGCCCTGAATTCAGCTAGGGCTGGTCGTCCCAAGAAAGCATTGTATGGGGAATTTATATCCAAAACAACAAACTGTAGTATCTGGACTCTCCAGCGCTCACCAATTCCCGGCTCCACTGGCAATTCCACCACTCCAGTGGGTATATTTGCACTCCCGTTGAAACCGTGAATGCGAGACTGACATGGCTTCAAGTCTTTAGTCTCCATTCTCATCTGGTCGTAAGCTCGTTTAAACAAAATATTCACAGAGCTACCGTTGTCTACCAAGATCCTCTTCATCCAAGCAGGACTTACTTGAGCTGATATGACTAACGAATCAATAGTAGGGGCTTTGACCCTGTCGGCATCCCGACCTCGAAATACGATGTCATCTGCCATCATTCTTTGCTGTTTGGTCGAAGCCCCATCTTTAGAATTACTACAACATTCAAAGTCCGCATGCCTGATAGAGCTGGCATATGACTCCATTTCCTTCCAGCTTCGGTCTACTGGATGAGGACCACCACAAACAGTGTTTATCACCAACCTCCCGCCAGTACGAGCGGGTTCCTCCTGTCTAGCCGGATTTGGTACATAATTTTGATTCGATGGGCCTGCACCTCCAGACTGCGGCGCCCAAACAAAATGTTCTAACTTCCTCTCTCTTATCAACTTTTCGATGAGATCCTACAAGTGACGGCATTCATTTGTGTTATGGCCGTAGCTTTTGTGGAATCTACAAAACTTTCCCGTATGAATTTGCTTTTCCGATGACTGTTTCAGAGCAGGCTTCTTGTACTGAATAATATTGCAGGTTTGTAGATATATGTTCTCCAGTGATGTATTCAGGGGAGTGTAATTAACAAACATTGAAGCTCTACATCGTGGACTACGGTTCTGATCCCGTTTTCTATTTTGGTTACCATTGCCTTTTTGCTGATCTTGCTTATTCTGAATATTCAATTGCACTTTTCCGGAACTCTCCCCGGATTGTTTAACAGCAATATTACTTTGAATTCCTTCCACACTAGGCCCCACATCATCCTTCTTCCTAGACTGTTTCGCATCCTCCCTTCTCAAAAATTGGGCTGCCTTGGAATAGAAACGGTCCAATGATGTGGGGGGTTTTCCGGCCAACCAGTTACCGAAATCAGAATCAGGCTCAATCACTTTAGTCAGTGCCATAAGAATAGAATTATCATTTGGGTTGCTGATATCAGCACATGCAGCATGAAATCTTTCTAAATAATGCCTGAGTGTCTCTCCAGGAGCTTGAGTGACAGTAGATAAAGTATTAACATCCTTTGGTCTCGCGACATGCATACAAAATTGCTCAATAAACTTTGTTGCCAACTGATCAAAGCATGAGATAGATCGAGCTGGCAGCCGGGTAAACCACATAGTCGCTATACCCCCCAGTGAAATCGGGAAGCTTCGGCACTTGACTACATCGTCAGCTCGTGCAGCGTTCATCAACCATTCGTACTTTAGAATATGCTGATTAGGGTCAGAATTCCCTTCATAAACGGGTAAAGTCAGCATCCTGAATCGCCGAGGTGGTTCAGCATAAAGTATCTCATCAGTAAAAGGAGTATGACTCCGGGATATTCCCTAGTCATCATTGCTAAGCCCTTGACTTTCACGGATCATTTGACGAATCATTGCTGAAAGATCGGGCATCTGGGCATTTTGAGCAGGCTGGGCCAAGGTATGGTCGGGTTCCACAATGCAAGGAGGGGCCGATCGCTATCGACGGTCCGTGTCTCGCCTCCTTGGTTCTATGTCCTCGAGGACGTAAGGCTCAGGATGGTATTCACGCTGGTGATGGTTCGGATCTGTCCGATTTCGGGTCTCAGCACACAAATCAGTGGTTGTTGTGGTACGGTTATCAGTAACATGATGTGGGGTAGCGCCTCCTCGGGAGGAGGGTCCGGTTTGACGGCTGGTTGATGGGCCAACTCTCAGTTGCCCAACATTCAAGGTATGCTGATGCCCAATGGCCTGTGTGTAACTTCCGTCTAACCGTGGGCGTGTAGATTTGTGATGATAATCGGAAGAGGCTGAACTCTCGGTGGAAGAATAGGAAGCTTGATCCCTCCTGGATCTCCTTCATCGCTGACGGTTCAGTTGGTTAGTTAGTTCCGCGTTAGCACGGAGCTGTTGAGTGAGCTACTGGCGGCTCTGAGTCAATTCTTGCATTAACATCTGATATTCTTCTCTGGTGATAGGGGCTTGCGGATCTGATTGTCCGGTAGCATTCTGTTCAGTTGAAGGCAGTTGTACGGGATTCTGTCTGTCCCGTCCTTCAGGATCTGCAGCTATGGAAGTAGTCCTTGTGTTAACCATAGTGGATGATGAAGCTCTTTCCTAGACTTGTAGAAAATCTGAATAGGATGGAAGAACTTCTGAAATTGAGATCTGGATCTTCTCCTTGGATGTTTGCAATCCGGTATCGGTAGTAGCTCCAACGAGCAGAAGGAAAAAAACTGGGTTTTTTCTTAGTGGAAGCACCAAAGTGTTTGTACCAAAATTGGGCACAACACTCTTCGGAAGGGTTTGAAGAGATAAAAATGAAGAAATTAAATGGAAAAAGAGAATTATCTAACAAACACTTCAAAAACAAATAAGAAAATACGCAGAAACATAGAAATTTAGAGTGGTTCGGCGTGTTGCCTACGTCTACTATGAAATTGATGGTTTTATTGATGTTTTCTTGATGATTACAACTGATTACAACGGATTACAGAAAATTACAGTGATGAAATTCGAGTACAACAGCAGCCTAGTAGTGCAAAAATGTTTTTGACAGAGTCTGGATGTCAAAGAACCAAAAGCTCCCTTTTCTGTAAGCTCTTGGATGCTATTTATAGGTGTAGGATGCAAATATCTCGCTCAAATCTCAGAAGACCTCTTTTGGCACGTGGGCGGGCCCATGCGATCGATCCCACGTGGTTTCGACTTGATCCGTGATCGATACGAATGAATTTCGTATCGATCAAGATTTGGTCCAATCGAGTCGAAATTTGGCATGGACTTTCTTTGAGTTGTACGTAAGCTCTTGTGAAAATTTCGTAGCATTTGGACTTGTGGATTGCGAGTTATGAACGATACGAATTAGAGATTTCGGTAGGCTTGTTCAGTTCGAATCGATGCACTTCGTATCGACCAGTTCGCATCAATCCAAGCACGTGTCTGAAAGTTGGCGTGGCACTAGTTTCCAGGATCGATCCACATTTCATGCTGAATCGACCAAGTGTTTCCAAGATTTTCGCCTTGTTCGTATCGATAGTCGTTGTCTTGTTTGTACATATGGAGGTTGTTCAATTCATATCGATGGAAGTGGCTCGGTTCATATCGATGGAAGTAGCTCGGTTCGTATCGATAGAAGTGGCTTGGTTCGTATCGATGGAAGTGGCTCTATTCGTATCGATCTAAGTTGCTCAGCTCGTATCGATTGTGTGGCCTTGTTCGTATCGATCGAAGTAGCTCCAACTTGATGGATACGAACAGATGGTGACTCTGCTTGGCTTGATGGATACGAACATATGGTGACTCTCTTGGCTTGATGGATACGATCAGTGGTTTCACAATGGATATGAAGTAATGATTACTTGATGGATACGAAGCATGGTCACTTGGTGGATACGAACTACAGATGTTTTATGTATTCGAACAAGGCTCTTCGGCTGATATGGATACGAAATGATGCGCCATGATGAATCGATTAATATGATGGATACCAATAAATGGTGATATGATGGATACGAATAACGTGTTCTCTTGATTTGTATTGACCATATATCGTGCATACGAACTTCGATCGACTTGAAACTTGGAACGCTGGCTTTCATAACTTGGCTTGTCATGTATTGCCAATCGTAGCTTGATTCGGACTCGGACAAAATTTATCGACATCCATAGCAAACTCGCGTATAACCGATCTTCAGGACGGACTGTCCTTGTTTTCCAGTTAAGTTCCTGGTAACATGGCCTTGCTAAAGGCGGGATAATAGTGATACATTATAGGATGTTTTGGAATTAGTTTTTGTGTGTTTGCGTGTTTGGTTGTTGGTGTGTGAATGAAGTTTGTGTATATGTTTGAATGGTTGAAAATGCTCATTGGAGCAAATTAAAGATAGGAGCGTAAAATTAGACTTCGATGGATAGGCTTAAAGATGTTAGAAGTCATATAGATACATATGTAAGGCACACGGGTCGAAGAACGGAGCACAACGGCGAAATCGATGCAAAATTGGAGTTTGGAGAAACTACATCATTTCCTGTTCGATGGTGTTTGTCCGAAGGTAGTTGGCGTAGGCATGACTTCGGGCTCGGGTTTGCTTTGCTCGGGGTAAGCTTCAATTCGGCATGGGAAGGACCGGACAAAAGATGTTGTCGGGTGACACTATTGTATACTATTCGGTGCGCTTTATGTAGTGCTCAAGAGGTTGAGGTTGCTGCTTCGATCCGAGTTTGGGCAAGAATCGCGGTCCAGTGTTTTAACGCAAACTTCGAGTAGAGAGGGTGGGCACTTTGGGTCTTGGCCTTGGGTGCTTGGACTGGGCAAGAGGAAAACCCGAATAAGAAAAGAAGTTTGGGAAATTCTTCATCTTATCATGACGATACTTTCGGGGTTTCTTTATGGCATTTCCAAAGTTCTTGTATGTGATGTGGAGTGAGGTAGACGACTCCAAACGACTTGGGATAACATTGAATTTCATGTGACGACCAGTGAAGCGATATCATAATGCTTCGAGACACAAACGCCGACGACGATGACTTCAAACTTTGGTAAGATTTCCCTACAACTTACCATGAATATCTAAAGTCGTTCCGAAGATGACGACTTGATGATGGGAGTCGTGATGGTGATCCACGAGGATAAGTTCAACGATGAGGGCTTGTGAGGAAAATTGGTGATTGTGTTCTACTATGGAGATAGCCGAGATGGTATATCGATTGAGTTCCATTATGGAGGCACGTGCAAAGGGATTGTTAATAATTTAGCGATTTCTAGTGTACTCGTAAAGAAGGGGAATATGGGGATGACCACTTGGATTTATGATCGTGTCTAGTTCTTGCGATAGTAGATTACCTTAGGTTTTTTGCAACTGTGAACCTAGTTCATATCCTTATGAAGTAGCTTGGACTCGAGCATCAATGAAGTTGGGATTTTGATCGAGTCCCTGGTTTTTGATTGTGTCATACGAGTTATCATATATCCAATGCACAAGAGTGATGGTGAGGATTATTTGATGGATGCTATGTTTGACATGGTTTATTATCACTCTAGGTTGTTACATAATGTAGGTATTTTCGATCGTATACCTAGACACTAGACATTATACTTCGACTGTAATACACTTATATGGAAATGATAGTGGATTAGAATATATCGACTATTATATGCTAACTCTTTGGATGTAGGGATATTTCAAATACGGTTCCTTATATCATATGCCCTTATTTACTATATAAGAGTTTTATAGTATTTTTAAGATGATGTATGGCACATACTAGACTGTTGTCTGACCTGAGATTTTATGTTTTTCTTCTTATTATCTCGAGTACTCTTAAATGAGTAGATTAGGGAAAACAGTTTAAGATAGCTCATGGGGATGTACGGAGTACGAGCAGGAGACTACGCTTTCATATATCTATACTTAGAGCTTACTATTGCTTATATTCCATTGTGCAGTACTATGGAGCTGTACCAGTACTTATATTACCTTAGAGACAGTTATAGAGTTTACTTTGGAGATTTGGGATGTATAAACTCTATTATTTCAGTTTCTATATAATTTGTGAACATGTTGCAGTCTCTTCTTCTTATTTATGGTTCATCCAATAATATCACTATCTCTCCTATTTTTCATCTATGTTATTATATTATATTTTATCTTTGCACCTTGAGATGTTCTACAGGTTCTGTGCTTGGATTTCCATTACTTTAAACCTTTGGCTACCATCCTGCATCGACCGGGTACCTTCATGGCGCATTATT
Organism: Allium fistulosum; assembly: GCA_030737815.1. Classification (NCBI taxonomy): domain Eukaryota; kingdom Viridiplantae; phylum Streptophyta; class Magnoliopsida; order Asparagales; family Amaryllidaceae; genus Allium; species Allium fistulosum. The sequence continues at coordinate 1,075,531,555 of CM060901.1, read as the reverse complement.
CATGTATATTGGATATCAAAAGTGTAGGGCATTCGTCACATTTGGTATTAGAGCTTAGGTTTTGTAGACAACCTAAGTTATAAGGAAGGTGCTATCACCTTAGAATGGATTGAGTGATATACGAGAGAGTGTACTTGTTATATTCTAGTTTTCAAAACTATAAAGTATTATATATAGTATATAAGTCACATTACATTCACATACACCACTTATTCCTTTTAGAGAGACTGATCATTCTTATTACAACTTGTAATAATGAGCCGGCTAATGAGGAATGTTGTTGGGAACTCTATTTTTGGAGTTGAGGAAGGGGCAGGATCGGGGGCTGCTAACCCTAACTTGTAGAATATGTTCGTTGAGATGGCACAAAACATGGTTTAAAATGCCCAAGTTGATCCCGCTGTGGCTATTGGTGGTGGCGCTCCAATGCAAGCGTCGAGGGCTGACTTTGCCAAACTACAAAGGGATTACTCTACCCTAGGAGGCAAACCATTCCTCGGAATGGAATCAGCCATCGAAGTGCAGGATTGGCCAGACACCTACGAAAACATCTTTGAGGATATAGAGTTAGATGATGCGATAAAGAAGAAGTTGGCCTCCAGATAGATTCAGGGATGAGCTATGAGATGGTGGAACGCCATCAATATTACATCTTTTGAGGATCAGATTATTGGGGAAATTTAAGCTGAATTTGAAGAGAAGTATATACTGGCCGCTCAGAAGTTGGTGCTCTTCCAAAAGTTTATTGACTTAAGACATGGGGATATGTTTGTGTTGGAGTACATGGCTGAGTTTGACATGTTGTCTAAGTATGGTCTATCTTTTATCAATACTCCACTCAAAAAGAATGAGAAGTTTATTATAGTCATGGACGATTATCCACAAGAAAAGCTAGTATGACATATTGATGAGTCGTTTGAGAGGCTAGTGGAGAAGGCTCTTCGACATGAGAGTCTGTGTCCTAAACCCAAGCCGTTGTTGCTCCCAAGGTGAGCTAAAGCCGCAAGCTGGCGGGGGAGGCAAGAAGAAGTGGAACAACAATGACAAGAGGAAGCAGTTATAGATCAAGGGTGGTTAAAAGAAAGGCAATTATGAGGCTACTTACTATAAGTATGGGGAGAAGGGCCATCTTGTCCGAGATTATAAGGTGGAAGGCAAGAAGTGCTTTAACTGGAACAAGTTGGAGAAGGATTGTCCAGAACCACCAAGAAATAAGTAGGTTATGTCTCCTTATGCTTTGAACGTTGTCCTTGCTTCGTTGAGTGCTCCATCGACGAAGGAGAAGAGGAAAGTGTCATTATGTAGGGTATGCTTTCTATTTCGGATACACTTATACATGTTTTATTCGATACCGAGCTTCACACTCCTTTATATCTAGTGATTTGACTGATAGGTTGCGATTGAAACTCGAGATAGTTAATCAACTTTTGAGTGTTACAAACCTTATTCGAGGATCGACTAGACTTTGCATGGTTTGTCGAGACTTAACCTTATCGAGTCATGGATGTTTGTTTAGTTGTGATTGCTTTGTTTTGGGTTTCTCATAGTTTGATATTATTCAGGGGATGGACTGGCTGTAGAAATACGGAGTAGTGGTGGATTATGAGAGGCTGTTGGTGATGATAGAGATAGATGATGGGCTTAGGTTGGAGATAGTCTACTTACCTGGCGATGAGGTGATGATTAGCTTTCTATACTCGCTCTAGATCCCACACGACAAGTTATCATCTATGCCTATAGAGAGGGAGTATCTGGTTATATTTAAGAAGGTGATCAGATTGTCACCACATATAGAGATCGAATTCTGTACATATCTGGTGAGAGATACCAAACCGATTGTTATTCCATTGAGGCATATGGGGCCAAATGAGCAGAAGGAACTAGCGGTGCAAGTGAATGACTTATTACAATAAGGGTTCATTTAATGGACTATATCTAAGTGGGGAGCACCTGTGGTGTTCGCGACTAAGGCAGACAACTCTTTGAGATTAGCTTCATGGTGCTATGGTGTTCTCTTAGTTGAACCTTGCAATAGTGTTTCATTAACTGAGAGTGGCGAAGGAGAGTGTGCTGATCATAACATTTCGTACGTCATCCAGATTTCATGAGTGGTTGGATTGTTGTAGGTCTTGCGAAGGTGGTAGCGATACAATGGGATCAACCTTGGACCACTATAGACATTAGGATTTTCCTTGGATTTTCGGGATACTATAGATGTTTTATCAAGGACCTCTCTAAGGTAGCAGCACCATTAACCAACTTGATGACAAAGAATCAGACTTTTATTTGGGACGCGAGGTGTGAGCACGCATTCGTAAGTCTAAAGGAGAGGTTGACAAGCGCACCAATGTTAGTCATTCCAAGTAGGAATGAAACAGACAGTATATACAGATGCCTATAGTACTGGACTAGGTGTAATGTTGATGCAGAAGGGAAAGGTTGTCGCCTACGCTAGTCGATTGCTGAAACTGCATGAGAAGAAGTATCTGACTCATGATTTGGAGTTGATGGAGATAGCATTGGCTTTGAGGATATGGAGGCATTATTTCCTTGGGGAGAGGTTTAAGTTGTGTATAGACCACAAATAATTGAAGTATATATTCTCCCAGAAGAATCTTAACCTTCGTCAGCGGCGATGATTAGAGTTTCTGGCCTCCTATAATTTTAGCATTTCCTATACGCCCGATAAGGGAAATGCAATTGCTGATGCTTTGAGTAGGAGTCATGCCAGCTTGGGAGCGATGTTCCTAGAGTGGAAGCAGTTAGGGTTTATCGATGTCTATGGTTTTAGAACTCCATGTGAGGTAGAGCTGGAAGTGTTGGCTACCCTAACGTTCAGACGTACTTTGATTGACCGAATTAGTACTAGTCAAAGGCGAGATGCTAGACTAGCGAAGATAGAGGATAGGATGGAATTTGAGGAGATGAAGCAGTATGGGCTCGACCGTGATGGTTGGGATGGGAGATGGTTTGTTCCTGATGTCGATGGGTTGAGGGGTGAGGTGATACGAGAGTGCCATCATTCAAGATTGACTATACATCCTAGCAGTAAAAAATGTATACCATTATAGGAGGCAAATATTTTATTGAGAAGGGATAAAGAAGTACATTGGGGCATTCATCTCAAAGTGCATAAACTTTCGGTTGGTAAAGGTGGAGTAAAAGAAGCCGAGTGGTTCACTGCAACCACTTGAGTTTACCGAGTGGAAATGTGAACTAGTTTTAATGGATTTCATTGATGGATTGACAAGGACCAATTGAGGGCATGAACGTATTTGGGTTAAAAGTTTATCAATTAAAATAAAAAAATGAATTGAATCGAAGATTGATAAATAGAAATATAACATAGACTTACTAATTAATACTTCTTGCATGTTGATGTTTCAATACCCATGCAGGCGCCTAATTTTACACGACTAAATACATTCATGATTTGGTCACTTACGTGTTGATTTAGCCAAGACCATGCATTGCATATTATGAGTTTCGAACTCTAAAGAAATACAAAACTATGGAGACTTGCTCCATATATGATCACATATAAGTATTATATGGTGAACAATCACAATTTGTAATGTACGATACTTCGGTGATATTATTCAAAGTAAGCGAATAAACCATATTATAAGTGAATAAACCATATTACAAGATCGAGTAATCAATCTGATTGATTGCAATGAAGTTCATATTGTGTTAAATGTAACACTACACCAAAATCACAAAAAGGATCCGAGAACTCGATCGTTGAAATGCCAGTTTTGATCATTTTACAAAAAGTGCACCATAATTGATGTCCTTAAATGTTAAGGATGATGGAATGCACTTTTTTAAAGAGTTAATTATAATATTGTAGTAAGGTTTTTCTTTTGAATGGTTCGACCACTTAAGAAGGAAAACGAATGTACAATAGAAGATGTGATTTAAGATATAGTTGGAATAAAGAGAGTGAACTGTTACTTCTACTTCTTAAAGAAACATTAGAAACAGAAATTATAAAATAATAATTGATACTTAACATTGGAATAAGAAATATGATTTCCATTTCGAAATTTATTTTCATATATAAATGTATTTCCATATAGAAAATTCATTTTCTATGAAAATCATTTTGAATGGTTCAGTACGCTATTATTGTAATGGCGGAAATAGTGGAAGCATGCCACATAGCACTTATTACGGTGTTAACGTTTCCTTTTGGGAAGTTGTAATTCCAACGTATTGAAATGTAGAAATCACTAAGCATAAACCAAAGTATAAATAGAGATAATAATAATAATTCTATTATAAATATAATGTGTGCAATAAGTTAGAAAATAACTACAAGTAGTGAAATCTATGTAAAGCATTGTAATGAGAAATTAAGAAAATCGCAGTAATCAAAGGAAGACAGTAATAGCTGAAAAGGAACAGTAGAATATACCTAATAGTATCAAGTGAAAGTTAAGTAGTAAAGGATATTTAATCTAATAAAGTTAAAGAAAGTGAATGACATTTAAAAAGCACTAACGAAACAAGAAGTAAGTTGTGTAAAATAACTAAATGCCAACAGTTAAACATAAAAGGCGCAGTAACTAAATAAATTTATGTAGCCTTAAGTATGCGTTTATGACGGGTGTGAATTATTGAATTTATTCAATAGCTTAGATAAAATGACATAGTCATTAATTTTGATTAGAATGCGAATTCAGTAGGTTTATACAATAGAAGTCTGCCCATCGCGAGGAGCTACCAGCAGTTATGTATACATTATACTGATTTGGGACATATCCAACTATAGGACCAGTGACATTATATGTTCACGTATAGGTGGACAGAATATCCAAAGTAGGATGGTTTGCCCCGGTCGAAATGTCAAAGGATAGGTGGAGTCTACTTCAACCTTTTATGGGGTACAAGTTAAGTAACCAAGTGGATATTTTCTAGATTGCATTGGACAATTTAAATGCGACGGTGAACGCGCTCGACACTATGATAGTGAGATTGGTACCATATATGAGGAGTAGGAGCTGTTTACATAGGTTGAGATCATCATCGGTCCTGAGCAGTCGGTGGAAAGACAAGGGTTACGCCAAAATGGGTTACACATTCTATTAGGGTAGACCATGTTTAAGACATGCTCCGCTCAAAGTTGTTTGTTAGTTAGTTTGTTGTTAGGAGGCAAAGCTAGACAACTTTTTAATGGAGGTCTTTCAAAAACAAGAAAGAATATAGCTTAATGGTTATAATGCCGTTATTAGGCACTACATGAGTTTCTTAGTATGCATGAAAGTGAGGATGTGATACTGCAATGATGATGGATCCTAACGAGGTGCTGAGTTCTGAACAATAACGGAGAAAGTATCCTGTTTAAAGAGGAACTTTGGTACTTATATATACACATACAGACACACATATGTAGTTATTGTCTACCTTAAGTAGATGGGGCATATCATACACGTACGTAAAGTCTAGACGATTAGGAAAAACATTAGACATATCATATAATGGAAGGCAACCAATATAAACCAGTGTTATGTATTAAGTGTGCAATTTACCAATCACCAGAATATTGTTCCGACCCCCTTCTGATTACAACCCATATGATAGCTGTAACGACTCGAAAATTTAACGATTTAAATAACATAATTAACTAAATTTTTCTTGAAATTAAACAATTAAAATTTTGCAATGAAAATTGATTTTTGGTATGCGTCTATTTAAGCATAGCAAGTGATAGATTTTTATTGGAAAATATGAAAGTTGGTTTGGTTGTGAAATTTCAATTTAAAATTTAAATCAGTTAAATTTGCTGAAAATTAAATATTTTTGAAATTTGAATATTTTTATATAATAAAAATGTAAATCATTTTCTGAGTGAGACGTCATATTTCGTTTCGCCAAATTTGGACTGCTCTAGCTCTGTTTATATTATTTTCGGCGTTTTAGCAGTAGTTTTGGCAGCGAATATCGACTTTTGATAGGTTGATCGTATTACTCATATCTATGTACCATTCTGTTCGCCTCGTCGTGCTGATCTCCGCAGTATATTCATTTGTGCATTTCGGCGTCCGGTACGCGGTGAAATCTGCGAAACGGTTAGCCGTATCGGTACCCGTTTTAAGCCTTTTAGCTTTCCCTGTGTCCATTCAATTGCCCAGCCGAAGAAACCAATAATCATTTGCTATTAATAATTCCAGAATTCAATGCATGACTTTTGGTTGTTCCCATTCCAATTTATATTTCTGGTACATTCTCTCTCTCGGCTCCACTTTCATTTCTCTGCTTATTCACTTTCGTTCTGAGTTGCTTATAAATAAAAAGTGATATATAAGTTTATATTATGAAAACAAAACCTTCTTGCCTTCATCTATTTGATTGAACCCACTATGCTCGTCTTCCCTAATAACTCAGTCGATCCGCTTTTGCCTCACTGCCTCCCTCCTCCACCTTTCTTTTGCTCGCCCGCCTTTCCATTAGCAACCGCTCACCCCTCCCACCATTCGCCAACAGCCGCCCACATCTTGCCGACCATTTCCTCCTTCAACCATTTTCTTGGTCGTCCTCCCTCTCCATGCTTTGCCAAACCCGTAGCCGACCCACCTGCCACTTTCTTCCCCTGCCAAATGACCGGAGCCGACCACCCTCCTCCAGTTTACCAGCCCTTCAACCGTATCATCCGAGCCATCCTACTAATAGCACAGACGCACTTATATATATATATGGATTGCATTGTTTTCTATTTGCCTGAAGCAAACTCATTCGTCCTCCCCTACTTTTCACCTTGGCCCGCCATTCTCCACTGCCATAACCCGACCCTGGCCGCCTCCATCACTCTCCGAACCCCGAGCTGCACCTTGAACATCCACCTTCTCCGCCTTGTCAGACTGCACCCACTTCCCCTCCATCTAGACCGGTGCCACCTTCTCAAACTCACCACCACCCTACCGAACACTAACCTGAACCTCCCTCCGCTCCACAGCCATCGCCCTTGTCCCCGACCAGATCGCCACTTAGCAACCTCCGCTTCAATCCAGCCTTGCTCGGGCCTACGTCCGCCACCCGAGCAACCTGAGCGCAACACCCTTATCGCCACCCAGCAGCGCAACATTCAAGCGCGTCACCCATCAGCTTACAACGCATCACAACGAAGCCTTGTAGCAGCCACTTCATTTGCGGAGCAGCAAAGCCTCCTCTTCTTATTATTAAAAAAGGGAAAAGAAAGAAGGTATATATATAACACACACACATACATATATGTTTTTGTTTTTTCATCGAATTCTAGATCGTGCTGGCTTTGATTTGTTTCCATTGCTGTTCGGTGATTTTTACAGCAACTCTTGGCTTGTCGCTGTCCCGTTGTGTGTGTGCATGTCCGTTTGCTTATTCTCGTTATCTCTCTAGTCTCGAAAGGTGAGCGATCACTCACGATTGATATTCTTATATTTAGTAAATTTAATTCACATGAAATGACGATTGAAATATGTTGTTAAATTTGAATCTGCTAGTAATTTAATTGTTAAGTATGATATGTTATTATCTGCATTTGTTTACCTATGTTAATTGACATATGACGCCATCACATGTTGTATATATATTATATTTTAAATTGTTAAATATGATATATGCTTGTCATTGATATGTATGTCAATTTATATTATTATTTTAATTGTTCTCACTCTGCAAGTTCACTGTTAGTTAAGAAAATCTCTATGGGTTGAAATGATACATACCCGAATGATTTTATAGATTAGGGAAAATCATTATGGGTTGAAATGATAAACCCAAGCGATTTTATTGATTTTGAAATTTTGGGATTGCGGGTTGAAATGATATATACTCGTAAATATTAAATTATTGCAGATTGAAATGATAAATATATGTATCACTTGACCATAGGATATAAAACTATATACGGACACCGTTGGTCTATTTTTGAAGATGATTTCCATGGTTTTGAAAGGAAATATATGGGTTTTAATAAATATTGATTTTTAAAATATAATATATAAATTTTATTTTTATATATGTATAAAATTTAGATTTTTAAAAATTATATATTTGGAGATTTTAAATTTATAAGTTAGTTTTGAAAATATAAATTTTAAGATTTTACTTATAATTTTAATTTTTTTATGTATAAAATAAGATTTAATATAAAATAAATTTAATAATAAGATTTTATTTAATGAAATTTAATTTAATTAGTATATATATAATATGTTTAAGTATTTATATAAAATTATATTAATATTTTAAAAATAGATTTTGTAATAACTTTAATAAAGTAAGGTTGGAAAGATAAATTGAAATTGATTTGAAATATTATTTGTTTAAAAAGTTGTATTGAAATAAAAAAAATTGATTTGAAACTTATTAATTGTGAGATTTTAAAATATGATTTTTTATAACTTGATAACTGGATTTTGATTAAAGGTAATTAAATGAATATTTTCAAATTTAAATAAATTGAAATTGAATATTTAATATTGATTTAAATTTTTAATCTGGGACTTTATTTATATGGTTATTAAAATGATTAAGTGAATATTTTCAAATATAAATCAAATTATAGTTGAATTTTGAAATTTAAACGAAATTTATCAGATTGAGTTATTGTAAATATTTGAATATTTAAACTTTGAAACCTATTGAATTGAAAGTGGTTTAAATTTGTACTTCAAACCTGGATTTGAAATCGATGTAAATTAAAAATGATTTTAATGAGAATTTGGATTGAACCACTAACCTTTTTAATTGAAATTATTAATCTGAAATTGATTTAAATTGAGTTATGGAAATAAAGTTGATTTGAATTTATTTGTGAAATTGGAGGAAACAATTCTAATTTGAAACTATTTTCGATATAAACTCGTTTAAATATATAAACTATTTTAATATATATATTATTTTAAATTTATAAATAAAATTTCAATACATATATTTTAATATATAAACTATTTCATTATATATACTATTTTAATCTATAACCTATTTTTAAATATAAACTGTTTTTATTGTATAATTTTTTTCAATATATAAACTAATTTCAAAATGTTTAAGTTGGAACTGTTATGATTTAGATTTTATGGGTTTAAATGCGAATACTTTGATATAATGATTTCAAAAATGAATATGATTTAAAGTGATATGATTTCGAAAGCGAATATGATCTCGAAAGTGATATGATTTTGAAATGAATATGATATTTTGATATGAGGTATGAATTGTTTGAAATGAAAAATGACCACGGTGTGAAATAAGCGTTTGGTTGTTAAAGAGACTGGGATCGGATATTGTCATACTCTCTGCCAATACCGAAAACCACTTTAACAACTGTGCACGTGGTGGAGATTCCAAAACGAAGTAGGATGGTTTGGCAAACATCTATATGAGGTATGAACATAGCCTTGACTCCCATGAGTCAGCTTGATGTGACTAAAACAAGAGCTATACCTGGGTCAAGTGAGGTCGCACCTTCGATCGAGCATGCTTCTTCGATACCATTCTATTACTTTGTGATTTGATTGGGTGCACCTTTGATTTTGGGAGTGTGTCTCGTGGTGGGCGGTAGTATCTGCTATGCGTTACCACCAGCCCGTTTCTGCAAAATGGTAGTATCCTACCCTGGGCATTGCCTCGCGTGCCTTGTCACATGCCTTATCGCGCTCTCTACGAGTTTGGTTTGTGTCGTACCTATGGATTGCTCCCTGATAGCCCACCGGTTTGGTGGAGTTTACAATACTGTATAGACTATGACATTTATATAAAATGTGTCGTACCTATGGAGTGCTCCCTGATATTTACTATAGACATTATCTGTGTAGCGTATTGTACTATGTATGTAGATAGTTCCATGGATCCTTAAGGAATGGAATCCCAAACATCCTTTAAGTTATATTGCATTTCACTTGGACATTTCACCTGAGTTGATATACTAGCCTAAGAATGTTAATCTTGACTCGAGTGTTTTGTGTTTTTCTTTATGCTTGGGTCAGACTGAGTGTCACAGCATTTGAGACTCACCTTTGGAGCTTGGAGCTTTGCTTGGAGATCTATCTTTGTCTATTCAGCTTTTCAGTTATTTCCAGTTTTATGTTCAGACTTGTCATTTGATTATGTATTAAGACTTCTATGTATTCGGGATTTCTGTTGTATTTTGTTTTAAACTCTGATGTTTATGTAGTAGCTTCATAAACTATTATTTATCTATTCCGCTGCTTATTGTTATATTACTCTGTGTTTGTGATTCTGTGATTGATTTATTTACTATATATGCTAAGTTTTGCCAAATATAAATTAACAATCTGTTGTTTTGAGCAATTCAAGTCCGACATGTGTAGATGATTGTTGATTTGAATGGTTAGAAATGACGGATCATTACAATAGCTTTATAGAGATGGGTACTGGTACAAGGCAGGAACAGTGGAAGGACAGATTTTCTTATGCATGCTCGACACTAATAAGGGTGCTAAAGATCAAAGGTGTCAACTTTGATCGGTAATCATATGTTTTATTATACTTTATTATTATGTCGTGATTTTATAACGATCGTTCTCTGATATGCTTTTGTTATTTACAAGATACCAACACTACATATCCGTACTTTGGTGGACTTATATTTTTGATTTAGCGAAAATTCGAGCCCATAGAGTGCTAGTTGTAACATTTGGTATCGGAGTTTAGGTTGGTCGATCTTAATAATTAGGATACGTTGAGTGAATATATTGTATTTTTACTTATAATTATATATATTATATGCCAAACTCTACAACTTCTGACTATAGAATTAGTTGCAACCATATTCTGAATGAATAGACAATGCGACTATGAGTTGGGACAATAGATGAAGATGAAAATATACACTTATCCTGTATACCCAATGGGAAGTAGGTATATTAATAAGTATGGAAGTCTAAAGATTGATTGGTTTAAATAAGTATGTATATTAATATATTACAATATTGGTTTGTGTAGATTGGATTGACTTTGTGTGTATTAACTGGATTTGATTTGTCAAATTATATGATTGATTGTTTTGATTTACTTGTTTTATCTAGCTTGTCAAATGTATTAATTAATGTGATTAATATAAGTTATTTATGTTATCAATCTTATATTACTATTATTGCCTTTTCTAATTGCTTTTATATTTCAGTATTATGTATATTATGTAGTACCTTAGTTAGGGGGAGTTTTTTAGTTAGATTTTGCTGAGGACAAACGAGGAGAAATATATAAAATCTAGGCATAGATTAAGGGGGAGTTTTGTAACTCAGAGGGAGTTATACCATAATTTATAAACATGGTGGTCATTATCAAAAGGGGGAGATTGTTAGTACCTTAGGCATTGATTTTGATTGCAACAACCATATGACATTATATAAAATATAGATACTAACGTTTTTATCAAGTTATATATAGTATATAGTGTAGAATATTAGACAGGTGTTAATATAAAAGACTATACAGTATCAAGTGAAGATTCAAGAGGCTAATATAGAGATTCAAGAGTTAGAGATTGAAGACTCATGAGTATCGAAGAACTCCAGATATCCAGATAAGTTATAGAGTCATGCATTATTGTTAAAAACATGATAGCACTTCTTTGATCTTTCTCTATTCTTCTTTTCAAATGTTTTTTAAATATTCTATATTTTAAAAATTATTTTAAAAGAATTCTTCTTTTCGAAACGATCTCTCAAAATAACCTTCAAATTATTTTTAACTTTTGATTTTACAAGATTATTATATGTTGAAAACTTAAACTTTTAATTAGTTTACAATTCAAATATACTTTTAATCTACTATACTTTGTTATAGTTTTGATTTGTAATTTCTAAATATTTATAAGTATATTATAATATGTATAACTTTGATTTTAAATATATTCACTCATACTTCATATATATTATTTTATTTCAATAGAAATTCATTTTAAATCCTTTATATATTTAAAAAAATTCAAAAAATTTTTAAAAAGTTTTGATGTGAATAAAATATGTATAAACTATGTTTAAATAAGTTTACAAAGTATAAAAATATTTTACAATGTATAACGTTTTCAAAACATTTTTAAAAAGGTAAGTTTTCAAAATGTAAAGTGATATGTCGACATACCCTCACCCTATATTTCAACACTAGTTATTTCAAAATTCAAATTTGATTTGAAGTGTCTTTTCATCCTATCTCTTCATGAATGGACATGACTATCGTTTCTCTATAAATAAGGATTAAACCAATGAATTTTCTTTAACTACTTTCTCATATTTTCTCTCCTCTTTCACTCTCTTGTTTTCTAAAAGAAATTCTACTCAAATTCTTTTAAAATTCAACCAGAATCAAATCAACTCCTCTAATTTTATTCTCTATTGACTACTATCTGATCTCTCTCATCTCTCATACTCGAATAAGGTCAAAGTGCTATTTAAGAGGTTATAGGATCGTTTGTATTCAAGATCAACGATCTGTGTTTGTAAAACTCTATCAAATCATACTCGTATATTTGTGGGTGTGATTGTAGCCCAAATAAATCAATAGGGTGTGCTTGGTGATCCGGAAATTCAAGTGGGTGTACTTATGGCCTGTGTAAATCAAGTGAGTCTACCTAGAGCTCAAAAGTCTGGAGGGTGTGTCTCATTGCCTTGAAATCGAGATCGTATTGACTTCGCTATTTGAAAAGAAATTTGTATAATGAATTGTACAGGACTGGATATAGGGTAACTCCAAACCAGTATAAAATCCTCGTGCGTTCTTTCCTTTTTACTTTTATTACATTTATATTTATCTATGTTTGAATTTGTGATTGTTAATTGCATTGTTAAACTATAAACTTAAAAGAATTCAAAAGGATTCACAAAAATTAGAAAATACTATTCACCCCCCTCTAGTGTTAAGTTAGCCTTAAGATCCATCTTCCGCTAAATAACAGACTATACTTGGAAACGTTGGAAAGAATTAAGGGCAAAAGAGAAGGTTCCAAGGTATAGTAGAAATGGTACACAAGAGAAGGACGAAGATATAGAATTATCCATCTAAACTCTTTTCTAGGCATAGGAATATAGGTTTAGAAAACTGGATTTTTCTAAATTTTGGATATTAGAACTAGAGTGCTTGGTATTGGATGGTAAGGATTGGATGCAAAATTGGTTGAACCATACTTCTATCCATTGAAGTGTGGGAAATTTGTGTGCAAAATCAAACATTTTGATTTTTAAAACTTGCATACATATAGAACTGCCAGTACGTATAAGTTATTCGCATCATATTTTCAAAATCATTTTAATAATGCATTTATACAAGAGGCACCGATTTAGTATTATTCTGCATAAATATCATATATGTGGTGATACTCATGCACCTGTGCACTAATGGTTGCAAAAATTGGCTGTACACTAATTGGATAGATAGCTTAGAATGGTTGCATGTTATTTTACATGATTCGGTTCTTGGAGGAATTTCAGGGATGAAATTCTTTTAAGAGAGGAGAATGTAACACCCTGTAAATTTAATGACAATTAAGTAAAAAGAAATCAATTAATAATTAGTGAAGCCAAAAATAGAATTTCTACAAACGTCGAAATGTTGCTAGATGAAATTTGTACCGTGGTGTTCGTAGTGTTTTTTGATCATTTTCATATATAAAGTTTTACCATCGGAGTTCAAATGAAAAAGTTATTAACTTTTGGATATTTTCGGTCAAAAATAATTATATATGCAATTAAGGAAATAAATGAAATTAACCAACGTTAATTAACTTTAATGGTTGCTTAACATTTAAGTATAATCAATGATTAATCATATCTCTTAAATTTGTAAGAAATAACATTCAAGTTGAAAGAAATAAACGTTTAACATAAAAGGCAAATGATCGAACCCTAATTGGCACCAGTTGACTATTAGCGGTCGACCGGTGGTTGAGTAGCGGTCGACCACTTATATCCTGACAGCTATGATATATACCTAGGCCGAACGGTTCGGATTTAATAATATAATCTAAAGGTTGGCATTGATTCGAACCCCTATAAATACAGACTTGACCCTCATATTTTCTAAGAGCTGAGCAACAGCAAAGCTCTGCCATTTTCTTTTCTCTATTAATTCTAAAATCTATACAAACTATAATATATAAATATATAAGTGGAGAATAATGGAGAATAATAGAGGAGAAGGATAGAATCAAATCGAATCGCTAAACCTAAGGTAAATTATGAATCTAAATCCAAATCTAAGTTAAATTCAAATCTCTTCTCGCATCTAAATTTCTAATGGATATGTGTATGATTTCGATACATATTTTGGTAGGAAGAAAAGGGAGACAAATAGAATAACATGATTTAGATCTGGAGATCTGGAAGCTTAAAGATGAGTGAGAAATTATAAATTTTTACATAATATTAAATTTATATCATCGTAAATCTATTCCTTATACACCTGAACATAATTATTTTAGAGTTGCAGGCTTAAATATATATATGTAATGAATTTGAAAACTATGCCTACATATTCTCTGAATTGTTAACTTAAGTTAAATATTGCATGTACTTGAATCTGGGATGTAAGGGTGAAAGTAGTCCCTAAATTAATGAATTGTATAGTAATTCCAGATTTGTTGGATAAACGACATCTGTTAGTAAATATGAATTAGATGTTATTGTAAATTGAATTGGGATTTAAGTAGTTATTTAATTCATTGAAACAAAGTGAGTTGCAATGTAAATTTCTATAAATTATCCATTTTTATAAATGTGAATAAAAGTGTATCGTTTTAAGTAACAAGGATCGCACCCAAAAGAAAGAGATATACAAATTAAGGATGTTTACCATATTTGTACTGTCTATTTCAATAATAATAGAAACGATAATTCACTATAATTCCAAACATAACAGAAGTCCCCTTTATATAATTTATGGAAAATTATAGTATTAACATTTCCTTTTGTCACTTCTACTTCGTAATGAAGCATTAGAAATGAAAATTATAAAATAATAATTGATATTTAAAATTGAAATAAGAAATAAGATTTCTATTTCGAAATGTATTTTCATATAGAAAATCAATTTCTATGAGATTTATTTCTTTGAGTTCAAGATAATTAATCAAAGAACTCCCCACTTTAAACTAGTTCAGTATATGAAATAAATAGTCTATATTAAGTGGATGGTGGACCTTCATATTCAGTATGCTATTATAGTAATGGCGGAAATAGTGGAAGCATGCCATATAGCACTTATTACAGTGTTAACGTTTCCTTTTGGGAAGATGTAATTCTAACGTATTAAAATGCAGAATCACTAAGTATAAACCAAAGTATATTAAATGGAGATAATAATAATAATTCTATTATAAATCTAATGTGTGCGGTAAGTTAGAAAATAAATATAAGTGATGAAATTTATGTAAAGTAATATAATGAGAATTATAAAAATCGCAGTAATCAAAAAAAGATAGTAATAGCCGAAAAGGAACAGTAGAATATATCTAGCAGTATCAAGTGAAAGTTAAGCAGTAAAAGATATTTAATCTAATAAAGTAGAAGAAGCGATAGATGACATTTAAAAAGGCATTAACGAAACAAGAAGTAAATTGGGTAAAATAGCTAAATGCCAACAGTTGAACATAAAAGCCGTAGTAACTAAATAAATTTATGTGGCCACAAGTATGCATTTATGAATTGTGTGAATTTAGTCAATAGCTTTGACAAAATGACATAGTCATTAATATGGATTGGAATGCGAGATCAGTAGCATTACACAACAGAGTTTACCTACCACAAGGGACTACCAATAGTCATGTATACATTATACTGATGAGGGAGATATCCAACTATAGGACTAATGGAATTATATGTTCGCATATTGGTGGAGGGAATATCCAAAGTGGGATGGTTCGCCTGGGTTGAAGTGTCAAAGGGCAGGTAGAGTCTACTTCAACCACTTATAGGGTACGAGTTAAGTAACCAAATGGGAATTTTCTAGATTGCATTAAGCAATCTAAATGCGACGGTGAGCATAGGCTCGACGCTATGAAAGTGAGGTCGGTGCCATATATGAGGAGTAGGAGGTGTTTACATAGGTCGAGATCATCATTGGTCCCGAGCGGTCAGTGGAAAAACAAGGGTTACGCCTAAACGGGCTATACCTTCTACTGGTGCAGACTTTGTTTATGACATGCACTGCCTTATAGTTGTTTGCTAGTTAGTTTATTGTTAGGAGGTAAGGCTAGACAACTTTTTAACGGAAGTCTTTCAAAAACGAGATAGAATATGGCTTATTAGGCACTACCTGAGTTTCTTTGTATGCATGACAGGGAGGATGTTAAACTGCATTAATGATGGATCCTGACGAGATGCTGAGTTAAGAATACTAGCGGGAAAAGTATCCTAATCCGAAGGGGGACTTTGGTATTGATATGTATGTATGTATGTATGTATGTATGTATGTATGTATGTATGTATGTATGTATGTATGTATGTATGTATGTATGTATGTATGTGTGTATGTAGTTGTTGTCTACCCTAAGTAGATGACGTGTATCGTACGCATATGTGAAGTCAAGACGACTAAGTAAAACATTAGACATATCATGTAATGGAAGGCAATCAGCATAAACTAGTGTTATGTATAAAGTGTGTAATTTACCATTCACCGGAATGTTGTTCTAAGCCCCTCCTCATTACAATCCACATGATAGTTTTATAGGGACAGGTACTGGTGCAAGGTGGGGAAAGTGGAAGGAAAAATCATATGTTTTATTATATTTTATTATTTTGCTGTGAGTTGATATTGATAGTGCTCTAATATGCTTTGTTATTTATAGGATATCACTACCAACGATCCGTACTTTGATGGACTTGGATTTTGATTTAGCGAAAATTCAAGCCCGGTGATGTGCTGGTTATTACAATTGGTATCAAAGCTTAGGTTAGTCGGTCTTAAGAATTAGGATACGTTGAGTGAACATATTTGTAATTTTATTTATAATTATATATATGTATATATATATATATATATACATATATATATATATATTATATGCCAAACTCTACAAATTCCGACTATAGAAATAGTTGCAACCATATTCCGAAAGGATGGATAATGCGATTATGAGTTAGAACAACAGCTGAAGTTGAAGATATATACCTATCCCGATTACCCCATGGGAAGTATGTCATATTTGAAGGTGTTGACTTAACAAGAGCATGAGTGCAACATATAGAAGGGACCCTGAAGCTGGATGGTACTTGACTCCCTTGTTGAGCCTGGATTGCCCAATAGTTGTAGACCCCTGTAGGATTGCATATTGATGATGTGCATTAGATTCAAATAAGGGGTAAGTAATAATTTATATATTATATATATCTGGAAGGAAGAAGTAGATTAGTTCCCGAAAGGATGTGTGTAGTAATCACTCCAGGATGAAAGTCGGATTTTAATACTTTAGGAGAAGATAGAAAGTAAGCTAAAAGAAGAAAGTCCAAAAGTAGGGACAAGTAAAACTCATTCTGTGTCCGACCCCATATGAAAGAATTTAATAATGTTAGAAAAATATAAGGAGAATTAAGGAAAATGCCAAATTTTGAAAAAAAATTAGGCTGAAGGACATCAAGTTTTATTTTTAGGCTGAAGGACAAAATTTTGTTATGATGGTTGAAGGAATAATTTTGAAAAACAATTTAGGCTGAAGGACAAATGCTATTTTTTTAGGCATTTTATTCAGTTTTGTACTATGAAATACTAGCACTGTCCTTCGTCCTAAAAAATAAACTTGGTGTCCTTCAGCCTAATTTTTTTTCAAAATTTATCCTTATGTCTATCTCCTGATATTAAATTTTTCATTGAATAAAATATCCTTTTTTATTTAATTAAAAATTTATAGTAAAGATTAAAAAAAATTTAGACCGAAAGTTTCAATTAAAAATGGATTTTAATAAAGAGATTTCTTGTGATAGAAAAATAGAGCGTATATATAATTAGTCGATTTTTTGTTTATGGAAACATTTAAGTTGTAAAATTCTTTTAGGGGTGGAAAATAGTGAGTGGTACAAGTTTAAAATAGGGTAATAGAACGGAAAAGGAAGATTAGAACTCGAAAATAAAAGTGATCGGCGGGTGCACCACTATAGGTAGATTGGAATATTTAAGGACATTCAGAATGAAGATGAAGAAGGTGGATGTGGAATGAAATAACGTTAGTTTAATAAATAGTTGGAATAAAGCAGCCTATTCATCTCTCATTAATAAATCGCTTTCAATCTCTCCAAACTTTTGAGCTTTTTGGACTAGGTATAACTTGCTTTCACCGAGAAGAACCCAGCTTTTCTCTTACTCTTTGGATCTACTACCGTCGTTGGATTGCAATAATCTAAGGAGAAGATCCATATCTCACATCCAGTAGTTTTTCCATCCTATTCAGATTGCATCAAATCTAGGAGAGAGCTACATCATTCACCATGGTTACTACAAGGACTGCCTCGACCGCGGCAGATCAGGAAGGAAGAGATAGACGGAACCCTACGCAGCTACCCGCCACAGGCCAGAACTCAGTTGGATCTTCAGACCCACAAGGCCCTATCATCAGGGAGGAGTTTCAGATGTTGATGCAAGAACTGACCTAAAGCCGCTAGCAGCTTACCCAGCAGATCCGTGCCAACACGGAGTTAACCAACTGACTGAATCAAGAAAAAAAGGAGATCCAAGAGGGATCAAGCTTCCTACTCATCCACTGAGAACTCAGCTTCCTCTGATTACCATCACAGATCCACACATCCATGACTGGATGGAAGCTATACGCAAGCTCCTGGGCATTAGCGTACTCTGAATCTTGGACAAGTAGGACCTGGTCCATCTGCTAGTCACCAGGCAGGACCCTCCTCCCGAGGAGGGACAATTCCTTATCCCATTACTGATGGTCGTGCTGCTGCCACCGCCGTCGACTTGGAAGTTGACATTCGAGATCGAACAGATTTGATCCTTCGTCAACGTGATTGTACTCCTGAACCCTATGTGCCCGAAGACTTGGAGCCAAGGAGGCGAGGTATGGACCGTCGACCGCGCCCGGGCCATCCTCGCATTGTGCAACCCGACCACACCTTGGCCCAACATGCTCAGAATGTCCAGATGCTAGACATCCCGACCATGATTCATCAAATGATTCGTGAAAGTCAGGGCCTCTCCAATGACGACCAGGGAATCTCCCGGAGTCATACGCCCTTCACTAATGACATCCTGTATGCTGAACCGCCCCGTCAATTTACAATGCCAACTTTACCTGTTTATGAAGAGAGTTCAGACCCTAACCAACACATTTTGAAGTATGAATGGCTGATGAATGTCGCATGAGCTGACGATGCGGTCAAGTATCAAAGTTTTCCAATATCCTTAGGGGGCATCAAGACTATGTGGTTTACTCGCTTGCCACCTCGATCCATTTCATGCTTTGATCAGTTGGCTACGAAATTCGTCGAACTATTTCGTATGCACGTCACAAGACCTAAGGATGTTAACACCATATCCAGCGTCACTCAGGCTCTGGGAGAGACGCTCAGACGTTATCTGGAAAGATTCCATGACGCTTGTGCGGAGATTAGTAACCCTAATGATAATCCCATATTGATGACGCTGACTAAAGGAATCGATCTTGATTCCGAATTTGGAAACTGGTTGGCTGGGAAACCCCCCGCATTGCTAGACTGTTTCTACTCTAAAGCGGCCCAGTTCTTAAGAAGAGAAGATGCTAAACAATCCAGGAGGAAGGATGACGCCGGGCCCAGTGTGGAAGGCATTCAAAGTAACATCACTGTGAAGTAAACCGGTGATAGTTCCGGTAAAGTGCAGTTAAATATATAGAATAAGCAAATTCAGCAGAAAGGCAATGGAAATCAGGGTAAGAAGCGGGATCAAAATCACGGACCGCGACGTAGAGCTCCCATGTTTGACAGCTATACTCCTTTGAATACATCCCTGGAGAATGTGTACTTGCAGACCTGTAATACTGGCCAATATAAGAAGCCTGCTCCGAAGCAGTCGTCCGTAAAGCTGATTCAATCTGGAAAGTTTTGTAGATTCCATGATTACTATGGTCATAATACCAATGAAAGTCGCCATTTATAGGACATTAGTTAGAAGTTAATCCGTGGGAGGAAGTTGGAACAATTCGTCTGGGCGCCGCAGGCTTGAGGTGCGGGCTCATCGAATCAGAATCATGCTAGACCGAAGGAACCTGCTCGTACTGGCGGGAGGTTGGTTATTAACACAGTAAGTGGTGGTCCTCATCCAGCGGATTAGAGTTGGAGGGAAATAGAGTCGTATGCCAGTTCGATTAGGCATGTAGACTTCGAGTGTTGTAGTAATCTTGACAATGGGGCTCCGGCTAAACAACAAAAAACGATGATAGACGACATCGTTTTCCGAGACAGAGATGCCGATAGAGTCGAAGCCCCCACCATTGATCCACAGTCATATTAGCTCAAATAGGTCCTGTTTGGATAAAGAGGATCTTAGTGGATAGTGGAAGCTCCGTGAATATTCTTTTCAAGTGAGCGTATGATTAAAAGAAAATGGAAGCAAAGGATGTAAAGCCATGTCAGTCTTGTATACATGGCTTCAATGAAGTGCGTCTATACCCACTCGGATGGCGGAATTACCAGTAGAGTTGGGAATTGGGGAGCCGGAGAGTCCGGATGTTACAGTTCATTGTGTTGGATATTAATTCACCGTATAATGCATTCTTGGGCCGACCGGCCCTAGCTGAATTCAGGGCAACTATTTCCCCTTGGTGTTTAACTTTGAAATACCCCACCGAAAATGGGGTTGGAGTTGTGCAGAGAGATCAGGTCGCTGGATACGCCTGTTATGTTGTTGTATTGCGGGAGGCACAGTGGAGAGAGAAGGGCAAGGATGTAGAGGAATCCCTCTACGTCCGTTTTACCGACAATTCTAACGCCTGGGCCTAGGCCCGGGCACCACAACCAGTTCCTAAAGGATCTAGATCCATGAGATGATGATAGTGAAGAGGAAGTCAAGGACAGTTAGGCTTCCCCGGCAGAGCTGACGATCGATGCTCCGATCGATGATGACGACGACTCCAGAATGATAAAGATCGGGTCTCGGCTAAGCCAACAGCTGAAAGAGGAATTGGTTGAATTTCTCTGGGCAAACCTCGACGTGTTTGCCTGGACACATTCAGACATGTGTGAGATCTCGCCGGACATCGCGAGCCATACATTGAATATAGACCCACGACATGTCCCGGTCAAGTAGAAAAGGCGTGGTATGGATCCACAGAGATCTGTTACCCTGAAAAAAGAGGTGGATAAACTCAAGACGAATGGGTTTATCCGAGATGCATTATATCCAGAATGGGTATCCAACCCAGTGCATGTCAGGAAACCAAACAGGAAATGGAGAACTTGTGTGGATTACTCAGACCTAAAAAAAGCATGCCCTAAAGATAGCTTTTCGCTTCCCAGAATTGATCAGCTTGTAGATTCAACGGCTGGACACGAGCTCATCTTTAATGGATGCATACTCCGGCTACAATCAGATACAGATGCACCTACCTGACCAGGAGCACACTAGCTTTATCACCGATCTGGGACTCTATTGCTATAAAGTGATGTCGTTCGGACTCAAGAACGCTGGAGCTACTTACCAACGGCTTGTGAACCGAATGTCCGTTGACCAGATCGGGAAAACTATGGAGGTATACGTGGACGATATTCTTGTAAAGTCGCGACTCTCCGTCAATCACGTCAAAGACCTAGAAACAATGTTTAACATCCTCCGAGAGAACCGAATGAAGCACAACCCATTGAAGTGTCATTTTGGGGTCGCGTCCGAAAGGTTCCTTGGATTCATTGTTAATGCTCGAGGAATTGAACCGAATCCTGAAAAGATCTTGGCGATTCGGAATCTCGAAACTCCCAGAACTATAAAGCAAGTGCAAAGCCTCAACGGGAAGGTAGCAGCATTGAGCAGGTTTATCTCCAAATCCACCGACAAATGTATTCCCTTCTTCGATCTGATCAGGAAAGGAAAGTGGAACTTTGAATGGACTGAGGAGTGTAAGGACGCATTCCGAGCACTGGTTCAACACCTATCTATGCCACTTATTCTATCAAAGCCGATGGATGATGAGAGACTATACATCTGTCTGGCAGTGTCAGAGAATCCAATCAGTGCTGCATTAATTCGGGAGGAGGATCGGATACAACGAATGGTCTATTACATTAGCAAACGATAGACCGGGGCATAGAGAAACTATCCGAAGTTGGAAAAGCTAGCTTATTGTCTCATCATTAACTCGAGAAAGCTCCGTCCCTACTTTCAGGCTCATCCTATCACAGTATACATCGACCAGCCGTTACGACAGGTCCTTACGCGGCCTGAGACGTCTGATAGGTTGCTAAAGTGGAACATCGAGTTGAGTCAGTTTGATATTGCTTACACGCCAAGGCGGGCTATTCAAGGACAATTTCTAGCGGATTTCATTGCTGAATTCACTATACTAGTGGACTTGCCCGAAACCAGTGAATCTCCTAAATACATCTGGAAGCTATACACAGATGGTGCATCAAATGACCGTTGCTGAGGCGCTGGAGTTGTACTTGATACCCCAGAAGGTCGATCTGTATGTTATGCTTTAAATTTTGATTTCTGTGCAACTAATAACGAGGCCGAGTATGAAGCTCTACTTGCCGGACTCAGACTCGCCAAAGACTTGAGAATTATCATTGTGGAGATCTACTGCGATTCAGAATTAGTCATATGCCAAGTTCGGGGAGAATACCAAGCTAGAGACCAGAGGTTGGCTGCTAATCTTGCTCGGGTCCAGGAAGTGTTGAATCAGTTCGATTATTATTCCATCTATTGCATACCTCGAGAGCATAACCAGAAGGCCGATTCTCTGGCAAAACTAGCCAGCACCGGTGAAGCACAGCAAATGGGACTCGTCCCTGTTAAGACACTTACCTCTCCGAGTATCGATCAAATGGAGACAGACTGGGTTCATGAAGCCACACCCAAGAAGGAGTTATGAATGACCCCTTTCAGAAATATCTTGAGCATGGAGCTTTTCCCGAGCGCAGAAGTGAGAAAAGACAAGTTCTTCGGAAAGCTTCACGATTCATTATCCAGAATAGAGTCATGTATAGAAGAGGATACTATATTCCTTTACTCCGGTGTATCGGCCACGAAGAAATCAAACGAGTATTACATGATGTGCACGAGGGGGAATGTGGAGATCACACTGGGGGACAAGCCGTTGCTAAGAAGATACTCCGATATGGGTATTATTGGCCGACTGTGAATCGGGATGCATTAGACTATGCCAAGAAGTGTGATAGATGTCAGAAACATGCTCGGATTTCGAGAGCTCCACCTACCGAAATCACTCAAATGGTCAGTCCATGGCCGTTCGCTATATGGAGCAACGATATAATTTGATCTTTACCTCTGGCTAAAGGTGGTGCGAAGTACGCCATCATTGCAGTTGATTATTTTACCAAATGGGCGGAAGCTGATCCCCTCGCTACTATCATGAAGAAGAAAGTAATCAATTTTATTATCCGCAACATCATCTATCGTTTTGGCCTCCCATATACCATTATCGCTGACAATGGAGCCCAATTCGACAGTGTTAAGTTCAAGAACTTCTGTCAACGTTTCCATATTCGGAAGAAGTTCTCAACGGTTGCTCACCTTCAAGTGAATAGACAGGTCGAAGCTGTTAATAAAGTTATCAAATCCATTATGAAGAAGCGACTAGAGAAGGCCGGGGGCAAATGGGCCGATGAGCTTCCCATGGCCCTATGGGCGTACCGAACTACCCACAAGTCTGCAACCAGCCACACTCCATTTTCACTTTCCTATGGCTCGGAAGTCGTCATTCCGGTCAAAATAGAAGTACCTTCTTATCGTGTGACTTACTATGATCCGAAGACAAATGCTATATTGCTTGCTGAATCTCTATACTTATTAGATGAGAAGAGTAAAGAGGCTGATTTGAGGGCAGCCGCGCACCAGAGTCGAGTCGCCCGATTATACAATGCTAAGGTCCGATCTAGAACCTTTGAACTTGGCGATCTCGTGCTCAAGAGGATTTATCCGGTCCCTTTGCATATGAAGCCAACATGGGAAGGACCGTATGTTATCGAACGGAGACTTGGTGACGGCACATTCAAATTATTGACTGTTGATGGTCTCACTTTGCCGAGAGCTTGGAACAGCGAGAGTCTCCGTCGCTACTACACATAACAGGCTTTGTTTATTCATTTAGTCTACATTCCATTTGCAATTTTTTTATGCATTTCGAAATTTTAACTGGTAATAAGGCAACTGACTTTGCCGTACTTTCTTATTTCTGCAATAAAATGCACTCTCTTCGAGATAGAGTGGTGATTCTTGAAATGCGTCATGCGACCATCACAATGCACAGAGAGCTAAGTTCCATCCCATGGTGGGACTTATTCAAATAGGGAGTGACTGTGATACAACCAGTCACTCGCTAAGTGAAATCCGAGCTCGGGGGCAAGCCATCACACTGAAGCCAAAAAGGATTAATACATGACAATCTTCTGACTAACTCTGGTTCCTAGAGTACGAGCCGGAGTATAAACTTAATATCCAAAATGTGGGTTCGAGGAGGGTGGATTCGTCCACCCATGACTTTGCCCATGTGCAATCTAAACTTGAGGAGGATGGATCCGTCCGTCTAATGACCTCGCCTTTCATACTCACAAGCTCGAGGAGGATGGATCCGTCCATCTACGACTTCACTTGTTTACTCAGGGTGGATGTGACTCGACCATCCATGATCCTGATCAATTTATCGTTCCCAGAGTGCGAACGAGATCTCAAAACTCAAAACAGATGTGATTGACTGATTAACTGCCTTTTAACTAACTCCAGATTCCCAGAGCGCGAACTGGAGTATAAACATTAATTGGGTGTAACTGACCACCCACAACTAACTCTAAGTCCCCAAAGCACGGACTAGAGTATAAACAGAAATTGGGTGTGACTGACCGCCCATAAATCAACCTAAATCCCCAGAGTGTGGATGCAATTCCAATTATTAAAATGGGTGTGACTGACCGCCCGAAAAACAACTTAGGTCCCCTGAGCGTGGACGTAACTTTAAACATTAAGCAAGCACGACCGACCACCAGCATGCTAGTTCAATCCCCAGAGTGTGGATGTGATTGTCAATACATGAGCGAGTGTGATCCGACCACTCGAACTCATCTCACAACAACTTATTCCGACTAAGTAAAATTAAAAGTGTCGAAAGTGAAAAGCAATCATCGTCCGACCACTTGAACTCATCCCTAGGACTGGGGGCATAACTCGAGCACCAGCTGCCGATTGAGATAGTATGAGATAGTACAACATTAGGACTCGACTTAACGTTTGGTTATGGCTCGGAGCCATGACTCCGAGACTTAACAGCCGAACACGAGTCCTATCCAAAGATTAAAACTTCACAAGTGTATTGAATAAAAATTCAAGTGCTGAAACACTTAGGAAAATAAACTCAGAGTTATGCCGAAAAAGCAAAAGGAGATTTTATTTCATCTATTCTTTGGAAACAAAGTAAGTACAAAAAAAACATATTCCAAAAATTCCTACTAGCAGGGGCCGAACCCGCATATATACACTGCCTACTGAAAGCAAAAAAGGAATTCCTACTTATATACCAAAAAGGGACACAAAGAGACATGCCTACTCCCTATGTATCTTCTTCATCTTCCCCTTCGGCGTCGATCCATTGGAGTTACTACTGTGGTGCTATTTCGAACTCTTGCATTTACTCGGCTTATCCCCGGTCGGGGGAAGAATTGTAATCTCCTCCTCCGAACTCATAGAAATTGGAACGCTTTTGGAATGCGTGGTCGGAGGGACGGGGGCACTTTCTATATGAGGAAAAATAGGGGGTACCCCAGTGATGATGATTGTACCACCCGGAGAGACCATACGTAAAGGAGCTGGGCCAGGGCCTGCCATTCCACATCAAATATCGCTGCCCAGCGCGGCACTTGCCATCTCGGCACTGATCTCCGCCATTATCGCTGCCCAGTGATGTTGGCAGTTGGGTCAAGGAGCTGGCTATGAACACACCTTCGCCCGTGACGAAAGACAAATCTGTAAGTGGATCGCTCTGATGACCAAGGAGTTCTTCCATCATCTGTTCATTGAAGATAAAAGCACTCACATGAACTTCCTCAGTCGATGCGGTAGTTGTAGTAGTCGTCGCCTCCGTCATGATAGCCTCCTGCTCTTGATGCTGCTCTTGGGTTGCAGGGGGCACGGCCGATGCAGCTCCTACAACTGAATAGAGATAAGAGAAAATATTAGTGACTTCTTATGATAACACTCCAGACTTTGAATAAATTCAGGAAGTGTTCAGAATACCTTCCTCAGGTTGGCTCGTGGGTGGAGCCGGGACTCCTTCGGAAATGTGCTCGCGAGCCGGAGACAATTGCAGTTGATCGGGATCGTAAGCAGGCATGGGTGGAGGATCAACTGTAGGGGTAAGTTTAGGCTGGGTTGACATGGGAATTTCAGAACTTATGACATGATGCTCAACACCAGAACCCTCTCCTAGCTCCGGATGCTGAGTAACGAGTTTCTCATTTTCAAATGTAATGATGGCCTCATGGAGAACCCTCCTCTCATCTTCGGTCAACACCCGGTTCTCCAGTTCAAACTCATCAATAGATGTAGTGTGATGTTCAGCCTTTTCATCATCCACCAAGCGGCGCCAGGCATTATGTAAATGGGTCGGATAATCGTCGAGCCAGCTCAAACCGCGGTATTTCAGGACATTGGCATTATAAGTGATCAGAAGGTCTTCCATATCGTCTTCTAACCTGGCCTCCGCTGCTCCGACTTCAGCTTCAATTCTAGCCTAAGCTTCCTGAACCTTTAGACCTGCCGCATCCCACTCTCCCTTAAGTTTGACAGTCTGATCGCATGCCTCCTGAGCAGCCTTATTAGCGTCATCCCTTTCTTTAACGACCTCGGTGTACTTAGCTTTAAGCTTATTAAGCTCTTTGAGTGCATTGTCTCTTTTAGCTGTGACGATGGCATTTCTGTAGCCCATATCGTCGACAGTTTCAAGTGCTCTTGCCTCATTTGATCCATTTTCTTGTTGGCCTCATCGACTTTTTTCAAGGCCTCTGTCTCTGAGTTCCTCAGGGTGTCGTTTTCACGGGTGAGCACTTGAACTATGCGATATTTTTGAGCGAGCTCTTTTTTCAGCTGTTCGATTGTCTTTGCCCAGTCAAATGCCACAGCTGAGGCTTTCTCTGCAATTTTCTTCCATTTTCGATATTAGCTGTAGGCATGATAAACATAGTCGTGCACAGTTTTCTCTGCCCCTTCTGGAATCAACTGCAAATTTGGAGGGAAGTGGAAGCCATCAAAACAAATGTTAGGGAATTCCTTCTTTAGCTGAGCAATTCAGGCGGCTTCTTCCCTTGTGAGCTCTGTAGCCGTTGATGTGCTAATAATAGAAGCGTCCACCCCCATTCTGTGGCACTGCTCTCCAGACCTTAAAGTTTATGGAGGCATTGGATGGCGTGAAGTTTCGGCAGTGTGTGTTCCAGACCGGAGGGTGGCAAGGGAACTCTAGGTGGGGGATAGCGCGATCGGGAGCGGGGCCTATCTCGCCACTCTCTTTCCCTCTCTCTCTCTCTCTTTCTCTATCTCTCTCCCTATCATAGTGATCCCTATCCTGACTAGAGTAGTAGCATCATAATCAGACTCGTGCCTACGGGACTCTCGGTATGAATTAGAAGATTGGCGTGCGACACGAAGGCTACTGACCATGGATCCTTTCTTCGACATTGTATCTGTAAAGTGAAAGAAGAAACAGAGTTAGTTACCTCCGAAGATTGAACAGCTCGTGAATATTAGTTGTGTGGTGCCGTGAAGTGTATGCATGCATTTATAAACCCCTCAACCAACCGGATGTAGCAGCCGTACTCGGAGCGGTTGGCTCTCCTAAATCTAAGGCACTTTGAAATCCCTCTAATCTAGTATCTTGATGAAGAGACACATCATCCAGAATAGGAATATCCGCAAGTCCTTCCAAAGGACTCTCCATTTGTGAAGAAGGGGCCTCTTAGATTACAACAGCCGCTGCTGGCAGAGACATTACAATAGACTTGCGTCTCGGAGCTTTGTGGGCAGCGACCTTGCCTTTTCTTATCCTCTCTGAGTGTCGATGACTTTGTAAAGGTTCGGTTGCGCGTTCGTCTCTAGCGGGAAAATTTTCGTCGTCACCTTGCTCGGTGATCACGATTCCAAGAACTCTCCTTCTGACTTGCCTCGTTGGAGCCTTTTTGAGAAATCCTTTAAGACCGAGGATTTGATCTCTATCAATTAGCCCAACGACCCTCAGATTTTCATCAGTGAGGACCTCATCGATCTCTCTGCACTCGGCAGGCACCTATTGAAGAGCTCTTACAATCTCCTTAAACTGAGCCCCTTCGGACCACGGAATCGAAGCTGTGAAAGAAAAGAAGTGTTAAACTCTGAAATCAAGTACTATTATCCAGTTAATCAGCATAGAAGTTGAAGCACTTACGTCTAGCTAACCACCGTCTGGCGAAACCCGATGGGCACTGAACGTAGAACCATTCGGTCTTGAAATAGCTAAGCTTGGTCCAAGCCCCGATCATAACTTGAAAATTCCCGACTGCCTCTAAGAAAGTGAAGGATGGGTTATCTCCTCAGCTCTTTATATTGAACATGTGTCTAACTTCTTCTGGAGTTGGGGGTCGGAGGAGGTGCTCCATGAAGATGATGAATAAGCTATTCAGCAAGGCAAACCCGTTCGGGTGCAACTGTGATGGGGCAATCTTCAAATAGAATAACACTTCCCAGATGTATTGATTGAATGGAGGGAGTGTCCCGGCTACGCACGAAAATATGTTGCAGGCCGTGTACCCTTCCGGGGGAGTATGGGCTCTATCTTCTGTCCCTGGCAATAAGACATTATCTCTTGACAATCCATGCCATGTACAAATCCTGCCCAGCATGCCTTTAGAGATATTGGATGGAACCGAATCTTGCGGTTGCGCGATGAAGACTGCTCCCGGAAGCTCATCTGGGGCAGGACCGATAACTTCGGCTGCGATAGCCGGCATCTCAACTACAGGAAAAGGTGGACTTTGAGCTTCCTGCGGTGGCGAACTTCCAGGTTCCATAGCTAATTAACTCAGCAAAAATCATCGTTATATGACAATAAACCCGTGTTTCCCATAGTGTGAAGTGCGTGAATATGTTGTGCAGTGAAGTGTTGTATATTACTTAAGAGATTCTACAAGATTAGAAAGATGTTTGAATGACAAGACTTCAAAATTCAACCGGAGTGATCGTCATCGTTGATCGTCATCATTGATCATCACAACCGTGCTATCCAGACTTTGGAGACCGATCCAAGTTAAAGTTCATCAAATTTTGTCAAGTTACAGTTCCATTAACGAGCTTCGAAAGGCAGTCAGATATGCAGTGAAGCGATTAAGTCCATTTATGCAGGGCCAAAGCTCGTCGGAGTCAAGTGTTCGAGTATGCAAGGAATTTCGTATCGATCAAAATTTAAAATTGGATCTATCATCAGAGATGCACTTCGTATCGGTTCAGGAATCATCACTTCGTATCGGTCATAGGGCTTCATTTCGTATCAATCAGCAGAGTCCATTTTCATATCGATAAAAAATCCTTTGCTTCATATCGATTATCAACAACGCCTTTGTATCGATCGTTTTGCCCAAAATTATGTATCGGTCTATCGATCCGAAAATCCACAAGCCATCGATACAAACAAGCCTCTCCGATCGGTACAAAATTGTGTTACGTCCAAGATCGAAACCGAATTATTCTCCCTAAGTCGATACGAAAGTGTTATTCCCTTCCTTCTCCTATCGATACGAAGTCGAGGACGAGCCATTCCTCCATGAGTCCTTCGTATCCCCACACTTCTTCTTCTCCAAAACCACTCGGGCATCGCCTCCTCCATTCCCAACCTCACTCTGGCCCATCTCTGGCCTCCACTTCATCATAACCAGTCACGGAAACAAATGAGATGGAAAAGAATCTCGAGTCTCATCGTTTTCAACACAAATTCATGGCCTTTTTACCTAGTTTCAACGATTGGTTTAGAGGATTGAAGGTTTGGTTCGATTCGAAGGCAAAGACAGTTTTAATCGGCTTGGACAGAGAGCGATACGAAGGTGGCTAAATAATGAGCAAGTAATGATTACTCTGAGTACAAGGTCGAATATATATATATGGCAGATGATGATTTGTATCCCAGTACAAGTTTACCGGTTGAAGCGATCTTCACCCTTAACCGATACAAATTGAACTGCTCATACCTTTCAACCCAACCGATACAAAATATCCAGTTCGTATCCAGTGACTCGATCGAAACAATGCTGATACTTCCAATACAAAGATTACTTCATGTCCATCCATGGCCCATTTGGGAGGAAGCAACTCGTATCCATCCAGTGATCGATACGAAGCATAAAGCAAAAGCTTGTTTGGGCTGTTCGAACCCATTAGAATTGCATCGATACGAAATGTTTTGTTCGTATCCTTCAACCTAAAGCCCACAAAAATTCATATTCATCGATACGAAATGTTTTGAGAAGCCAACCAATTCATGTAGATCACCATCGATACGAATATGATTTTTCAACTTTTCACATCGATCCAGGAGAGGATCGATACAAAGAGATACACTAAAACGACCATCAAGCATTATTACAACTCGAATTTCAAATCGACTCAGGAGAGGATCGATACGGAGTTCAATACAAGAAAAAATGACAATGACCCGTGAACGTGCAAGCGTTAACGGGGGTCAGGTTAACATTCATTTATGTGTGATGAATTAACATTCAATTTTAAAACTTAAAGGAATTGAATGCTTACCTGGTGACAATCACAACGATGAACAACAGATTCCTAACACTCAACACTCAGTTACAACAATGCACTATACAATCATTGATAGTCAACAATTTAGTATTTATAATACCGAGAATCCATCGAAGGTTATAACTTTCAATGAAAAGACAACTACTCACCAAATCGAGCGAGACTTTTCAAACTAAAGATCGCAGCTTTTCAAAGTATGTCATGTTCACACAATACGTACTTTGAGGGCCAAATGTTATCCCGCCTTTTAGTAAGGCCATGACACTAAGAAATTAACTAGAACCAAACACAGTTCGTCCCGGAGATCGGTTATACACAGGTTCACTATGGATACCAGTAAATTTTTCTTGAGTCTGGATCAATCTACAATTGATATGACACGACAAGCAAAGCTATGAAAGCCAACGTTCCAAATCTCAAGTCAATTGGAGTTTGTATGCTCAAGATATTGACCGATCAAAATCAAGAAAACCAACCATGCTCGTATCCATGGAATTTCGTAACCATCAAGTCTCGACTAAAAAATGCCTATTCATATCCATGGAGGAAACATCACGTTCATATCCATTCGCCAAAAGAAATGTGGTTCTTACCCAACGAACGCTACCTTCCTTCATATCCCTCGAACTGGAGTTGTTTTTGTATCCATCATGATGACAGCACTTCGTGTCCACCAATAAATAACACTTCGTATCGATCCTTTGGCTACATGTTTTGTATCGTCCATTACTAATCGATACGAAGAAATCACTCACCAATCGATACGAAGTAATCTCCAACGATCGATACGTAATGGAACATGACAGATGGATATGAATGAAGTTGCAATGGTGGATACGAACAAAGCCTAAAAGAAGGGAAGACTCGGTCGCTCGGCTTGAAAGGTGGATCGATCCTAAAAGATAGCACCACGTCACTTGATCGACACGTGCAAACCATCGATATGAAGCAAGTGATACGAGTTGTATCGATATGAGCTTGGCTGTATGTTGAAAACACAAACTTGCATCGATCATAACTCAAAATCTACAAGTCCAAATGCTACCAAATTTTCACAGGAGCTTGCGTACTACCTCAAGAATACTCATGATCGATCTCAGCCCAAAACGACCAAATTTGGATCGATACGAATTTGGCGCGTATCGATCATGGATCGATTCCAAATGGCCAGGGATCGATCACGTGGGCCCACCCATGTGAGAGAAGAAGTCTTCCGTGATTGGCGAGATATTTGCAGCCTATACCTATAAATAGCAGTCCTAGGCCTTCAGAAAAGGGACTTTTGGCTCTTCTATGCCGATACCCTGCCGGAATCTTCAGTATACCTTGAGTGCTTGAGTGTGTACTGTTATAATTAGTTGTAACCAGTTAGAAAAGTCAATAAAACATCAAACTTTCCATTGTGGGCGTAGGCTACAACGCCGAACCACTCTAAATCTTTGTGTTCTTATATTTATGTTCGTCTGTTTTGGCGTGTTTGTCAGATTAACATCCTTTTTCATTTATATTCTTCACTTTAATCTCTTCAAATACGTCCGAAGAGTGTTGTGCCCAATTTTGGTACAAACATAACTTAATCAAGAAAAATCTCTTTTGGACTATGCAAATCCCTATTTGACTGCAGTTGGACTTGAAGAAGTGTATTGAAACTTAGAGAATCTTTCCTTTCAATTTTCCAAAGCCCCATTTCCCATGCTTCAAAATTTTTCTTTTGGCATGGCCCTTGGTCAGCAAAAGGGTTTATTTTCTCAAACATTTTTGATGGCAATCTCAAACATGCCTCACTCTAGTTCGACACTCATCAAAACTGCTTGGTCTACTGTCAATGGTTTTTATTATGATTTATCTCACACTTCTAATCTGTGGTGTGATAAAGATCACTCTATTGCTTTAGTTCACAAAGCTATTTCTAGTTTCAATATAATGCAGATCTTCCTTACCACTTCAAACAACTTGTTGTTCAAAGGAATGTTACACAATTCTTCTTGTTGTTTATATTGCAGCAGCCCTGAAAGCACTAGTCATATATTCTTCTCATGCAGTTCACCTACTCCAATTGGTTAAGATTGCTTAGAGTATTGAATTTACATAATCCCTCTGCTGATTCAAAACTTGAATGGTACTACATTTTAAGGCTATGTGATGGAGACACTCTGATGGTTGGCTGCTGCTTAGGGTCTTGAAGAAATTTTTGCAAGTTATTAGGTCTGAGAGAAATATTAGGCTTTTCCAA
Source organism: Allium fistulosum (assembly GCA_030737815.1). Lineage (NCBI taxonomy): Eukaryota > Viridiplantae > Streptophyta > Magnoliopsida > Asparagales > Amaryllidaceae > Allium > Allium fistulosum. The sequence continues at coordinate 1,075,498,395 of CM060901.1, read as the reverse complement.
GAAAAGAGGAGCTCGGAGAACTTGATTCTTCGGCAGCTTACTAGTCTATTTAGGAACCAAGTTTGAAAACTTATTAATTCATGATGTTTGAAATAATAGGGTTTCTCATCTTGGTTTTTTAGTTAGTTCTTTTTTGTTTTTAGTAGTTAAGGCATCTTGTCTTACTCCTATATTTCATGTACTATTGCATTTCTAAGTAATAAAAGTGGACAGTCTATAAAACCAGCAGGTCTTCCCAATAATAATAATGGCTTATATTTGACCCGGCCCAAATAGGGTCCAGGTTCAACCTAGCCCAAAATGCAAGGAGGGGTCGACCCCTTGGGACCAAACGGTTGACCGGTAGCGGTCTACCACCCCAAGATTAGTAGTTGAGCAGTTAAGGTAGCGGTCGATCACCCCAAGATTAGCGATCGATCGGTTATGGGTATCAGCCGTGACCCGAACCTCGAACGCAACAAAAAGTCGCGTCCAGTTTTGAGCTGCCACTTCATTTCCTTGAATCATCTCCTCTTTCATCCCCGAATTCACCTGTCCCTCCTCAAAAATCGAGTGACCCATCGCTAGTAGCCCACACACCAACCGCGACGACTGCAGCAGCTTCCCCAACCCTGAAGACCAGTAGTACTCCATTCAATTTAGCCTCCAAACTAGATCTCAAACCCCCATCAAACTCAAAACATGGCACCCCTACATGGCAGTATCTCCTTCTGCCACCCGCGTCTAACCTCACCGTAGATTGTATGGCTCTAAAGTGATGAACAAAGAGTGAAGAGCTATGAAGAATCAACGAACCTTGCATTTCTATAGGGATGACCGATGAAGTTTAGAGTCTTTACCGTTTATGATTTGGAGGTTTGTTTGTGGCTACAGAATTACTGTCGATCCTTAGCCATGATACGTTCGAGCGGGAATGCTACCCACGATGCATGCATCTGTTTGACGCTAAATTGGAGTATTTGTTCGATGATGACATCACCAGCTTCACATTCAAAATGAAGGAAATAGAGATTCAGATGATATTCAAGCATTTTGGAGGGATCCTGTGCATCTCTACAGTAGAAGATGATCTGGAGGATGTTGAGACCTTCGATCCAGCAATTCTTCAGTGGATCTTCCACTAGGGAGTAGGCATTTGGCGGTTAGACAACATGCAAGACCAAGCCCGTCTAGTTACCCGCATTATTCGGCATGACATCATCCGTAAGACGAAGAGCTTAATTAGATATACCCTCTTGTATAGACGGCCACCTATGCCATCATAGGTGGTATTTGGGTTAATTAGGCTAAGGCCATCATATGCCATTAAGTGGGCCCAGGAGTTAGGACGCGAAGGAACTATCTTTCATATTGTCATCTTTTCACTTTGGTTTTTCAAGAGTATGGAGTTAGCCTCCAAGGAGAGCCGGTGCAGATGAAGGCACCTACACCATTGGATAGGTCCTGCCTTAGGAGGATGGGAATTGGAGAGGTGCCTGTAGAACTTGGAGCACGGTAGGAGGTATGACAAGTGCATATAGATTGGGCTCCATGGCCAGATCAGGAGGCTGCCCAACCACAGCCACAGGCCCCCGAGTATGAAGCGATTAGAGATTTCTAGATCCAGAATGAGGTAGAGCTACAAGAGATAAGGGTGCAGCAGTAGGAGATACAGGTGGAGCAGCATCGCTAGGGTCGCGAGCTTAGATGAATATTAGCCATGCACCGATCATTCCATTGTGGTCGTGGTTCGAGCTCTCGCGGAGGAGCAGGGTCATCCCTCAGTCCATAGGTGGTGGTAGTATTAGCAGTAGCAGTTGTTATTTCCTTCCAGCATTTGTTTTCTTTTAGGTTTGGGTTGTAAGCATTACTTGTTTCTATTTGTATAAAACGCATACAATGTTAATGAGAAATGTTCCTTTTTATTTGTTTTCTTTGTTGACCGCAGTATTTATAAGAAAACAGTAAAATAAGGAAATATCATAAAAGACATTTAACTAATGCAAAAGAAAAGAAAATGAGAAAAGGATGAAATTTTATTATTAGAAGGCAATGCTAGATAACCTTTTAATGCGGGTCTTTCAAAAACGAAATAGAGTACAGCTTAATAGTTGTAATGCCCTTACTAAGCACTACGAGAGTTCCTTGGTATGCATGGTAGCGAGGACGTGATATTGCTTTGACAATGGATCCTAACGAGGTACTGAGTTATGGATAATATGGAGAAAATATCATGGTCCAAAGGGAAACTATGATACTTATACACACACACATATACACACGTATATAGTTACCGTCCACCTCGAGTAGATGGGGCGTATCGTACGCGTACGTGAGGTTAAGGCGATTAAGTAAAACATTGGACATAACATGTAATGGGAGGCAATTAGCATAAACTTATGTTATGTATAAAGTGTATAATTTACCAGTTATTGGAACGTTGTTCTGAACCCCTCCTCATTACAACCCACGTGATAGCTTTGGAGGGACATGTAATGGTACAAAATAGAAAAGGTGGAAGGACATATTTCCTATACATGCTCGGCACTACAAGGGCACTAGAGATCAAAGGTGTCAACTTTGGTCAATAATCATATGTTTTATTATACTTTATTATTCTGCTTTGAGCTTATATCGATAGTGCACTGATATGTTTTTGTTATTTACAGGATACCAACACTAATGATTCGTACTTTTATGGACTTGGATTTTCGATTTAGCAAAAGTTCGTACACACTGAGGTGCTGGTTGTTACATTCTCTCCAAAGGAAACCAAAACTTCCCTCATTAATTGAGCAAGTTTAAAGAGAGAAATGAAAGGTTTCCTTCTTAAAATTAAATTAAACAAGGAATTGTCACATATACATAAATATAAGAATATATTTAATATACTCTAAATTATATAAACATTAAATTTATGTAAATATTAAAAATAATTATATAAAATAAACATTTCATTTAAAATATTTTAGATTTAATCTAAAATCCCCTTTAGACTTCATATGCCCAATAAATCCGCTTCCGACTAGTCCGCTTTCAGCATTTCTATACTAATATACTTAGAATAATTACATAATTTATATATCACAATATAAAAAGTGTATAATAGAAAATTAAACCCCTTTATTGTAAAAAAGATTGGTTATAGAATTAGATATATGTAACAAAATTACATAATTTACCTTTGGGCATAAATCTAACTCTCTCTGGTAGTTTGTTCAGTTTTTCCAAGTAAGATGTCATAGCCATTTTGGGGAAAAATTGTGGTACCAAGTATGATTATCCTAGTTGTTCGTTTCACTTTGAAATCTAGTTACTTCCTCTGCCTATTTGAGCATGAACTGTCCATTGTTTGGAATCCTTTGCCATTGATTCGGGGTTCATCGTTATGTATTTTGATTTATGCATCACGTTGCAAATATTTCTTGGCAATTCTCCTACATCCAAAACACTATCGTTGATGGTGTTATTTACTGATTGATTATGAACATTATATAATGCTAAGTAAGACCATCCGAACATGCTTGACATAGATTTACTGTAACAACCCAAAATTTAAGCTATAATAATTAAGTAACGAATTAATTAAATAATAAAATAAGTTTGTGAAATTATCAGAATTGAGACACGGGAGTTTCACCATTGTGTCCATGGTAATTTTCTAGTCAATTTCCATATATAGTTTGTCAGAATCCGAGTTAATATGAAGTAGATACGAATTAAACAAGAAATAAGAAAACAAAACGAATATATATATATATAGGTCAGGTCGACCTTAGGGTCGACCCCTAGTGTTCAAAGGTTGACCTTTCACATATATAGGTCGACCCTCGCTTATTCCAGGTCGACCCGCCTTTGTGTATTTGGACGAGCTTTTGTCCTGGTAAAACGATGACGTGTTTTTCCACTTCTCTCCAATCATGTGTGTTCGTGCTTCCATCCGACGGTTCCCAGTGAGCCTATGACGTGGTTGCACCAGATTTAATCTTCAAATCCAACGATCTGAGATCCCTAAACCAAACTATAAATAAGACCCCAGGCCTAGCTATTTTTCTCATTCATATTTTCTCCTATTTGGGTTCATTGCATGAGGCTGGACCCTAAATAGAATATTTTTCTAAGGAGAAGATCTTTTCGATAAAAAATATTCTACGCTCTAGAAGTGGATCAAGGAAGACCAAGGAATAGAGATAAGGACCACAAGTGAGTGTTTAGTAATTATTTTAGATTTTTAAGTAATTTAAAATAATAGGGTTCTCAATAGTTGTAGTTTTTCTACAATTTTGAGACAATTTCTACATAAGTTATTTATAGCTAGTTTTTAAAGTTTTTTTCAGCCTATTTTATTCATTTAGTTTTATTTAGCTATTTTATTCAGTTATTTACATATATTTATTGTTATTTGCATTTATTTACATCTATTTTACGTTAGAATTTAGCCTGTAAATTTTAGTTTCTTTTTATTCCTTTTTGCGCGAATAAAATATAAGAATATTAAAAATAAGAATAATTCGCAAATATGTATTAAAATAGAAAACGTTAAATTTACAGAAATTAGATGTAAACAAATAAAAATTGTAATAAAAAAAAGACAGACTAAAATAGGCAAATTTGAGACATTTGCAAGCATGTTTATAACTAGTGGTTATAACTAAAAAGATAAAACAGAAGAGTAACAATTATAACGTAGGTTATAATTAAGCAGAAAGAACAGAAAAGCTTATTTTAAAACTTTGACTAAGTTAATAAGCAAGTTATAACATAGGTTATAATTAGAAATAATATAAAAGGCTTATTTTAAAGACTTATAATTAAGTTAATAAGCAAATATAGCAGAGATAACAGAAAAGGCTTAATTTAAAGACTTAGATTAAGTTAATAAGCAAATAGAGAAGAAATAACAGAAGAGACTTATTTTAAGAACTTACACTAAGTCAATAAGCAAAACATAGAAGTAGGGCCTGTACCAACAGCATTCCCTTTCAGACTAGGACTAATGGTTTCACAATAGATTAGGTGAGGCTGGGCAGGACCCTTTCAGACTAGGACTGATGGTCTCACAATAGTTAGGTGAGATTGGGACATGCTAACTAGGGTAAATAAGTGGCCAATCGATAGAAGCTGAAATCGGGGGATTTGGGCAAGGGGCGCAACTAGATTATGTTTGATAGGTACCACACCGACAGCATTCCCTTTTAGACTAGGATTGATGGTCTCACAAAACACTTAGGTGAGGCTGGGTAGGACCCTTTCAGACTAGGACTGATGGTCTCACAAAAGATCAGGTGAGGCTGGACACGCTTATGCTGATAGGGTGGGTAAGAGGTCACAAGAGGGAGCGACTGTTAGTGTGTACCGGCGATTACCGAGCGTGTGGCATTAATAAGTTGTTACTGCGTTCCAAGCGCTAAACAGGTGTCTTTTGTTGTGGGACCCATAGGATGGGACTAGCTCATAGTGGCACAACGGAGATAGAACGCTGATCAACGGGTAGAATTAGGATTTCAGCCTAATTAAAATAGGATTAGGATTTCAGCCTAATCACGCAATTTAAGACAAGTGCAAACAATCCAAACAGTCAAGCAATCAAAGCAAACATTCTAACATAATCAAAAACAATATTTATCCTAGTTTTATCCTTTCTCTATTTCCATTTTATACTAGAACTATTGCTAAGTCTATTATCTTTGTCTTGCTTAAAAATACTAGTAGTTACTTTCACTCACCAGGCTTATAGTCTGACCTACTCCTCTATTTCCCTTTTTCCCTCATAGGCCTGCAGAGGCTAGGATAGTTGATTCAGATTTCTTGGAGATACATTCCCGGAGTTCTTCATGTATTCTTCTTCTTTTCAGTTTTCTTTTCATTTGGTTTTTGATGTACTGGTACTTATGAGAGGGATGATTATTTTATTGTACTCTGATTTTATGAGATTGAGATGTATTTTTCAGGTATTTGATACATGTGATGTTTTTCAGACTTATTTATGAAGTTTTATTTTGAATAATGAATTACCATTTAAATGTTTCCACTGTTTTATTTATTTATCTTGTGAATTTTAGTCTCTGTAATGCTTTAGTTATACCTATAACGCACCACATCTTTTAGTGTGTCCTTTTTGGATATACCGAGGGGTGTGGGGTGTTTCATTTACCATTTATTCATGGACCCTTACGTAGATTTATATTTCTGCCATTGTTGTTATGATTTAATGTCCACATATTTTTGTTGTTGTAATATCCAATATTCATACAAGTTGCGCATAAGAAATCTTGCTACAAGAATCTCTACAATAGTTGCAAATCTTCAACCTCTTTAACCACATTCCACCTTCTTTCTCGGGAGTACATACTAAATTCCAATATATTTTATGTGATTTTCCCTGCCAAAGGAAATTAGTATATATTTGCTCTTTTATTTATTATTATTTTCGGAACATGATATATTTGCATCCGATTGTTTCTGAACTTTACTTTTAAAAAGAATGGCGACCGCTCCTATTTCTTGTTTTCAAAATTCTTCGTTCTCATTGCAATCGGATTCCTCTTTTCAATCTGCTTTTCCATATCGAGAATCTTTCCATAAACGGCATTATGCGTAAGTCGTTAAAGATCGTCTTCCATTAATACAATATCAAAAGTCGCTCTTTCGTAATTCAAATAAGAACTGGATTGATTCTAAGAGAGGAAAGATTTTCTGCTTTAGATGTGGTGATATTAATCATTTTGCTTATCAATGTCGGGACCCTATCAGATGCATCGCGTGTGGTAAATTTGGTCGTAAAAAAGGTGTTTGTTCGGCAAAATCAATTGGAATGAAATCAAATTTTGTTTCTTGTCCAACATTGGTCGATCATGGCTTCCAATTTATGTTGAAATGTATGTTGTTAAAGGGGTTATTGTTGGATAATCTATGGCAAAAGAGGAATGAGGGCATCAAGTATTTGGACGCATTGTTTGTTCACTTCGAAGCTATTAATTCACCAAACATTGGTAAAGGGTACAGAGAAAGATTTGGTGATCCAGATGAGTATTTCGGTACTTCAGATTCTTTTTTCAATATTTCATTTTCTAAAGAAGAGAAAGATATTGTTTCGAATTTGGTTGATACTGATTTCTTTGATGCTGCTATGAATGAAGAGATTTATGGTTTTGATCACATTTTGTTTGACCCAGTTGTTTCTCATTGTAAAATGGAATCTCAATTGCCAAAGGAAAGAGTTTTGTTAAATCGTTATGTCTCATTCATTGGAAATTATAACGAGCTGCGTGAAATAAACAATGGATTTATTCAATTAAATAATAAGAGAACCATTTTAAAATCTCGTGTTCTGGTTAATTTTGAGTTGTCCATTGCCAAAAAATTTGATTGCCTTACTTCGTTGTTAGACCTCGATTCTAATTCTGAATGGCTTGAAGTTGATTGTGGAGTGGAGAATCATTCTTCGTTTAATAGTTCAGTGGTTAAGCAATTGAGGTTAGGGAGTGATAGTAAAGTTGCTTCTGCTGTTGATAGTAATCTTTTAAAAAATATTATGATGGATTGGTCAGATTCTAAAGGAAATATGGATTATGATTGTTTTTCTCTGAAAGTCATGATGACTGATAATAAGGATTCTGATGAAAGATTAGCTAAATGTTTAGAGTGTTTTGATAAGAATATAAGGGAGGCTAAAGCTAATTTTATTGATAAAGTGTTGTAATTATCTAGTGATGGGTGTACGATTTTGTCTTGTGTTGATATTGCAGTTGCTTCTGGCATTGATAATTTGTTGGACATATCAGGTGAAAAGGGTTCGATGATGTCTTATGAGGATGTTGCTGAGATACATGATGGTTTCAGTGTGCTTGGTGCACAATCTTTGAATAATTATGTTGAAAAGATATCCTCAAGTCTTGTTTCATTTGTTGTTAATCTTATTGAATTGGTTGAAACTTTTGATGATAAGATTGGAGATCAGTTAACTGTTGATTCCTCTGAATATACTGGCGATGAAACTATAATCGAGCCTGGTGTTTTTCATAGTTGGGTTGAGTCTTCTGTTATGCCGTTTGTTGAAGATGATAGTGTGGTGAAGGAGGATTTTATATGGTTAGTGAAAGACTGTGCTGATGGTTCGAATTAGGATATGGTTTATCATTTGGGTTCATCAGACAATAACTTGTTGTTGGATGAAAAAGTTGATTCTTCAAACAAGCAAGTGAATCATTCCTTAAACAATCGGTTGAGTGATGGTTTTAATTTGAAATCGGCTGAAATAGCAATCAGTGTGGATTATAAAAAAGTAGATGCTTTGGTGGAATGGCCAGTTGGTAAGGATATTATGAATATAGATTCTTAGAAAATAAAGCTGACAGATGCTAGTGGTTCTGATGTTCGTATGGGTAAGTGTTGGAGGAGTTTTGATGAGATTCGAAGGGAGGCTGATGGTTTATGCTTTGACAAGTTGTTAAATTTAATGTGTGAAGAGAATTTGTGCATGTCTTCTACTGTTGAAGCTGATACCATTAATAGTATCAGTGTGCATGGTGCACACATATTGAGTAATTCTGTTGATATGCTAGCTTGGAATATAATTTCTTTTGTGGATAATCATACTGAATCAGTTGATGTTTTTGGTGACATGTTTGGTGACTCTAAGTTTATTGAGTTTGTGGACTATTCACAGGGTGATTATACAGATAAGCTTGGTGTTTCACTTATGTCTAGTGCTGGAATTGAACAACTTGAGGATGGTCCTGATTGTTTGAAGATGAATTTGGGGGCTGGTTTTAATATGAGAGTAGCGAATCCCGGTGTATCAACTGCTGTGGCGAGGAAGTTAGAGGATAGAGTTTCTTTTGATTCATTTAACTTACAGGTGTCTGTTGATTCTTCTTTGGTGAAGGGTGATGCAGTTAATCAAACTGTTTTTAATGATGTGAGCGGGGTTTTGGACAATAATGAGATGAAGAGTTCTTATTTGTTAGCTAACATTAGTAATAGTGAGATTGGCAGCAGCTCTGTTTCTTGTTCTTCTTCATCGAGGAGAGGTAGACGTAGGAAGTCCGTGGCGGTTAGCGGATCGGTTCGACGTAGTGCCAAGATATGGTGTAGCCGTTCTCAGTCTTCGGGTAAGTTACCTGATTCGAGTACCGCGAGTGGTGCTACGAATTCAGGCTCGGGTATGTTTTTTGATTTGGATAGTACATTTTTTTCATATGCTCTAGCTAGTTTGTCATCTTCTAAGTTTAGTCAATTAACTAATGATTCCGCTTTTTTTTTGATGTTGAGGTAGATCTAGAGTTTATTAGAAGTAGGGAATTTGATAGGGCTAGTTCTGTTGGTATATGAGGATTATTAGTTGGAACATCAGAGGTTTGCACGATTTAAATAAGTGTGACAAAGTTAGAGCTTTTTTTAAAGATTATTCTATAGACATTGCACTCTTACAGGAAACTAAAATTGAGTGTCCCGATATTCATTTTTATAGAAGATTAGGTGGGTTTCGTTTTAAGAAGTGTGTTTATTTACCTTCCGTAGGCGCTTCTGGGGGTTTACTGATTGAGTGGCGGGGTAACTATTTTAAACTGCTCTAATGTATTTTCAAGCAGCATTCTCTACATATTATTCTCATTAATCTTAGTGATAATTCTTTTTTAAATATTTCTAATGTTTATGGGCCTAACTCTAAAATGGATCGTCGGATTCTTTGGAAAGAATGTTTAGAGTTTAGATCCTTAGCTCCTGGTTCTTGGATTTTGGGGGCGATTTCAATGTTACACGTTTTATAGGTGAACGTTTTCCACGGGAGGGTGATTTCTCTGCTATGGAGGAATTTGACCAATTTATTATTAATTCTAATTTGATTGAAATTCCAATTTCTAATAGAGAATATACATGGAGTAATACTAGGGATTCCCCTTCTATGGCTGTTCTGGATAGGTTTTTCGTTAGTGATGAAATTGAGGATAAATTTTCTATTTGTAGAGTGTTCGGTTTGCCTTACACTTATTCCAATCATTGTCCTATTATTCTCTCTTATGAACATTATAGAGTTATTAGTAGACCATTTAAATTCGAAAAAATGTGGTTATTAGAATCCAATTTTTTGAATTTAATTAAAAATAAGTGGATTTCTATGAGTTATTATAATATTAGAAATAAGGATAATTCTGCTAAAAATTTTGTCCTAAACTTAGGGATATTAGGATTTTTCTTAAAAACTGGAATAAAAATGTTTTTGGTAGTATAAAAATTAAAAATTTAAATATTCTTTCTGAGATGCTTATATTAAACAAGATAAAAGAAATTAGACAACTAAATTTAGGTGAGCGTAATATTCTCACTAATCTAAAAGAAGAACTTAATTCTATTTTAGAAAAGGAGGAAGTTGTGTGGAAACAAAGATCCAGAATTCAGTGGATTAATGAAGGATACAATAATACCAATTTTTTTTACAATAGATAATGGTAGAAAATGAAGTAATACGATTAATTCCATTATTGTAAATAATGTAGAATTAGTTGACCAAAGAGACCTTAATAAGGCTTTTACAGGCTATTATAGAGATATTTTTGGTAATAAAAACAAACATAGAATTGATGTTAGATGGAATGATCTGTATCCGCCTGATTCTAATGTAGACCTTTCTGAGTTAGATAATCCTTTTACTGAAGAGGAAATTCGGAAAGCTATTACTGACATGCCTGGTGATAAATCGCCGAGTCCGGATGGATTCCCAATTTTCTTTTATAAAACATTTTGGGATGTTTTAAAATTAGATTTAATTAGCATGTTTAATGGCTTCTATAATGGAAATTTGCAATTAGGAAGATTTAAATTTGCAAATGTTATTTTATTACACAAAAAACTAGGTGCTAGTAACTTAAAAGATTTTAGACCTATTTCATTAATTAACCATTCCGTTAAAATTATTTCAAAAGTTTTAGCTAACAGACATAGTATAAGAATGAATGACCTAATTGACTGCTCACAATCTGCTTTCATTAAGGGGAGAAATATCACTGATGGTGTGGCAGTTGTTCAAGAATACATTAATCACTGTTGTAAGAATAATATTACCTGTGCGATTTTAAAATTGGACTTCGTAAAAGCTTTTGATTCGGTAGATTGGGATTTTCTAGTAGATATATTTCATGCTAGAGGTTTTAGTCATAGATGGATTAGCTGGATCATGAATTTGCTTAGAACTGGTAACTCTAGTATTATGGTTAACGGGATTTTAGGTAATAAAATTCAATCTAAGCGAGGTTTAAGGCAAGAGGATCCTTTATCGCCTCTTTTGTTTAACTTAGCCGTAGATGTTTTTGCTAAGATAATTAAAAAAGCGGTTGATAATGGATCTTTGGGAATGTAGGTAACGATATATCACGTAACGGTATATCTATCCTACGATTTGTAGATGATACCTTGCTTTTTTCTTCCCAATTACCTAGACACATTATTACTCTTAAGTTTATTTTATATAGTTTTGAACTTCTATCAGGTTTAAAAATAAATTTTGATAAAACTTATGTTTTAGTTTTAAATGATTTTGAAAAAGTTGAAAATTTAGTTGCTAATACGCTTAATTGTAAAACTATGAATTTTCCATTTGACTATTTTGGTTTTGTGATTAGATCTACTAAACTTAAGCATGATGAATGGTTTATAATCATAGATAAAATCAAAAATAGGATTTCTAATTGAAATGGGAGATTTTTATCAAGAGCGGGTAGATTAGTTCTAAATAATTATGTTTTATCAGCTCTCCCAATCTATTGGATATCTATGCATCTTTTCTTGATTAGTTGATAGATAAAATAGATAATATAAGAAGGGATTTCTTATGGAGTGGGGAAAACTCTAATAGCCGTATTAAATGTTTAGTAAATTGGGAAACTGTTTGTAAATCTAAAAACGATGGTGGTTTAGGAGTCATTAATTTGCGTAATATGAATTTGTCCTTACTAGGTAAATGGTTACGGAAGTTTAAGGATGTTAATGATAATGCGACTTGGAAATAAATCATCTCTAAATATTATTATAATGGTAGTAACAATTTATATCAAATTACTTCTTCGGTCTTTCGTAAACTATCTAATTTTTGGAAATCTATGTTAAAATGTCACGAGATTTTTAACTTAGGCACTAATGCTATAGTTCATTCAGGTAATAGTACTTCTTTTTGGCATGACCGTTGGATTTCCGTTATCCCTCTTAGGATTGAATTTAGAGAGTTATATGAAATTTGTAATTTTAAGTATGCTTTAATATTGAAGTTTTTTCTCCTGAAAATGACCCTCCTTGGAATTTTAGTTTTAACAGAATTTTAGTATGTTCAACCCTTAGGCAACTTTCTTTGCTTTACGCTAGATTAAATCTTTATAATATTGATAATGATAATTATAATATTAGTAGGAAATTGGATAAGAGTAAGAAATATACTTCTAATTCTTTTTACAGATTTATTAACTTTTCGGGTATAACCAATAACTCTTTTAAATTTATTTGGAAATCAAATGCTCCTCCTAAATCTAAAATTCATATGCGGTTAATTTTTCTCGGAAAACTAAATACTATAGAATTTTAAAAAAGAAAAAATATAAAAATTGATAATAAATGTTATTTTTGTAATCTGCATTTTGAAGATATTAAACATGTATACTATAATTGCATGGATACTTATTTCATTCTAAATAATACCCTTAAATTTTTTAACTTTAATATAATAACTAGAATTTCTGATTGTGAATTCTATTGGAATACTTTTAGATTTATGTTCAATACGGATAATAGATTCTTACTTGACACTTTATTCATTATAACTTGTTGGTATATTTGGTTTGAAAGAAATCAGAGAATTTTTAATAATAATAATAATAGTCACTTTAATAAATTGATTTTTATAATTTCTTCATTTTTTTAAATTGGATCTCTAATCCTAAATATAAATTAGCTAAAAATAACCTATTTAAAGAATATCTTAATAAGGTTAGTAATAATATTAATCAATTTAAACATAAAAATATATTTTTGACATTAATAATTGTAGTATTAATATTTTTTTCAAATTTAAATGATGGTTCCACTGTGTATCATAATTCACTTTTGATCAAAGGTCCATAAAGATAATTCTAGATTTGTTTTTGTTTTAGTTTTAGTTATTTTTGTACTAGTTTGTAGTTCTTTAGAGCTTGGATTCTATTAGCTTTACTTTATTAGATCTTTTGTTTGTTTTTTTTTATCTTTTTTCTAATATTTGCTTTATTATGTGCTATTAGCTTTTCTTTTGTATCTTTACTTCTATCTCATTTATACATATATATGTATATTATGTGTATCATTCTAACTGTTTTCCTTAGTTAATTTTCAGATACAGGTCTGGGCTAGATAGGGTATTAGTGTCTCTTTGCAGGTACATAGGATTGCTGATTCCAGGAATGCTGATAGCAATAAGGGATTCTTCTCAGTACATCTTCATCCTCATTTTGGCATTCTATTTTCAGTAGGATTCACTATTCAGCTAGGCGCTTCTTCCAGCATTACCGAGTCTTTAGAGCGGAGTTTTCCATTCAAGATCATGAGTAGTTCCACTTCAGATTAGCCACATCCCTATTCCTTCGGAGTCACCAGCACGAAGCTTCCTTATTAGATGGTGATGGCTTCCAGTATCATAGGCTTTTTATTTTTCATTAGTTTTTCAGGTACTTCTAACACCTTAATATCGGACGGTGGCCATGCTGGAGCTCGATATTGGGGTGTAATGGGCGGTGGCCTTGCCGGAGCTCATTATAGGGGTAGGTGAGTTTTTTCCTTTGATACTTGTACCTAGATTTGCAACCTGCCAGGCATGTTGGCAGCGCCTTGCTATGTGATATATATAGTTGCATGTGTGCTATTCTCCATTTCTAAAGGATCACACATTTTTCTCAAAAAATATATTTGCATCCAATATTATATTGTGGGATATATATAACTAAATTTATTAATTCCAATCAGCCATAAGTATTCAAAAGTTTGCCACTATATGAGTCTAGTTATTTGTTGATTTTGTCTATTAGATCACCAAAATCTCGTCTTTCGTTCAAAGAGAGTCAAACTCTTAGATATTGTTAACCCGCTTTTTAACCAAACTGATTTCAACCATAAGTAGAAAGTCAAAACAAAGATGGAATGACTTGTGAACTTGAAAACACGGCCAGAAGGATAAGATAGTGGAACTCAGGAAAAACCTAGCTTTTGGTCTCTTTGTACCAAGAGGTTTTTCCTCCTACTTTTTCAATATGAACCCCATACACTTCATACTCTACTCCAACCTCTCGTGGTCAAATGCTTTTCTCAGAGTTTAGATAAGCAATTCTCGAGATTGATGAGAAAAAAGCAAAGAAAGCATGATAGTTCAACTGATGTCGGGAGAATCATCAGAATCAACTCAAAGTCTATGCAAAAGGGCTTGAAAAGCATCAAATTGAAGATAGAAAAGGCAAGGCGAGCAAAAGAAGAGGGTTTACAACTAAGTAAACCACTTGATACCGAGAGGAACCTCTACTGTTGGGTAGATTCTCACCACCGGTCCAAAGCTTCGCCGATCCAACCTGCTTCGCATGCAACGACCCTACCGAACCAACTCATCCCCATGCTTCGCCGAACCAACTCATCCCCATGCTTCGTCGAACCAACTCACCTCTCATGCTTTGTCGAACCAACTCACCTCCTACCACCGGACCAAACGCTGCCGGACCAAAACGTGCCAGGCCAGATCACATCAGCCCAGGCCCACCAGCAGCTATATACATCCAAGACCCTTGCTCCCACCCTCACTCTATAAATAGAGGGGCAGGGGTATGACAATGGGGGACAAGTTTGAGAGCTCAAGCACGGAGAGAACTTTCAAACAACTTTCTTTTACTTGTATCAAAGCTTTGTACTTGTAATCAAAACAAGAGAAGAGAAATAACATATAAAGTGGACGTAGACACATTCTGGCTGAACCACTATAAATCTGCGTGTCTTTTTACAGTTTGGCCCCTGCTTTTCATATATTTGCATATATCACCCAAATCACTAAGAACAACATAAGATCTACTAAATCATACAACTTTGAGGTGTTTGTCCATTTTTTGTGCAAACATTTTTGGTGCTTTCACTGAGAAATCGAAGCTCGAAGCTTCAGCTTCATCCGCTTAACAAGTTTTCCTAACAGCATCGTCCGCCACTTGGAAAACATGCCTCCCAAACAGAGAAAAGATGTTAACAAAGGAAAAAACATCGCATCCAGCAGTCTTCCAGATCCAGCTATCACGAATCAAGTAAGTCGTCCTCCTCCAGCAACAGTAACAAATGAAGAACAGGCTAACCCAACCACTCCTGCCACAGAACAGCCTGCAGCAATTACTAGAGCAGATCTGGACAGAGTTGTGGTTGAAGTAACTAACCGCTTCACGTCCCAGCAGGAAGCCTTGGTGGACCATCTCATGTCACGCTTAAGGGACGCTAAAGAATCCAACCGCAACACTGAATCATGGGGCGAGTCCCAGTCTGGAGGATCTCAGAGACAACAAAGATCTTCCTTCTTCGAAGGAGCTAACGGCAGAAGTAGCCATGGTAGGAGCCGAGACCGAGCACAGCCCGAAGTTAGGCCTGAGGAAACGTTTGGTACCGAACCCAACGGGGGAGGTACCGGGCGAAGGTCAACTGTAGCTGAGCCTGTCATGCTGCCTAACCACAGAAACGCCAGTGAATGGGGCCGAGCTAGAGTCCAGCCCGAAGTTGGACCCGAGGAAGTGCTTAGATCAGAACCCAGCAGGGGGAGATCAAGGCAAGGGCTAACTGTAGCTGACCCGAGCATGCTCCCAGAAGACCAAAGGCAGCCATTGGAAAATATGAGGAATGATAGACGATACCATCCCTACAGGTCATCTGGACGGAATCAATCCCACAGAACAGAACCAAACTCGTTTCTATCTGCTCCAAATTCTGATGAAAGGATGGCGCGCTTATTCAGAGAGTGCGTCCAACGGGAGCAAAGAGATCGAGGGATAGGCGCTAGGGTGACCAGCCCTTTCACCCGCAACATTGAAATTGCTATCACCCCCCGAGAATGGAAGATGCCAACAATGGAACCTTACAAAGGAACCTCCGACCCCGTTGTACACTTGCAGAGATACACACAACATATGCTCATGAGTGGAGCGACAGAGGGAGTACTGTGCAAATGCTTTCCACTCTTCTTAGCAGATCTTGCTACCTCCTGGTTCTGTCATCTACCTCAGGGATCCATCAGCTCATGGGAAATGTTGAAAGAAAAGTTCATCAGCCAGTTCCGCATTCATGTGGAACAACCTAAGGATGCTTATTCCCTATCCAGTATCAAGCAGAAACCTGGAGAGAAGCTGCAGCAATACCTAACCCGATTCAATGCCGCAACGGCCACAGTCCAAGATGCCGACGAGAAGCTTATCTTAATGGCCCTCTGTAGTGGTGTGCATCCGGATACTAAATTTGCTAGAAGATTGACAAAAGAAAAACCAGCTACTTTACCCGATTTTTTCTGAGGCCGGGAAATATATGAGGCTTGAAGACGCTGCCACTAAAGGGCAGTCGGGGCGACAAAATAAGGCAGCTTACGGCAGCACGTCCGCTGTAGCAAAGGACGTTCGAAGGGATGCTTCTATAGACAATGCTGGGGGCAAGAAGGGAGAAAAGTGCTTGTATCGGCCAGGACCGAGATTTGACGCTTATACTCCTTTAAATGAAACGATCGAAAACATCTCCCGGGACACTCAAGACGAAGTTAGATACAAACGCCCCTCGCACAAGAAGAAACCAGATATCCTGAACTTGAGAAGCTAGCCTATTGCCTACTAATCACATCACGAAAACTGCATCACTATTTCCGATCTCATTCCATCAGAGTTCTGACCGATCAACCACTAAGGCAGGTACTCCATCGTCTCGACGCTTCTGGGCGACTACTTAAATGGTGCATTCAACTAAGTCAATATGATATCACCTACCATCCTCGCACCGCCATCAACGAACAAGGCTCGGGGGCAGGTGTGGTAATAATCACTCCCAAGGGAAATGAACTACACTATGCTATAAGGTCAGGATTCACTGCCACAAACAACGATGCAGAGTATGAAGCAGTGATAGCTGGATTAGAACTTGCCTTAGAAATCAGAGCCAATTCTTTGTGTCTTTATAGTGATTCTCAACTTATTGTAAATCAAATACTAGTAGGATTCCAGGCTCGAGAAGAACGACTCATAGCATATTTAAAGAAGACCAAGTTGCTTCTCAATCGATGAGATCACTATTTAATCAAACACATCCCTCAGGAAGCAGAACCCCTAAATAAAGTATTTTTAGCAAAAGTTATTAACTTCTTGATCAAAAAATGTTCTATGCAGGTACGGAGTTCCATTCAAAATCATATCGGACAATGGACTTCAGTTTGACAGCGAGGAGTTCGCCAACTGGTGCCAAGAGCATGGAATTCACAAAAGCTTCTCATCCGTAGCTTATTCCCAGGCAAACGGAAAAGTCGAAGCCGTCAACAAAATTCTCAAAACTCTAATAAAAAAGAAACTCGAAAAGTTAAAAGGCGCTTGGGTGGATGAACCTCCTACGGCACTATGGGCCAATCGCACGTCTTTCAGAACATCAACGGGGCATACTCCTTTTCTCTTTGGCATACGGATCGGAGGCTATGCTCCCAATTGAAACTATAGTGCCTTCCCATTGTAGGATCCACTACAACCCAGAAGAGAACGAAGAGTTCCTCCTCATGTCTCTGGATCTAATTGAGGAAAGAAGAAATGATGCAGCCCCCCAGGGCAGCAGCTCACAAGCAAAAAGTGGCAACGCAATACAACTCCAAAGTCAAGCATCGTAGCTTACAGAAAGGAGATCTTATCCTCAAGCGAATCTTCCCGCGCCCCGGAGCGCTAGATCCAATCTGGGACGGACCATATGTAATTCATAAAGATCTTCGCAATGGAGCTTATATTTTGTCAACAGTGGACGGGGAGGTGTTCCAGAGGGCATGGAACATCCAACACCTTCGTCGATACTTTTCTTAACTCATACTGCCCATATGAAGTGAATTAACAAAGAGAATCAGTGGACGTAGGCATTTTCGTTTCGAACCACTTTAAAAAACTTGTCTCTTTTTAACTTGTTCCTTCATATCTTGGCTGCTTGTTAACTGTATCCTTTTCTGTTGAACAAAATCCTGTGCAAATAGCATTTTCATTCAAGGCGCTCCGTAGCACAACCTCTCCTGGACAAAACCTAACAGGTACTATGCGAATCTATGCCCTCGCCAATGAGACACTTTCGCTCCGGCATCCCTCTGCTGCGGGTTAACTCATTGCTCGCGACGGCCCTTAAAGCCAACTGTAATGAGTCGATTATAAGCCACCGAGAAGGCCGACTATAGCCGAGGCAGCTCATTACGGCGTTAGGCTCGCCGGCAACTGTGAACCGACTATAAGCCCCAACATAAGGTGTGGCCAGCCAGGGGCAGTTCACAGTTGACGATCGGCACCCATGCTAGCCGGCCACAGTAAATCGAATAATACCCACGATTACGGGCCATAATGGCCCGGGTAGTTACTATGCGCGATCTCGGCTCCGATGTGTCTTAAGTGCGGCTGTGGTAAAAAAGAATTAACTCCCCGCGGAGGCGTAAGATGGGTGACAAATGTCTCCAAGACCCACAGCTAGGGAAAGTGACTACAAAACCCGTTTGCCACGAACTTAAGCACATCGAAGGCCTTCTGTGATTGGAAGTTTTACTATTTCACCTATTTCAATTTTACTTAAAAAGATTTATAACAACCCCTAAAGTACAGGATACAGAGTAGGAGATACTCGCCAATGGGTGCAGGGACTCACAATCGGATGGCAGGGCATTCAACTGCTTTCCATACTCGGTCATACAAGATACTCAAAACTGCCATCTACAATTAGAGCATGAAAGGCGGTATTTTCTTCTTTTGTGAACAAATACATGACTATAATTTGTTCGCACCACACGCTAACATTGCAAGTCATGAAATTATGTTTTAAACCAGAACCCGACATCAAACACAATTTAATTACAAGAATATACATAGCTATATTTCTCATACGACATGTCAAAATAACAACAAACATTTAGAAGACGACAAAATCAGCTTAAGTTAAAGAATTACACGTCAAAAATAAGACTATTTATTACAAGTGGCAAATTATTACAACCTAAAGGCTACTTCACTGTTTTAAAACTAACATATACAACCCTGTCAAATCCACAAAAAGAGTCTTTCCAGGTATAATCAAGGGGCCGACTGCATTGGAGTTTTATCCTTGTCCTGTTGACCACCTGTCCAGTCAAAGAAAGGATTCATTAGCAATAAGCAACCAAGTTAATGGAGAGACTAAAAAGGAAGACTTACCAGCACCTGCTTCTTGGCTATCCTGATCGTCGTCCTCTACTTGCACGCCTACCTCCTCAGCAGCAAGCAACCGCATACCTTCCTTCACCGCCACCATCTTTATCCGCATCGGCCTTAGCCTCCTCCAAAGCCCGAAGATAGATCTTAGCCATGACCCTGGGATAATCATTCATCTAGGATAGGTTGCCCTGCTTCCAGATACGGAAGTACATGTCCTGAAGCATTTCATCCATCATCTCCTCATTTTCCTCAAACTCCCTCATCCGGGCCTCGGAAGCCGACAACCTTTCAACGGTGGCATCTCTCTCCGATCGGTATCTCGAGCAGTCTACCAGAAGGGATTTCCGCATTGCCTCCATCTTCTCCCTCAACTTGGCTTGAGCAAGCTCTACAGTCTCAAGTTTCCCGGATAGCTCCCCTATCTGCTCAAGATCCGCTTTCCGAACCTCGTCCACCGTGGAAATAGCCATGTCGATCCGTTCCCTGCAGGTAGCTTCCATTTTCCGCAGTTTAGCCCGGCTGGCCTCTTCCATGGTTTTCTTTAGTCGTCCAGAAGCAGCCTTATGTTGAGAAATCTGAATGGCCTGATCAACAAGCTGTTTGGCCTGATCTGAAACCACCAATCGAAGTCGGATGTTGGCACTCCCAATCTCCTCTCCAGCCTTAACCAGCCGGGCATGATGCTCCATCAGCTTCCTAGTCTCCTCCGCCACCCGATCAATATTAGCCTTGGCCTCGTCTCCCATGGTAACTATACGAGTAGTAAGTAGATCAAGATCTAAGGACTTAGCCTCATCAAGCACCCGTACCATGGGATTGCGGGGAAGAAGGTGCTCACCAGTAACCTCGTCAAAGATAATATCGTGGGAACTTGGATCCAGATCAGGATGACCCGCAAATGGATTACGAGCCAAGTCAGGACGGTCGATATGAGTAACGGAAGGGTTTCCGGATGGGTGCAGAGAGAGTGCAAACTCGCTATCCTCCTCCGTGATATCATGAAGAGGCTGAGCCGGGAGCTGAGGACCAGGTGAAGGTTCGGATAAAGGATGACTCCTCTTTCTCTGCTGAATACCCTCATCAATAACCCCGAGAAGAGGACGATAGCCGACTACATCCCCGGAGCGATGGGTCGAAGGCTTCGGCTTGGCGGAAGTTTTGGAAAGCTTGTATTCCTCAAGCCTGTGCCGAAGATCTGGGGCCTTGGATGTCTTACCTGCTCCTGATATAAAGAAAAAGTGTCACAAGCGTACATCACTATATAATTCGAGAAGCGCGGTAAATTACAAGTTAAAAGAAGAAATAAAGCACGTCTGTTATACAAACCCTGGGGAGAAGTAGGATACTGCAATGAGTCCTGGATTTCATTCCAGGACGGGAGCGGATCATAAAATATTCCTAAGTCCCTATCATTAATGAAGCATGCAGGAGTCAAGAGTTCACCTTGAGTCGTCGGAGCCACCTTGGCTGGAATGGTCTGAGAAGACTCGCTTGCACCGGTCCCGACCTTGTCCGCTTTCCCGGTTTTCTCTACCAAAGCCGGATCTTCGTCCAGCCCCTCGAAAGCTTGGTGGACCGCTTCACCCGTCCACTCCTGAATCTCGCCCGCTTGCCCAGGAAGCAAGGCCCCGATGCCATCTCCACCCTCACCTCTTTCCTCCTCCACGTCTTCCTCCCCCTGAGTAAGTGGACAATTGCTGGGAGAAGGACCGTCCGATCTCTTAAGTTTCTTACCTCCGACGGCTGGAGGTTTTGTGAAAGGTTCTCTTTCCACTCTCTGCCGCGACACCTCCCTTAGCCTGAGCAACCGCCCTCTCCTCCGCCGTTTCCCTCAGCTTGACTACTGACTGGTGTGGAAGGATCAAGTTATAGTCCAGAAGGGTCGCGTTTCTGATCAGGAAGGTAGCTGATCTATCCCTCCCAGGGATAGCTTCTATCTCAGTCGCCGTTTGAACCAGGCGATCGGTCTCCACCACCGCAAAGCCACCTGTCGCTAGCAAAAATGAAGACGTATGAGAAGAAGCCTCGCAAACCAGAATGGAAATAAATAAAGTGTAGACTTACATCCAGAGGTGAAGCGCCTAAAAGAAACTGAGCCGTCCCTGTCGAAGAACCACTCCTTCTTGAACATGCTGAATTTGGAATACAGGTCCAAGACCGGCTTGAAGGTTACAGCCGACTCCAAGTTGATGTATGGGGACCCCTTCTTATAGCCCCTCAGATTATATAAGTACCGGATCTCCCGGTTGGAAGAAGCACGACCACACTTCCTCTGAAAAATAACGAAGAGGCTCACTAGTATAGCATAGGAGTTGGGTTGAAGCTGGAATGGGGCCACCTTTAGATATGTGAGGAAGCTGGCTACCCAAGCGTTAAGAAGAGGAATGGCACCACACATGCAGTGGTATCTGCTGTAGGCAAGGTACCCTTCAGGAGGTTCGTACGGCATAACTTCTCTCCCTGGAAACAGCAAGTGCGCCCTATCAATTCCAAAAGATCGGGAAATAACATCAAGCTGCTCCTCCTTGAGGGAGCTAGGAAAGCAATCGGGCGGGGAGTTCAGAAGTTCCTGAGGGCCGTACCCATCCACTAGTGATCTCGGGGCAGGTCCGTGACGTTCTGAATTCGGCTGAGCTGAGGGCACGGCGGAGGAACCTCCTTCGCCCCCGGATTTCTTTTTGTCTGATCGAGTTTCCGCTTTATGAGACATTATCTGCAAACACAAAGAAGAACGTCGTTAGAATAGAGGAAGTAAAGGAGAAAGTGTCTGCAGTCTGAAATTTCAAGTGAAAAAATCAAGTTTATAAAGTTCATTCGGCACCCAGAGTAAATGATCATTCGGCACTTAGAGTACGTAAATTCGTTCGGCAGTACTTGATTCGGTATTCTGAAGCAATTCGTCAGAGAGCTTGATTCGGCAGAAACGTTTGGTTCGGCTATCTTGAATTGGAAGGGAATAACGAGAGTATACAGCCCCTACTTATAGGCAAATATAGGATGCCGGACCAGTTGGATCGGCGCTCAGCGACCGAATAAGAGGAAACAAAGTAGGCCATACGCCAGCATATACCCCACTTTGGGGGGCAAATGTTGGGTAGATTCTCACCACCGGTCCAAAGCTTCGCCGATCCAACCTGCTTCGCATGCAACGACCCTGCCAAACCAACTCATCCCCATGCTTCGCCGAACCAACTCATCCCCATGCTTCGCCGAACCAACTCACCTCCCATGCTTCGCCGAACCAACTCACCTCCTACCACCGGACCAAACGCTGCCGGACCAAGACGTGCCAGGCCAGATCACATCAGCCCAGGCCCACCAGCAGCTATATACATCCAAGACCCCTGCTCCCACCCTCACTCTATAAATAGAGGGGCAGGGGTACGACAATGGGGGACAAGTTTGAGAGCTCAAGCACGGAGAGAACTTTCAAACAACTTTCTTTTACTTGTATCAAAGCTTTGTACTTGTAATCAAAACAAGAGAAGAGAAATAACATATAAAGTGGACGTAGGCACATTCTGGCTGAACCACTATAAATCTGCATGTCTTTTTATAGTTTAGCCCTTGCTTTTCATATATTTGCATATATCACCCAAATCACTAAGAACAACATAAGATCTACTAAATCATACAACTTTGAGGTGTTTGTCCATTTTTTGTGCAAACATCTACGTATCGAGAGGTATTTTTGGCCAATTGGGCCTAGTTGCTAATTTGTGTCTTGCCGGACTGGCTTTTGGACATCAATGCAAGCAGACTCCTGAACCTATGCAACTGTTTATAAATACCAGTCCTACTGCAACTAAAGGGAGAGCTGCATCTTCATCATCTTCACTTTGATTCACACTCTACATCTTTTTCACTCTAATCTCCTCTTCTAAATATACTCTAGTAACTCCATTATAAATCTGAGATATAATAGATTGTGGCCAGACGTGATAAAATTAGTTGTAATCCGGAGAGAAGTGCAATAACAAAGATTGAAATGTACATTGGCCCGAGAATTTGCCGAACCACTATAAAAATTGTGTCTTCTTTTCTACTTTTATCTTTATTTTATTAGAATTTGGTACTTTCATCCGATATTTGGATGTTGGTGCCACTTTTGACGTCAACAGATTATTGGCAAAGTTGCACTTAGAATATTTATTATCTGCATTATTTGAGATTTATCTATTACTTCTTCCCTAGAGAAATTTTTTTTGGGTGTTGATCGCCAAATTTATATTCAGCTCCAAATCACATGAGGGTTGTTTGATTGTTGTCGCACTCTATATGTTTGCTATTGAGAATATGAGAAGATCGTCTGTGTAAATTGAATGACTAATGACTGGGAATTTTTTATAAATAGGATTTATATTTACGTTAAAGTGTTCGCCCTCTAACTTTATCGACCAATATTCCATTACACTGGCAAATAGATAAGGAGATAAAGGATCCCCTTGTACAATGCCTTTATTACTACATATAAATCCTTGGGGAGTTCCATCTACGATGACTAAAAAAGTAGGGGTAGAAAGATACTCGTACATGAGGGATAAGAATCAAGGATGAAACCTCATTCTGTCCATTATGTGAATAACGAATTCTTTGTTGAGCTTTTCATGAGCTTTTTGGATATCAACTTTAATTCACGTGCTTTTTCTTGATCTTCTATTGAAACTCCATATCTGTTCATATGCCAACAAAGAATTTTCGGATATGTTTCTACCTAGGACAAAAGTATTTTGGTTGTGAGAGATTAAGTCATTTATGAGGGCTTTTATCCTATTGAATATGATGTTAGAAAGTATTTTGTAGACTACATTGCAACAAGATATGCGCCTAAAGTTAGTTATACTATGCACATTAGGTGATTTGGTACTAAAGCGATAAAAGTATGGTTTATCTCTTTAGTAAACTTCCATGTTGCAAAAGAATAGTTTGTTTATTGCTTGTAATAGTTCCTCCTTTATCTGATCCCAGTGATTTTTATTGAAGCTTGCATTTAGGCCATTATGTCCTGGGCTGCTATTGCGTTTTTTGCACTCTTCAACATAATGTACTGTTATAGGATGCTTTGAATTGTATACTTTTGTAAAGAACTGCACTGCTTTAATTGAAAGTTTGTTTGAAATCATTTGTCCTTAGTCATCCACAAACTCTGAATTTTTGTTCTATGATTCATAGCATGAAAAAAACTTGTTGATTGATCTCCTTGTATGAGTCACCTTGCTTTTGCCTTTTGGTAGTTTTCTATTACTTTTGAATGCAGAATTAGTTGAAGTTGTTCCAAGCTGTCCTTGTATTTTTTTTAACAAGTCTTGAGTCAAGAGGATTATTGTTAATTTGTAGGTATAGATAATTGTTATTCTCCCTAATTTGTTCACAAACTTGCTTTATGTTTGCTTTGTTTTTGTTCCAAAGTTTTAGACTTGCCTTTACTTCTTTTAACTAGTGTGAACCTGTGCTTCGCACACGGTTGTCATGAAAATATTGCATTCAAAGAGGTCATAACAAAATAGAAAGAATGGTTGTGGCAACACATTTGTATCATGTATAAAATTTGAATACAACAGAATAAGTATCCAATTAAAAGGACAGGTATGTGGCAGCAGCTATAACTTGACAACAAAAGTGGTTTTACACATGAAAGAACTATTAGCTGATTTCTAAACAATTAGATATATCCAAATAATATTCGTTCCA
Organism: Allium fistulosum; assembly: GCA_030737815.1. Lineage (NCBI taxonomy): Eukaryota > Viridiplantae > Streptophyta > Magnoliopsida > Asparagales > Amaryllidaceae > Allium > Allium fistulosum. The sequence goes on along the minus strand of CM060901.1, from coordinate 1,075,473,298 downwards.
CCTAACAAACTGTTATCATTTGTGAGTGAATACAAAAGGACTATTGAAGTGCATTTTATTTGGGAAAAAAACTGGAATCAAAGCGGTACATGCTACCGTGTATAGCATATCACATTTACCCCAAGTAAAGATATTATTTGATGCAAGAATGGTCACTACAAAGCTTCACAACAAAGCTTGAATAGGTTTTAGTGAGGCGGTTTTACCCATCTTCAAAAATATATATAGCAATAAACTACATGTTGTAGGCAAATATTTTCAATCTTGTCATGTGCAGCTTCCATTGCCAAAATGTTCTCTGCTAATATTACAATTTACATGAACGTTCAAAAATTGTAAATAGAATTTGCTTTTCATAATACGTTTTGTTTTGTTATGATGGTTATATGATCAACTTTCCCAGTATTTTCATTCTCCAAAACCATGAATGAAATTATTATTCAATGTATGTATACAATTTTAAGTTTATAAGAAACTGAACTAAACCATTAAATGCTATATATTATATGTTGAATTATGATGGTTATAGAAGATTGGAACTCTGAAGTAATTTTATGTAGCAAAACATAAGTAGAATAAGAATGAGCATGTATAATCCAAATGCTTGTAAAGCACACGTCATTGTTTCATTCATCCACAACAAACCTTGCAAAAAATTAGTAGATGATTAAAAATATCAAAGGATCAAAGACATTGCAAAAAGATTTCCCAATATATGTCAGATCATGTTAATTCGCTTACGTTCTCATATCTAGCTTTTCATCAGACATTCTTTATTTTATTTTTAGAACAACAATTAACTTCAAATTCTGAATTTCATAGTACTTCAAAACACAAATAACAACCAATCCCTACTATTACAATTAAGACAACAACTTCTTAGTGAAGTTTATCTTCTTTTCATATGTATACTCGTACATGACTGCCAACATCATTCACAAAGTCAGTCTGTCCAACCAAATATCAAAGAGTGAGCATGTATGATTCTAAGTCCGAAGATAAAAATTGGACATTATCAAGCAATTTTCATCTCTCCTTGATCAAAGATATAGCTAATAACTTCAAAGAGAATGTCATGAACCTAGAGAATTTATCATTGACGTTAGTCAAAAAAGATGAAATGGCCTAGAAATTTAAAAAGGATAAAAAAGAAAGATAAACGAAATCATGGTAAAAAACATATCATTCTACTCATGTATGTTATACAGCAAAAACATTTGTAATGTACTTATGTCGTAGACAAAACTTTGACACATGAAAATCCATGTTGGTCTGGTCAAACAAAGGATTACAGGTGAATCTGGTTAATTTACCAAGTTAAAAGGTATTTTAGGTAACAACCTTGCATTAGCCAAGCGGAGAAAATATGCATCATTAATATGAGTAATACCAGTGAAATATAATTCAGCACCACTTGTCAATCATTTCTGACCTATATTTTTGGTTGCAAACTTCAATTCATAGCTAGTAAACTACAAAATTTTGAAGATCAATCAACTTATGTTAAATGGGAGGCAAAAAATTTGCATATCAAAAGTAAAAAAACATGGGGAAAATGTTCATTGCTGGTTTTTTTCTCAAGTTTATATTCTATTTAAAACAACAGATTTAAAATGTAAAACTCTTCGACACGGTTGTTTTATTATGGTAAGCTTTAAATATGTTTGTATACATTTTTGATCTAACTATGGATAAAATATTTTACAAAACGTTCTTTGTGTGAGACACATTATTAAAAAAGTAATAGTAAGCACAAATATCAAACTTCCATATCCATACTTTTATCTTGAGATAAAACAACAGTTTGAAAAAATATAAAAGGAAACTTAATTTGTGCAGATTTATCCAATGAAGCTCTTAAAGGTTAACCCAAAAATTAAGTAAATATATTAAGAATGGATACCACCCATTGTTGCATTGTTGTAGCTTTCAAATGCTTACTGTCTTAAATTATAGTTAGTTTTAACTTTCTGGTACTATTTTACTCAGAGTAAGGCTAATTCTGAAGTGGGAGAATCAATTAGGAAATAAGAACTTCTACCTAAGCTAAATATAATGTAAATATTTAGCATATTAAGTCCCAAACCAGAATATTATAAATAATCAGATTAAAATATGTTATGATTAAATCAAATAGGTTTTACATATGTTGATTGTCATGCGGTATATGAGTGTTAACATACACAGTATGCTCACTTAGCAACTATATTGATATATATATAATTAAATATTTAGCTGCATTGACTATAAGAGGCTAACTAATGAGAATATGCAGCACAGTAATATATGAAGGTGAATTAAGGAGCATAGAAGCTTCGCAATATTTATGATAAATGTAATAGCATGTTTAGAAAATTAAACGCTTCTATGAAATGATTAACAACATTCAACCATATATAAAATTAAGCTCACCTAGCTACTACGAACACACACATTGGTAATTAGAGTACTTTGCAACTATTAGAAGTGACTTTTGATGAAGGTGAAGAATTTACTTTTGCTAATAATAATAATAAGGAAAGCTTAATATAAAATACATGCAAGTATTGGTGTATAAGTTTTTTTATATAGGCATTTGGGTATGTTTAATACAAATGTCTTAAAAAGAGAACAATTTCATAATTTATGACCATATATTAGGAAAATCTAAGGAATCAGTTATAGCAGATGACATAACAATTTCAAATATTAATGGTTAAACCAATATTTGAAGTTTTGATAGTGATGAAACCAAGCATTTTCTAGTTGGAAAATGATGTATAGCTAAAGATCATATAATGGGCATGTACCTGACCAAATCAGAGAGAAACCTAGCTGTAATATTAACCTGGTCTTAATTATTATGTTATAAATTATGTCACTAAAGGCGCATAATACTATAGCAGAAAACATAAAAACAGAAGAAAATAATGACTTACTATTTTAGAATCAGTTCCTGCAACCGAGCCCAAAGTTCCTGCATGAGAGGTAAACAAATAAGAGCTTGCTGGCATTGCAGTTATCATGGAAAACATTATTTATAACATTTAAATAACTTAAAATACCATTAAATAGAACACCTTTCCAATGTAATATTTTGGTAAAAAAAGCCACATTCATATTTTCCCAAGAGTTTTGTTGTAAATTGTTAAAATACAACTGACTAAACTGGTATGATACTGGTTAATTTCTAGTAAGTTGACCATCCCTACACAGTCAGACAGTAAGATCACAACAACATCAAAGAGAAGACCCACATTTTTAAATTATACCTCACAAAACTTTATCGCCATAAACTCCTGAAAGACACACAACATAGTGTATCTTTGTGGAAAAATGCAGTAAACATTTGGTTTAAAAAAACCAAGTTACTCATTTATTCCTTACTTGGCCAACTAAAGTGATTAGATTGCATCAGGCACGAACAAAGTTGTAGATAATTGACAATATCATAAATGTGAAGTATCAGGTGTAGCTTAAAAATTAACTGGTAGTATGCACAGTATTCAATAAACAGGTATATCTAGACAAATCCAACAACCTATTAAAATGAAGTCAGCCATGTATTCACTTTCCTGTTATATCATAAATTCAATCAACGATGGATATTTATATATGTCCATGTGTGTAAACATCAAATACGGTTAACATAAAGTTTTTGTATACATGAATTCATCATATTTCCTAAAGCTTTTTCCCATTTATGCACATCGCTCTCATACTTATATGTGCAGATCCTATATACTGATGCTTTTGTATTCTTAAATGATGTAAGCTACACAATAGTCAATACAGAATCATGCATACAATAATATTTAAAACTTCATTAGTGTAGATAACAAATGTGTACTGTAAGTACCTTGATTCAGTTTTTGAAACAAACCGAAAATAATTGGTGTTGTTTTTTAGAAGCCTTCAAGACATCTTAAATTCTACTCTAAAAGTTCATTATATATCCAGATGTATTCAATTAACCTATATGTTTATCATTTCACTATGGATAGCATAATTGTTTTCACAGTTTAGAATTTGGTTTAGTTTTCAGCTCCTTTGGTGCATTTCATTTGCAAAGGGAAAAGAGCAAAAAAAATAAAAATAAATTCAGATCAACGCTACCTCCTTTTTGTATGCTGATCATTTGTACCACCAGTATCTGTGATTAAGATGAAACTGGAGCAGAAGCCTTGTCCTATATCTGAACGCAATGTAACAAATTGCTTTTGTAACAATCAACTTGGCCCTTGAGGATTTCCAGTAGAACGTCTGTGTAGCATCACCCCAAATGCAGACATAACCCCAACCCGAAAGCTAAACCCTCTTTTGCAAAAGGCAGAGTATATGGAGCCCATCTCTAAATTTAAAATGATAACTTAATCTGTCATTCGCCTTTTTTAAAGGGTAATATAACATTTATCTCTAAATTAAAGGATTATGAACATTAATCTCTAATTTGAAAATGATAAATTAAAGGATATTTTTTAATGGGTAATATAACATTAATCTGAACTCAAAATCCATTATAAAATAGCAGGAGTTGTTCACCTTTGAGGCATAATATGTAACGCAGACATGGTGGTGTACACAGTTTAAATAACTTATACATATGAGATTATGAACAAATCTTAATTGAATAACAACAATACCGATCTCATAATATGATAATTCCTTTTCTGATGAATAATGCTAACTTTTTAGCTTATAGTAATTATACTTTAAGGCAAATACTTTACGGCTATAATTCAATATCTAAATAGTTTGAAAAATCATTTAACATATTCCTCATAGTGCATTAATCTACAAAATACTATTGTAAGCATTCATAGTTACTAATCTTCTCACTTAAAATAGTTCCACTCAAGCAGTACAGTTTGGAAACAGTGATTTAATTGTAATAATTGTACAAAATTATTTTTTTCTAGAAACAAACATAACTTAAAATAAGGTAATTCAGCATCCAAAGTAGATTTCATATTTCTAAGCCGTTGAACATAAACCATGAATTGTAGAGGGGTTACCATACTAAATTATTTGTATTTTTTAATAAGTGTATACCCTATCAAAATTTATAATCCACAACTACTATTCTCTAGCTACTGATTATCCAGATTGAATTACAACATAACCTCTAAGATATAATGCTCCTTGAACGTAATACCTAGTTATGTGATTAATGCAAAATGCAAGCTATGCACTGCGTACTTCACATAAACTATTATTTAAAGAGATATTGTTAAAGGTTTTGAAACTATGAATTTCGTAAAATTACTACAAAAATAAGAATATAAAAAAGGAATGGACACCTACACTCAGAACCAAGTAGTCCTTTTGTAGAAAAGCTCCATGCTAAGTCTATTTGAGTTAGGGTAAGTTTGCATTCTTGCCAACTTCTAAACTTTTGCATATATAGCAATATTATTTTCCAACATTTTTTTTGGTAATTCTTGGGTGGAAGGATTGAAATGATAATATAAAAACAAAAAACTAACTCTGAGCAATAGTTCTTGCTTTATACATGTAGGATGTAACATGTAAAATATTTAAAATGTCAAAACCACACCACTCTGTTGATGTAAAGTTAGCTATTATGTCAAAATTTTATACCATATGGAAAATTTTATATCCGTACAACATAGGTATTTGATACAAAATAATTTAAACTATGGATATGATAAGTGTGTTGAATTAATATCACAATAGAGAACTAAACGCTTATATATGAAAAAAAGAAGAAATATCCATTGTTCTTCATCCTCCAAAAATCCATGATATAAAAGAGGGTATGAAACAATTTCAAATCCAAAGTCTTCAGTAAAAACTAAAAGAAGAAAAGGTTTGCTACCTAAATAACACATACAAATCAATTAGAGTAAAAATTCATTATCCAGAGTTCGGTTCATAAGATTATATATTTGCAGCTTATAAAATTCATATTCTAAATTTAACCCATGAAATCAAAACCTAATAAATGAAGAACCTAGTCACTACTAGAAAAACAGTATATTCCAACGCCTCATTTCCAACGGCCGCCAACGGTTATTCCAACGGCTTCCAACGGTCCATTAATTTTTTACGTTGCCGTTGGAAGCCATTTGAATCCATTGGAAATAAGCCGTTTGCGGCCGTTGGTAGCCGTTGGAAATTTTTCTGAGAAAACAACCCGAGACCAGACCTGCAATTCATTATCTCTTCCCCAACTTACCTTTTCCCCAAATTCTCCAATTCCACCACCTCCTACCGAACTACTGCCGCCCCAAGCACCAACCCGACAACCTCCGACGCCATCTAGAAGCTGCTCCGGCCAATCTCCACCCTTCTAGCTCTCCAAATCGGTAATTTTCCTAAAGCTAATATTTAGGTTTTTTTAGATTTAGGGTTTAAATCGAATGTTGATTGATTCCTAATTGTTAGTGTATGCATATTACATTATGTTATCCCTTAATTGCAACTATTATAACATAATGAACAAGTTATTATAATTGATTGAAAATTTTGTAATTTAAGATATTACATTAGTTTATGTTTATTTGGTTATAAGTATATTAAACGTATGTGTGTGATAGAGTTTATTGCATTTGGAAGCCGTTAGAACGGATATTGCATTTGTGCGAACACGAGCTTTGTATTTGTGCGAACACGCGAATTGATTTAGTTTATAAATGAATTTTGTGTACAAATTTTGTGTATAAATGAATTTAATATATTATGTAATAAAACGGTTAAATGTAAACCAATATTAATTAAACGAGTTATATATTAAAATTAAATATAAACAAATATTTAAATCCTTAGATATTATTCGGCCCTGTCTGACAAGTGTTGTATATGATCGTTTTAGGGTTATCCGTTTTTCCACAAAACGGACAACTCTATTCATCTGATACATCATTTGTCGGATTTGTCCCAGTATTGGACAAGTTACAAACACTATAAAGTAATTATATTCCGTCAATCATATCACTTTAAACGGTTCACAAAATTTCGACGGCATTTCCTTTACGTTCCTTGTGTACACGCATTTGTGTACGATACAAGGAACACGGGGGAAATGCTGCCGAAATTTTGTAAATCGTTTAAAATGATATGATTTACGGAATATAATTACTATTGTGTTTGTAATGGGAAGTAGGATGACCGACCATCAAAGAAAGACACATAAGTGGCAATGAAACAATATTTGCTTATTTAAAATAAAGTTTGTGAAATTAGCAGTTTGCGGCCGTTGGAAGCCGTTTGAAAATTTCCTACAAAATATAAAACAAATGATTTATAACATTTTTACTCTATCATAGGTTTTCTAGTAGGGAAACATGGTGAATTACTTTAATGATCGGAGCTGGATGTATCAAAGAAGGGAAATTAGTGGCGCAATAAGCGAACATTTTCTAAAAGGGGTACAAGTGTTCATCGAATTTGCTATAAGTAATATTGGAAACGATGAAGAAATTCGTTGTCCGTGTAGTAGATGCAAATTGTTGAACTATTTAGAACCGAATATGGCTAAGGTTCATTTGCGCCAATTCGGTTTCGTACCCAATTATTTGCTGTGGGATCGTCATGGAGAAATTGTAGCCCCTAATAATCAAGAACAGTCGGTGGAGGTCATCAACGAAGAAGGTAGTACGAATCTCATAGAACATATGGTCGAAGATGCAGCACGATCAATGTTCCCTACCGTTGTAATTGATAACGATGATGTTAACATCGAAGAGGAACCAAATGTTGGAGCTAAAAAAATATATGATTTATTGGATCATGCTAAAAAACCCCTTTGGAATGGATGTTTAAGCGGCTCTCAATTATCGGTAACTGCAGAATACATTGCAATGAAATCAAAATACAACCTTACAGAAGCTGGATTTACGGCTGTTGTTCAAGCTGCTAAACGTCATATGTCATCCGATAATTTAATGGTGTATTTGTTAAAGGCAGTGATGACCCTAATAATCATATAAATGATTTTTATGGCGTGTTAACTCAGATATTGCAGTTGACATATTTTACAAGACCCGTGGAGGATGTTTATTTGTTTAGATGCAACTGGTTCAGCAATGTTCCAGGTTCTGGTATTAACGTGCATCCACAATATAATCTTATAGAAATTAAACATACCTCGCGTTATCAAAAGTACGACCCATTTATACTAGCCAAACAAGCCCTACAAGCTTATTATGCCCCTTATCCATCTCTAAAAAGGGATAAAGCAGATTGGTCTGCGGTTTTTAAAACAAAAGCAAGATTTACGTTCGATAGACAAAATATTCCAGACAAACAAGCCTATCAAGCAGATCTGGAGGAAAATGCTGAAATAGCAATTACAGACGATCAAACTGATTTTGGACCTTTAAATGATGAGACAAATGTATTAGTCGAAGCATTTGAAAGTGTAGAGGAAAACGACATAGAGCACGAAATCGAGTCTGAATCAGAAAATGATGAGGACGATTGTGTAATATCCGGTAATTTTTAAAAGTATTCACATTACATTGATCTCTGATTAATAATGCATTTATCCAATTTACACAATTTTAATGACAATAAGTGTATTACATTTTTTAATGGTTCATCATATCATGATTATTATGAATTGTATATGTATGTATATATGGCAGGTATATATATTATGTCTGGTTCTGGTTCTGGTTCTGGGTCTCGGCGACGTGGCTCTTCACGTCATGTTGGAGAGGGTAGTGGTGAGCAACCAGCTCGGCCACTTGTTTACTTGCAGCCTAAGGCTGATGAGACGTAAGTATCATAATTAGCAAGCATAGCATTTTAATTTTTTAATTGTACATGAAATATCTATAATTGTCTAAAGTTCAATTTTATATTTAACGAAGTGGATTTGAGTTGGAGCTATCCAAAGTGGTTCTGAACATTTCGAAGCAGGCGTACATGGCTAGGATGACCGATTGCTGGCCCAAGTGGGGCAAGATCCCCGACGATGTGAGAGAGACGATTTGGCAAGATTTTCTGGTAAGTTTATACCGCTTTACAAGATGATTAATTAAATACAAATAAATAATTAGTAATATTTTCTCATTGTACAGGGCGCCATAGATTTGCTAGAGCCTGACGTCAATTTAGTTCAGCGACACCGGAACTCCAGGATCGCGAAGAACTATAGGGAGACTATGTCGGAGACTAAAAAAGTAGGAAAGAAGCCCAAGTGGATGAGCGCGACTGTATGGGAGAAGTGGGTTGAGTGGTGGAACTCTGAGGAGTTCAAGGTAACTCTACAATAAATCTCAGCAATTTTTTACCGTTTAATAAATAATTAATCATTGTAAATTTGCAGGAGGAGTCAGCTAGGAACTCGGCAAATAGGAGTAGGAATCCTGTATCACACTGTGGAGGTTCCAAATCTTTCCAGCATCACCGCGAAGATTTGGTAAATTTATCTATTATCACATTTGCATATTGATCAGTTCAGTAATTAGTTAATTATGTACAGTTAAATTATCCAAATTATCAATTGCAGGAACGTGCTCGTAGAGGCTCTGTTGGCTTAGTGGACGTGTTTGCTCACACCTACGCGTCTAGGCAAGTAGATGAGGCTGGCAATATCATATATCAGTGGGGTGATCAAGATAGGGCGACCGAGGCATATGTATGCATTTTTAAATTTCTAATACTTACACCGATAAGTTTATTAATTTCTAGCTATGCGAAATAATTACATGCTACTATTTTTCAACTGAAATTGTTTTTTTTTTCATTTTAGTCGAGGTTGCAGGAGGCACAGGCTAATGCGCTTCAGCAGTCAGGTCGTGATGCGCTGACACAGGAGGAGCAGGATAACATTTTTACCGCTGTTATGGATCCGGCGCAACGGAGTAGACGTTTTGGCTTCGGGAACCTAACGGTAATTAATCCTTTTACATATTTACAAAAAATCAGCGTTTAGATATATAATGTTATAGTATTTTATATGCTGAGACAACCCTTTTGCTATTATTTCTATTTGCAGGCTCGACAAGCTCGACAAGCTCAAAAAGACCAAGACAAAGATAAAATCAAGGAGCTTAGAGCTATGGTTGAGCAGCTACGGGAGGAGAATTGTCTACGAGCCATCCAGGTGGAGCAGCTGGATCAAAAGCTTGCGCAGTATTTGCAGAATCATGGTACCCTTCCTTCGTCGTCTGGTGCTTCGGGAGGCGACGAGGATCCTTGAGAAGGTATGTTTTTGAGTATTTGTGTTTGAACAATGTATATATTGACTTGGAGATGTTTTGATGTTGATGGTGATGTTGTATATATTGGTACGGAGTGGGTGAGAAATATTTTGATGGCATGTACATGGTACATTGACATTTGTTGATGGTATGTACGTTGATGGTATATTTTGTGATGTTTGATCGGTTTGGTTTGTTTATATTGGATTTTTATTGATTTATGTGTGTTGTTTGTATTGATATTGATATATATGTGTGGAATTGATTGGAAATGGAATGGAAATTGAATGGATTGGAAATGGTATGGGTGGAAGGTTAATAGGCCTGCTGGTATATAGCAAAATAAACCTAGTATTTCCAACGGCTTCCAACGGTTTATTGGCCATTTTGTTCTAACGGTTTCTAACGGTTTCCAACGGCAGCAAGCCGTTAGCGGCCGTTGGAAATGGTCTGTTGGATCCGTTGGAAATGGTCCGTTGGAAAGCATTGCAAGGCGTGAGATTTATTCCAACGGTTTCCAACGGCCGCCAACGGCTAGCAGCCGTTGGAATAGCCGTTTTATCTTGCAGTGAGTAAAATACCTACGAGATGGAATTATTTTTTCTGTCGATGTCACAGCTTCAAAGCGACCAACCCGTCTGTACATTGATAATATGTACGTTGTAATTACCGTTTGAGAAGAACCTGTAGGTATTATCTCGAAATCAGCCAAAATGCACAAAAACTTTATTTTTTGCATCGGAAAAGAAAATAGAAGAAAAAATCAAAATAATGTTCATAAAAGAAATAAAAGAGGAAGCAGAAATTGGACAAAGAATAGTAGGAAAACGCACAATTTCAAAAGAAAATCAGTAAACATGAAACCTAAATTCACGAAATCAAAATTAATAAAAAGATTAGGGTTATGTTTAGAACATATAGTCAAAGGGATTAGCATTCCTTTGAGGGAAATAAAAGGATTATGAAATAGAGGAGAAAGGAAAATGAAAGGATTTCCTGAAGCCAATTAGTAGGAAGTCCATTTGGCAGGCGAAGGCGCTAGGAAGGGCGGACAACTGCGGCAAAGTGGAAAAGTAGCAAATCGAAGAAGAGGTGTAGTCGAATAAGAAGGAAATAAGAATTGAGGGGAGGGGCGGCCTTTTGTTTCTTTATAGGAAAGGAGTGTGAAGGAGGAAGAAAGGCCGGCAGAGGAAAAAATAAGAAAGGCGACATTCCATTTCACAAAAAATCTAAGGGGGCTTTTGTGCCCTTGAAACCAAACTCAGTAATAAATATAATAGTATATATTTGATGAGGAAACTAAACATAGGGTTGTTCTTAGTTTTATTGCTGACGCTTCTATCTGTTGCTTCTAAATATCCAAAGAGTAAAGCCCAAGCATTGTTATACCTACTAAAAGACTAGTAATTACTACTGTTTGGAACTGTCGGTAAATTAATCAATACAGGTGCATGGTCGCTTTTAGAGTGGTTTAGAATATGGACAAAGGCCTAACTAAATTTGGAAATGAATTCGAAATTTCCAAAAGCCGTGTCTATTTTATTGATCAAGTTGATATTTAATCCACCCGTACATGTAAAATGATTGCCTGTAGCATTTATCTCCTTCAGACCACTAAAAACCCAAGTTTGGAAATTAAAACTGCTGCTAGATGATTACATTTTGAAATTCAATCTTCATTGTATAAAACACAATTAAAGTCTCTCGACACTACCCATGGAATATTGATTTTCTTTGACTCGGTAATTAAATAGTTCCGAATTGTGTCCTCTCCTCTCTACACCATGATGTTTTGCATACATATTAGTTAGAACAAGTTTGAGCCAACCTTTATTTTACAGTAAACATGTCGCAAAATGATTAGTTTTTGACATTATGCTGTTATTCTAGATATTTAAATCCCATATTATTTAGATTATACCCTTTTGATTCATGTCATTATTGTGAGAACATCTCCATTCATTTCCTATAAACTGACGGAAAGATGAGATATTTGTATCAGATAATTTGTGTTTCATTAGTGCCAATAGGCTGGTTTTGCATTTAACAAGTGTTGTTTCACATCTTGTTTTCTCGCAAGGGAATCAGGACCCCTTATACATTCTATAATAGAAATGATATTAATTAGTGGATTCACCCCTAGCATAGAGTTGCTTGGAGTAGTAGAACTTAATTTGCTCTTTTTAGATTTCCTTGATTTCTCTCTCAAACGAGTGGCATATTTTCCCATAGTGGGTTGTCTATGTCATCACCATCACTTCTGGTTTTGAATTCGAAAATTGTTTCATCTGATCCGGTTTTTCTTGTTAATCCCTATCTACTTGTTACCTATGTTTCACTATTTCCTACAGCGTTTGACGGTTTTGGGTTGCTGTTAGTTTCCATCTCTGCAACACTTGAGGAGGAGGCATTGGCAATTTCCTTCGTTTTTGGTCATGGCATTTGAAGTTGCTCCATGTATTATTGCTTCAGTTCTTTTTTTTTTCATGCTTGCTTTCCTGAGTGTCTGAAACCTCATGTTTCTCATTTTGAACTTGTGTTTTAGTGCTAATTTGTTGAGATAATCTTCATTCATTACATCCATATTTGTAAAACAATAAGTATTATTAAGAGTTGATGGACTGTGGACCAAAATAGCTATAATATTAAATTGATGCGTTATTTTTTGATTTTTTCCAAACCCATTTTGGGGACTGTTTGCATTTTTATTATGGTCAGTAGTGATATTGTCTTATATGTCATTAGACTTGTCTGATTTTACCTGAGAATCAATATTTGAACCTACTTATGCCCTCTTTTGTCCAAAAATCCCATTTTAGACCAGGGAGCTTAATCAAAACCCGAAGTTGATTGTATAAACTCCTTGTTTAGATCAGATCCTATGACCCATTTCATTTTCATTAGTCTTCTGCCATTTATTTTCTTTTGAGGATTGATCTATTTTTTATGGAATTTTCTCACAGTATTAAGCTTGAATTATCATCATGTGATTCAAATTGACGAGCGCTTGATTAATTTTACATGGGGAAATCATATATGTAGATATAATAGTTGATAAATTTTGATAGGTTTTAAATTTTATTTCAAGGATTTAAACTTTACCATTTATTCAATTTATTCTGCCTCCATTGAGTAATATCTGTGCATATTTTCCAACTTAATTAAAAATTGTATTAATATATTGACTTTTGAACTTTGGCTCTCAGTTCTCTCCTCTATGCAATTTTTTTTGCTTTTTTTTAGAATGCATCACATGTGAATTAAAATCAATATGAGTCGTATGTACGTATAAAAAATTGTAACGATTCACCTTTTCGACCCTCGAAAGTCTACATTAATACATCCACGGTATTCAAGTAACGAGCATCCAGATGCCAAATGACATGTTAGGGTAACGAAAACGAAGAAAAGAAAAGGAACAGGAAAGAGGACGACAAAACATTAGGATCTCATATGTGGAATGATAACATATAATACAAAAAGACAGGTATACAGTGCTACTCTAAAATACATAGCATTTTAGAGTCACAATTCTAAGTACTATCATCAGTTTGGATAGTTATAACAGCATGTCCTTACAATTGCTGATGTATATACATAAAGTAATATAATGGAAATAAATACTACGGTAGGTAAAACATCAAGCTCCTCTCTATGAGCCCAATGAACGTCAATGAAAACCTGTCTTTTCCAGACTGCTCGAAAGAGCACCCATAAAAGTAAGGGAAATATAAAACCACGAGTAAGACATAAATCTGGTGTTCAACGACTATTTTTCTATCGGTTTAGAAAATAGCCAAAAAAATTTAAATAAAAATTAACCGCAAGCGCACAGCGTACAATTCTAGTACATGGCGAATACGGGTCGATCCGTAGAGAATTATAGATTTTAAAATTCTATTCAATCAAATGAAACCAAAAATTGAAGTTGCGATTGTTTTAAGCTAAAAATTGTAAACTAACTAGAACAAAAGTGATTGAAAATAAGAGATTATAAAACAATTTAGAGGCAAATACATTCTCATATTTTTGTAAAACAACACAAAAATAATCTATGATCTCTATTTTTGATATTAAGTGGAATTAGTGATGTATTTACCATAAGTATGGTCTATTTATGTTATTGACTAACATAACTTAAACCATCAAACTATAATACAACAACCAAAGCCACTTATCAATTTTTCATGAAAATGAAGTCAAAGCAAAAGCTATTTTAAGTATGATCTATTTACTATTGTATTTAGTAACATAGATCATCAAATTTTGTTTCTATCTTAATTTCATAATCAAAAATCAATTAGTAAAATAATGATGTAAATTGTGTGTATGTTTGAATAAGAATAGCGTATTTGTAAATACAACATAGGCTATCAAATTCATTTTTATAAACTTACATCAATATTTGCTTCTCATGAAGCATAAAAGAGACCATAAATTACAAGAAATGTTGAATTTACATAACATTAGAGAGCTTCATTACCCCTAAATTGAAGGGGTTTAGCTACTAATTTGTGTTATCATATCAACACATGTAAATTTCAACATTAAAACAAAAGCAAAGAAGGTAAGAGCTAATTGGAATAAAAGAGAAACTAAACTATTTTCATAAAAGTAAAACTAAGCTACTAACATGAAATGAAAGAGCATGTAAATAAAAATGAACAAGAAAAATGAAATAAGAACAAGGAAGAAGTAAAAGAACAAGAGGCTTAGGAAGCCATTTTTATTTCATATAACTTTGAGGCTACAACTTGCATTCTAATTTCCAAAGTGATTAAAAGAGAAGAAGATCCTTTATATTTACGTAAGAGGGCTATTTACACATGCACAAAATCTAATCCAATTTTTAGGGGGCTTCCAAAAATACCCTTTAGGAAGTGTGGCAACCAAGTAATCATTAGTCTCTAATTAATTCATCATCAAGTATGCATGAAAATTTAACCTCCACTAACTTGTCCATTAGCTTCTAATTGTAGATTAAGGTAAATGGGTATGTGAGGTCCTCCATGATGCATGGTTTGAATTATTTACATCTTCATTCCTTTGTTCCTTCCTTGTGCATGCATATTTCCATGAGAACACCTTTATATTTCCATCCAAAAGTTCCTATAATTAAAAAGAAAATATGCAAATAAATATTCTCCAAATTAATTCATGCACAAAATTACTATTTTCCCCCACATTGATGTATGAATGATGAATTGAAAGCATATTTGAAATTTGGTTTTAAACATGTAAAAATACCCAATTATTACATTTATTTAAATAAAAATAGATTAAATATGGATGTAAAAATATGCACATTTACGTGCACATCAAATACTCTCACACTTATCTTTTTATTCGTCCACGAATAAAGAAAAACTAAGATAAATTCGTTTTCGTAGAAAACACGATTGCATTGCATTGAGCGTATGCAACAAGCCGTTAAACCTCTAGGTGTCCCTAGTAGGACGAGTGTTGTCTCGTGAGGGTTTTCAATGGATACTACCCACAAAATCCAAATGCAACTTGAAAATATTTACAAAATGAAAAATTCCTAAATGCAAAATTTATTTACAAAGAGATGAATGCTAAGTTTTTTGAAAATATTTACAAATGAAGATTTTACTTTCAAATCGACACAAATAAGTTAAATATAAATTCTGGTCATTATCATGAAATTTAAGTCCTTTTACTCATCAAACTTTAAACATAAATTAAGTAATCATCACAATTAGACTCCAGTTTGGCTAGTTGTTTCGGTTGATAACATAGTGCAACTATGACACAGATCCTTAGTTCAATATCAAAGTTTTTCAAAGTGGTATTTTCATTTCTTTTGAATAACAAGCCAAATCACATAAGTAAAATAGTGCTTGGATTTCAATTGCTCACTCTCTCTTTATTTGAAAATATTATTGATATTAACAATATTTACATATGCCTAACTCAAAAAACTGAGGCCGGATATATGACCTATGCACTGCCTTTCAAACTTACGTGAAGGGAATACAGAGCATGGCGAGTGCACACACAAGTGTGTACACCTATCGATTGTTGGCATTAATAATGAAAGAAATTTTATATACATACGCTTACCTTAGATAAACTGAGGCTGGATATACCGATCTTACACTGCCTTTTGGGTTACGTGAGAAGGGTACAGAGTATGGCGAGTGTACGCACTTGCGTGTGAACACATGACTCTAGGTGTTAATAAAATATATGCATATATACAACAAGATTTTTTTTAGTAAGAGAGTTTTACAATATCGTCTTAGTACCACTTAACTTAAAAGATTTAAAATATTATCGCCTTTACTTTAAATCAATCACTTATTAAACGAAGATTTCGATTAGGATATACTTCATACTTATCACCCATGAACCTTCCTATATACTAGTTAAACCATCGTTACTTGTAATCAAACTTTAGTTTTATTTTTGTTAATACAAATAAATTTTCAAAAATTTCAATTTAATAACCAAAACTTATACTTATCCTATAGTGTTTCTTCAAAAATAAATCAAAATGCTAAAAGGAAAATATTTTTTAGATTTAGAAATTTTGAGATTTTTTTATATAGAAATTTTGAGTTTTTTAAAGAAAATGAAAATTCAAAAATGTCATGAAAATTAAAAAATGAAGATGAGACTTCCCTCCACACTTGATTTTGACTGTGTCCCCATAATCAATGCACGATATAATGAGTGTAATGAGGAAAAATATGTACATATTTACAAAAGAGGGTTAATATTTCTTACTAGACATAGCTTGGCTCATGAAGAATCATGAGCTCCTCCTCTTGGTTACTTGGCAATTCCAAGAAAGGTTTCAAACGATGACCATTGACTTTGAAAATCGATCTATCCCTTGGGTTTTGTATTTTATGGCACCGTGTGGAAAAATAGTTTGTACTACGAATGGTCTGGTCCATCTCAGTTTTAGTTTCCCGGGGAATAAATGAAGTGTAGAGTCATATAAAAGAACATTCTAGTTTGGTGAAAACTTTTGTCCTCAGATTGACTTGTCATGAAGAAATTTTGTTCTTTCTTTGTAAATTTTCTCGTTTTCATACGCATCATTCCTAATCTCTTCTAGTTTGTTGATTTGCAATTTTCGGTTTTTGCCAGATTTCTAGAGATCAAAGTTTAAGTTCTTTATTGCCCATAATGCTTTGTGTTCGATTTCAACCGGTAAATGACAAGCTTTCCCGTAAACTAAATGAAATGGGGACATCCCAAGGTTAGTTTTAAAAGAAGTACGGTAAGCCCAAAGCGCGTCGGTCAATTTATGAGACCAATCTTTCGATTTTTGTTAACAGTTTTCTCTAAAATATGTTTTATTTGACGATTTGAAACTTCAACTTAGCCACAAGTTTGAGGATGATACGGAGTGGACAACTTGTGGGTTATCGAGTATTTCTTCATTAAAGTTCCAAATGAACAATTGCAAAAATGGGTGTTGTTGTCACTTATTATTGTGCAAGGTGTGCTGAACCTCAAAAAGTTGTTTTCTTTGTGGAAATTCACTACTATTCTATGGTCGTTGGTTTTACACGGAACAGCTTCGACCCTTTTCGAAACATAATCAACAGCGAGAATAATATACAAATTTACAAAAGAATTGGGAAAAGGTCCCATAAATTTGATACCCCAATCATCAAAAATTTCGATCGTAAGAATGGTAGAGGCATCATATTTCATCGAGAAATTCTTCCAAGCATTTGGCATCGATCGCAAGTTTTACAAAATTCAATGAGTCTTTGAGAAGAGTAGGCCAATAGAAACCACATTGAAGTACTTTCTCAGCAGTTTTCTTTGGACCGAAATGTCCACCAAACGCTTGATCGTGGAAAAATGAAAGAACACTCCTTATTTCATTATCCGGGATGCAACGTCGAATGATTTGGTCTGTACAATACTTGGACAAGTATGGATCATCCCAATAAAAGTACTTGACTTGGAACAAAAATTTATATTTATCCTGTTTCGACCAAGATGAAAGAGTTTTTTTAGTGACTAAGTAGTTCACTATGTCGGCATACCACGGATCGACATTGACAGAAAGAAGTTGTTTTCCGGGAAAGTTTTCATTGATTGGTAAAGGCAACGGTGCTTTGGGAAGACGAGACAAGTGATCGGCTATGACATTGTTGGATCCTTTTTTGTCGTTGATTGTAAGATCAAATTCTTGTAGTAAAAGGATCCAACGAATTAAGCGAGACTTAGCATCGTTATTAGTGAAAAGATATCGAAGGGCAGAGTGGTCTATGTAAACAGTAATGTGTGAGCCTATCAGATATTGTCTGAACTTTTCAAGAGAAAAAACTACCGCTAGAAGCTCTTTTTCAGTGGTTGTGTAGTTAAGTTGAGCATCTTTCAGAGTCATACTAGCGTAGTTGATAACGTGAAGAATTATGTTGATGCATTATCCGAAGACAGCACCAGCTGCGAAGTTCGAAGCGTCACACATTATTTCAAATAGGAGATCCCAATTCGGTGAGCAAATTACAGGAGCAGAAACGAGTTCGTTTTTGAGACATCCAAAAGCAGAGATACAATCAGAGTTAAAGTTGAAAGGAACATCTTTTCCAAGAAGCACTAGTACAAAACAGATCAGTTGCTTCGCCTCATTTGTGTCGGTTGTCCATAAAACCGACACAAATAGTGTAATTTGTGTCGTTTGTTTATTAACAACCGAAACTATTGACTTATGGGGTAAGAAGAAAATGTTAAAAATGTAATTTGCATCTGTTGTTCTTAAGAAACCAACACAATTGAAGGGAAACAATAGATTTACTCGTGTCGGTTGTTTGAACAACCGACACAATTAAATACAATCATTTGTGTTGGTCGTCAATAACGAACCGACACAAAACAAGCAACAGTTGTGTCGGTTTTTCTTAAAGGACCGACACAATAAACGGCGGTTTGCTTCACTATACAAGCTAATTTGTGTCGGTTCTATTAGAAAGACCGACACAACTGTTCATAGTTTTGTGTCGGTTCTCTATTGCCAACCGACACAAATAATTGATATTTGTGTCGGTTGTACAACCGACACAACAGAAAATTGTCTTTTGTGTCGTCTTCATTTGAGTCGGTTGTAAAACCGACACAACAGGGGTTACACAACCGACACAAATGACCAGTTTTGTACTAGTGAAGAGTCGTAAGAGGTCGAGCAATCTTGCTAAAATCTTTTACAAAGCGTCTATAGAAACCGGCATGTCCTAGGAAAGAGCGAATGTCCTTAACGGATTTGGGAATGGGTGGATTTGCAATGACATCAATTTTTGCTTTATCTATCTCAATGCCTTTATTTGAAATGACATGTCCAAGTACTATGCCTTGAGTGACCATAAAGTGGCATTTTTCCCAATTTAGCGTTAAGTGTTTATCCTTGCATCGTTTAAGAACAAGTTCAAGATGGTGTAAACACTCAGATAAGGAATTTCCAAAGATTGAAAAATCGTCCATAAATACTTTAAGAAAACGTTCGATCATATTAGAAAAGATGCTGACCATACATCTTTGAAAAGTAGCGCGTTACAAAGGCCAAAAGGCATACGGCGATAAGCAAAAGTGCCAAAGAGACATGTGAAAGTTGTCTTCTCTTGATCTTCGAGAGCGAATGGAATTTGGTTATAGCCGGAATAACCATCAAGAAAGCAATAGAATTCATGACCGGCTAAACGTTCAAGCATTTGGTCGATAAAAGGAAGAGGGAAATGATCCTTACATGTTGCAGCATTTAATTTTCGGTAATCAATGCAAACATGCCAAGCCGTTTAAATACGAGTTGGAATAAGTTCATTAGAATCGTTCTTGACAACGGTAAGTCCAGACTTTTTCGGTACGATGTGAATTGGGCTAACCCATGAACTATCGGAGATTGGGTATATGATACCATTGTCAAGAAGTTTAAGAATTTCATCACGCACAACATCCTTCATTTTTGGGTTAAGCCTTCATTGCCGTCACGAACATTCTTGGCATCGTCGATTAAATGAATGCGATGTTGAACAAGAGCGGGACTAATTCCCTTTATATCGGTGATCGACCATCCAATTGCTTCCTTGTTTTTCAAAAGGATTGAAAGTAAGGATGTTTTTTGATCAAGAGAGAGAGAGAGAGACGTAGAAATTACGAGGGGAAACGTTTCGTTATCACCTAATTATGCATACTTAAGGTGATCAGGAAGTGGTTTAAGGTACAACCTTAGGGGTTGCTCGGTCAAAGAATTAGGTTGAGATTCAGACTCAACTGGAAGCGATTAAAAGGGGAGCGTGTATTCAATCTCATTGGGAATTTCATGAAACAATTTTTCATACTCGGCCTCGCGTTCATCGGTAAGGTCAATCATCTCGTTTTCGAAGTTTTCGTGAATGACACTAACTTCCCACGTTTGGTCACAAGGTTCATTCGATTGATTTTCAAGATTGAAAATGTTAAGATCCAAAGTCATGTTTCTAAAAGAAATTTTCATCGAACTGTTGCGACAATTGATTAAGGCATTTGAGGTGGCTAAGAATGGCCGGCCTAATATCAAAGGGATTTGACTCGCTGGGTTGGTCACGGGTTCTGTTTCGAGAACGATAAAATCAACGGGGAATATGAATTACCCTACTCTAATGAGCACATCCTCAATTTTGGGCTTTGTTTTTTTAAAGACACTGCCGTTCAATTGTTCAAGGTATAGATGGGTTGAAGTGCACACATGATTATACAAGGGAAGAGGTTCGTGTATGATTAGTATTATGTTGGTGTTCCATATATTTTAGCTATTAAAAAGAAAAGTATTCTAATTGTTTATGATTATATACGCACGCTTGTGCCTGCTTTATATCTATTGTGTCTAACTCATATTGATGAACCATTTAGCGTGTATGCTAAGTGAATAGATTGATGTAGACGATGACACGCATTGCCTGAGCAAAATTATATGTAGCATGTTTGTCATACTTATATAGTTATATAATAGAAAGCATGCGTGGGTATTCTCGTAATCCATTCTACTGGTTCTATTGTATTTTCATAAATTAGGTTTATTGAAAACTGAGTTTGTATGAGATCCCTAACTAATTTAACACCTAGATATTATTACTATTTAATGATTAAATAATGTCAAAGGGGTTATGTTCATCAATATGGGTACGCCTCTGGCGGGATGTCTCGAGAGTCAACCTGCTTTCTGCCAACACAAGGCCGGGTTACCTCTTACACTAGGTAACTACTACACGAATATGCCACCCCCCAGTCCTTTGGGACCTTTATCCGAGGCGCCTCAACAAAACAACAATCACACAGTAAATGAGATTGGAGTAACCACATAGGTTAAATACCAGGGCTCCATACCTGATACCCCCTTTTCCAGAAGGAAATGACATACCCTAAAGGGAGCGACCCTCATAACCTTGCCGCATCATTCCTGTTTCGACCATTTCCGGGTTGTGAGGTCCGAAGAGGTCTCGTTCACAAAGCTATGCTTTTTCACAAAGCCACGCTTTGATCAACAAATGATCAATAAATAATCATCACACAGCAACACTCAGCATGCCACATTACCAAATTGGGAATATATCACTGATAACCTTCAACTACATAACCTCTGAGCTCGTACGTCTCAGAGAAGGGTGTTAAGCTAAGAGAATAAATTCTCCGCCACCAACAGAAATGTATTTGAAAGAAATCTGCTTTATATCTCATAGTGTAATGTCAGACATGTAACCATACAAGTCTGTTCTAGGTTCGAACAAAACCGAAGGCACTTCCAAAGAAGCCCTTGCAATCCGGGTATTCACAATCCCGATCGAACTTCCCATCACAAAGGAAATCTCTATACCGTAGCTAACGGTGCAGAGACAATCGATAGGTCATCCTATCATTTTCACAAATACCCGGTCTTCACCACCGGTCTTCAAATGTGATCCATATCGTCGTATCACTAATTCGGAATGGGTTATATGACACAAAGGTCCTCTCCCGGCTAATCCGAATAGTGAGCATAATATTTTAAAACATATGAATATTGGGATTTCAATTAAGTCACAACTTATTACCCAAAACTTTTCTTCCAAATGGTTTAAACAAATTACCATTCCAAATCTTTAAACAAAACAGATTTACTTCACAAAGTTCACCCAATTTCACAAAGATTCATTCACAGATTCCCAAATCATTTCCCATTTCAATTGGATTAACCCATTAAATCTTTAAATCAAGATTTAACCGATGGCTTTCAAAACTATTCACAATTCAAGTCTTTTATAATATAAAAGATACACCTTTTAAAATCTTCTTTGATTTCAAAATAAAGCTTAATCATCTTCACAAAGGTTAATTCATAGTTTTTCTAAACTATTCACAATTTCATTTCAACTTGAAATGTTTCGATACAAATTGGAAATCCTTTCTTTTTATGAAAGTTATTATTACTCGAAAACGGATAGTTTTCGTTTTAGGAAAAAAAAAAACTGGTTACAATTACACAGGTTAAAGCCATCCAAGTACAAATCTTGGATTTAAATTTAAATTTCCAAAACCATATTATAAATGGTAAAAAAACCCATATAAACACCTTTTATAACTTGTACAATCTTTTAGAACATAGTTCCCAATTCATTGAATTCAATTTCAAAATATTGAATTCAAATTTTAAATCAAATTATTCAAATTTCAATTTTATTAAGTTATTGAAAATAACTTTTATTTTTTGAAACTCATTTTCAAAAACTTTCAATTCAAATTCCAAAACTAATTTGGATTCAAAAATTCAATCTTTAGAATTGTCAAAAATCTATGACTTAACCGATTTCCACGTGAAATCCACATTTGTGTGTGTATGGTGTAGTCCAGGGGTTTAACACAATAGTGCAACAACATTCAACCATCACAGATCAAAACACAAAAATATAGTTGATAAGCGGTATAACTATATCGCTTATCTTTAATATCCAGATCACAGATACATAGATATCATAGATAATAAATTATATTTATCCCAAATAAATAAATTACAGATCACAACACAAATCAGGATATATCACAAAGCATCACATATTAGGGATATCAAACAATTCAACCATTCAATATAATCCAAACATCCATAAGTAGGATTAAGTTAATTATATGATTAATTTAAAGTCAAATAAATTTCTATGAATAAATTTTACTGATTATGGTAAATTTATTTATCAATTAATTTCAAATTTATTTCCAAATTTATTTCAAAACACCAAATCAAATTTCCAATTAATTTCCAAATTATTTCCTTTTTAAAATAAATTTCTTTATCTCTTCAAATCTATTTAAAAATCCAAATTTTAAATAAATTCTTCAACTTATAAATAATATTATTAAAAATCCCTTTACTAAGCTTTTTTTCCCAAAATTTGAAATTTAATTCAATATAGTTCAAAATAAGACTTTTATCTTTTTAAAACTCCTTTTAAATTTATCCAATTCTCAAAAATAAATTTTTCGATAAATTTTCAACTTGAATTTCGAAAATCCAATTTTATTTATTTTTGGTATCCAACGATACCAAAAATATATTTGGCTAAATTATAGCCTTCAACAATTTCAATTCACAAATATAATCACACGGAGATTATAAATAATCAACACACAACATTGAAATAAATTCAAATGTTTGAGGAATCCAGTTGGATCCCTCCAACTTGTTTCCCTACATCCACAGATGTTAGCACAATACCAATTCCACTTCGAGGTGGAATATCGCGGTATATGGGATTTATAAAATACTATCTGCTATTATGCGGCGCAATAGGGTCTCATCCACTATATAATGCGGGAAATCAACTCCAAGTACATATATAATACCAATTCCACTTCACGGTGGAATATCGTGGTATATGGGTTTAATATAATAACCTCCGCTTATTATGCGGCGCATAGGGTCTATTTCAAGTCAATATATACAACAATCATCATTCAAGCACATAATCACACAAACAACCAATTTTAAATTTAACTATTTAAAATTTATATCGAAACAAATTTGATTGAGTGAGAAGTTCTCACCTTGAGTTTCCGATATCTGTTGCAGTGTTTCGTTTCGAATAAAATTAAACACGCTTTTAATTTTACCCGAAATTATCACTGGCTCCAATTAACTCCAATCTAGCTCCATTGCGTAGTGCTCGTCAAAATGAACCCGACGCAATTCGTTTCGTCAATTTTCGACCTTGTATCAAAAAGTTATGATGTTACAAAGTTTTTATGATTTAAAATAAATCAATTTCACATTTTATTTTATTTTTAAAACCTCTATTTAATCTGGCCATGCGTTGCTTCTCCTTCCACATTCATGCGATTCCTCCCCAGGTTCGAGCCAAACCCATGCCGCCGTTTATCATAAATTTATCGAGCCTGCCTCAATCGATTTCAGGTCGATCAACCAACACCACTACAAAGCCAACGCCGAGCTCCACCTTCACCGTGATCGCCGTCGAACTCGGTGCCCCATCTCTCCCTGAAAACGTGGACGAACCGAGCCCAGTCGCAGACAAAAATCGAATGATCCACTTCGCTAAACAACATCTTGGCCGTTGGATTTGGAGTTCTCGACGAGCCCGACATTTTTCTAGTTGGAAGATTCACGTAATTGTTTACGGATGGAGTGATTTTGAGGGAGAAAGGAATGAAAGTTTTCGGCCATTAAATGAAGAAGTGGCAGTTGACCTAATCTCGGCTAGGGTTATGGCAAAAACAAGGAATGGGGTCCTTCTATAGAAAATTGACAAAAACACTATTCATCCGAGATTTTACGAACTCCAAACGAAGCATGCCGGCTGGCGTTTAAAATGTTTTACCCGCGTTCCGGACCCAATGGAATGTGTTTCGGGAGCTAATTCGGTCATATGTGCGAGTTACGGAAATAAACGATCAAATTTAAATTAAATCGATTAAACTAATTTCTATGCGTTTTGGCTTGCCCCGGACAAACTGTAAATTCGATTGACACGAAATTTGAAACCTTACAATAATATAACATTATAGATCCGATGAAACTGGTTTCGTCGAAATCCGAGACTGTTTGAAAAATGACTATTTTTAGTCGTCAATTAAATATTAAAATAATCAATTTCTACAATTTAACTTTTAATTCAAATTTAAAAGTTATATAACATTATTCTAACTCCAATATGATTTAATATAACTTTATAATTCATTTTTATTCACATTTAATTCAGTTTCCAATTATTTACGCAATTTCAAATATTAAATTGCCGATTTAATTATACAATTAAATCACTATATTCGAATTATAATTTATTCGGCTTATAAATCTTACTTGTTAATATTTAAAATTAATTAAATAACTGAATTTCACCCGCCGTTCGTAGCTCGGTTGGTTTGGGAGATGGGAGATGGGAACCAAAGGACTGTGTCCGGGCAGGTTCGAATCCCAGCGCCAAACCATCAGTGGGAGTTTCAACGTTACGCATCCGTGTGCGACGACTAAATAAAAGCGGGGTAGACACACGGCGTGGGGTTTACTTAAGTGAGTATCAATGAATACCATGATCTTAAGGTTCCCCATGATCTCAAAAAAAAAATTAAATAACTGAATTTCAAATGACAGAAATTCTGGGTCGTTACAGAAAACTTATATGATACCCAATATATTATTTTCTTACCACTTGATTGTCAAATCTGTATCGTCTGCCATGCTCCGATGGATCCATAACTGACTCAAAAATAGCATCCTCCTCATCCGTCGTTAGTTGATCTCGACCCGTATCAGCAAGGAGTTTCTGGCGCTGCTTCATAAACTTTTCCTACATTAACAAATTAATATCATCATATCTTATTTCATTATATTTTAACAATTAGAACAATTACTAATGCTGCATAAAATGAAATATGCTTACATGGCTCTTGCTGGATTTATCGTCGTGCCATGTATACGAAACTGTCTCGTCTGGATTTACATGCTCGACACCATGCGTACAAGTAAACACGTCCATATAGCCCACGGGACCATGCGCCTCAGCTTCCTGAAATTGATTTTTACATACAATTATTGTACATTTAAAATTATATAGCACAAACTATTAACAATTTGCATTCAGTAAATTTACCAACTCCTGCCGATACTGCTGAAATGACTTCGACCCTCCGCGATGAGTGACGGGATTTTTATTTCTGTTTGCAGAGTTTCTTTCCGACTCTGCCTGTATATTCAAAATTTGATACATTATTTATCGATCATGTATTTTTTGATATTTACTACCAGTCAAATAATTTAAAAAAAATTAGTATACTTGCCTTCACCTCGTCAGTTTCCAGTATCACAACCATGCTTGCCATATGCTCTCCCCCATCCAACGTGGTTTCTTACCTGATTTCTTGATTTCGGATATCGAGTCCCTATAGTTTTTACGCATCTTCTTCATCCAATATTCTCGTGCCAACTGCATATTGTCCGTCTGAAGTATTTGCTACAACTTCTCCATGCCGATCCCAAACATAATACTTGGGTACGAAACCGTTTTAGCACAAATGAACTTTCACAATATTTGGTAACAAATACTTCAAATGTCTACACCTACTATACGGACAACGAATTTCTGGATCGTTTCCGTTATTACTTAAAGCGAATTCAACAAATACGTTTATACCATTACAAAAATCTTCTTTTATTGAGCCTCTCGGTCCTTTTCTTTGGTACATCCATCTCCTCCGATCAACAAAATAATCAATCATTTTTCCTATTTGAGAAAACGAGTCACAAGTTCAAAATTTAATATTTATTTTCAAGAATACAAATTCGAAAAAGATTATTTTCATGGTCGTAAAATATTTGAAATTAAAGAACTATTTCACAAATTAAAAAATATTTTCAAATATGACACATTTTATTTTTTAACGTATCGATACAAAATTTTGTACAAAAAGATATTTTTTCCATGGTCAGACATCCTACTTCCCATTACAAACACAGTAAGCATTTACATTTCGTATATTACTTCGTCTCAAACGATTCAACAAAATTTTGGCAGCATTTCCCTTTTGTTCCCTGCATTGTACACAAATGCGTGTACGTAGGAAACAAAAAAGAAAAGTTAGGCCGAAATTTTATGAACCGTTTGAAACGAAGTAGTATACAAAATGTAAATGCTTACTGTGTTCATAACTTGTCCAATACAAGGACAAATCCAACAAACATTGTACCAGATGAATATAAATGGTCGTTTTTTGAAAAAACGACTATTTATATAACGATCATGTACAACATTCGTTAGACGGGGCCAAAAACTCTCTAAGGGACATTAGTTAATTAAATGTCCCGCGTATTTTATTAATACATTTCAAAAAATTATTAATATACCACATTTGTTCCGCGTATTTTATCGAATAAGGCTGTTTTAATATTTTTATGATTTTCCACTACAATCAAATTCTTTTAGACTCGTGCATTCATTATTATTATACAAGTCAAGATGATATACAACTCATGCCTTATTCCAATTAACACAATAAAATGGTATAAAAACACATATACAATGGTTTACATATACACACAATCATAAATTATACATACTCTTTAAAACTTCACGATAACATATGAAATAGGTATACCATAGGATGCTATAAACTGTTATTACGCTATTGGAAACAATTGCAATTACTAATTAATTCTAATTTATCAACTTATGCAAATCTAGATTTAGGATAAAAATTAGATTTTGGCGAAAATAAGATATTATACCTGAGATTGAGAGCAATAGAGTTTGATTAGGTAGCTGTGGAGGATCCGAAAGCTCGAAATTAGAGATTAGAAGCTTGGAGAAGAGAATTGGGGGTTTTTTACTAAAACATTTCGTGTTGAGAATGAGGAAGAAGAAGACTCGGCTGAGCCCTGTAATTCGCGAATTTCCGACGGCTTTCGACGGCCCATCGAACGCCGTCGGAAAAGAGCCGTCGGAAGCCGTCGCTCCTTGCTGTCGGAATAAAAGCCTTTTCTAGTAGTGTTTGATGTATTCTGACTTTCTATATTGATATTTATTTATCTGTTATTTCTACTAGTGTAATCTCTTATATATATTATTATCATGTTATGTTTATGTATATTCGTTATATTATATAGTTCTTTCGTTGTGAGATTCTATCGATATGCCTTAGTATAATGTTTGTATTAATAATCTTTTACGACAATCTATCTTTTGTGGTATTCGAAAGTCAAGCGTTGTTATTCAGCGCTAATTTCAGGGTATTATGAAGGGTGGGTTGTTACAGCATCTTTTTGTGAATAGTAACATCCTGAACAAAATCCACCACCTCAAACATAATATTTAGTAAACAAAAGTATTAATAGTATAACTTATGTGTTCACATATATCCAACTTTTCTCTTTCAAGGGGAATATAAAACTTTATAATCAAAGACATTCTTAATCACATGAAATTGAATAAACTCCATTTTTAATAAAATAACATGATTTGTATGTAAACAGAGAAAGACCTTTATTTAACCATTTTGAAAATACGGAGGATTTTCTCAAATTTTGAAAAATAATTATTCTTTCTTAAACATATTTTATTTTCCATGTAAAAAAACACTTCTTATTAAACACAATCTTTCGCCTCCATCCCTTCATTGTCCGTCCTTTGTTGCTCGTTCCTTTAAAAAACAACGCATTCACTCAAAATCATCCTACAATAATTCCAAGTATAGTTTATCAATCCCACTCAACACAACCGCGGCCGCCTTTAAGGCAGAGGTATATAAGCGCGATGGAAAAGATTCTATCAACGATAGTTAGAATTAATTTCAACAAGACAAAGGTGAAATGTTGAATTTCTTGAAGATCGTCACTAGGTGAGTGGAAATGATTTTTCTTGAAATATCGAATTCGATGAAGTGCATGTGTGACAATTGAGTTATCGTGCAAATGAACGGTTCACATGAAATAAAAGAAAATGAAAATACGTTTTGCTACTTTACATCATTGAAAAGATGTTAATTATGGAAAAATATGATAGTGAAACAATCCCAAACTTCAGCCAGTTATGTTTGTGAAAATTTAGCATATAGAAACAATGTATTTTGTGTTTCCAAACGTAGTCATGCTTATATTTTAACCAACATACGGGATACATACACCGATGCATGAAAAAGCTTTTAAATTACTAACTAATATGATTGACAGATATTTGATCCTACGTAGTTAAAGTCGTGCTAAAGTCAATCTAATGCTCCGCTAAAGCAGACCACAATGCACTTCAATTTAGCGCACTATCAAATAGTAGGCTCATTTAAAGCTCTGCTATTTTCCGCTACAAAGAAAAGTCCGCCTAAGCACCCGTCTCCAGCTTCCCATTCTGTCACTGACTAAATCAGAAGTTTTTTGTGCTCGTTTTAGCAACTTTAATTAAAAAAAGTCAATATAATCAATTCTCTTATATATCAAATCAATAAATTTAGGATATAATTCTAATTTAGTTCATAAGTGTAATCACTATTCTATTTATCAAATCTAAACTGCGGATTATGATATTCTTCAATTTTTTTATATAAGAGTAAACAACATTTACTTTTTCTATACAAAAGGATGTAGGAATGAGAATAAATCAACCTTGGAGATTTGATTTTATCTTCAATGAAGATTTTAACACCTCCGCT
The DNA here is from genome assembly GCA_030737815.1 of Allium fistulosum. Taxonomy (NCBI): domain Eukaryota; kingdom Viridiplantae; phylum Streptophyta; class Magnoliopsida; order Asparagales; family Amaryllidaceae; genus Allium; species Allium fistulosum. The sequence continues at coordinate 1,075,443,506 of CM060901.1, read as the reverse complement.
ATAGTAGTTTTTTTGTACCTTTAACGCATTAAATTGGTAAGCTTTAACTGCACGACTTAGATCTAAGTAGTTGATATAGGATAATACAGCTGACATATCCCATATCGGGCTTCAAGCAATACTTCATTGTAGAATATCGCTTAAAATATCGTTTAATGATATTTAATTAATATATCATTGATATCTATACTATATCAGTAGAGATGAGCACATAACCCTTTTTTTCTTTTTTCTTTTTGAAAACGCAAGAGAACCCGGCATGCCGGTAAACTTCCGATGGGGGTATATTAAAGTCGTCCGCTGATCCAGACCCCATACCCCCGGTAAATTTTATAGAATAGGGAAGCGCATGGTAGGAATCGAAACTGGGTCTTTTTACCAGAACCCAAGTCTTATTTCCACTGCGTCGCACCCGCGGACAACACATAACCCTTTGTTATCTTCACATCTTAACGCCCACTCTCTGCCACATGTCTATATAATTTAAATAATTTAACGTTGAATTCTTTTATTAAATCGATCATTAGTGAGATCTGTTTACTGTAAGCTTGCAAAATCAAAGTGTGTAAAGTCAAAATAATAAGGAATGTGTCTCCTTAAATCTCTTTAATGTTATTTATTTTGTTATCTCCACTAATTTCTTCATAATTTTCTCCAACTTCAATTTTATTTTTCTGAATAGTATCATCTGATGTTTAAGTGAAATTAAAAGAAAGAAAAAATAGCTTTTCTTTATGTAATCGAATGAAACGGTAAGTTATCTGCCGTTTTACAATTGTACTGGTGTTTAGGTTTCCATTTCCTGCTTTCTTAGCTTGCCCAGGATCTTTGTTCCGTCTTCTTTTGTAATTCCAGATGCATCATGGTCAAATAAGGGCACCTTTTCAATGATCCAATTTCACACATACCGTGGTAATTAAAGAAAAATAACAAACTAAGGGTATTGTTATTGGTACCTCAATTTTGAATACGAGAGGATCAAATTTTATGAGCACTGCATACAAAATTATATTGTTATGAGGTGTACACATTCTATTAATAAAACATATTTTTTACCTTTTTTTTTCTTAGTTAAAATATCAAAAACTTAAACATTTCCATTTACTTTCTCTTTCTCCTTCAATTTGAAAAAGAAAGTAACGGTGAGAACCAAAAATTAAAACTTTGCTTAGAGAGAGGATGATGAAAAGATAATTTTTTAACCTAATTTATTATACGTTTTGTTAATGGTGGTAAAAATTAGGGTTTAAAATTACTATATTGAATGTTTGTTTGAGTAGAAATTAACCTTGTCCCTTTCTCATTTGCAATTTCATCTAGAAATAAGTTTGAATTCATTATTATTTAATTAATGATTTAGGATTAAATGTTAATGATGTTTAAAAGAAAATTATGAAAAATAAAATAAAAGACAATTTGGTTAATCTAATTATAATTTTACGAGAGGACTGATTTGATTATTATACTTCATAGTAAAAAATACTCTTTGAAACAAAGTTGTTCTCTCTCATTTAACCATTGGAGTGTCAATGATAATACCTTATGTTAGATTAGTTTAGTGTGGGTCGTCTTTTGTACATCCAAACAACGATTCTTCTGCCAACCAGACCTCATCGTGGCCTTCCTCAATGCTTTGATCAATTGAGCGGATAGAAAGTAACAGAAAAGGAAGCTGAACAAGGAAAAATCTTGCAAATTCGTAGTTTTCATGTCTTATCCCTCAGTTTATATTAGAATATAAATTTATTAACTGCTTCGGTTATTGTGGATTTACATACAAACAATAATTTTAATCCTTCAATTTTTTATATAGAAAAACTTTAATGTGGTTATTATTAACATAGGAGAGGAGAGATTGTGTACATATTTTGGTGTAAGCACAATAAAAGGAGTTGAGATGTGCACATTTTCAGCATGATGTAATTCTGACGAAGTATGTTAAACATAATTAGTATAAGATATGTCATATGTGGTTAATGTTTTCATGATGTAATATTTCTCATTGATTCTCAATATTTTCATAAGTTCCTTTTAGAACGGATATGGTGCATCTTCGAAGCAAAAACTTTTGGGTTGTCAGAACAATAATATTTAAGTGTGAGTCGAAATATTATTGTTTAACAATTTATTTCATGTTATTTGCAATTATTAAACGCGTATTACACAATTAAAAACAAACAATTAAATTACTATGAATCAGTTAAATAAAAAATCACATTTCAAATACTTTGTTGAAATGTTCCGTTCGCATAACCAAATGCATTTTTTGATCAATCAACTTTTCAGCGTCCAAATCCTCTGAAAATTTCGTTTTTGTTCGTGGCAAATACTGCCTATGTTTCATCAACTGCTAGCCGGTTGAGCACACAGAGATTATTCATCTCTTTAATGGCACGCCACTTTATTTGTGATTGCCAATAAATGCGGAGTTCTATGATTGTGGCCAGTCTTGCATCACAATATTATTTTGCAAAATCTTCATTGAAAAGACTAATCAAATTATTTTTCAACAACTTTTTAGGCTTCTCCTCATGGAGGGGAGGTACTTCGACGGTAGGACTTCTTTATTTAACTATTTTTTTTCATTTATTTGTACTGGTCTGATGCAATGATTATTATTCTTCGTATATTATTGTAGTGATTTAAGTTTGTTTGAGGCTACCAATTTGGGACATTCTAGCTTAACTTATTTCGAATTGCTTTCAGCGGAGTTGTTTTCTGGCTGTAGAATGCGTAGAATCTAGAAATGGGCGAAAATAAAGACAACGCGTTATTACAGGTATGGAAATAATAACGAACTCAATCATCCAAATTTTACATAGGTATACGGAATGCAATATTTTTAATCCGTAACTATATGCATAGCCAATTGCATAATAATTGAATGTAATGAAATTTGTACTTCTTCAAGACGTTGTACAAGGCTGGTAAGAGCATTTCTAACCGTTAGTTGGTTGGGATGCCACCTATCACCAACAGAGAATCAATTGTAGAATTAAGGATTGCTTTGGTAACACGGAAGGTTTTTCAAAGAAACACAGAGAGTTCTAGCTTAGCCGGCTAAGACATTATGGCAACGGCCATTTGCCACATAGTCATTTTTTTGACCATTGCCTCTTCCCCTCCTTCCCCCTATATATAACTTAAAAATTATAACATTTACACAATTTTTTCTACATTTCATACTCTCTTCAACCAATTATCTACAAATAATCTCATAAATGTTAAAAAATCAAAAAGGAAAATCTCAAGAATATTCATATCCCAATTTTCTATCACAGCTCAGACCCGATAACCAGAATCCGACTCAATTCACTCAGAATACGTTCAATTCTCAGCATGGTCAAAATTAATATCATTCTCAAATTTCTCAGCAACAAAATCAAAACTCAAATTTTGGTTTTGCCCACCAAGCTCCAAAGTCGTATCATTCTCAACAAAATAGGACTTCTATCATTCCCAACAAAATTCAAACCGTTACCAAAATTCTCAAACTTCGAATTATTCCTAGAATACCTCATTTCAACAAAACAGTAACTATGATCAAAGCTACGTGTCTCCCAATAGCCAACAACGGTCAGTGTTGCCTTATCGTTCTCAAAATTTATCAAGAAATCTGAATAATCAATTTGAAGACAACGGTTGAAAAAACCAAGAATCACAATTCGAGAGCGATGAAACTACCAAAGATGGAGATGTTTATAGGAATCTTAAATTTTCTTCCGCTCAAGCAAGGTGAAAGCAAATATCGGAAATAAATATTAATGAATCTCCTAATGCAGGAAGTGAAAATCCGCCATGAAATGCCCCAAAAATATGGAAATAGACGCCAGACGAACAAGCTGAATTAGCATTCCGTTGGGTTGAATGTTCTAAAGATAATAAGAAAGGTACAAGCCAAAGTGAAAGTTCTTTTTGGATTTCTATGTGTAATTTGTTCAACTATCGACGTCCAAACAATCTTCCAAGTACCGTTGGTTCTTTGAAGCAGTCATGGAAAAGAATAAATACCACTTGTCAACGTTGGAAAGAACTAATAGCCGAGTTGCATGCAAGACAACAAAGTGAGGCAAACGACATGGATTAGGTAGTGATTTTAAATTTTTAGTTCAAATTATCTAGTTTCGTGTTTCATTCTTTTAATAGTACTTCATCATCTACAGCTTAATCAAGCAAATGCATTATATACGGCTGAACACAATAATCAACCGTTCAACATGCAACTTTGCTACGACATTCTCTCAACGGAGAAAAAATGGAGTCGAGTGCGACAAGAACACTCGGTATTGCGCTTTCTTCCTAGAAAGATATGCGACGGATCTAGTCCTGGTAGTTTTGATGCATATGAAGACACCCCCCTCAACACTAGTATAGGTGGTAGGCCTCTGGGAAAGTACAAGGGAAAGAAAAAACCACCATCGATTACAGCGCACACTTTGAACATATTAGTGAACGTATGGCGATCGCTAAAGATGCAAATAAATTATACATGGAAGCAAAAGAAGCGAAGAGACTTGAGAGGGTAAAGGAAAAATAAAGACGTCATGATGAAAAACAACAGTTGAGAATTGGCGAGTTAGAGTTAAGAAAATAAGAATTAGCTCGACAACAAAGAGCTGATGATATGGCTCTTTTAAGTTGCAACCTAAACGAACTCAATACAGTGCAAAAGTTGTGTATGGAGAAGCAAATTGAGGATTACCATAGACGTCATGGGGTTTTTTTAGGCAACTAGGTTCGTATTATGTATCCTATTATTGCATTTTGTATTTGTTATGTCAGTGTTAGTTTTATCGTCATTGTTAGTGTTATTGTTATTGGGATTGTTTCTGTTTTGGTTCAGTTATTGGTAATGCTATTGTTATTGCCATTATTGTTGTTGTTGTATTGTCATTCTCATTATTGTTGTTATTATTAACACGTCAACAACAATGTAGTACAATATATGTTAAAAATTCAAATACATACACTATTACAACACGTCAATAACAACTTACTACAATATATATTAAAATTTCAAACACAAACACTATTACAACACATCAACAACTGACTACAGTAGATAATAAAAATTCAAATACAAACACTACTATAACACGTCGATAACAATACGTCAACAACATCTTAGTACAATAGATAAGTGAAACATACTACAGAAAAAGATCACACAGTTGGTCCAAACATCAAAAAATCATATTGGTTTCCTGTACGTTCCCACTAGTGTTCCACTAGTTCATCTTTTAGATCAAGATGAGCTTGTGTATCTCGAATGTCTTCGATTTTTTGCATGTATTCGGCAAAAATATTTAGTTCTTTGTAAGGATTTTTTTGAAATGCCAGAGCAATGTCTGGATAGTTTCTCAGTTGAAGATTATATCCACAACGTTCTTCTTCGACAATCATATTATGTGTCACGTACCGAAATTTTCGACTTTCGAAAATTCGACATCGATACTCACTTTATCGACTGTCGAGCAATCGGGTGCCGGAAACTCCAATAGTGAGGGTTTAAGAAAAAGAAATAGAAGAAAAAGTAAGAAGAAGAAGAAAAGAGAAGAACAACAACAGAACAACATCAGAACAGAAAACAATATCAGAATCTCACATTCGCAGCGGAACAATATATAATAGATAAACACTAGTCTTTTAAAATGAAGAACTATATCAGTTTATACATACATCAATCAGAGTCAATATACAACAATGGACAGTTATATAAACTTATCCTCATACAGAATACACAGCGGAATAAATAATATCAGATACAAATACTACGTCTCGCCATCCATCTTGCTTCCAAAGCTCCAGAATATCCAGAATATCTTGATAACAAAACTCTAGACTGCCAGTGTGGAAATTGGTGGGCACCCAGAGTTTAGAAGGGAACAATAAACTCCGAGTCAGTCATGGTGACTGGTGTGAGATCGTAAAACAGTTATTCTTTATAACAACAAAATAATTTTTAAAGTCAATTCGAAATGCTTTTTGGAAAATGAAACTACCATAAGACCTCCTACCACACACACAATGCAAACGCAGAATTGGAGGAGATTTCTTCTTATGATAGTCAAAGATGCTTACTACGCAAAAATCAAATTCTTTTTGATATTATTATTAGTGCATAGTGTAGAAAACATTTCGAAAGTATAATATTAATCTTAGCCAGCATAGGCATTCCGCACTTATGCCTACTATAGCTACCATCCAAACAGTGGTGACCACCATAAGTGAATGGCAGGTTCTACAACTAATACCGTACAAGTGTCGTATTGTTTCTTTGGATTTCCAACAAATGGTCAGGCTAAGGAACTTCCTATCCACGATGGGTACGTCCCTGGAATAGACGACCCGAGAACCTAACCGGATCTCTGCCAACACAAGGCCGGGTTACCTCTGCAAAAATAGGTAACTACTGACACGCGTATGCCATCCCCCGATCGTAACCGATCTTCCCGAGGATCCCCGATTTCCAACAAACCACATAGATAATAATGCAGCAACCACATAGGTTAAGTATCTGGGCTCCATACCATGATACCACCTCTATCCAGAAGGAATGACATACACTAAGGGGCGCTACTCCCTAAAACCTTGCTGCATCCTTCCTGTTTCGACCATTTCCGGGGTGTGAGGCTCGACGAAGTCTCGTCCACAAAGCTACGCTTTCTACAAAGCCCTGCTTCGGGTCAAACAAAAATGATCAACCTATGATCACAAAGATATAAGATCAAACAAATGATCATATCACAAATGATCAAACACTGATCATTTCACAGCAACACTCAGTATGCCACGTTACCAAATTGGGAGTATATCGCTGATAAATTTCAACTACATAACCTCTGAGCTCGTACGTCTCAGAGAAGGGTGTTAAGCTAAGAGAATAAATTCTCTGCCACCAACAGAAATGTATTTGAAAGGAATCAGCTTTATATCTCAAATTGTAACGTCAGACACACAATCCATACAAGTCTGTTCCGGGATCGAACAGAACCGAAGGCACTTCTCACGAAGCCCTTGCATTTCCGGATAATTTTCTAATCACGTCCGGACTTCCCGTCACTAAGGGTGATAAAACCTCTAAATCGGAGATCAGCCGATGTAGAGTAACTCGACGGTAATCCTTCCGTTTTCAAAAATATCCGGTCTTCAACACCGGTCTTCGAATGCAATTCATAACGACGTATCACATATTCGGAATGGGTTATACGACCCCATGGTCCTTTCCCGGCTAACCCGAATAGTGAGCGCTTATTTAAAAACAAGTGTGGCATTCAAATTCATCCAATCACAACAAATATCCATTCAAGGTAATTATTGATAGTCGGTTATTTAACTATCAATAAAGATGCGCAACATCATCAGATTCCAAATAATTTTCCAAATTATTTCATCTTCAAAAATATCTTTACTAGATATATAATTTCCACACTTTCAAAAATAAATCAACGTTTATTTTTAAACAACTTCCCTTCCTTTTCTAAATTCCATAGTGAATTTATATTTCAAAAATATCTACTGATATACGATTTTCAATCGTTTTCAAATATTCAATTTCAATTTATCTTTAAGAAGATAAAATCTCAAAACGTTCATTTCATATTGGAAATGCATTTCCCTACTTATTTAATAATAAGTATTTCAAAAATCATTTATTTTCAACACTTGGAAAATATTCGATATACTTAAATCAAATTAAGTATATATTCATTCTTTAAGGAAATCATTCTTTTTAACAACATCTATTTGAGTCAAAACGAATGTTACGTAAAACATCGTTACGACGACTCAAAATCACTAGTATAGGGATTCGAATTTTTAAGATAGATATGTAAATCCCAATACTATATAAAAACATTTCCTTTCGGAAATCATTTACTATAACAACAGTGTTATAGTCCACCATTTCCTTATTCCTCGAAAACGTCTATTTCAACAATGAATGTTGAAATCTATGATTTCGATATTTAACACGTTTTAAAACATCTTTTAAAACAATTACTTCATTTCATATATCACTTTTCCAAAACCATATCCATTTTACTTAATAATATATTCACTGTCCAAAATCGTGAATATACTTCACTAATTACATTTCACTATTTTCTACACGTTTATTTCAATAATAATTCGCTATCCAAAATCACGAATATATCTCCTTTAATAATCTTCTATATTTAATTTATCAAATCCCCTTGATTTCGAATTTATAAACTATGTCTATAAATTCTTTCCCTATTTATAAACTTCGATTTATAAAAATTCCCTGAATTAACAAATTTAATTCATAACTCAAATCTTATACCAACAATCCATATTATAAGTCAAATACTTATAATTCCTTTATTTTACAAAATCATCTCCATTTATAAGTTCACAATTTATAAATTCCATTTATTTATAAATTCTTAAAAATTCATTTTAACGCTTATAAAAACTCGTTTTATAATACCAACATTTTAATTTATAAAGTGTCAACTTTATAAACCTTTTAAGTAAACCGTTTATAATATTTTAAAAATCTCAACTTAAATCATTTTATAAATCAATCAACTGTTTATTCCAAAAATCACTTTTCGGTTATATTTCACAAAGGTCTTAACTTTTATAACTTTAAAATTTGAACGTTTATTTATTTAAAATAAATCACTTCAAAAATTTAATAAAACGTATAATTTCAAAGATCACTTTAAAAATCCTTTTAAATTAAAAGTCGTTATTTTTAAAACTTGAATCCGATGATGCAACAGCACCAATTAGTCAATCACAACATCAAACATCATATATCATCATATGATAACAGAATATATCACAATATATGTAAATAATCAATACGGTGAGGAATCCAGTTGGATCCCTCCAACCTGTTTCCCTGCATCCACAGATGTTAGCACAATACCAATTCCGCTCCAGTACGGAATTATCGCGATATATGGGTTTAATAAATATTATCCGCTTACTAACGGCGCAATAGGGTCTCATCCGCTATACGAGGCGGGAAATCATCAATCCAATATATACATATGCCAATATGTATATATTGCTATATATATATAGATATATCCTATCATATCTAATATCACATCCAAATAACAATCAATAACTGTAAAAGAAAATCCACTTTCATTTGAGTGAGAAGATCTCACCTTGATTTTAATTCTGATTCCAGCGTTTATTTCGAATAAAATTAAACGCGCGTTTAATTTTACCCGAAATTCAAACTAGCTCCAAACGATTCCAATCTAATTGCATCACGTAGTATTCGCAAATACGATTCCAACGCACTTCGTTTCGTAATTTTCTGATAATGTATGACAAAGTTATCGCATTTAGAAGTTTGTACGAATTTAAAATGTAAATAAATTCACAACTTTAAAATTTAAAAACCCTACACTACATCTGGCCACATGTTTCACAGTAGAAGATCTCAGCCGTGCCTTTGTTCTTCTTCTCCATCGCGTTTCCCTCCCAGGCAATTTTGAACGCAACCAAACCCATAGCCGGCCCTAACCCTAACACACGCAACCCACAAATGATGACGAAAACCCATCATATCGGCACCATACGAACCGCCACGCTTCCCTCCATCTCCAGCCACCATGGTGGCGAACTCGGCCCCACCTCCGTGCATAAAAACGCGAGTGAACGAAGCACGAACGCGGCCGTATCCCGGCCTCCTCGTCGAGTGATACGCCTCTTCACCGTACGGATCTGTCGAGCTCGACGTCCTCCACGATTTCCTAGTTGAAGCCTTCGTCTGAAAGTCGACCGATTGGAAGTAATTGAGGGATGAAGGAGAGATAATTTCGGCCATTGGTATAAGGGGTGGCGGCTGAAGATAGTTATTAGGGTTTAGGTTTTTCTTTTTGCAAATGAAAATATGGAGGTGCTTATATAGAAAATGGCCAAATTTACTATTCATCGAAATTTTTCCGAACTCCGAATCGAACTTGCCGGCTGATGTTTCTAAGGTTTACTTCGCGTTCCGAACGCAATGGAATAGGTTTCGGAAGCTAATTCGATCGTATGTGTGAGATATGACAATAAACGATCAATTTAAATTAAACCGATTTAAATCGATTTTGAGGCGTTTTGGCTTGCCCCGGACAAACTGTACATCCAAAAATTACGAAATTTGAAATCTTACAATAATATCACATTACGGATCTGATGAAACTGGTTTCGTCGAAATCCGAGACTTTTTGAAAAATGACTATTTTAACTCGACGATTTAAAATTAAAACGATATCGATGCGTTTCGAGTTGCCACGGTCAAACGATAACTTCGATTGCTACGAAAATTGAAATCCGATAATAACTAACTATTACGGATCCAATGGAACTAGTTTCGTTAAATTCTGAGACTGTTCGAAAATTGGCTATTTTTACAGTCGAAAATTAAATATTAAAATATTCAATTTTCACAATTTAACTTTAAATTCAATTTTTAAAAGTTCTATAACCTTTCTATAACTCCAGTATGATTAAATAAAATTTTACAAATCATTTTCAATCATATTAAACTCGATTTTCAATTATCTCTGGAATTTCAATCATCAAATTATCGATTTAAATCCAGTTATTCGAATTTTAAATTATTCGACTTATTAAATTCATTTATTAATATTTAAAATCAATTAAATATTCAAATTTTAATTATCAAAAATTCTGGGTCGTTACAAACTTCCCCCCTTAAAAGAATTTCGTCCCCGAAATTACAAGTCAGGAAGAAAGAGTCCTTAACACGTCTACTATTTTTCACAATCTAATAGTTTTATCAATTTATCAAAACAAATCTTTCTACTAAAGATTCGTTATCATTCAACTCGTTTTCCAACTTCAATTATAAGTTTCAAACAACATTGTTTAACTTCTTAATTCAAATTCGAGTTTAAATTCAAATTTTAAACTTTTAAAATTTCTCAAAATTTTTCTAACACTCGAAATTTTCGAAAAATTTCGCCAGCGTCTCCTTTGCGCGGCTAATACGATACAACTACAAAACGTCCCTACGGACTCTCTGATTTCAAAAAGAAAAAGAAAAAGAAAAAGTCAAGCGGCTAGACAAGAAATCATCAAAAACTCATATTATAATTCAAATACTTACCTTTTGTCGAGCAATTCAAATTACCTTTGAAATCAAAATTCCAATTCCTTTTATAACACCTGTATGTCCTACTAGCCATAATATCTAGTTACATATATTCAAACTATTTTGCAAATTTAATTACAAAATTTTCAATTTGCCACTTCGGTTAAATCTACTTACCTTTAAACTGGATTTCCAATTCATTTTAAATTCAATTCGTTCAAACCTTATTTATTTGGTCAATATTCAATTAGCTTTACTTACTAATTTTAGTTTAATATTTCACTTCATTTTCCACAAATCAAATTCAATTCAGTCTTACTTACTTACAATTTCAAAATAAATTTTAGCATTCAATTTGGTTCAACACCTTTCAATTAGCTTTGATGAATTTACACTTACATTCATTTTTCCATATCAATTTACTTTCATTAGATTGATTAACATCCAATACATTTATTTATTCAATTGCTAATTCACTTAACATTTCAAGTTGAATTTCACTTATATAACTCAAGTTCATATTCATTTCAGTAATAAATTTTGATACCCAAAATCAAATTCATTCATCATTTCTTAAGTTATATTCCCATTAAACATCATTTATTTCACTTTCATTTTCTCATTTTATAAGTTATACAACTTATATTCAAAAATTACCACTTGGATTTTTATTGATTCACTTATACTTACTTTAATTGAACTTAAAATTTCTTAAGTTAAATTTATTTTATCAAAATTCAAATTGTATAAGCTATCAACTTAATAATATTTCATAAACATTTTCATATAGCATTCCAGAGTTTTTTCAACTTTTTCAAAACCATTTTTGAAAACAGTTCAAATTATCCTTTGAATTTTTTAAACAAAACCCAAATTTCCAAACAACTTCCATTTAAAACAATTTGGCAGCAATTCCTCTTTTGGAAACCCGAAAATGGACACCGGTGATGTCGCGATCATCATCGGAATTATTTTCCAGCGACCGAAAAGAGTTTAGAGCTTTCAACTCTCTAAAACAATTTTCCACAATACCAAATCCTTTGAAAAATCATTTTCAAACCAAAAAGATTTTAAACTTTCCAAATCTCCAAAATTTTCAAATTCTTTTCAAAACCTTTCCAAAAACTCCTCTGGAATTCCGTTTTAAATTACAATTCACATTTATAATTTACATTCTCAAATTTCATTTGTACATGGATTTATCTCTTAACATTGGAGTTATGATTTCAATTTCTTATTCAATTTTAGTGATGATAATTCACTATTATTACTTCCTAACATCCATGCAACCATATACTATAGTACTTTATAGAAAAACATTTCTTTTCTATACAAAAATAGTTTTAGGCAAAATTATCTCATTTACCCTATTTAAAACAATATTGTGCCGAATTGTTCTATACAAGTGTTTAGAGATCCCTATCGATAGAGTTGTACGGACAATACCGACCAGAATCCATATACCACTCAACAAACCAATCATCACAATATAAAACAATTTTATATTCACTAACAAATACGCACTCGTATCTATTATTATACTCAACTCATTCTAGAGTACTACTGACTCTATCTCTAATGAGTAACACCCAACAGAGCAGGGTTGTCGCTTAACCATATGCTCTGATACCACGCTGTCACGTACCGAAATTTTCGACTTTCGAAAATTCGACATCGATACTCACTTTATCGACTGTCGAGCAATCGGGTGCCGGAAACTCCAATAGTGAGGGTTTAAGAAAAAGAAATAGAAGAAAAAGTAAGAAGAAGAAGAAAAGAGAAGAACAACAACAGAACAACATCAGAACAGAAAACAATATCAGAATCTCACATTCGCAGCGGAACAATATATAATAGATAAACACTAGTCTTTTAAAATGAAGAACTATATCAGTTTATACATACATCAATCAGAGTCAATATACAACAATGGACAGTTATATAAACTTATCCTCATACAGAATACACAGCGGAATAAATAATATCAGATACAAATACTACGTCTCGCCATCCATCTTGCTTCCAAAGCTCCAGAATATCCAGAATATCCTGATAACAAAACTCTAGACTGCCCGTGTGGAAATTGGTGGGCACCCAGAGTTTAGAAGGGAACAATAAACTCCGAGTCAGTCATGGTGACTGGTGTGAGATCGTAAAACAGTTATTCTTTATAACAACAAAATAATTTTTAAAGTCAATTCGAAATGCTTTTTGGAAAATGAAACTACCATAAGACCTCCCACCACACACACAATGCAAACGCAGAATTGGAGGAGATTTCTTCTTATGATAGTCAAAGATGCTTACTACGCAAAAATCAAATTCTTTTTGATATTATTATTAGTGCATAGTGTAGAAAACATTTTGAAAGTATAATATTAATCTTAGCCAGCATAGGCATTCCGCACTTATGCCTACTATAGCTACCATCCAAACAGTGGTGACCACCATAAGTGAATGGCAGGTTCTACAACTAATACCGTACAAGTGTCGTATTGTTTCTTTGGATTTCCAACAAATGGTCAGGCTAAGGAACTTCCTATCCACGATGGGTACGTCCCTGGAATAGACGACCCGAGAACCTAACCGGATCTCTGCCAACACAAGGCCGGGTTACCTCTGCAAAAATAGGTAACTACTGACACGCGTATGCCATCCCCCGATCGTAACCGATCTTCCCGAGGATCCCCGATTTCCAACAAACCACATAGATAATAATGCAGCAACCACATAGGTTAAGTATCTGGGCTCCATACCATGATACCACCTCTATCCAGAAGGAATGACATACACTAAGGGGCGCTACTCCCTAAAACCTTGCTGCATCCTTCCTGTTTCGACCATTTCCGGGGTGTGAGGCTCGACGAAGTCTCGTCCACAAAGCTACGCTTTCTACAAAGCCCTGCTTCGGGTCAAACAAAAATGATCAACCTATGATCACAAAGATATAAGATCAAACAAATGATCATATCACAAATGATCAAACACTGATCATTTCACAGCAACACTCAGTATGCCACGTTACCAAATTGGGAGTATATCGCTGATAAATTTCAACTACATAACCTCTGAGCTCGTACGTCTCAGAGAAGGGTGTTAAGCTAAGAGAATAAATTCTCCGCCACCAACAGAAATGTATTTGAAAGGAATCAGCTTTATATCTCAAATTGTAACGTCAGACACACAATCCATACAAGTCTGTTCCGGGATCGAACAGAACCGAAGGCACTTCTCACGAAGCCCTTGCATTTCCGGATAATTTTCTAATCACGTCCGGACTTCCCGTCACTAAGGGTGATAAAACCTCTAAATCGGAGATCAGCCGATGTAGAGTAACTCGACGGTAATCCTTCCGTTTTCAAAAATATCCGGTCTTCAACATCGGTCTTCGAATGCAATTCATAACGACGTATCACGTATTCGGAATGGGTTATACGACCCCATGGTCCTTTCCCGGCTAACCCGAATAGTGAGCGCTTATTTAAAAACAAGTGTGGCATTCAAATTCATCCAATCACAACAAATATCCATTCAAGGTAATTATTGATAGTCGGTTATTTAACTATCAATAAAGATGCGCAACATCATCAGATTCCAAATAATTTTCCAAATTATTTCATCTTCAAAAATATCTTTACTAGATATATAATTTCCACACTTTCAAAAATAAATCAACGTTTATTTTTAAACAACTTCCCTTCCTTTTCTAAATTCCATAGTGAATTTATATTTCAAAAATATCTACTGATATACGATTTTCAATCGTTTTCAAATATTCAATTTCAATTTATCTTTAAGAAGATAAAATCTCAAAACGTTCATTTCATATTGGAAATGCATTTCCCTACTTATTTAATAATAAGTATTTCACAAATCATTTATTTTCAACACTTGGAAAATATTCGATATACTTAAATCAAATTAAGTATATATTCATTCTTTAAGGAAATCATTCTTTTTAACAACATCTATTTGAGTCAAAACGAATGTTACGTAAAACATCGTTACGACGACTCAAAATCACTAGTATAGGGATTCGAATTTTTAAGATAGATATGTAAATCCCAATACTATATAAAAACATTTCCTTTCGGAAATCATTTACTATAACAATAGTGTTATAGTCCACCATTTCCTTATTCCTCGAAAACGTCTATTTCAACAATGAATGTTGAAATCTATGATTTCGATATTTAACACGTTTTAAAACATCTTTTAAAACAATTACTTCATTTCATATATCACTTTTCCAAAACCATATCCATTTTACTTAATAATATATTCACTGTCCAAAATCATGAATATACTTCACTAATTACATTTCACTATTTTCTACACGTTTATTTCAATAATAATTCGCTATCCAAAATCGCGAATATATCTCCTTTAATAATCTTCTATATTTAATTTATCAAATCCCCTTGATTTCGAATTTATAAACTATGTCTATAAATTCTTTCCCTATTTATAAACTTCGATTTATAAAAATTCCCTGAATTAACAAATTTTATTCATAACTCAAATCTTATACCAACAATCCATATTATAAGTCAAATACTTATAATTCCTTTATTTTACAAAATCATCTCCATTTATAAGTTCACAATTTATAAATTCCATTTATTTATAAATTCTTAAAAATTCATTTTAACGCTTATAAAAACTCGTTTTATAATACCAACATTTTAATTTATAAAGTGTCAACTTTATAAACCTTTTAAGTAAACCGTTTATAATATTTTAAAAATCTCAACTTAAACCATTTTATAAATCAATCAACTGTTTATTCCAAAAATCACTTTTCGGTTATATTTCACAAAGGTCTTAACTTTTATAACTTTAAAATTTGAACGTTTATTTATTTAAAATAAATCACTTCAAAAATTTAATAAAACGTATAATTTCAAAGATCACTTTAAAAATCCTTTTAAATTAAAAGTCGT
Organism: Allium fistulosum; assembly: GCA_030737815.1. Taxonomy (NCBI): domain Eukaryota; kingdom Viridiplantae; phylum Streptophyta; class Magnoliopsida; order Asparagales; family Amaryllidaceae; genus Allium; species Allium fistulosum. Next base: position 1,075,427,471 of record CM060901.1, on the reverse strand, counting down.
TATTTTTAAAACTTGAATCCGATGATGCAACAGCACCAATTAGTCAATCACAACATCAAACATCATATATCATCATATGATAACAGAATATATCACAATATATGTAAGTAATCAATACGGTGAGGAATCCAGTTGGATCCCTCCAACCTGTTTCCCTGCATCCACAGATGTTAGCACAATACCAATTCCGCTCCAGTACGGAATTATCGCGATATATGGGTTTAATAAATATTATCCGCTTACTAACGGCGCAATAGGGTCTCATCCGCTATACGAGGCGGGAAATCATCAATCCAATATATACATATGCCAATATGTATATATTGCTATATATATAGATATATCCTATCATATCTAATATCACATCCAAATAACAATCAATAACTGTAAAAGAAAATCCACTTTCATTTGAGTGAGAAGATCTCACCTTGATTTTAATTCTGATTCCAGCGTTTATTTCGAATAAAATTAAACGCGCGTTTAATTTTACCCGAAATTCAAACTAGCTCCAAACGATTCCAATCCAATTGCATCACGTAGTATTCGCAAATACGATTCCAACGCACTTCGTTTCGTAATTTTCTGATAATGTAAGACAAAGTTATCGCATTTAGAAGTTTGTACGAATTTAAAATGTAAATAAATTCACAACTTTAAAATTTAAAAACCCTACACTACATCTGGCCACATGTTTCACAGTAGAAGATCTCAGCCGTGCCTTTGTTCTTCTTCTCCATCGCGTTTCCCTCCCAGGCAATTTTGAACGCAACCAAACCCATAGCCGGCCCTAACCCTAACACACGCAACCCACAAATGATGACGAAAACCCATCATATCGGCACCATACGAACCGCCACACTTCCCTCCATCTCCAGCCACCATGGTGGCGAACTCGGCCCCACCTCCGTGCATAAAAACGCGAGTGAACGAAGCACGAACACGGCCATATCCCGGCCTCCTCGTCGAGTGATACGCCTCTTCACCGTACGGATCTGTCGAGCTCGACGTCCTCCACGATTTCCTAGTTGAAGCCTTCGTCTGAAAGTCGACCGATTGGAAGTAATTGAGGGATGAAGGAGAGATAATTTCGGCCATTGGTATAAGGGGTGGCGGCTGAAGATAGTTATTAGGGTTTAGGTTTTTCCTTTTGCAAATGAAAATATGGAGGTGCTTATATAGAAAATGGCCAAATTTACTATTCATCGAAATTTTTCCGAACTCCGAATCGAACGTGCCGGCTGACGTTTCTAAGGTTTACTCCGCGTTCCGAACGCAATGAAATAGGTTTCGGAAGCTAATTCGATCGTATGTGTGAGATATGACAATAAACGATCAATTTAAATTAAACCGATTTAAATCGATTTCGATGCGTTTTGGCTTGCCCCGGACAAACGGTACATCCAAAAATTACGAAATTTGAAATCTTACAATAATATCACATTACGGATCTAATGAAACTGGTTTTGTCGAAATCCGAGACTTTTTGAAAAATGACTATTTTAACTCGACGATTTAAAATTAAAACGATATCGATGCGTTTCGAGTTGCCACGGTCAAACGATAACTTCGATTGCTACGAAAATTGAAATCCGATAATAACTAACTATTACGGATCCAATGGAACTGGTTTCGTTAAATTCTGAGACTGTTCGAAAATTGGCTATTTTTACAGTCGAAAATTAAATATTAAAATATTCAATTTTCACAATTTAACTTTAAATTCAATTTTTAAAAGTTCTATAACCTTTCTATAACTCCAGTATGATTAAATAAAATTTTACAAATCATTTTCAATCATATTAAACTCGATTTTCAATTATCTCTAGAATTTCAATCATCAAATTATCGATTTAAATCCAGTTATTCGAATTTTAAATTATTCGACTTATTAAATTCATTTATTAATATTTAAAATCAATTAAATATTCAAATTTTAATTATCAAAAATTCTGGGTCGTTACATTATGTAAAATAATACAACAGTATATGATATCAGATAATACAGCCGGATCATGGTAATATACCTCTTTTCTTAATATGTGAAACCTACCTTGAAGCACTTCAAATTCTCTTTTGACATCTTTTCTCAAACTCTCTTGTTTTTTTTTGAATCTGGCTTCTTTTGCGTTATTTGGCCTTTTGTAAGCTTGCACAAATGCTTTCCATTTCGGATAAATTCCATCTACTAGGTACTAATCCATTGAATGAACTTTGTCTCCTATTTTGTAAATGCATGGAGGTGCTACATCATTGCATAAGTCATTAAATAAATATGATTGTCGTAGAATGTTAATTTCGTTTAGGGAACCTGGTGCTCCAAAAAAAACATGCCATATATACAAATCGAACAAAGCAATAGCTTCCAATACTAGAGTTGCCTTTTTGCAGTGTCCTGTGTATTGGCCTTACAATGCAACCGGACAGTTTTCCCACCTTCAATGCATACAAACTAAGCTACCTAACATAACCTAGAAATCCACGTTGAGCTCCCATTGCTAACAATTTGTCAATGTCACGAGAGGTTGAGGACCGAAGATTTTCTTCACCAAATTGCAAAACAGTAGTTTTACAAAATTCATTCAAACATAAGATTTCCACTGAGTCTCCAATCTGCACTTTGTCATCTTGCAAATCACCAGAAGTTCCGTATGATATCATGCAAAATGCAGTCGTAACCTTTTGCAGTGGAGAAATTCATAATTTGTTGATTCCGTTTCTTCCATAGGTGAAAAAGATGTTTGTTTCGGTAAATTTGTCAAGAACCCGATCAAATACAGTCTTTGACATACATAATTTTTGTCGTAAATCTACATCCCCGTACACGGGGTTTTTTCATAAAATAATTAATAATCAGTTGATTGTGACCGCCAATATAGTCTCTCCCATAATGCATGTCTCTCCTTCCAACAACAGTACCTCAGTGAGTTAAAGTAGAGATTTCAGCATTTTCATGGGCCATTAAATCCATCACTATGGTACCCAAACATTCTTTGTTGATTAATACAATATTCAATGAAATCTTCCGAAGACGACAACGATGAAGACGAGGATGAGAGGCCAGTATAGTTAGAAGAATGGTAATGATGAGCTCAGAAGGTTGATTGAGTATGTTATTAGAATCCTTTGGTTCTATTTATAAGCTCTTTTTGATCAATAGAGACAACATGTATTGAACAATACCGTATAATGCAAGTGGACAGAAGATGGAACAACATTGATTAATCATATATAGGCATTGATTGCTTGTTGTTCAACTAGCCATATTGATTAATCACATGGAGGCATCATCTATGGTCCACGTTTTTTGTCCTTTTTTCCTTCCATTAATACAACAATAGAATATGACCTTTTTTGGATGCCCCATCAAGTCATTGTATTGGTGGAGAAAGCATGGCACAGTGTCTGGTCATATTGGACAATGTACCTACATTGCACTTAAATTCAAGAATGCTAGCTTTGTTAGTGGAAACATAATGTCACAGTGTCCGGTCATATTGAACACTGTGACCACATTGCATTGCTTTCCATGAATGCCTGCCTTGTTAGTCGAGACAAAATATCATAGTGTCCAGTCAAATCGGACACTGTAGCCACGTTGCACTGCTTTCCACGAATGTCAGCCTTGTTAGTCGAAACAAAATGTCAGTGTCCGGTCATATCAAACGCTGTAGCCACGTTGCCCTGTTTTCCACGAAAGCCAGCCTTGTTAATGTAAAATGCTATGTATATATCTTATTGCTTGCCATACTTCTATTGATTTATATCATAGCAGTAGTATATAAAAATGGTGAATTACAATCAATTTTCTATGCCCTCCTCATACTCATACGAAGGTCCTTTACGATACAATACCCCTCCGAATACATCATCTCCTCAACCACCAATTGAGTGGTATATTGAAATGGAGGAAAAACACAATGATGATGTAAGAGAGCATGGGATAGAACTGCAAGAGTGCATGTAGGTAGAGGATGGTAGCGTCAAAGAGCAGAGCGATGTAGCCATAACGGGAGAAGATAAAGAAGGAATGAAATTCGCCATCAAGTGTCCCACACAAAGCAAGAGGTTAATTCCGGAGAAATCTACTATAATTGTGGGGTTTCCATTCTGTATTCTATCATAAGAAACGGAACTGACATCGGTCGACGCCACTATAGATGATGCAATTTTCCTAGTGGTTGTGAACTTTGACAATGGCTTGATGATCCTCTACCTCACCTAGCAGTTACATATACTATTGAACTTGAAGAACAAATTCAAACGCTTCAGAGGACATTGGGTTTAATTAGCTTATCAGGTGGTCGAAGGTAGTATTTTTAATCATCAGTTGTCTTGTTTGATGTCTTGTTTGTTTCCTATAATGTTGTCTTGAATTTTTGTTTGTTGTCTTGTTTCTCAGTAAGTTAAGTCTTGTTTGTAATGGTTTAATTAAGCAATCTTGTAATGTTGTGTTTATCTTAAGTGCGTACTTGAATTTGAAAACACATACTTAACTTGAATTTAAAAGTACATATAGCTTACTGAAAGTACACAGAACTTACTGAAGGTAATTAACTTAAATGACTTACCTATCTAACCCAAACATCATTCAAATTGTCTAACATATCTAACCCAAAGATCATATGTAGTATGTCTAACAAAATCAATGTGATACTCCTACAAATATCGTGAATCAAACGTAGCTCGTGTTAACTGAAATAAGTCTTCTTCCTCCATTGTATTTATAATGCTCTGTATTTTCGACAAAGCTCTAGTAAATGTGACATAAGTACTCTGAGTTTCCAGAATCCTTCGAATTAATCTACAATCACGATGATTATAAAAAACTTCAATTAGAGTAACCCAAAAATCTTACTCCAACTCTACTTCCATGTATCTATGGTCAATTTCTATGTACGCTTTGATTAGTACCAAATAATCTTATGGAGTCCAACTTTCGTTTTCCATTGAAAATTCCTGAAGATGTTGTGAATTATCGAAGATGTTGTGAATTATCGAAGATGTTGTGAATTTTCAATACAAAACATTCGTTTAAATAGGAAGTTCATGATCCATGTCTCATAAATCAAGTGTCATCTGAACGACGATGTAGCAAGCATCCACAAACTTGAGTACAAACAAACACAAGTGTGTTTGTTTCTTCACAAAATGATGTAGACACTCAAACAAAATATGAAATCCAAATTCCAATACAGATACAAGATATGAAATACAAATATAAACACTGACTTGAGTTATCAAATACAAACATTGATATGAATTATAAAATACAAACACTGATAATACACGGATAGTAAACCTCAAACACTGATAATACACTGATAATACATCGATAGTACATACAAACACCGTGATAATGCACTAGTAGTTAATCGCAAACACTGATAATACACTGATAGTAAATACAAACACTAATATGCGAAAAAGACATAATTTACGGCTCATCAAACTAATACTGATCATCCCAAAGACCAACTTCATCATCATCACCTACCCTAGGTCTAGAGTGGTATCGTTGCTCATCAGTAGCAGTAAGCTTATTAATATGAGTAGTCGACTCATCTATGCTCCCTCGATGATTGACATACATGGCCTGGCATAGTCTCAACTGCATTAGAAATAAATTCTCATATAAATACGTAGCTGGATCTGAATACTCTGAAACTTCAGGCCGAGGAATATCAATATATCTATCAACTCCCAACATCGTAGGTATACCGATTGTCCAACCAAAATCTACCGTCTGGGATGGCTGTGGAGCAGGATATACCTGATTGCTTTGTGTAAGATCTTGTAAAACCGGGGGGACAACACCACTACGGATGCCTGAAGGTCCTACCAAATCAATAGCTCCAGCATGTAAAAATATGGTCGTGTACGGTGGAGTGTAAAACCATTGTCAAAACAATGCATAATCTAAACCAGTGATGATGAAGTACTGAGCCGTCCACCACTCATCTGAATGCGCCTGTTGCTAGAATACACCTTCAAATATTGTGTATCTGGGTGTGGATCGTCCAGAACATAATCACCAACCAAGGTTTGTCTCCATCTACGCTCGCCAAGGAACCAGTAACAGCCACCAGTGGGAGGAGATGATACTAATGGAAAACATATAGCAGACAAGAATCGAGCGTGCATCATGTTCTCATTGATCATAAAAGGAAAACCCTCGTATGGATGCCACACAATACTCTCTCGTGTAGTCGGTAACTCAATCTGATTTCGGACCACAACAAAAATATGTTGTGCATCATCTCCTTGCACCATTCTACGGTTCTCGCAAGCCCAAGCTCTGACACGGGTGAAGAATAGGGGTAGTGTGAAGTCTAACATCGGGTAAGTCAAATTGTGAAAGTACTAATAGTACCAATACTGCAAAATCTTCCAAAATCTTATAATCGACGTGGATCTCGACCTAACAACGCACTAATGATCCAAAGAGCGATACAAATAAGCTAATATGGGAGTCCCCTAATAATATCTAGTTAGAGTATCAAACGATAACTCCACAACCGCTGCAACATGTCCAGCCTGCAAAGTGTTCAACGGATTTGAAAAGAATACGTTTCCCATCATGTACATAATAAACAGTCGAGCAATCTCCAAATCGTTTTTGGAGCTATAATTATGTATCAATTCAGAGATTGCTTTTCTAATGTAACTACATCTAATATGCAGTCTGGATGTCAGTCCATCGTGTAAATCAAGATGTGGGAGTACACTAGCTAAACGACCAAATTGTTGATATTCCTCGTCATGTGGTAAGCTCTCCCCACGTCCAATGCTTTAGCTGGTAAGAATAGTAAAGTCTAAAGGGGTCAAACCTAAAACTCTAAAACTAAAGTGAAATGTATGCATGGTCTTCCACCAACATGCGGCTAAAGCACCACACAACTGAACATCCGAATTTAATAGATTATCAATACCTATTAAAGCAATTTACGGTTATTGGAAATTCTAAAAAACGTTAAATAAATGAGGAGTAATTAAGTAAATACATACTCAAGAAATCTCCAAATCCTATTTCTCGAAGAAAAGTGTGAATGATGCCGTCGGCATCAACTGCTCGAATAGATCTATAAAGGCGGACTATAGTAGACCAAGAGCCACTGATGCGCTCACGACGAGCCTAATTTTAAATTGGACGCATATTCAATATATATTCTACAGCTCTAACTAAAAGGAAAATTTTAAAGTACATGTCTTACAGAATCTTCGACGCACATGCTGACGTGTATTTCGTCATTGGGAAGTATATGAAAAATGATCAAATCCTTATTAGCTTCCAAATTTTGATCGATATTGGGTTCCAGAACCACATCTATTGTGTTTCTCACCACGCGTCTTCGCCTAACAACAATGCTTCCCCGACCTCATGTACCTCCGGTAGGGGCGTTTTCTTCTTTCATTGGAACATTACTAGCACTGCTATTGCCACTGCCTAGGATACTCCTCCGCACTCTTCTCATACTATTTTTTAACTTTTCTTTTGCTCTATGCAAAGTTGGGAGAGAACGAAGGAAGGGGGATGGAGAAGATAGGGTAGCCGGCTTATTTACTACCCTTCTATATACTTAGCCGGCTTTTTTAAAGCTGGCTAAGTGTACGTCGTGAATTGCAATCCATGGCCTCTCGTGGATCGCAATCCAACGACTGTGGATTGCGAACCGCAAGTACCATCTTATTCGGCTTAATTTTAGCCGGCTAAGAACAAGCAAAAAGCTTCACGTTTAGGCTTTTTGCTTTCTTCTTTTGGGGAAGGGGATTGTAAACGTAAGAATTGACGTTCCCCAGCCAACCTCGTTGGGAATGCTCTAAAGGGTTGTGCAAGAATATCAGGTATTAGAGCATTCGCAACGGGGTGGGTTGGGGAACGTCAATTCTCGCATTTACAACCCCTACCCACCCAAACAGAAGAAAGCACAAAGCACCAACGGGGGGCTTTGTACTTGTTCTTAGCTGGCTAAGTTAAGCCAGCTAAGACAGTAGCCATGGATCGCAATCCACAACCATCAGTTTGTGATCCACGAGAGGCCGTGGATTGCAATCCACCGCATGCAGTTAGCCAGTTGTAAGAAAGCCGGCTAAGTGTACAGAAAGGTAGTCGGTTATAAATAAGCCGGCAACCCCATCTTGCTCATCCCCCCTTCCTTCGTTCTTCCTTAACCTTATGCAGAGAAAAATAAAGTTAGAAAAAATATATGAGAAAAGTGTGGAGGAGTATTCGAGGTAGTGGCAGTAGTAACGCTGGTAATGTTCCCATGGAAAAGAAAATGCCCCTGTAAGAGGCACAGGAGGTCGGCGAAGCACTGTTGTTATGCGAAGACGCTTGGCGAGAAACACAACAGATGCGGTTCTAGAATCTCATATCGATCAAAATTTCGAAGCCGATAAGGATTTGATTAATTTTCATATACTTTCCAACAACGAAGTACACATCAACACACGCGTCAAAGATTCTGTAAGACATCTACTTTAAAATTTTCCTTTTAGTCAGCATTATAGAATATATATTGAATACGCGTCCTATTTAAAATTAGGCTTGTCGTGAGGGCACCCATGGCTCTTGGTCTAGTGTAATTTGCCTTTATAGATCTATTTGAGCAGTTGATGCCGACGACATAATTCACACTTTTCTTCGGGAAATGGTATTGGGAGTGTAACATCCCTTTACTTGGAGGCCTAAAACTAACGGTTACGGATGCTACAGTCATCCATAGTTATTAATCCTCGGCGACCTAATACGGTGGTGTTAAAGTCATTGATACACAAAAACACATGGATATGGAAAAAAATTAAACTTCAAACCAAATCACATTTCATTCTAAAATATTTCCAATTCCTTACATAATCCTAAATTCGCAAATCACATTCAGAGAAAATATATTTATTACAACATACGCCCAGAGCGACATATGAAGATTCCCCTTGGGATGATCAGAGTATACACAGGCAATATAACAACTTTTCCATTACAATCAACATAGCGGTATCAAAAGAAAAGAGAACTCTAATTAGCAATCATGCCTCCTGCACGTCTCTGGAAGCTTATTCGTCTTAAGAGGTACCTGAAAACCTCAACTCTCAAACTACTCAAAATCAATTGAGTACCCGAGAGTTTAAAGGAAAATCATAAACTTCGAGTCAGACATAAAACCTGGTATGAATAATAATCTACCATCTCAAATCATTTAGATATCTAGTGAGACCACGTCGCTTAGCGAAACGGGTTTCCCCTCACTAGTATCTCAAAACTTTTATATAACCATATACCATGCTCCTGCATCCACAATGGTTAAAACAATTCAAAATGGTATAATATGATGATATTCAAAACAAATGAATCAATTCTAGATTACCTATCCCCATTCATTTTAAACTATCTGTCTCAATTATAGTTTCTTGAATTACTATTAACCTATTAGTTTTCATGGGCTGACTAATAACCGGTTAAACATTTAAGGACTCCCTGTCCAATTACATAGTTTTCATGGGATCACCATGAACCTATTGGTAACTCCAATATTTCTCTTATCCTAGTTTTCATGGGTTGACTAAGAACCTATTGGTAACCCCAATATCCTTTCTCTTATCTTAGTTTTCATGGGTTGACTAGGAACCTATTGACATCTGTCAATATTTCATCCGGATATAGTTTTCATGGGCTAACTACAAACCTACTGGCCCTTCCAGTATCCAATCATAGTTTTCATAGGCTTACTATGAACATGTCTATCTGACATCTTCCTTTACACAGTTTTCTTAGGCTAACTATGAACCCGTCTATCTGACATCTTCTTTTATACATAGTTTTCATGGGCTAACTATGAACCTATTGGCCCCTACCAATATCTTTTCCTATACACAGTGTTCATGGGCTTACTGAGAACCTATCGGCCTCTACCAATATCTTTCTTTTATATTTCAGCATTCTATATTCTGGTCTTCCTGACCTCCTAGATGCAATTCTACTCATTCAGGAGTTTAATCAATTTATATCCACTACTGGGTTAACCTAACTGGTTCTTCTACACTTTATCCCCAAAATGCAGTTATGAGTCCATTATAAAGTGAATATATTCATATTTGAAGAAGCAACATAACATTACCACTCCTGTGGGTTTAATATAAAACATGTTTAATACCTTTAACCTTTTAATTTATCAAAGATAGCTTCTTCTTAAAACCATTATAAAAACTCCTTTAAAATATAGCCATGGGTTTTTCCTTTTAAAAATAGAGTTTGGGTTATAAAACCTTTTGATACCTTCGAAACCTATCTTTCGACTTCATAGGATAACCTCCTTCGAAAGCCTTAAAAATCTATCTTCAAAACATTAGGCTCCTACCTTATAATACTTTAAAAGTTACCTTTTGAAACCATTCGAATACATTAAATCATTAGCTTTTAAAATTAGAAGCTTTGCTTCGAAACCAGTTAAAATACCCCTTTCGACACTTATGGAAGTAACCCTTCCGAAACCATTAAAAGTACCCCATTCGAAAGCATTGGGTTTATACTTAAAACGTTATTTAGGTCAAAGTGAATATAGGCTAAAGCATCTATTTCGAAACCATCCTTTATCATTTATAAAACATTTGGGAAACATGATGGTGTCGGCACTATCTCTTTCGAAAGCATTAAACATCTGGGTAAAACATTGGAAGGTTGGAGTCAAAACCCATTTTGAAACCATCACCTTCGAAACCCCTAACCCCTATCGAAAGCTTTAGGAAGTGGCTTAAACTTTACAAAACAAAATACCTTTCGACAACATAGATATCTTCAATACCATCGAAAGGCTATAAAACGGTAGCAGGGTATCGACTAGGTCGGAACCCCTTCTTTCAAAACATCAAAGAACCTAGTCGAAAGAAAACTTTAAGTTAATGGCAACCCTTTCGAAATCTTTTAAAGACTCCTTCGAAACTAAACGCTTCGACACTGTCGAAGGCTTGAAACAAAACATAGGCAGACGCTTTTCATTTTAAAAACAAACCAAGGTTTCAACCCCTTCGGAAGCTATGCTTTCGACACCTTACCTTTCGCCTATCTCCAATCCACTGCGTACCATCTAGTGATACCTTGTGTATTGGTTTCAGAATAGTTGGTTTTGACAAAGATGAAGGCGGAAGCTACTGTATCGAAAGTCGCTTTCCTGAGTAGGCGGAACCACTTTTCTGAGCAAACCATCTTTAATTCTTGTTTAAGTAAACTTTTCTCTAACTAACCTGCCACGTATCAACACCAGATTGGTTGCCTTAACTTTTTCAAATTCTTTTTCAAAATAACTACCGCTAATCTAGATCTAAACCATGGTTAAGTTAATCAAATAAGCCATTCCAATTTTTGCAATGAAGTCCCTCTTCTAAAACAATTTATTCTGCATAGCAGATCACTTTGGAAGAATCCCCAAAAATTCCAGAAATTCATTTTTATCATGTTATCTAACATACCAAAATTTCAGACCCAAATTCTCAATATATTTTCCAAAATAAATTATAAATCCAAATAATCATATTTTCCTTTGAAAATTTATAAAAATCTTCCCATAGCTTGGAAAATTATCAAAATTGAAATCCAACCCCAAAATCATGTTTCTCGTAACATAATTTTTTTCCATGCCATTTAAACAACATTAAATCCCGGTTTTGACCTAAAACCGCGCAAAACTCTTTTAAACAACCTTGTTTAAATCAAATAAATCATAAATCAAGCATATCATCATCCAATATATCATAAAAACAAATTTGTCCCTTAAATCCAAAAATATATGATTTAAAACCAAAATAGAGATGGAATTATTATTCACCTTCCTCTAGATAAGGAGATTAGATTGAGATAGATTTCCCTTAAGCTTTATTTTCTAGCTTTAATTTGATTTCCTCTTCTTCCTCTTTATGGCCGACCGTTTCTTCTCTTTTGTTTTGCGTTTTAAAATGACTTAAATAGGAAGAAATGGTAGGAACGAAAACATATATATGGGTAAGGATCCTTGGGCGACAAATTACATACAAATTCCAATTATACCCTTATGTAATTTGTTTAACCTATAAACCATTCTTTAGCCCATTAATTAGTTTATTAGGCACGACCTTAATTAATTAATTCAAGTCTCAATCCCCTTATCACTTACATTTACATTATTCTATTTAATTTATCTAATTAAATCTCCTAAATAATGTTATCAAAAATTAGGGGTGTTGCAGGGAGATTTCTTGAGTACGTATTTACTTAACTATTCCTCATTTATTTAATGTTTTTTAGAATTTCTAATAACCGTAAATTGCTTTAATAGGTATTGATAATCTATTTAATTCAGATGTTCAGTTGTGTGGTGCTTTAGCTGCATGTTGGTGGAAGACCACTCGTATATTTCACTTTAGTTTAGGGAGTTAGGTTTGACCCATTTAGACTTTACTATCCTTACCGGTTTTAGCATTAGACATGGGGAGAGCTTACCATATGACATGGAATATCAACAATTTGTCCGTTTAGCTAGTGTACTCTCACATCTTCACTTACATGATGGACCGACATCCGGACTACAGATTAGGTGTAGCTATATTAGAAAAGCAATCTCAGAATTGATACATAATTATAGCTTGGAAAATGATTTTGGGATTTCTTGATTGTTTATGTACATGATAGTAAACATATTCTTTTCAAATCCGTCGAACGCATTGCCGGCTGTACAAGTTGCAGCTATTGCGGAGTTATCCTTTGGTACTCCGACTAGATATGATTGGGGGACTCCCATATTAGCTTATTTGTATCGATCTTTGGATCATCAGTGCGTTGTTGGTCGAGATCCACGTCGATTAGAGGGTTTTGGGAGATTTTGCAGTATCTGTACTAGACTTTCGCAATTTGACTTACCCGATGTTAGACTCCACACTATCCCTATTCTTCCTCCATGTCAGAGCTTAGGCTCATGAGAACTGCAGATTGGTGCAAGGAGGCATTGCACGATATATTTTTGCCTTGGCCCAAAATCAGATTGAGTTACGGACTATATGAGAGAGTATTGTGCGGCATCCGTACGAAGGTTCTCCCTTTATGACCGACGAGAATGTGACGCACGTCGAATTCCTGTCTGCTAAACACTTTCTATTAATATCATCTCCTCCCCCTGGTGGCTATTACTGGTTCCTTGTCAAGCGTAGCTAGAGCCAAACCTTGGACGGCGATTATGTTCCTGATGATCCACACCTAGATACACCATTTTTGAAGGTGTATTCTAGCACTGATTTACAGGCGCATGCAGATGAGTGGTGACTGACTTAGTACTTCATCATCACCAGTCTAGATTATGCATCGTTTTGGCATCAGTTTTACAATCCACCGCACACGGCTAGATTTGTACATGCTGGAGCAATTTTTTTGGTAGGACCTTTAGGCATCCCGAGTGGTGTTGTCCCCCCAGTTTTACAGGACCTTAAGCGGAGCACTCAGGTATATCCTACTCCATAGCCATCCTGGATAATAGATTTTGGTTGGATAGTCGGTATACTTACGATATCGGGAGTTGATAGATATATTGATATTCATCGTCCTGAAGTTTCGGAGTATCCAGATCCAGCTACAGATTCATATGAGGATTTTTTTTTCAGTTGTAGATGGGACTATGCCAGGCCATGTACGTCAAGCATCGACGGAGCATAGACGAGTTGACTGCTGTATTAACGAGCTTACTACTGCTGATGAGCAACGATACCACCCTACACCTAGGGTAGGTGATGATGATGTAGTTGGTCTTTTGGATGATAGTATCAGTTTGATGAACCATAGATTATGTCTTTTTCACATATCGGTGTTTGTATTTATTATCAGCGTTTGCGATTAAGTACTAGTGCATTATCACAATGTTTGTGTGCACTATCGGTGTATTATATGTGTTTGAGATTTACTATCTGTGTTTGTATTTCATAACCCATATATGTAACGACCCGCCTTTTGACCATCGAAAGTTGACACCGAACACTACCACCACGTTCCAATGTCACACATCCAATCAACAAAAGGACAGATTGTTAGGGTAAATAAAACGAAAAGAACAGAGAACAGAGAAAAACAGAATCTCGCAGCGGAATCGACAACATATAATATAACGAGGATAGTAGAAACTATCACTCCAAACATACAGAGTATACCAGAGTTAAAAAAAACCTTATCAACTGGACAGTTATATAATCTTGACTTTACAAATGCCGATAGGTATACTATATAATACAATGGAAAATTAAAACACTACGATGGCGAATCTCCAGCTCCCCTCCAAGATCTCCATATCACAAAAGCCAACCTGAAAAAATACTCGGTATGACCCGAGCATTATAGTAAATAACACCCGGATCAGTCTGGAAATACCAGCGTGAGATAACTTGAATAATGGGGATCATATAAAGTTCAGTGAGAACACACCGCTAACGCGGAACGGGTTTTAACCTCATAAGAATAATATCCACACAGGCAAGAGCAGAAATAAATATCACAAACAAATCCAAATATGAACGAGCATAAATAATATTAAACCAGGCTTTAAATAATGGAAATAAATTGAGTAAAATCCAAACTAGACAAAATGGATAGAATAAGGAAGATAGTCCAACTAGATAGAATGGACTAAATAAGGTAACAATCCAACTTGATAGAATGGACTGAATAAAGCAACCGTCCAACTTGATAGAATGGACCGAGTAATGTAATAGTCCAACTTTGATAGAATGGACTAAATCAATAGTTAAATGTCGTGATGAGGAGTTGGCTCTACTCATGGAAATTTAAAGCTAAAACAGATTCAGGGTTTTTCGATTCAAATAAGGAAAGGAAATTTTTCAACAAACAACAAGGAAGGTGCACCCCCTTGAAGTATACCTCTAGTAATATACTCCTGAGCTCGGCCACATGTTGTGTGACACTTCTCGGATAATACCAAGCCGGACCCTGTCGGACCTTACCGAGAATCCGAATATTTCCACATCTAAGTGCACAACCGAATCCAAAATAGATGAGATGTGAAAATACCCTTTTGATGGGAGCAACCCCACATAGCTTGGCTTCCTCTCGCGCTTTAGGTTTAGTCATTTCCGATAAAGGATAACAAAGCTCGATTGAGCAGCAAATCATTTTTAAGGTGACGATAAACCATGAAGAAAGCTGAATTCGATAATAAATCGATCAGGGATAATTAAAAATGATCGTATATGGAAATTGAATTTCATGTATTTACCACTGCTCGTTGATTCCAGACAAGTCCTATCTCTCGGTTGAAAATGAAGCCGGGCAAGTTGAGGTAGTGTTACCTCTATGCATCACCTTGACGACATTTTTAACCTTCAAGATAGAAACGAGTCCAAGCCTCAACGTTTAGCATTAAATGCATGACTAGATCCTTTCCATATAAGCGATATCGATTACGGAACTATTGTTTTATAACCGAATTCGAACTTTAACTTTTAAAAGAACCGAACTTGTGCTTGATTTCCATATTGGTAAAACACTTTTAGAATTAGTTCTCGATTGTTGAAACGTTAAGAGAATAATATTTCCAAGTGCGCGAACCCGAAGGCCTAAACCAACATCAGACCGAACACCCAGAAGATTATCCAATTTAACCTCCCAATGATCGAGTTACAATTCCTTTTTATAACTTTAAAAGAATATTAATTATCCTAAAAGATAATTAATCACATTTAAAATTTCTTTTAAATAAACAAATCCATTGCCTTTAATAAAATAGATAATTATTTTCAAACATTTTTATAACATTGGTAAATTAACTTTAAAATCTTTATTAAATCAGTTTATTAACTTTAAATCAGTTGATTAAAGCAATTTATTATATTAGTTAATTTACTTAAACCACTTTTATCAAATTGATTAATTAACTTTAAATATAATTAATTACAAGGATTAATTAAATGCAAATAATCATTGGTTAAAACGAATAAGTCATTACAAACATCATTTATTAAAATGATAAGTAATTTTAAATTCCATTAATTAAAATAATTAATTAAGTTCAAATAATCATAAATTAATTGGATTAATTAAATTCAAACTCCATTAGCTAAAACAATTAATTAAAACATTATTTGTTAAAATGATTTATTTAATTATAAAACACCATTTATTTAAAATGATTTAACTAAATTTCAAATATCATTAGTTAAAACAATTAATTAGAAATTCAAATATCATTATTTACATTATTTATTACTTTTAAATATCATTAACTAAAATGATTATTAATTGAAATTATCATTAATTGAAATAATTAATTAGGTTCAATAAATTAATTAAACTCCATTATCATTGATTAAAACAATTAATTTAATTCAAATAATCATTAGTTAAAACGATTAATTAAGTATAAAACATCATTAGCAAAAATGATTAATTAAATCTAAAAATAAACCAACTTTAAAACAATATCTATTAAAATTGGTTAATTAATTTCAAAATCATTAGTTAAAATGATTAATTAAATTAAATTATCATTAATCAAAATGATTAATGAATTTTCAATATTCCGTTTAGCGGAAACACAAGCTCAAGTTATACACCAAGGTTTTGGGATTGAAATTGAATAAATGATGGTATAGCGAAAAATGCTATAATGACATTTAAACTATTAAATAGAATATCAGGACTTAATTTCAATTAACCATCAATAACAGTAGATGGATTTAAATGAATAATTTATGGGCGAGAAACCCCTTTTGGGTCTCTCTATAGATTTTCCCTGCAAAACAATTATTATGGATAATATATAGATAATCATATGGGTTTATAACAATCAAACAATTATGTCATCCATTTTCCAAATGAAAATTCAACCAGACAATCAATCAAATAATTTAATTAACATCCAAGGAATCAATAAACGTTTATAACATCATAGATATGATATGATAAAATTAAATGTGAGTTAAACTCACATTGATTTTCATTTTCGCCGAAACGTCCCTATTTTGGACTAAAACCGAACGGTCGTCCGATTCTAGCCTATATTTTCACTTGCTCCAAATCCAACCAACTCCATCGCATAGATCTCATCGATATGATTCCAATGCAAAAAACGGCGTTCAAATCCGGCCTCGTATGAAGGAGTTATACAAATTTCAAGTTATCGATAAATTTAAATTAAAGTCAAAACAACTTATTTTAATTTACAACTTTGCCCCTGCCTACCTTCTTCCCTGATTTAAACGTGCACAGCATATCCATTGCCATTGCTATGCACGATCATCCACTGACACGGAGCTATGGTGCTCCTTTGGTCGAACTGATTCCGCCGTTGAGCTTCTCGTCTCGACCGCGACTCGATCGACATCACCACGATGCCCAAAAACCCCTGAACAATAACGCGACTTGCTCCATTCCGATGCCGCTGCACCAAGTCATGATCCCCCTCCTAGCACCATACATCCCCAAACTCTGACCACCGATGCTATGCGCCACCTCGAATCTAAAACAAAGCTCTGTTTCAACTAACGCCTAGCCAATCTCGCGAATACCCAAGCCCTAGTTCCTCCTCCATGTACGGCCACTGCTCGAAACACGATCAAACAATGCCAAAGTATGCACAGACAAAGCTCTCATCAAAACTAGATTTTTAAGAATCGTTTCACGATTTTTAGTTGAGCAGAAATTTAGTTTTGGATTTTTAAACTTTGAATTCAAAGAGGGAAAGCAATTTGGTTGAACAGACAATGTTTATATAAGAGAAATGAGTATGGTGGCTGGTATGGACAAGGTAGCTTGGGTATGGGGTGTGAACAGTAGGGTATGGCAGGCATAAGGCTAAATATAAATATATTTATATTATTTTAATTTTAAATTATTCAACAAAACATACCCGAAAATTTCGAACTCCAAACGAAGCGTGCCGCTTGGCGTTCTATATGTTATACCCCTATTCTGAACGTAATGGAACTTGTCCCGAGGTCTAATTCGATCATATGCAGACGATAGGTTTTTAAACCCAGTTATTATATTAAATTTCCAATATTAATTTCAACGCGTTTCGATCTCCCACAACCAAATAATTCGTTTGATCGCCACGAAATTCGACGGCGTAATATAATTCTTTATCTGGTTTTGTCGAAATATGAGACTTTGCCCCAGAATGACTATTTCACAAATTTAAATATCGTCTTTATATTTAATTATCGATATTTATCCGATCTATTCATATTTGTAAATAAATTTACAAATTGGATTCACTAATATTATTTATTAATTAAAAGGAGTTAAATAAAATTATTAAATCCATTTAATTAACATTTAGTTTACAATTCTAATATTTAATTATTTCCTATATTTGAATTATAAGTTATTAAATTCAAAAATCCAATTATTTAAATATTTAATATTAATTAAACATTTAAAATCAAATAACCGAAATTTTGGATTGTTACATTCTCCGCCCTTAAATGAATTTCATCCCCGAAATTCCTAAAGAAGAAAATGTTTCCAAACTCTTGAGTTTAAAACTATTAATTAAAATGAGTTGTTAAACTTATTTTCAAAACAATTAGCTGGAATAGATTCGAAAATTTCCAAGTCTTTTGAATTCGTTCGCTTATACCAACTAATTCTCTTTCCTTCATTTATCCCAAATTATAACTCAAAATTAAATTTTTTAGTTATCAAATTTTTTCCAAAATTCTTAAAAAAAATTCTAACTCTTAATTTTCGGAAAATTTCACCGGCGTCTCCTTTGCGCGGCTCGATCGGTACAACTACAAATCGCCTCTACGAGCTCCAAACCAATCAAAGAAAACAAAAGGCAAGTGGCCTCCCATATCTGGGGCATAGACCAACAATCAATTCAAATTTTCTAAATTTATTACGTACCTTTTTGTGTTTGCTTTATATTTTTGCCGGTAATTTATCATCTCTATGCAAATTCAGGTGCACAAGAACCAAATGGAAATCTACCTGTACTTACAAAATCTAAAAGAAAAGCAGGCTAACAAAAGCAATGTTATGTAATTCTACATGTAAAAACTAGTCTGATATAAGTCTACATGCAACCAACAACCATATCTCAATCATATGCGACAAAATACAAAGAATATTTTTTAATAGATGTTATGCATCCAATTATTTCAAATGATAATTTAGATCTAAATACCTGGGTTTTCCAATTCAAAAATTTATTTCCAAATTTCTCAAACGAGAAATCAAAGATTAAAAGTCAAAATGGAAAGTGGGAACTCCTCCTAAAAAAGTATGGTGAAACTCTAGTTCAAAACAACATGGAGCATCCAGTGGTATTCCGGTTCTCCCAAAAACATCAACTAGAGTGAATAAGTATCGTTCCTTTCCCAAAATCTTCAAAAATCTTTTTTTTTTTCAAAATCACCGGGATTTAGGTCCTTATAACAACAATTTAAAATCCTTTGTTTATAAATTTAAACTTTATAAACAATGGTGTATGAAATCACACAACCAATCAATTCAATTCAATCAAATCAATCAAATTCTGTGAAGGAATAAACTTACACTAACAGTCAAATTCCATAAGGTAAAACTTATCACTTAACATTGTTTTAAAATGTCAAATGACTAATAAACAAATTTTAACTTAGGTTCAAAACTTTCTTAATTATCCAATAATATAGATAATTTTCTAAGCGTACCGTTTTGCTCATTAGCCTTTGGTATTGCTTAGAAGATTATTCAAGCTCACTCGGACAAAATGGAAAGTTATTCTCTATATTTTATTAGTTTCTTAATTATATTGAATTTTTTCGAAATAACTTATATTTTCACTTAGTATTTTATTCAATAATAAAATTATTTATGAATTATTCCATAAAATTCTCACCTAAGTTTTAAAATATTTTATAAAGTCATTTCTTTATAAAACATCAAATAATAACTTATTCACTTTATTTACTTGTATAATACTCTTCAATATCCTAAGAGTACATACAAATTTTATTTTACTTTTTCAAAGATCTAGATGGAGATCAAATCAAATTATTGTTTTTTTTAAATTGAGTCAACCTATTAACCTTTATAACTTAGAGTGTTAAAACGAATAATATTTATGAGTTGACCCAATCAATAAATAGTTCATACTACTTAGATGTTTTATACAATTTTATGGTTTTAATGAAAACAATGTTTATCAAAACCTTCTTATTTAATTTAACCCTATTTAAAATGTGTTAAGTTATCCCATATCTTATCTAAGGGAAAAATCTTATTTTTCAAAGCAATCTCTTATTAGAAATACTTTTTATTGTTAAACCGATTTCCCTTTAGGGAACTTTAAAAATTAGATACCCATTTTTAATTTCAAAACTCATCTTTGAAAGCATACTACATATATTTTATATATATAATAACTTCAAATGATTTATTTATTAAAACTAACTTTGGTTTTCATTCGGATTTGAACTCATTTCGATCGTACAATGAAAATGATAATAATTTACTAAGTATTCCACAACGTTCGCCCAAGCAAACATTTGATCGTCACTTAGAAGATTATTCAGATTACTACAAAACTAATCGAAAAAATTTCTAACTAATTATCCCAAAGAAAATGCATTTCATTTAAAAATTTTACTTCCCAAAATAAGTTTACTTTTAAATACTTTCAAAAGTATCATTATTTCATTTCTCAAAAAACTTTTGAAATTAATTTCAAAAATTTCAATATTTAGATTCAAAAATTCTTTTTTAAATACATTTCACAAACTAAATTTATATAAAATTTCATTTATATAAAAATCATTTAATATTATAATAATCCTTCTTTATTATAATAGAATTATTTCCAACCACAAAGGATTCATTTTAAATCAAAGCGATATATGCTCCTAAATAAACCGAGCATAATTTTTCAACTAACAAACAACAGTTGATGCTTCTTATTAAATTAAGCATAACCAAACAATCAATGGTGATAATAAATATATATTATCACATTTAAACCAACACACTATATAACTATATAGAGTTTTGGAAATTATTCCTTTATATATATGAAATATAATCCTAGGAAAAATATTAAATTTGCCAAAATTTCCAAAAATTTCAATACCATGTCTATTGGCCTTGGTCAAGTGTTTAGAAACCCCTATTGATACTGTGGCGTCCCATACCTCAACCAGAGTTCATAAAAACTCAATAGACCATTTAACATAATACGTTTTTATAACATTAACAAATATGCTCTCGTATATATAATACTCTCAAACTCATTCTAGGGTGTCGCTTACCCTATCACTAATGAGCCAAACCCTACCAAAGCCAAGTTTCTCGCTTAACCTCGCACTCTGATACCACTTGTAACGACCCGCCTTTTGACCATTGAAAGTCGACACCGAACACTACCACTGCGTTCCAATGTTGCGCATCCTATCGACAAAAGGGAGAATAGAGAAAAATAGAATCTCATAGCGAAATCAACAATATATAATATAACATGGACAGTAGAAACTATCACTCCAAACATACAGACTATATCAGAGTTAAAAACAAACTTTATCTGCTGGACAATTATCAAGTCTTGACCTTACAAATGCTGATAGGTATACTATATAATACAGTGGAAAATTAAAACACTACGATGGCGAATCTCCATCTCCCCTCCAAGATGTCCATATCACTAAAGCCAACCTGGGAAAATACTCGGTTTGACCCAAGCATTATAATAAATAACACCCGGATCAGTCTAGAAATACCAGCGTGAGATAACTCGAATAATGGGGATCATATAAAGTTCTATGAGACCACGTTGCTAACACGAAACAGGTTTTCACCTCACAAGAATAATATCCATACAACCAAGAGTAGAAATAAATATCACGAGCAAATCCAAATATGAACGAGCATAAATAATATTAAACCAGACTTGAAAGAATGGAAATAAACCGAGTAAAATCCAAACTGGACAGAATGGATAGAACAAGGAAAACAGTCCAACTTGATAAAATGGACTAAATAAGGTAACAATCCAACTTGATAGAGTGGACTGAATAAAGCAACCGTCCAACTTAATAGAATGGACACAGTAAGGTAATAGTCCAACTTTGATGGAATGGACTAAATCAATATTTAAATGCCGTGATGAGGAGTTGGCTCTACTCGTGGCAATTTAAAGCTAAAACAGATTCAAGGTTTTCCGAATCAAATAAGGAAAGGAATTTTTCCAACAAATGACAAGGAAGGTGCACCCCCTTGAAGTATACCTCTAGTAATATACTCCTGAGCTCGGCCACATGTTATGTGACAGTTCTCGAACAATACCAAGCTGGACCCTCCCAGACCTTACTGAGAATCTGAATATTTCCAAATCTAAGTGCACAACAGAATCCAAACTAGATGAGATGTAAAAATACTCTTTTGATGGGAGCAACCCCACATAGCTTGGCTTCCTCTAGTGCTTTGGGTTTAGTCATTTCCAACAAAGGATAACAAAGCTCGATTGGGCAGCAAATCATTATTAGCGGGTGATACACTATGAAAAAAGCTGAATTTGATAATTAATAAATCTATCGGGAATAATTTAAAATGATCATATATGGAAATTAAATTTCATATATTTACCACAACTCGTCGATTTCAGACAAGTCCTATCTCTCGGTTGAAAATGAAGCTAGGCAAGTTGAGGAAGTGTTACCTCTAGGTATCACCTTGACCATATTTTTAACCTTCAAGATAGAAACGAGTCCAAGCCTCAACGTTTAGCGTTAAATGCATGACTAGATTCTTTCCATATAAGCGATATCGATTACGGAACTATTGTTCTATAACCGAAATTGAACTTTAACTTTTAAAAGAACTGAATTTGTGCTTGATTTTCATATTGGTAAAACACTTTTAGAATTAGTTCTGATTGTTGAAACGTTAAGGGAATAATCTTTCCAAGTGCACGACTCCGAAGGCCTAAACCAACATCAGACCGAACATCCGAAGGTTATCCAATTTAACCTCCCAATGATCGAGTTCCGATTCCTTTTTACAACTTTAAAACAATATTAATTATCCCGAAAGATAATTAGTCACATTTAAAATTTCTTTTGAATAAATAAATCCATTATCTTTAATAAAGTAGATAATTATTTCCAAACACTTTTATAACATCGGTAAATTAACTTTAAAATATTTATTAAATCAGTTTATTAACTTTAAATCAGTTGATTAAAGCAATTTTATTATATTAGTTAATTTACTTAAATCACTTTTATCAAATCGATTAATTAACTTTAAATATCATTAATTGTAAGGATTAATTAAATACAAATAATCATAAGTTAAAACGAATAAGTCATCACAAACATCATTTATTAAAATGATAAGTAATTTTAAATTCCATTAATTACAACAATTATTTAAGTTCAAATAATCATAAATTAACTGGATTAATTAAATTCAAACTCCATTAGCTAAAACAATTAATTAAAACATTATTTGTTAAAATGATTTGTTTAATTATAAAACATCATTTATTTAAAATGATTTAACTAAATTCCAAATATCATTAGTTAAAACAACTAATTAAATTTAAAACGATCATTATTTAAATTGGTTTATCACTTTTAAATATCATTAAGTAAAATTATTATTAATTTCAATTATCATTAATTGAAATAATTAATTAAGTTTAATAAATTAATTAAACTCCATTATCATTAATTAAAACAATTAATTAAACTTAAATAATCATTAGTTAAAACGATTAATTAAGTATAAAACATCATTTGCAAAAATGATTAATTAAATCTAAAAATAAACCAACTTTAAAACATTATCTATTAAAATTTGTTAATTAATTTCAAAATCAGTTAAAATGATTAATTAATTTAAATTATCATTAATCAAAATGATTAATGAATTTTCAATATTTCATTTAGTAGAAAAACAAGCTCAAATTATACATTAGGGTTTTGGGATTGAAATTGAATAAACGACGGTATAGCGAAAATAAGCTCAAGTCATACATGAAGTTATACATCAGGGTCGACCAGTGTCAGTTCCGTTCCTTATGATAGAATACAGAATAGAAACCCCATAGTTACAGTAGATTTCTTCAGAATTAACCTCTTGCTCTGTGTGAGGTACTTGATAGCGAATTTCATTCCTTCTTTGTCTTTTCCCGTTATGGCTACGCTGGTCTGCTCTTTGACGTCTACCATCCTCTACCCACATACGCTCTAGCAGTTCTATCTCATGCTCTCTTACATTAGCATTGTGTCTTTCCTCCATTACAATATACCACTCGGTTGGTGGTTGAGGGGATGACGTATTCAGAGGGGTATTGTGTCGTAAAGGACCTTTGTATAAGTATAAAGAGGGCAAAGGAATATGATTGTAATCCACCATTTTTATATACTGCTGCTATGATATAAACGAAGACAAGTATGAAAAGCAGTAAGATATATATATATATATATATATATATATATAGCATTTTACATTAACAAGGATAGATTTCGTTGAAAGCAGTGCAATGAGGCTATAGCGTTCGATATGACCGGACATAGACATTTTGTCTCGACTAACAAGGCCGACATTCGTGGAAAGCAGTGCAATGTGGCTACAGTGTCCGATATGACTGGACACTATGGCATTTTGTCTCGACTAACAAGGTTGGCATTCATGGAAAGCGGTGCAATGTGGTTATAGTGTCCGATATGACCGGACATTATGACATTATGTCTCCACTAACAAAGCCAGCATTCTTGAATTTAAGTGCAACATGGGTAAGTGTCTGATATGATCGGACACTGTGCTATGCTGTCTCCACCAATACAAGCACTTGATGGGGTATCCGAAAAAGTTCATGTTCTATTATTGTATTAAAGGAAGGAAAAAGGAAAAAAAAATGTAGACCATAGATGATGCCTCCATGTGATTAATCAATATGGCTAGTTGAACAATAGCAATCAATGCCTCCATGTGACTAATCACTGTTGTTCCATCTTTGTCCATTTGTATTATGCGGTATTTTTCATTACATGCTGTCTCCATTGAAAAAAAAGAGCTTATAAATAGAACCAAAGGATTCTAATAACATATTCAATAAACCTTTGAGCTCATCATCACCATTCTTCTGGCTATATTGAATGAGCTTCTCATCCTTGTCTTCATCATCGTCATCATCTTCGAACGATTTCATTGAACATTGTATTAATCAATAAAAAATGTTTGGTACTGAAGTGATGGATTTGAGGGCGCATGCAAATGCCGAAAACTCTACTTTAACTCAAGGAGGCAGTGTTGTTGGAAGTAGAGACTTGTGTTATAGGAGAACCTATGCTGGCGGTCACAATCAACTGATTATGGATTATTTTACGAAAAACCTTGCGTATAAGGATGTAGATTTCCAACGAAGATTCTATATGTCAAAGACTGTATTTAATCGGGTTCTTGACAAATTAACCGAAACAACCATCTTTTTCACCGATAGAAGAAATCGAATCAACGAACTAAGAATTTCTCCACTGCAAAAGGTTACGGCTGCACTTCACATGATATCACACGGAACTTTTGGTGATTCACAAGATGACAATGGGTGGATTGGAGACTCAATGGCAATCTTATGTATGAAAGATTTTGCGAAACTATTGTTTTGTAATTTGGTAAAGAATATCTACGGTCCCCAACCTCTCGTGACATTGACAGATTGTTAGTAATAGGAGCTTAACGTGGATTTCCAGGTATGTTAGGTAGCCTAGTTTGTATGCGTTGGAGGTGGAAAAACTGTCCGGTTACATTGCACGACCAATACACATGACACTGCAAAAAGGCAACTCTGGTATTGGAAGCTGTTGCTTCGTTCGATTTGTATATATGGCATGCTTTTTTTAGAGCACTAGGTTTCCCAAATGATATTAACGTTCTACGACAGTCATATTTATTTAATGACTTACGCAATGATGTAGCACCTCCATGCAATTACAAAATAGGAGACAAAGTTCATTCAATGGGTTATTACCTAGTAGATGGAATTTTTCCAAAATGGAAAACACTTGTGCATGCTTATAAAACATCAAATAACGCAAAAGAAGCCAGATTCACCAAACAACAAGAGAGTTTGAGAAAAGATGTCGAATGAGCATTTGGAGTGCTTCAAGATAGGTTTCATATATTAAGAAAAGAGGTATACTACCACGATCAGGCGGTATTTTCTAATATCATATACTACTATATTATTTCACATAATAAGATTGTCGAAGAAGAACGTGGTGGATATGAGCTTCAACTGAGAAACTATCCGGACACTACTGTGGCATTTCAAAAAACCCTTACAAAGACCTAAATACTGTTGCTAAATACAGGCAAAGAATCAAAGACATCCGAGATCCACAATCTCATCTTTTTCTAAGAGATGAACTAATGGAACACTACTGGGAACATACAGGAAACCAATAGGATTTTTTGAAGTTTGGATTAACTGTGCGATCTTTTTCTGTAGTATGTTTCACTTATCTATTGTACAAAAATGTCGTTGGCGTGTTGTTATTGACATGTTGTAGTAGTGATTATATTTGAATTTTCAATATCTACTGTAGTAAGTTGTTGTTGATGTGTTGTAATAGTGTTTGCATTTGAAATTTTAATATATATTATACTAACTTGTTGTTGATGTGTTGTAATAGTGTATATATTTGAATTTTTAAAATCTATTATACTATGTTGTTGTTGACGTGTTAATAATAACAATAACAATGAGAATGACAATAAAACAACAACAATGGCAATAATAATAGCATTACCTATAACAGAAACCAAAACAGAAATAGTCCCAATAACAATAACACTAACAATGCCAATAAAACTAACATTGACAGAACAAATACAGGATGCAATAATAAGATACAAAGTACGAACCTAGTTTCCTAAAAAAACCCATGACGTCTATGGTACTTGTAACACTCCAGATTTTTGGTAACATTATTTAGAATATTTAATTAGCTAAATTAAATAAATAATGTGTTGATTAGGGGATTGAGATTTGATTTTAATTAAGGGTAGCCGTGCCATTTAAACAATGAATTAAGGAAGAGTTAAAATTAAATAGAGGAGGGGTAAAATAGGAAAGAGACCATTCCTATATATATTCCCTTAGGCCTGTATCACATACACATTCATTTCATTTGAAAATTTTCAAAACTCAAGGCCGACCACCATTAACAAGAGTAAGAGGAAGAAAGCTAAGGAAGAAGCTAAATCAAATCAAATCCATTCACATCTCAATCTCTTTAGTCTCTAAAGCTAAGGTGAATAATGTTTACTTCTCATTTTTTATTGTGTTTTCGGGTTTAAGATGAATTTCGAATATTTGCAACGATTTGCCATGTTTTTGAATGATGGAATGAATATATATATACTTGTTAATGAATTATAGTTATTCATATTGAATTTATGACATGTTTTAAGGTGAAAACCCTATCAAATGACATCCAAATGCCTTGCGAATTTTAATGAAGATCATAAATATTATTTTGGGAGTGGGTTTCAATTTTCGGAATTTTCTGAATTTATGTGGAATTTATATGAATTTTCTAGCAAAGAAAATGTTAATTTGGATTATATATTATTTACGGTTAAATAATAAAAGAATTGGGTTTGAAATTTTTATATGTTGAAAAACATATTAAAAGATATTTTCTGGAATTTTTGTAAAATTTTCCTAAGTGTTTTAATGGTTATATAAAATTATTTAAGGTATGGGACTTAAATGTTTTATATAATTAAGAGAGGAGAAGGGGATTTTTGTAAATTAATTTAAATTGTTAAATCTTGAAAGTCGGCGGCACTTTTGGAAAAGTACAATGGCAACCAATCAGAGTTAGACAAACAAGGCAGGTTAGGTACAAAAGAAATAGTTGAAAAGTACAAATAAACATGTTTTTCACTGTTTCAACACCTTCTGCACCAAGTTCCGCCTCCTTACCTTCGCTTCCGACACTGTCAAAACCAAAGTACAGGGTATCGGTTAACTGGTACATAGTGAATTGGATGCAAGCGGAAGGTATAGAGTCGAAACCAGGGGTTCCGAAGGGGTTGCGGCTTTACTTTGATTTTGAAGGAAAATGCACATGCTCGCTTTCGACTAAGATGCTTTCGACTTGGTTAGCTTTCGACTGGGTCAAATGGTTTTAAACGGAATGGTTTCGATTGGGTTGCGCTTTTGTTTTAAATAACTGCTTTCGACGTAGTCAAAGCCTTTAGCTGCCACTTCCTACCTTTTGATCCAGATGGTTTCGAAGTTTTGTTTTTCAAAAACCTAGACACCTCTCCAATGCTTTCGAAGGGATGGTTTCGACACCATCACTTCATTACTTAGGAAATGGTTTCGAAACAGATGCTTTCGACCTAAATGTTATAAAGACCCTTTTTCTATGATTGAAGTAAAACCCAAATGGTTTCGAAAGAGATAGTTTTAAATGGTTTCGAAACAAATGCTTTCGACTTTTTTGGGTTTCTGATCCTTTTGCTCTACTTGAAGACATAATCCAAATGGTTTCGACCGAGATGGTTTTCAAAGGTTTCGAAGGGGTGAAATTTTGAATGGTTTCGAAAGGTTTCCACATATTTTAAATTGAACCCAAAGTGCTTTCGAAAGGATTGAGTTTTGATTGTTTCGAAAGGTTTTAATGAATGGTTTCGAAAGGGGTGGTTCCCCATTGAAAGGAAAGGTTGTCTTATGTTTTCGAAAGGCAATATTTAAAGGTTTTAAAGAGGGATGTCTAATGTTTTTAAGCATTCGAAGAAAGGCTTTTAAATGGTTTCGAAAGGGTTACTTTCAATGGTTTCGAAGGAGTTACCTTCAAGGGTTTTGAAAGGGTTGTTTATAGGTTTTAAAAAAAAGGTTTCGATGTATTAAATAGGCAATATAGCCTAAGTATTTTCAAGTTAAAAAGGGTTTTAACTTGTTTTGGAAGGATAGTTAATCCTCATTAAAATTCATCAACATTATTTTGAGTAAAGTATATATATAACATTGCAAAATCTCTTAGAGTAAAGCTAAGAATGTATTTTCGTTGTATAAATATGATTTAAAAGGTTAAATCATTTTGAAAAGGTTTTCGAGGAAAATATAAAGGGTAGTTAACCCTAAGAAAATGATTTGGACTATTAGCCCGTTTTGATCCAGACAGTTAGTGCAGTTTGCGGGCAGTCAACCCAGTTTTATGGACAGATAGTCCATTTGTTAGCATAACGGACCTTGCTATTATGTTTCAGACAGATAGTCCATTTACTACTATTGGACTGATAGTCCTTAGTTATCTGATTAAAGCTTAACAGACTTAGCTATTATTATCATTATTATATCAGTTTGGTTGCAGGAAAGGATTTGCAAAATATATGTTTTGAAAAGGATATTAGTAAGCGGAAATCAGTTCCGCTAAGCGGCGTGGTCTCACTTAATATCTGTAAACCAAGATGTAACAGAATTATTCACACCAGGCTTTATGTCTTACTCAAAGTTTTTTTCCCCTTAAACTCTTGGGTACTCAAAATTGATTTGAGTGGGCTGAGTGTTAAGGTTTTTAGGTTTTTGAAATTTTGACGAATAAGACTTCCGGAGACGAGCATGTGGTTAACGGATAATTAGGACTACAGATTATTCTGTTTATTTTCCGCTTTGTATATATGTATATTAAGTCGGATATGACTACATTTCTCTGACCAACCAAGGGGGCATCGTCATATGTCGCTCTTGGCGTATTGTTGTAATGATTATAATTGTCTTTACCTGGGAAACAAATATGGGATTATGTAATTTGGATACGAATTTGTTTGAAATGTAATCAGTAAAATGTTATTTTTGAAAATCTGTGATTTTGTTCATATTCAAGTGCTTCTGATATTATGAATACCATTAGCATTGCCGTATTTTGTCACTAAAAGTTAATACTATGGATGACTACAGCATCTGTAGCGCTTAGCTTTTGGCCTCTGGATACAGGATGTTACAACTTGGTATCAGAGCATAGGTTTATTAAAAACTTTAACTAAGAAAATGGGTTTTTAAAACATAATCCTAAAGAATTGGAGTAAGGTTGGGGTATGGGATAACGCTATGGTAGCGTACTTGTATTTGCTATATATAAGTATACGCTTTATCTATAGTCTCCTATCTTTGTTAGGGTATTTTTTGTATCTCATGAGATTTGAATACATATATAGAAGTGGAAATTGGTACGAAGGGCCTAATTATATGGCCCATTTTTTTTCCAGGACACGGGTTTGAAACTATTATTTTCGAGGACAATTATGTGCGGCGTGCGTCTTCATCTTCTCAAACAACTACGTATATTCTGAAATCTGCCGATCTTGGAAATTGGGCGCGTGCGACTTCATCTTCTCAAACAAGTACGTTTCTTCTGAAATCTACCGATCGTGAAAATTAGGCGCGTGCGTCTTCATCTTCTCAAAGAACTACATGCCTTCTGAAATCTACCGATCTTGCAAATTAGGCGGTCGTGAAAATTAGACGTATCTTGTTCAATCAAAGCGGTCGTTTCTTGTGCAATTGAAGCGGTCGTGAGGCGTTAGTTTCTTCTCAAATCAAAATCGACTTTAATTGTGGGAAATCGTGAGGCGATTTTCTTCATTTGGTGAGTTTATTTTTTATTTGCTGTTTTTCATTCTCAATTCTTTTTTTTTATGATGTTACTGTATGTTTCTTTTCACAGGAGGCTGTTTTCATCTATTGGAGGAAGGTTTTGTTTGATGTAGTTGGAATAATGGCTTCTGAATGGTATTGTTTTATTCTTACAATCACTGTGTATTTAGCTTCGTTTGTTCTTTAGTTTGCAATTAAACTCTGATTGTTTAGATGTTTAAGAATGGTGTATCAAAATTCCATTCTGGCTCTAGTAATAATTTGGCAGCCATTGAATGTGATTATGTGTTTTAAAGACCATATTGATCTTAGTGTGTGTTTGTTATGATAATTTTTTAGCTCTTCTTTTTCACCATTAAGTATATTTTTGCAGATCATCTTTTTCACCTATGATTTTTCAACAATGTAAACTTGAATAGGTACAATCACAACGAATATTTTTCTTCCACATGTTCCACTGTTGTAATCAGGTTATCCCAAAGAGTGATAGTGATCTCTAAAAGATAAATTGTTTTATCTTTTTCAAAAAATGGTATAAAAAATGATTTAAATAGTCTTATGCTATTAGTTTTTATTTAAGATCAGTTTCACATAGTTATATTTTTCTAATATTTTTTTACATTTTTTTTTGCAGGTGTGATTCATCTGTTATAGTTGTGTTTGATTTCAATAACAATTGTTTTAGTGCTCGTTTTGGATTGGATGCTTCTATTTCTTATGTTAGGAATAGGATTTGGGAGCAGTGGAATAATTTTACTCCATTATGCTTTGATATTTTTTATATTCGAGAATCAAAGACTACCTTTATTGAAACGGATAGTGATCTTCAAGCTATATTGATTTTGTCTTGGTTTAAAAAGGAAGAATTTTTGGTTTTTTTTCTACGGCTGAAGAATGATTCAATGGATAATTTTGTTGGTGAAAGTAGCAAGTCTGGTTCAGTTGTTGGTGTTGAGTCAAGTAATAATATGTTAGGTTATGATGATGATTTAGATTCTGGTTTTACTCAACAAAAGGATTTACATGAGTTGTTGAAGAAGAATTCAAATATGGAATTTTTTACTGGGGTTGGTCAACAGTTTGATTCTGCTATTGGATTCCGTAGAACGGTTAGTGCTTATTGTTTGAAGAATGGGTTTAAAGTACAATATATTAAGAATTGTAAAGAACGATTGACAGTTCGATGTGCTATAGATAGTTGTCCATTTAGGATTCATGCTTCTTGCAAACTGAAGCAATTGGACCAATTGTTTGTTAAAAACATTCAGCTGAATCATACTTGTGGTGTTGGATTTCGTTCACTTGGTAGTCCAACTATTAATAGTGATCTTGTGAAAAGTCTAATCTTCACTCAAATTCGTGATGAGCCAAAAAGAAAAACGAAGGATATCATTAAAAGTTTTAGAAGAGATTATGATGTGGAGCTGAGCTATTATTTTGCTTATAAGGGTAAGAAATTGGCTATGAATGATATTTACGGTGATGAAAAGAAATCTTACAATGATTTAGTTTGGTATTTGAAGGCATTGGAAAGAAATAACCCAAATAGTTATTCAAGTATGGATGTGGATTCTGACACTAATCAATTTGAGAGAGTTTTTGTATGTTATGAGGCATGTATATTTGGATTCAGCTATTGTCGTCCTATGGTGTTTTTAGATGCTACCTTTTTGAAAGGGCGAGGTGGTATTTTGATGGCTGCCACTGCAAAAAATGGAAATCAAGGTACTAATTTTGATCTTTTTTTTTTGCTGTTGTATTTACTTTGTACTGTGTGCATTAGGTTCTTGTTATAAATTTTTGTAACATAGTACTGTTTCTTTAAGTGATTGTTCTAGTGAATTTTGTTATGTTCATACTGCATTTTGGTTAAGTGATTAGTCTACTGTTATATAGTACTGATTCAGTTCATTAAAGTTTCTTTTGCGTTAGGGCTTAGCATGTAAAATTATTGCAGAAAATGAATTTATGTTACTACTACATGTTGAATAAGATAAATGCATTTATCTTTTAAGATAAAGAATTAAATAACATATTAAGCCGTACTTATATATCATAGTTACTAGTACAGTAATCTTTTAAGATAAAGAATTAAATAACAATTCATAAAATTCCTGTACAGTATGATAATATATTTTCTTAAACCTGTTATTAATATTTGGTTAACTTATGGTAGATCTGTACCATCCTTTAGTTAATATTGAAGGTGACAATTAAAAAAAGATAAAACTGATTATCTTTTGTATGTACTGTCATATGTTTAATGTACAAGTCACAAATCTGTCAACCATTTTAACCATGTCATAATATGCAAATATTTTAACATTGTCATGTTTGGTAGTGCCATTCAATAAACATCCGATAATGTGTAAACTTTTTAAGTTATGGTTCAATCAGAGTTAATAATCAATTTGTCACTTGTGCCATTCAATAAACAACCTTGTATTGTTGGTGTACTACGCAGCGACTTGATGGATTGACTCAGTTTAACTTAAAAATTGCCAAATTGAGTCATTCTATCAAGTAGTTGGGTTGTATCATCGACAATCCAAGGCTGTTGAAATTTATTAAAATCTGAAGAAAAAAAAGAAATTTTTGGTGATGAATAGTTTGCTGGTTGATGTTCATGAAGATAAAAACAGTTATTTAACCACCTATTATTGTCAGCACCAATTATTTTTATTTGCAACCTTACTTTTTTTAATGCACTGTACTTTAGTTAATAATCCAAGTGAAAACTAAAAAAAGATAAAACAAAATATTTTTTTAATGTACTGTCAGCTGTTTTATGTACAATTCATAAAATTCCTGTACAGTATGACAATATATTTTCTTAAACCTATTATTAATATTTGGTTAACTTATGGTAGATCTGTACCATCCTTTAGTTAATATTGAAGGTGACAATTAAAAAAAGATAAAACTGATTATCTTTTGTATGTACTGTCATATGTTTAATGTACAAGTCACAAATTTGGTAACAATTTTAACCATGTCATAATATGCAAACATTTTAACATTGTCATGTTTGGTAGTGCCATTCAATAAACATCCGATAATGTGTAAACTTTTTAAGTTATGGTTCAATCAGAGTTAATAATCAATTTGTCACTTGTGCCATTTAATAAACAACCTTGTATTGTTGGTGTACTACGCAGCGACTTGATGGATTGACTCAGTTTAACTTAAAAATTGCCAAATTGAGTCATTCTATCAAGTAGTTGGGTTGTATCATCGACAATCCAAGGCTGTTGAAATTTATTAAAATCTGAAGAAAAAAAAGAAATTTTTGGTGATGAATAGTTTGCTGGTTGATGTTCATGAAGATATTAGTCTACTGTTATATAGTACTGATTCAGTTCATTAAAGTTTCTTTTGCGTTAGGGCTTAGCATGTAAAATTATTGCAGAAAATGAATTTATGTTACTACTACATGTTGAATAAGATAAATGCATTTATCTTTTAAGATAAAGAATTAAATAACATATTAAGCCGTACTTATATATCATAGTTACTAGTACATGTTGAATATATTTATCATTTTTCTCATTATTTGAAATTCTTACATAACGTATAAAAATGATTTAAACATCATATAAAAAAGATAATAGCATATATCTTTTAGAAGTTCTTTGTATTGTATGCATGAATTAAGTATTATATCTTTGCAATTTCTACTCTTCCTACATAGACTTCACATTCAAGTAGCAAAATTTAAAAAACAAAAGAAAAAAAGGTTGAATTGTCTCTAGCAAATTTATTTTTCCTTTTTTATTTGGGCAAAGGGCATATTGTTCATGTGATTTTTTACTATTAGATAATACTGTTTCAAAGATAGTGCATTATTTTCAAATGTACATTAATAAACAGTGAATTATTATTATTTTGTTTTTGTCCAGGTTTTTTCCCATTAGCAATGGCTCTTGTTCCCAAAGAAAATGAAGAGTGTTGGAGTTGGTTTTTGAATCACCTAAAGAATGCTCTTAGTTGTGATAGAATATTAACTTTTTTAAGTGATAGACACTGGGGTTTATTGTTAAGTGTTCCAAAAAATTTTCCGAATAGTCATCATTCTTATTGTTTGCATCATATGCAAAATAATATTGCTAGCATTGTGAAAAGTGGAAGGGGTGTTTGGGTAGCTCATTTACTTGAGCGTTGTGCTATAGCTTCTAATCATCATGAGTTTGAAAAAGCCATGTCCAAGTACAAAGAAATTGGAGGTGCCAAAGCTATAGAGTATTTGAATGACAAACCATATGATCATTGGGCCGATTTGTTTTTTCCGGGGAAGCGATATGGTGAAAATAAGTCCAATGTAGCCGAGAGTTTTAATTCTTGGATTTTGGATGAAAGAAGTTTGCCTGTTACTGCTTGTCTTGATGGAATTAGGGTAAAACTTATGATGCAAATGTCTAATCGTAGAGAAGAGGCATTAAAGTGGACTAGTGTGCTATGTCCGAAAATGGAAGCTCGTTTGTTAAAATTGAAGGAAGAAGGATTTGGATGGAGTGTTTCTAAATCATCTAGGTATGTATTTATATTTATTTACATGATGTTCACAGTTTCTAAAAAATGATAAATGCATTTATCTTTTTTCAACCTGCTATGTAGCCTGTGTTATGATTTCATTTTGTTGGTGTTGCTTGTTACGTATTTTCTCTTTGTCTGCATTAAAGCTTATGTTCACAGTATGATTGTTAATTTTTTTGGTTTATTAGTCTTATTTTTCACTATTAGTTCACTGCACATGAATTGGGTCTTACATTTTGTAGGTATATTTTTGAAGTTCATTCTCCGACATCTCAAAAGGTTGATCTTAAAAATCGCATTTGCAGTTGCAATCAATGGAAAGTGACAAGTTTTCCTTGTGTGCATGCTTTGAAGTGTATTTCTTTAACCAGAAATTCTGTTTATGAATATATTGAGAATTACTTTACTGTTGAGTATTATCTAGCTTCATATTCACATTTGATCAATCCTATTCCAACTTTTGATAAGGAAGCAATTGAAGCTGAAGAATCATCTACTGTTCTTCCTCCTAAGCCTGTTCGTGGAGCTGGAAGGCCTAGGATGAATAGGATTGAAGGGGCTGATTTTCATGCTAAGCAAAATAGATGTGGAAAGTGTAAAAAACTAGGACATAACAGAAGGCGGTGTTCTTTTGAATAATTGAGTTGATTGTTTTAGTTCAATGTATTTGATTGGTTGTTCTATGAATACTTTGAGTTGAATAATTGAGTTGATTTTTTTAGTCCGAAGTATTTGATTTGTTCTTGTATGAATATTTGGTTGTTGTATGAATACTTTGAGTTGAATATTTGAATAATTGCATATGTTGAATTGGTTATGATCTGATTTTGATTATTTTTGGTTGTATGAAATTATTTATGTTTAACCGTTATTTGGAATACAATGTTGTTAGTTCTTTTAAAAAAGATAAATTGATATTTCTTTTTAATTGTTGTGTATAGTCTGTTTTTAAAACACAGTCCTGAGAAGAGCTCGCACGGTGTACTCAGCTATGACCTCAGGTTTCACATTAGTAGAGTCTGATCCAGGTGTAACCATGTTAGGCTTCAACAAAGTACCTTCCATTAGGACTTTGTGCTCGTTTAGGGCCTTGTAGCATGCAGCAAGCACTATTTCAGTCACATCTGCACACCTGCCAATTTCAAGGCCATTCAATATGTTAATTAACTTTGTGGAACAAACAATATTAAGGTTCCAAATGAACAATCCAAAAACAGGAACAGGTTACTCTTTGCTAGCATTTCACGCATGAAGTTTTTCTCATTAATGAGTGTTGAGTACAGCAAAAAAAGGTAAATCATGTTCTCTCATGAGTTGATTTATTGCTAATTAACAGTAGCATTCTTGCTTTTGACCCATTGATTTTGTTTAACAAGTAAAATTAACAGACAACTACCCAGTCAATGTTATGGGATCCATCAACAAGAATCTCAGATTCGACAATGGGAACAAGCCCATTTCGAACCAAATCATCTGTAAATCCACGATTTTTACGCACAACGGTAGGAATACAAATCAAACAGAACAACTGGAGATCAGTATGACTAGTATATTGCTACCCAAAACATACTGTCAATAAAACATAAATTCGTTTATCTTTTTAACAGAGCATTAAAAACATTAGCCATTACAAATTCACTATCAATTACCATAATTTCATTATCAAATTAAAAATCAATTGTGTAAGTACTTGCTAGTTAACAATATACAAAAGCAACATAGACTGAAGTGATTATGTAGTTAATATTTCATTTTGACAGATGCATTGGTTCTAGACAGTCTTGCCTTCTTGGTTCACAATATCATAACAGTTTGACAATACATCCCATGGTACTTGGCGGACTGGAGATCGATAGCCTCTACAATCGGGGTCGTGGCATTTCTGATAGTAGCCACCTCTCTGGAAATCAACAATGTACGTAACATGATTACTTTTATGTTCTCTTCCAATTCGTTCACAATATCGACTTTTGGACATGCTATAAATTATGTAGCCATGTGCAGAAAACCAGTACCACCTTCTTATTTTACCCGAAATATTTCCATGAGAGGCAAAAGATGAAATTTTATCATCCAAAGCTGGAAAGGGAGATTTTCCTGAACAATAGGACTTGGGTATATTGCTTCCATAATCATGTAATGACTTATCTCCCTCGGTGTGGGTGCTATTATCATTGACCTCAGATTCAAAATGAAGAATTTTGCAACAGTCCAGATCCATTTTGCACTCTAATAGCTTATCAAAATCAGCATCTATTCTGCAAATAAGTGATTTGATAAACACTTGTTCCTCATTCAGATTCTTACATCCAAAGCGTCCGCTTGGCAGGAGTAAAGCATTCTTCCCTGCTTTTGATGAGAAAGGAAGACGAAAACAACGATTACGGGTATAAACTCCAGTATCAACAAAAAGAAGCTCCGTATTGTCTGATGAGCTTGAATCTTTTTTGATGTACAGTTTTTCAAACTGTGGATCACTTACTCTTAAATTTATTATGCGTGAGCATACCTCAGAGATGAATGTTCCAACATGCGAGTTGTCTTTGAAGGCAAAATTTGGGATATGAATGATCACATGTCGAGAGAACTTTTCTTCAGTAGATGAATCAAGCTCTAAAACCCAATCTTGATTTCCCTGGATTTTGTATTTGTCATTTAACAGTTTGAAGGTGATAGATATCAGAATATCTACCATTTCATCGGCATTTTTTCCAGTGTTAATCTTTTTATTGAACTCCAGATCATAATACAAGTGGCAAGGCAGTCCGACTTGAATAACCTCATAATGGTGGCGTAACTTAGGATTCATGGTTTTGTACCTTCTCCAGAACTCATCATATGTAGAAACAAGGAACCTTCTTTGTGCAGTCAAATGATCTTGGTAGCAAAAAACGTAAGTGTTTGCATGTGTTTGGACAAATCTTAAAGCTTCTTCTTGTCTAGGAAAAGTAGCCCATACTACATCTTTTTGCTGTGTAGAACAACGGAATTAGAAAACATAATAATAAATATAAAACTATAAATTATCAATAACAGATAAAAGGATTTATATTTCTTAAAAGAGCAGTAGAAACTTATTTTTAAGATCAGTTACTACAAATTCACTATCAATTACTACAAATTCACATCAAATTTTCAATATCAGTTACTACAAATTCAGTCAATTACTACAAATTCACATCAAATTTTCAATATCAGTTACTACAAATTCATCATGTAATTCATTAGTAATTTAAAATATACTCCCTAAAATCTATGATCAATGTAGTATCAGCTTTTACAAATTCATCACCAAATTCATTATCTAATTTTTAATATCACCCATTACAAATTCATCATCTCATTCATCAGTCATTACATTTTTATGGGCTAAAGAAGAGCTGCAAAACTTGTCAAGCCAGCAGTATGGTTCGTCGGATAGTATTTGTGCAGCTATCTGTGCTCTCAATGCATTAACTTGTTCAAGAATAATTTTTTCTGTAGTCTGCATTCCTTGTGCTATTTTTTCCATGAACATCATCACAAAAATTCCGCAGTCGTACCTGTATTTCTGAAGTTTAGTACTTTGAATATAATTATAAAACAGATTATCTTTTCTTTATTTTGATAATGAATTGTAATTAGTATTATGTTTATCTAAAACTAGTATGTGAGAAAATAATATTATCTAATTGGTAATATGTGTGTAGGTAGTTATTGTGTATTGTGATTTTTTATATAAAATTCTGAACTATCTTCAAAATTACCCAGTGCTTTGTTGAGCACAGTCAACATTTTTAAGCACTGAATTTTTCCTGAGAATTGTTTTGTGCCCTTCTTCTTGTAACTCTTTGTTTAGGTTGTTCACTGCTGATTTCTGCAAACAGTGAAGGAAAATTAGAATAAATATAAACACATTTATCTTTTTTACTTTTTGTGTATTTTTACTTACCACATTAATGACAAATTTTGTATGTCCACTTCTGCAGGTTTTTGATCTCGTGGTCAAGTGCAGAGAGTCGTAGTGGTTCCAAGTGCATTCTCCAACAACTAGTTCTAGCAGACTCCAATGATCATTGCCATGTATTGGGAATAATATGTTGCAACATAATGGATCTAAAAGTGTTCTTTTCATAAAAGGATTGAACATTTTTTTCTTGATATTTTCCAAGCTTCCATCCGTTGCGCTTTTCTGTAAAAAAAATTGTTTTAGAAAATTTATGTTTTATAAAAAAATGTTAATTTGAGAATATAGTTCACTTACTGTCATAGTTGTGTTAACATAGATAATGCTATTGCTTTTTTCTAGTTGCTTTGTTTTTCGGAACCAAAACCAATCAATGATCTACATTTGAAAAATAATATGGATAAAGTATATAAATTATAATGAAGGAAAGTTTAGTTTGTTGTACTTACTTGACCACAAATACTTTGTTGATAGAGGAGGTCTTCTATCATCATTTTTGTTATGGTGATGAAGTTTTCATCATCACAACTAAATGCTTCATCGCTGGAAAATTGGACGGTTGTTAATAAAAGAAATTAAGTTTAGTACGTACTATGTTGTTTGCATTTGATAGTAAAACAAAATAGAAGCCTTTATGGAATTATTTATTAAAAGTTAAAGATAAATTAATTTAGCTTTTTTAGTTTTGTTTAGTTTTTGTTTATTTTTGAGCAAGTGTGTGAGTGTATAGTAGTTGATAGATGTACTGATAGGTGACCAAACTAAAACAGAACCAACACAGTACTTGTTATCCCATTTTTGGTCAAAATTGGAATATCAGTGTTGGGTGCGTTTCCTCCACGACTGAACCAAGAAGAAGCAGCCAGCAAGCGTATATAAGTCTGGGACTTCACTCATGATTCAAGTATAAAAGTCCATTCGGTATCAAAGGTTTAAAGTTTCATTCGGAAATCAGCATCACCAAGGTCATTCGGCATTCACCTTCCCAATATCATTCGGCATTCAAGATACCTTGGTTCATCCGGCATTCCCAGTACAATAGCTCATTCGGCACTCTCAAATATAGAAGTTCATTCGGCATCTCACTGCCGAACCAGCTCCACCGAACCAACTCATCTGCCATCTACCACCGGTCCAAGGCCTCGCCGAACCACAACTCCAACAACCCAATGCCAAACCAACCCAACACCGGACCACCCTACACCGAACCAGGAGACCACCGAACCCAGGCTTCTCCATCCTTCACTCCAAGCACGGCCGAACCAAAGCTTCGCCGAACCGGAACGCTGCCAGGCCAGATTGCTTCAGCCCAAGCCCACCAGCAGCTATATACATCCAAGACCCCTGCCCCCAACCTCACTCTATAAATAGAGGGGCAGGGGTACAACAATGAGGGAGAAGTTTGAGAGCTCAAGCCCGGAAGGAGAAGTTTGAGAGCTCAAGCCCGGAAGGAACTTTCAAACACTTTTAGATACTTGTACCAGAGCTTTGTACTTGTAATCTGAGATCTAAAGGAGAAATAACATATAAAGTGGATGTAGGCACGTTCTGGCCGAACCACTATAAATCTGTGTGTCTTTTTACAGTTTAGCCCCTGCTTTTCATATATTTGCATAAGTCACCCAAATCACTAAGAACAACATAAGATCTACTAAATCATACAACTTTGAGGTGTTTGTCCATTTTTTGTGCAAACATTTTTGGTGCTTTCACTGAGAAGAACAAGGGAATCTCAGATCTGAAAGAAGAAATTTAGATCCAGAAAACGGGTTCCTAGATCTAGCTTTTAGAAGACGAAGAAGCCTCATACAAGGAAAAGCGCTATGGAAGGAACTCAGCAAGGGGGCAGCCAAGAGGCGTCCTCTCATTCAAACTTTCCTTCTACCATGAAGCAAATAGCTGGGGGCAACCACCAAGGACCAGAAACAAGGAGCATGCGAAGCCCCTCACTCAGTTAACATCTGTCAGACATCCAAAGAAATGAGAATTTGATGCCGACAAATTTGCTTTCACCAACACAAGTTCTTGAGCGAAGCATACCTCGTTGCCAACAAGGCATACTTCGGAGGGCCACATCGGTGGAATAAGAACGACCACCGCCCGCACCAATTGAAGACGGCTCAGGATCGAGACGTCATCTTATTATCCATTGATCGAGATAACGACGAACGAGCAGCAAACTCCACACTGATACGGTTAAGTTGTTTACACATGTACAGGACCACGAACGATCCTCAGGCATGCTCTGATACAACTATAAACCACATCGATATAGGCGTTTGCACTCCGACGTCACTGCTTTGCTTTTGTTCTTTACTTCTTAAATTTTGATTTGACTTTGCTGAACATTTCTATTTTAGATTTCATCAGTTGAATGGATATTTGGTTTTGATAATTCTAAAATGGCTAAGCTACTTACACATGTACGGGATCGCGAACGATCCCTAGGCATGCTCTGAGATAGTGATAAACCGCCACAACAGACAATCCAGAAACTCACCCGAACGTGAATCTGGTTTGGATGGTATTAAGTCCCCCCCGGGCACACATCAACTCGCCTCGAACGGCACCCCGACCGCGAACGGTCACAACTCGCCTCGAACGGCACCCGACCTCGAACGGTCACAACTCGCCTCGAACGGCACCCGACTTCGAACAGTCACAAACTCGCCTCGAACGGCACCCGACTTCGAACAGTCACAAACTCGCCTCGAACGGCACAACTCATCTCGCCACAAGTGGCTCGATCGCGAACGGTCGCCATTTGAGGTCCACCCCCTGACCGCCAACAGTCGCACCTTACCACGAATGGCTCGATCTCGAACGATCGTCATTCGAAGTAAGGCGCTTGACCGCGAACGGTCACATTTCACCCCAAGTGGCTTGATCGCGAACGGTCGCCATTTGAGGTCCACCCCCTGACCGCCAACAGTCGCACCTTACCACGAATGGCTCGATCTCGAACGATCGTCATTCGAAGTAAGGCGCTTGACCGCGAACGGTCACATTTCACCCCAAGTGGCTTGATCGCGAACGGTCGCCATTTGAGGTCCACCCCCTGACCGCCAACAGTCGCACCTTACCACGAATGGCTCGATCTCGAACGATCGTCATTCGAAGTAAGGCGCTTGACCGCGAACGGTCACATTTCACCCCAAGTGGCTTGATCGCGAACGGTCGCCATATGAGGTCCGCCTTCTGACCGGGCTCGGTCGCACTTTACCTCGAATGACTCGACCCCGAACGGTCGTCATTTGAAGTAAAGCGCTTGACCGTGAACGATCACATTCCACCACAAATGACTCGATCTTGAACGATCGTCGCATGGATTTAGACGCTTGACCGCGAACGGTCGCACTTTACCTCAAATGACTCGATCGCGAACGGTCGTCATTTGAAGTTAGGCGCTTGACCACGAACGGCCGCGCTTCATCCCAAGTAGCTCGATCCCGAACGGTCGTCATTTGGAGCCATATAAAACTATCAAGCTCTTTACAGGTTGTTGATAGGATATGAACATCCAGCTTATGGCATTACAAAACACGTCTTCCTACCGCAAGTCATGTTTTGGGGGGCAAAGTGTTATCCCATTTTTGGTCAAAATTGGAATATCAGTGTTGGGTGCGTTTCCTCCACGACTGAACCAAGAAGAAGCAGCCAGCAAGCGTATATAAGTCTGGGACTTCACTCATGATTCAAGTATAAAAGTCCATTCGGTATCAAAGGTTTAAAGTTTCATTCGGAAATCAGCATCACCAAGGTCATTCGGCATTCACCTTCCCAATATCATTCGGCATTCAAGATACCTTGGTTCATCCGGCATTCCCAGTACAATAGCTCATTCGGCACTCTCAAATATAGAAGTTCATTCGGCATCTCACTGCCGAACCAGCTCCACCGAACCAACTCATCTGCCATCTACCACCGGTCCAAGGCCTCGCCGAACCACAACTCCAACAACCCAATGCCAAACCAACCCAACACCGGACCACCCTACACCGAACCAGGAGACCACCGAACCCAGGCTTCTCCATCCTTCACTCCAAGCACGGCCGAACCAAAGCTTCGCCGAACCGGAACGCTGCCAGGCCAGATTGCTTCAGCCCAAGCCCACCAGCAGCTATATACATCCAAGACCCCTGCCCCCAACCTCACTCTATAAATAGAGGGGCAGGGGTACAACAATGAGGGAGAAGTTTGAGAGCTCAAGCCCGGAAGGAGAAGTTTGAGAGCTCAAGCCCGGAAGGAACTTTCAAACACTTTTAGATACTTGTACCAGAGCTTTGTACTTGTAATCTGAGATCTAAAGGAGAAATAACATATAAAGTGGATGTAGGCACGTTCTGGCCGAACCACTATAAATCTGTGTGTCTTTTTACAGTTTAGCCCCTGCTTTTCATATATTTGCATAAGTCACCCAAATCACTAAGAACAACATAAGATCTACTAAATCATACAACTTTGAGGTGTTTGTCCATTTTTTGTGCAAACAGTACTAATAATTAATCTAACAGATTGTTGATATATGGTTTGTGTGAGTGAAAAGTAGTTTAATTACTTACTTGTTTCCTCCCAAAACTTTGAAAAAAAGTTTCACATTTTGTTGCTGTTCATCAGTTAGATGCTTCATGAGTG
This sequence comes from Allium fistulosum, assembly GCA_030737815.1. Classification (NCBI taxonomy): domain Eukaryota; kingdom Viridiplantae; phylum Streptophyta; class Magnoliopsida; order Asparagales; family Amaryllidaceae; genus Allium; species Allium fistulosum. The sequence continues at coordinate 1,075,383,746 of CM060901.1, read as the reverse complement.
GACACTTTTCAACATTCTTTTGCTTCTTCTTTTTTTGTTCTTTAGAAATGACATCTTCAACAACAATTGGATTTTCTGCAGCAATTTCTTGACTATGTTGTTTGATATTTTCAAATTTTAAACAATCTTCGGTTTCTAGAATGCAATCTTGAGTTTCCATCAAATCAAAACATGGAAAGTTAGCAGAACTATTTATATGCATCATACCAACTATCTTTCTTTTATTCGTACCTTTATCAACTTCACTTTTTTCTTTGAAATCATTTTTTTTCTCCACATTATGCTCTTCAAAATTTTCCAGCTTTTGAAGTTTCATTTCAAGATTGTGGAGTCTTTGTTCAGCCAGCTGTCTTGAATGTTGTTCCTCATTCAGTTGTTCTGCCATACTTTTCATCTCAGCAGATAAAAAGTTCACTTTCCTCTCTAACTCTTTTATGCTATTAGAGCAGTCTGTAGCATATTTGTCATATTCCAACCCAGTATATATTTTTTTTGAAAAAAAGTCTTTTTCCACTTTAGTTACATTTGCAAATTTCTTTAAAATCTGCATGGAAGGTATTTGAAATTAAATTTGGACATGTAATATCTTTGAAATTCTATGAAGTTAGAAATCAGAAATTATTAAAAATATACAGGTAAAAAAATTTCAGACATTTGATAAACGGAAACAACATGCAGGCACATTCATATGGGAAGGAGAGAAGACTAGGAAAATCTATAATGCACACACAATAGTTGTTACATATAAATATAGATATGTAATTAAATAACCTACAAACTACATAAATTTAGAACACTATTCCTATTAAATAAGACACATATAAACATATGTACTCATATAATTTTGTTTATCAACAAATATATATAGTTCATTATGTACTTAAATCAATTTCTATAAAAACATATATGCATTTATCTTTTTTAACTAGGGTTTAATTTAGTTGTATATTTTCTGTAATAAATTTAAATATGAGTAAATCAAGAAAAATGTTTAATATGTATAACTATATAACAAATATAAGTAATGCCTAAGTTGTTATAAAATCATTTACATTAACAGATAAATGTTTTTATCTTTTATAGCTTTTAAGCATGATAAAATTAATGAAGAAATTTGGAGTTGGGCAGAAACTGAATTGTACTTAAATCATTATGTATTTATGTATTTAAAAGTAGCATACCTTATCATTGTCTATTTCATCAAGGTCCAAATCTTTTAATTTTGACAAGTCCCATTTTCTCATCCTTGGGATTTTGCTTTCCAAATTTTCTTTTTCATCGATGATTTGCGTCCTTTCACAAAACCAATACTGCCAATAAGACCATGCAAATAAGCATTAACATTTAACATTTTTGTAAAAAGCATTGGTATAAATTTATTTATATTTGCTTAAAGTTTTTAAATCATACCAGTAAGACCATAGTACATCCAGGTGTGCTTCTTGGATTAGCATAGTATTTTTGTACATTTTTCATGACATTTTCACATATTGCTCTCGGCCAAGAGATTGAGTTAATTTTTTTTAAGTTTAACAGCTTTGATAAGAAGCCCCACTGCATGTAGTTCTGATTGTTAGGAAAGAAAAAAGTAATAATCAACAAGAGCAACAACAATTTGACTAAATCTTCATTCCCGTTTTCTTCCTCTATCATTTTTTTCAACCTTCTTGTGACTGTCTTCTGGCTAATTATGTCATTTTCTTCGAAATTTGTAGTCAGAAACTCTGAAAAACTCTCCATTGCTGTGGCCTTATTTGAAGTTGGTATTGGAAACAAATCCTCTCCAGATAAATTCATTCCAAATATAAGGCTAACTTCTTCAGGTGTGATTTTCAGCAGTTTGTTTCCAATTTTGAAAGCTTTTTCTTTAATACTGAAAGAAGTAATTAGTTGGTCTAAATTTGAAGCACTTTTCCGTATGTTTTGCCGTTCTATGCCATTGGTGAGAAACATATTAAAAAAGTTTTTGAATGGCGTTTTGTTGATATAACTTTTTGCTTCTGAAGATAGAATGTTTTTTTCCTTTACCGTCATCATAACTTTGTACACAGCATCTAAATTACATCTGTATGTTCCACTGTACAGATGTTTTTTCTGTCTTTTCAGCCTGTTTTGAATTTCATATTTGTCAACATCATCTGACTCATCTGTTTCAATATTTATTTCTTCAGAATCATAACTTGCTTCATTTAGTTTTTCTGAAATTGTTCCTTCGTCATCTGAGTTTGTTAGATGTTCTTTTTCAGTCATTTGTGAGATTTGCTGTGTTGGTTTAGCTTCATCCTACATTCATGAAACTAATATCATTAATTGGGATCCTAAATTTATTTCTGCATATTCATGAAGATAATATCATTTTGCTCAAGAATCATAATGCACATAAAGTATAATAAACACTTTTGTTGAGTAACTATGTAGTACTGATGGCTATTTTTTTTTCCAAAGTATAGAAAGATAATCTGTTTTATCTTTTTTAGGTGTTTAAGTAATGGTCATTTAGAAATCTGAAAACTTAAAGAGAATGAAACACAAAATAGCCATCAGAATATTATTTATAAAAAAGATAAATTCTTTTATCTTTTTTAACAAAGCATTAACAACAAATTATCCATTACAAATTAGTGATCAGTTATTAGAATTTCATCATCACAATAGCCTTGAAGTAATAACATGTACAACATGTATGAATGCAGTGCACAGTGCAGACTTATATGGTCAGAGAATCAAGCTACAACATTAACAAATAGTCAGATCCAAAAGTGAGAGTACAAAGAAGTGCACAGCATACACATAAGCAAATGCAACATGAAAACAAATCTAGATTAATGCAAATGAAGCAACCAAACCTGACTGAAGTGTTCAAATATTACATATATACATGTGTGTAACATCAAGTGAATATGCAACATCATACACATTGAAACCAGAGTCCAACGCAGACATGTCGACAAGATAAGAATGCAAGTGCAGACAAGCTACAATATGACAGACTGCATTTAAAGCAACAACTCAACTCAGTGCACATCAACCCAATACAAACTACATGAAGTATATGGAATCTAGATTCCAATTTAATATGTATATACAAATTGAAGAGTTCAACTAAATATTATACATAACATAAGTAGGAAAACAGTTACCAATGGAGTTGAAGATAAAGGTGATCTCTGGCTGTGTTGATCGCAGAATGGGCTAGATAAAGGTCTAATATTTATGCATTGGGTTCCAGCTTCATTTATAAATATGCACGTTGTTTTCTGTATGAATAACTTTGATTTTGATGACCTGGTATGCATTTTTACGCTGCATAAAAATTGTCATACATAATGAAATGTTAGAAAGAGTGAAGAATAATTTTTTTGTACTTGTAATTGTAATTATCAAACACAACTAGGGTTGTAATTCTAATAAGTAATTGTGTGTAGGTAGTTATTGTGTATTGTGATTTTTTATATAAAGGGGAATCATATATAGTTCATTATCTAATTAAATCGTTTTGTATAAAAACATAAATGCTTTTATCTTTTTTAAGTAGGGTGTAAATTTGCTGTATATCTTTTGTAATAACTTTTAAATCATGAAAAAATGGCAAACATGTATAACATATACTAGTCACTATTTAAGATAACTAAGGCTTAAGTTGATTTGAACCAATTATAGTAAAAGATAAATATGTTTATCTTTCGTAGCTGTTGAACATAGGAACATTACAACATAACTGTGTTTACACAATACATACAATTTTTGAAGTACTGAAGTTAAAATTATGTTAAAGCAACTCAAAGATAAACAAACATGTTAAATCCATTACATTCTTGTATTAAATCATTTAGATTAAAAGATAAACAGATTTATATTTTTAAGCTGTTGAATATGACCAGTTTTACATCACGTTAAATCATTACAAAAACAACAAACACCTTACATGCATTACAAAAACTGTTATATATAAACACAATCAATAGAACTTATTTGTTACTTGTCAAACACAAGCAAAAACAACCCATAAATAGCAAAGAAAATCAATCAGTGAATGACTACTTACTTCAGCTAACAAAAACAATCGATATATAGCAAAAAAAAACAATCGATGAACAACAAACAGCAAAGATAAACAAGTATTTACTTGTTCAGCAACAAGTGAATAGAAATCACGTCTTGCAACTAGTGAATAGAAATCGCGTCTTAGTTTCTTCAGCTGAAGAAAAGTGAATCAATCGATATATAGCAAACAGTAGAAATAAACAATTACTTACTTGTTCAGCTGAGAAAAGTTAGGCGGTACGATTTCTTCAGCCAATCGATAATCCAACTGAGGCGATTTTGTTTCTAAACCCTACTTTTGTTTTTCATTTGGAGGTTTGGCGGCAGATATGGATTAGCGAGAAGTAGAGGGTTTATTTTCGACCCGTGTCCTGGAAACTAATTTTTTTGAACACGGGTCCTAGAAAATAATTAGTTGTTGGTAATAGGCCCTTATAGTGAAATTCCCCTATATAGAAGGTAGAAGAGGAAGAGTTAACCCAGGAGGGGAAGGCACCAATGGAAATGCCAGGCATAATGTGAGAAGAGGTCAAGGTCTTGCACAAGCAGAGAATGTGGGTGATGGAGTCCCGCTAGTTGGAATGGAAGCTATGTATCAATTTTTCAGGAATATGGGGGCATATGGGAGTTGCAGCTGGAGTGTTAGGAGGAAATGCTGCTGGAGCAGGGGTTTCAGAAGTTTTTGTAGTTAACAATTATGCTAAGCTGAGTGGAGATTACACCAAGCTTGGATTGAAGCCGTTTGTTGGAACGAAAGATGCCATTGAGGTAGAGAATTGGTTGTTGCACTCCGAAAGGATTTTTGCAGATCTAGGGCTCAATGATGAGCAGAAAAAGAGGTTGGCATCTAGATAGCTTTAGGGAGCAGCTTTTTTCTAGTGGAATAGTGTGACTATGGCAGTGGATGAGGAGACTATGACTTGGGAAGATTTCAAGGGAAGGTTCCAAGAGAGATTCATGTCATAAATGGCACAGTCAGCTCTGATTAGAAAGTTTGTTGAGTTAGAGCAGGGAGAGATGTCTGTTTTGGAGTATGCCAGAAGGTTCGAGGAGTTAGCCAGATATGGGTATGCTTTAGTGGATACAGTAACGAAGAGGAATGAGAAGTTTATCAGGGGGTTGAAGAATGAGTTAGCCAGGGCTACATTACCTCATATTAGAGATCCTTCTTATTTTGTAGTGGAGATAGCCTTAAGGCATGAGGAGTTGCTTGATTCTTTAGAGAAGAGTAAGGCTAAAGAAGTCTAGGTCGGGCAGGGTCGGAAGGGGAAGTTTTTTCCTAAGAAAAGTGCTCAGAAGGGTGGAGCAGCTAAGAAGGGGAAGTCTGAGATTGTCTGTTTCAAGTGCGACAAGAAGAGGAACTTTGCTAATGTGTGTCATGTCAGAAAGGAAAAGGAGGTGGCAGGGAAGAAGAATGTCAAGTGTTTCAACTATGACCAGATTGGCCACTATAAGAGCCAGTGCAAGGAGCCCGCTAAGGATGGAAAGGGCAAAGTGTATGCATTGGAGCCTGCTAATTCAAAGCCAACAGCTCAGGAGAAGGGAAATGCAGTTTTGGGAGGTATGCTTTAGATTCATGGTATGTCTATTAGCATTCTATTTGATACTGGTGCATCACATTCTTTTATATCTAGATGTTCGATAGATAAGCTTAACCTAGAACCCACATATTTAGTTACTTCCTTACGGGTTGCGAATCCAATAAGAGGATGTGCAACTCTATGGTTGAGATGTGACCAGTTAGAGTTTGATATGTTAGGTCATACTTTTATCTGCAGTTTGCATGTGTTTGATTTTGCGGGGTTCGGAATCATTCTTGGTATGGATCGGTTAAGTGAGTACGATGCTAAGATATTTTGCCAGGATAGGAAAATATCGCTTAGGCACCCAGATTGTAATGACAGGATTATTTATACCATACAAGGTTCTTGTGGTGAGATGTATGCCTTGTTGGGTGCTATGGAATTGGATGATGACTTGAGTCGAGTTTTCGTGGTTAGAGAATTCGCAGATGTCTTTTAGCCTGTAGTAGGATTGCCACCGAAACAAGCTATTGAGTATCGGATAGATTTGGTTTCAGGAGTAGAACTAGTGAGTAGGACGCCAAGCAGGATGACCCCTTCAGAGATGAGGGAGTTGAAGGTGCAGTTGGTGGATTTAGAAGGCAAGAATTTTATCAAGCCGAGTAGTTCGCCTTGGGGAGCAGCCGTAGTGTTTGGTAAGAAGCTGGATGAATTGTTAAGGCTATGTATTGATTATGGTAAGTTAAATGAGAGGACGATAAAGAATTGATATCCATTACCGAGGATTGACGATTTGTTCGACCAGTTGAGTGGAGATAAGGTATTCTCGCAGTTGGATTTGGTGATAGGTTTCCATCAACTCAAAGTAGCATAGGATAATATACCTTTGATGGCGTTTAGGACCAGATATGGGTCTTACGAATGGTTAGTATACCGTTCGGACTGACTAATGCACCAGCATTCTTTGTGTTTGATGAACTGGGTTTTCCAAGAGTACTTGGATAGGTTCGTATTGGTTTTCATAGATGATATCTTGATATACTCTAAGAATGAAAGGGAGCATGAAGTTCATCTTAGAGTGGTGCTTGAGACGCTGAGACAACTTCAGCTGAAAGCGAAGTTTTCGAAGTGTTACTCCTGGAAGAAGGAAGTGAAGTTTCTTGGTCATGTAGTCTCAGAGGAAGGGTTGTCAGTAGATCCGACTATGACTGAAGCGGTAAATAGTTGGAAGAGACCCGAGACAGTGACGGAGATAAAGAGTTTCCTTGGGTTGGCTGGTTATTATTGGAGGTTCATTAAGGATTTTTCACGGATAGCGACACCGATGACCAAGCTAACAAGATAGGATGTGGATTTTCTATGGACCGATAAGTGTGAGGAAGCATTTCGGAGCTTGAAACACTTATTGACCCATGCACCTATGTTGGTTGTTCCAGAAGGGAATCAGGATTTGGTGGTTTATACCGATGCATGTGGAACCGGATTAGGAGCTGTGCTGATGCAGAGGGGTAAAGTCATTGCCTACGCTTCTAGACAGCTCCGACCGTATGAGGTCATATATCCAACGCATGATTTAGAGTTGGCTGTAGTTATTTTTGCTTTGAAGGTGTGGAGACATTACCTTTTGGGAGAGAGGTTTGAGTTATACACAGATCATAAGTCGCTGAAGTATTTGTTCTATCAGAAGGAGCTAAACATGAGACATCAGAGGTGGTTAGAGTTTATTGTCGCTTATGATTTTGGGATTGAGTACACACCGGGGAAAGGCTACAAGGTTGCAGATGCACTTAGTAGGAAGCATCAGAATGTAGTTTTGGCGATGGTTGCTGAGTGGAAAGATTTAGAAGTATTAGCAGATTGCATAGTGCAGTGGAGATCTGAGGCTGGTTCTAATGGAGATACAAGTGTATTATCTTGTTTGGAAGTTCGACTAGTGATGATCGAGAGGATTGCTTCTAAATAGGAGGAAGATCCGGTATTAGCTGAACGGATCAGGAAGTTAAGAGATGGAACCGAGAGCAATGATTCGAAAGATTTCAGTCTTAACCAAAATAGGTGGTTGAGAAAGAAAGAAAGATTATGTGTTCCAAGTGTAGGAAACATAAGGAAAGAAGTCTTTGAGGAATGCCATAGTTCAAAGTTATCTATTTATCCAGGAGGTACTAAGATGTATTAGGACATGAAGAGGAGTTTCTTCTAGGAAGGTATGAAGCGGGATATTGGCTTGTGTGTAAAGTAGTGCTTGATTTGCCAACAGGCAAAGGTCGAACACCAGAAGCCAAGTGGGTTGCTTCAGCCATTAAATATTCTGGTATGGAAGTGGGATTCTATTTCCATGGATTTTATTGATGGGTTTCCAAGGTCAAACAGAGGAAATGAAAGTATATGGGTTATAGTGCACAGGTTGACCAAGAGTGCCCATTTCATTCCAGTTAAGTCAACCAGAACGGCACGTGTTTTGGCAAAGTTGTTTATGAAGAATGTGGTTAGACTGCATGGAATTTCTAGTAGCATTATAGCATAATTAGTGATAGAGATTCCTTATTCACTAGCAAGTTCTAAAAGAGTCTACAGGAAGTTTTGTGAACCAAGCTCAAGATGAGTACCACATACCATCCACAGACAGATGGGCAAACAGAAAGAGTTAACAAAATCTTAGAAGATGTGTTAAGAGCTTGTGTTCCCTTACGCCGTGTATCACATACACATTCATTTCATTTGAAAATTTTCAAAACTCAAGGCCGACCACCATAAAAAAGAGTAAAAGGAAGAAAGCTATGGAAGAAGCTTAATCAAATCAAATCCATTCACATCTCAATCTCTTTAGTCTCTAAAGCTAATGTGAATAATGTTTACATCTCATTTTTTATTGTGTTTTTGGTTTTAAGATGAATTCTGAATATTTTGCAATGATTTGCCATGTTTTTGAATGATGGAATGAATATATATACTTGTTGATGAATTATGGTTATTCATATTGAATTTATGATATGTTCTAAGGTGAAAACCCTATCAAATGACATCCAAATGCCTTGCAAATTTTTGTGAAGATCATAAATATTATTTTGGAAATGGGTTTCAATTTTCGGAATTTTCTGAATTTATGTGAAATTTATATGAATTTTCTAGTAAAGAAACTGTTAATTTGGATTATAAATTATTTACGATTAAATAATAAAGAATTGGGTCTGAAATTTTATACGTTGAAAAACATATTAAAAGAGATTTTCTGAAATTTTTGTAGAGTTTTCCTAAGTGTTTTAATGGTTATATAAAATAATTTAAGGTACGGGACTTAAATGTTTTATATAATTAAGAGAGGAGAATGGGCTTTTTGTAAATTAATTTAAATTGTTAAATCTGGAAAGTCGGCAGCACTTTTGGAAAAGTACAATGGCAACCAATCAGATTTAGACAAACAAGGCATGTTAGGTACAAAAGAAATAGTTTAAAAGTACAAATAAACATGTTTTTCACTGTTTCGATACCTTCGGCACCAGGTTCCGCCTCCTTACCTTCGCCTCCGACACTGTCGAAATCAATGCGTAGGTTATCAGTTAACTGGTACATAATGAATCGGATGTAAGCGGAAGGTATAGGGTCGAAACTAGGGGTTCCGAAGGGGTTGGGGCTTTACTTTGATTTTGAAGGAAAATGCACCTGCTTGCTTTCGACTAAGATGCTTTCAACTTGGTTAGCTTTCGACTAGGTCAAATGGTTTTAAAAGGAATGGTTCGATGGGGTTGCACTTTTGTTTTAAATAACTTCTTTCGACTGAGTTGAAGCCTTTAGCTGCCGCTTCCTACCTTTTGATCCAGATGGTTTCGAAAGGGTTGTTTTGTTTCCAAAAACCTGGCCACCTCTCCAATGCTTTGGAAGGGATGGTTTCGACACCATTACTTAATTACTTAGAAAATGGTTTCGCAGCAGATGCTTTCGACTTAAATGTTTTAAAGACCCTATTTCTATGATTGAAGTAAAACCCAAATGGTTTCGAAAGAGATAGTTTTAAATGGGTTCGAAACAGATGCTTTTGACTTTAATGGGTTTCTGATCCTTTTGCTCTACTTGAAGGCATAATCCAAATGGTTTCGACCGAGATGGTTTTCAAAGGTTTCTAATGGGTGAAATTTTGAATGGTTTCGAAAGGTTTCCACATGTTTTAAATTGAACCCAAAGTGTTTTCGAAAGGATTGAGTTTTGATTGTTTTGAAAGGTTTTAATGAATGGTTTCGAAAGAGGTGGTTCCCCAGGGTTTCGAAAGGATTGAAAGGAAAGGTTTTCCTATGTTTTCGAAAGGCGATATTTAGAGGTTTTAAAGAGGGATGTCTAATGTTTTGAAGCTTTCGAAGGAAAGGCTTTTAAATGGTTTCGAAAGGGTTACTTTCAATGGTTTCAAAGTGGTTACCTTAAGTATTTCGAAAGGGTTGTTTAAAGGTTTTAAACAAAGGTTTCGAATGTATTAAATAGGCAATATAGCCTATGTATTTTCGTGTTAAAAAGGTTTTTAACTTGTTTTGGAAGGATAGTTAATCCTCATTAAAATTCGTCAATTTTTGTAGTAAAGTATATATAACATGGCAAAATAATTTAAAGTAAAACTAAGAATGTATTTTCCTTGCATAAATGTGATTTAAAAGGTTAAATCATTTTGAAAAGGTTTTCAAGGAAAATGATAAAGGGTAGTTAACACTAAGAAAATGATTCGGAAAGTTAGTCCATTTTGATCCGGACAGTTAGTCCAGTTTGCGAGCAGTTAGCGCAGTTTTATGGATAGACAGTCCATTTTTTAGCATAACGGACCTTGCTATTATGTTTCGGAAAGATAGTCCATTTACTTCTATTAGACAGATAGTCCTTTAGTTATCTGATTATAGCTTAACAGACTTAGCTATTATTATCGTTATTATACCAGTTTGGTTGCAGGAAAGGATTTGCAAAATATATGTTTTGAAAGGATATTAGTGAGGGGAAACCCATTCCGCTAAGCGGCGTGGTCTCACTTAATATCAGTAAATCGAGATGTAACAGAATTATTGACAGCTGGCTTTATGTCTAATTCGATGTTTTTGTTTCCCCTTGAACTCTTGGGTACTCAAAATTGATTTGAGTAGGTTGAGAGTTAAGGTTTTCAAGTTTTTGAAATTTTGGCAAATAAGGCTTTCAGGGACGAGCAGGTGGCTGACAGATAGCAAATTAGGACTACATATTATTCTGTTTATTTTCCGCTGTGTATATATATATTAAATCAGATATGACTATATTTCTTTTATCAACCAAGGGGGCATTGTCATATGTCGCTCTTGGTGTATTCTTGTAGTGATTATAATTGATCTTTACCAGGGAAATGAATATGTATGTAAATTGGATATGAATTTGTTTGAAATATAATAAGTAAAATGTTATTTTTGGAAATCTGGGATTTTTTTCATATTCAAGTGCTTCTGATATTATGAATACTATAGCATTGCCGTATTTTGTCGTAGAAGTTAATACTATGAATGACTGCAGCATCGTAGCGCTTAGCTTTTGGCCTCTAGATACAGGATGTTACAGTACTCCTTAATTTGATTCTCCATATACAACTTTTGCACTGGATTGAGTTCATTTAGGTTGCAACTTAAAAGAGCATATCATCAGCTCATTGTTATCGATATAATTCTTGTTTTCTTAACTCTAACTCATCAGTTTTTAACTATTGTTTTTCATCATGACTTCTTTGTTTTCCCTTTGCCCTCTCAAGTCTCTCTGCTTCTTTTGCTTCCATGTATAATTTATTTGCATCTTCAACGGCTGCTTTACGCTCACCAATATGTTCAAAGTGTGCACTGTAACCAATGGTAGATTTTTCTTTCCTTTGTACTTTCCCGGTGGCCTACCACCTATACTCGTGTTGAAGGGGGTGTCTTTATGTGCATCATAATTAGCAGGACTAGATTCATCGCTCATCTTTCTAGGAAGAAAGCGCAATACCGAGTGTTCTTGTCGCACTCGACTCCATTTTTCCTCCGTTGAGAGAATATCGTATCAGTGTTGCATGTTGAATGGTTGATTATTATGTTCAGCCACATCAATGCATTTGCTTGATTAAGCTGTAGATGTTGAAGTTCTATTAAAAGAATAAAACACAAAACTAGATAATTTGAACTAAATATATAAAATCATTACCAAATCCATGTCTTGCCCCCACTTTATTATCTCGAATGCAACCTGGCTATTATTTCTTTCCAACATTGACAAGAGGCATTTATTCTTTCCCATGATCGCTTCAAAGAATCAAGGGTTCTTGGAAAATTGTTTGGACGTCGATAGTTAACAAATTACACACATAAATCCAAAAAGAACATTCATTTTGGCTCCTACCTTTCTTATTATCTTTAGAACATTCAATCCAATAGAATGGTAATTCAGCTTGCTCGTCTGACATCCATTTCCATATTTTTGGGGCATTTCGTGGAGGATTTTCACTTCCTACGTTAGAAGATTCATTAATATCGATTCCCAATGATTGCTTCCCCCTTGCTTGAGTGGAAGAAAAAGTAGGATTCTTATAAACATCTCCATCTTTGGTAGTTTCATCGCCCTCAAATTGCGATTCTTGGTTTATGCAACTATTGTCTTCAAATTCATTATTCATATTCTTTGATTGATGATATGAATTTGGAGTTTGGTGGGCAAAACCAAAATTTGAATTTTGATTTTGTTGTTGAGAATTTTGAGAATGATATTGAATTTGACTATGTTGAGAATTGAACGTATCCTGATTGAATTGAGTCGGATTATGATTATCGGGCCTGAGCTATAATAGAAAATTAGAACATGAAGATTCTTGACCTTCCTGATTTTTTGACATTTATAGGATTGTTCGTAGATAATTGATTGAAGTGGGTATGAAATGTAAAAAAATAGTGTAAATAAAATGCTGTAATTTATGAGGTATATATAAGGGGAAGGAGGGGAAGAGGCAACGACAAAACAAATGACCGTTGCCTTCAGCCCGCTTTATTAAAGTCGGCTAAGTGGCAACGGTCATTTTTATGGCCATTGCCATAATGCCTTAGCCGGCTAATATTAGCCGGCTTTATTTTAACCGGCTAAGTCAACACCCTTTGGGTTGCTTTTGCAACCTTTAGGGTTGCTTTGAAGCAACCCTTAGTTCTACAACCGACCCTCTATTGGGGGTTTATGGCATCCCAACAAACCCACGGTTGGGAACGCTCTTAGGGGTTACCTTGTTTATTTCGTTTCTTTTTGTCCTTTTCTCGCAGTTATTCACTATTGGCTGTGGTTTTCTTTTTCATATTTAGTCTTTTGGTTTTATTAACGAAGAAACTTTTCTATAATAATAGAGCATTCTATGGTGTATATAATCTTCCATTATTATAGGATGAATGTGGACTCAAATTCGAAGTTTTAAAGGTCCGGTGGCTAGTTCGTACCCCTATTTGATTTAACTTGATTAAAATGAAGAAATTGATTTGAATTGATTTTAATATGGGTGTACCTTCTTGTTTTATTCGAATTAAATATGATATTTAATATGTATACGCCCTTCTGATTTCACCATAAACTGATTCTGAGATGTAAATATACATATATAATTATGAAATTGATACGCTGAAATCGTGTAAATGAAGCTATAAACTATAAACGAAAATTATTCAAATCGTAGTATGAAAAACTAGAAGAAAATCAATTGGGCTGAAATAAATTAACGTTATGATTTAATTAACGAAAACAACAATTTACTATTGAAAGTAAACATAATCGATCAATGGCTTACATAGTTGGTCGACAGTAAACGGTCAACTGGTGGACGAATTTCAATCGCTTGTTGAACCTCGGTCTATGGCCCAAGTTTTTATATATATATATATATGTGTGTGTGTGTGGTATATATATATGAGAAGTTAGTTCCCTAATCCTTGGCTTGTGAATACTACGGGACTAAGGAAGACATGCATGTAAGCAATTAGGCCTAGACACTATTTATTCTATAAATTTGATTTTTGATTAAGATGGTTCGATCATAAGGCTGTGCTAAGCACATAGTACTAACAGAAGGTTTATCAGTGTATGCAACGCTAATGGTGGATGTTGTTGGAACCGGGCTAGCCCACAGCAGAAGAAATGAGCGAATTTAAAAAATTCTTCTATAAGATCTTATATGCATTATATGTTGTTGGAACCGGGCTAGCCTACAGCCCACAGCAAGGTATAACATGCCCCAATATAAATGTTGGGATTTGCATCGCAACGGCATACTAGCTCATCTTATATGCATTATATGTTGTCCAAATATATGTATGTATGTATATATAAATACATAAACGTGTTATTTTAAAATAAGTATTAAAACAATATAAATATTTGCATATATATGTATTACATAAATGTGAAATATATATATGTATATGTATGTATATATTAAATTAGATAATAATTTGATGAATGATTATATATATATATACACATATATAAATTATGCAAAGTTACTTTTTTTATTTTTTTCTATACATGTATGTTTTACACCAATAAAATTAATATATATATATAATTATATATGTAATAACTAAAAATATTTAGAAATATATGTATTTATATATATATATAATTATAACAATTATAAAATTAGTTAAAATTATATATATATATATATCTTATAACATTCCTAATCCAATACGTAGCATGAAAATTATTTTATTGTAATTTTGTATTATTAAATTATTTATATATAAATTCACTAGCCAAATTTTTTTAAAATAATATTAAAAATAATTTCATAAAATGTTTTTCAAATTTCAAATATTATGAAATTCGAATATGATATTATAAGGTCATGGAAATTTTTCCATAATTTTCTGAGTTGAAATTAATTTTTTTTATTATTTGATTAATTTCGGTCGTTATTATGAATGATTTCTTAAATAATAAATTTGGCTTTTAAATTCTTGAATTTTGGACCAAAGTTTATTTGATGATGGAAAATATTTATAAAATTTAAAATATAATTTTTGAATCATATATTATTTTATATTAATTATATAACCTTTATTTTGATTTAATAATATTAAAAATAGTAAATAATTACAAAAAATATATTTTGATGTTACCTAATATTATATTTAGTATAAATTTGCATATATATATATATATATAATATTAGATCAATTTTTAACATGATATGGTGACACAATGAATTATAGGTTATTTAAATTTGTTTAATATGACTTATTAGTATAAATGTAATAAATTAATATATATATATATATATTAAAATAAATATTTTTGCTTGTGTTACATCTGATCTAAATAAAAAAATTATACATACAAACACATAACCATTCAATGTTTGACAACATTAATATTTTTCCTTAGGACTCTTCTCAATTCGGCAGACTGCTAATCTTTGAATTGCAGACCATTGGCTATCCAATAGTTGTTGATTTGAAATTGTTTTCATATAAGCTTTGATAAAGCTTTTTGTAGATGGGATCGGCTAGAAAGAAGATGAAAATGGCGGTAAAAAAACTTCTGATGCATTAGGTTTATGAGTTCTTTTATAGTGGAAGGAATAGAGAGAAAGGTAGATCATATCTTGATGCAGCGCAACCCATAATTTTCCAAGGCCTAAGTCGTCCACGACATAACAAAGCTGAAGTAGAAGTTTTAGGTCAACCACGACCTAACGAAGCGGATGTAAGTCGTCCACGATTTAACAAGAATAATAAAGGGGAGCAACAGATTCAAGGCGCGTCGGAGCATGTTAGGTCGCGTACGACTTATACGGAAGAAGAAAACCCACGACTTAAGATAAGTCGTCTACGACCTACGACTTAGTTAAGTCGTCTGAAATCCTTAAGTCATGAACTGGGTTAAGTCGTTGAAGTCTTATTCCCTAAGTCGTCCATGTTATAAGTCGCGTGAAGATGCAGTTTCCTTAAACCGCAAACGAGTTACGACTTAAGCTAAGTCACATAAAATTGGGCTGAAGATGTCTCTTAACTCGTTACCGACCCTAGCTAAGTCGTATGTCGTGATATTATGTTGTAATATGTTGTATATTTCTTAAGTCGTGAGTATTTAGGTCATATACGACCTAAGTGTTGTAAATATTTGTTGTGTAACTGTTTGAGTCGCTGCTATTGATAGGTCGCTGCCGACCTATGATGAGTCGTAAGTCGTATACGACTTAAGGAACTGTGTGAAATTGCTATAAATAGCGGGTGTGTTGTAATATTGTGAGAGTTGATTTGAATGAAAACTTTTGTTTTGTTAGCTTTGTGCTTTCACCAAATTGGTAGTTGAGTGTAATCTCCTATCTCCTCTTTCGGCATTCGAGTGCACTCGAATCAATGATCGTAGAAGCCAATTCACGGTATCAAGTGCGCTTGATCAACGTCTGAAGAATTGCAGATCTTCTTTCACGGTATTGTGCGCGATCAACGTGACGAAGATAGCTAGAATTCGGTATCTTCGGATCAACGAATTTGGGCCATTCAGTATTCTTCATTCCATCGATTGCTACTTTCACAGAATTATCATTTTGTTATTCCACTGCTGCATCATTTGGTATCAGAGCTTGTTTTAGCCAATTATAGCTAAATCAAGTCTTGGAGCCAATTCTTTTTGAAGAAGTTTGAAGAGTTAGAGAGGCCGAGCTACATCAAGCAAAGCCGAGTTGAAATCGAAGAGTTTGGAGATTGAAATTTGCATTATTTTGAGGAGTTGGTGTTCATCGTGTTCATCATATTGTTGCAACAAAGTGGGAGTTTTCGATTCATTTTCCTTTGGATCAAAGTTGGAAAAGTGTTTGAATTTGGCCGTAGTTGTTTGCGCGCCAAAGGAGAAGTTTGAAATTTTGAAGTGGTTATGCGAGTTAGTGGCGGCCGCAAGCTAAGGCTATCCGAGAGAGCTAAGCCAGTTAAGTCATGAGCAAGATTGTGCCGAGCCAAGCTAGGTCGTTCGAACCGAGCTAAGAGTTGTGTGAAGTTTCGAAGTTTGAATTTGTTAAAATATTTGTGAAGATTGTTTCATTCAATCATGCCGCCAAGGAGAGCTAATCGACATCAAAATATTGAAGCTTTGTATAGAAGAGAAGAAGCTGATGAGATGGAGCAAAGAATAAACGAAAACTTTAGTGAAAAGCTTAACGAGGGGATTGGTCGTTTAGAGAAGATGATGTTAGAGATGAATCAAAATCAGAGAAGGGTTTCACCTGAATCTAATCATGGAAGAAGTAGAGTTTCACCACCATCAAATCGAGAAAGAAGCATTGATAATGATCATAGAAGTGTGAGCCGAGACAGTTATAGAAATGTTGATGAACGAGACCGTGATAGGAATATGAATGATCGTGATCGGAGGAATGTTGGTGGAAGAAGTGATGGTAGTAGAGATGTTGGTGGTCAGTATCGACATCGATATACATCTGATTTTGAAGAAGAGTTTGATGGAAGTAGTGTTCATGGATGTGGCCAAGGAAGGAATCAATCGGAGTATGATCACATGTGGGAGTCCGGGATGAAAACTGAAATTTTTGAATTCAAGGGGGGTATACAAGCTGAGGAGTTTTTAGATTGGTTGTCTAATGTGGAGGAGATTTTTGACTTCAAGGAGGTTCTAGAACATCGTAGAGTGAAGTTGGTTGCTACAAGGTTGAGGGGTAGAGCTTTAGCGTGGTGGCAGCAAACTAAACTTACCCGTGAGCGAATGGGGAAGTCGAAGATTGAATCATGGGAGAAGATGAAGAAACTGATGAGAGCTACATTTTTACCTTATAACTATCAATCACTTATGTATCAGAGGTTGCAAAACTTGAGACCGGGGACAAAATCTGTGAATGACTATGCTGACGAATTTTATCAACTGATTGCAAGGAATGATATTATGGAGACAGAGGAACAATTGACAACTAGATTTGTTGGGGGGTTGCGAATGCAGATTCAAGATATGGTTAACATGTTTGATCCCAGATGTGTGGCGGAAGCACACCAGAAAGCGTTGGCTTGGGAGAAGCAGGGAAGACGAGAAGGTGGTGTGTTTACAAATTCCAACAATCAAGTGAAGGGTGTTAATGGAAGTTCCAATGTTTCAAAAGCTGTTGCTAAGCCAGTTGTGAATGAGGTTGGGAAGACGAAAGTCAATAGCGGTTTCAAGTGTTATAATTGCCAAGAAATGGGCCACAAAAGTAATGAATGTCCAAAGCCGAAGAAGAGAGCTATGATAGCGGAGGTTGAGGATGAAGAAGCTGAATGTTCCAATTCACCACCTGATGAGGAGGAAGAAGAAGTGTCGGGAGATGAAGGTTGTAATCTGATGGTGAGGAGGTCTTGTTTGACACCAAAGCAAGAGGAGGATTGTAGTTGGTTGAGGAGCAATATTTTCAGTCGACATGTACTATTCTGGGAAAAGTTTGCAAATTTGTTATTGATGCTGGAAGCTGTGATAATATAATTTCTTCAGAAGCTGTGAGGAAGTTGGCATTGAAGACTGAGAAACATCCGAAACCGTACAAGTTGGCTTGGTTGAGAAAAGGCGGGGAGGTGAAGGTTGGACGAAGGGCTTGTGTGAAATTTTCAATTGGGAAGAAATATAAAGACGAAATCTGGTGCGATGTTGTTGAAATGGATGTGTGTCATCTGTTGCTGGGGAGGCCGTGGCAGTATGATAGGGCGGTGCAACATGATGGGCGTACCAACAGTAATAGCTTTATGTTTGAAGGCACAAAGATTACTCTAGTTCCAAAGAAGCGACAACAAGAAGAAAACAAACTGGAGGAGATTGAAGAGCTGAAAACTTTATTATCCTTGAAGGAGTTTGTTAAAGAAGTTGAAGAGGAGCCTGAGGTGTTTTTGTTGATTGGGCTAGAGAGCAATGAAGTGGTTGAGATACCTGAAGAAGTTAAACCAGTACTTGAAGAATTTAATGATTTATTTCCTGAAGAGCTGCCAACGGAATTGCCACCGTTAAGGGATATACAACACCAGATAGATCTTGTTCCAGGTGCTGTGTTGCCACATAAACCACACTATAGAATGAGTCCGAAAGAACATGAAGAGTTGCGTAGGCAGGTAGAGGAATTGCTTGAACAAGGACGAATACAGGAGAGTCTGAGTCCGTGTGCTGTTCCAGCATTACTCGTACCGAAGAAGGATGGCTCATGGAGAATGTGTACGAATAGCAGGGCACTGAATAAGATAACTGTCAGATATAGATTTCCGATGCCAAGGCTTGATGATCTGTTAGATCAAATCAGTGGGTCTGTGATCTTTTTGAAGATTGATCTTAAAAGTGGTTATCATCAAATTCGAATTAGACCACGAGACGAGTGGAAGACGACATTCAAGACGAGGGAAGGATTGTATGAATGGCTAGTCATGCCGTTTGGTCTATCGAATGCACCAGGTACATTCATGAGGGTGATGAATCAAATTTTCAGGCCGTACATTGGGAAATTTGTGGTGGTATACTTTGATGATATTTTGATTTACAGTGCTAGTACTGAGGAGCATGTTCAGCATTTGAGAAGAGTGTTAATTATTCTTCGTGAAGAGCAATTCTATGCAGCTACAAAGAAGTGTGTTTTTATGGCGAGGAGTGTTTTATTTCTAGGGTATGTTGTGTCAGAAGGAGGAATACAGGTTGACCAAAGCAAAGTCGAAGCAATTAGAGATTGGCCACAGCCCAAGACGATAACGGAAGTTCGAAGTTTTCACGGGTTGGCTTCATTCTATCGAAGATTTATTCCACACTTTAGTAGTGTGATGGCATCTGTTACTGATTGTATGAAGGGCAAGCAGTTTGCATGGACGAAGGAAGCAAGGGTTGCTTTTGAGCGAATTAAAGAACTCTTGACGTCAGCACCAGTTCTAGCATTACCTGATTTTCAGTTGTTGTTTGAATTACATACTGACGCATCGAAGGTTGGAATTGGAGGGGTGTTGAGTCAGAGGGGGCGTCCTATTGCATATTTCAGTGAGAAGTTATCAGGAGCGAAGATGAGATACAGTACGTATGATGTGGAATTTTATGCAGTTGTGCAAGCCATTAAACATTGGAGACATTACTTATTTCACAAGGAGTTTGTGCTATACACTGATCATGAGGCTTTGAAACATCTGCAAGGACAGGAGAAAATTTCAGCAAGGCATGCATCGTGGATTGCATATCTGCAGCAATTTACATTTGTTGTGAAACACAAATCTGGAGTTACGAACCGTGTGGCGGATGCGTTGAGCAGAAGGAATCATGTGTTGACTACAATGAAGGTTGAAGTAACAAGGTTTGATATGTTGCCAGAATTATTTGTCGATGATCCTTACTTTGCGAAGTTTGTTGATGAAGTCAAGGGGGGAAAGACGGATGAGTTTATAATGGTAGATGGTTTTCTGTTCAAAGGGAATCGATTGTGCATACCTGATTGTAGTTTGAGAATAAAGATTGTAAAGGAGCTACATGAAGAAGGCCACATGGGTAGAGACCGTACGCTACAGCTGATTTCTCAATCTTATTTTTGGCCTTCGATGAGGAAAGAAGTGGAGAGGTTTGTTGAGAGGTGTCATGTTTGTCAAGTCTCGAAAGGAACCGCTACAAATGCAGGATTATATATGCCGTTACCTGTACCTACTAAACCATGGGTGGATGTGAGTATGGATTTTGTTTTGGGTTTGCCTAGAACTCAAAGGGGAAATGATTCTATATTTGTCGTGGTAGACAGGTTTTCTAAAATGGCACATTTCATCGCATGTAAGAAGACAGCGGATGCCGTCCGAGTCGCGCAGTTATTCTTTAAGGAGGTGTATCGATTGCATGGGCTACCTGAATCGATTGTTTCAGACAGGGATACTAGATTTCTAAGTCATTTTTGGCTAAGTTGGTGGAAGATGGTGGGAACGAAATTGAACTTTAGTAGCGCTTATCATCCGCAGACGGATGGACAAACCGAGGTTGTGAACAGATCATTGGGAAATTTGTTAAGATGTCTTGTGCAAGACAATCTGAAGAGTTGGGATATGAAGTTATGTCTAGCAAAGTTTGCACATAATCATGCAGTGAATCGTAGTACGGGTTTCAGTCCATTCCAGATTGTATATTCAAGTTTGCCAAGAGGACCGTTGGACTTAACGGCAGTACCACAACCAAAGGGGACGGTTAAACGAGCTGTTGATATTGTTGATGGGTTGACTGAATGTCATAAAATCGTCCAGGAACGATTGGAGAAGGCGAATGAGAAGTATAAACGCTCTGCAGATTTAAGCGAAGAAGTTTTGAGTTTAATGAAGGAGATTTGGTATATGCTGTGTTAACAAAGGACCGTTTTCCAGTGGGTGCTTATAACAAGTTGAAAGCCAGAAAAATTGGTCCTGTAGAAGTCGTGAAACGGATTAATGAAAATGTTTATAAGTTGAAGCTGCCGGAGGATGTGTACGCGTCTGACGTATTCAATGTTAAGCACCTCGTACCTTATCATGGGGATAAACAATCCGATGGGGAAGAGCTTACAAATTCGAGGACGAATTTTTCTCAACCTGGGGAGGATGATGCAGCGCAACCCATAATTTTCCAAGGCCTAAGTCGTCCACGACATAACAAAGCTGAAGTAGAAGTTTTATGTCAACCACGACCTAACGAAGCGGATGTAAGTCGTCCACGATTTAACAAGAATAATAAAGGGGAGCAACAGATTCAAGGCGCGTCAGAGCATGTTAGGTCGCGTACGACTTATACGGAAGAAGAAAACCCATGACTTAAGATAAGTCGTCTACGACCTATGACTTAGTAAGTCGTCTGAAATCCTTAAGTCGTGAACTGGGTTAAGTCGTTGAAGTCTTATTCCCTAAGTCGTCCATGTTATAAGTCGCGTGAAGATGCAGTTTCCTTAAACCGCAAACGAGTTACGACTTAAGCTAAGTCACATAAAATTGGCCTGAAGATGTCTCTTAACTCGTTACCGACCCTAGCTAAGTCGTATGTCGTGATATTGTGTTGTAATATATTGTATATTTCTTAAGTCGTGATTAGTTAGGTCGTATACGACCTAAGTGTTGTAAATATTTGTTGTGTAACTGTTTGAGTCGCTGCTGTTGATAGGTCGCTGCCAACCTATGATGAGTCGTAAGTCGTATACGACTTAAGGAACTGTGTGAAATTGCTATAAATAGCGGGTGTGTTGTAATATTATGAGAGTTGATTTGAATGAAAACTTTTGTTTTGTTAGCTTTGTGCTTTCACCAAATTGGTAGTTGAGTGTAATCTTCTATCTCCTCTTTCGGCATTCGAGTGCGCTCGAATTAACGATCGTAGAAGCCAATTCACGGTATCAAGTGCGCTTGATCAACGTCTGAAGAATTGCAGATCTTCTTTCACGGTATCGTGCGCGATCAACGTGACAAAGATAGCTAGAATTCGGTATCTTCGGATCAACGAATTTGGGCCATTCAGTATTCTTCATTCCATCGATTGCTACTTTCACAGAATTATCATTTTGTTATTCCGCTGCTGCATCATATCTCTTACCCATTCTCCCTAAATATAAGCCATCCATCCATTTTTTAGCCTCCCTCTGCATCCTTTTGGTCGAAATTTCCATCCCCTTTCATGGACTTTAAGCCCATTTTAAGCGTAAATAAATATTATTAACTAAATCTAATTTAGTTGATTATCGATATCGCATGTCGATCGATATATTTATAACTATTACAAATATACAATGATATTTATTCCTCAATCATATTCAAAATTTTATAACTAATATTTCATAAATATTAATAAATTTAATAAATTTATAACAATTATAAACTATTTAAATTATTTGGTCTAAAGAGAATTAATCATATCGGTTGTGCGATTCGTCAGGTGTAAATTTGGTCGGTGATTAAAATCGAACTATTCGAATGTTAACGTTCAAACATCACTTAACAGGTGGCATGATATTTTGGCAAAATTTATCGTTTACTTAGTTTTTGTAAAATCTAATTTTACATTATTAAGCATTGTCCGGTTGTGATATTTATTTTACACCAATTCTTTTCGTCAAAACCATATCACTTTGGACTTATGGAACTTGATAATGGTCAAAATTTCAACATCGTCCATATTCAACTCTACAGTACAAAAACAAAGTCCTTGGTTCAATAATAACAATTGTTATTAACCAAAATGCTCTATCCAAAGACTTTGACTTTGAGTTGACTTGAGTTGATCGTGATACTAACCCTACATAATTGAGTAGATGAATCCTCTCTTAAATAGCGATTCACTTGCAATACTCCACTCAACCCAACTACGGTCACTGGATGGATGTCATACCATGATTTGACTATAATCAAATTAGAGCTTTCATATTGAAGATACACAATATTCTTAAGTCAAGAGAACTATGTAAATTAGTAACATTGATATTTTATGTTTGACCTTAGTTATATTAGCTATTTCATAACAATTTTTCATAATTTTCATAATGTGATGCAATCATTAAGTGCTATATGGCATACTCCCACTATTTCCGTCATTACTATATAGCGTATTGAATTCGGAGGTCCATCATTCACTTAATATAGATTATTTATTTCATATATTGTAACTAGTTTACCACGGAGAGTTCTTTGATCAAATATCTTGAACTTAAAGAAATAAATCATGTAGAAAATAATTTTCTATAAGAAAATACATTTTGGAGTAGGAATCATATTTCTTATTCCAATGTTAAGTATCAGTCTTTATTATTACAATTCTCATTTCCAATGGTTCTTTATGAAGAAAAAGTGACTATTCACTCTTTATATCCTAGCTGTACCTTAAATTACATCTACTCTTATACATTCATTTTCCTTTCAAATGTCAAACCATTCAAAAGAAAACCCTTACTACAGTATCATAATGAAATCTTTACAAAATGCACTCAATGATCTTTAACTTTTAAGGACATCAAATATGTTGTGCTTTGCGTAAGCTGATTAAACTAACATTTTAGTGATCGAGTTCTTAAATCTATCTCGTAGTTTTGGTCTGCTGTTACAGTTAACACAATACGATCCCTTTGTAATCAATCAAATTGAATACTTGATCGCACAATACTATTTATTGGCTTATTTTCGAATGAACTAACTTCATCGTCGTATCGTATATTACGAACTATGACCATTTCTGATATAACACTTATATGCAATAGTATATAGATCAAATATCCATAGTCTTGTATCGCATTTAGAGTTCAAAAAGCATAGAATGCAATACACAGTCTCGACAAAATAAACACGTAAGCGATCAAATTACGAACGTATTTTGTTGTTGTAAAATTAAAAGCTTGCATAGGTGTTGAAATGTTAACATGCAATAAGCATTAATAGTAAGTATATGCCATATATCTATTTGTTAATTTTCAATTTAGTTTGTTTGTATATCTTAATTGAAAAACAGTTTATCAATCGTATGAAATTTATCATTATAGATAATTGTAACATCCTACAGCATATGTTTTTAAAATATTAGAAAGGTTAAATGTTATCATTTCATTTTTCTAATAAGGCTCTCACTAGTCTTTTATATTTCACCAAACCCTAAGTCGAAACATAGAAGTCTTTCGACTTCACTAGTGAGTGTTAGGACTCGTCCGTCTTGGAATTCTGACCTTGAGTCTGCTCAACAAGTCATAGCTCCACGAATGATGAATAACTTCTTATTGATTGTACATATACAAATCCTAACCCTTTGGTTCCTTTTTCTAATTCCACTTCGATCTTGAGTCTGCCCAACAAATTAAAAAGAAATTATTCGCTTGTACATACCATACCGCGATGGCCTAAGTATAGTATATGTACCATGAGTCTGGTCAACAAATGCATATAGTTACCTTATCTTGTCTATTTAATATATTAATAATACTATACATAACATCCCAAGCTTGAGTCTTCTCAACAACTAAGGAGTATGCAAGTAATTTATTAATATATATATATATACATACTAGAGGAAAACATTATATTAAAGATTTATAATCTTCAATATATTATATTGAGTGATATCAACTCATGTAATAATGTATTTCTTATGAAATACCCTCGTAATTCATGTATCAGATACATCTGAATCACAGTATACGTACATTAACGTATGTATTTATTCCTTAAGTCTAATTAGTGTTTCTTAATGTTCCACCTTTAGTTTATACATTCATATTATATAAGTCTTATTATTAGTGATAGTCTTATGTATAACATTATACATATTAAATCTTATTTAATTAATTAACATTTAAAGCAATTTTATATTATTTTAATACAACATTTATATTAAATATTTATTACATACTATAACCTTTATAGTATTACACATATATTTTATATATGCGTATATTCATTTAATTAATTAACCTTTTATTTATTTATTTAACCTTTAATTTATTTGTTAATTAACTAAATTTTAATTAATTTATTTAATTAATTTTTTTAAATTAAATTGTACTAATTTCAAAATTCAATTCATATACATACATGTATACTTATGTTATTTTAAACATTTTAAAACAACATAACATATATCATAATATATAATACATGCATACATTTATTAATTAATTAACTTATTTGATTAATTTATTTTACTAACCTTAATAATAAATTTAAACTTTTGAAATTAATATTTATTTTCAAACTTTTTTAAAAATTTATTATACTATAACTTTTATAATTTTTATATATCCTATTTTAAATTTAAATTTAAAATTTAAAACCTTATATTTCAATTTTCAAACAATTTTGAAAATTAGCCCAATGTAATGACCCGGAATTTTGGTCAATTGGTTTTGGACGTTCAATTTATTTTAAATGTTGAATTTGAAATATTAATTAATTTTTAATAGGGAGATTTTGGTTGAATTGGTGAAATAGTTTACAAGTTCAAATATAGCGATTAATTTGATTTGGTAAATAGTAAATTAAATGTTTGAAATCGGGTAAATATGTGAATTTGGAGTTAAATGTGAATGGGATGATTTTTAAAGTTGATTTAAAACTCTATTTGAATTAGAATGGTGATAGTGGACTTTTGAATGGAATTAAAAGTAGATAAACTCAAATTTGAAATTTAAATATTAATTTAATAGTGAAATTTAATATTTGGGATATTGTAAATAATTGAATTTGTGACTTTAGATGAATCAAAATGGTTTCTAATATGGATATAAATTCTATTTGAATTATAGTTGAGTTAGTAAGTTTTTAAAATTTGAAATTTCAAGTAATTTCGTTGGTTTTGAAAATCGTTCGATTTAACCAACACGTTAAAATAGCCTTCCGGGGCACAGTCTCGGGTTTTGACGAAAACAGTTCCATTGGATCAGTAATAGTGTATTATTATCAGATTTCAAATTTCGTAGCATTTGGAGTTATCGTTTGGTCGTACGGAATATCAACGCGCTGAAATTTTTATCGAAAGTTCAATATAATAATTGGGTCCAAAAAGCTATCTTCTCTATACGATCAAATTAGGACTCGAAACCTTTTCCATTGAGTTCGGAATAGGGGTATAACATTATAAACGTCAGGCAGCACGCTTTGTTTGGAGTTCTTTCGGAAAAGAACGTGAATAATCAAGATAATAATAAAATAATACATATTACTCGTATATATACTCGTATCTCTCTGAAACCCTAGTTTCTAAATCGCGGCCGCAGTTCAAAATTTAATGGCCGATAGTTCACCTCGTTCTCCCTCAATTTTTGATCCATCAATCAGCTTTTAGTGAAAACTCCCAACTAGAAAGTCGAAGGGCTTGTTGAGATCTACGAGTTGAACGTTGGATCTTGACTACGGTGACTCGAGGAAGTGGCAAATCGCGGGTAAAGGCTGGGCGTTCGAGCATGATTTTTTAGGGCTGTAGGCGACCGAGCTCATCGAGGTTCCAGTTGTGGGTGGCATTCATGATGACAAAGGGGATGGTAGCCGCCGATCATCCCCTAGGCTTGCGGGTAGGTCGTGTTAAATGGATCTATGGAGGCGGCTATGGGTTTCAAAGCCTGGAACAACAAAGACGTGCGACCGAAGATGAAGGTGGAAAGGATTTTTGTGGCCAGATCTTGTTCTCAGAGTCAACGGCTCAGATCTGATAGGTTTATATATATATATTAAGGATTTATTTATATAAATTATCTTCAAAACTTATAAAATGCATAACTTCCACATACTTTGTCAGAATTGGACGAAACAAGCGGCGTTGGAATCGTGGCGATGAGCACTACATCATGGCAACGATTTGGAGTCATTTGCAGCTAGTTAAAATTTTAGGTTAAATCGAATGCCGTTCGGTTTGATTTAAAAATTGAAAGCTCTAGGTGAGTAAATCTCACTCATTTAGATGATTAGCATTTTAAATAGATAAAATTAATTATTGATTGATTGGTTGAGTTGATAAATTATTATCAGTTGAATGTGATATTATATATATAGTAGTATATATATTAGTAGTTGGATTGAAATTCCCGCATATTTTTAGTGGATGAGACCCTATGCGCCCCGCATAAAAGCGGATGACCCTATATACCGTGATATCCCTCTCGAAGTGGGACTGGTATTTTTATGTTGTATTAACATCCGTGGATGTAGGAAAAACAAGTTGGAGGGATCCAACTGGATTCCTCAAAAATGTTAAATTTAATTTCATATATAGTGATATATGATTTGTTTGTATAATCTGTGATAGATTATCATGTGATTTGAATTTATTGGATGCTATGGTATTGCTAGCCTAGATTTTGGTATTTTAAAATATCATAAATATATATATATGTAATTTGAAAAGAAAATTAAAAAGGGATTTTGGAAGTGAAGTATTTGTATTGAAATTTGGATTAATTAAAGAAATTTATCGGGATAAAATAAATGGTTGACTTTGTACTTGAATATTCTGTGATGTTTAAAATGGAGACTTTGGAATAATGTAAATAAAGGATTTTAAATAATAAAACTTAAGTGATATTTGTTTAAGTGAAAAGGAATTTAAAAATCGAGACTTTAAATAGTTGGGAGAATAATAAGGGGATTTGGAAAATAAATATAAAAATTGATTATACTGGATCTTAAAATAAGATTTCTTAAGTTACGAAATGAAAGTTAAATTGGGATTTGGTTGGTTGGAATACAGTTTTGGGTTATTTGAGGAATTGATTTATAAAAGGGAAATTAATTTAGAAATCAATTTACAATGGAAGTAAGTGATGTGAAACTGTTATAAACTGGGATTGAAAATTGTGAGATTTATAAGCAATGTTTATAAATAAAGTGAAGTGATTATCGGTGGATAAATTGAAGAGATAAATTCACGGTAGGAATTTATAATGAGATGGGAAAATCGGTTTAAAAATAAATGGTAGATTTACTTCTAGAAATGTGAAAAAGGGGATTTACGAAATTGGGACGTAAATCAAATTGGTGATAAATCAAGATGGATTTATAAATATTAGACTGGCTATATTAGAATTGAAGAATATATTTTATCGAGAAGTTAAGTTTGTTTTAAAAGAGGATTTTAAATTATTAAACTAGGTAATTTAGAAGTGTTTAAAAGTATTTCATAAAATTAGTTATTTAAATATTTTAAAATTGTCAAAATGGATTATAAGTTATAAATAAGTCTTGTAAATCGATTTGAATTTTATTAATGAATCAAAATTAATCATTGTTTCAAAGTTATGTAATTATTTTAAATTGTTAAAGTATATTTAATTCTTAATTAAGTTAGTTTATAATGAGTTGATATTAAGTTAATTATTATTTAAGAATTAACCAGTGTTATTATTTTAAAAGATAAATTATTCAATATTAATATAGTTTATATAATAACTTTTATTTAAGAGTATTTGCCTAAAAATTAAACTTGGAAAATTATTATAGAGATTTATAAGTAATATTTTATGAAAATTATTAAATAAAGTTTTCGAAAAGTAATGGTATACTTTCATGGAGAAATCGGAGGCAGAGATTGCCTGTAGTTACGTTTGGATTTCTCTGGGATGAAGATGTAATCATTGAGCTGTGAATCCATGGTTGATTCCGCGTGGTACTTTCCATATTTATTTTAAAAAGTTTTTCAAATATTTTTGAAAAGAATGGTTAGTTAACGTACTTACTCCGAAAAGATAAGTACGTACCTTTTATAAAGAGATTTAATTTATTTTAAATTAAATAAAATAAGACTTAGTGTTTTTAGTGGAAAATGAAATATTTGGTTGAATGATTGTTTGTTTGATAGTTAAATAACCGACTATCAAATCTGGACCCAAAATAAAACTTTAGGAATATCTAGAAGAAACACGGGAATTATGTGGTACATTTACCGTCGGAAGGTGTTATACTGTACGTATAAACTCGTTTCGTTCTTTTAGGACGATGATATGGAAATACGTCCACTAACAGTTAGGAGGTGATCTCTAATCTTATTTTTGTCTGTTTATTTTCTAAAGAACTGGAAATATCGAACGTTGTTTCGAAGAGACCGGGATCAGATAAGTTATCCGAAAACCACGTCGATCCAACGAGTACGTTTTCAAAATGAAGACAAGAGCATGGAATCGAAGATGGAGCGGTGAAGTGCAAGGGCTAATCGCTACTAATTATGTGGATGATTCCAAATGGATGTAGTAGGAATAGTGCCTTTGGTTCCGTTCAGACCTAGAACGGACTTATATGGATGAATGCTATCAGTACATTGTCATTGGAGGACAATGAGCATTCCAAGTATAAATTCCTTTAAAGGTAATTGTAGCCTCTAGCTTCATCAACCGGGAATGACTGAAAATCAGGGGAGATGCAGCAAGGCTAAGTGGGTCGCACCCAATCAAGGTATGTTTATCACCTTTCTAGATACCCTCGGATATTATTACTATGGTGCATGGGAAGGACTCGGAAAGAGTGGGAAAATCTGGGGTGATAGCATATTCGGTCTATCCAGGTTAGGGTTATTCTGATCTTATGTTGCAAGGGATCCCGGCGTGGTCCTCGGTACATTTTTCTAGATGTGTACTGTGATGGTGGTACCCCAGTGCCTAGTCATTCGTATGGAATCCATTCTCCAATACATGCCTTTACGGTTTTGGTTATAGAGCCTAGTATGCTGGAATTTAATTAATGTAACAATTTCAGCTATTTGAATAAGTATGTGTACCTAGACACTATTATAATATCAGATGATTTTGATATAAAATGTTTTGGTTATTTTAATGTAAAAACCCATCGTGTTTTATGTGGCGTGGTCTTACGAGATACCTTTGTTTTTCATAGGATTTTGATAACTTTAATAATTCAAATTGAGTGTGTTTTCTCACGCTAGTTTTCCAAACTGACTCAGGTGTTATTTTATGATAATGCTCGGGTCAGACCGAGTATTACAGATACATGATAGGATGTTATGGAGCTCAGGAAATGAGCTGGATGACGAAGACGTATTACTCGTATTTGATTTTATTCCGCTGTGTATTGTAGGCTGTATATTCAGCACTTATGAGGACTAGTTATTATAACTGTCCAGTATTGAGTTATTGATGTGTTATACTCTGATGATGTAATGTGTAAGTAATGTTTATAGCTCTTTTTTATAAAGACATGTTATTATCTATTATATATTGTTCCGCTGCGATTGTGAGATTCTGTGTTGTTGTTTTCTGTTTCTTCTTCTACCTCTTTCTTATTTTTTCCCTAACGATCTGGTATTTCCAGCATTCGATTGCTCGGTATGTAGTACAGTGAACGTATTGATGTCGATTTTTGAGCGTCAAAAATCCGGGCTGTGACACTTGGTATCAAAGTTGAAGGTTAAGAGAGAACCTTGGCTTTGATGAGGTAACTCATTAGAGATAGGGTCAGTAGCACCCTAGAATGAGTTTGAGTGTATTAATAGATATGAGCGCGTATTTTTTAGTGAATATAAAATTATTTTATATTGTATTGATTGATCTATTGAGTGGCTTATGGATTCTGGTCAATATGGGTAATTAACGTTATTGATAGGGATCTCTAAACACTTGAATATAGCAACTCGACACGGTATTGTTTGAAATTGGGTAAATGAAATAAATTTACTCATATTATATTTATATATGAAAGGAATAATTTGTCCGAAATTATTATAGTTGTATATGGTGTGCTTGGTTGTTGGGAAATGATAATATTAAACCATTATCATTTGTTGTTGTGGTGGTTGAATAAAAGTTGATATTATAGTCAATAGTTAAGAAGTAATTTCATATAAAAAAATGGGATTTTGTAAATGTGATTTATAATGAAATGTAATTCCAGGGGAATATTTAAATATGATATGGTTTATAAAAACAATTTATAAAGAAATTGAAAGATGGAAATTTGGGAATTTAATTCCCGTTGGTTTTGAAATATTTTTTCAAAGTCTTGGAAAATAATAGTGATAATATTTGAGGAATATTTTTGAATTGGTAATATATGAAAGGGATTTTAAAGGAATAAAAGCACTGAACTCACTTCGGTCGCTGGAAAATAATTTTGGTGATGACTGCAGCACCATCGACGTTAATTTTCGAGTTTCCAAGGGAGGAATTGCTAAAATATGTGTTTGTTTTGGAAAACTGGTTTTGGTTTTGAAATTTAAAGGAATAATTTGATATATCAAGGGGTTATGTGTGTGTATATATACATGATTTCAAAAAAAAATGATTTGAAAGACTTAGAACAAATTATTTAAACTCTGGGATTTTGATTTGAAATGTTTTATTGGAAAGCAAAATTGAAATGAATCTTACCTTAAGGTAAGTAAATAGAGTGGATAAAATTGAATGTGAAAACGGAGAATGAAATTTTACTTAAGAGAAGTTAAATGAAAGTGAGTATGATAATGGAATAAATTAGTAAAGTAAATTAATTAAATGAAGTGAATTGGAAGGAAATTAGTGAATGGAATAGAAATAAGTTGGTAACTTGTAAAGTTTGTAAATTGCAA
Source organism: Allium fistulosum (assembly GCA_030737815.1). Lineage (NCBI taxonomy): Eukaryota > Viridiplantae > Streptophyta > Magnoliopsida > Asparagales > Amaryllidaceae > Allium > Allium fistulosum. Next base: position 1,075,352,217 of record CM060901.1, on the reverse strand, counting down.
GATAAAGCAATGTTTAAATTGTTGATTAAGAATGCAATAAAAGTAAAAAATTTGAATTGAATTATGGAATAGAAATTTAACTTAAATTAAGTTCAATAAAGGAATTTTGGATATTTAGCCTAAGTAGGCTAAATGAAAATAATTATTGAATTTTTTTTTATTGAGATTTCGAATGAATTAGTGGATGGAAGTAATTAAAATAATTAGTTAATTAAATATGGTTTGAGATATGGTTGATAAAATTCAATATTTAAAATTTGGAGATAAATTGAGCTAAATGGAATCGAAATTGAATTTGAATATAAATGAATATGGACTTAGGCTAGAAAGTGGTAATAAACATAAGAACTTTTGTATAAAATGTTATAAAGGACTTAAGAAAATTGATGGTAAAGTTCTTAAGTGAAATTGGTATTAAAGAAATGTGAATAATAAGTATAGATGATTAATTATAAGTAAAATGCATGTGAATAAAAAGAATTTGATATAGCGAAGAATCAACTGAAATAAATATGTAAGTTGTACGTATACTATTTAATTCGCATAACAATTTGATCTAGATTCGGGCATAGAATTTCGAGATAGTTTATATCGATCCGAGTTAGGATGTTTCGCTCGATTCTCGACGGCGAACACTGGAAATGGATTTTTGATTGATTCTGAGATTCTCTATCATAGTAAATGGCTATGCAAGGAGAATGAAGGTTTCTGATCAAGGAACCAGATCTGAGTCTACACTAGAGAGTCGTGTGAACGATCTAGTTCGAAAGTGAAATTGTGTGATCGATTGAGCGATTAGATTTGATTTTGCGTACGGATGATATATGTACATCGTACGGGTTTTGGTGAAATAAATATTGGAAATTGAAAATGCTAAATAAAATGGATTTGAATATAATGAATGCGGATATGAATGGAATGCAAATGATTTGATTGTGAATCATGTTAAAATTGAATAAATGGTATAGGAATTAATTTGGAAGTGTATAATTGAGTGTTTGAACCTTAAAATGCATATGCATTCTAAAACACATGATATGACATGTTTGTTTATGAAACTTGTATTTAGATTGGTTAAATGGATGTATTGTTATGAGAATTTCATGATTTTAAAACTTATGTGCTTATTTTGAGTAAGTTCAGGTACAGGGAGCTGTTTGGATAGGTTTTGGTTGCGTAATTGCATATAAAGTAAGCTCGCTCGCTTAATAATGCTAATATAAGGTAGGATTACGTATTTAAAAGCGAAAATGGAATAAGTATTGATATATATTATGTTTCCAACCGTGTGGGTCGATGATATCATTTTAATTATATTTGTCATATTGTAAAAGGCTCTACGTACAAATGAGACTCTGCCAAAAAATTTCGGAAATTTAGGGTTCTGGAAAAAAATTCGTTCACTAAATCTGATTTGAAATTATAGCTTGAAATAATGGAATTTGATGAATAAATAGGAATCAGTGGATTTGGGTGGGACTCAAAGACGTAGGAAATGGTAATAACATGATCTTAACCAAATGGGTTTTGAATAAAAATGGGTTTGGAGCATTTTCCTACCTTAGCAATTTCGGGGACGAAATTCTTTTAAGGGGGAGCAATGTAACGACCCGAAATTTTGATTAATTGGTTTTGGACGTTTAATTTATTTTAAATGTTTAATTTGAAATATTAATTAATTTTGAATAGGGAGATTTTGGTTGAATTGGTGAAATAGTTTACAAGTTCAAATATAGCGATTAATTTGATTTGGTAGATAGTAAATTAAATGTTTGAAATCGGGTAAATATGTGAATTTGGAGTTAAATGTGAATGGGATGATTTTTAAAGTTGATTTAAAACTCTATTTGAAATAGAATGGTGATAGTGGACTTTTGAATGGAATTAAAAGTAGATAAACTCAAATTTGAAATTTATATATTAATTTAATAGTGAAATTTAATATTTGGGATATTGTAAATAATTGAATTTGTGACTTTAGATGAATCAAAATGGTTTCTAATATGGATATAAATTCTATTTGAATTATAGTTGAGTTAGTAAGTTTTTAAAATTTGAAATTTCAAGTACTTTCGTTGGTTTTGAAAATCGTTTGATTTAACCGACACGTTAAAATAGCCTTCTAGGGCACAGTCTTGGATTTCGACTAAACTAGTTTCATTGGATCCGTAATAGTGTATTATTATCGGATTTCAAATTTTGTAGCGTTTGGAGTTATCGTTTGGTCGTACGGAATATAAACGCGCTGAAATTTATATCGAAAATTCAATATAACAATTGGGTCCAAAAAGCTATCTTCTACATACGATCGAATTAGGACTCGAAACCTTTTCCATTGCGTTCAAAATAGGGGTAGGCGGCATGCTTCGTTTGGAGTTCGTTTGAAAAAGCACGTGAATAATCGAGATAATAATAAAATAATATATATTACTCGTATATATACTCGTATCTCTCTGAAACCCTAGTTTCTAAATCGCGGTCGCAGTTCAAAATTTAATGGCCGATAGTTCACCTCATTCTCCCTCAATTTCTGATCCATCCATCAGCTTTTAGTGAAAACTCTCAACTAGAAAGTCGAAGGGCTTGTTGAAATCTACAAGATGAACGGTGGATCTTGGCTATGGTGACTCGAGGAAGTGGCAAATCGTAGGTAAAGGCTGGGCATTCGAGCATGATTTTTGAGGGTTGTAGGCGACCAAGCTCGTCGAGCTTCCAGTCGTGGGTGGCGTTCGTGATGACGAAGGGGATGGTGGCCGCCTATCATCTACTAGGGCTACGGGTAGGTCACGATAAATGGGTCTATGGAGGCGGCTATGGGTTTCAAAGCCTGGAACAACAAAGACGTGCGACCGAAGATGAAGGAGGAAAGGATTTTTGCGGCAGATCTTGTTCTCAGAGTCAACGGCTCAGATCCGATAGGTTTATATATAAAAAAAGGGATTCATTTATTTAAATTATCTTCAAAATTTATAAAATGCATAACTTTCACATACTTTGTCAGAATTGGACGAAACAAGCGGCGTTGGAATCATAGCAACGAGCACTACATCATGGAATTTATTTGGAGTCATTTGGAGCTAGTTAAAATTTTAGGTTAAATTGAACGCCGTTCGATTTGATTTAAAAATTGAAAGCTCTAGGTGAGTAAATCTCACTCATTTGGATGATTAGCATTAATTTTAAATAGTTAAAATTAATTATTGATTAATTGGTTGAGTTGATAAATTGTTATCAGTTGAATGTGATATTATATATATAGTAGTATATATATTAGTAGTTGGATTGATATTCCCGCATATTTTTAGCGGATGAGACCCTATGCGCCCCGCATAATAGCGAATGACCCTATATACCGCGATATCCCCCTCGAAGTGGGATTGGTATTATGTTGTATTAACATCTGTGGATGCAGAGAAAACATGTTGGAGGGATCCAACTGGATTCCTCAAAAATGTTAAGTTTAATTTCGTATATGTTAAATTTAATTTCATATATAGTGATATATGATTTGTTTGAATAATTTGTGATATTTTATCGTGTGATTTGAATTTGTTGGATGATATGGTATTGCTGGCCTAGATTTTGGTATTTTAAAATATCATAAATATATATATATATATTGAATTTGAAAAGAAAATTAAAAAGGGATTTTGGAAGTGAAGTATTTGTATTGAAATTTGGATTAATTAAAGAAATTTATTGGGATAAAATAAATGGTTGACTTTGTACTTGAATATTCCGTGATGTTTAAAATGGAGACTTTGGAATAATGTAAATAAAGGATTTTAAATATTAAAACTTAAGCGATATATGTTTAAGTGAAAAGAATTTTAAAAATCGAGACTTTAAATAGTTGGGAGAATAAAAAGAGGATTTGGAAAATAAATATAAAAATTGATTATACTGGATCTTAAAATATGATTTCTTAAATTACGAAATAGAAGTTAAATTAAGATTTGGTTGGTTGGAATGCAATTTTGGGTTATTTGAGGAATTTATTTATAAAAGAGAAATTAATTTAGAAATCAATTTACAATGGATGTATGTGATGTGAAACCATTATAAACTGGGATTGAAAACTGTGAGATTTATAAGCAATGTTAATAAATAAAGTGAAGTGATTATCAGTGGATAAATTGAAGAGATAAATTCATGGTAGGAATTTATAATGAGATGGGCAAATCGGTTTAAAAATAAATGATAGATTTACTTCTAGAAATGTGAAAAATGGGACTTACGAAATTAGGAAGTAAATCAAATTGGTGATAAATCGAGAGGGATTTATAAATATTAGACTGGCTATATTGGAATTGAAGAATATATTTTATCGAGAAGTTAAGTTTGTTTTAAAAGAGGATTTTAAATTATTAAATTAGGTAATTTAGAAGTGTTTAAAAGTATTTCAAAAAATTAGTTTTTTAAATATTTTAAATTGTCGGGATTGGGTTATAAGTTATAAATAAGTCTTGTAAATCGATTTGAATTTTATTAATGAATCATAATTAATCATTGTTTCAAAGTTATGTAATTATTTTAAATTGTTAAAGTATATTTAATTATTAATTAAGTTAGTTTATAATGAGTTGATATTAAGTTAATTATTATTTAAGAATTAATCAGTGTTATTATTTTAAAAGATAAATTATTCAATATTAATTTAGTTTATATAATAACTTTTATTTAAGAGTATTTGCCTAAAATTAAACTTAGAAAATTATTATAGAGATTTTGTAAGTAATATTTTGTGAAAATTATTAAATAAAGTTTTCGAAAAGTAATGGTATAGTTTCATGGCGAAATCGGAGGCAGAGATTGCCTGCAGTTAAGTTTGGATTTCTCTGGGATAGAGACGTAATCATTGATCTATAAAACCTTGGTTAATACCGCGTGGTACTTTCCATATTTATTTTAAAATGTTTTTCAAATATTTTTGAAAAGAATGGTTAGTGAACGTACTTACTCCGATAAGATAAGTACATACCTTTTATAAAGAGATTTAATTTATTTAAAATTAAATAAAATAAGACTTAGTGTTTTTAGTGGAAAATAAAATATTTGGTTGAATGATTGTTTATTTGATAATTGATACACCAGTGCCTAGTCGTTCGTATGGAATCCATTCTCCAATACGTGCCTTTACGGTTTTGGTTGTAAAGCCTAGTATGCTGAAATTTAATTAATGTAACAATTTCAGCTATTTGAATAAGTATTTGTACCTAGACACTATTATAATATCAGATGATTTTGATATAAAATGTTTTAGTTATCGTAAGGTAAAAACCCATCGTGTTTATGTGTGGCGTGGTCTTATGAGATACCTTTGTTTTCAAAGGATTTTGTTAACTTTAATAATTCAAATTGAGTGTATTTTCTCACGTTGGTTTTCCAAACTGACTCGGGTGTTATTTTATTATAATGCTCGGGTCAGACCGAGTATTACAGATACATGATAGGATGTTATGGAGCTCAGGAGACAAGCTGGATGACGAAGACATATTACTCGTATTTGATTTTATTCCGCTGTGTATTATAAGCTGTATATTCAGCACTTGTGAGGACAAGTTATTATAACTGTCTAGTATTGAGTTATTGATATGTTGTACTCTGATGATGTAATGTATATATATATTGTTCCGCTGTGATTGCGAGATTCTATGTTGTTGTTTCTGTTTCTTCTTCTACCTCTTTCTTCTTTTTCCCTAATGATCTGGTATTTCCGCCATTCGATTGCTCGGCATGTAATATAGTGAACGTATCGATGTCGATTTTCGAGCGTCGAAAATCTGGGCCGTGACACCCAAGGTCCAAATCAAGTTTAGGCCTTTTTTATTAGGGACAACTTTTGGGCTGTATGCTTAATAGTTAACCCTAATAAGACTAATTTAGATCGTAATGGCTATTGAACTTCGATATCATTGTTGGAACTGGGCCAACCTACAGCCGAAAATATAGGTGAATTTAAAAAAAAACATTCCCCTATAGGATCTTTGTTGAGCCTATGAAGTCTAATTTATTTAGAACATTTCTTAATTTAATTTAAATAAAATATTCATTTCATTTAAATTATAATTAATAGATTAAATGTTATTTAATTTATATCTCAAATTAAGCATAATGGTACAGGAATGTATCATATACATATGTGTATGTGTATGCATGTGTAACATAACAATCCATGCGAGGTATATCATGCCCATATATAAATGTTGGGATTTGCATCGCAATGGACATGCTATCTCATCTTATATGTTTTATATGTTGTCCAAGTATATGTATGTATGTATGTATATACATATAAAAAATTGTTATTTTAGAATAAGTATTAAACCAATATAAATATTCGCATACACACACACATATAATGTATTGCATAAATGTGAAATACTAATATATATACACACACACATGTATATTAGTATATATTAAATTAGATAATAATTTGATGAATGATTATATATTAATATATATTATGAAAATTTTAATTTAATTTAATTTATTTATACATATATGTTTTACAGCAATAAAATTAATATTTATATATATCTGTGTATGTATTTATTTTATTTATATTTGTAATAAATAAAAATATTTATAAATGTATGTATTTAAATATATATATATATATATATATTATATCAATTATAAATTTATTTAAAATTATATATATATATATTATAACATTGTAGATCCAATACACAGCATAAAAAATATTTTATTGTTATTTTATATTTTTTATATATAAATTTACTAGCCGAAAAACTTCAAAATAATATAAAAAATAATTCGTAACATATTTTTCAAATTTCAAATTTTTTGAAATTCGAATATGATATCATAAGGTCGTGGAAAAATTTCCATAATTTTATGAGTTGAAATTATATTTTTAATTACGAGCATTACGACACGCACTTCACGCGTAATGATTGCATGCGCTTCATACATGAATTGTTTTTCTATAAATTAGATATGTTTAACACATTCAAGAGAATTATTTATAGAAAATTTTGCTATATTTTTGCATTGAAATTATGTATAGTTAGTTTGAATTTTTATTTCTAAGTTCAACATCTAATTTCTATTAGTCTGAATTTTATTTCTATTATTAACTAATAAAGAATGAATCTGTAAAGAAAATTTATTTGTTAGATCCTATTTTTAAGTTATATTAAGATTTGGAAAGATTTGTAGAGTGACGTTTGAATTTGTTAAGAAAGCTTACGGTTAGATCCTATTTTTAAGTAATATTAAGAATTTATAATATATGTAAAGGGGCATTTTTGGTAGTTTATGTTGACACCAAAAAAGTGTGACAAAGGTATTACAACTATTATTAAAGATTTAATTAATTTCGGCCGTTATTACAAACGATTTTTTTTATAAAAAAATTTGATTTTTAAATTTTGGTCGAAAGTTTATAAGATGATGGAAATTTTTTATAAAATTTAAAATATAATTTTTGAATAACATATTATTTTATATTAATTATATAACCTTTATTTCAATTTAAATATTATTAAAAATAGTAAATAATTACGAAAATATTTTTCTATTACCTAAAATTATATTTAGTATAAATTTTGCAAATATAATATTATTAGATCAATTTTTAACATGGTATAGTGACACAATGAATTCTAGGTTATTAAAATTTATGTAATATAATTTATTAATATAAATATAATAAATTGATATATATATATTAAATAAATAATTTTGACTGTGTATACAACTGATCTAAATAAAAAAATTATTTTTTATACATACAAACGCATAACCATTCAATATGTGACAACATTCATACATATAGAAATCTCACCTAACTAACAATATAAATATGATATATATGTACAAGAAATGGAATAGCATACATGATTTATAAGTTATATGAAATAAGAAAACATACCAAAACCATGCCTTAAAGTACACCTTGCTATGATGAATACCTTTCCTTAGAAATCTTCTCAATTCGGCAAACTGTTAATCTCCGAATTGTAGACCGTTGACTATTTAATAGTTGTTGATTTGAAATATATTTGATATTAGCTTTGATGGAGCTTTGTGTAGATGGTATCGGTCAGCAAAAAGATGAACATCGTGGCCAAAAGAACTTCTGATGCATTAGGGTTGTGAGTGCTTTTATAGTGGAAGGAATAGAGAGTAAGGTGGATCATATCACTTACCCATTCTCCCTAAATCTGAGCCATCCATCAAAAAAATACCCCTGGCACATTTTTAGCCGCCCCTTACATCCACCCGGTCGAAATTTCCAACACCTTTCATGGGATTTAAACCCATTTTAAGCCTAAATAAATATTATTAAATACATCTAATTTAATTTCTTATCGATATCGTATATCGATCAGTATATTTATAACTATTACAAATGTACAATAATATTTATTCCTCAAATCATATTTAATTTTTATAATTAATATTTCATAAATATTAATTAATTAATTTATAACACTTATAAACTAATTAAATCGTTTGGTCTAATGAGAATTCATCATATCGGTTGTCTAACTCGTTAGGTGTGAATTTGGTCAGCGATCAACATTGAACTATTCGAATGTTAACATTCACACATCACTTAGCAGGCGATATGACATTTTGGCCAAATTTATCACCTACTTAGTTTCGATAATTACCAATTTTACATTATTAAGTGTTACCCGGTTGCAACATTTATTTTACACCAATTCTCTTCGTCAAAACTATATTACTATGGACTTATGGAATTTGGTAATGGTCAAAATTCCAACATTGTCCATATTAAACTCTATAGTCCAAACACAATGTCTTTGGTTCAATAATAACAGTTATTATTAACCGAAATTCTCTGGCCAAAGTCTTTGACTTTGAGTTGACTTGAGTTGACCGCGATACTAACCACATATAATCGAGGAGATGAATCCTCCCTTGAATTGTGCTTCACTTCCAATACTTCCATCGACCCAACTATAGTCACACAATGGACGCCATGCCATGATTTGGCTAGGGATTGCAATGGGATAGTTCCGCGGTCTAAACTCGGTAGACTTGCCTCTGTTTTGACCCGCCAAAATCCATCCCATTGGATCATCGAGGCAGGTAGACCTATGGCTTGTTCTTAAGAGCTCTGTGTCTACGGTCGGATCAGTGCTTGGCTGACTTACCCCAAATCGATTCGCACTACCGAGATCTTGTAAAATCCCTTCATTACTATAATGATGATTTGTTAATCTTTTATATATAAGTGATTATAACATGGATATTTTAATGATGATAGGGATAATGTCATCATATAAAACCATATAGTTGTGTCTATTTGTGGTATATTTATATCAAGAATTTGAATATCTACTAATCATGCATAACTGTTAGGACTTTTAAATGAGATTAGTAGTATTCCAAAATTTTAAAAATAAATAAATGAATTCAAGTATCTTCTAACCACACATAATCGTGAGGACTTTTAAATGGGATTAGAATCAACTTTTCTATTAATTAATTAATTTTGATATACGTTCCATACATGCATAACCATGAGGACTTTTAAATGAGCATGGAAGCACATAATCAAAAATTCCAAGTAATTCACCCATGCATAACCGTGAGGACTTTTAAATGAGAGCGAATACTTTGGATGTTTTTATTTGTTAAAAATATAATGAAATGAAAAAAAAATTCCCGTTTAAAATGCCACATATAGAAATACTATATTGGATTTTGATGAGTGATGGTCGATAGAAATATGATAGAATTAGAGATGGTCATGGAATTTTTACCAACAAAAAGGTTTTATAACTCTTGTTTAAATTTCTAAAGAAATTTACTAATTATACTATCTCAAGTTATAATATATGATTAATATCAACACTCATCACTTTTTCAATCACTATTTATCTTTTCGATAATTAGTAGGGAGTCGGATTAGTTAATGTACTCATTAAAAAATAATTATAAAATCAAAATTCCTAAAATGACTAATCTGAAACAAGGTCAACAAAACGGTATTCTAGAAGAGGTTTTATAAAAGAAAAAATGTTTGCTATTTGAAAAATATTTGAAATGAAAAATATGCAGATATTTTCTTCGAAAATGTGATGCATCTGATGAATGTCTTAGCATACAACTCTTTCCACTAGTAATTTTTCTATCAACTAGATTACCAGTGAAATCTGCATCCAAAATTTCTTTTGACTCAAGATTATCATTTGTTGGATGTTATAGACCAGACCGTGATGTTGCAACAAATACCTTGAAATCATTTTTATAGTTTTTAAATGAAATTCTTTTGAATTTGAATAGAAACCATGCAAATAAACAAGCAGTGAACATAGTGTCAGATAAGATAAACAAATATATCCACTTGTATTATGAGTAATCAGCAACCATCATTAGTCCAAACAAATCTATATGAAGTTGTTCAAAGACTCCAGAGATTTTTAAAGTGTTCTCGGCATAAAAATATAATTGGCCAACAATTTTGAATAAGTCAGAATCAAAATCAGCATTTGTTGGGTGTGTTTCAACCGGGCCAACACCGCCGAACCATCTCCATCCCAAATCCCTACCGAACCAACTCCTTTCCAAATCCCTGCCGAACCAACTCCAAAATATCACTACCGAACCAAAACCATGTCCCACTGAATCAAACTCCAACCAACCATCACCGAATCGCTCACCACCGGACCAAGTTCCACCGCACCAAGTTCCACCGGACCAAGTTCTACCGGACCAAGTTCCATCGGACTAAGTTCTACCGGACCAAGTTCCACCGGACCAAAGCATTCCGGACCAACTTTGCCAGCCCAGATTGCATCAGCCCAGGCCCACCAGCAGCTATATACATCCAAGACCTCTGCCCCCAGCCCCACTCTATAAATAGAGGGGCAGGGAGACAACAAGGGAGACAAGTTTGAGAGCTCAAGCATAGATAGAACTTTCAAACAACTTTCATATACTTGTATCAAAGCTTTGTAATTGTAATCTGAACAAGAAAGGAGAAATAATATATAAAGTGGATGTAGGCACATTCTGGCTGAACCACTATAAATCTGTGTGTCTTTTACAGTTTAGTCCCTGCTTTTTACATATTTGCATAAACACCCCAGATCACTAAAAACAACATAAAATCAACTAAATCATACGACTTGGAGGTGTTTGCCCATTTTTTGTGCAAACATTTTTTGTGCTTTCACTAAGAACTGAACTCAAGGCTTCAGCTTCTCCCACTTAACCTTTTTCCTAACAGCGTCGTTCATTGCTTGGAAAACATGCCTCCCAGGCAGAAAAAAGACGTTAACAAAGGAAAGAACATCGCAACTAGCAGTGTTCCAGATCCAGTGGTCACAGATCAAGTAAATCATCCCATTCCAATAGCAGTACCAAATGAAGGTAAGGAAAATCCAACAACCCCTGCCATAGAACAGCCGGCAGCAATTACTAAGGCAGATCTAGACAGGGTTGTGGCTGAAGTGACTAACCGCTTCGCATCCCAGCAGGAAGCCTTGGTGGACCAACTCATGTCACGCTTAAGGGATGATGAAGAGTCCAACCGCAACACTGAATCATGGGGTGAGTTCCAGTCTGGAGGATCTTGGAGACAACAAAGATCTTCCTTCTTCGAAGGAGCTAACGACAGAAACGGCCATGGTAGGAGCCGAGACCGAGCTCAGCCCAAAGTTGGACCTGAGGAAACACTTGGAACCGAACCCAACGGGGGAGGTACCGGGTGGAGGTCAACTGTAGCCGAGCCTGTCGTACTGCCTAACCACAGAAACACCAATGAACGGGGCCGAGCTAGAGTCCAGCCCGAAGTTGGACCCGAGGAAGTGCTTAGATCAGAACCCAGCAGGGGAAGATCAAGGCAAGGACCAACTGTAGCTGACCCTAGCATGCTCCCAGAAGACCAAAGACAGCCACTGGAAAATATTAGGAATAATAGACGATACCATCCCTACAGGTCATCTGGGCGGAATCAATCCCACAGAGAAGAACCGAACTCATTTTTATCTGCTCCAAATTCTGATGAAAGGATGGCACACTTGTTCAGAGAGTGCGTCCAACGGGATCAAAGAGACCGAGGAATAGGCGCTAGGGTAACCAGCCCTTTCACCCGCAATATCGAAATTGCCATCACCCCCCGAGAATGGAAAATGCAAATAATGGAACCTTACAAAGGAACCTCTGACCCCGTTGTACACTTACAGAGATACACACATCATATGCTCATGAGTGGAGCAACGAAGGAGTGCTGTGCAAATGCTTTCCGCTATTCTTAGCAGATCTAGCTACCTCCTGGTTCTGCCATCTACCCCAAGGATCCATCAGCTCATGGGAGATGTTGAAAGAAAAATTCATCAGCCAATTCCGCATTCATGTGGAGCAACCCAAGGACGCTTATTCCTTATCCAGTATCAAACAGAAACCTGGAGAGAAAGTGCAGCAATATCTAACTCGATTCAATGCCGCAGCAGCCGCAGTCCAAGATGCCGATAAGAAGCTGATCTTAATGGCTCTCTGTAGTGGTGTGCATCCGGATACTAAATTTGCTAGAAGACTGACCAAAGAAAAACTGACTAATTTACCCGATTTCTTCCATGAAGCTGGGAAATATATGAGACTTGAAGACGCTGACACAGAGAGGCAGACAGGGCAACAAAATAAGGCAGCTCACAGCAACACGCCCGCTGTAGCAAAGGACGTTCGACGAAATGATTCTAGAGACAACGCTGGGGCAAGAAGGGAGAAAAGCGTCTATATCGGCCAGGACCGAGATTTGACGCTTACAACCCGTTGAATGAAACGATCGAAAACATCTTCTTGGCCACTCAAGACAAAGTTAAATACAAACGCCCCCCGCACAAGAAGGAATCAGATAACGCAATTAAGTCTGGAAAATTCTGCCGCTTCCACGAATACCATGGGCATGATACCAACGAATGCCATCATCTCCGGGACTTGATTGAAGAACATATAAGAAGAAGAAGACTAGAATGCTATGTAAAAGGCCAGAACAGGACTCCAGTTCCTGCCAATGAGAACCCAAGGCTACCCTCCCCATAGATAGGAAGAGGAAATCTCAACACCAGCGGCTCCAGTCAAGAGAAGATAGTGGTCCATACCATCTCGGGAGGGCCACACATCGCTGACGGAAGCTGGGCAGAGATGGAAAGGTACGGAAAGTCACTTAGAAACAATGAAGAATGCTTCAATTCTATTATAGAAGAACGCCACCCGAAGCGGATAGAGAATGGTGACATCACATTCAGTAGGCGTGACCTGGAGGGAAGGCAGTACCCTCACACGGATCCCATGGTTATCTCTGCCCGGCTCGGTCCAGCCGAGGTTTTCCGAATTCTAGTAGACACTGGAAGCTCAGTGAATATCCTATTCAAGCATGCCTTTGACAAAATGAAGCTGTCATTAGAGGATGTTCTTCCCTGCAATAAACCACTACACGGTTTCACAGGGAATGCGAAGATGCCCCTCGGGCGACTGGACCTCTTTGTTGAAATTGGAAGTCATCCCTGCTCCGTTGTGCGAAAACAAACATTTGTGTTGATAGAAAACCACTTGGCCTACAACGCCTTCTTAGGAAGGCCAGCATTGTCTGACTTCCAAATTGTCCTGGCCCCATGGTGCCTGAAGATGAAATTTTCAACGGACAATGGAGTAAGGGAAGTAGAGGGAGACCAGGACATTGCTCGAGATTGCTATGTAACTGAACTTCGCAATAACCACAGTAAGGATAAAGGGAAGAGTGTAGACATCGCCCTCTGCATGAAAAGTTTGGAAGCATAGAAACTAAAGAAAGCCCCTCCTCTTCGATATACCAGCGACCCTTTCAATGAATTAGACCCCAGGGACAAAGAGGAGGAGGTCACCGCCGAGCCTGTAGAGGCTATGGAATTTGTATCTGTATACAGACATGACTCGAGCAGACTGTTGAAAGTCGGGTCCCAACTAAAAGCAGAGTTGAAGGAACAACTCATTGATTTTCTCCGCCACAACTTGGATGTATTTGCATGGTCACACGCTGACATGACCGGAATCTCCCCTGACATAGCATGCCACGTACTAAACATTGATCCTACCAAGGCGCCAGTAAAATAGAAAAAGAGAAGTATGGGGGCAGGACGATCAGCAGCCCTCGATGAAGAAGTAAAGAACCTACTTGCCAATGACTTCATATGAGAAGCCATCTACCCAGAGTGGATCGCCAACCCGGTGCTGGTAAAGAAGGCTAATGGGAAGTGGCGAACATGCATTGACTTCTCCAACTTAAATGACGCCTGCCCAAAGGATTGCTTCCCACTTTCCCGAATCGATCAGCTTGTAGAAAGCACAGCCGGGCACGAACTCTTATCTTTTATGGACGCATACTTGGGATATAACCAAATTCCTATGCATGCTCCCGATCAAGACCACACTAGTTTCATCACTGACCGGGGATTGTACTGTTACAAGGTAATGCCTTTCGGACTTAAAAACGCAGGGGCCACCTATCAGCGCCTCGTCAACAAGATGTTTCAGGGCTAATAGGACAAACTATGGAAGTTTATGTGGATGACATGCTGGTAAAGTCAAGGGGAGCCGACGATCACGTAAGCCACCTGGATGAAATGTTTCAAGTACTTCGCCAATATGGAATGAAGTTGAATCCTCTAAAGTGCTCCTTCGTAGTATTATCAGGAAAGTTTCTAGGATTCATCGTCCATGCCAGAGGAATTGAAGCCAACCCTGAACAAGTCCAAGCTCTGAAAGATATCAGGATACCTTCTACCCGAAAGGAAATGCAAAGCCTAAATGGGAAGGTGGCCGCCCTGAGCAGATTCATCTCTAAAGCAACTGACAAATGCATCCCCTTCTTCGAAGCTCTAAAGAAAGAGAAAGGAAAATTCGAATGGACTGACGAATGCTTAACAACTTTCCTTAACTTAATCAAACACCTCCAGAGACCACCAGTACTCTCAACTCCGAACAAAGGCGAAGAGCTATACCTATACCTTGCTGTGTCATCTCATGCTCTAAGCACCGCATTGGTGAGAGAAGACAAACGTACGCAGCGGCCAGTATACTTTGTAAGCAAGAGGTTTACAGGGGCGAAAGCCAGATATCCTAAACTTGAGAAACTAGCGTACTGTTTACTAATCACATCACGGAAACTGCGTCACTATTTACAGTCCCATTCCATCAGAGTTCTGACCGATCAACCACTAAGGCAGGTACTCCATCGTCCCGACACCTCTGGGCGACTACTTAAATGGTGCATTGAACTAAGTCAATATGATATCACCTACCATCCTCGCACCGCCATCAAGGGACAAGCCATGGCCGATTTCATTGCCGAATTCACTACCAACGAAGGTAAGGAGCAATCGGAAATAGCATAAGACATCAAGTGGAATCTCTTTGTGGATGGTGCGTCAAACGAACAAGGCTCGGGGGTAGGTGTGGTAATAATCACTCCCATGGGAAATAAGCTACACTATGCTATAAGGTTGGAATTCGTTGCCACCAACAACGATGCAGAGTATGAAGCAGTGATAGCTGGATTAGAACTTGCCTTAGAAATCGGAGCCAATTCTTTGTGTCTTCATAGCGATTCTCAACTTATTGTAAATCAAATACTAGGAGAATTCCAGGCTCGAGAAGAACGATTCATAGCATATTTAAAGAAGACCAAGTTGCTTCTCAATCGATTGGATCACTATTTAATCAAACACATCCCTCGAGAAGAGAACCAAGAGGCCGACGAATTGGCAAAGCAAGCTAGCATGAGAGACGACACTATTTCCGGAGCAGTAGCCATCTCAAAGCAACTGACCCCAAGTTTTGAGCAAGTGAATCTGATAGCTGCAACCGAAGAAGCAACCTGGAAGACTCCCATCCGAGACTACTTACAAAGTGGCACACTGCCCAACGGGCGTAACGAAGTCAAGAAAATCTTGAGGAAAGCTTCCCGCTACACAATACAAGAGGGCACCCTCTATCGGCGCGGCTTCTCTGCCCCCTTATTAAGGTGTGTCGCTGGAAGGGAAGCCAAGGAAATCTTATCCAACATCCATCAAGGAAGCTGCGGAGATCACACTGGAGGGCAGACTTTGGCAAAAAAGATACTCCGATATGGGTATTTCTGGCCCACCTTAAGCAAGGACGCCTTAGATTTCGTCAGAAAATGTGATAGATGTCAGAAGTTTGCTAAGATTCCCTGGCTACCAACAACTGAGATTACTCAAATGACCAGCCCTTGGCCCTTTGCAGTATGGGGAATTGACTTGATTGGCGAACTGCCAATGGGCCGAGGCGGGGCCAAATATGCTATAGTGGCAGTCGACTATTTCACCAAATGGGTGGAAGCGGAACCCCTAAATAAAGTATCTTCAGCAAAGGTTATTAACTTCTTGATCAAAAATGTTCTATGCAGGTACGGAGTCCCATTCAAAATCATATCGGACAATGGACTTCAGTTTGACAGCGAGGAGTTCGCCAACTGGTGCCAAGAGCACGGAATTCACAAAAGCTTCTCATCCGTAGCTTATCCCCAGGCAACGGACAAGTCGAAGCCGTCAACAAAATTCTCAAAACTCTAATAAAAAAGAAACTCTAAAAGTCAAAAGGCGCTTGGGTGGATGAACTTCCTACGGCACTGTGGGCCTATCGCACGTCTTTCAGAACATCAACGGGGCATACTCCTTTCTCTTTGGCATACGGATCGGAGGCTATGCTCTCAGTTGAAACTATAGTGCCTTCCCACCATAGGATCCACTATAACCCAGAAGAAAACGAAGAACTCCTCCACATGTCTTTGGATCTAATTGAAGAGAGAAGAAACGATGCAGCACTCAAAACATCAGCTCACAAGCAAAAAGTGGTAGCGCAATACAACTCCAAAGTCAAGCATCATAGCTTACAAGAGGGAGATCTTGTCCTCAAGCGAATCTTCCCGCGCCCCGGAGCACTAGATCCAATCTGGGACGGACCATATGTAATTCATAAAGATCTCCACAATGGAGCTTACATTTTGTCAACAGTGGACGGGGAGGTGTTCCAGAGGGCATGGAACATCCAACACCTTCGTCGATACTTTTCTTAACTTGTACTGCCCATATGAAGTGAATTAACAAAGAGAATAAGTGGACGTAGGCATTTTCGTGCCGAACCACTTTAAAAACCTTGCCTCTTTTTTAACTTGTTCCTTTATATCTTGGCTGCTTGTTAACTTTATCCTTTTCTGTTGAACAAAATCCTGTGCAAATAGCATTTTCATTCAAGGCGCTCCACAGCGCGACTTCTCCTGGACAAGACCTAACAGGTACTATACGAATCTATGGCCTCGCCAATGAGACACTTATGCTCCGGCATCCCTCTGCTGTGGGTTAACTCATTGCTCGCGACGGCCCTCAAAGCCAACTGTAATGAGCCGATTATAAGCCACCGAGAAGGCCGACTATAGCCAAAGCAGCTTATTACGGCGTTCGGCTCGCCGACGACTGTGAACCTACTTTAAGCCCCAACATAAGGTGTGGCCAGCCAGGGGTAGTTCACGGTTGACGATCAGCACCCACGCTAGCCGGCCACAGTAAATCGAATAATACCCACGATTACGGGCCATAATGGCCCGGGTAGTTACTGTGCGCGATCTCGGCTCCGATGTGTCTTAAGTACGGCTGTGGTAAAAAGATTAACTCCCCGCGGAGGCGTAAGATGGGTGACAAATGTCTCCAAGACCCACAGCTAGGGAAAGTGACTACAAAGCCCGTTTGCCATGAACTTAAGCACATCGAAGGCCTTCCGTGATTGGAAGTTTTACTATTTCTCATATTTCAATTTTATTTAAAAAAAACTTTCCTCCTGTCCTCTATAACGATCCCTAAAGTACAGGACACAGAATAAGAGACATTCGCTAATGGGAGTGGGAACTCACAACAGGACACTAGGCCGAATTCCATACTTAGTCACACAAGACATTCAAAGCTGCCATCTACAAGTAAAATATGAAGGGCGGTATTTTCTTCTTTCGTGTATAAATACATGGCTATAATTTATTCACACATCACACTAACATTGCAAGACATGAAATTATGTTTTAAGCAAGAACTTGACATCAAACACAACTGAATTGCAAGCATATGCATAGCTATATTTTTCATACAACATGTCAAAATAATAAAAGCATTCAAATACGACAGAATCAGCTTAAGTTAAAAAATTACACGCCAAAAATAATGTTGTTTATTACAGGTGAAATAATTACAACCTAAAAGTTACGTTACTATTTTGAGACTAACATATACAACAATGTTCAGTAAGCAAAAAGATATCCAGGTCAAGTCAAGGAGCCGGCTGCATTGGAGCTTTACCCTTATCCTGTTGACCGCTTGTCCGATCAAGGAGAGAATTCATTAGTGATAAGCAACCAAGTTAACGGAAAGACTAAATGGGAGGACTTACCAGCATCTGCTCCTTGATCATCTTGATCATCATCCTCTACTTGCACACCTACCTCCTCAGCAGCAAGCAGCCGCATGCCCTCCTTCACCGCCACCTTCTCCTCCTTGGTGAATTGGGCCGTAACCACATCCATTCCGAAGACCTCGCCACCCTCCTTATCTGCATCAGCCTTGGCCTCCTCCAGAGCCCTGAGATAAATCCTGGCCATAACCCGGGGATAATCATCCATCCAAGATAAGTTACCCTATTTCCAAATATGGAAGTACATATCCTGGAGCATCTCATCCATCATCCCCTCGTTCTCCTCGAACTACCTCATTCGGACCTCAGAAGCCAATAGCTTTGCAACGGCAGCATCCCTCTCCAATCGGTATCGCGAGTGGTCAGCCTGAAGGGATTTCCTCATCGCCTCCATCTCATCCTTTAGCTTGGTTTGAGCCAGCTCTGCAGCTTCAAGCCTCCCGGATAACTCCTCTACCCGCTCGAGATCCGCTTTCCGAACCTCATCCACCGTTGCTATAGCCATGTCAATCCGTTCCTTACAGGCGGCTTCCATTTTCCGCAACTCTGCCCTGCTGACCTCTTCCATAGTCTTCTTTAATTGCCTAGATGCAGCCTCATGCTGAGAAATCTGGATGGCTTGATCAGCAAGTTGTTTAGCCTGGTCAGAAACCATTAACCGCAGTCGAATATTGGCGCTCCCGATTTCCTCCCCAGCCTTGACCAATCGGACATGATGTCCCATCAGCTTCTTGGTTTCCTTGGTGACCCGGTCGATGTTCGCCTTAGCTTCGTCCCCCAGAGTTACAACCCGAGTGGTAAGCAAATCAAGGTCCAGGGACTTAGCCTCGTCAAGCACTCGTACCATAGGATTGCGAGGGAGAAGGTGTTCGCCAGTAACCTCGTCGAAGGAGATGTCATGAGAGGCCGGGTCCAGATCTGGATGACCCGCAAATGGATTACGAGCCAAGCCAGGATGATCTATCGGGGTAACGGTAGGATTTTCAGACAGATGCGGAGAAGGTATGAACTCAGTATCCCCCTCTGTGATATCGTGAAGAGGCTGGAGTGAGGGCTGAGGACCAGGTAAAGGTTCGAACAAGGAGTGACTCCTCTTCTTCTTCTGAATGCCCTCTTCAATGACCCTAAGAAGAGGACGATAGCCGACTACATCCCCGGAGTGGTTGGTCGGAGGCTTCGGTTTAGTAGAAGCTCTGAGGGACTTATATTGATCAAGGCGGTGCCGAACATCTGAGGTCTTGACTACTTTGCCCGCTCCTGGAATAAAAACCAAGTGTCACAAGCATGCATTGAACCGTAATTCAAGAAATATGTCAAGTTAAGAAGAGTAAAAAAGTCTACAGGAGTCAAAAATTCACCTTGGATCGTAGAAGTTGCCTCAGCGGAAGCACTCCTGGAAGATAAATCGGCGCCAGTCCCGGCCTTACCAACTTTCTTGGGCTTCTCCGCCAAAGCCGGTCCTTCCTCCAACCCTTTGAAGGCTTGGCGGAGAGCGTCATCTGTCCACTCTTGAATCACGCCTGCTTGCCCAGGAGGTAAAGCCCCGGTGCCATCACCGCTCTGTCCTTCGCCACCATCATCGCCGTGACGATCACCGTCACCTTCTCTACCACTTCCGCTCTCCGCCTCACCTCCTTCATCCTCGTCTCTTTCCTCCTCCACATTTTCCTCCTATGGAACATCTGGACATGTGCTGGGGGAGGGTCCATCGGACTTCTTGAGTTTCTTCCCCCCGGTGACTGGATGTATCGAGAAGGGTCTCCTTTTGCTGCTCTTCGCCGTAGCCCCTCCTTTAGCGTTGGCAGCCCTCTCCTCGCCGTGTCTCTCTGCTTGACCACGAACTGATGTGGTAGAATCAGGCTGTGCCCCAGAAGTGTAGCGTTCCTGATCAAGTAAGAAGCCGACCTATCCCTTCCCGAAATGGCTTCTATTTCCACAACCATCTGAACCAGGCGATCGTTCTCCACGACCGCAAAGCCACCTGTCGCTAGCAAGAAATAAAAGCACATAAGAAGAAGCATTGCAATCAGAACAGAAATCATAAATAAGCTTCAACTTACAGCCAGAGGTGAAGCGACGGATGGAAACAGAGCCATCCTTGATGAAAAACCATTCTTTTTTGAACATGCTGAACTTCGAATATAAATCCAGGACTGGCTTGAAGGACACGGCCGACTCCAAGCTAATATACAGAGACCCCTTCTTGTAGCCTCTCATGTTGTACAGATACCGGATTTCTCGGTTCGAAGGAGGACGCCCGTATCTCCTCTGGAAGATAACAAACAGGCTCACCAAGATGGCGTAGGAGTTAGGCTGAAGCTGGAATGGAGCCACCTTCAAGTAGGTGATGAAGCTGACTATCCAAGCATTAATCGGGGGAATGGCCCCACACATACAATGGTACCTACTGTAAGCGAAATATCCTTCGGGGGGATTATATGGCATCACTCCTTCCCCCGGCAACAACATAAGCGCTCTGTCAATCCCAAAGGAGCGAGAAATAGCATCGAGCTGCTCATCTTTGAGGGAGCTAGGAAAGCAGTCAGGCGGTGAGTTTAGAAGCTCTTGAGGACCGTACCCATCCACTAGCGATCTCGGGGTGGGTCCACGTCATTCTGGATTCGGCTGAACTGGAGGCACGATGGGGGATTCTCTTCTGTCCATAGATTTCTTCTTGTCGGAATGGGTTTCAACTTTATGAGACATTATCTGCAACACAAAAGAGTACATTGTTAGAATAAGGATGTAGAGATATAAACAAGCAAGTGTATGTTGTCTAAAGTTTCACTTATAATTCAACACACAAATTCATTCGGTAGTATAAAGGCTCGAAGGTTCATTCGGCGCCCATACTCCGCAAATTCATTCGGTAGTACAAAGGCTCGAAGGTTCATTCGGCGCCCATACTCCACAAACACATTCGGCAGTTCAAGGCACGAAGGTTCATTCGGCGCCCATACTCCACAAACACATTCGGCAGTTCAAGGCACGAAGGTTCATTCGGCACTCATACCCCACGGGTTCATTCGGTAGTTCAAAACATAAGAGACATTCGGCAATCACCTGATTCGGTAGTCAAGCGTGGTTCGGCTATTTCAGTTGGTAGTGAATAACGAAAGCATAAGGTCCATACTTATAGGCGAATATCAACGACCGGACCAATTGGTTCGGCATTCGTGACCAGATGAGAGTGTCCAGGATGAATAACCTAAAACAAAGCACACCATATGCATACACATGCCCTACTTTGGGGGGCAAGTGTTGGGTGTGTTTCGACCGGGCCAACACCGCCGAACCATCTCCTTCCCAAATCCCTGCCGAACCAACTCCAAAATATCACTACCGAACCAAAACCAAGTCCCACTGAATCAAACTCCAACCAACCATCACCGAATCGCTCACCACCGGACCAAGTTCCACCGCACCAAGTTCCACCGGACCAAGTTCTACCGGACCAAGTTCCACCGGACCAAAGCGTTCCGGACCAACTTTGCCAGGCCAGATTGCATCAGCCCAGGCCCACCAGCAGCTATATACATCCAAGACCTCTCCCCCCAGCCCCACTCTATAAATAGATCGGCAGGGAGACAACAAGGGGGAAAAGTTTGAGAGCTCAAGCACGGATAGAACTTTCAAACAACTTTCATATACTTGTATCAAAGCTTTGTACTTGTAATCTGAACAAGAAAGGAGAAATAATATATAAAGTGGACGTAGGCACATTCTGGCTGAACCACTATAAATCTGTGTGTCTTTTACAGTTTAGTCCATGCTTTTTACATATTTGCATAAACCACCCAGATCACTAAAAACAACATAAAATCAATTAAATCATACGACTTGGAGGTGTTTGCCCATTTTTTGTGCAAACAACATTCATTTCTTTATCAATAACTGGCTGAATTAAATCAAATTATGGAGAAGATTTTCACATACATCGTTCAATGTACCTTTACCTATTTTACATTTGCCGATAATTTTTCGTTGTTACCCATTGTGATTCTGCCACCTTTGTACTAGTCTAAGGAACTTTGATTTGTCGCCCATTGTGTGCCTGGAACAGCCAGAATCCAGATAACACTGTTGTTGTTCCTTAGCCTGCCACCATACTTACATGAGAAAAGATTTTTGTGACCTATTTGTTTTTATAGGTCCATGGTTGTTAGTGGCAAATGATTTTGAAAGATATGTTTGTGAAGACCCAAAACTATTTATATTTGTTCCTTTTGGCACCCAAATTTGTTTGACTTTAAGGGATTTTATATTCGTGCCTTTAGGAACCCAAATTGGTATGGTTTTCACGTGTTTGGGTATCACACTTTTCCCTTTGACATTGTTATTAGTTGTTTGTTCATATTTTGACACTTTTGCAAATCCAAATGCATTCCTTTTATTCTCGAAGAGTTGATTTTCAAATGATTTATCTCTAGTGAAAAATTTCTGAGTAACCAACTCAAGTTTATTAATTTTGGATTTTAAAAGTTTATTTTCATTTATTAGCTTCGAACAACAATTGATGCTATTATCTCTCTTTTCAAAACTATTCATTTTTAATCGCATATTTTCATTTTGAAGCTCTCTAATTTTATTCTCAATTTCAAGCATCTTCGTTTCAAAGAGTTGGAGTTTTTTATATTTATTTTTTTCAAAATCCTTAAATTCTTCAATCTCCTTTTCAAACTCGTGATTTAATCTAATAATTTTAGAATTGCTCATAATCACATTTTCTTTTTCAAGAGTTTTGAAATTTCCGTTGATCTCATTTATTTTCTTTTCAAAAGTTGCACTTTTAGAACTTTACGACTTCTTAAAACTATACAAACCTTTTTGCAAAATATTATTTTTACAAATCAACTCAGTTTTGTTTTACTCCCGAATTAAAATTTCGTTTTCTAACTTTTGAAAGTTTTCATGTAATCGAGCAAATTCTTTTTCATGGGCCAAACACCTTTTGCAATTAGAACTTTTATCTTTAATCTTATTTTCCAAATCATTATTTTTCTGATGAAGTTTAGTTTAATCCCTTTTCAAATTATTATTTTTCTTCTCAAGAGCTTTATTGTTTTCAATTAATTTTTGGCACAAGAGAACTAAATCATTGAATGAAAAATTACTTATCTCATCGGTTATTGAATCTTCATCACTGCTGCCCTTTACCAATCTTGTTAAGCACGTTTCTTTAACTGAGTCGATTTTTAAGGATTCCTCATCGTGTTGACTTTTGCACCGTATATTGCATCAAAAGTATTCTAGATTTCCTGTGCATTTTCACAATGAGAGATAAAGTTAAAATTATCTTGATTAACATGAGAATATAGTATATGCATAGCAAGAGCATTAATCGAAGAAATTTTCTCGTCTATTATATCACACCAATTTTCAATAATATCCCAACATTTAACATTAACAGATTTTAAATAAAATTCCATTTTTAATTTCCAATTCAAAAAATCTGTTCCATCAAAAAAAGGAGGAATAATATTGGACCGACAATCAGCAAAAGCATTAAAAGAAGCCATTTTAAAAATTCAAATTTAAAAATCAAAATTTTAAAACAAAAATGGGTTTTGTTCCTAGCTTTGATACCACTTGTAAGATCGATTTCACCCTAGAGGGGGGTGAATAGGGTGATACTATTAATTATAAAAATTTATTACGGAAGTGCATAAAATTATTGCAACACTGTTAATAGCAGCATAGATAATTGCAAAATATTAAAAGTAGAAAATAGAACACATAGATTTACCCAGCTTCGGCAAAACCCTGCCTACCTGTTGCCCCCAAGGTTTCTACTAGAAATTAAGTAGTCAGACGCTTACACACGTAAACTCGCGACACCGACTATCGACTAACCTAACTCTACGCTCAAAACCCTGCCACAACTCAGCCACTAAGTTGTGATTTCTCGAACTACACCACCGTAGTTCGTCCCCTAGTCACACGACTAGAAATTACAAGATTTAAAAGTAAATTACAAATAAAAAAAATTTAAAAACAATAAAAACCCTAATTTAAAAATATTAAGCCCAAAAGAAACTATGGATGCCGGCCTAATAAATAAAAAATATTTCCCTTTCTCCTTTTTATCGGCCCGTATTCTTTGTGAATAATGTCTTCTGCTTCGTTTCTTTGCTCGTTTGTTCCTCTCAGTGAAAATTAGGGCTTTTAAGAATTAAAGAAGCCGCTTTGAAATGATGCTTCGATTGATATCTGGATTGATGGTTGCTTTGTTCTACTTTGGCTCCTTTAATCAAGTCGAGTTCAATTGTTGCGTGAATTGGTACGTTCGTTCCTTTTTCGATTTATACTATACTCGACTTTGATTCGAGTTGAATGATTATTATTTCTGTTGTTGCTTGAACTCGAATGAATCTCTACCAATGATGCTAAAGGGTTTTAAATAGGGTTCGAACCCTTTGATTTACGTTCGTATATATTTATTTGAATTCGTCACTTGCTATGCTTTGGCCATTTGATTTTGTATGGATGTTTGTGATTTTTTCTTACTTGTTCATATTCTTATATTTCCTGTTACTTGATTCTCACGGCTTCAATTTAGGCTAGCTCGATTCCTTGGTCACCACGGCTTTGAATTATCTGACGATGTTGATTTCGTTCTTTGTTCTTTTTTACTTCGGACACTTGAAACTGCTATGGATCATTCACTTGACACTTCTGTTGGTCTGCACTTGATTTTTGTAACTGCAAATATGTATTCCTGAGTGTTCATGCCTATAGCATAACCTGATGCTTGAATGCATTGTTCACCTATATTATTCTGACTTGTTCAAATAGAATTTCCTGCGACATTGACTCGATTTTACACTGGTACCTTTTTCCGGCTTGATCAATTTGAATTTTACTGCAGCTTCATCAAGTGTACTGCTGTGTGCATGTCGACATTGCATGTATATATATATATATATATATATTTTGTTGAACTTGTAGCATGCTCAGTTGCTTGACCATATGCATTTTGTTGTTTTAACATTTTGTACTCTATTTCTTGAAGTCTGAAAGCATTTGTACTGTACTGTCTGCATACCAACTTGTTGAAGTCACTGTGGCATTCATTGTTGAGGCTACACTTGTACATGATTCAATTTGAGTTTGTATTGTTTAACTTAATTAGTCTGCACTTCATTGTCTACTGCCTCTGGTCATTGCGTATGGCTTTGAGTCTTCTTGCTTCGAGTCATGTAAACTTGTTGTATACACTTGGTTTCCCTGTCCACTACTTGACTCGAAGTCCGGTCTTCATGTAGCTTGTCTGCACTTGTGTTCAGTCTGCTTTGGATTTTGTTAATGGTTTGAGTTGCTCTGACCAGTTGAATCATTGACTGTACAGTCTGTACTTGTATTGTTGAGCTGCTGTCTTACTGTGATTTGGTTTGATTGCTTTTGCATTCATTATATATATATATATGCCAATTGTATTGTGCTAGCATTCTAACTATTTGGTGCACCACTTCTTATGAACATGTTGCATATTCACTTGGTTGAACACGTGCACTTAGTTGGTTCATGTTGTAGCTTGACTTAATTACTTGTTTCTCAGACTAGTCTGGGTTCAAGTGTACATTCGAATTTTTGGTCAAGGCTGTGTTGTATGTATCTAGACCCATAGTTTTGTATTGTACCTGAGTTGAATCCAGTGTAAAGCTAGGGTTTGACCTTGTGCTCAATATCGTGACTTAATATTTATTTCACTTGAGTTGAACCCGGCTTTTGATTTGGGTTTGACCTTGTGCTCACCTGTCCCTGTAGTTTTATCAAGTGTATATTTGTGTGCACGACCTTATGGCATGTACAGTGATACACTGTGCATGTCACAAGCTGTTCGTGTATGATGAATTCAAATTTAAATGATGACGAACAACCCAAATGACTAAGGCAAATAATATTTTCAAAATACACATTTTATTTTTCATTGCAAAATATTTTCTTTTCAATTTTACCGCGTTAGCGTTTATTTTGCAGATTTCTAAAATGTTGGATTCAATCTGGAATAGAGTTGAAGAGTAATACGAGTGAATGAGTGATATGTAGTGAGGTGCATATGTATATTGGAAAATGTGATGTAATTGAATTTGTATTGTAATTGAAATTGTGTATATATAGTGAGAGCTCAAATTTGTACTATTCAAAATTGTAATAAATATTTGTTTGAATAAAATATCTGTTTGAATTTAAATTCTGTGTTATTTATTTTGTTCAGCAAATATTTATTTAATTATGTGAAAAATAAAATAGTACATTAACAAATACATTTAAATGAATATATATATGTTTATTATCATCAAACAAAAATCATATACTTGCATATTCAACAATCTCCCCCTTTTGATGATAACAAACATATATTTAAGATTTTGAATTTTATTAAATGTATTTGATCATTCAATTTGCTCCCCCTATTTGAATGCTCCCTCTCTACACAAAGCTCCCCCTTCATATATGCATGAGAATAAATAAAAATATGCAAATGAACCTAGATGCAAATAGAAAAAAAATTTGACCTTTATTTGCCAAAATCTTAACCTTTCTCTCCCACTTTTGTTATCAGCAGAGAGTAATAGTGTTAGAAAAAATAGAGATAAAGTAATGGAGATTAATAAAACATTAATACTCAATCGAGTATAAATATTAAATTTCAATAAAAAATCAAACAAATCATAAATACTCTGTTTGACGCATATTCCACTTTAGAATGATAGGGATAATGACATCATATAAAACCATATAGTTGTGTCTATTTGTGGAATATTTATATCAGGAATTTGAATATCTACTAACCATGCATAACCATTTGGACTTTTAAATGATATTAGTAGTATTCCAAAATTTTAAAATAAATAAATGAATTCAAGTATCTTCTAACCACGCATAACCGTGAGGACTTTTAAATAGGATTAGAATCAACTTGTCTATTATCAATCAATTTTGATATGCGTTCCATACATGCATAACCGTGAGGACTTTTAAATGAGCATGGAAGCACATAATCAAAAATTCCAAGTAATTCACCCATGCATAACCGTGAGGACTTTTAAATGAGAGTGAATACTTTGGATGTTTTTATTTGTTAAAAATATAATGAAATGAAAAACAAATAATTTCCCGTTTAAAATACCACATATTGACATACTATATTGGATTTTGATGAGTGATGGTCGATAGAAATATGATAGAATTAGAGATGGGCATGGAATTTTTACCAACAAAAAGTTTTTATAACTCTTGTTTAAATTTCTAAAGAAATTTACTAATTATACTATCTCAAGTTATAATATATGATTAATATCAACACTCATCACTTTCTCAATCACTATTTATCTTTTCGATAATTAGTAGGGAGTCAGATTAGTTAATGTAGCATTCAAATATAATTATAAAATCAAATTTCCTAAAATGCCTAATCTGAAACAAGGTCAACAAAACGATTTTCTAGAAGGGGTTTTATAAAAGAATTTTTTTTGCTATTTGAAAAATATTTGAAATGAAAAATATGTAGATATTTTCTTTGAAAATGTGATGCATCTAATGAATGTCTCAGCATACAACTCTTTCCACTAGTAATTTTTCTATCAACTAGATTACCAGTGTAATCTGCATCCAAATTTTCTTTTAACTCAAGATTATCATTTGTTGGATGTTATAGACCAGACCGTGATGTTGCAACAAATACCTTGAAATCATCTTTACAGTTTTTATTAGAAATTCTTTTGAATTTGAATAGAAACCGTGCGAATAAACAAGCAGTGAACATAGTGTCAGATAAGATAAACAAATATATCCACTTGTATTATGAGCAATTAGCAACCATCATTAGTCCAAACAAATCTATATGAAGTAGTTCAAAGACTAGAGATTTTTAAAGTGTTATTGGCATAAAAATACAATTGGCCAACAATTTTGAATAAGTCAGAATCAAAATCAGCATTCATTTCTTTATCAATAACTGGTTGAATTAAATCAAATTATGGTGTAGATTTTCACATACATCGTTCAACATACCTTTACCTATTTTACCTTTGCCGATAATTTTTGGTTGTTGCCCATTGTGATTCTGCCACCTTTGTACTCGGCTAAGGAACTTTGATTTGTCGCTTGTTATGTGCCTGGAACAGCCAGAATCCAGATAACACTGTGTTGTTCCTTAGCCTGCCACCATACTTACACGAGAAAAGATTTTTGTAACCTATTTGTTTTTATAGGTCCATGGTTGTTACTGGCAAATAATTTTGAAAGATATGTTTGTGAAGACCCAATACTTTTTATATTTGTTCCTTTTGGCACCCAAATTTGTTTGACTTTAAGGGATTTTGTATTCGTGCCTTTGGGAACCCAAATTGGTATGGTTTTCACGTGTTTGGTATCACACTTTTCCCTTTGACATTGTTATTAGTTGTTTGTTCATATTTTGACACTTTTGCAAATCCAAATGCATTCCTTTTATTCTCAAAGAGTTGATTTTCTAATGATTTATCTCTAGTGAAAAATTTACGAATAACCAACTCAAGTTTATTAATTTTGGATTTTAAAAGTTTATTTTCATTTATTAGCTTCGAACAACAATTGATGCTATTATCTCTCTTTTCAAAACTATTCATTTTTAATCGAATATTTTCATTTTGAAGCTCTCTAATTTTATTCTCAATTTCAAGCATCTCCGTTTCAATTGGAGTTTTTTATATTTAATTTTTTCAAAATCCTTGAATTCTTCAATCTCCTTTTCAAGCTCGTGATTTTAAAACAAAAATGTGTTTTGTTCCTAGCTCTGATACCACTTGTAGGATCGATTTCACCCTAGAGTGGGGGTGAATAGGGTGATACTATTAATTATAAAAATTTATTACGGAAGTATATAAAATTATTGCAGCACTGTTAATAGCAGAATAATAGCAGCACAGATAATTGCAGAATATTAAAAGTAGAAAATAGAACACACAGATTTACCCAGCTTCGGCAAAACCCTGCCTACGTGCTGCCCCCAAGGTTTCTACTAGAAATTATGAAGTCAGACGCTTACATACATAAACTCGCGACACCCGCTATCGACTAACCTAACTCTACGCTCAAAACCCTGCCACAACTCAGCCATTGAGTAGTGAATTCTCGAACTACACCACCGTAGTTCGTCCCCTAGTCACACGACTAGAAATTACAAGTGTTAAAAGTAAATTACAAAGAAAAACAATTTTAAAACAATAAAAACCCTAATTTAAAAATCTTAAGCCCAAAAGAAACTAAGGATGCCGGCCCAATAAATAAAAAATATTTCCCTTTCTCCTTTTTATCGGCCCGTATTCTTTTGTGAATAATGTCTTCAACTTCGTTTCTTTGCTCATTTGTTCCTCTCTAAGAAAATTAGGGCTTTTAAGAATTGAATAAGCCGCTTTGAAATGATGCTTCGATTGATATTTGGATTGATGGCTGCTTTATTCTACTTCAGCTCCTTCAATCAAGTCAAGTTCAATTGTTGCGTGAATTTGTACGTTCGTTCCTTTTTCGATTTATACTATACTCGACTTTGATTCAATTTGAATGATTATTCTTTCTATTGTTTCTTGAACTCGAATGAATCTCTACCAATGATGTTAAAGGGTTTTAAATAGGGTTCGAACCCCTTGATTTACGTTCGTATATATTTGTTTGAATTTGTCACTTTCTATGCTTTGGCCATTTGATTTTGTATGGATGTTTGTGATTTTTTCTGACTTGATCATATTCGTATATTTCCTGTTACTTGATTCTCACTGCTTCAATTTAGGCTAGCTCGATTCCTTGGTCATCATGGCTATGAATTCTCTAACGATGTTGATTTCGTTCTTTGTTCCCTTTGACTTCGGCCACTTGAAACTACTACAGCTCATTCACTTGACACTTTTGTTGGTCTATACTTGATTTTCGTTACTGCAAATATGTATTCCTGAGTGTTCATGCCTGTAGCATAACCTGATGGTTGAATGCATTATTCACCTGTATTATTCTGACTTGTTCAAATAGAATTTCCTGCGACATCGACTCGATTTTACACTGCTACCTTTTTCTAGCTTGATCAATTTGAATTTTACTACAGCTTCATCATATGTACCTGCTGTGTGCATGTCGACATTGCATATATATATATATATATCTTGTTGAACTTGTAGCATACTCAGTTGCTTGACCATATGCATTTTGCTGCTTTAACATTTTGTATTCTGTTGCTTGAAGTCTGAAAGCATTTGTACTATACGGTCTGCATATCAACTTGTTTTAGTCATTGTGGCATTCATTGTTGAGGCTACACTTGTACATGATTCAATTTGAGTTTGCATTATTTAACTTGGTTAGTCTGCACTTCGCTGTCTACTGCCTCTGGTCATTACATATGGATTTGAGTCTTCTTTCTTCGAGTCATGTAAACTTGTTGTATACACTTGGTTTCCCTGTTCACTACTTGACTCGAAATCTGGTCTTCATGTAGCTTGTCTGCACTTGTGTTCAGTCTGCTTTGGAGCTTGTTGATGGTTTGAGTTGCTCTGACCAGTTGAATCATTGACTGTACAGTCTGTACTTGTATTGTTGAGCTGCTGTCTCACTATGGTCTGGTTTGATTGCTTTTGCATTCACTATATATATATATATATATATGCAAACTGTATTGTGCTAGCATTCTAACTGTTTGGTGCACCACTTCTTATGTGCATGTTGCATATTCACTTGGTTGAACATGTGCACTTAGTTGGTTCATGTTGTAGCTTGACTTGATTACTTGTTTCTCTGAACAGTCTGGGTTCAAGTGTATATTCGAATTTTTTAGTCAAGGCTGTGTTGTATGTATCTTGACCCATAGTATTATATTGCACTTGAGTTGAATCCATTGTAAAGCTCGGGTTTGACCTTGTGCTCTATATCATGACTTAATATTTATTTCAGTTGAGTTGAACCCGGCTTTTGATTTGGTTTGACCTTGTGCTCACCTGTCCCTGTAGTTTTATCAAGTGTATATAGGTGTGAATGGCCTTGCGGCATGTACAGTGATACACTGTGCATGTCACAAGCTGTTCGTGTATGATGAATTCAAATTTAAATGATGACGAACAACCCAAATGACTGAGGCAAATAATATTTTCAAAATACATTTTAATTTTCACTGCAAAATATTTTCTTTTCAATTTTACCGTGTTAGTGTTTATTTTGCAGATTTCTCAGATGGTGGATTCAATCTGGAATAGAGTTGAAGAGTAATACGAGTGAATGAGTGATATGTAGTGAGGTGCAAATGTAAATTGGAAAATGTGATGTAATCGAATTTTATTGTAATTGAAATTGTGTATATATAGTGAGAGCTCAAATTAGTACTATTCAAAATTGTAATAAATATTTGTTTGAATAAAATATCTATTTGAATTTAAATTTTGTGTTATTTATTTTGTTCAGCAAATATTTATTTAATTATGTGAAAAATAAAATAGTACATTAACAAATACATTTAAATGAATATATATATATATATGTTTATTATCATCAAACAAAAATCATATACTTGCATATTCAACAATATTACCTTAAAATTTTACTTAATTAAGATTAATTAAATAAGGTTTAATTAATATAATATATACATAAGACAATTATATAAGTAATATGAAATATAAAGTTTTATAATAATAAAACTTATATAATATGAATGTATAAACTAAATGTGAAACATTAAGATACCCAAAGTAGACTTAAGTGACAAAGCATACGTAAATGTACGTATACCATGATTTCTATGTGTCCAATAGTTGAATCACGATGGTATTTCATAAGAAGTACATTATTCCATAATTCGATATCACTCGATATAATATATATTAAAGATTATGAATCTTTAATATAAAGTTGTCCTCTATTATTTATATATTAATAGATTACTTGCATACTCTTTAGTTGTTGAGCTTTCCTCAAGCAAGAGATGTTATGTGTAGTACTATTAATGTTGAATAGACGAGGTAAGATAACTGCATGTATTTGTTGAGCTTTCCTCATGGTACATGCATTATACTTAGGTCGTCGTGAAATGATAGGTCCAATTAAATAATCCCACTTTACTTATTGATCTTTCTTCAAAGTAAAGGCAAGATTAGGAAAAGGTACTACAGGTCGATTCTCTTTAACTCACCTGTCCCCGGTTATAAGAAAGAATCTAAGATCTTGAAAGAATTTATCGCTTCGCCAACGTCAGAGGAATAGGGAACTACAGGCATGGAAGGCTGATAGTTTTAAGGCATATTTCAAATTATTCTGTTCCGTTTCTTCGTCTATTTGAAGAGAGGTGGCCTGCCTCGCATAATACCTGCTCATCATCCCGAAATGATTCGTCGATATGACATCGGGGAGTGCAATAGAGAACTTGAGATCCGATGCGAACAATCAGTCGAAGGAGCGGAGCGCGGGCGCACTCACTCTAACGGCGTACCTTTCGCATGATGGGTTAGCGAGGAAATGGGACTCAATCCGCTTTTCTTTTCCTTTGTCCTTGACTACTGGGGGTTTACTCTTGGGTAGTGTCTTACTTTTTATGAGTTGCATCTGGTCTACCATCTTAGGCTCTTTGAAACAATTGGGACTTTTTCAGAGATTGGATGCAGTTACTAATTTATGATCTGGCATGTACAGAATGAAAACTTCATTCTCGATTCTACGAGAATTTTTATGAAAGTGTTTCATTTTCTTCTCTTCAATGGAAGTTTCATTTTCCCAGAATGTATCCTAATTTTTGGCCTAATTCTTCTTCTGATGATCGATTCAACCTCTGATCAAAAAGATAGACCTTGGTTCTATTTCATCTCTTCAACAAGTTTAGTAATGAGCATAACGACCCTATTGTTCCGATGGAAAGAAGAACCTATAATTAGCTTTTCGGGAAATTTCCAAACGAACAATTTCAACGAAATCTTTCAATTACCACTTTCATCGGCGAACAACCGAACCCTTGGGACCTTCTTCAACCCTAGGATGTGATGAGTCGACATCGAGGTGCCAAACGACTCCGTTGATAAGAGCTGAAAATCTTAGTATCCTGTCTCTTTGGCTATTAAAGATATATATCCCAATAGTAACTGTTAGTGGTAGGGTCTAAAGAGGGGACTCGGTTGTGGGATGAAATATACGCTAGGGCTGTCTGGCGATTGGATAAAACACCAACCTCTGATAGCTAGTTTGGTAATGGATAGTGTAAAGCACAATTCGGGTAAGAACGAAATCCACAAATGGAGCCTCAGATGAACGAGCAGAGCAAGTCTTGTTATTCCGGGGTAAGAACAAACAATGGGAGCCTATTAATTGGGGGTCTGGTTGACTGCTTTTCTATCGGTAAGTCGGAGCAGCTCAGTAAGTCAGAACACATCTTTCTAATAAAGAATTCCGGGTGCCCTCTTCAAACATTCAAGTCGGGTTTGTTGCAGCTGCTACGCACCTTGCTCTTATAAGCACGTAGCTTTGAGTCCTCTTTACTTAGCCGGGTTGAAAGGGTCACAAGACTGCGGTGTTCCTCTTTCAGAGTCAGACTCCGGTCGGATTTCCACCCATACATAGCGCGAACCTCCCGGATTTGTTGTTTCTATTTGAAAGCTCTCTTCCAGTTTCTTAGCAAGTCAAACAGGGTAACCTAAATAAAGGACTCCCATAAAATTCTTGCAAGAGTTGGAGAAGCGTCTACGGGTAAAGCATGCTTTAGAAAATCGAATCACAAACTCGTTCCGTTCTTTCTAAAGGAAGACTCTTTAAGGGCCCAATATCTCAATAGCACCCACCTACTCACAAATAAGAAAGGGGGTGATTTGGGATTCTTCTCATTCTTCTTTGGCACCGACGGTAGAGATCAGAGGTATTTGGCCCCCAAAAGGGATTCAGCATATGCAGCCTATTGTAAAAGAATTTCCCTTGTTCGGATAGTGAAGCGGGAGGGTTAGCTGACATATCATTGGACTTTCCTGTTGCCAGTTCCTTTGTATTATTATGAGGAGAAGACCTCAGAACAAGGGATCTGTCCCTCCGCCTTTCCCTTTCCTAGACTCATGCTCTGGGCTCCTAGGTTTGTGTTGCGGCCGCTGCATATAAATATCGGTCTAACTCCGCTTGTCTTGGAAGAGTATATTCTAGTTCATCGAGACCCAGGCATTTGCCGATCCTGCCGAAATTCGTAGTAGCCACTCTTGCTCTTTCCATTCTTCTTCCGCTGGCGCTAGTCCAGCCCATGCCTACTAATTGAAAGATGTACCGAATGCTCATACGGGAAAGTGAACTCCTGGGTCTGGAACCAGGGGGGTTGAGAAATCCTTTCTTTCTCGTCTGCTCCAGGGGATGCGGATACACCTGCGCGAATTACAGGTGATGGTTACAAGAATGGCGGGATAGAAAGGACGGATTCTCGCTACGCACCTCCTGTCATATGTGTAATAAATAACCTGGCCTCCCGAATTAATATAATGGCACCTCGTTTCACCCCCTTTGGTAGAATAATACCTGTTGTTTCCTTTTCCTACGATTGCCCATCCAATCCGCCCGTAGGGGGTTTACTGCACAATGTCCCTGTAGAGGAAAAGCTTTCTCCCAGCGAATCTCATTCATCGTCATCGCTGCTTATTTATGCATTCTCCGTTTGATCCAACCATTCATTCTGATCTTTCTTCTCATATCTATCCTGCTTTCTTACGAGTCGAAAGAGAAAGACATCCGTCAGTTCAACTGGCGAAGTCCGAGCAACTAGTCTTTGCGTGAATGACGTTTAGGGCGCAGTGTATATTAATTGGCCAGCCGACCTCGAAGGTTCCAGAGCCTTGCATCAATGGCTTAGCCCAGCGTCCTATATCAGTAGAACTCTCACTCACAGGAATCTAAGCAGCCAACTACCGGCCGCGAGTTCGCTGCCTCTATCATTAGCTCGGGTAGTCCCTGTTTCTGGTGTTTTAGTCACCTTTCGATGGCTCCCTTAATCTAAAATCTTAATGTATGGAAGTTTCTAGCGGGCTACTCCCCGAAAATTAAATAAATATGTCCTACGTCCCCTCTCTTAATATTGGTCCTGCCCCGTACTCTGTACTATATCTATTGGTCTCAACTAAATCAATCGCTTTGCCCGCCTTACTTTTCGCCACATTCAAGCTTAGGTGCGAAGCATAAAGATTGTACTACTCTCACCCAAGCACGCTTAACGACCCACTATTTTGGACCATTCAAATCGATAATAAATCCACACATGCCGGACTTGAATAATTCAAAACAATGGATTGTAAATAAAATTTGGCAAAACTCAGCATATGTAGTAAATAAAATAATCACAGATCACAGGCACAGAGTAATATAACAATAATGCAGCGGAAACAAAAGAATAGTAGTTCATGAAGCTACTATATATATATATAACAGAGTTAAACAAGATACAACAGAAGTCTCGAATACAATAATCAAATACAAGATCAGAATACATCATTGGAATCAACTGAAGATCTGAAAACAGGATAGATAGCTAGATCTCCAAGCGAAGCTCTAACTCCAAAGGTGAGTCTCGAATACTGGTACACTCAGTCTGACCCGAGCATAAAGCAAAACACAAAGCACTCGAGTCAGGATTAACATTCTTATATCAATAAATCCAACTCAAGTGAAATAACACTAAAATTACAAGTAACTCAAAGGATGTTTGGGATAACCATCCTCTAAGGATCCGTTAAACTATTTATATATAGTAGTGTACGCTAAGTAGATAATTCCTTTCAGTAATATAAACTATTAAAATAGCGTTAAGGCGTTACCATTATCCCCATTAACACATTTTATATAAGCGTCATAGTCTATACAACACTGTAAACTCCACCGTAAACTAGTGGGCTATAAGGGAGTACTCCATAGGTATAACACAAAACAAATCGTAGTGGTCGCGCATAGGGATACGAGTATGATAAGGCACATGAGGCAATACCCAAGGTAGTGAAACTACCGTTTGCCTGATCCGGACTGGTGAGAACGCATCGCCGCAAAGATCGCAACACCGCGAAACAACACTCCCAATTCAAGGGTGCGCACCAATCAAAAACAAGTAATGAGTAGTTTACGAAGAATTGTGTCCGCTAGAGGTAGCTAACCTCACTGGCCCGGCACGGCTCCCGTTTAAGTCATTTCCAATTTGACACAAGTGTCAAGGCTATCCATTATCGTTCTCTTTCTTCAAATCCAGCAACGTAATCATTCCAACCACTTCATTCTGGATCACACTTCGCGTATAATAGTTATTAAAGTGGTTTTCGGTTTGGACAGAGAGTATGTCCCTAACCGATCCCGGACTCTTCAATAACTACGTAATTATTACACCGATTGGTCATTTTATAAACTTTCAAAATAGTTTATATTTCAAAACCAAAATATCATTGCCATTTCAAAACCATATCAATATGGTATCACTTCCATTTCAAACCAAATACGATATCACCATTTCAGATAAATCCATTTCCAAAATCATATCACTTTCCAAAGTTATATCGCTTTCGAAATCGTAAGTCTTTTAAAAATCAAAACACTTTGGAAATCAAAACCTTGAAATTCATAACACTTTGAAACCATAGTTTGAAATCATAACATTTTGGAATTCATAACACTTTCCTCTTAAACAGTTTAGATATTAAAATTAGTGTATATAATAAAATAGTTTATAAAATAAAATAGTTTATATGAAATAGTTATAAGTTAAAATAGTTTATAATAAAATAATATATATTGAAAATGATTTATATAAAATAGTTTATATTAAAATAGTTTATAAAGTAAAATATAAATAGTTGTAGATATAGTTTAAAAATACTTTATAAAATAAAATAGCTTCCACAAATTCACAAATCGATTCAAATTAACTCGACTTCCAAATTCAACTCAATTCAATCTCAATTCATAAATTTCAACTCAATTCAATTTCTCAATAAATCATTTCGAATTATAACGATTTCAAATACAGATTTGAAACACAAAATAAACCATTAAATTTCAATATATTTCAAAGCTTAAAATACTCCACATTTCAAAAACTAAATTTGATAATTCCATTTATATCTCAATTTAATTTCATTACATTTAGTTTCTGAGATATTTCTTTAATCATTTCAATACATCTAAATACAACGTCAATTTACAAATTTATATAAACAAAATATCCCATTTAAATTTATATAAGTTTGAAATATTCATTTAAGCTACTTTTTAATCAAATTCAAGTTATAAAACATATCTTAAAATTTAAAATTTAATAGATTTCAAATCAAACTTATTTATATATAATTCTTAAATAATTAAGAATTCCAAATCAATTTCAAATTTATCTTTCAACCTGAAACATTATAAACTCTATATTTGAAAATATAAATTTTACATAAATACTTAAACATATTTTATATTGATTCAAATCAACTTTATTAAATCAACTTTTAAATCTTTTAAATCGATATTTATTAAAACCATATATTTCTTTTCAAAACCATAGAAATCATTTTTCAAAATATTTATATATATAGACCAACGATGTCTATATAAAATTTTCTACTCTATGGTCAAGTGATATAGATATTTATCATTTCAATCCGTAATTTAAATATATACAAGTATATATATATCATTTCAACCCGTAATCCCAAATTCAATTCAATTTGAAAATTGCTTGGGTTTATCATTTCAACCCATAACGATTTTCTCCTATTCTAAAGTCTGTTCGGGTATGTATCATTTCAACCCATAGTGATTCTATACTAACAGGGAACTTGCAGAGTGATAACAGATATGATAATAATATACATGCATATATCATCAAAATAAATAACAAATAATGGTGTCAGATGTCACATGTGAACTAATACAGGTAATAGCATATATATAACAATCTAAATAACTAACATCAGCATATTTCAATTGGTAGATAATGGTGTCAGATGTCACAGGTGAACCGATACAGGTAATACCATACATATAACAGTGTAAATAACTAACATGAGCATATTTCAATTTTTGTTTCAATTGAAATCAAAATTAATAAATAAAAGAACATTTATCATGACTGATTGCTCACCTTTCGAGACTAGAGAACGATGAGAATGGAAAGCAACTGATACGGATACATGCACGGATAAGCGATAAAGCTAGAGAACAACTGCGAAAATCGACATTGAGATGGTAAGTCAAGATGGACAAGAGATTGATGAAATAAGATTTTAAAATAAATATATATATTTGCTTCAAATCAATATTGATTCAGACACATAAGAAATAAAATCTCCAAATATATTGGTTTATTGAAACTAACTTATCTATATCCGTATAAACAAATATATAAACATAAATACTAATTTACAGACTTATTATACTTTTCAAATCAAAATTTATTATAAAATCAATATAAACAACTTATTTTAATATATATATATAACTTATAAAATATATCTGAACAGACATACTACATAACTTTTTATATAAACCAGTTATTTTGAAACTATATATATGTAGACTGCCAATAAAATACTTCATATGAAAATAAAAATTTCTTTTGAAATCTAAACAATGTGAAATATACTTACCATCATATTATATGATTTTATAAAATCTGACATACATACCTTACTATATATAAACATAAGTCAACAAACAAAAATTAACTATCACATATAACAAATACATATGCAAACCATATCCAAATATATACCTGTTACTCAAACTAGATGTAGGCCAGTACGCACGACAATATATACATAAATATACATATGAACTAGCATATAAACTTACACTATTATTATACTATTATTATTATAAAATAAAATAAAATTCAGTAAGCTTTGTTTATATAAAAAAACATATGTAAACGCATAATGATCCAATATATATACTCTTATACGAACTAAAGTCTGGATAGAGAATAGCAAACACAGTACTACCTTTATAATGTTATATTCTGTGACATGCCTATACAGTGAAAACATGTATATGAAGTTATTACAACCAATCCAATATATAAGAGAAAATATAAATACATGCATAACTTCTAATTTATCTCCAACAGCACACGCAACCTTATATAACTTATACATATCTATATATACAGATTGAAAATTTACTACTTTAAAGTAACTGTTATTAAATCTTAAATATATGTAAACTATTATTATATTCACCAACTCATACAAACTTATTACATAATGAAGTAAAATATAATATTACAAAATATATACAACAAACAGGTTATAATAAGTCCAACTTTATATGTAAGCTAACATATGCATGTAATCAGTAGAATATAAACATATAATGGAATATAATATAATATAATATAACATAATAAAATAAAATACAGTATATATAAACATACGTTTATAGGAAGGAAGGGACGAACCATCAGACGAAAAGCAAGCAAGGATGGACGAAGGTCGGTGTTGTGTTTGGCCGTGGCGAGTTGCGTTCTCGGTGAAGTTGATGGGGACCTGCGCACAAAGTAATGGAAGAAGGGTAGGTGGCGGTTGATTAGAAGGCGGAGGAGAAACTGGCGAAATGGATCGGAGGGTGTTAGGTGGTCGGTGATATGGAGTCAGTGGGCCGAAGGTGCTGCGTTGGAGACAAGACCTGGGTGCGGTCAGAGGCAGAGGAAGTGGTGGGGTTCGGGTGCCGACGTTGCTCGGTGGAGTCTCGGCTACGTGCTTGGGTAGCAAGGCATGGTAGTGGGTACCGGTTGAAGTAAGGAAGTGGTGGTCGATCAGCTAGGCAAGGATAGACTAGCAGGCAACAGGCAAAGAAAAGGTGGAGAGGAAAAACAATAAAAGATATAAATTTTGTTCACAATGACAAGAAAATGAAATGAACCAGTAATAAATATTAGCATTGGAAATAGAAAAAGTTAACAGCTGGGTTTTCGGGAAGAATAAAAGCTGATGGCTATTCGTATTACACTGTAGAAAATGAATGATCACAAAGAACAAAATAAAAAGAAAGAAAAAAAACGGACCGTTGCGGTTAACCGTTTTACGGACTTCGCCGCGTGCCGGATTTCAAAACACATAGATGAATATACTGTGGAAATCAGCACGACGAGACAAACAAAACGGTATACAGATATTAGTGGTATGATTGAATTATAAAAATTCGAATTTTCTACTAGCGGAAAATGCAGCAAAAACGCAGAAAAATAAGATCGACGAAGCTAAAGAAGTCCGAATTTGGAAAAACGAAAAATGACGTCTTTGTCAGAAGATGGATTAGAATTTTTCTATGTAAAAATATTCAGGTTTGAAAAATATTTTATTATCAACAAGTATTAACTGACTTGAATTTAATAGAATTTCACAATGAAATAAACTTTCATAAAATCAGATGAAAATTTACCATCTTCTATATTTAAATATACGTATTTCAAATATCAAATTTTTATTTCAAAATTTTATTATTTAAAATTTCATAAAAATTCAATTAAATATATTATTAAAACAAATAAAAATTATTAAAAATTTACGGGTCGTTACACTCTCCCCTGCTCAAAGCTTTTCATCCCCGAAAAGGAATAAGGTAGAAGAATAGAAACAACCAGAAAGAAAATAGATTGAAAACAAAATAAAACAATTAATTCAAAGCATATAAATTTGGTTATGCACTTTTCAAATAGGAATCCATTTTCTGAAAGATCCTGGCTTTCGTGCTTTGGTGAGTCGTCCGAGATATGTTATACATCTGATAAGGATTTATCCATCGTATGGGGGCCTATGATTTGTTGAACTTTCCTCAAGGTCTGAATCTCAAGGCATAAACATCCTAACACCCACTAGTCAAGTCAAAAGACTTCTATGTTTGATTTAGAGTTTGTTGAAACATAAAAGACTAGTGGGAGCCTTATTAGAAAAATGAAATGATAACATTTACCATTCTAATATTGTAAGAACATATGCTATATAATATTATAATAATCCTCATTAATATATTTGTGCATTTAATATGATTAATAGAAAGTTTATCAATTATGATATACAAATGAAATGAATTGAAGATTGACAAATATAAATATAATGTATACTTACTAATAAATACTCATTGCATGTTAATTTTACAATGCCCATGCGAGCGTCTGATTCTACAACTAATTAATACATTCGTAATTTGGTCGCTTATGTCTTTATTTGTTCGAGACTGTGTATTGCATTCAATGAGTTCCGAACTCATAATAAATACGAGACTATGGATATTTGATCCATATACTATCATATATAAGTATTATATGGTGAACGGTCACAATTTATAATGTATGATACTTTGATGAAATTAGTTCCTTCAAAGTAAACAAATAAACCACACTATGAGATTGAGTATTCAATTTGATTGATTACAATAAAAGATCATGTTGTGTTAATGTAACACAAGACCAAAACTATAATATAGATCTAGGAATTCGATCTCTAAAATGTCAGTTTGATCAGCATATGCAAGGTGAATCATATTTGATATCCTCAAATGTTAAGGACGTTCAAGTGCATTTTTGTAAAGAGTTAGGTATGATGTTGTGTTAAGGATATTCTTTTGAATGGTTCGACCATTTAGAAAGAATAACGAAAGTAGAAGAGTAAATGTGATTTAAGGTACAGTCGGGATGAAGAGAGTGAATGGTCACTTCTGCTTCATAAAGAAGTATTGGAAACGAGAATAGTAAAATAATAATTGATACTTAATATTGGAATAATAAATATGATTTCTATTTCAAAATGTATTTTCATATAGAAAATTGTTTCTATGAGATTTATTTCTTTGAGTTCAAGATATTAGATCAAACAACTCTCCGCTCTAAACTAGTTGCAGTATATGAAACAAATAATTTGTATTAAGTAAATGATGAACCTTCGAATTCAGCAGGTTATTATTGTTTGATGTGATTTTTTGTTTGATGATAACAAACATATATCAATTTATATATGTGTTTGCAGATTGTACTATACACATATAGGAATAAATATTCATATTGAATAATAATACTATTGCACATAATTTATATAATTCAATCAGTATTTTTTTTCAAAATAATATTTTATTTCAACACTTAAACAATACAAAGTTTTCAGCTCTCTCTATATACATACATCTGTTTCATACATTTCACATTCACATTTTTTTTCTCACTACAACACTCAACACTCAGTTTTTCACTCTGTCTGCACATCCGCGTCTATCTGCATTGTCCAGCTCCAGTTCTTGTCCTGTCTTCTGTGTACCTGTATAATTAGCAACTACAGCAGTAATATGAAAATAAACAAATTTGAATTTGCAAAAATATAAATTTGTTGATGCCTCAGATATATGGGTTATTGTCATCATTTTCGATTGTGTAATATCTGTGCATATCAGTATTCTTATCAGGGACATGTAATCATGAGTGGCTGCAATACACACGTGTACATTTATACACGTGTGCACTGCCTCGCCAACTCGTGTGCACAGTCAACAAAAGCAATTGTACACAGGAAACTCAAATCTGGAAAAAACGGCATCATATATTCATGAGCAAACAAGACTACATGAAACACATGGAGGCAGTGCTCAAACAGCCACAACCATGACCAAAGAAGAACCAAAGCCACAGTGAAATGCTCAAAGGCAAATACAACATGAGTGAACACTGCAACAATGCATCACTAATACACCAGTCTCGACCAGTTCAACTTGACTACAAGGAGATGTACAAACAAGTGAAGTACACATGCACCAGAGACATACATCATGAAACCAGACCCGGCATGTATAAATTCAAGATCAAGCAAATATCTGAAGCTCAAAGACACAAATGAAACTAGTCAAAGCAATATAACTTCAACAGAGACCACATGACACAAGTAGCATGATCAGAGAAGTGAGCAGTAGTCCACATCAAGTATACATGAGCAAACGAGTGCAATAAGATAACAATATCACATTCAAGTGCAGTGAAGACCAACAACAACATGAACCAAACAATGCATATAAGTGTATACATGTATGTATGAAATGTACAGGTACAGACTGCAACAAAATGCAGAAGACAAAATGAATACATGAAGACCATATTCAAGTGCATCGAACCATCGAGCAAGTGCAACCAGACAGTAAACAAG
This sequence comes from Allium fistulosum, assembly GCA_030737815.1. NCBI lineage: Eukaryota > Viridiplantae > Streptophyta > Magnoliopsida > Asparagales > Amaryllidaceae > Allium > Allium fistulosum. The sequence goes on along the minus strand of CM060901.1, from coordinate 1,075,308,631 downwards.
CAAACAATTCGAGCAGAACAAAGATCAAAGAAATGGTGATGGCCGAAGTCATGAATATGCATATATCACAGTAGTTATAAAAAGGAACATGTCGAGTATGCTACAGAGAGTCGAAGCCGTGAGCACCAGGAAGCCAGGAAATCGCAAAATCAAAAATTTACAAAGTCAACTGCAGTTTCAAATCGAAGTCAACACCGTGATGACCAAGTGATCGAAGCCGAAGTCGTGAGTCGAACAAGTCAAAGCAAGAAATTCATGGAGTAACAAAATCAAAGCCGTGACCATCATGAAATTAAATCAACAACGTATCAACCAGGAATCGCAAAATATACGCATATGAAAAAGTCAGAAATCATCAGCTGTTATCCCGTTTTTTGGTCAAAGCCGGAATATCAAACAAATCGACAGGAAAGGATGGATATCAGGATTGGAAGTCGATTGGAAAAAAGGCTGCGATGGATGTCGTCAAAATTTAACCGGGCTCCGATCAGGACGAAATCAATTGGAGATGATGATGAGGTCTAGGAGAGGCTACATTTCAATCTTCAGGTTAATCGGAGTTCGTATGCTCAAAATATGGATGGGTCAGATTATGTGAAAACAGGTTTGTTGGTTCGAATCAATGGAACTTCGTATCGATAGATGTTGGTTCGAATCGATGGAACTTCGTATCGATAGGATGGTGAAGGATGACAGCATGTTCGTATCGATCAGGTAGGAAAGCTAGGTGGATTTCGACTCGATGGTGACACACCCAGATCGGTAGGAAAGCACGCAGAGGTTTGTTCGAATCGATACGTTTCGTATCGATAAAGATGGATTCATGTTACAGGCTTCGTATCTATATAGTTCGTATCGGAAGGGAGGCGAGGAGTAACGATGCAGTTCGTATCGATCCATGCTAAAATCGATACGAAGGACTCACATACTGATCGATTCGAAGAAGATCAGAGGCATACGAGAAGGATACGTTAGGAGACGACTTCGTGGATACGAAGTCGTGGATACAAAGTTGTGGATACGAACGAAACAGATTTTATGGATGCGAAGCAATGGATTCGAAGCACGCTACGGCTATAGATGGATGTGGATTGGGCACGAGGTATGGATGCGAGCGCATATCCAGGAAGGAAGCGTTCAACTCGGAGAAAAAGGAGGATCAACTCGAAGATTGCGCGACACATCACCACGAGGGCGCGTGCCATGATCGATTCGAAAGAATCGATTCGAAGGAGATCGATTCGAACGACATGCACAGCCAAAAAACGTCATCTTGGATCGATCATAACTTGAGATCTACAAGTCCAAATGCTATGAAATTTTCACAGTAGCTTGAGCACATGTTGAAGAATGTTCAAGCCAAATTTCAGCTCGATTGGACAATTTCTTGATCGATTCGAACGTAGCTTCGAATCGATCCCAAAGTGGGCCCGAATTTCCAGAAAGCGGGCATGTGGGCCCCCTCACGTGCCAGAACTGGTCTCCCTTCAGTTTAGGCGAAATATCAGCCTCCGGCACCTATAAATAGACCCCAGATCATTCAGAAAAGAGGTGGGACAATTGTGAGAGCTAAGAGCGCCCGGACTCTGCCAGATTTACTCCAGATCACCATTTCTACCTTAGATTCATATTATAATCATAAAATCCGTTGTACTACGCGATAGGAAATTGTAATCTTCAAGCATCGATCAATAAAAGATAAAAACTTTGGAGTGGACGTAGGCCGGAGATAGCCGAACCACTATAAATCTCGTGTTTTTGTTCATTTTTCTGGATTGCTGTTTGTTGTTTGTTTAGATCTGAGATTTGTGTTTGAATATTGCTGATTTATATTCATACACTGGTGCTTTCACCACATTCGGGGTTTGTGACCATTTTTGGCGCAAACACTTTGGTGCTTTCACTGAGAACTGAACTCAGGCCCGCTACACCAGATTCAAAGATTAGATTAGAAAAGTTTGAAGGATTCAGGTTGACTCGACAAACAAGGCAAAGAGCTGAGAGAAGCCAACAGGGAGGAAGTCAAGAGGCATCCTCTGGTGCTGGAGAAGGACAAGCTTCGATCTACATTACTAGAGACGAAATGGAAGCTATGGCGAATTCATTACATGAGAGGTTGCTGAAGAGTCAACAGGATATGATGCAGACTTTCTTCGAGCAGATGAGAGCTGCAGGAACACAGAACCTTGGACCAACTATAGCGACTGCAAATGTGGAACAAGGAACTAGGGTTGCAGAACCCAATGGAGGACAGAATACAGAACCGGAAGGTAATCAACAAGGGCTTGGGGGCAGGCCCACAAGATCCCATGCAGAAGGACCTTTGGAAGGAGTTCAACAGGCTAGAGCCAACGTTGCGGCTAATGAGCCACATGAAGAATATGTGCCGGAATTCCCTCGGGAGCATGGGGGGCAACACCTAACAGGCAATGCTGGATTAATGGAAATCATTAGGAAGACTATGCGTGGAGGTTCGACCAATAGAGACTTGGAAGGAGTGAACAGGAGTCCGTTCGCTCGGGAAATCAGGATGGCTCAGAATCCACCTAAGTTCAAGTTACCTAGCGTGGAAGTATATAATGGAAAGGCTGACCCGACTGATCATTTGATGAGATACACTAGACACATGGAAGTGCTGGGGGCATCGGACGAAGTAATGGCCAGATGTTTCCCTTTATACTTGACAGACCTAGCGGCAATGTGGTTTAGGCAGCTGGAGGAAGGATCTATCAGGAATTGGAGGGAATTGGTGGACAGGTTTTTGGGACAGTTTCGGGTTCATATCAAAAGACCTAAGAACGTGATGACGCTAACATCGGTAAAGCAAAGAGCGGACGAATCGCTTAGAGCATTTTTAACTCGGTTTAATGCGGCGGTTTCTTCGGTGGATCGGCCGGATCCATCGATGGTTTTGATGGCGGTAGTGTCGGAAATCAGAGAGGATTCAGATTTTAAGGTATCTTTAGTACGAGACCCGCCACTGGATCTCGGGGAATTCTTCCATGAAGCTGAAAGGTTCCTTCGGCAAGAAGATGCATGTATGGACTTAAAGTTAAAGGAGGTGAATGTGACTGGGGGTGGAGGACCGTCCAACGGAAGCTCGGATAAAGATAAAGGAAAAAGGAAGCTGGATGACGATTCAGGAAAAACCAGGAAGCAATGGAAGGATCCAAAGTTTTCCACATACACAGAATTAAACGAGACGCAGGAGCGGATATACATGGAAACTCGGAATCGCCTTCCTTACCGGAGGCCGGCTAGGAGAGAACCATCCGAGCGGGAGAGGGCATCAGGAAAGCATTGTCTCTTCCACGATTTGGACGGGCATGATACCAACAGCTGCAGGCATTTAAAGGACATAATTGAGGAGCATGTGAGGAATGGACAGTTGAGGCAGTATGTTGGGGCTCGGAATGCAGCGGTGGAGCAGGAGCAACCACCGCCTACCTCAAACCATGAGGATATGAGGCATAGGAATAATGGTCGATTGGTCATCAATTGATCAGGATAATTTGAAATAAGTAACAAACCATTGGCGAGCAACCGAGTCATTTACACATGTATGGGGACGGAGATAGCCCCTAGGCATGCTCTGAATGATGATAAAATGCGAAGCCATGGTTTGCGAAATCTGTTTTCTTTTGTTTTTGGATTGGACACTTATTTTTCTGGTTTGGTTTTTGGAGTTTGGATTGAACTCCTGATTTTGCTCGTTTCTCTGGTTTTGGCATTCACTCGGATGATTGTTCTCCGTTTTGGATGATGATTTTGATTTCTGGCTTTCCGATTTGATTTGGATTTTGGATTGGATCTTGATTGGATTCTTTTTGGTTTTTGATAAACGGTCGTCAGGTATGGATTATGCCTGGCAAGGGGTGAGTCGTTCTGCCCGAACGCGGTAAAGTGACTCATTCAGGTCGTCGAGTATGGACTATGCTCGGCAAGGGTTCGGAGTGACCAGGATTTGGCCTAGGACTTAGGCCCCCTACTATCGATTATTGTTTCAGGTCGTTGAGTATGGACTATGCTCAACAAGAGTCCGGAGTGACCAGGATTCGGCTTAGGACTTAAGCCAGGGCATTACTTACGTCCAGGGACACTGGACCACGGTCGTCAGGTGTGGATTGCGCTTGGAAAGAACCCGGAGAGGTTAGCTTAACGTCCAGGGACACTGGACCATGGTCGTCAGGTGTGGATTGCGCTTGGCAAGAACCCGGAGAGGTTAGCTTAACGTCCAGGGACACTGGACCACGGTCGTCAGGTGTGGATTGCGTTTGGCAAGAGCCCAGAGAGGTTATGGATTTGGATATCAACCCGGAGAGGTCCTGGATTCGGTTATTGGCTATTGGATAAGGATGGATTAGGATTCGGTCGTCGGGTTCAAACGGATATGGATTTGTCTAAGGCTTTGGTTATTGGGTTTGGAGTTGGGCATCGACTCCGAGCAATCAAGGATGATGCACTTGGATGATATGGCTATGGACTTTGGATATCAGATACAGAACTATTCAAAACACGCCTTCTTATCATAAGGCATGTTTTGGGGGGCAAATGTTATCCCGTTTTTTGGTCAAAGCCGGAATATCAAACAAATCGACAGGAAAGGATGGATATCAGGATTGGAAGTCGATTGGAAAAAAGGCTGCGATGGATGTCGTCAAAATTTAACCGGGCTCCGATCAGGACGAAATCAATTGGAGATGATGATGAGGTCTAGGAGAGGCTACATTTCAATCTTCAGGTTAATCGGAGTTCGTATGCTCAAAATATGGATGGGTCAGATTATGTGAAAACAGGTTTGTTGGTTCAAATCAATGGAACTTCGTATCGATAGATTTTGGTTCGAATCGATGGAACTTCGTATCGATAGGATGGTGAAGGATGACAGCATGTTCGTATCGATCAGGTAGGAAAGCTAGGTGGATTTCGACTCGATGGTGACACACCCAGATCGGTAGGAAAGCACGCAGAGGTTTGTTCGAATCGATACGTTTCGTATCGATAAAGATGGATTCATGTTACAGGCTTCGTATCTATATAGTTCGTATCGGAAGGGAGGCGAGGAGTAACGATGCAGTTCGTATCGATCCATGCTAAAATCGATACGAAGGACTCACATACTGATCGATTCGAAGAAGATCAGAGGCATACGAGAAGGATACGTTAGGAGACGACTTCGTGGATACGAAGTCGTGGATACAAAGTTGTGGATACGAACGAAACAGATTTTATGGATGCGAAGCAATGGATTCGAAGCACGCTACGGCTATAGATGGATGTGGACTGGGCACGAGGTATGGATGCGAGCGCATATCCAGGAAGGAAGCGTTCAACTCGGAGAAAAAGGAGGATCAACTCGAAGATTGCGCGACACATCACCACGAGGGCGCGTGCCATGATCGATTCGAAAGAATCGATTCGAAGGAGATCGATTCGAACGACATGCACAGCCAAAAAACGTCATCTTGGATCGATCATAACTTGAGATCTACAAGTCCAAATGCAATGAAATTTTCACAGTAGCTTGAGCACATGTTGAAGAATGTTCATGCCAAATTTCAGCTCGATTGGACAATTTCTTGATCGATTCGAACGTAGCTTCGAATCGATCCCAAAGTGGGCCCGGATTTCCAGAAAGCGGGCATGTGGGCCCCCTCACGTGCCAGAACTGGTCTCCCTTCAGTTTAGGCGAAATATCAGCCTCCGGCACCTATAAATAGACCCCAGATCATTCAGAAAAGAGGTGGGACAATTGTGAGAGCTAAGAGCGCCCGGACTCTGCCAGATTTACTCCAGATCACCATTTCTGCCTTAGATTCAGATTATAATCATAAAATCCGTTGTACTACGCGATAGGAAATTGTAATCTTCAAGCATCGATCAATAAAAGATAAAAACTTTGGAGTGGACGTAGGCCGGAGATAGCCGAACCACTATAAATCTCGTGTTTTTGTTCATTTTTCTGGATTGCTGTTTGTTGTTTGTTTAGATCTGAGATTTGTGTTTGAATATTGCTGATTTATATTCATACACTGGTGCTTTCACCACATTCGGGGTTTGTGACCATTTTTGGCACAAACATCAGCATCATTGAAGAAAAATCAAGCGGCCAAGCAAAATCGATTGACAAATTCAAACAGTAAATTCGAACAAAATTATAGGAATTGAAATCTTATATAAACCCAATCATCACTGGCAATTAAGTATCGAATTCAAACAATCAATCCAGAAAGCAAAAGGAACAAATAACATACTAGAGAAAAGTCGAATTCGGTCAACTCGAAGCAACCAGCCGACTTCACCAAATTTCACAAACCTTAATTTCATAGCAACGAACTCGATCATAGAAGCAGCCGAAGCCAAGCTACGAAGAGACGTCGATCGATAGAGCAAACAACGAAATCATCATTCGATCGAACTATTGAAAGAGGCGCTTTCAATTTCCATGACAAAGCCCTAATTTCTCACAGAGGAACAAGATCGAGCAAAGCCGCCATTCTTTACAAAGGAACGGGCCAACATTGATAAAAGAAAACAAACAGGGCTGTATTTTTTGAGTAATAATAGTTTGGGCTGGACTTATTGTTTTAATTAATAAGGCTTTGGTATATTTTAAATTAGGGTGTTAAGTTGTTTTTAAATTTGAATTCTGAATTCTGAATTTTTCGAATCAAAACTTTGTAAATCACCACCTAGGATTTAGGTTGTGTCAGATTGTCTAGTTAGGATTAGTTCAGTAAGCAGGGTTTGCGAGTTTGCAAAACTCTATAGGCGGTAGCAGGGTTTGCGAGTCTGTTAGAGTGTTTGTAAGCGGGAGACTGTTTAATTCTAATAGAAATCTGGGAATGCAGCAGTAGGCAGGGGTTGCCGAAGCTGGGTAAATTTTGTGTGTGATTTACTTTTCAGCATATTTACTTTTCTGCAGTTTGTTTAAATTCGAGAAGATATGCTATAACCCTATTCACCCCGCCCCCCTCTAGGGTTAATCTAGATCCTACAAGTGGTATCAGAGCCCGGTATTTTTCTTTAACTCTAGAGTCATGAATCCACCAAATAATGCTTTTTCTGAGGGGCAATCTATTGCTAGGCCACCCATGTTTATTGGGAATGGTTATGCTTATTGGAAAGTTAGGATGGGTATTTATCTTAGTTCTGTTGATTTTGATGTTTGGGACATTATTGAAACTGGCTATAAATCTCCCACTATAACTGTTGGTGATACTGAGATTCCTAAACCTAAGGATAGGTGGGACGCTAACGATAAGAAATTAAAAACTACAAATGCTAAAGCCATGAATGCTTTGATCTGTGCTCTTGATAAGAATGAATTTAATAGAATTTCTTATTGTAAAACTGCGTAGGAAATTTGGCATACCTTGGAGGTGACACATGAAGGAACTTCTCAAGTCAAAGAGTCTCGTCTAGCCCTATTCAGCAATGAATACGAGAACTTTGTGATGGACAAAGGCGAGAGCATAAAGGACATGTTTGGACGTTTTTCAACTTTGGTGTACAATGCTAGAGCGCTTGGGAAGGTATTCACTAAGGTAGACCTTGTGAGGAAGGTGCTACGAGTCTTACCGATGAACTTTGAGGCAAAAGTTACGGCAATACAAGAATCGAAAGATCTGAGTAAACTAAGCATGGAGGAGTTGATCGGCAACTTGATGACATATGAGCTTGAGCTAAAAACAAAGGAGGAACGCAACAACTCCGAATCAAAGAAGAAGACGATTGCCTTAAAGAGCAAAGAAGAGAGTGATGAAGAAGAAGAAGATCCAATTGAAGAGCTTGCAATGGCTGTCAATAATCTTAGAAAATGGTCAAGATTCGGGCCACGCAAGAAGAAAACAAGTGGTAATAGGTCAAAAGAATCTGACAATTCCGATAATGAATTGACTTGTTATAATTGCAAGAAACCTGGCCACTTCAAACAAAAATGCCCACTTCTCAAAAACAACAAAGGAAAGAAAAAGAAGAAGAAGGCCTTTGCAGCGACTTGGGATGATGAAGAAGGAGAGGAAGTTTCGAATAATAGCTCAGAGGAGGCTAACTTGTGTCTTATGGCAAAATCAGATTCAGAAGCAAGCTCAGAGGATTCTAGTGAGGTAAGTGACTATTCTTATAAAGAACTTGTTTTGATGTGTTGTGATCTTACTAAAACAATTGATACTCTTGAATCTAAAATTGAAAAACTAAAATCTGATAGGAGAGAACTTGTCCATGAAAATTTTAGGTTAGAAACTGAACTTGAAAATATTCAAAACCTAGACTGTAAAAAATGTAAAATTTTAGATTCAGAATTATCAAAACTTAAGAATAGCTTTGAGAATCTTGAAAAAGAAAACTTGAGTCTTAAGGAAACCATTGACACTAGGAAAAAGGATTTTATAAATAGATGCACCTCACTTGTGACTGAAAACACAACACTAAAAACCAAAGTCCAAAATCTTGAGAAAACTCTGAATAACTTTTCAAGAGGAGAAAAATCATTCAACATGTTATTGGGAAATCAACTTTTTGCTAACAACAGAAAAGGACTAGTTTTTGGGAAAACACAAGTTGATGATAATGCAAAAGGTAAGAGTGTCTTTGCTAGATGTGGAATAATTGGACATCGTGCTGAAAATTATAGTCATAGGAACAAGAACACAAAATTGATACGAGTTTGGGTTCCAAAGAATTCTACAAACAAATTTCATGTCTATTGGAACAAGAATGAGAGGACAAAACAAGTTTGGGTTCCAAAGGGATTGTTTATTCACAATGCTTCAGTCACTAATATCATTGGACCTAAGAGTTTCTCTAGGTCATCTTCCTCTCTCTCTATGTAGGTTTGTTGGCGGGCTAAGGAGCAACAAGAATGGTTTCTAGATTCAGGTTGTTCTAGACATATGACAGGTGACAAATCCAAGTTTCTTAGCCTAGAGAATTTTAAAGGTGGAAATGTGATCATGGGAGACAATAGCAAGTGTAAGATTATTGGTAAAGTTGAAGTAGGTAACGGTACTTTTTCCTTGACTAATGTTTTATACGTCGATAATTTGCATCACAATCTCATTTCTATTAGCCAACTATGTGACAAAGGTATGAATGTGGTTTTTGATAGTGATACTTGCAAAATCATTGATAAATCTTCTAATAAAATTGTGTTTATGGGCAAAAGAAAAGGAAATGTTTACACGCTTTCTTTTGATAATCTAAATCTTTCTAGATGTTTGGAAGCCACTGACGAAGAGCATCCTTATGGCATAGGAGACTTGGACATGCTAGCATGTGGCCCTTGAAAAAACTTGAAACAAAAGAATTAGTCAGAGGGTTACCACATCAGAAATTTAAAAATAATAAAGTGTGTAAAGCATGTTCTTTGGGCAAGCTTAGTCGATCATCATTTCGCCCTTAAAACATTGTTAGCACATCAAGGGTCCTTGAATTAATTCACATGGACTTATTTGGACCAAATGAAATTGCAAGCTTGAATGGAAAACGTTATTGTTATGTATTGGTTGATGATTATTCTAGATTTACATGGGTTTATTTCTTAGCCAAAAAGTCTAAATCTTTTGATTATTTTTCAAAATTTGCAAAACTTGTTCAAAATGAAAAAGGAGTTTCAATTAAAACTTTGAGAAATGATCATGGAGGCAAATTTGAAAAATTTGGAATTTGAAAGCTTTTGTGAAGAAAATGGTTTAAAACATGAATTTTCTGCTCCACGAACACCTCAATAAAATGGGGTAGTTGAAAGGAAAAATCGTACATTACAAGAATTGGCTAGATCCATGTTGAGTGAGTATAAACTATCTCTAACCTTTTGGGCAGAGGCAGTGAATACTTCGTGCTATGTAATGAATAGAGTAATGATTAGACCAATACTTGGCAAAACGTCTTATGAATTGTGGCATGAAAGGAAACCTAACATTTCTTATTTTCGTGTATTTGGATGTCCTTGTTTCATTCTTAACACAGGCGACCAACTTGGAAAATTCGAATCAAAGGCTGATGAGGGAATTTTCATGGTCTATTCAACAAGGAGCAAGGCTTACAGGATATACAACAAACGAACAAAAACAATCGTTGAATCAATCAATGTGAAATTCGATGAATCTGACCTGGAAAGGACGACTGAAAAGGCGGTTGATGATAGGGTAGATCATGAAGGCATTGAAGAAGGGACATCTAGTGAGAAAGCTGAAAGTAGGACTGTTGATGCTGATAGATTGAAGTCCAAATCCAATCATCCTCCTGAATTGGTTATAGGTGATCCTACGGAAGGTATACGCACTCGCTCTTCATTTGATAAAAATTTGTGTGCGTTTTGTTGTCACAGTGGTTTTATTTCTGAGATTGAACCCGATTCTGTTGAAATGGCTCTTAATGATGAAAGTTGGATTTTAGCAATGCAAGATGAACTTAATCAATTTGAAAGAAATAAAGTTTGAAAATTAGTTCCTAGGCCTAATGACTATCCAATTGTTGGAACTAAATGGGTGTTCAAAAATAAACTTGATGAATCAGGAAATGTAATTAGAAACAAAGCTAGGTTGGTCGCAAAAGGATATAACCAAATAGAAGGCATAGATTTTGATGAAACATTTGCTCTAGTTGCTAGGTTAGAAGCCATTAGGATTTTGCTAAGTTTTGCATGTTATAAGGGTTTCAAACTTAAACAAATGGATGTAAAAAGTGCCTTTCTAAATAGTGATTTGAAAGAAGAAGTTTTTGTTGAACAACCGCCCGGTTTTGAAAAACATGATTTTCCAAATCATGTGTATAAACTAGAAAAAGCATTATATGGTCTTAAGCAAGCTCCTAGAGCTTGGTATGACTGCCTTTGTACATATCTTTTGGAAAATGGCTTAAAAAAGGTGAGTGCTGACACGACACTGTTTCTATTACATAAAGGAAGTGATTTTTTGATTGTTCAGATTTATGTGGATGATATCATTTATGGTGCTACTAATGAACTCTTGTGCGAGAAATTTGAAAAAGTCATGCAGGCTAAATTCGAGATAAGCTTGGTTGGAGAATTGAAATTTTTCTTGGATTTCAAATCAAGCAAAGCAGTGCTGGTATTTTCATTTCACAATCCAAGTATGTGTTGGAACTATTGAAAAAATTTGGAGTTGAGAACTCCAAACCATTGAGAACTTCTATGAGCCCATCAACAAAGTTGGACAAAGACGAGAAAGAAGTTGCTGTTGATCAGAAGAAATATCGAGGGATAATTGGTTCACTTCTCTATCTTACTGCTTCTAGACCTGATATTATGTTTTCTGTGTGTTTGTGTGCACGTTTTCAATCTAATCCTAAAGAATCTCATTTGAAAGCCACTAAACGAATTTTGAGATATCTTTCACACACACAGAAATTTGGACTATGGTACCCTTCTTGTGAAAATTTTGATTTAGTTGGTTATTCTGATGCTGATTATGCTGGTTCATTGGTTGACAGGAAAAGCACTAGTGGGACATGTTTCATGCTAGGACATTCATTAGTTTCATGGTCAAGTCGAAAACAAAATTGTGTTGCATTATCCACCACTGAAGCAGAATATATTGCTTTAGGAAGTTGTTGTGCTCAAATTTTATGGATGATGCAAACCCTTTCTGATTTTGGCTTAGTTTATAAACAAGTTCCATTAAAATGTGATAGTAAAAGTGCAATAGACTTGTCAAATAATCCTGTTCATCATTCACGCACAAAACACATTGATGTGAGACACCACTTTCTTAGAGATCACATTGCTAAGGAAGACATTTGCATTGAACATATTTCAACAGAGATTCAACTTGCTGATATTTTCACAAAACCCCTCCCCGAAGACAGATTTTTCAGATTACGTTTGGATTTGGGGATTATAGAAATTGACTAATCATTTTCCATTTTTTGGTTGAAATATTCTTGGATATTTATTTTCAACTTCAATTTCTAGTATTCAAACCAGTTTTGGATATTATTCAAAGATTGATTCGAATATGGTATTCAGTAGTGGAAATATGTTTTGTTTTATTTCTTTTCAAAATTAAAAAAATATATTTCATAATATAATTAACTTGGTAACTTATTCCACGATCATTTCTATTTCTACCATCTTTCTATCATTCATAATGGTTTTGAAAAATGAGAAGAGTGATTTCTTTTAAAATTTTTAAAATAATAATAATAATATTTCATGCCTCCATTCTCATTTAAAAGTCCTTATGGTTATGCATGGATGGAGCATGTGAGTGAATTATTTTATCATTATTCCATTCTCATTTAAAAGTCCTTATGGTTATGCATGGATGGAGTATGATAGCTAAGTATTTTCCTGATGCTTAGACTAATAAGTAACTGCTAATCCCATTTAAATGTCCTTATGGTTATGCGTGGTTAGTAAGTGCTTATTTTTGTGCTTAAATGTCAAATTATTTTTCAAATTTCTCTCTTCTCATTATAAAAAACCGAATCATCGATCCATTCTCTACAATGTGGAACTTGTTAACTCGTTATGATATATTATGATCTTTTCTTTGTTTTGCATTTGTTTTTACTTTAAAAAAAATTTCCACTACTGTCCCATTAGTGTTATCAGTCTTTTGATGATAACAAAAGGGGGAGAAGAACAAGATTTTGATAAGAAAGTAAATATTTTTGGAATACTTCAACAAATTTGTTGAATGTTGTTAGTTAATTTTCTTTAGTTCTTTTATTCTTCTGTAATTTTTTAAATCTTCTAGATAGGGAGTGGCCTCAGTTGTAGGGGGAGCATTCATATAGGGGGAGCTAAATATTTCATGCTCAAATACATTTATTAGAATTTCAAAATCTTTAATATATATGTTTGTCATCATCAAAAGGGGGAGATTGTTTGATGTGATTTTTTGTTTGATGATAACAAACATATATCAATTTATATATGTGTTTGCAGATTGTACTATATACATATAGGAATAAATATTCATATTGAATAATAATACTATTGCACAAAATTTATATAATTCAATCAGTATTTTTATTCAAAATAATATTTTATTTCAACACTTAAACAATACAAAGTTTTCAGCTCCCTCTATATACATACATCTGTTTCATACATTTCACATTCACATTTTTTTTCTCACTACAACACTCAACACTCAGTTTTTCACTCTGTCTGCACATCCGCGTCTATCTGCATTGTCCAGCTCCAGTTCTTGTCCTGTCTTCTGTGTACCTGTATAATTAGCAACTACAGCAGTAATATGAAAATAAACAAAATTGAATTTGCTAAAATATAAATTTGTTGATGCCTCAGATATATGGGTTATTGTCAACATTTTCGATTGTGTAATATCTGTGCATATCAGTATTCTTATCAGGGACAGGTAATCATGAGTGGCTGCAATACACACGTGTACATTTATACACGTGTGCACTGCCTCGCCAACTCGTGTGCACAGTCAACAAAAGCAACTGTACACAGGAAACTCAAATCTGGACAAAACGGCATCATATATTCATGAGCAAACAAGACTACATGAAACACATGGAGGCAGTGCTCAAACAGCCGCAGCCATGACCAAAGAAGAACTAAAGCCACAGTGAAATGCTCAAAGACAAATACAACATGAGTGAACACTGCAACAATGCATCACTAATACACCAGTCTCGACCAGTTCAACTTGACTACAAGGAGATGTACAAACAAGTGAAGTACACATGCACCAGAGACATACATCATGAAACCAGACCCGGCATGTATAAATTCAAGATCAAGCAAATATCTGAAGCTCAAAGACACAAATGAAACTGGTCAAAGCAATATAACTTCAACAGAGACCACATGACACAAGTAGCATGATCAGACCAGTGAGCAGTAGTCCACATCAAGTATACATGAGCAAACGAGTGCAATAAGATAACAATATCACATTCAAGTGTAGTGAAGACCAACAGCAACATGAACCAAACAATGCATATAAGTATATACATGTATGTATGAAATGTACAGGTACAGACTACAACAAAATGCACAAGACAAAATGAATACATGATGACCATATTCAAGTGCATCGAACCATCGAGCAAGTGCAACCAGACAGTAAACAAGCAAACAATTCGAGCAGAACAAAGATAAAAGAAATGGTGATGGCCGAAGTCATGAATATGCATATATCACAGTAGTTATAAAAAGGAACATGTCGAGTATGCTACAGAGAGTCGAAGCCATGAGCACCAGGAAGCCAGGAAATCACAAAATCAAAAATTTACAAAGTCAACTGCAGTTTCAAATCGAAGTCAGCACCGTGATGACCAAGTGATCGAAGCCGAAGTCGTGAGTCGAACAAGTCAAAGCAAGAAATTCACGGAGCAACAAAATCAAAGCCGTGACCATCACGAAATTAAATCAACAACGTGTCAACCAGGAATCGCAAAATATATGCATATGAAAAAGTCAGAAATCATCAGCATCATTGAAGAAAAATCAAGCAGCCAAGAAAAATAGATTGACAAATTCAAACAGTAAATTCGAACAAAATTATAGGAATTGAAATCCTATATAAACCCAATCATCACTGGCAATTAAGTATCGAATTCAAGCAATCAATCCAGAAAGCAAAAGGAACAAATAACATACTAGAGAAAAGTCGAATTCGATCAACTCGAAGCAACCAGCCGACTTCACCAAATTTCACAAACCCTAATTTCAGAGCAACGAACTCGATCATAGAAGCAGCCGAAGCCAAGCTACAAAGAGACGTCGATCGACAGAGAAAACAACGAAATCATCATTCGATCGAACTATTGAAAGAGGCGCTTTCAATTTCGACGATAAAGCCCTAATTTCTCATAGAGGAACGAAATCGAGCAAAGCCGCCATTCTTTACAAAGGAACGTGCCAACATTGATAAAAGAAAACAAACAGGGCCGTATTTTTTGAGTAATAATAGTTTGGGCCGGACTTATTGTTTTAATTAATAAGGCTTTGGTATATTTTAAATTAGGGTGTTAAGTTGTTTTTAAATTTGAATTCTGAATTTTTCGAATCAAAACTTTGTAAATCACCACCTAGGATTTAGGTTGTGTCAGATTGTCTAGTTAGGATTAGTTCAGTAAGCAGGGTTTGCGAGTTTGCAAAACTCTATAGGCGGTAGCAGGGTTTGCGAGTCTGTTAGAGTGTTTGTAAGCGGGAGACTGTTTAATTCTAATAGAAATCTAGGAATGCAGCAGTAGGCAGGGGTTGCCGAAGCTGGGTAAATTTTGTGTGTGATTTACTTTTCAGCATATTTACTTTTCTGCAGTTTGTTTAAATTCGAGAAGATTTGCTATAACCCTATTCACCCCCCCTCTAGGGTTAATCTAGATCCTACAATTATAGTAACTGTGGATATAGTGGGAGCATGTCATATAGAAATTATTGATTGCATTAATATGAAAATTATTTCCGTAAAACATATCGAACATTATTTATGAAATAATGATTATTTTCAGTGTCGGTTGAAAAATACATATAGTTATATTTTAGTGTCAATATTATGAATATTTGTTATGAAATAAAACTATAATGTGGTATTTATTTTCGCAACAAAAGTGATGCGTTGGGATACATAATGTAACAACCCACATATTTTTCGATTATATATTTAAATGATTTATTTAAATATAGCATCGTTAAGTTGAATTTAAAAGTCCAAAACGTGACTTTTTATAAACGGTCGAATCCGGACTCGAGACTATTTCCATTGAGTCCAAAATGGCATTTGCGACCTTTTTGAGTATAAACATCGATATGTTTGGAGTTGAGTAGAATTTTGCTATTTTTCTATTTTGGGCTTTGGGTTTGGGTTTCATCCCACTAACCCAACATAATACCCTAACTCCTCCTCCAACTCCTCTTCATTCATTTTCATTTCCTAACACTTTCAAGCTAAAAGAAAAATGGGGGAAAGATAGGGAAATTAGAAATTCCTAAACCCTAGATTACTAGGAAATTCTAGATTCAAGCTCCAAAATCAAAGAGAAGCTTAGGTAAGCATCCTCTTCATATTCTCCATCTCAATCTCTCTTCGATTTTTAGAAAAATTCCTAAACCCTAACTTAGGAAATATTTGCTTATAAGCTTAGATTGGAGCTTCTTGAGTTGAAATTGAAGAGGAATTGGTCTTGCTATATTTTAGAGCTTCTCATTTGTTGTTTTTGGGTTTAAAGGTGAGTTCTTGAACTCACATCTATGTCTATACCTTAGATAGTTGTTAGGTATGAATTCCTAACACCTAATTCATGTTCATTTGCTTTTGAATTGAATTGGATTGGTGAATTTTCCAATTTTTGGTATTTTGAAGTCAAAATCTATGAAAATCCTTATATGGATGTTTGGACATATTATTTGGAGTGTATTGATGTGATTATAGGGTTGGGTTGTCGCTTGACATCGATCTCTAGCCATCGTCGCTCATTCATTTGTTTCGAATTTGATTTGGCCATCAATGGCCTTGGCAAAAATTGCACTGAGCTTCAGCTCAGACGTCTGGTAATAAGCTCAGGCGTCTGATGCTACGGGAATAAAATTCCAGTCTTTCAGCTCAGACGTCTGAGTTTGTTCCCCAGACGTCTGGGCGATCTGGAATAAAATTTCCCGTCTTTCAGCTCAGACGTCTGGGGTAACCACCGGACGTCTAGAGCTGTTAAATGCAGCCAATTTGCCTATTTTATGTGAGTTTCCAATTTATATCGATTTTTGGTTGATCCGATTTGTTGCTATCACCTATTATCGATTTTGATGACTTCCTTTCTGGATTTTTGGGAGTATTCATTTGATGGACTTGATATCGATTTTTATGGTTTTAATTCACGTCGTCGAATGTGAATTTTTGGTGATATATTGTTTCTACAATCATTTTTGTGATTTTTCACTTTAAAATATAAAGGTTTTCTATACTAGTAGTAAATACTCAAACTCTTTCAAATAAACGATTTCAACAATTATTTTCAATACACACCTCGTTTTTAAAACCGTTTTCCAATCTATTAGTATATACAAACCTATACCTCATTCGTATGAGAAATCTAATTAAACGACTTAGCAAAACAAATGGTATGAAACGCTTGTGTTTACTTCGTCGGTTAATTCTTAGACTTGTTTGATTAAAATCTTGTGACAATTTTCGAGTGGAAATCTATAATTTACTCGTAAATATTTTAGTTAAGCCAGTGATTATGGGACATGAAGCTAAACTCATTTATTTACTAGCTTAGTGTAATCTACACTTTTTATTGATCAATGGTGATCATTTTATGGTTTAGACTAGCGATATGCGATGTCCCTTTGTCTGCGTAGGGGACTGTACCCCGTTTTGTGGAGCTTCGTCTCATTTTTATAGGCTAGCGACCTATATGTTTTATGGAGTTCGGTTCATCGGGCGTACCATTATTGCACTACGTCGTTGTTCCAAATTATTTGAGTTCGGTTCATTGGACGTACCATTATTGCACTACGTCATTATTCCGAATTATTTGATTTCCAGGTTCATCGGACGTACAGTTATTGCATTATGTCGTTGTTCCGGCTCATTTGAGTTTCAGGTTCATCAGGCGTACCGTTATTGCACTACGCCATTGCACTGGCTCTATGGTTAGCAACCATGGGATAACGACCCATTTGTGATACACGTGTTGGTGAGTTTTCATGCTCCCGTTTTTGGTAGGCCTCCCCCTTAGTGTTTATTGGATTTCTAATTATTGATTTCTAGAATTTATGTTTCACCAATTTTTTCAATTGACCTTGATATGTTTTGTCAATATTTAGGGTTTGGTGAATAAGCTAAAGAATCTGATATTCTTTTTGGATATTTGACAAGATTTGAGATATTGTATGATTTTTATTGTTATCAAATGTATACTTGTCACAGTATGGCATTATTGTTATCATACGTTTTTGTGTATCTCTTATCCTTTCTCATCTCGTATGATATTTATAGATAGACTGATCCGTTTATTATTTTTCTTCTTAAATAATACTGGGGTCAGACCGAGGTGTTACAGGTGCTTCCACTTGACTTCTTAAGTAGGGGCTCACTTCTGACTTTTGGCTAACTACTTTAGTTTAGTAGTTTTTGCTTTTATACATTTGAGTTAGAGACTCCTTGATGTATACATATTCTTTTGCTTAGCACATGTACCTATTCAATTGTGATGTAGTGGATCTTGTATGACCACTATTTTGATGAACACTTTTATGTGTTATATTCACATCTGTTTCCGCCTTTGTGATATGAATATCTGTGACTGATTTGTGTTATGCTTATTTCTATATTTGTTTCCGAAGCCCACATAACCACCGTATAGTAGCTTTGAGTGTGTATTTTATATGTTGGATTTCCTCTTGAAATGAAATGCATGACATACCATCTGACATATCGGTACTCGCACAAAGCAATTACACAGATGGTCGCTCATCAACAGCCTTATTCTTCATGCTAGTCGACGGCATTACCCCATAGTGTCCTTGGCTAGTGTGAGTATAGAGGTGGGGCGTCACAGCGTGGTATCAGAGCCAAACTTCGAAACAATGTAGAATAATCTAGCCAGGATCAATGTCCTAAGTCCCTCTTAGGAATCGTGTCTTAGGATTTAATTCGAGTCATATGACCCATTTTATCCTATTTTCTGTTATGATGCCTTGTTTTATCAATCAAGTTTGTTTGATATTCATTCTGAGAATAACATTTTTCCTCTTCTTTCTTTCTTAAAGAAGAGAAATGGTTAGATATGGCAGTCCTAGCGCTGGTCAATCCAGTGGTCCTCCTCTGGATGGCGTATTCATGTCTGCCCAACAGCTTTTGAATCTTTGAAAGAATGCTCAAGCTGCCGGACCCATTCTAGAGCCTACCCATCCTAAATCTGGGTTTGCACACTTGTGCAGTGATTATACCAATTAGGGTGGAAGCCCATTCAAGGGTTCCGAAAGCGTTATAAAGGTCCAAGCTTGGCTTAGAACATGCGACCGCATCTTTTCTCGCATGAACCTTGTGGATCTATATCGAGTCCAAGTGGATTCCTACATGCTCCTAGAGAGAGCATTAGATTGGTACAAGCTGCTGATCTTGGAAATTATTGAAGCGGATCTTACTTGGGAGCAATTCCGGGAAAGGTTCGAGTTAAAGTTTGTGCCTGAAGCTGAAAAGGTAACTTTGGCACGACGCTTTATTGACCTTGTTCAAGGTGAATCTTCTGTGATGGACCACTTCGCATCTTTTGAATCTCTCTCTAAATATGGGGTCGAGTATATTAATACCCCATTGAAGAAAATCAGAGGTTTGTCTATGGGTTGAATAAGAACCTCAAAAAGCCTTTACTCCTGAAACTAGAAGTTTCTTTTGATCAGCTTGTTGATATCACTCTTCGACTTGAAGAAGCCGATAAAGAAAGTGATGTTGAAGTTGTGGGTGCCAAACAGAACTTCAACATCAACAAGAAGAGGCCTATTAAGTTCAAAGGCCCTAATCCCAACAAGAAAGGGAAGCAAGCAACTTCGGTAGTGAAGACTCCTACCTCTAGTCGTGGGCAATGCTACAATTGTGGTTCTAAGGACCATTATGCAAATAGGTGCCCAAAACCTCTTTATTGTCGTTATTGCAAAAGTTCGGGTCATCTTTTATCTTCATGCCCCAAACTTCCAAATAAGAAAGTGGGAAAGCTAAATGTTGTGCAAGCCCCTAGTAACACTTCTCTTGGTCAAGGTATTTCTCATTCTGTCCTTGATGGCATTATTATATTTCATGATCTTCTTATTCGAGTTCTTTTTGATACGGGTGCATCTCACTCTTTTATATCAAAAGAACTTGTTGATGCTTTGTCTTTAAATGTTATGGGCTTGATGACTTCACTAAGAATTGCGAATCTGGTTGGTGGATCCGCAAAACTTAGTTTGTTTTGTAAAAATGTCGAAATTATTTTATGTGATTATTCTTTCCGAGCCGATTTGTATGTTATGCGCTACTTAAGTTTCAGAATGATTTTGGGAATGAATTGGTTTAATCGATATGAAGTCCATATCCTATGTCCCGAGAGGACTATCCATCTTCGACATCCCCGATCTGTTAAGCAGATTTCTATTGTTCTTAAAGATTCAGATTCCAATTTGGTAGCATCCTTATATTCTCTAAATCTGCATGATGACGATAATGATGATGAGGAAGATGTCATTTCCCTCATTCACGTTGTTCATGAATTTCCCGAAATATTTGAGCCCGTTTTAGGATTACCACCTAAGCGAGCAATTGAGTTCAGAATTAATCTAATCCCTGGAGCTCTACCTATTACTCGTCCTCTTTATCGTATGTCCAATAAGGAAAATGAGGAGATGCGTAAACAATTATCCGAATTTGAAGGAAAACAGTTTATTCATTCTAGTTCCTCTCCATGGGGAGCTTTGGCTATTTTTGTGAAGAAATTCGATGGTACACTTAGGCTTTGCGTTGACTACCGCAAGCTTAATGATCTCACCATCAAGAATAAATATCCCTTACCTCGGATTGATGATCTATTCGATCAACTTAGCGGTGCTAGAGTCTTTTTGCAATTAGACTTAGCAACCGGTTTTCATCAGCTTCGTATTGCAGAGGATAACATTCCTTTGACGTCGTTCCGTACTCGTTATGGATCTTATGGATGGCTTGTTATGCCATTTGGTTTAACGAATGCTCCAGCTTATTTCGTTGATCTTATGAATCGAGTTTTCAAATACTTCCTCGATCGATTTTTTCTCATCTTTATCGATGATATTCTTGTTTATTCTAAAATCGAGGAAGAGCATGAAAAACATCTTCGGATTGTGTTGGAAACTCTTAGGAGCAACCAATTGAAAGCAAAATTTTCTAAGTGCCACTTTTGGCAATCTCGTGTGAAATTTTTGGGGCATATTATTTCTGAATCCGGAATTTCCGTGGATCCTTCAAAGATTGAAGCGATTCAAAATTGGAAGAGACCGGAGAGTGTGACGGAAAATCGTAGCTTTCTTGGATTGGCGGGCTATTACCGTCGATTCATAAAAGACTTTTCTAAAATTTCCATACCTCTTACTAGTTTGACAAAGAAGGGAGTTAAGTACATTTGGTCAAACAAATATGAAGCTGCTTTTCAGAAATTAAAAGAACTACTTTCCGATGCTCCTATTCTTGTGATTCCCGAAGGGAACCAAGACTTGATTGTTTATACCGATGCTAGTCGTGTTGGTTTGGGAGCCGTTCTCATGCAAAGGGAACGTGTTATCGCTTATGCTTCTAGGCAATTAAAGCCTGCCGAGACTAGATATGCCACTCATGATTTAGAGCTCACGGCTATTGTTTTCGCCCTTAGAATTTGGCGTCATTATCTTTTGGGAGAGAAATTTGTTCTCTACACCGATCATAAATCTTTGAAGTATTTATTTTCTCAAAAAGAACTTAATTTGCATCAATAACGTTGGCTCAAATTCCTTGCATCTTATGATCTTGATATTCTTTACACTCTCGGAAAGGGTAATCGTGTTGCCGATGCCCTTAGTCGAAAGAAACAAGCGGTTGTTTCCATGATGATATCCGAATGGAATGATCTCGAGACTTTATCCACATGTGAGATTCGAGATTGTGTATCTGATTCGTGTTCATCTCTTGTTTTATGTAGCCTTGAGGCTCATCCTTCTCTTTTAGACCGCATTCTTGAAGCTCAAAAGCATGATCCCGAATTGGCTCTTCTTAGCCAAAGTTGTAGGAATAAAATTGATATTGAAGGTTTGAAAGACTTTGATATTGATGCTTGTGGCGGTATTCGAAAATTTGGTTGACTTATTATGCCAAATATTAGTGATCTTCGTAAGGACATTTTAGAAGATTCTCATCGTTCTAAATTTACCATTCATCCCGGTAGTAGTAAAATGTATGCGGACATGAAACGACTTTATTATTGGGATGGAATGAAATTTGATATTGCTACCTTCATTAAGCATTGCATGACTTGCCAACTCATAAAGGTCGAGCATCAAAGGCCCGATGGGTTATTGCAACCTTTAGACATTCCCGTATGGAAGTGGGATCAAATTTCCATGGACTTTATTGACGGTCTTCCCCGTTCTCATTCGGGTCATGATAGCCTATGGGTGACAGTAGATAGACTTACAAAATCCACCCATTTTCTTCCCATTCGGTCTAATCGGACCGTACCTCTTTTGGCTAAACTCTATGTCAAAAAATTGTTAAATTACATGGAGTACCAACTTCTACTGTTAGTGATCATGACCCGTTATTTACTAGTGGATTTTGGAAGGGTCTTCAAAAAGCTTGGGGAACGAAGCTTAATTTTAGCACCGCTTATCATCCTCAGTCCGATGGACAAACCGAGCGGGTGAATCAAACTCTTAAAGATCTCCTTCGTGCATGTGTTCTTGATTTTGGTGGAAGTTGGGAAGATCATATTTCTCTTGTTGAGTTTTCCTATAATAACAGCTTCCAATCTAGTATTGGTATGGCTCCTTTCGAGGCACTATACGGAAGGCCATGCCAATCTCCTTCATGTTGGCTTGAAGCCGGTGAGAAGCTGGTTTTAGGTCCAAATTTTATTCGTGATTCCACAGAGATTGATCTCATTCGTCATAGGATGAAAGAAGCTCAAAGTAGACAAAAATCCTATGCCGATAACCGAAGAAGGAAATTGGAATTTTCTGTGGGAGATTTAGGCCCCGTTCGGTTTGCTGTTTTTAGTTTTGTATTTTCGTCTAAACAAAAATGTGCATTTCTTATACATTATTGGAAAACACACAATTTTGAAAAATGAAATTAACATAGAAAATAGAAAACAAGTTTATTTGATTTTTCGTTTTTTGAGGCATAACAAAAGGACAGAAAACAATTCATCCCCTCCATTTTCCGTCGATCATCGTAATGACTAAGAATTGTAAAAGGATTTCCCTCATTTACTTATATTTTGTATTGTATGTTGAAAACACAAAATGCAAAAATAAAAACGAAACCAAACAGGCCATTAGTGTTTATTCGTGTTTCACCTATGAAGGGTGTTGTGTGTTTCAGTCGATCGGGAAAATTAGCACCTCGATATATTGTTCCATTTCCCATCACCGAACGCATTGGTTCCGTGGCTTATCGCCTTTTATTACTGGCTCAATTTTCTGCTATTTATGACGTATTCCACGTCTCTCAACTACGAAAATGCCTTAGAGATTCCGATTTTATTCTTGAGCCAGGTGTTATTGAAGAAATTGAAGTTTCGCCTAATTTGACTTATGAGCAACATCCTATTCGTATCATTGCTACGAAGGTTAAACGCCTTCGAAATAAAGATGTTCCTCTTGTGAAAGTTCAATGGTCCTCAAATCCTAAGGGTTGCTCTTGGGAATCCAGAGAATTCATCGAGCGAACACATCAGAAATTACTCTCTCGTGCTCCTTAAGGTGAACTTCTCATTTCAAAATTTCTTCTTTTGTGTTATTATGCCTTAGTATGGTTGTTACTTTTTATTTTCTTCTTAAGTATTGCGAGGACGCAATTTCTTTAAGGAGAGGAGTCTGTAACAACCCACATATTTTATGATTATATATTTAAATGATTTATTTAAATATAGCATCGTTAAGTTGAATTTAAAAGTCCAAAATATGACTTTTTGTAAACGGTCGAATCCGGACTCGAGACTATTTCCATTGAGTCCAAAATGGCATTTGCGACCTTTTTGAGTATAAACATCGATATGTTTGGAGTTGAGTAGAATTTTGCTATTTTTCTATTTTGGGCTTTGGGTTTGGGTTTCAGCCCACTAACCCAACATAATACCCTAACTCCTCCTCTAACTCCTCTTCATTCATTTTCATTTCCTAACACTTTCAAGCTAAAAGAAAAATGGGGAAAAGAAAGGGAAATTAGAAATTCCTAAACCCTAGATTACTAGGAAACTCTAGATTCAAGCTCCAAAATCAAAGAGAAGCTTAGGTAAGCATCCTCTTTATCTTCTCCATCTCAATCTCTCTTCAATTTTCAAAAAAATTCCTAAACCCTAACTTAGGAAATATTTTCTTATAAGATTAGATTGGATCTTCTTGAGTTGAAATTGAAGAGGAATTGGTCTTGCTTTGTTTTAGAGCTTCTCATTCGTTGTTTTTGGGTATAAAGGTGAGTTCTTGAACTCACATCTATGTCTATACCTTTGATAGTTGTTAGGTATGAATTTCTAACACCTAATTCATGTTTATTTGCTTTTGAATTGAATTGGATTGGTGAATTTTCAATTTTTGGTATTTTGAAGTCAAATCTATGAAAATCCTTATATGGATGTTTGGACATGTTATTTGGAGTGTATTGATGTGATTATAGGGTTGGGTTGTCACTTGACATCGATCTCTAGCCATCGTCGCTCATTCGTTTGTTTCGAATTTTATTTGGCCATCAATGGCCTTGGCAAAAATTGCACTGAGCTTCAGCTCAGACGTCTGGTAATAAGCTCAGGCGTCTGATGCTACGGGAATAAAATTCCAGTCTTTCAGCTCAGACGTTTGAGTTTGTTCCCCAGACGTCTGGGCGATCTGGAATAAAATTTCCAGTCTTTCAGTTCAGACGTCTGGGGTAACCACCAAATGTCTGGAGCTGTTAAATGCAGCTAATTTGCCTATTTTATGTGGGTTTCCAATTTATATCGATTTTTGGTTGATCCGATTTGTTGCTATCACCTATTATCGACTTTGATGACTTCCTTTCTGGATTTTTGGGAGAATTCATTTAATGGATTTGATATCGATTTTTATGGTTTTAATTCACGTCGTTGAATGTGAATTTTTGGTAATAGACTGTTTCTACAATCATTTCTGTGATTTGTCACTTTAAAATATAAAAGTTTTCTATACTAGTAGTAAATACTCAAACTCTTTCAAATAAACGATTTCAACAATTATTTTCAATACAAACCTCGTTTTTAAAACCATTTTCCAATCTATTAGTATATACAAACCTTTACCTCATTCGTATGAGAAATCTAATTAAATGACTTAGCAAAACAAGTGGTATGAAACGCTTGCGTTTACTTCATCGGTTAATTCTTAGACTTGTTCGAATGAAATCTTGTGACAATTTTTGAGTGGAAATCTACAATTTGCTCGTAAATATTTAACTTAAGCCAGTGGTTATGGGACATGAAGCTAAACTCATTTATTTACTAGCTTAGTGTAATCTACACTTTTTATTGATCAATGGTGATCATTTTATGGTTTAGACTAGCGATATGCCATGTCTCTTTGTCTGCGTGGGGGACTGTACCCCGTGTTGTGGAGCTTCATCTCATTTTTATAGGCTAGCGACCTATGGGTTTTATGGAGTTCGGTTCATCGGGCGTACCGTTATGGCACTACGTCGTTGTTCCGAATTATTTGAGTTCGGTTCATCGGACGTACCGTTATTGCACTACGTCGTTGTTCCGGATTATTTGATTTTCAGGTTCATCGGGCGTACCGTTATTGCACTACGTTATTGTTCCGGCTCATTTGAGTTTCAGGTTCATCGGGCGTACCGTTATTGCACTACGCCATTGCATCGGCTCTATGGTTAGCAACCATGGGATAGCGACCCGTTTGTGATACACGTGTTTGTGAGTTTTCATGCTCCCATTTTTGATAGGCCTCCCCCTTTGTGTTTTCTGGATTTCTAATTGTTGATTTCTAGAATTTTTGTTTCACCAATTTTTGCGATTGACCTTGATATGTTTTGTCAATATTTGGGGTTTTGTGAATAAGCTAAAGAATGTGATATTCTTTTTGGATATTTGATGAGATTTGAGATATTGTATGATTTTTATTGTTATCAAATGTATACTTGTCACAGTATGGCATTATTGTTATCATACGTTTTTGTGGTATCTCTTATCCTTTCTCATCTCATATGATATTTATAGCTAGACTGATCCATTTATTATTTTTCTTCTTAAATAATACTTGGGTCAGACCGAGGTGTTACAGGTGCTTCCACTTGACTTCTTAAGCAGGGACTAGCTTCTGACTTTTGGCTAACTACTTTAGCTTAGTAGTTTTTGCTTTTATACATTTGAGTTAGAGAGTCCTTGATGTATACATATTCTTTTGCTTAACACATGTACCTATTCTTTTGTGATGTAGTGGATCTTGTATGACCACTATATTGATGAACACTTTTATGTGTTATATTCATATCTGTTTCCGCCTTTGTGATATGAATATCTGTGACTGATTTGTGTTATGCTTATTTCTATATTTGTTTTCGAAGCCCACATAGCCACTATGTAGTAGCTTTGAGTTTGTATTTGATATGTTAGATTACCTCTTGGAATGAAATGCATGACATACCATCTGACATATCGGTACTCGCATAAAGCAATTACACAGATGGTCGATCCTCAACAGCCTTATTCTTCGTGCTAGTCGATGACATTACCTCGTAGTGTCCTTGGCTAGTGTGAGTATAGAGGTGGGGCGTCACACTTAAGTATCTAAAGTTATTTACAATTATTTTGGAATTATAGACTAAGCCGTAGTTTTGAGAAATACTTCTTATTATATGACCATGAATCATACGATAATAGTTAATTATATCTTAAACAATCAAGGGCTATACACCCATTTAGTGGGAGCACCTTAAGAGTTAATGAACCTTTCGGATTGATACATATAGTATGTAATCGTAAGTCTATTAACACCAAAATAGTTTCGTGTACTTTGTTATATTCATCAATGAGTTATTAGAGACATGGACATGTGTATTTGATACGCATGTATAAGTCTATGAAAAGCTCATAGAATATAAAGCGAAAGTAAATAAAATAACATGCAACAGAAATGATTCGAGTTGATCGAATGAGTGAGTATATTGGAAAGAGTTCCATATGTACCTAATATTAATAAAGATTCAGTCTCAAAGGTCACTCCTCCCTATAATACATAATGATGTATTGATAAGGAGTAATCGAACTTTGTTGGACAAAGCACGATTAAAGATGAGTGAAGTTGAGTTAAACTCTTTCTATAAGGTGTGTACTTAAGAGTAGTACACAAGGTTAATATTAATATCATTCAAAGAATAGTTTACAAAACCATATGAGATAATGGTTTATAAGAAACCCTTACATATCCTAGGCCAAGGAGTTGGTAGGTTGTGCGAGTCAAAAGACTACATGTAATAATTGTACGTAAGGGATCTTGCAAAATCAATTTCATGGGCCCAAGGGAATTTTAGGAATGATAATCATTAGATGATTAATTTATGTTGTGAACATGAATATATTGTGTACTAATGCAAAATCAGTTTTATATAAGGCAATTCATAAATATGCTTATGAATGCCCACTCCGTTGCAATGAGAAACAACCGCTGCTTGAAGAAATACTAACTTCATGGCTAGGGAATTTCTTTGAGAAATTATTGGTATAAAATTAATTTGGATATGATTCAACGATAAAACTGATTAAAAGGGATGAAATAAAATTGACCGAACCTAAATGAACACAAATATATTAGAAAGTCTAATGGGTATTCTTATACATTAAAAAGAAACCTTGAGTTTCTTGTCAATATTAAGAATAAATAATCCTCGGTTGTTTACTTAAACCATTAAGTGTATTGACCCTATGATATAGTATGATGCGCTAATCCAAAATAGTTTTCAAGTACATTATAAAAATATGATTTTGATATTTGTATCTGAAGCGGTATGATCCATGGGCCGCAAATGTTTCTTTATGAGAAAGACAAGCGCAGTTGGAATATAGTGAGCTACATTGACAGGAATATGACTGTGAATTTCAATTGTTGAAATTAACGTAAATAGATTCACCATTCGATGTGCTCAAATTTGTTCGGTTATTATTTACAAAATTATCGGTTAGTATGACTTTAGGTTTTGATATGTGTTGAAACAGAAAGTTCTAAATATAGATTTAGATTAGACTATTTGCTCATTGCAACCAAAGTATCTCAAAGTCAGTGAGAGCGATATTGAGTTTGTGGGTTATCAGATACGATTCGAGAACGGATACGAAAGTATCATTCTGAAATGCATCAAAGTTGAACAAGTGTTTTAATTGATGTATCAAATAGTTTGATTATCAGTCAAAATGCAGACGAAGCGTGTGTTAATAAGAAAGAATGTTAAAAAGCACATAGATATTTCTAATCATAAGTAACAACACAGTGCCGATTGTTAATGATATACTTGTGTTAAAATCAATTTTAGTTGTTTTAATACTCGACATTGGATTTGTAAATGATATCATTTATAGTAAATATAAAAGATATAGGGAATGTTCCAAAACAATATGCAAGGACACCATATTAAATGTTTAATTTGGAACATGTAGGATAGATTCCTCATACATTGGCAATAGGAATTATCATACATGTTATATTGTCTCTTATTCCGTGATTTGTTTATGTATTTGATACATGAAGCAAATATCAAATCCAAATTGATACCACTAAATGATTGCTTGAGGTGTTCTCGTGTATTTATGAAATACTAGAGAATTGTTTACAAAAACGATAAACTCTTTATGAAGGAGCATTCAGACTCAAACTTTCATAAGTGATATAAGTACAACATGTCCATAATAAATTCATGTCAAGAATCTTTAAGTTGGAAATGTTCCAAATGAAAGGCTGTGGCTGGTTCAATGAAAAAAGGATGAGTATATCGTCTTGAATAGTGTCGCAATAAAAGCGATGTATATAAATATAAATGCATAAATTTATAATCGAGCTGAGGATTATTCCAAATGTTGAGAATCTTATAACAGTGTTGTATGATGACAATGTCATGATATGGTTCCTAACAGAACTTAGAGCTCACTGGAAATCGAGAGACATACTCCGAATTATCCCACATGATAAAGGTAGTTTATCAAAGTCGAAGAGAGTTGATTGATAGAGTGGATAATTAAAACATAATAGCATACCCGTTCATTGAGGGACTGACCCTTTTGTTTTGAGGAAATTAATTGATAAAGTTGGATTAAGATTCCATAATTGGTCCCAAGTGTAAGTGGGAGATTGATCTAGTTAGGGATATGACCTAGGGGCAATTATGTAATTTGTTACATATATCTAACACGATAATCAACCTTGTTCAAAATAAAAGGTGTTTTCTTTCTATTATATACTTGATATAATATATTGTATTAATTTATTAATTTAATTAAAAGTATATTTGATAGAAAATCTATAAATGGTATGTTTTGTGAAAGTAATTATAAAGTGTTGGAACTGTGAGTAATTTATCACAATCAAAATAAATATACCATTTTAAATATTTCTAGTCAAGATGTATTTAGACTGGATATCGGTACATCCATTAAGACTAGAGTACATAATGCTCTTCAAATGTTGGACAGTGTATTACTCATGGATGTTGAGGGCACCAAGGGGTAACATACTAATATTTATTGGAAAATTATGGAATGAATCACTCAATAGTTTTCTGTTGGTTAATACAATTAAGGTCAAACAGAAAATATTGATGTGACTGGTTTACACAGTTCTCTCAATTTGAGAATACTATCGATCTTCGATATGACAGCACCGCTTTGATTAGTCAAATCATGGCACTACGTACATCGAGTGACTATAGTTGGGTCGAGTGGAAGTATTAGAAATGAAGCACTATTCAAGAGAGGATTCGTCTCCTCAATTATACGGGGATTGTATCATGGTCAACTCAAGTCAACTCAAAGTCAAAATCTTTGGCCAGAGCATTTGGATTAATAATAATTGTTAATATTGAATTAAGGACTTTGTGTTTGGACTATAGGGTTGAATATGGATGATATTGGAATTTTGATCATTACCAAATTCAATAAGTCCAAAGTGATATAGTTTTGATAGGGGAATTAATGTAAGTAAAAGTCACAACCAGGTAACGCTTAATAAAGTGAAATCGGATTTTACCAAAACCAGGCAAGCAATAAATTTTTCCAAAATGTCACAGCAACTGCTAAGTGACGTGTGAACATTAATATTCGAATAGTTCGATATTAATCGCTGACCAAATTTACATCTGACGAGTCACACAATCGATACGATGAATTATCCTTTGACCAAACATTTTAATATTATAAATTAATTAATATTTATGAAATATCAATTGTAAAATTTGACTATGAATTGATGGATAAATATTATTAGATATATTTATAATAGTTATAGATATATCAATCGATATACGATATCGTTAAGCTATTAAATTTGATTTAATTGCATAATATTTTACTTTGGGCTTAAATGGGTTTATGGCCCATCACATGGGTAGAACTTTCGACTAAAAATAGATGATATAGGCAGCTCATTTTTGGGTTAGAAAGGGTTGGTTTTGGATGTCCCAGATTAAAGGAGCATGAGTATGAAATCGGATCCACTTTCTCTCCTTTCCATCCACTATTAAGCATCTCTAACCTAATTAGATTTGATTTTATTGCTACCTCCTCCTTTTTTACTTGATAGCAAAAATTAATTCTAGTCCCTCTATCCAAACACAAATCAAGTCAGATTGATCGGTATCCGATAGCTTAAGGTCAACGGTTCAAGGACTAGCAATCTGCTGAATCGCAAAGAGTTTCAAAGGGGAGAAATTGTATTTTCAAGGTGTACTTCAAGGATTTGGGATTAAGGTATGGTTTTGTCATATTATAGTTAATATTTTTCAGTATAATGTTTTATTATATATATATTATATTGTTCATTAGGTAACGATTTTGATATGCAAATAATGTTGTCACAAAGTACTTTGATTATATGCATGTATATATTAATGTTTAAAAAACTATAGTTTTTAACCATATGCATACCATGTACATCCATGCATAAAAATAATATAATTTTATATTTTATTAAATTAATATATTTTATTTAATTACATATATATAGGTTGTAATTAATTATGACATCATACTATGGTTAAAATTAGTCATATAATTTTATATATAAATTACTATAGTAGTAATGATTTTGGGAGTAAAATTAAATTTTTATAAATATCATTATTATTTAATATTATTTAAGTCAATTAAATACATAAATAAATTAAATTAATTCAAACATGCTGCGAAATTATTTTTTAAATTTTATTTAATTATGTCAACATCAAATAAGCTCTTAACCGAAATATTAGAAAAAAGCATTATTTTTTAAATTAATTATTTAATTCGATCAAAAATAAATAAATCATTTTAAAATTAATTTATACCCAAAAAATGTGGGAAAAAATTTCAAACCATAAAATATCATTTAGGATTTACTAGAAATTTAAAATTTGAAATAAAGTTCTAAAATTAATTTTTATTAATATTTTATTAATTTCGGATGAATATTTAATTAAAATGTATTTCAAAATTAATAAAATAATAAATTATTTTATGAATTGTGTTTATGACTGGTATTTCATATTTATTAAAAAATTAATTTTTATTTATTTTATTAATATATTTTGTGGTGACCCTCATTTTCATACACATAGAATTTTTTGCATACAAAAGGAATTCACCACTAATCCCCATTTCTTCTATATTTGAATATATAGATAATTTACAAATATTTTTCCCCAAGACCCTGGATTACCAATATAATCATATCAGTGCACAAAACATCTTAAGACAATTACATATTTGAAGATATATAATTGTTACCCTTTTGCCTTTCAAAGCTATCAAATTTGGAAAGAGAATTGGAATCAAACAGGCAACAAAATACCATATATATTGTCAACATAACCATTTATTTCTTCCCTAACTTTGTTCTACTGCAAGAGATAGATTTTCAGCAATTATAATACTTATATGTATAATATTGCAATGTACAGTGCATTTTTTTTGGTTGCTAGACTTTCTGCCTAAATAAATCTATTAACACTAAAATGGCATTTAATTGTTCTCATGATAGTTATCAAGTACTTTGTATGAAATCACTTTAAAATTTATACTTGCAGGCATGAACATTGGATCTAACTCCTATTTACCATTTCAGGTTGAACAATTAAAGCCATGCTGCATTTTTAAGTTTAACATGATGCAGACTTGAGTACTTGGTGTTTTATTGAAAATACTTAGGGTCATTTGTGTGTTGCTTGGAGTTTTTTTTGATCTAGAAACACATACACTTCATGAGTTGTAATAAAATGGTTCCAGGCTACAAGAGTTTGACCCATGGCCATCTAGGCCGGCCATAGTCCCCCTTTTACCACTTGCAAACCCATACTCCTCATATTAACAAACTTCTACAAAGGTCTATTCCTAACACAAGCATGTTTCTGCCTAATTTAAATTCCTGGAAATGCATCCATAAACACTCAATCCATTAACCAAAAATACAATTACTTCCAGGTTTGTTTCTTTCATAATAATTTTTTTTTGAAATCAAACACTCAAATGCATGTTAATTAATTCTTACTCCAGAATTCGTGCACAAGCTTGTATCACTTACCTGCCATTCACAAATTCATTTCTCTTGAATACCCCTACTCAAATCTTGTGAGCTCATTTTTTAAATCAACCATCTTAGCTCTTTAATTTTTCATAAATCATAATATAAATTCAGGCAATAAAAATCAGAGATTATCACATACACATATCATATTTATATGATATGTCCATCCCCTTGTTTCTCCAAATCAGACATTCATAAAATCAGCAGTTAACCAACATCATCAATAGTCATTCAAAACAGGTTTACTTAAGTACATATTTTAATCCAAACACTTAGAAAACTCACTACAAATTAACTTCAACTACAACATAAAATATGACTAATAAATTCATTACAAAACAACTACAAATTTAAAACTGGTTTCTTTTATTTATACTAGCAGCAAATGCCTTCTTCATCCATTAAGCCAACTTCAATTTCCTGCAAGCAATTCACTGAGCTGCCCCAATTTTTAATGAGACACCCAGATGATTGCAAGGGCAACCAAAAGGGTCAGTTTTCACTGGTATGAGCATTTATCAATTTATACACATATTCATAATTTTTGGTGAACTTGCAATGTCTTCCTAATTTAGCATATTATTGGTTAATTTCAAGTGATACAAAGACACATTCATTCATTCAAACAATACCCAACAAACAATCAAAATAAATACATATAATCCATGATTCATTTTTCTCCATTTCTGAATAAGTAAACTCAGATTTTATACTCCCAATTTTCACCCAGAAATTAATCAAAGCACATTATTTAAACTTGATTGATTTAACTCCATATCTGGATATTTATAATCTAGATTTTTAAACCCCAATTCCCCATTTATTTTATGGTTTTTTAACTCCTTGTCAAATGAACACCATGTATGCATTGTGAAGGAAACTCCCAGGTTATTTAATTTATTCCAACACACAAAGGCCTCAGGGTGCAATTGCACCATGCATATACTTACTCCCACCTGAAGCAAGCAGATCATTGACTAAGTCCCAAATGACCAATTTAATTTTTCTTTAGTAAATCCCCCTCCAGTTTCTGCTTATTTTATTAAGCTTCTATTTATGAATTCAATCATAAAAACTCCCAATTCATTCATGTTTCAGAAAGGCTTATCTACTTTTATATTTTCTGGTTCAACCCCATGTTCTCCATTTATTTTCCTTATTACAGTAAATACCCCAGCCTACCTATGGTTTTTCCTAAAAATAATTTAAGCATCATGATCCTACTATCTTTCTTCTATATTATTGTGAATATATGAATAAGGGTTTTATTAAGGAAATCCCTCAAAACCCCCAGAAATTCTCCTCTGACTTATGATATGAATATTTAGTTTCATGATTCATTATCCAAGAAATAAACATGAGCTAGATCATTGTCTTGCTGCCTATTTCCTAAATAATTTAGATCCATACTTCATAATAATAAAATAGAACAAAAATGCTCAAACCATTTTAATTTTGAAAATCCACATACAGATTAAAATCCCAAACAAGAATGCACAAACAATCATCCATCTCACCCATAACAAATCATTTCAGAGATTTTAAATGATTTATAACATTTTAGGCTGCCTACAGCAGGACTTAATGCCATTGCATACAAAGGGATAAATACTCACTTAGTGTTCTCCTTTTACTGCCTTAATCCCTTGAACAGCAAATCCTCCAAAGTTTCAAGCTAATGTTTCTCCTATTTTATTTTATTTTTTTGTTTTGATCCCGAGAGAATGGTGGATATAGTTATGTGCAGGTATTTATAAAACCATTCTAGGGTTTAAGAAAAATGGGTAATTTCCTTGATGCCCTTAGATATTCATGCACAAATCATTTCCCTGTGTGGTCCTTAATTGGGAATGCACAATTTTGGTTACCTCAATTAGTTATTTCGGGAATGAAGCATTTTAAACACTTCATGCCATTTTCATGACTCTACTTTGCTCATGCCATATGCATGTGACCCCTTGTTTATTTTTATTTCTTCTAAGTTTAAAGGAACTTCAAACCCCCTTGTGTTTTCTACCTAACTACCATTTCCATTCAATCATGCATACTATCATACATAATCATGTGATGTAAAAATCATTCACACTATGTTATTTGCTTGAAATAAATATAAGATAAAAAAATCCATATTTGATCCTGTATATATATATATATATATATATATATATATATATATTTTATTCTGCCTTTAGTTAAAAAAAACAGCAACTCCTCGTGCACCTTTATGTGTTAAAAAAATCACATATATCATGCTAATTATTTCTAGCATAAATATATAAGACATTTAAACCATATATTAAACTTAATTTTATTCTGTCTTTAAATAAAACAGAAAACACCCCATATATTAAATATATGTATTTATATAATTCTTTGGACATGGAACTATATTTGTTTTGAGTCCCAATTTTTTTTTAATCACCTTAACTCCTTGCATTTTATCAAACAGAAGCTCCTATGTATATTTTATTTATTAACAAGTTTTTTTTTCTGTTTTAATGCATTATATATTTTATAATTTCAGAAATTCTTAAAATAAATATAACTTTCATTTTTTTTTCATTTAGGGTCATTACATACCCTCCCCCTTAAAGGAATTATGTCCTCATAATTCCTTCTAATTCTCCAAATAAAAGCACTAATCCATAGTCTGTTTTAACTCCATAACCCCATACTCACATTTTATGAAAGCAGGCAATATATATAAAAATATTCAGAAAGCTATCATAAAGCTACTTAAATGTACCTCTCCATCAGAAAACAAATTGGGGTATTTAGCCCTCATTTTGTTTCAACCTCCCATGTACAATCATTGGGGTCCAAGCTCCATTGAATTTTCACAAGTTTAATCACTTTGTTTCTCAGCCTCTTTTCTTCTTTAGCAACAATCCCCACTGGCTCATTTGCATAGACCAAGTTCTTATGGATTTGAATTTGAGTAGGTGACTCTAAAATTGCTCCTTCATCATGTACCCACTTTCTCAATTGGGAAACATGAAGTACTGGATGTACACCACTCAATTCTTCTGGTAACTTAAGCTTATAGGCCATGGTACCAATTCTCTGTATGACTTCATATGGTCCTACAAATCTTGGTGAGAGCTTTCCAGATTTCCCAAAGCTGAACACTTTCTTCATTGGTGATACCTTCAGAAAAACATACTCTCCTACTTCAAACTCCATTGGCTTCCTCTTCCTATCTGCATAAGACTTTTGTCTTGATTGTGCTGCCTTCATCCTATGCCTAACTAACTCAATCATGTTGGAAGTTTCTTTAACATGATCTGGCCCCAATATAACACCCTCTCCCACATCCAACCAACAGGCAGGAGACATGCAGGGTCTCCCATACAAGGCTTCAAAGGGAGCCATTCCTATTGTTGACTGATAGCTATTGTTGTAAGTGAATTCTGCCAAGTGGATATGATCCTCCCAATTACCCCCAAAATCAAGCACACATGCTCTAAGTAAATCTTCCAATATTTTATTCACTATCTCTGTCTGCCCATCACTTTGAGGATGGTAGGCAGTGCTTAGACAAAGTTGAGTTCCCATCGCTTCTTGGAAGCTCTCCCAAAATCTTGAGGTGAACAAAGTGTCTCTATCACTTACAATGGTCTTTGATATGCCATGCAATCTCACCACTTCCTTGATAAATAATTGTGCAAGCCTATGTGCATTTCTGTCTGACCTGACAGGGACAAAGTGAGCAGACTTGGTGAGTCTATCAACAATTACCCATATACTATCATTACCTTTCTTGGTTCTAGGCAAACCATCCACAAAATCCATGGAAATACTTTCCCATTTCCACTGAGGCACCTCCAAAGGTTGCAACATGCCAGAAGGCTTTTGATAGTCTGCCTTGATTTGCTGACAGGTTAAACACTTTGCCACATATTTTGCCACTGCTTGTTTCATTCCTGGCCACCAGTAGCTCCTTTTCAAATCATGATACATTTTAGTGCCACCAGGGTGTATGGTGTACTTTGTTTTGTGATGCTCATTCATGATTTCTTTCTTTAATTCTGCAAAGTCTGGTACATAAAGCTTTTCATTTTTCCTCAAATATCCCTTGGGATCTATTTTAAAATTCTCTGACTCAATGTTATTTAATAACATTTCTTTCTTCTCCTTTAAATTTTTATCTTGATCTTGCATGCCACCAATTTTCTCCACCAAGTTAGATTTCACCGTGATTAATCCCAGTGTGCCATACTCCACCATGTCACCATGCTCTTTAAAATTCACTCCATCCCTGCTATATATATCTGCCTCCCCAAGCACTGCAAGGTCTTTAAATTCATCAATCATCAAACTTGCTAATCTAATATGATTTCTACTCAAAGCATCTGCCACTCTATTAGCTTTTCCAGGGGTGTACAAAATATCTAGATCATATGAAGCTAGAAAATCCAACCATCTTGCTTGCCTCATATTCAAATCTTTTTGAGAAAATAAATACTTCAATGCTTGATGATCTGTGAATAATTCAAATTTTGCCCCAAGCAAATAGTGCCTCTAAAGTTTTAATGCAAACACTATTGCAGCTAATTCTAAATCATGAGTTGCATATTTGGTCTCATTGGGTTTAAGCTGTCTTGATGCATATGCCACCACCTTGCCATGTTGCATGAGCACTGCACCTAACCCAGACCCACTAGCATCAGTGTATACAACCATTCCTTCATTTACCTCTGGGATTTGCAAGACAGGAGCCTCCACCAATGATTGCTTCAATTTTTCAAAGGCTTGTTCACACTGCTCAGTCCACACATATGGTTGGTTCTTCTTTGTTAGCTTGGTCATTGGCGTGGCTATTCTTGAAAAATCCTTGATGAACCTCCTATAGTACCCTGCCAAACCTAAGAATGATCTCACCTCAGTTACTGTTTTGGGTCTACTCCATGATTGAACTGTAATGACCTTGCTTGGATCCACACTCACCCCTTGCTGTGACACTATGTGTCCTAAGAATTTCACTTCATGTTGCCAAAATATACACTTTGAATACTTGGCTTTTAATTCATGTTCTCTAAGCCTGGATAATACTAAATGTAGATGCATAGCATGATCATTTTCTGACTTTGAATAAATTAATATGTCATCTATAAATACCAAAACAAATTTATCCAAAAAGTCTCTAAAAATTCTATTCATCAAATCTACAAAATAAGAGGGAGCATTGGTTAAACCAAATGGCATTACTAGAAATTCATAAAGGCTATATCTTGTGTTAAAGGCTGTGTACTCAATACTTTCCTCTGCAACCTTCATTTGGTGAAATCCAGAGGCTAAGTCTAGCCTTGAAAATATTTTAGCTTCATGTAATTGATCAAATAGATCATCTATCCTAGGCAGTGGATACTTATTCTTGATGGTCACCTTGTTTAAATCCCTATAATCCACACACATCCTCATGGTTCCATCATGCTTCTTAACAAAGAGCACTGGGGAACCCCAACTAGAACTGCTTGATCTTATGAACCCCTTTTCTTCCAACTCTTCTAGTTGGTGTTTTAATTCCACTAACTCTTTTTGACCCATTCTATAAGGCTTCTTAATGATTGGGCTAGTTCCTGGCATTAATTTTATTTTGAATTCAACTGGCCTGTTTTGAGGAATTCCCCTCACTTCTCCAAACACATCTATATATTCATTGGCTACTGGAATTTCCTCTATTTTTAATTCCTTTTGAACTTCATTAATACTCCAGATTTTATTAAAACATGTATTCTTTGCTATTTCACTTAGAATTGTAATTCTTTTGCCTTCATTTGTCTCCAAAGAAATAGTAAGATTTTCTAAATTTAAAATTGCTTTGTTTTTCATTAACCAATCCACCCCCAAAATAACCCCAATACCAGGATAATTTAAAGTATATAGATCTTAATTAAATTCATAACCCCCTATAATTAATTTCAGACCCATACACTTCGTCCCTAACATACAATAACTCCATATGGGGCTGTGTACAGTTAAGGGTTGATCAATAGAAACACAAGCAAGTGCTAACTTCTTTGTAATTTCCAGGGATATTAGTGAATGTGAGGCACCAGTGTCATATATTACTGATATTGGTTGGGAATGAATAAAAATTATACCTTCAAGTTGCCCAACATTTCCAGTGTTGTTTGCTGCCAAAGCTCCTACCCTTGATGTTCTTCTATTAGTCTCTAGGCAATCCTTCTTTAAATTACCCATCCTTCCACAATTATAGCAGCCTCCTCTAGGTATTTTAGGGTCAGGGCATTGGTTACTATAGTACCCAGCTTTTCCACAATTAAAACAATGAATGAGTTTCTTGCTTTCAGGTGCTACTGCTCCTTCCCCCTTCTTAACTCATTTGTTTACCTTGTTCTTGTCATAAGGTTGCACCTTGTTCTGACCTCCCTTCTTCTTGTTGAACTTCATGTTCCTGAATTTCTCTCTGGTGGCATCATGTTGCTCAAATGAGAGGGTTAGATCAATTACTTGATCAAAGGTTTTATCCTTATATGGCAACATTGCCCTTGACAGACTAGGGTTCAAGCCTTGAATATACCTTGCATTCTTTGCTTCCTCATTCCCTATTAACACCATTCCATACTTAGACAATCCTTCAAATTTCTGAGTGTACTCATTCACACTCATGCCTCCTTGCCTTAATCTAATAAAGTCTTCTAGCAGTGTGGCCTTGGCAGATGCTGGGACAAACCTTGCCTCAAGCATGACCTTGAATTCATCCCAAGTGATGTTATTCTCTGGCCTTCCTGCTTTCACAACTTCCCACCAATCCAGTGCAACCCCCTTCAACCTCCTTGAAGCTATCTGTCTCTTCCTTTGGTCATTGACTTGCATATCTGCAAAGACTCTCTCCATACTTCTTATCCAAGTTTGAACACCCATAGCTCCTTCAGTGCCTTCAAAATCCTTTCCTCCCAAATTGGTGCATGTCTTAAGCATTTTGGAGAGCTCCTCATGAGGGTTGTCATGCCTTGGTGCTATTCCATCTCTCAAAGCTCTCAAAAAATCCTCCATGTTTATCACAGGTGGCCCATGTGATGGTCTTGCACCTGTGTGATGTCTTGCTCCTACCATATTGCTATAAATATAATTGTTTTTATGTTAGTTCGTTTACCCCCATTATTCTTGGTGTCTTTACTTTGTTTATTTTATTTCTGTGCACACTGTGCATGTATCACATGCACACACATTTTTTTACAAAAGCATCCAACACCAATAATTCAAATAATGCATTCAAACATCCATATGCATACAATAATATTTACTATGTTATTTAAAACATAGCTCTGATACCAACTGTGGTGACCCTCATTTTCATACACATAGAATTTTTTTTTGCATACAAAAGGAATTCACCACTAAACCCCATTTCTTCTATATTTGAATATATAGATAATTTCCAAGTATTTTTCACCAAGACCCTGGATTACCAATATAATCATATCAGTGCACAAAACATCTTAAGATAATTACATATTTGAAGATATATAATTGTTTCCCTTTGCCTTTCAGAGCTATTAAATTTGCAAAGAGAATTGGAATCAAACAGGCAACAAAATACCATATATATTGTCAACATAACCATTTATTTCTTCCCTACCTTTGTTCAACTGCAAGAGATAGATTTTCAGCAATTAGAATACTTATATGCATAATATTGCAATGTACAGTGCATTTTTTTTGGTTGCTAGACTTTCTGCCTAAATAAATCTATTAACACTAAAATGGGATTTAATTGTTCTCATGATAGTTATCAAGTACTTTGTATGAAATCACTTTAAAAATTATACTTGCAGGCATGAACATTGGATCTAACTCCTATTTACCATTTCAGGTTGAACAATTAAAGCCATGTTGCATTTTTAAGTTTAACATGGTGCAGACTTGAGTACTTGGTGTTTTATTGAAAATACTTGGGGTCATTTGTGTGTTGCTTGGAGTTTTTTTTGATCTGGAAACACTTACACTTCATGGGTTGAAATAAAATGGTTCCAGGCTACAAGAGTTTGACCCATGGCCATCTAGGCCGGCCATAGTCCCCCTTTTACCACTTGCAAACTCATACTCCTCATATTAACAAACTTCTACAAAGGTCTATTCCTAACACAAGCATGTTTCTGCCTAACTTAAGTTCCTGGAAATGCATCCATAAACACTCAATCCATTAACCAAAAATACAATTACTTCCATGTTTGTTTCTATCATAATAAATTTTTTTTGAAATCAAATACTCAAATGCATGTTAATTAATTCTTACTCTAGAGTTCGTGCACAAGCCTGTATCACTTACCTGCCATGTACAAATTCATTTCTCTTGAATACCCCTACTCAAATCTTTTGAGCTCATTTTTTAAATCAACCATCTTAGCTCTTTAATTTTTCATAAATCATAATATAAATTTAGGCAATAAAAATCAGAGATTATCACATACACATATCATATTTATATGATATGTCCATCCCCTTGTTTCTCCAAATCAGACATTCATAAAATCAGCAGTTAACCAACATCATCAATAGTCATTCAAAACAGGTTTACTTAAGTACATATTTTAATCCAAACACTTAGAAAACTCACTACAAATTAACTTCAACTACAACATAAAATCTGACTAATAAATTCATTAGAAAACAACTACAAATTTAAAACTGGTTTCTTTTATTTATACTAGCAGCTAATGCCTTCTTCATCCATCAAGCCAACTTCAATTTCCTGCAAGCAATTCACTGAGCTGCCCCAATTTTTAATGAGACGCCCAGATGATTGCAAGGGCAACCAAAAGGGTCAGTTTTCACTGGTATGAGCATTTATCAATTTATACACATATTCATAATTTTTGGTGAACTTGCAATGTCTTCCTAATTTAGCATATTATTGGTTAATTTCAAGTGATACAAAGACACATTCATTCATTCAAACAATACCCAGCAAACAATCAAAATAAATACATATAATCCATGATTCATTTTTCTCCATTTCTGAATAAGTAAACTCAGATTTTATACTCCCAATTTTCACCCAGAAATTAATCAAAGCACATTATTTAAACTTGATTGATTTAACTCCATATCTGGATATTTATAATCCAGATTTTTAAACCCCAATTCCCCATTTATTTTATGGTTTTTTAACTCCCTGTCAAATGAACACCATGTATGCATTGTGAAGGAAACTCCTAGGTTATTTAATTTATTCCAACACACAAAGGCCTCAGGGTGCAATTGCACCATGCATATACTTACTCCCACCTGAAGCAAGCAGATCATTGACTAAGTCCCAAATGACCAATTTAATTTTTCTTTAGTAAATCCCCCTCCAGTTTCTGCTTATTTTATTAAGCTTCTATTTATGAATTCAATCATAAAAACTCCCAATTCATTCATGTTTCAGAAAGGCTTATCTACTTTTATATTTTCTGGTTCAACCCTATGTTCTCCATTTATTTTCCTTATTATAGTAAATACCCCAGCCTACCTATGGTTTTTCCTAAAAATAATTTAAGCATCATGATCCTACTATCTTTCTTCTATATTATTGTGAATATATGAATAAGGGTTTTATTAAGGAAATCCCTCAAAAACCCAGAAATTCTCCTCTGACTTATGATATGAATATTTAGTTTCATGATTCATTATCCAAGAAATAAACATGAGCTAAATCACTGTCTTGCTGCCTATTTCCTAAATAATTTAGATCCATACTTCATAATAATAAAATAGAACAAAAACGCTCAAACCATTTTAACTTTGAAAATACACATACAGATTAAAATCCCAAACAAGAATGCACAAACAATCATCCATCTCACCCATAACAAATCATTTCAGAGATTTTAAATGATTTATAACATTTTAGGCTGCCTACAAGAGGACTTAATGCCATTGCATACAAAGGGATAAATACTCACTTAGTGTTCTCCTTTTACTGCCTTAATCCCTTGAACAACAAATCCTCCAAAGTTTCAAGCTAATGTTTCTCCTATTTTATTTTATTTTTTTGTTTTGATCCCGAGAGAATGGTGGATATGGTTATGTGCAGGTATTTATAAAACCATTCTAGGGTTTAAGAAAAATGGGTAGTTTCCTTGATGCCCTTAGATATTCATGCACAAATCATTTCCCTGTGTGGTCCTTAATTGGGAATGCACAATTCTGGTTACCTCAATTAGTTATTTCGGGAATCAAGCATTTTAAACACTTCATGCCATTTTCATGACTCTACTTTGCTCATGCCATATACATGTGACCCCTTGTTTATTTTTATTTCTTCTAAGTTTAAAGGAACTGCAAACCCCCTTGTGTTTTCTACCTAACTACCATTTCCATTCAATCATGCATACTATCATACATAATCATGTGATGTAAAAATCATTCACACTATGTTATTTGCTTGAAATAAATATAAGATAAAAAAAATCCATATTTGATCCTGTATATATATATATATATTTTATTCTGCCTTTAGTTAAAAAAACAGCAACTCCTCATGCACCTTTATGTGTTAAAAAAATCACATATATCATGCTAATTATTTCTAGCATAAATATATAAGACATTTAAACCTTATATTAAACTTAATTTTATTCTGTCTTTAAATAAAATAGAAAACACCCCATATATTAAATATATGTATTTATATAATTCTTTGGACATGGAACTATATTTATTTTGAGTCCCAATTTTTTTTTAATCACCTTAACTCCTTGCATTTTATCAAACAGAAGCTCCTATGCATATTTTATTTATTAACAAGTTTTTTTTTCTGTTTTAATGCATTATATATTTTATAATTTTAGAAATTCTTAAAATAAATATAACTTTCATTTTTTTTTCTTTTAGGGTCATTACATACCCTCCCCCTTAATGGAATTATGTCCCCATAATTCCTTCTAATTCTCCAAATAAAAGCACTAATCCATAGTCTGTTTTAACTCCATAACCCCATACTCACATTT
This sequence comes from Allium fistulosum, assembly GCA_030737815.1. Lineage (NCBI taxonomy): Eukaryota > Viridiplantae > Streptophyta > Magnoliopsida > Asparagales > Amaryllidaceae > Allium > Allium fistulosum. The sequence continues at coordinate 1,075,265,239 of CM060901.1, read as the reverse complement.
TATGAAAGCAGGCAATATATATAAAAATATTCAGAAAGCTATCATAAAGCTACTTAAATGTACCTCTCCATCAGAAAACAAATTGGGGGTATTTAGCCCTCATTTTGTCTTCAACCTCCCATGTACAATCATTGGGGTCCAAGCTCCATTGAATTTTCACCAGTTTAATCACCTTGTTTCTCAGCCTCTTTTCTTCTTTAGCAACAATCCCCACTGGCTCATTTGCATAGACCAAGTTCTTATGGATTTGAATTTGAGTAGGTGACTCTAAAATTGCTCCTTCATCATGTACCCACTTTCTCAATTGGGAAACATGAAATACTGGATGTACACCACTCAATTCTTCTGGTAACTTAAGCTTATAGGCCATGGTACCAATACTCTGTATGACTTCATATGGTCCTACAAATCTTGGTGAGAGCTTACCAGATTTCCCAAACCTGAACACTTTCTTCATTGGTGATACCTTCAGAAAAACATACTCTCCTACTTCAAACTCCATTGGCTTCCTCTTCCTATCTGCATAAGACTTTTGTCTTGATTGTGCTGCCTTCATCCTATGCCTAACTAACTCAATCATGTTGGAAGTTTCTTTAACATGATCTGGCCCCAATATAACACCCTCTCCCACATCCAACCAACAGGCAGGAGACATGCAGGGTCTCCCATATAAGGCTTCAAAGGGAGCCATTCCTATTGTTGACTGATAGCTATTGTTGTAAGTGAATTCTGCCAAGTGGATATGATCCTCCCAATTACCCCCAAAATCAAGCACACATGCTCTAAGTAAATCTTCCAATATTTTATTCACTATCTCTGTCTGCCCATCACTTTGAGGATGATAGGCAGTGCTTAGACAAAGTTGAGTTCCCATCACTTCTTGGAAGCTCTCCCAAAATCTTGAGGTGAACAAAGTGTCTCTATCACTTACAATGGTCTTTGGTATGCCATACAATCTCACCACTTCCTTGATAAATAATTGTGCAAGCCTATGCGCATTTCTGTCCGACCTGACAGGGACAAAGTGAGCAGACTTGGTGATTCTATCAACAATTACCCATATACTATCATTACCTTTCTTGGTTCTAGGCAAACCATCCACAAAATCCATGGAAATACTTTCCCATTTCCACTGAGGCACCTTCAAAGGTTGCAACATGCCAGAAGGCTTTTGTTAGTCTGCCTTGATTTGCTGACAGGTTAAACACTTTGCCACATATTTTGCCACTGCTTGTTTCATTCCTGGCCACCGGTAGCTCCTTTTCAAATCATGATACATTTTAGTGCCACCAGGGTGTATGGTGTACTTTGTTTTGTGATGCTCATTCATGATTTCTTCCTTTAATTCTGCAAAGTCTGGTACACAAAGCTTTTCATTTTTCCTCAAATATCCCTTGGGATCTATTTTAAAATTCTCTGACTCAATGTTATTTAATAACATTTCTTTCTTCTCCTTTAAATTTTTATCTTGATCTTGCATGCCACCAATTTTCTCCACCAAGTTAGATTTCACCGTGATTAATCCCAGTGTACCATACTCCACCATGTCACCATGCTCTTTAAAATTCACTCCATCCCTGCTATATATATCTGCCTCCCCAAGCACTGCAAGGTCTTTAAATTCATCAATCATCAAACTTGCTAATCTAATATGATTTCTACTCAAAGCATCTGCCACTCTATTAGCTTTTCCAGGGGTGTACAAAATATCTAGATCATATGAAGCTAGAAACTCCAACCATCTTGCTTGCCTCATATTCAAACCTTTTTGAGAAAATAAATACTTCAATGCTTGATGATCTGTGAATAATTCAAATTTTGCCCCAAGTAAATAGTGCCTCTAAAGTTTTAATGCAAACACTATTGCAGCTAATTCTAAATCATGAGTTGCATATTTGGTCTCATTGGGTTTAAGATGTCTTGATGCATATGCCACCACCTTGCCATGTTGCATGAGCACTGCACCTAACCCAGACCCACTAGCATCAGTGTATACAACCATTCCTTCATTTACCTCTGGGATTTGCAAGACAGGAGCCTCCACCAATGATTGCTTCAATTTTTCAAAGGCTTGTTCACACTGCTCAGTCCACACATATGGTTGGTTCTTCTTTGTTAGCTTGGTCATTGGCGTGGCTATTCTTGAAAAATCCTTGATGAACCTCCTATAGTACCTTGCCAAACCTAAGAATGATCTCACCTCAGTTACTGTTTTGGGTCTACTCCATGATTGAACTGCAATGACCTTGCTTGGATCCACACTCACCCCTTGCTGTGACACTATGTGTCCTAAGAATTTCACTTCATGTTGCCAAAATATACACTTTGAATACTTGGCTTTTAATTCATGTTCTCTAAGCCTGGATAATACTAAATGTAGATGCATAGCATGATCATTTTCTGACTTTGAATAAATTAATATGTCATCTATAAATACCAAAACAAATTTATCCAAAAAGTCTCTAAAAATTCTATTCATCAAATCTACAAAATAAGAGGGAGCATTGGTTAAACCAAATGGCATTACTAGAAATTCATAAAGGCCATATCTTGTGTTAAAGGCTGTGTACTCAATACTTTCCTCTGCAACCTTCATTTGGTGAAATCCAGAGGCTAAGTCTAGCCTTGAAAATATTTTAGCTTCATGTAATTGATCAAATAGATCATCTATCCTAGGCAGTGGATACTTATTCTTGATGGTCGCCTTGTTTAAATCCCTATAATCCACACACATCCTCATGGTTCCATCATGCTTCTTAACAAAGAGCACTGGGGAACCCCAACTAGAACTGCTTGATCTTATGAACCCCTTTTCTTCCAACTCTTCTAGTTGGTGTTTTAATTCCACTAACTCTTTTTGACCCATTCTATAAGGCTTCTTAATGATTGGGCTAGTTCCTGGCATTAATTTTATTTTGAATTCAACTGGCCTGTTTTGAGGAATTCCCCTCACTTCTCCAAACACATCTATATATTCATTGGCTACTGGAATTTCCTCTATTTTTAATTCCTTTTGAACTTCATTAATACTCCAGATTTTATTAAAACATGTATTCTTTGCTAATTCACTTAGAATTGTAATTCTTTTGCCTTCATTTGTCTCCAAAGAAATAGTAAGATTTTCTAAATTTAAAATTGCTTTGTTTTTCATTAACTAATCCACCCCCAAAATAACCCCAATACCAGGATAATTTAAAGTATATAGATCTTAATTAAATTCATAACCCCCTATAATTAATTTCAGACCCATACACTTCGTCCCTAACATACAATAACTCCATATGGGGCTGTGTATAGTTAAGGGTTGATCAATAGAAACACAAGCAGGTGCTAACTTCTTTGTTATTTCTAGGGATATTAGTGAATGTGAGGCACCAGTGTCATATATTACTGATATTGGTTGGGTATGAATAAAAATTATACCTTCAAGTTGCCCAACATTTCCAGTGTTGTTTGCTGCCAAAGCTCCTATCCTTGCTGTTCTTCTATTTGTCTCTAGGCAATCCTTCTTTAGATGACCCATCCTTCCACAATTATAGCAGCCTCCTCTAGGTATTTTAGGGTCAGGGCATTGGTTACTATAATGCCCAGCTTTTCCACAATTAAAACAATGAGTGAGTTTCTTGCTTTCAGGTGCTACTGCTCCTTCCCCCTTCTTAACTCCTTTGTTTTCCTTGTTCTTGTCATAAGGTTGCACCTTGTTCTGACCTCCCTTCTTCTTGTTGAACTTCATGTTCCTGAATTTCTCTCTGGTGGCATCATGTTGCTCAAATGAGAGGGTTAGATCAATTACTTGATCAAAGGTTTTATCCTTATATGGCAACATTGCCCTTGACAGACTAGGGTTCAAGCCTTGAATATACCTTGCATTCTTTGCTTCCTCATTCCCTATTAACACCATTCCATACTTAAACAATCCTTCAAATTTCTGAGTGTACTCATTCACACTCATGCCTCCTTGCCTTAATCTAATAAAGTCTTCTAGCAGTGTGGCCTTGGCAGATGCTGGGACAAACCTTGCCTCAAGCATGACCTTGAATTCATCCCAAGTGATGTTATTCTCTGGCCTTCCTGCTTTCACAACTTCCCACCAATCCAGTGCAACCCCCTTCAACCTCCTTGAAGCTATCTGTCTCTTCCTTTGGTCATTGACTTGCATATCTGCAAAGACTCTCTCCATACTTCTTATCCAAGTTTGAACACCCATAGCTCCTTCAGTGCCTTCAAAATCCTTTCCTCCCAAATTGGTGCATGTCTTAAGCAGTTTGGAGAGCTCCTCATGAGGGTTGTCATGCCTTGGTGCTATTCCATCTCTCAAAGCTCTCACAAAATCCTCCATGTTTATCACAGGTGGCCCATGTGATGGTCCTGTACCTGTGTGATGTCTTGCTCCTACCATATTGCTATAAATATAATTGTTTTTATGTTAGTTCGTTTACCCCCATTATTCTTGGTGTCTTTACTTTGTTTATTTTATTTCTGTGCACACTGTGCATGTATCACATGCACACACATTTTTTTACAAAAGCATCCAACACCAATAATTCAAATAATGCATTCAAACATCCATATGCATACAATAATATTTACTATGTTATTTAAAACATAGCTCTGATACCAACTGTGGTGACCCTCATTTTCATACACATAGAATTTTTTTTTTGCATACAAAAGGAATTCACCACTAAACCCCATTTCTTCTATATTTGAATATATAGATAATTTCCAAGTATTTTTCACCAAGACCCTGGATTACCAATATAATCATATCAGTGCACAAAACATCTTAAGACAATTACATATTTGAAGATATATAATTGTTACCCTTTTGCCTTTCAGAGCTATCAAATTTGCAAAGAGAATTGGAATCAAACAGGCAACAAAATACCATATATATTGTCAACATAACCATTTATTTCTTCCCTAACTTTGTTCTACTGCAAGAGATAGATTTTCAGCAATTATAATACTTATATGTATAATATTGCAATGTACAGTGCATTTTTTTTGGTTGCTAGACTTTCTGCCTAAATAAATCTATTAACACTAAAATGGCATTTAATTGTTCTCATGATAGTTATCAAGTACTTTGTATGAAATCACTTTAAAAATTATACTTGCAGGCATGAACATTGGATCTAACTCCTATTTTCCATTTCAGGTTGAACAATTAAAGCCATGCTGCATTTTTAAATTTAACATGGTGCAGACTTGAGTACTTGGTGTTTTATTGAAAATACTTGGGGTCATTTGTGTGTTGCTTGGAGTTTTTTTTTTGATCTGGAAACACTTACACTTCATGAGTTGAAATAAAATGGTTCCAGGCTACAAGAGTTTGACCCATGGCCATCTAGGCCGGCCATAGTCCCCCTTTTACCACTTGCAAACTCATACTCCTCATATTAGCAAACTTCTACAAAGGTCTATTCCTAACACAAGCATGTTTCTGTCTAATTTAAATTCCTGGAAATGCATCCATAAACACTCAATCCATTAACCAAAAATACAATTACTTCCATGTTTGTTTCTATCATAATAATTTTTTTTTTCAAATCAAATACTCAAATGCATGTTAATTAATTCTTACTCCAGAATTCGTGCACAAGCCTGTATCACTTACCTGCCATGCACAAATTCATTTCTCTTGAATACCCCTACTCAAATCTTGTGAGCTCATTTTTTAAATCAACCATCTTAGCTCTTTAATTTTTCATAAATTATAATATAAATTCAGGCAATAAAAATCAGAGATTATCACATACACATATCATATTTATATGATATGTCCATCCCCTTGTTTCTCCAAATCAGACATTGATAAAATCAGCAGTTAACCAACATCATCAATAGTCATTCAAAATAGGTTTACTTAAGTACATATTTTAATCCAAACACTTAGAAAACTCACTACAAATTAACTTCAACTACAACATAAAATCTGACTAATAAATTCATTACAAAACAACTACAAATTTAAAACTGGTTTCTTTTATTTATACTAGCAGCTAATGCCTTCTTCATCCATCAAGCCAACTTCAATTTCCTGCAAGCAATTCACTGAGCTGCCCCAATTTTTAATGAGACACCCAGATGATTGCAAGGGCAACCAAAAGGTTCAGTTTTCACTGGTATGAGCATTTATCAATTTATACACATATTCATAATTTTTGGTGAACTTGCAATGTCTTCCTAATTTAGCATATTATTGGTTAATTTCAAGTGATACAAAGACACATTCATTCATTCAAACAATACCCAGCAAACAATCAAAATAAATACATATAATCCATGATTCATTTTTCTCCATTTTTGAATAAGTAAACTCAGATTTTATACTCCCAATTTTCACCCAGAAATTAATCAAAGCACATTATTTAAACTTGATTGATTTAACTCCATATTTGGATATTTATAATCCAGATTTTTAAACCCCAATTCCCCATTTATTTTATGGTTTTTTAACTCCTTGTCAAATGAACACCATGTATGCATTGTGAAGGAAACTCCCAGGTTATTTAATTTATTCCAACACACAAAGGCCTCAGGGTGCAATTGCACCATGCATATACTTACTCCCACCTGAAGCAAGCAGATCATTGACTAAGTCCCAAATGACCAATTTAATTTTTCTTTAGTAAATCCCCCTCCAGTTTCTGCTTATTTTATTAAGCTTCTATTTATGAATTCAATCATAAAAACTCCCAATTCATTCATGTTTCAGAAAGGCTTATCTACTTTTATATTTTCTGGTTCAACCCCATGTTCTCCATTTATTTTCCTTATTACAGTAAATACCCCAGCCTACCTATGGTTTTTCCTAAAAATAATTTAAGCATCATGATCCTACTATCTTTCTTCTATATTATTGTGAATATATGAATAAGGGTTTTATTAAGGAAATCCCTCAAAACCCCCAGAAATTCTCCTCTGACTTATGATATGAATATTTAGTTTCATGATTCATTATCCAAGAAATAAACATGAGCTAGATCATTGTCTTGCTGCCTATTTCCTAAATAATTTAGATCCATACTTCATAATAATAAAATAGAACAAAAATGCTCAAACCATTTTAACTTTGAAAATCCACATACAGATTAAAATCCCAAACAAGAATGCACAAACAATCATCCATCTCACCCATAACAAATCATTTCAGAGATTTTAAATGATTTATAACATTTTAGGCTGCCTACAGGAGGACTTAATGCCATTGCATACAAAGGGATAAATACTCACTTAGTGTTCTCCTTTTACTGCCTTAATCCCTTGAACAGCAAATCCTCCAAAGTTTCAAGCTAATGTTTCTCCTATTTTATTTTATTTTTTTGTTTTGATCCCGAGAGAATGGTGGATATAGTTATGTGCAGGTATTTATAAAACCATTCTAGGGTTTAAGAAAAATGGGTAATTTCCTTGATGCCCTTAGATATTCATGCACAAATCATTTCCCTGTGTGGTCCTTAATTGGGAATGCACAATTCTGGTTACCTCAATTAGTTATTTCGAGAATCAAGCATTTTAAACACTTCATGCCATTTTCATGACTCTACTTTGCTCATGCCATATGCGTGTGACCCCTTGTTTATTTTTATTTCTTCTAAATTTAAAGGAACTGCAAACCCCCTTGTGTTTTCTACCTAACTACCATTTCCATTCAATCATGCATACTATCATACATAATCATGTGATGTAAAAATCATTCACACTATGTTATTTGCTTGAAATAAATATAAGATAAAAAAATTCCATATTTGATCCTGTATATTTATATATTTTTTATTCTGCCTTTAGTTAAAAAAAACAGCAACTCCTCATGCACCTTTATGTGTTAAAAAAAATCACATATATCATGCTAATTATTTCTAGCATAAATATATAAGACATTTAAACCTTATATTAAACTTCATTTTATTCTGTCTTTAAATAAAACAGAAAACACCCCATATATTAAATATATGTATTTATATAATTCTTTGGACATGGAACTATATTTGTTTTGAGTCCCAATTTTTTTTTAATCACCTTAACTCCTTGCATTTTATCAAACAGAAGCTCCTATGCATATTTTATTTATTAACAAGTTTTTTTTTCTGTTTTAATGCATTATATATTTTATAATTTCAGAAATTCTTAAAATAAATATAACTTTCATTTTTTTTTCTTTTAGGGTCATTACATATATATATGTATATTTTGTTATGAATATATTAAATATATATACATATATACATATATATATATATATATAAATTTGGAATATATATTAAAAATCCCAACATCTATGCACGACAATGTTATACCTTGCATGGGTTGATATATCCATGTACACACATTTATATATGTATATTATACACGTACACACACACGTCTGTGTGTGTATACGCGCGTGTATGCATATATCAAGACGTAAATTAAATATAACTATATAATATATAATTTTAAATAAAATAAAATATTTTATTTAAATAATTTTTAGAAATGTTCTAAATAAAGTTGACTTCATAAGCCAAATAAAGATCCAATAGGGTAAAAAAAATTGAAATTCACTCATATACGGGCTGACCTAGTTTCTACATACTTAAGTGGTTTCAATTTATGCACTAGGTGCTGTTCCCAGCTCGAGTGTGCCTCCGGTAGCGAAAAGGAGGATTAAGTTCGTAATTGAAGGTGCGTTAACTTTATCTGATTTATCTATTTGTGTCTTATTTGACACTAGGGAATCACACACTTTTATTTCGAATAGACTTATATATGAGTTGCACTTAGACACTAGCATACTTATTGACTAAGTAGTTGTATCAAACCCTGTAGGAAGATCAATTCATTTATCTATGATTTGTAAGGGTTTGAATTGTATATTTTGAGGGTCGAGGTTGATTGCGATGCTTTTGTCTTGAGATTTTTTGGGTTTGGTTTCACTTTGGGTATGGACTGAATGACCATGTATGGGGCAGTCTTAGATTATGATAGGAAGGTCGTTCTTTTGGGGTACTCGTAGTGGACGCAGTCCTGAGATTATTATGACCCTAGAAGTTTAGTTATGTTGAGTTACCTATATTCTTTATCACTCGGTGAGTTAGCTTCAGAGCCAGTAGTTCGAGACTACCTGAATATATTTTCTGAAGTTACCCATCCTCCACCCCAAAGGGTGATCAAATTTCAAATTTACCTCGAGGAGAACAACAGACCTATTGCCTTACCTTTGAGGCATACGGCTTCTAAAGAAAGATGCGAGATGAATATGCAAGTGAATGAGCTGTTGGAGAATGGCTTCATTAGAAGTAGTATTTTAGAGTTGAGAGCACCAATTTTCTTTGCCACCAAGATAGATGGCGTCTATTGTTTTGCGACGATTACCGTGAGCTGAATAAACTGACAAAGAAGGATCGTTACCCATTGCACCCCTATAGACGATCTCTTTGATTAGTGGAATTAAGATGACCCTCCTTCTTAAAATAGCGGCAGAAAAGAGGCTTGGGACACACTTTAACCATATGATCGGTAGATCCACAGTTGAAACACTTCCGAATGGAAGGTGTTCCAGTAAGCTGAGCAATAGACTGAGGCTGGGTCTGAGAAGTAGAACTGCCTGTCTTCTTCTTCTTATGCCAAGACTTGGACTTCTGAAATGGGCCCCGCTTCTGATTGGGATTTTTGGAGCCCTCACCATCCCCGTCACTGTCTCTCTCACGCTCAACCGCTTCAAGATGAAGCGCTGCATCAACTAGCTCATCAAAAGGGAGCTTAAGCTGGAGCATAAGCTGTTTCTTCAAATATTTCTTCAGGCCTTCTACAAACTTGAGATTCTTCTTATAAGGAGAGCTAATGAACTCGAGGCCATACTTGGACAGGGCCTCGAAAGATGATGAATAGTCTGCAACAGAGGCCTTCCCTTGCTTAAGGTCAATCAAGCGGCGTGCAAGGGTTATCTTCTCGGACTCGGGGACAAACTTGAGCAAGAAGCGCTCTCGGAACTGGTCCTAAGTGAGTGAGGCCTCATCGGTCTCGGATACAAGCAGCTCGTACCAATCCAAGGCACGACCCTCAAGATGGCTAGAAGCAACAAGAACTCTGTCGTGGTCGGGGATAGCCATGCGAGTAAAGTTACGCTCGCAAACTCTGATCCAAGCCTGGACCTCCAGAATAGTCTCGGAGCCACTGAACGGCTTCCCTCCGAAATGAATAAAGTCGCTGCATAGACGCGCAAAAGCAGACTTGCGCGGTGCATCAGAAACTAGTGCAGGAGACTGAGAGTGCGACTGAGAGTTACGAACCAGCTCCATGATCTGGTCCGTGGTCATGTATACTCCCTCTGGGTGAGGGTTGCTAGACTGTCCAGCATCAGCAGAACGGAGGTTCCTACCTCTCCCAACCATACTGAAAGATAAGGTAAGATTTAGTTAAGCATCATTCAAAGATAGATAATTCATTAAGGAATATTACGGAATATAATAGATTCCTACACATATTCCTAACTTATTTATCTAAAGGTGGATATGTTCAATTTGGATCGTATTATAACGTATTGTACTACGTGTCTCTTCTGTGTTTGTTATGCTTAATTCTGAACCTGGCTCTGATACCAAGATGTAACGCCCCACTCCAATACCCTCATTAGCAAAGAGAATCACGTAGGTGATTCTGTCTGCTAATGCGGAGAATAGAGTATAATAGGAGCGACCAACTGTAACTATGCTATAACTATCTACCGAATATGTCGAAAGGTGGAATCTATAAAAAAAAATTCAATCAGGTGGTTCGACATATTCGATAAATACTTATAACGAAATTACAAATGGCTAAAGATCTATCAGAACAAAGCATAATAACATAATGAAATAGCATCACAGAACAGTATCACATAACAGCACAGAGTCTCAGAACAATACATCGTCAATACAGATCCAAATATATCATAAGGTGGGTACAAAGCCACCACTCACACAAGTGAGTCAAAAATATGTACATAAGAGACTTAATAATCAGAGTATCAAAATAGTGGACAAATATAAAGAGCTATCTATCGGCAAAGCAGATAATGTCCAAGCGGAAGCACAAAAAGCTAAGTCCAGAGACCTAACCTGAAACAACTCGGTCTGACCCAAGCGAAAAACACTCGAGTCAGGCTAACTAAACAATCAATTAATAAACTGAGATAAACATGATAGATAATGAGGCGATATATAACATAGTACTATAGACCACAAACTCTCACATAGAGAAGAAATAAACATCTAAGTAGAGATGTATAGCAAGCCTTGTATCATGGGCATAACATAGTCACAAATATCAAAACAAAACATCTAAGTAGAGATGTATAATAAGCCTCATATCATCGGCATAACATAAGCACAAATGCCAAAAACAAAAACATCTAAGTAGAGATGTATAATAAGCCTCATATCATCGGCATAACGTAAGCACAAATGCCAAAACAAAAACATCTAAGTAGAGATGTCAAAAAAACGATACATCTAAGTAGAGATGTATAATAGGCCATCTAAGTAGAGAAGCCAAAAACGATACATCTATGTAGAGATGTATAACGGCCATCTAAGTAGAGATGCCAAAAACGATACATCTATGTAGAGATGTATAACGGCCATCTAAGTAGAGATGCCAAAACGATACCTCTAAGGGAGACAGTCGGAAGACACTATCCTAAAGGTAATACAAGGAGTGTGTCACGAACTTTTAGCAAGGAACCCATAAAGTGTTAACATGAGTCCCATACCCCACGTTCGCACTAAATGGTTTACTAACCAATCGTAAGCTTCCACACTGAAAACAGTACAAAGTTCACCTCAGGTCATCGGTAAACTAGGCCGAAAGACCAAAACGATCAATCAAATAGGTCGGGGATTAACCGGAAAGGAAATACACACGGTTTCATAGGCCGGAGTTTTTCCCCACCGTTTAAGCACCTTTCCACATCGCTCGAAGTGCAAAAGTATGAGTGTGGGATTTTATTATAGAAAATAATTACGGAAAACGGTTTTATAATTGGTTTGAAATCACTTTAAAACGGCCTTTGAAAACTCTCCTATTATGGAGTGATTAATTTAGTAATTAAAAATAATATTATATAATAATTTCAAAAGCCATTTCGGAGAGAAAAATCCTTTTTAAAATCTTTTTATAAGGCCCGTGTACAAAATCCAGAGACAAATCTCAAAGAAATCGATAAAACCAGAAAATCACTGAAAATATTCTAAGTGTTGGAAAATAGTCCAAAACTGACGCGAACCCAAGTTCGGAAAATTATTCGGACCAGCAGACTGAATCCGAATGGCATGAAAATTGGTAGGAACATAGTCCGACATTCCTACTTCAGAACGCAAAAAGAATTACTCGATTCCGACTTAAAACGAAGGCATAGCGACGTTCCAAAGTCGGACTCAGAAACATGAAATGCACTGTTTTGCACAGCGATCTGGGTTCAACTCTGACAGGAAATTCGAAGGGTCTAATGAACTCAGATGATGACCAAACTTTCCAGATATGGAGTTCGTAACTCCATCTTTCCAACGAGACCAAAATCGTCAAATTCCGACTCGCGGCTCAAAAGTTATGACCAAAATAGTTTCAGTTTCATCCACAGAGCTAATATATGTATCGCTCTCGGGAAGATAGTAGAAAATCAATTTTTGACCTAGTTAGCCTCAAAATTACAGAAAACTCACTGAACAAAAATTGTAGCATTGTTTTAAGCTTTCCGGAACATTCAAAATTATCTAATTCGGATCAAAAATGAGAGAGATACAGGCAAAACAATATCAGATTGAAACTCAGGATAACTTGTTAAAGACAGAATTGGTCTTCTGTCTTTGAACGCATTTCAGGTATCTAAATGCCAAAATTACATAAAACTTACTGGACAAAAATTGTAGCATATGTTTTAAGCTTTCCGGAACATCTTAAATTATCTAATTCGGATCAAAACCGTGAGAGATACAGGCAAAACAATATCAGATTGAAACTCAAGATAACTTGTTAAAGATAGAATTGGTCTTCTGTCTTTAAACGCATTTCAGGTCATCTAAATTAAAAAATTACAGAAAACTCACTGAACAAAAATTGTAGCATATGTTTTAAGCTTTTCGGAACATCCAAAATTATCTAATTCGGATCAAAAACGAGAGAGATACAGGCAAAACAATATCAGAATAAAACTCAAGATAACTTGTTAAAGACATAATTGGTCTTCTGTCTTTGAACGCATTTCAGGTCATTTAATGGCGAATTTATAGAAAACTCACTGATCAAAAATTGTAGCATATGTTTTAAGTTTTCCGGAACATCTAAAATTATCTAATTCGGATCAAAAACGAGAGAGATACAGGCAAAACAATATCAGATTGAAACTCAAGATAACTTGTTAAAGACAGAATTGGTCTTCTGTCTTTAAACGCATTTCAGGTCATCTAAATGGCAAAATTACAGAAAACTCACTGAACAAAAAGTGTTCTTTATTGAATCTAGTTTGGAGCACAAAAAAACTGACCAAAAACGGATGAGAAATGAAGAAGTTATGCCTGATTTCGTTTCAGCTACAATTCCAAAACGAAAATTATAGAAGCATCAAGTAAAAAAGGATTTAGCTAGCAATTTTACCTCAAACAATGTAAGAAAAATATGCACAAACACTTGGCGTGCACTCCAAAAGCTAGAGAGAAGAGATCAATAGGCTTCATAACAAAAATAAACCAAAAACCATGTATTAAAAATTAATTTCATAAATTAGAATGAAGATTAGATAGTGATTAGAGAATGACTGCTTTACCTTTTAGCTTGTATTAACCTAGATTAGCTATGTGGAGAGGAAAATGGATCTTCTACCAAATGGAGGCCATTAATTAGGCTTTTATGAGGTGTTTAGGTTTGAGGAAATTATGAAGAGGAGGGTTAGGGTTTAGGGTGGGTTTAAGATAATGTATAGAGATGGATAATGGGTTTGGTTTCACTAATTGACCCAATAAGAGAAGTGGCATCCTAATGTTCACTAAAATTATTTAATGCTTCATTAGCCAACTAAAACCCACCATTATAAAACCACCCGTTTTTTTTTCAAATAACTTTATTTTAAAGAAATTTGCCTATCCAAAAAAATCCATTTTTAGCTCCATTTGAATTAAAATCATAATTTTAATTTATTATTCGGTAATTGCAATCCCGGGTTGTTACAATGAGTGCTACTGTGTCTTTGGCGACTCTATATATCAGGGAGATAGTTCGGTTACACAAAGGTCCTACTAGCATTGTCAGCAATCGAGTCCTGCTTTTCACTAGTGAATTTTGGAGGAGTCTTCAGGAGGCGTTAGGCGTTGAGTTGAGTTTTAGTACCGCTTGTCACCCACAAAAAGATAGATATATGGAGAAGGTGAATCGAGTATTGGAGCACTTTCTTCAGATGTGTATTTCGAATTTTGGAGGCTCTTGGGAAGATTACTTGCCAGTAATGGAGTTTTCTTGCAATAATTGCTATCAGACAAGTACTGGAATGATACCATTTGAGGCATTATACGGAAGACCTTGTAGATCACCGTCTTGTTTGTAGGTGTTATCCGAGTTTTTAACCCATCAGGATCCAGGTGAATATAAAACGACTTGATGGAGTCAGAACGGCTCAAAACTCAACCAAAAAGGGCTAAAGCAACGACTGAGTATGACTAAACCAAGAGACCAGCGTTTGTCTAGTCCTATCAGCAGCTAAATACAACTAGCTAGTAAATCATCATCAAAACAAAGCGACATGCAATGAGACTACCCGAACAATGTTGATACAAAGCCACAAAAACATGCTAGACATCAAAGTCCAGAAAAAGTCTAAGTGCATGGATCGCTAGCGATCTATGCACTATGGATCGCCAGCGATCAATGCACTATGGATCGCCAGCGATCCATACTTCATCGTTTGGTCGCTAAGGCACACGAGAATCGAAGAAAGCCAAAATATGCTAAGTGTTTGGATCGCTAGCGATCCATACACCATTGATCGCCAGCGATCCATACTTGTTCATGGACTCTTGGCGAGCTAACTAGGCGAAGAAGGGAAAAGAGGAGCTAAGTGATCGCCTCGCACGCGAGCTAAATCTATGGATCGCTAGCGATCCATGGTTTTGGCTCGAGTCGCGAACTGAGCAACATTGCATCTTCTTGAGTCCATCTGCAAGCAGTCAGTGAACAGGCCTGGCCCAAAAACTCTCCAATCTCTATAAATACCATCCCACCTGCAACACAAACGGGATCTTCTCCGGACTGGTTGCTGAAGCTCTGTTGGAAACTTTCTTCACTCTCTACCTCCCTCACAACAATCTCCAAAGGGATTCACTGTGATTCTCCGGTGGATTCCAACTCTGGGGATTCAATCTAGCTTAGGATAATCAAAAGCCTTATAACCAAACACTACTTGTAACAACAATCAGTCTATAATAAAACTATAAAGTGGACACATGCTTCATTAACAACCGAACCACTATAAAAATTTCTTGACTTCTTTCTTTTACTGTTCTTTTCTATACCTATTATCTGTATTATTGCTCTGTAAGAACATGGCTCGTGCTTTCACACTCAAACCAGGGTGTTGATCCATTTTTTGGGTTAACAGTAGGAAACTACAAATATGATCATTCTTGGACCATATATGGTAAGGGGGACTTTAGAGAAGATAGATTTGATATGTAGAAGGATGAAGACTGTGCAAGATAGGCAGAAATCTTATGCTGATATGAGATACATAGAATTGGAGTTTGTAGTGGGTGACATGGTCTTTGTAAGGGTCTTGCCGTTTAGACATGTCATGAGGTTTGGAAGTTCTAGAAAGTTAGTGCTAGGATTCGTAAGGCTATTTTCGATCATAGGTACAGTAGAGAAGTTAGCTTATAGGGTTGAGTTTCCTAAAAAGTTTGCGGGAGTACACGATGTTTTCATGTGTCACACCTGCAAAAGTATTCACACAATCCAGCAATTGTAGTCGAATCGAGTTAGCTAGAAGAGGCGATAGGGGAAAGAGAGTTGCTTTTTCATCGTGCACCCACCTGTATCATTGACATTGGTACAAAGCGACTTCACAATAAGGTTATTAAGTTAGTTAAGGTCCAGTAGGGAGATGATCCAACGGAGAGTACATAGGAGCTAAAGGAGAAGATCCGAGCTATCCATCAAAAACTCTTTTTTGGTACGTTTCCATTTTAGTTAATATGGTATAACTGCTTATATACTTAGGATTTAGCTTAATGTACCCCATAGGTAGGGATGTTCGGATGCTAGGAATGGTTGCAAATATGTTATTAGAACATGTTTTAGATGATGGTTGCTAATGGATACACTTATTAAATTGATCTTTGCACACATAGGCAGATATATTCAGGTTAGCTTACACTCACACTATCACTTGGTTTATTTTATCGAGTTATATGCATATGGTTTTGCATATGTAATGAATAGTGGTGCATACATATAGAATTGCAAGTATATTTACATAGGATGTTGCATATGTTTGAATACATGGCATAAACACTTGCATTATAGGAGGTTAAGTAATTTAGGGGGCCGCTTAATTTCTGCATTAGTTATAGGTTCATATGCATTCCATACCTATGTGTACATGTTGCATTAGAAATCAAAAGTAAGAACAATGGTTAACAATGGATGATGGCTAAGTAGATAGTTGTAGATATTAATTTCGAATATATGAGCTGCATTTTTCTGTCCTTAAAGGTTTTGGGGACGAAATCCTTTTAAAAAGGAGAATGTAAAACCCTGCGAAATTTATCGAGAATTTACTAAAAGAAATTAACCAATTTAAAACAATGTGAAAGATATAATTTGAGCAAACGTCTATGACCATGAAACTTGCACCATTCTATTCATGGCGATTTTCTAGATAACTTTCATATATAAAGTTTTATAATCGGAGTTCATATGGAAACGTTATTAATATTTAAAGATTTGAAATCAATAATGATTAAAAATATATTAAAGGAAACAAAATAAGGAAATCTGAATGTTAAAAGATATAACTTATATAAACCAACCAATCAACGACCTTATTGGGACCGGTCGAACCCTAGTGGTTGACCGCCCCCAATATACTGGTCGGCTGGTGAGCAAAAGTTGACTAGGGTTAGCCTAGGCCGAACGATCCGAATTTTATAAAATTAAATCAAATGGCTGACGTTATTTCTTGCAAGTATAAAGGAGATGTAGCCTTCACTTTGTTATTTTATTTTATTTAGAACCCTAACATCAGCAGTGCGTCCACTCCGCGTCTGTTCCAAATTTCTTAGTCTCCTTAAAAATTCTTCTCAAAAAAGAAGAAGATTAAATTGAAGATAAAATCAACGATTAATGAAGAATAGGAGATCAATGACGAGTTAAGAAGAATTGGGGCGTTAAGAGGTGAGTGGGTAGATTATTAAACTATGTTGATTTATAAGTAATTGAGTTTATTTATATCTCTATTTGATTTGGAAGTTTTAAAAATTAAATTTGAGATAAAGTTTCTAATCAAAAGATTATTTATTCGGTAAATTGTAATTATATAGAGGTATGGTTGAAATTCTAAATCGTATGAATATAACCTCTATTTGATTTAACTGGATTAAAATAAAGAAGTTGATTTGAATTGATTTAACTTGATTTTAATATGTATATACCATTTTATTCGCTTTGAGTTGAATATGGGATTTCATATGTATATACGTTTTGATTTCACCTTGAACTGATTTTGAGATGTAAATATACATATATAATTACGAAATAGATAAGTTGAAATCGTGTAAATGAAGCTATAAACTATATAAAAAAATTGTTTGAATCATAGTAAGGAAAACAGGATGGAAATCGATTGAGTTGAAATAAATTAACTTTATGATTTAACTAATGAAAAATAATAATAATATAATTTATTATTGAAAGAATACTCGACATGTTGACAGCTTACCATTGTCGGTTGACAGCAAGTGGTCGACCGCTATAGTAGTAGGCCGTCAACCGGTTGACAAATTTCAGGCGTAGGTTGAATCTCGGTCTATGGCCCAGGTTTACACACACACACAGATATATATATATATATATATATATATTACTACATATAATAGTATATGTGTTATATTACTATAGGAAGTTAGTTCCATAATCCTTGACTTGTGAATATTATGGGACCGAGGTAGACGTGTATGCGTGCAATTAGGCCTAGACATTATTTATTCTACGAATTTGATATTTGATATAAGTTGGTTCGATTGTGAGAATGTGCTAAGCACACGACACTAATAGGAAGTTCCTCGGTGTACGTAATGCCATTGGTGGATGCTTGGTGATGTGCATGGTCCGGCACTAATGGGAGGTTCCTCGGTGCATACGACGATTAGGACATGACACGGTTGGTGGATGTCCAATGCCGTGCAATACGTGACGTTACCATTGAGTAGTAGACCCTAAGTCGCCTATGACACAAGTTGGCATTGCGAGATCCTATAAATGTGTAAGTATGATACATGTAATCATTGTTGGGTAATGCCGTCCCAAGGGTGATATTTTATGTGATTTTACGTTAGAAGCCATCTCAGAAATTATTAGTTCGAACCGGTTATCAGTTATCTGATCTGTTGTTGAATAGTTATCTGATCTGTTGTTGATTAGTGGTTCGATTTGTTGTTCAACCCCTAAGTATAAACCTCCACAAGATTTTTTGGGGTAGGTGTACTTGGAGCCATATTCCTTAGGTTAATGTGACCAACCCTAATAAGTAATTCACAAACAGTAGTAGGACACCCTAGGTTACGTAGATTATAAATGAAGCTAATTACATGTGATCACCATATATTAGTAATAAATTTATTCACCAGACTTTTGTCTAACCCACTCCTTTCCATTTTCCCCTATCATAAGAGGACAGAGCAAGACTCTAAACCGCTAAGGCACGCTCACTGAATTGTGTAGTGTTTCCACGAAGACACCCTCAATACAACGAATTCCGCTTCAGCACTCGAACAGAACACGAATCCCCAAATGGATTCCACATCTTGAACAGATCATGAATTTTCAGATTCCAGCATCTCGAACATATCACAAACCACTTCCAAAGCATAAATCAAGTATATGTTTTTTATGCGTTTATGGTTTTGAGCTATCTCATATAAGTACACTCCTCAATTTATCGGGTGCTCCAAAACCAATCGATGGGATTTCCGATCAACTCAACCCCATTTCCTTCAGAAATAAACAAAAAATACACAAGGGTGGAGATCCTCTCCTATCCGGATGGATTTCCTTATCATTTGTTCTAGAAGGCAAGACGAGTTTATACATAGGGTATAACATTGTCTTGTGTTCCTTCTGAATATTTCCTAAGTTACTATTTGGTCAATTTCAATAATAATAAGAACGGTCGCATATGGAAATCAGGTCTCGTATACTTATCACGTTTCCAATCTTGTCAACTTCCGTTGTCCATTGATCAAGAGAGAAGCTTGGAAAGTTAGAGCACTATTGCTTCTACACCCTACTTGAGTCATCACTCTTAAGTCTACTCAGTCGGCTTTTGTGCTAAATACATGACTAAATACTTTTCATAAACAAGTAATACACAAAACACGATTAACGCACACAAAGCTACATAAACGACTTTTAATCCCCTTTTTATTTAATTAATCCTTAATAATTAAAACTTCTTTTATTAGTAAAATTCCTTTTATCTAATAAAACTTCTTCATTTCTTAAAAGTTCCTTTTTTAATTAAACTCCTTATTAATTAAAACTTCACTCATTTAATTAAACTCCTTATTCAATTAAACTTCCATTTAGTTAAAACATAACTTGTTAAACTTGTATATATTTTTAATTTTCCTTTATAAAGATATATACTTGTATTTTTACTATTTACGTGTTACTATACACGTATTTACTATTTATATTTTTACTATTTACGTATTTACTATATGCGTATTTACTATACACATATTAATATACTTCAAAAGTATTCATATACTTATTTAAAATGGTATAAATATATTTACAAATCATTAACAAGATTTACTTACTTTAAAATATAATCAAAGAGGTTAAAACTAAATGTTACTAAAACATTTTACCATAAACCCCTTCTCTTTTATAAATTAAACACATAACTTTTCTATCCTTATTTCAAAAGATTCCATACTTTTTATTATGTTTAAATTTACATTATTAAAGATCTAATTATATTCTAAATCATTTAAAATTATTTTTCACTTTAAAATATACTTCAAGCGTTTAAAAGCAAATGTTAGCAAACATTATTTACGACAAACCCTAATCACTTCATTTATAATATCGTCTTTAAAACTCTCTTTAAAGGTCTAATTACTTTTATAATGGTTTAAGACAAGTGTTACTTAAATATTGCCACAACAACCCCAAACTGTTCACTTATAATTATCTTTAAAACACTCATATTAAATATATAATTCTTAAGTATAAGTAATAAGGATTAAAAAAATTGTTACTAAAATACTGTTTAGTACAATCCAAAATCATTTTTATACTTGTCATATTTTAAGATATTTATTTAAAGATCAAAGCATATCTGTACTTATTAATTAAGATAATACGCTTTTAATTGAACTTCTCAAAATAATTTATTTTAACCTAAATGTTAAAATCCAAACTTGCTTTACTACATTTATAAATACTTAACTTACTTTTTAAAACTTATATATATTTACTAAAAACCTTTCTAAAATGATGTATATATTTATATGTATACTGATTTATTTATAAGCTAATATAATTAAAAAATTCTTTAAATTGCTTAAAAATTTATATATACTTAAAAATACTTTAAAAATACTCGTACTATGGTTAAAACATTCAATTCAAATATTAATTAATAATACTTATTTTATAATTAAAAATACTCGTACTATGGTTATAACTTAAAACCCTTTACTTTAAAAACTAAAAAATAATTATTAAAAATATATTTAAATTTTGATATTATTTTTCAATAATAAATACACTTATAGCACTTATTAAAAATGCAAAGAAGCCTTAGGATGTCTTTCAAAGTTAACTTTGAAAATCGTCGAACACAAGGCACTTTCAAAATGCATTCATTGCGACATTTTCGCTTTTAACTTTCACAATACCGTTTCACAATTTCTATAACTTCTCAAATCAATTCCTTTATGTCAAACACACCAAAACGTATATAGAGAACAACCAAATATATTTCCATAATATATTCACATTTTAAGTAACTTAACATAAGTTAAATACCAGAGATTTCAAGTTGCGTTTATGACAACTATTTTGCTTCAAACATTTATAACACACTATCAAATATGTAAACAACAAGTCTCGGTCACGTCGCATATTTTAGAGCGTTATAAGAGAATATATACTACATATAATGTTGTCACTTGCTTTCAAAAGCAAGGAAGGGTCCAAATTAACTGACCCAACTCCAGGCCTAACCAAGACATAGATAATCTCATTACAAGTGCAACGACGAAGATGACGTCTCGATTGGACCTCGTACGCAAAAGTTATGTATTTTATAAGAATTTGGATTAATATATTAATTAACAAATTAAATTTAAATTACCCTCTTCCCACTTATTAAATCATCTTCCCCAATTTCGAATTCGCGCCTGTACATAGACCATGCACCAAAATCGCTAATTCTCTCTCCTCCTATCTCTGCCTACACACCATGAAATCACATGTCGTCAGTCGCAACATGTTACTCTAGGCTAGCTCTCCGCGATGCACATCACCAAGACACGTCCACGCCTAACGATCAAAAGCGGTAGCAACTCCATTTTACTGTTCCTCGACAACACGATTTGTTGCAGTTGATTGGAGTCCCTCCGGTTGCCTCTAACCGACTCCACTGCACACCGAATTCACTTTGGCACCTTCCGTATCACAATCGACATTTCAAGCTCCACCAACAACAAACCCTAGCTTCGACTATGATACGCTCGCTCCTCCCCAATTACCATGTCACACAAATTTGACACCACGGATTTGAAGCTCCCACCAATACGAACCCAACGGATCCAAAATCGATGGATTTCGTGCATCCTAGCTCTCAAAGCAATTAATTCAAGGAGGCGGCTATGTTTATTTTTAGTTTTAAGGAAAGTGGAAAAGGAGAGGAAGAGAAGTGATGGAGAAGAGTAAGATAGTGATAGGGGTTTATATTAAATTCTCAAATTAAAACGTTACATATTTCGAGCTTGAACGATCACACGGGACGTCGGATCAATACGAAACTCGTTGGCACACATCATCTTATCATTCCTATTTCGACGGCTCTAGTTTCATCAAAACCTGAGACAATGCTTTGGGAAGATAATTTCACGCATTTTGAGATCGTTTGTAGATAAACGATTTTCGATCACATTATCGATATTTATTCGAACTGTTTATTTTTGTAAACAAATTTCGAAAATACTTATATTATCATGAGTTATTATAATAAAAAAAAGTGGGTTAATAAGGTTATTAAATCAATTTAATTACATTAAATCCAATATTCGAATATTTACTTAATTCAAATATTTAAATTAGTGTTCGAAATTTCGGGTCATTACTGTGATATTTAGTAAAGTCAATGACTTTTATAAATAGTTTAAATTGTGTAGCGCAAGTATTGTATAAATAATTATATAACAAAAGGTTTTATTCACATTGAATTCATTTGTTAAATAAATAATTCACGATATGACGTATGCGTAGAACGGGTTTGCACCAGTGTAGGTAAATCTCCAAACATTTTAACGATTATTTGAAGTGTCAATAAGTGGATATTTACGTCCTTTATCGTCACCATAATTTGTACTACTTGATAATAAACATGTTGATATTCTCTGAATATCTCTCAATATTTTAAAATATCACATATCGCTCCATAACTGATCTTACCATATTAAAAATTGATATTAGAATAGTGGTGCAAATTAAATTTAAATGCATTGTGATGACGATTGAGATAGTGGAGAGGAGTGTTAGAGACTAGGATTGGTCGTCATTTGTATGGTTTTTAATGAAAGTTACATATATAATTATTTCGCTAATGCTCATTCTTAATTGAACCT
Source organism: Allium fistulosum (assembly GCA_030737815.1). NCBI lineage: Eukaryota > Viridiplantae > Streptophyta > Magnoliopsida > Asparagales > Amaryllidaceae > Allium > Allium fistulosum. Next base: position 1,075,242,149 of record CM060901.1, on the reverse strand, counting down.
TCCATCAAAAATCCCTGTAATTACGTAGAATATCGGGTCACTTTTCGTTAAATGTATCTACATATTAATTGAAACTTAACAAAGCTATATCTCTCGTTCAAAACATCAGTTTGGAAATTCATTTTACCATTAAATCATAAATTTTGTACTCTTTTTTAAAGATCCACACATTGTATGTTTCGGTGAAGTTTGTACTACATAAAGATTAATAATGTGAAATATAATTGGTAACTATTTGTTTTTTGGATCAATTATATATGCTTTTCAAGTTAGAAACATTCAATTGAAATTTTGTATTAATCATTAAATCGCAAAATTTAGAATATCCCTTGTTTAATAGTTGTTCTCTTTAGATTATATATTCGAAGATATTGGACTTGAGTCTCATTAACACAAATTTACCATGTTCGACTTTTATTTTTACTTTACAATTTTTCGAACATTATTCATATATTATATGATTTATGAAAAACAATTGATGCAAATGTTCCCTAATTTATTTAGAAGTTGGAAATATTTGTAAATAATTGTATTTTATTTGCAAAAACACAGATTGCAAATATATGTAATTTACGATAAAACATGAAACTTCATTAGGACATATAAGTTAGTTAAACCTCAGTGATAAGAGAATAAATTTTACGACGATGAAAACAAATATTATTTTAACTTTCTTAAAAAAAGTAATCAATGTTCGTTTTGTTTGAAAACAACTTCTGTGTTATCAATATGTATTTCAAAATGCACGGAAGAGAAGAATACAGTGAAAAATAGTAAATTTGAAAATGATTTTAACATATAAAATTGAAAATGAATATGTTTTTGTTTTTCACTTTTTGAGAAATCCAAAAACTATTTTCCACTTTTTTTTTCCTTCTCACCTTTATCGTAATGAGTTATATTTTCCACCTCATCATTTTCATTTTTGCTATGTGAAATACATATTGAAAACGCAAAACATAAAACACGGTTTTAAACAAATCAAGCTTTTAGGATTTTGTACATTAAAAATGTAGGCGACATTTATAAGTCAATGCGTAAAATTGAAAGTTGTAGATATAAGGCATGTGAGTTCTATTTTGAGAACTTTGGTTATTTAAACAATAGACCCCCGTCATTTTCACATTTTTTATATGAAAAAAAACTCAAGGACATTCAATCGTTGCATCCATGCATAAGCTATAAACAAAACCCGCATAATTTGCGGGCAAATAAGTGTGTCGTAATTTACGGTATAAGTGGGTTCTTATACTATTGTTAACAACATGGGTTGGGCTTATCCATAATGGGTTTCAAAATTGTAATAAGTTTTTTGTAGAAAAAAACTGGGAGTTAGAATGCGTATATGAACAAGACAAGCTAGAATAAATCGAATTTTATTCGATAAATAAACATAAAAATGAATTATGTTACTCTTTAATTTTTATTGTTTGAGCCTGGAAAAGCAACTGCTTTATTTAAAAATAAATAATAGGGTCTATTTTGCATTCTTAATCCATCCATAGTCTTAAGAAGTTGGGAAAATGAAGAAGTATACAAAAGTCTCATGCAGTTATATATTTCACAGCGAAGACGAGATTCATTCTTTTTTGTTATTATTATACATCACCTCCAAAGTTTTGGTTGGCGCTACAAAAGAGTGTTCCTTCATTTAATAACTGGATCGTCCTCTCCTTTGGTTTTCATTGGAGTAGGAATTGGTTCACAAGTCAGCCATGTACCTCGGTTTTCAATAAAGGAATGGCTCAAATAATATTATATATGCAAAAGAAGATAAAGGCGTGGTTTGTTTATAGAGATTATGGCTATCAACAATTGACTACTGATGCGAATGGTGTAAAGAAACCATCCACAAAAATACCCACCAAGCCAACTTCATTGTTCTGATAGAACGTTCATGCTATTATTTAATAATATATGCTGCCTTTTTCATTTGGTCATGGTTTGGCTCACCTATACTCTATTTTATAAAAAATGAAACTTGATGCATTTGAAGTGTGTTATCCTAATATAACGATATTTGATCAATCGTACAACATTATATTGATGCGTGGATATAACCAACAACGTGGTAGTAATTGCTTGTATTACAATACACTAATTAATTAACCAACATTGAAGTAGTTATCCGTCTAATTAGTTTTCTTAAATACAAAGTCTGACAACATATATGGAATTAATTTGGGAGGTTTATTTATATAACACTTGGACCATGTTATTGCCATATGATTTGAAATTAAGTTCGGTCAAGAACCATTGTAATTTGATCCATCATGGGAGACCCTATGCCTTAGACGTCTCAAGCTCTTAGTCTTAAAATGACATATTAAAATTATGTCCCTACAAGAAATAACAAATTATATTGGTGTGGGGTTAGATTCAAGTTAATAAAGCATTGGTTCTATTAAACAAATATGTTAACTTGATTTTTGTCCAAATATAGTGATGTTATCATGCATCAAGCTAGTAGACATAGTCCTACTAGTTTTGTATATACTGTAGATGGGTCTTCCCAAGATATAACATATGGCTTTAAGCTATAGACTAAACAAACGTTAATACATACCTAATAATAAATAGATAAATAAATACTATGTATTACCATAGACACCAAAAAAATCTCATTTGGCTCTCACAACAAATGATCACTATATAAACTCTGGTTACATGCTGATTAACATCATACTTACTAACATCATGTGTAATTTTATTTTATCGAATAATCACTTAAATAATGTTCGTATGTTTATCACTATACGACAAAGTAATAGTCTTTGAAAATCAAAAATACATGATCGTTTATCACCGTACCCACTAAATAACGGTTCGAAATAAAAGCACACGAATATTTAACGCTAAATGAAAAATGGAATTTAGGACTAAGTAGTATATAAAAAGACTGATATCTACTGAAATTTTCGTGGTATCCAAAAGCATTTTGTTGATGCGCAAATAGCACCATACTAAAGGATTATATGTACCCAAAACTAGTAGGATTGCAGTAAACAAGAGAGGTGGGACTATACCATGTATTGACATGGCAGAACGTATGATTTTGTGGTAGTTAAAAGTGGCAGTTAACGTGTCTGTTAATTGGTCATAGGCATTTAATTAGTTTGGTCACTTTCCTACTGATTAAACAACCACCTCACCACGTCCTATATTAATATTATTAGGTTTGCTTTAACTCACTTTCTCCTCGTCTCTTTGATTTACCGCCTTTTAGAATTAAAGTTGATTGGATGAATATGACACCCTCGCAATATGTTAACTTTTGTTAATGTTGGGTTTGGAACAAACATATTGTTTTGCAGAAAACTAAAATAATGCAGGGATTTTTCAATCAGCGATGATTTTTTCGATCAAAAAACCAAACTGAACCACACACGATACATCCAAATATGGCTTGTTCATTTCAATGTGACTAGTTCAATCACCCTTTATGGATAAAGAACTGAACAAACAGACTACTGGATAAAACGACAATTATTTATCATTTTGAACCATCGCTTCACAAGGGCTATCTCAATAGCTACTTTCTCCCATCTATTATGCATTATACCACAACTATTTCATCCTCCACAACAACATTCTTCTTTCACTACTCAATTTCACCAAATATAAAACTATGTCGTCATCCGATAAAAAATCAGTAGACAACAAAATCGAAGAAAAAAAAACCGTTTTGCCTCCTCAAACTTCATCAATTAACACGTTACTCAAAATTTTCATATATAAGCAGATGGACTGATCAAGATTTCCTAGCTTGATCGGTTTCAGTCCAGACCGGCCTAGACCCAAGCTAACCTATCACAAGCCACTCTAGAATCAAAAGCAAACCAGCAAGTCTCCCTCAACGACCGTCCAGATTGGACCTCTGTCAGCCCATCCTCTCCATGACACTTCAGCTTGGCCCCTCAACCAATGCACCCCGAAGCAACAACCAACAGTCAGCTCAACAAACAAAGCAAGAAATCTGTACTACTCGGTCTGATCCCCATCGTCCAGCCCTCCTCTTATTACCATCTTGCTCCCAGGCAACCCGTTTACTCGAGCACCTCCCTCGGCCCGTCCATCGATCAACGCATCTTTAGATTGCTTCGGGCATGGCCTGCCAACCCTGCATTGAAGCAACCCTTGCAAGCAACCATATAATTGGTCCTCCGTATCATTTGGAGCAGTGCAGACAACTCTGTCCAGTTCGGCCCGTTCCTTCAACACAACCTTTAGCTGTTTCTCACCTCTTTCTATATCCTTGGGAAAATGCTGGCATGCCTGATCCGCCTCGCAACATCAACATATGGGCAAGGTCAACAAAGAAATATAATCAAGTGTGTCCTTTTTTTGACACACATCATGTTGTGGAACATGCTGCCACTATGCATGAACATTACCTGAACAGTAAGAGCAAGGAAAGATTTCCTGGTTGATGTTGACCTCCGCCGTTGATTCCTTTCACTTCGCCAGTTGTCCCTCATTAATTAGATCTACGACTCAGCGCCTTTCCAACCGATTTTACGGCATCATCTCAGCCGTCCCAGGACCAGTTTCAACCGCTATAAATACCCCATGCATGACAGCCGTATAATAAGAGGAATTCACAATGGACGTAGGCATCTCTGCCAAATCAGTCCATGTCTTGTGTCAATTATCCATTGAATGCTCATTTAGCTTTTAAATTGGACGATTATAAAGTAATATTTAATTTCGTGGTGAAATTTCGAGGTTGACAAAAAATAAAGTCAATATAACCCATCATCCTCTTTCAATAGCAACCTGTAATTTTGAACTCTTTGTATTTAAATATTTAAATCTAGGTTAATTATGTTAAAAGTTAACTTATAAACCTTTTAAACCTTTTTAGTCAATAACACAAGATGGTAAACTTGTTTTTGAAACATGTTTACAAAAATAAATAGTTTGAAGAAATATCGATAATGTGATCGAAAATCGTTTTATTGATAAATGGGTTTTATTCGATATAAGTTATTCGAACTTTTTAGCATATCTAATATACTAACGTGTCATTAATTAGCAAATAAAAATATTTTAGTGGTTTAGGCTAACTAAACTCCTTTGATGAATGTCATGCGTGATGTCAAAAGAGATATTTCCAAAGAGATGTTTATGGAAGATATTTCAAAGGAGTGTAATGAGTAAAGTGAGCACAAGGAGAGGAGCATGCTTCCTTGGCTGGCCGTTTAGGAGGTTGTTTTGACCTCATTTTAAAGTCAATTTAACCTCTTCATTAGTTCACATAGTGGGTTTGCAAAATTAAAACATAAAAACAATGTCTTCTTCATCTCCTTTTTCTTCTCTTTAACTTTCTAAAATCAATGAAGATCAACACCAAACTTTTGGAAAGGTCCTAGCACAACCTAAAAGCATGGAATAATAACTCAAATGTTGAAGGAGAGGAGCAATTGCCCCCACCCAAGGCTAGGCCATGAGCAATTATGAGGGAGGCAAGGCTAGGCCAAGAGCAAAAGGAGGCAAGGTGAAGTCTTTGGCTTTGTTTGGTTGATGATAGGAATTGTTCATGTGTTCTAGTGGCTTGTGCTTGATGTTAGAAAGGGTTTGGGTGAGTTAAATCACCATAAACAGTAAATATTGTGTTTATAATCATGTGTTAGTATAAAGTAAAGTTAACTAACGAAGTTGTAACTTTGGACCCCTCTTGCTTTTGAAAACAAATGATAACTTTATATATAATATACCCACTTCTATTACCATCTATAATATGTAACATGTCCTTGATTTTGTACTTACATGTTTGATTTGGTTGTATATGATGTGGAAATGTGTGTGCAGATGTTTGAAGCGAAAGAGTCGCTATAAGTGCACTTCAAAATCCCTTGTGTTTAACTTGTTTAAAATAGTTATATGTAAATATATCATGATATAAAATATTGTGGTTGTGCTCTACACTTAAAGTAGTGTATGGGATAGCAAAGAATAGGTTTGGAAAATTATAGAACTTGTAGAATAAAGTTTGAAAGGTTAGTAGGCGAGAAAGTCGCTATATGGACACTTCTACATGCCTTGTTTTTGGGAATTTTAAATATGATTTTGAAATACTTCCTTAAGTGTTACTTTGCATGGTTATTAAATACTTTAAGTATAGTAATTATTGTAAAAAAATGAGAGTTTAAAACAGTTGTTTGGGTTGAGAAAACAGATTAAAGTTTTCAAGCATGCTTAAATATTCTCTATCCATATATCTTTACAACACATAACAATAGCTTTTATTTGACCTACGACAGTAGTTCTGAGTTTCTATAGCATTGTTTGTTGTAGTGTGGTTTTATGCTATTTTTGGTGATTTAAACGTGTTTAAAATGATAGTCAAAACTATTATTCTTATGAGATCTTTTTTGAAATACTTAATAGCAGGTTTTAGAGCATTTTAAAGGTGGTTTAAATTTAAATATATTTTGAATAATTATTTATCAATTTTTAAAGTAAAAGGTTTTCTTTATAGAAATTGATTAAAAATTGTTTTTCTAGTAATTTCAAAATTAGTTATTTTTATATAATAAATTATAAAAATATTTAAAACATAATTATAAGCATTTATATATATTTATATAATTTTGGAAAAGTAAGTCGAGTATTATAAAAGTATTTATAGGTACATAAATTTGGAAAAGTAAGTTAAGTATTATTTAAAGATTAAGTGGTTTTGGTTATAACACTTAGTTATAATAAATGGTTTTGTGAAGTTATTTAAAAGTATATTAACTTGTTAAATAAGTTTAGATGTACGTGGATCTTTAAAAGTAACGTTTTGAAGATAATGATAAGTATAAAAGGTTTGAGGTTTATAGTAAACAATATTTTAGTAACATTTGTTTTTAACCCTTTTGATTTTACTTTGTAAATACTTGGATCTTGAAAAGAGTATTTTAAAGATAATGATAAGTATGAAATGCTTTGGAAAAGGTTAGAAAAATAAAAGCTTTAACTTATAAAAGAGAAGGGGTTTATAGTAACAATGTTTGAGTAACATTTGTTTTTAACCCGTTTGATTATATTTTAAAATGAGAAAATTTTGTTAAATGATTTGTGATCATTCTTATACCTTTGAGATAAGTGTTTAGATATATTTTGAAGAATTTTACATGTTTATATCATTTGCAAAGAATATTTTAAATATATATACAAGTAAGTAAAGGAAGTAAAATAAAGCTTTATAGATTTATACGGATTGAGATCCCCCGGGGAGAACTTATTCCTATAAAATGTATCTAGCTTTTGGAATGTATATTCAAGACTCCCCGAAGGGCTCCTATATATAGTCTGCTTACTTCGAAAATAAACTTTATTTAATAAAAGGGGATTTTAAATCGCTTATGTGATTCTAGCATGTTTGTGTGCTTATTCATCTATGGAAAGTATATACTCCTATAATTAGCACTAAAAGCCGACAAAGTAGACTTGTTCTATCTGTGAGAGTTAAGAATGAGGTGTCAAGGTAGGGCTTTAATGCAACCAATGCTCTAACCTACCTTGCTTCACTCTTGATCGGCATAAGTTAAGAAGGTTGAAAACAGTGATAAGTATATGAGACTTGACTTCCATATGCAATCATTTTATTTGTATTGAATTTGACTAAAATTAGCTTAGGAAATGTCTACAAAAACACAAGATTTGTATGGTACAATTATCCTCTTAGTGATGCTCTACCCCACATAAAAACTCGTTTGGTTCTTTTAGGACAAGAAATAAGGGAATCCGTCTAGATAAGAGATGATCTCTACCTTATGTGTTGTTTGATTATTTTTAAAAGAACTAGACTTAAGTTAACCAAAAATTCATCGATTTGGTTTTGAAGAGCCTGGTAAGCAAGGGAGTGTAATTATATGAAATGGCACGAAACTGTAACCACTTCCAAATTGATATATGAGTTTGATGTTATGGAAGCAGTTATGGATTGAAATGTTATAGAGTTGAACTGTCTATCCTAAATTTAAGTCCAAGGAAAAGGTTAGCGTCAATATTTCAAATGATGCTATCGTGTTTTACTTTCTACCTTGAGGGTGATACCAAGAGTGAGGAAAACATTAGCGCTCGTCAGGTGATATGTGCTAGAATCCATAGAGATATTCATGAACTATTCGAGTGATAATGACTCATGTGTTGAGATGCTGGAACTAATAGAGTTAGGGGTATGCCCTAGGGGCAATTATGTACTTTTCTACATATATCTAAATCGTTGACCAATCTTGTTCGCAATAAAGGTGTTTCTTTCTATTATATACTTGATATAATGTGGTTATATTAATTAATTAATTTAATTAAAAGTATATTTAATAGAAAATCCATAAATGGTATATTTTGTGATAGTAGTTGCAAAGTATTGTAACCGTGAGTAATTTAGCACAATGAAACAAATATACCATTTTAAATGTTCCCAGTCAAGGTGCATCGAGACTGGATATCGATGTATCCGTTGAGACTAGAGTATGTAACACTCTTCAAATATTGGACAGTGTATTGCTCATGACTGATGGGGGCACCTAGGGATTATGTACTAATAGTTATTGGATAACCATGGAACGACTCACTCGATAGTTTTCTGTTGGTTACTATAACTAAGGTCAAACATAAAATATCACTATGACTAATTTACACATTTCTCTTGACTTAAGGATACAGTTGATCTTCAATGTTGAAGCTTCGCTTTGATTATAGTTAAATTATGGCACGGTGTCCATCGAACGACTATAGTTGGGTCGAGTGAAAGTATTGGAAGTGAAACACTATTTAAGAGAGGATTCGTCTCCTTAGTTATATGAGGTTAGTTTCACGGTCAGCTGATGTCAACTCAAAGTCAATGTCTCTGGCCAGAGCAGTTCGGTTAATAATAATCTTTATTATTGAACCAAGGACTTTGTATTTGGACTATAAAGTTGGATGTGGACGATATTGGAATTTTGACCATTACCAAATTCCAAAAGTCCTACTGTGATATAGTTTTGACGAAGAAAATTGGTGTGAATAATTATCACTATTAGGTATTGCTTATAATAAGTAAAATTAGATTTCACCAAAAGATGTGTAAGTGATGAATTCAGTCAAAATGTCACACCACCTGCTAAGTGACATATGAACGTTAATATTTGAATTGTTCAATATTAATCGCTGACTGAATTTACACTTTTGAGCAACCGTAATGATGAATTCTCTGAAAAACCAAATGATTTAATTAATTTATAAGATGTTGTAAATTAATTAAATTAATTAGTATTTGAGAAATATTAATTATTAATTATTTTATTTGATTTTTAGGAGTTATTTGTAATTATTTGAATGCATTTATAAAAGTTATATTTGTGCGCATTGATATATGATATCAATGTAATTAAATAAAAGATAATTACTTGCATTGATTTATGGAATCTTATATCATTTGATGGCACGTAATTTTTAGCCATACCATGTAAAGAAATAGGAGTGAAAAGAGAGAGTTAATCAATAGAATTAATTGGGGAAGTTTTAATTAAAGAACGATAAAGATTTCCTTCTTTCAAATAAAACATATTCTCTAATTCATTCCGTGCGTACAATTGACTTTCTCATTTTTCATTCTTCTTTCTATAACTTTTCTGGTTCTCTCCTTCTTCTTTAATGACTTAAAATATGAGATCTTCCATGGCTTCAATTATGCCCAAAATCAAATACAAATAAAATCTATTATGAAAAGTGGTTTATTCCTCTTGACCCTTGCAACATCTGGAGGCTGATTTTGAATCTAGGAGATTTGATTCATCATTCAAGGTGTGATTTATTGGCTACATCTATTGGTGAATTAATTGCTTCAAGTTGTGATTAAAGGCTTGGGAATTAAGGTATGATTTTTTTATTTTAATTATTTTGATATAAAGCTTCAATGAATAAAATTGAATATCATAATTTATATGTGTATAATGTTGTTTCATTTGATTTGAAAATGGTTTATGTAGTTTGAATTGTTTATTATATGAATTGATTGGAGTTTTATTTAGATGAATCAAAACTAAAATTTGTATGTATAATTTTACAATGTTTTAATCATAGATCTATGTTATAAACTTTCAAATCAAAGTGTAATTCTTTAGATTTGAAAGTTTGTATGCTCATATTACACAACACCAGAATTGTCATTTCCCAACGGTTATAATTGTAACAATTCAAATTTGTAACGGTTATAACCGTTAGTATTGGGTACGTGACAAAATCTGTAATACATTTCCCAACGGTTATAACCGTTGGAAATTTTGGTATAATTAATTTTAAATGTCTAAATTAAACTTCACAACAAAGAATATATAATTAATTTCAACATAAACAATTGAAGAAAAACGTTATCTTAACATACAAAGAATAAGGTATGCAAAATCTCACTTCTTATTTCCTTTCAAGCCCATATGTGATTTGATAGGAGATGAAATTACACGCTAATTTACCGTCCCTGCATCGTCAACTCCATCCAAACCATTGATTTCATTATTTGATAAATACTCCAGGTTCACACTATCATACACACTATTGATCGTACACAAATTAATGGTGTAGATGAAGTCGGCTACATGAAAATAGGAAACTTCATTTGGTAGTACTAATTGAGCAATTCAAAATAGGATCAACAAGAAGGATTCAATTCAAAAGAAGAACAAATCAAAGAAATGTCTAAAACCAGTAAGAATCTAGAACCATGTAAATCTCCATATCCACGTTTCAATCCTCAGAATCTCAAGCAATTGTATCAGAATCCAAGTTCGTGTGCAAGTCAATTTCCTGCCATATCCACATGGAACTATTTATTAAGTCATTTTTCAAACCACAAATATGATCCTTTACACAATATATAACTTATTTCAGCAGTTCATATTCAAAACTGTAATGTAGTTTACCTGTTTTTTGAAGCTTTTTTATTCCAGGAAAAGAAGGAAGAATTGCAATCAAAGCATCGCCATATCCAATAAGTTCTGCATTTATGTATTGCTTATTCAAAAAACATAACAAACAAATTAGAAAAGTTTCCGTGGTAAAGTTCAGATTTCATACCACCATCTTTTCTTAGTATCTTGATGAACTCTCAAGAAACCTCATTACTATGCTAAACATATATTAATCATCATGCAATATTTTTCACGGTTAAACATATCAGTTTTCTTCTTTGTTTCAATTAATTTTATATGCAATATTTCACTGAAAATTAAAAACATACCTTGTCTTCTATTATGTTACATTAGAAATGCATAAAACTTCGATTGACACAGTCTATTGAAAATAGTTCTGAAATTTTTAAATGTAAACTCTTATATTTTAAAATGCAAGGCAATGTCTACTTATCCAAAAACCTTTGATTTGATTCATGCAGCTTCTTTGTTTACCCTCTAAAAAGACAGGTACTATTTTGTCATTTTAATAAGATAAAACATATTAATAACTTCATCTCTATAGTTGTACTACATGTGGTTTGATGGTCTGAAGGTTAGGCTATGTGTGTCTTGTATGCAATTTCAAATTAGTATTTATAAAAAAAACATCGGAATTCGCAAGCCAAAATTGTAGCGGAAATTCCAAAATGGAACCGAAATTTTAGATTTTTGCGACGACCGAAATGGAAATGGAAAACGTAATATCGAGCCTAGATTCAAACCATAATTACAACTTCGAGAATCTAAGGATATGATGGTAAGTTTATGTAACATTTATTATAAGCTATGTATCCTTGTATCGACTAGCCATAATTCTGAAGTTAGACAAGTTCAGGTTTATAATTGAGCTGTGTTATTACCATAAAAGATCTCTTATTATGTCACAATATTATTATTTTACTTGTGAAAATAACTTCTGGTAGAATAGCTAAAGGAAGAAAAGGAAAATTAAAAAATAACCTGGGAATTATGGGATCTGGTGCTAAATTTTGTTCTCTGCTGCACTAACAGTCTAACAGTGTGCATGTTCTACGCGCAGAGTGGCACCCATGCAGTAAAAATTCTTCACTATTGATGTCAATATTTATTTATGATTCATTCCCGTGTGCATGCAAACATATAAGGAAAAAAGGTTCAATTTTAATGACTTACTATTAGCCCATGCTAGCTGGTGGCATTAAAGAAATTTTAGTAACTTAAATTCAAGTTTACTACTAAAATTCAACAATTAAAATGTAGAATCAAAATGTGCATAATTTCATTTTTTTACTTCAGCATTGAAGTATGAAGGATTACACTTTCAACAAAAAGTATGAAGGACTATAAGTGTGAGCGCTTGTGTTTTTAATATGCAATACGAAAGTAAGGATGATTTGAAAAACTTAACAAACATGGTCAAACTGTTCCAAACATCAACAAGCTAGTGTTGTACTTACAATCATTTAGCAAGATATGGCTTCTAGCAGCTCCTAAGCATTCATTCCATAGCACTGTTGTACCTTTTAGCTCTTGACAGTTCAATATAACCAACTAAGATGACAGTTGGTAAAATTTATGTATTACCATCAAGCAAGAGCAAATTTAATATATACTACAATAAACCAAGAAATGAAAATCAAGAGCAAATTTGCGTTTAGCATTTATAATACTAGTTCGAAATTAGTTTAGAACTAACAATACTAAATTTGGTTAAGCTGTGACCATGGAAAATCTGTAAACTAGTACAGAACTAACAAAAAGTATGCAAATTCAATATTGAATCAAGTACAAACAAATACGACAAAGCTGAACCTTTTAGTCCTTCTATAGTTTAGATTATTTCATATAATTTGTATAACTGTGTGATGGAATAAGAAATAAAATTGTACGTGGCTATGGATGATAATTACATGGGATATCAAGTTAATATATAACAAGCTTTTTACATGTGTCCAACCAATGGCGAAGAAACTAAGCAGTAGTGACACGATAAAAAAATACATTTAATTTATATGAAAACCAATGCTTATTGCACTGGAAAACTAATATATGCAGTCTTGTTTTGTTGTCATTTAGTGGTGTACTTTCAAATAATTAATACATAGTTAATAATCTCCAAAGAATCCTAATGTTGCTATACATACGGTAAAAAGTATGCTGCATATCACACTAAAATTTCCTAAGCATGAAAATTATGTGTCCCAACAGGTGTGACAAAAATGCATCCATATAATGCTTTTCTTTAATGACACAAAGTTTATTATTGTAAAAACTACAAAAGCATACAAACTGAAGTTTTAGGGTAAACAAAATATTCATTCATTAAATTTAACCATTATACCTTGACCAGTGAAAAAAATTCACTGATAAGTGTTTAATTTGTTCCCTTTATTTGACTTATTATGGGCACTGTATAAATCACATTTTATTCAGACTACTGAGTTTGAATCCATCGAAGTGAAGCATATACATTTTGATCTTGCTGCAAATATATCTCTTTCAGTTACTAATCCATGAAATGACCCAGTTATTCTAAAAGGTAAAATAACTCCAAACTTACTTGAGTTAACGCTCTATTTTAACTAGACTTCTCCCTTCAGTTGTTCAGCCTAGACAGTAAGACAAAGAGTTTAACCACACTTGCCTTCCATCAATCCTGGAATGACACTCAGGCCACTTTCTACTGAAATGCGATGCTTCGACAAGCCACATTATGACTTCAACTCAAACCACTGAAAAAAACCAGTAGACAAATCATATTTAGACTTAACCATCACTAAACGATGATACATAAAACTAACAGAACCCTTCAAAATTTAAGCAATAAAAATAAAATAAAATATAAGAAAAATAGTCAAACCACTTTTGGATGTAATAAATTAAACTAAGAAGCCATAACCTAATGTACAATGCTTCACATCATGTAATTTACTACTGACTTGGATAAGCTATACCCATCTGATGTCATTTGTCATATCAAATCTCACCAGTCTTTGCCTTTGTTAAGACTACAAATTTTGTTATATAGATGTTTAAAAGAGTTTGGATCCATTACATGCCATGAAATTGTAGTTATATACTAGTGTTAAGTTCTTCTATCATTTGGATGATATCTCTAAATTTAATGAAACAAAGCAGATGCAATAAACTGACTAAAATAATAACATGTTGAATAATCCATTGTCAGTTAATTTGTTGCTCGCATTTAACAATCTAGCTCATTACTGCGCTAAACATATATTTAATCATCATGCAATATTTTTCATGGTTAAACATATCAGTTTTCTTCTTTGTTTCAGTTTTGTTTATATGCAATATTTCACCGACTATGAAGAAGCTCTAGTTATGCGATACTATTAACAAACAAACATAAAACAAACATAGCAGTATTACATAGGGGACATGCACACAATATCTAAATGCATCAGGACATGATTTATTAACACAGGTGAATCCTATGTTATGCTCTGTAATCAACAAATTAACACAAATAGGTATAGCATTGAGATAAGGAACTCACCTATATTAATTATATGTACATTGATACTAACAGCAGTAGCAGCAAACACCTATATATTCACACATACACAATCAGATTATATTTTCAAACATCAATCTCAGTTCATGCTTTTATATACATATATATTGATGATTACTCAATAGGTGTTATTTCTGAGTGACCGAAATCGGAATCTTGAAACTATTGGCAACACAGAAACACAAGAATATGAAAAACTTTAAACTTCTACAAAATAGAATTTCTCATTTCTTATGAATTTCAATTTAAGATTTAATTACATAATCCCATACATTAACCACGTTCAGATCACATATACATGTACAAAATACGATAAGAGCGACATATAAAAATATCCCTTTATGATGTTCAGAGAACTAATAAATATGAAATTTACAGTTTTTAGTACATCACAGTAGAAAACACAAATAACTCCTATATAGCTAATACTTCCTCCTGCATGTCTCCGGAAGCTTATTCGTCCAAAAACCTAAAAATATCCCACTCTCAAACTACTCAAATTAATTTTAAGTGCCCAAGAGTTTGTGGAGAAACACAAACTTCGAGTCAGACAATAAGCCTGGTATGAATAATCCCCTATCATCTCTTATCATAAATAGATATCTAGTGAGACCACGTCGCTTAGCGGAACAGGTTGTCCCCTCACTAGTATCCAAAACAAAACATGCAAATCGTTTACTATGCTTCTGCACCCAAAATGATTAGTCTTAAAATAATATGAAATAAAGCCATAAATCAAATATATTGGATATCCCATCCACCCATTCATTATATATCCCATCTAAAAACAATTTATTAGATTTCCCATCTAAAATCAATTTATTAGAGTTCCCCTCTAAAACCTTTAAAAATGACTATCCGTCATAATTTAATAGGACTATCCGTCCCAAATTCATTTAAAATAAATGCAGATTATCCAGCGTACATTGTTTTATAAAAGTTAGTGCGGGCTATCCACCGCACACTCCATAGATTTCCTAGAATGACTATGAACCCTTGGGTGCCAAATCCCAAGGCTAACCACCTTTGGCAAAACATTCTTTACTTTAGAAATTTGATGTGGACTATCCACCGCACATTCCATGGTTTTCCTAGGTTAAACAAGAACCCAACACTTGGCCAATTAAAATACCATGACCCCCTTGATTATTCATTAAAATTCATGATTCCCATGTCCTGGTGTCCCCAAGGTTTAATAACATCCAATTTATATAAGGATCCCCCTTACATATTCAAACCAAGATAAGTATTTTATGCTATAACCCTTCGAAGTACCCCCTTCAAATTAGCAAAACTTTACTTAAGAAAAATGGCTAAAAACAGCCCTTTAAAACCCTTCGAATGAAGTCCCATTCGAAAGCAAATAACCCTCTGAAGTTAGCCCCTTCGGAAGCCTTCCTTTTGAAAGCATCACAAAATCATACCTTTCGACCTTGTCGAAAGGTCCTACCTTTCGACCTTGTTGGAAGGTTTCTTTTCGACCTAACCGAAAGGTTCCACCTTTCTACTTTGTCGAAAGCCTGAGGTATCCTCCCCTATAAAACCATTTATAAACTTTTCGAAAGCAATGAAACTCAAAACCTTTCGAAATCATTGAAACTCAAAACCTTTCGAAATTAAAACCTTTCGAAGCCATTCAAAAACAATGAAGTGTTAGTGGTTGAATCAACCCTTCGAAAACAATGGAAAGGTTAGGAAGTAACCCCTTCCTTTTTCTCTCCTACATTTTGATTTAGTCGAAAGGTTCTAAAACATATTTTTGGAAAAAAATTAAAACAATTCTCTTGAAGGTTTAAACTTTCGAAGATCCCCTTCGAAACCCCTTCTTGAGTATAAAAATTTTGTCTTTATAAAAATGATGGAGTAGAAGGATCCCCCTTCGAAACCTATTAATTCGAAAACATTTATATTTTCATTCGAAAGCCAAGGAAGCATCCTCCATCCCTTCGCCTCTCTCCCTTCTGACACCATTCCTACCTTTCGACTTAGGCGAAGGTAAATGCTTACTTTTCGACTTAGACAAAAGGTACCTTTCGACTTAGTCAAAAGGATGAAAGCGGGCTATGTAGTCGAAAGCAAGTTCTGTGCCTACGGAAGTGATAGTTCCTCTTGCTTGTCTAAATCTGATTGGTCAAGAGGCTTCCTCCCATACTTTGGAATATTAAAAAGTACTAAATAGTCAACATTTTTCTTAAAACACTATTCTTCTTCCCTAAATAAATTTGCGAAAGCAATTTCCCTCCGAATTTAACCAATTTGGAAGCCATTTTTCAGTTTAGCCCTTAGGTATAAATAATTTAATTACCTTAGTAAACCACTAAGGAAAAATAACCAAAACTCCTTTAAATCATATATTTTAAATATTAAAATTTCGAAGCATATGAAGATCAATATAATTCGGAATTTAACCAAAACCGAAATAAACTATGTTAATTAGCTCATTAACATTTAAAAACACTTATGTCTTATCCAAACAAAGGTTTAAATGGTTATATCCTAACCAAAATCACAAACACGAATCGGGTATAACCCATAACCGATCCAACCAAAGAAAAAATGAGATGATAAACATGATTATTTACCTTGATTAGTTAATTGGAGAATGAGATAATTTCCTAGCTTTAATTCCTTAGCTTTATCTTCAATTTATTGCTCTTCCTAGAGCTTTTAATGGCCGACCGAAATATAGGTAAGGAGTTATGAATGAGATAGTAAAAGTTCTTTAAGGTGGAGGAAGAGATTTATACTAAGAAATGTAGCCCCATTTCCAAGTTTACCCCTTAGGAAAATTCCTCCTTCAAAATTTAGTTAAGTCTTATTTTAGTTCATTCATTAAGACACGGCCATTGGATTTATTGATCTTGTCTCCCTAATTATTCATATTATTCTATTTAATTTATCCAATTAAATATCCCGAATAAAGTTAATTAAAATTCAGGGGCATTACAGTTTGTCTATGTGGGTTTCGACCTTGTCAAAAGCTAGATTCTTAAGTGATTTGGGCTTGATTTTGAAATCTAAGGTAAAACAGCTAGGATCAAGGTTTTAACTCACTAAAAGCTGAGTGCTTGGTGAATGGTGGTTTAGAGTTAAGGGTTTGGATTATTTGGAAAGCAGGGGTTTCGATCCATTCGGAAGGTACCTTTCGATGTGGTCGATATTTGTAAAACGTAGTTAGATCTAACAAAAGCCTTCGAAACAGCTGTATAATCAAAAGTACTGAAATCTTCTCTTTATTAATGCAATAATGACTATGCTGATCAATTTCCCTAATTTGATATACAAATTAGAGTTTACAACTTTGCAAAATTAAGAATATACAAGTCTGGAATGAATGAATTTGGATCCCCAAACTAGACCCCTTGGGTCTTATTTATAGATGCGGGTTGGCTCCTTTCGATCCAGAGTTTTCGACTCCTTTGACACTTGCGCATCCCTCTACAATGCTTTCGAATGGGCTTGAACGCTTCCGTCTTCGTCGAAAGTGATGGTTGCATCTTTTCTCTTTGCGTTGGTTTATTGTCATAAGAAGCAATGGTACGAGCTTTCGACTTTTTCGGTTGGTAGTTTCCTGCGTTCGAGGTTGTTGAAGTGTTGATGGTTTCGACGCTGTTAGTAGCATTCGAATGTATGCTTGCGACTTGATGCGGAACCTTCTCCGGATATTAACGGCTTCGACCAGTTCGAAAGGCTTGATTATGCTTTTGAAATGGTTGTCCTGACCAAGTCATCTTTCTGAGTAGTTTGAATGAAGGCGAAACCTTTGGTTTCGAAAGGTTTAGTGCGTATATGAAGAGTTGTCATTCATTGTCTTCAAAAGGTATTCCTTCAACTCATTCGAAATGTCTTCATGCATGTGGAAGCACCTTCTTTGAAAGGGAATCACTGAAGCGGAAGGGTGCTTTCGACCCCTTCGAAAGGTTGTAATACTTCTAGTTTTTGGCTGTAGCATCTCTTCGACTCTCTCGAAAGGTCTTGCTGGAGCTATTTTCTCTTGTTCTTCTTTTTCTTCTACTCATTCTGATTTCGACAAGCTTGAAAGGGTTTTTAGTATTAACAAAGAGAATGCAAGATTCTAAATCAAATAGGTTATCAGATTTATACCAAATGAAGAGATACCAAATGACAGAGGCAGAAGCAGGCCGCAAGAGCAAGTGATAGTTAATGGCAATCAATAACCAATCATCCTATGAATCGTCATTGTGCAAATGCAATTGAACTTGATCTATTCAACTTCGATGACTGAAGCTTTGGATTCAATAGAGAAAGTGGTATGTCATCTCCGTTATGCTGTCTTGAGAATGCTGAAATAAGGAAATGTTTTATGTGATTTAATGGAGCTAGTTATCGAAGTATCATGGGAAGTGTATGACAAGGTGTTTACTTTAAAGGATGTGGCGGCGAAGTATTCTTTAGCTACCGCAACATGTCTTTGTATTTCCCTTTACTTTTTTCATTCGTTGTGTTTGATGTTTTTGGAATAGCTAGGGAAGATACGATGGTTTTTGTTTAATTATTTGTATCCCACTCCCACCACTATTTGTTCCCTTCAAACTATTCCTTGTAACCTTTTCTACTAGTATATAAAGTACCCGTTTCCAAAAAGATTGGTTCAAGACTCAACAAAAGCCATCGCTCAAAAGACATGACAATTCACGAGAAGCATAATGCACACTTCGTATTCATGAAAGTATGTTGTGGGAGCCAAGTGCAGTGAGCATTTTTGCCCATGACAGATTATGTTCAAAAACACAAAGAGGACAAACGGATGTTGAGTAGGTAGATAAAGAAAGGATAAGGTAGAGAAATGGGCAGAAGAAACAAGGGCAAAGAACATGATTTGGCAAAGTACTAGAATTAGACAAGTACCGGTCTGAGCTCTTTGGCGTCGAACAGAATGCCCCAAACCATAAATTCGGTTTGATGGTCATAGCTTAGCCCATTTCTTGTCCTATTTCATTTATTCTTTGGCTTGAACTCAATGTTATTAAATGGGCTATAACTCGATGGTTCGACACCAATCAAAACATTATTGAATTATGAAAACCGTTCAATAGTCTAGGCTTAGCCAGATTCCACCTTCTCTTCTCATTGTAATACAACAACACCAGGTAATACATCTATGATCGTTGCCAAACAGAAGTTACCGACCAGAGCATGCCGACCAAATTCATGTTTGACCATATTCATATTCCTACGTTTATGGAAACCTGCAATTTTTTGGAAATGCCGAACAAAATTCAACTCATATGGTAGCTATAAATACCACATACATACTGGGGCTAGGTTTCTCCTCATAAAACTACCAAATAGAACATTCTGATTACCATCAAACCGATTTGCAAAAATCTCAATTATTTACAGATACAAACCTCATAAACAATAGTTACGGGTCACATTCATAATATACAGCTCATAATGTATTCTCTACTAGGTGTTTGATTATTTTCAGAGCAAATAGTATAAAATAATTTAAAGCTAAGTTAAAAGGTGGAGACGATGGGTACACATGAGAAATTAAAGATCCGTTCTTGCTTATTTGGAAGTTGACGGTGGCAACTAGCTCAAACAAGACATGATGTCACTAATACGGTGGTTTCATTTGATTACAGTAAATACTACATACCGATTTGTTAAATTTTGTGGGCAGGACTGTGATTCAACTGGTCAAGTATACAATATAATAATTCCTTGGAAATAAAATAAAAAAGAATAACATGTACACACAATCTCCCTATATCACATATTTAAATACAAATGCTAGACATCAATTTGACTGATTACCTATAACTGACTCCTCCTTTCTTCAAGAACCTACAAAACTAATTATTGACAAATATCTACTTCTTCCTTCTCTTCCTTTCTCTCTCGAACCAAGTATCATTATTCCTCATGTACTCCATGGACTCGGCATACAATAACAGCACTGGCAGCTTACAGTCATCAAGTGAAGAAATAGACCATCATCAGCTGGATTCAACCTCCTTCTTTGCATCCAATTTCAACATCCCAAACCAACCCAACAATATGTTTCTCAATACCATTAATCCCGACATCACAAATCGAGCAGCAGTAAACATAGCAAAAAATCCAAAAAAGAGGTCCCGTGCTTCAAGACGTGCACCTACGACTGTGCTGACTACCGACACGTCCAACTTCAGAGCCATGGTGCAAGAGTTCACAGGCATACCTTCCCCTCCCTTCAATACTTCGTCTTCCTCTCCATTTTACCCTTCCCTGTCCCGATTCTTGCACACCGAACCTTCTTCGGCTGCGGCACTTAACGCTAACCATCGAGCTTTTGCTTCTACTCAGAATAATCTTAATGGAGGAGTGCAGTTGAGGAATGATGAGGTGCATGGATATGGGAATATGGATATTAATGGGTTGATGAGTATTGTTGGGTCGGGTAATTGGGGTTTGGATGGGTCAGCTGGTTTCCAGGCACAATATGGTTCCTTAGATGATCAGAGGAATTGAAGGTGAATTTGCTGATGAGACGGTAACGAGAAGGGAAGTTTAATTCAGTTGTGTTCATCCTCTTCCTCTCTTAACTCTCTCCCTTCAATATATAATTATTATGTATTGCATTTTAGCTAGCTAGCTAGGTTTAATTCTATATGTGTAACTTGTCTTTCATTTATCAAGTATTATTTTTATGATATACCACCGTTTAGTTTGTTCTTACTGGGGGTTTTTTCTTCTGATCAAGTAGACCAAAATTCCATGTTATTAAATTGATATTTTTTTCAGAAAAAAAAAAAAGAATGGAAGAAAGAAATAAAGAAGGAAATATGATGGATTAAAAAGCATATGTAAGATGTTAATAGATTGCGCTGTTAAATTAACATCAAGCTAACTTCATTTGTCTAATCATATGATCTTTATACTATGCCAAAAAAAGACATGATAATTGATAATTTTTATACCAGTCGACAACTTTTAAAAAGTTGGGTACACACAACACCACACTTTTGTTATTGTGTTCGAAGAATAATAAGATTTACTGCATTTTTGGGCAAATCAAAATCATCATGTTTCTGCTTTTGCATTCCAAAACATTGTCATGCGGCCGGAAGTAATAGAGAAGAGTTAAATGTGCATTCCAAATTTCGATAGAGGGGGACAACAGAAAGAAGAAGGTGGGGGCATACGGATGCAGGGAAAGGAGGAGGCGCCAGCAAAACTAATAGAGAAGAGTTAAACGTTTATTAATAATTGTAACCGGAAATTATTATCAAATACCAAATTTCTCAGCATTTTAGCCTTAAAGACAAACCTTCAGTATTTTAGTCTGCATAACAACTTTATTTAGATATCAGTTTTTAGTTATTGATATCAGTTTTTAGGTATCAGTTTGTAGTTATCGGTAGCAGTTTTTAGGTACCAGTTTTTAGTTCGGTAGCAGTTTTGAAAAAATGTTTGTCCTTATAAATAATTTTAAAAAAATGTTTGTCCTTATAAATAATTTTTAGGAGAATGTTTGTCCTTGTGATTAAAATATTGAGGTCGTGTCCTTGAGGCTAAAAATATATAAATTTTTGTCCTTTAAATTAATTCCCCCGTATTGTAATACCTCGCACTTTTTTGGTGTCAACGTGAACTACCAAATATGTCCCTATAATATCACTTAAAAATAGGATCTAACAATTAAATTTCATTTACAAATTCAAACATCTTTCAACAAATATATTAACAAATCTTAGTATCACTTAAAAAATAGGATCTAACAAATTAATAAACTTCCATTACAAAAGTGTTCTTTATTAGTTAATAATACAAATTAAAATTAAAATTAATAGATCTTTAATGATAGTTGTAATGCCTTTTGTTGTCACATTTTTTATGTTAGCGGGAATTACCAAACCACTTAAAAATGAAATCTAACAATTAAACTTTCGTTACAAATTCAAACCGCCTTTCTATGAATATATTAACAAATCTTAATATCACTTAAAAATATGATCTAACAAATAAACTTCCATTACAAAATCGTTCTTTGTTAACTAATAATACAAATAAAATTAAAACTAATAAATCTTTAATGATAGTTGAAATACCTTTGGTGTTGCATTTTTTATGTCAGTATGAATTACCGAAAATGCCGCTCTAATATCACTTAAAAATAGAATCTAACAATTAAACTTTCTTTACAAATTCAAACCGCCTTTCTATGAATATATTAACAAATCTTAGTATCACTTAAAAATATGATCTAACAAATAAACTTTCATTACAAAATCGTTCTTTATTAACGAATAATAAAAATAAAAACTAAAGAAATTTTTTTTGATATTGTAACTTAGAAATAAAAATTCAAACTACATACACATGATTTCAACAAAAAAATATAACTAAATATTCATACAAATTATTTTCTCTTGAATGTGTTAAACATATACAATTTGTAGAAAAACAATTCTCGCATGAAGCACATGCCATGATCACGCGCAAAGCGCGTGCCATAACGCTCGTAGCAAAAAACTAATATGGAAGAGTTAAATAGCAACTTACCTTTCCGACGGCTCTGTCATTAAGTATTCGATAGTTATCAATTTTAATTAATTTAATTTATCATATTATTTTAACTTATTAATTATAGAAGTTTGAAATATAATTAAAAATACTAATTTAATTCCTAAAAATTAAAGAAGATATTTATATTCAATTCTTCAATTTTATGTAGGTTTGTGGTTAATTAAATTAGCATTTTCGACAATATTTTGTTATGTAATTTGATGTTTGACTTTATTGAAAATCGAACTCAAACGACCAGTCCATACTACTTTCAGTCCGTCTATTATATAACTTCGATGAAATTTATGATGCGTAGCAGTTTTATGAATTAAAATATATTTTTTAACCACCGTGTAACTAATTATGAATTTTAAATGTATTTAACATTATAAATTCATATAAAAGAAAATATTCGTAGAAAAATATTTTTTTCGAATCGTATGTCCATCCAAAGTATTTTTGACCTACTTCCAAAATATGATAAAAAAAAGTAAATAATTTTAGGGTGACGATCTTGATTCTCTAATTTATAGCCGTTCGTCTACATTTCGACTAAAAATCTTTCGTTTAAAGGGTAAATGATCTTCAAACGAGACAGAAATCGAGTACATATACTTTATAACGTATTTATCCAATCCGTACGGCAAGAATCGGAAAAAAAGTTAGGAAAAAAATTAGACTCGAAATATATCATCTTCCAAAGAGTTGTATAACACTTGATATATATTGTTAGGACAATTTTATGTAAATAACCCTTTTGAAGTCTAATTTTTTTCTGTATGTTTTTTTAAATCCAATCGTACGGATTGAATAAATACATAATGTAGTATATTGATTTGAATATCGTCTCGTTTGAAGATCGTTTGACCTTCAAACGAAAGGTTTAAGTCTGAATGTCGACGAACGGCTATAAATTTGAAAAATCAAGATTGACACCTTAAACATATTTATTTTCCTTTCAACCGTATGTCCAAAATACCTTGAATGAACATAAGATTCGACAAATTTATTTTACCAAATACATTTAAAATTCACAATTAATTATTAAATCGTTAAAAAATTATTGTATAACAAATAAAAATAACTTTCTTAACAGTAAGAAAAAAAAGTGGGTTATTGTAATCTTTTAAAAAAAAGTTTATAGCAAATTAAAATTTGATATTAAATTAAATTAAACTAAATTTATTTTAAATAGGGAGAAAACATAAATTATTCTGTTCAACAACCGTCAAAAGCCATCAAATTGTAACCGTCGATCGTCGTAAGCCGTCGAAAAGTCACGTATACAACTGCAGCCGAACCTGTTTCTTTCTCATTCTTCCATCTCCAAACCCTTAACAAAAATCCCAAACCTCCAACGATTCAAATCCGTCCCTAGCCACCGTAAGCCGCCACAATCCATCGACTTCTTTATTAATTTACAATCTCCAACCATCTACGCCTTCAATTCATCAAAAATCAGGTATATTCTTCCTCTAAACCAATTAACCCGAATTATGATAAAATTAATATTAATTTGTTCTTATATTTGTTGATAGTAGCACGTTGATTGGTTATAATTGTATATTGGTTGATTGAGAAATGTTAATTAGGGTTATTAGTGTTTATATCCGATAATTAATGTATAATTTGGGTTGATTAGTATATGTGGGTATTAGCGTAACATAATTTAGTGTTAATTAGTGTACGTGTTAGCTAGAATGTCGACAAAAACAATTTATTTATATAATCCCTTTATTAGTTTATACCCTTAATTATATATAAATTTAGTTTACGTGTATGCAGTAATATATTTAAATAAATTAGTGTATAATGTTAACTTTTTATTACCGTGTAATAAATTGAAATTAGTGTTAGCTAAAATATGTTTAAAAAAACAGTTTTTTTATTAGTTTTTAATTGTTAAGAAATTTAAAAAATGAATTAGTGTATAATGTTAAAATAAACAAATTAGTGTATAATGTACTTTATTTTTTAAATTCCTTGGATATTTTAATCCTATCTGACAAGTATTGTATGCGATCTTTTATATAGATATTTGTTTTTACTACAAAACATACATCAGTATTCATCTGATACAATATTTATCGGATTTGTCCATGTATCGGACAAGTTACAAACATAATATAATAATTACATTTCATAAATCATTTCATCTTAAATGGTTCACAAAATTTGAACAGCACTTCCTTTTTGTTCCGTGTATGCCATTTGTATACGATACAGAAAACAAATGTGAGGTACTGCCAAAATTTTATTGAATCATTTAAGATGAAATGATTTGCGAAATGTAATTATTATATTTTATTTGTAATGGAAAGTAGGATGACCGACCATCAATAGTTAAAAATAATAATGTGAAAATATTATATTATAATTTATAGTTTGTTAAAATTAAAAACAAGATTTCATAAAAAAAAAGTAAAATGAATAATATATGGTATACGGTAAAATGTATGAATGAAATGAGAAACAAAATGTCAATCTAAAAAATCATAATTTTTCGAATCTTACTATAGTTTTTTAAATTTCTATTATATTTTTTGAAACAGGAAAAAATAATCAATTATTTTGTCGATCAGGAGAGCTGAATGTATCAACGAAAAGGAATGAAAGACTCAATAAAGGAACAATTTTATAATGCTGTATATGAATTGATTAAATTCGCTAAAAGTAATAATGGAAATGACGAGGAAACTAGTTGGCCGTGTAGTAACCGCAAACATTTAAAGGATTAGAAACCGAAAATGGTTATAATACATTCGTGTCAAAATGGTTTCATGTTAGATTATTATGTGTGAGATCATCATGGTGAAGTTATTGCGCCTAATCCTGTAGTGTCGGATGAGGAGGTGGATAATGTCAATGTTATGGCGAATTTCATATTAGATATGATTGAAGATGCAGTATGATCAGTGTTTCCTACTCTTCAAGTTGATAATGAAGATGTAAATGTCGAAGAAGAACCAAATATTGGAGCAAAGAATATATATGATTTATTGGATGCTGCTAAGAAACCCCCTTTGGGATGACTGTAAAAGCGACACCCAATTATCAGTAACTTCTGAATATATTGCTATGAAATCTAAATTCAACTTCACGGAAGCTGGATTTACAGTTGTTGTATAGTTGTAAAATGACATATGCCACCCAATAATTTAATATGCGAAAATCATTATAAAGTGAAAAAAGTTATATCAACTTTTGATTTGCCGGACCAAAAGGTAGATACATGATTAAATGGTTGCATGTTATTTTAGAAAGAGAACATCAATCTTAGAAAGTGTAGAATATGTAACAAGGAAAGACACAAACTAACAAAAGAGAAGTGTTCAGACGGCTAAATGTCTATTGAGTTAGAAAATAGCCGAACGAATTTTGAAATAAAAATTAACCACAAGCGCACGGCGTACTATTGTAGTACGTAGTGAGTACGGGTCGATCCACAGGGAAATGTTAGATTTTAAAAATCTATTTAATCAAATTAACCAAGATTTAAGATGTTTAAGCTAACTACTAAAAATTGCAAAACTAACAACTACAAATGTGAATGAAAACTATGAGAATAAAATGATAATTTAGAGATAATTCTACTCTCTATATCATATAGTTCAACCAAACATGAAATTATGATTTCTCTTTTGGTCATTAGTGAAATTAATTGTTGTGTTTATCATAAGTATGACATATTTGTGCTATTAATTAGCCCAATATAAACCATCAAACTATAACACAACCACTAATACACTTTTAAATCTCATGACATATGACAACAAAGTTGAAAGCAAAATCTATTTTAAGCATGGCCTGTTAACTATTAATTAGAAATTTAAGCCATCAAATTTTAATTTCAACATTCACTTCGTCGTCATATCATATTTAGATGAAGAGGCAATTTGTGTTTTGTGATTGTTTAAACATAGCCTATTTGGTGTCAATAATATAGGCTATCAAATTCAAAGCAAAAAACAACAAGTTAAACCACTTTATGCATTCTCATTAAGCACAAAAGAGATCCGTAATTGTCAAAATGTTGAAGCTACATGATTAGAGGCTTCATTACCCCTAAATTGAAGGGATTAGTATCTCATTTGTGTTATCATATCAACACAAGCATGGAACATGAAACTAAAAGAAGAGGAAAAAGAGAGCAAAATGAAAAAGAAAAGCTAAGTAAAAAGATGTAAACACTAATCTACTTGCATGAAAAATAAACTAACTACCAACAAGAAAGAAATAGAGCATGTAAATAAGAGAGAATATTAATTAACATTGCATAAAAGAAAGAAAAATTACATGAAAATAAATATGGCCAAGTAGCCATGAAAAGAGAAAGAGAGCTTGTGTTTTATTTTGAGCCTAAAACTAACTAAGAGGAAGAGGAGGGTTACATGAAGATATGGGGTATTTATACAAGTTAGAAACCATAATTCATTTTTTTGGGGAATGCCCAAATTGCCCTAAAGGTGGTTTGGCCACCAAGTAATCATTAGCATGTCTTAATCCCCCACTTAAATGTACATGAAGCTTTAATAGCCTTTTAGCATGTGCATTAGCTCCTAATTGAAAATCAAGGTAAGTGGGTAGGTGGGGTCCTCCATGTTCATGAGTTTTAATTATTTTCATCTTCATTTGCTTTGTTTCCTTTTGTGCATGCATATCTTCATGAAACCACTTGTAATTTCCATCCAATTTTCCGACAAAATAATATAGAAATTTCCAATTAAATTTTATCAAATTAATATATGCACAAAAATGACTATTTTGCCCCTATATGAAGATATGTGATGTTTTGAAAATAATTTGAATTTTGGTTTAAACAAGTGAAAATACCCAATACGATCATTTATTTAATTTAAATAGATTGAATATGGTGGTAAAAATATGCATATTTACGTGCACATCAAATACCCCACACTTATCTTTTTATTCATCCTCGAATAAAGAAAAACTAAGATAAATTTGTTTTCGTAGGGAGCACGATTGCATTGAGCGTATGAAAACAGCCATTAAACCTCTGGGTGTCCCCAATAGGACGAGTGTTGTCTCGTGAGGGTTTTCAGCGGATACTCCCCACAAAATCCAAATGCAGGATGAAAATATTTACAAAATGGCAAGATTTATTTACAAAGAGAGGAATGCGAGTTTTTGAAAATATTTACAAATGAAGGATTTATTTTTAAATTAACACGAATAAGTTAAATATAGGTTTTGGTTATTATAGAGAAATTTAAGATCTTTTACTCGTCAAAATTTCCAACAAAATCAAGTTATCATAACAAATAGACTATAGTTTAACTCGTTGTTTCGGTTGATAACACAGTGTAATTACGAAATGGATCCTTTGTTGATTATCAAAGTGGTATTTTCATTTCTTTTCAATAACAAATCAAACCAAATAAGTTTAAATGGTGATTGGATTTCATTTGCTTACTCTCACTATTTTTTTTTATTTTTTTTTGGAAATTTTATTGATATTTACAATATTTACATATGCCTAACTCAGATAAACTGAGACCAGATATATTACCCATGCACTGCCTTTCAGACTTATGTGAGGGGAATACAGAGCGTGGCGAGTGAACACATGAGTGTGAACACCTATCGACTGTAGGCATTATTAATAAAAGAATTTTTATATACATACACCTAGCTCAGATAAACTAAGGCCAGATATACCGATCATGCACTGCCTTTCGGGCTTACGTGAGAAAGGTACAGAGCATGGCGAGTGTACACACAAGTGTGTACACCTGTCAACCGTAGGTGTTAATAGAAAATATTTACATGTATACAAATGTTTTGTTTTTTAATATTTTTTTTGTTTTTTTTGAAAAGAGAGAGTTTTGCAAAATCATCTTAGCACCACTTAACTTAGAAGACAAAAAAAATGTTATATCCTTTACTTTAAATCAACCACCTTTTAAAACAAAGGTTTTCAATTAGGATATATTTCATAATTATCATGTATGAACCTTCCTATATACTAGTTAAACTATCGTTATTTGTTATCAAACTTTATTTTTATTTTTGTTAGGACAAATAAATTTTCAAAAATTTCAATTTAATAAACCAAAACCATATATTTATCCTATAGTGTTTTTTTAAAAATAAATCAAAATGCTTATTTTTTTTAGTTTTGGAAAGAGAATGCAAAAATAAACTTGAAAAATCGAAAATGATGATGAGTCTCCCCCCCACTTGATTTTGACTGTGTCCCCACAGTCAACCCAAGTGGAAGGAGAAAAATAAAACAAAAACAAAAAGATGACCTATATTTACATGAAAACGAACTGTATTTACACGATATCAGAAAGTATATCATCAAAAAGTAAATGAAACGGTCTTCCAAAGTCCGATTCATTTGTCTCGTCGAGTATGTGAGACACAACTTAAGCTCGAAAAACCAAACCATAAATGATTTCAAAATTGAATGTTGATTTGGGAAAACGAATGTCGTTTTATTAAAAATCTTACGAGTTGTTTCGTTTTCGATGATTTTCAGGGTTGATAAAACGATTGATTGAAGTTCAAGTTTATTTTCACCAAATTGAAATTCAAATTTATCATTGAAAACTTCTTCAAAATTGTTGATTTCAAAATGAAAATAGTGATTTAAATCTTCCTCTTTAGAATTCGACAACTCGTTTTCGAAAAGTCCAAAGAAATCGTGTTCATTGAATTCGTCTTCCTTATTTGGATTATCAACAACTTCATCGCATATATTAAGTTCAAAATCCAAAGTTGTTGTATTCAAAATTTTGAAATCGAGAAAAGGAAGATCGAATCTTAAATCGATTTTCTCACCCTCAAAAGAATTGAAATCCAACTCAATTACCGTGTTTTCAACAACTTCATTAAGACCATCATTTTCAGTTTCAAAAGTTGTTGTTTGAAAATCGTTGATTTGGGTAAAAGATGGATTATCATTTTAACTCATCACATGTTGGGATTTGGTTTTGTTTCTCACGTTGTTTCATATATGTTTCGAACAACAAATCCATGTGATTATTGTAGATTTCGTCCATTTGTTCAACAAAATCCAATTTATAGTTATTAACTTGAGAATTTTCGATTTGGATTTGTTGAGAACAAAAATTTTCACTCGTATCGTTGTCGAGATTATTAACATTGCCAAAATTATTTGAAAAGTGGATCACATTTTCGTTTTGATTTTGAAATTCATTTTGGAGTTCGAAATTGAATTGCCATGGGTTATACTCGAAATCGTTTGCATTTTGAAGTGAATTCAAATCTTGATTACTTTGAAAATTTTGACTTGAGTTATCACACAAATAAGAATTACATAAATCATTTATCATTTGATTTTGTTGTGTAGAGATTTCCAGTAAAGACGAAATGTTATTTTCAAGATTTGAAGGTTGGTCATCATTTTGAAAATTCCGTGGTTCAAAATTTGAATCGTTTAAACAATAGTTGTTTTTGAAATATCCATAATAATTTGGTGTGAAATTATATGGATTATATTGATTTTCACAACTATTGTAGAATTCATGTAAGTGGGGAAACTCGGACATTTTGAAGAATGTTTTTTTATATAAAGGAACAATATTTACACATAGAATTTATTTTTCAAAATGGAAAATTGATTTTTGTTTTTGTTTTTGACTTTCCAAAATTTTTATTTTGAAAAGATTTTATATTTTTTTTTTGAATTTTTGGTTTTGATTGAAAATTTTCAAAGGAATGGATCTAAAAGGATTTTTTTTTGGATAAAAAAGGAATTAAGTAAAATTTACAACTTTTTTGGATTTTGGATTTTTTTGTTTTTTGTTAAATATGCATGAACTAATGCAACTAAATGAATGCAAAGGACTTAAATACAATTTTCTGTCCTTAGTAGCTCCTAACCCAAAATTGTATAATCACACTTTGTCTTAAGTCAACAAAAATATTTCTCTGCCAGGTAACGTGCAGGAGTTATCGGTGCACCACGAATCACCGTAGCAATGCAGCCGAAGGTTTAAGTACCTTTAGAGGAACAACCAGTATAATATTCACGAATCAACGTAATTTTTATAACTGGTTATTACTCTGCCGTAGCCTAGACACCAAGAAATAAATTGTTTAAAGAAAACAATTATGAAGATACAATTAAGCCCTAGATGAGCTCGCGACACACTTAAGTCGAATGTCTAATATTTATTATTAATCAAATTCTACGATGAAACGCGATTTGTGGGCCAAGGAAAGGGTGATGAAATCCCTCACCTTATGTGAATTGGGGTGTTGCCCTTAGAAAATAAAACAAGATGAGTGCAAAACAAAAATTAAACGTGAATTTACAATGCAACTAAAATGAAGTTTGTTTTTGTTTTTTTTGAATTTTTCTTTTAAATTTGAATTTTTTTTGTTTTTTTAAATGCAAGCAATCAACAATGCAAGGCTAATAAAACAACAGATAAGGGTGCAATTTTTTTTTTTAAGCAAGCGATTTATTGATGGCAGTAGTTCTTCTCCTTCCAAAATTCTGCTTTGGCAGCCTGGAATAAAAACAAGATATATACAATTTTTTTTAGTATGAAAGAAGCAACTAAAACAAAGGAAGGTCTAAATAATTGAAATCAAAAGAAATAAAAAAAACCAAAGTATATATACAATTTTTTTTTAAATCAGGATGGATGGAAACCCGAACAAAAAAGAAGAATATCAAAAACAATTTTTTTTTTCTAACAAAACCAAATTTAACAAAAGAAAAGAAAAGAAAAAAATAATTATTCAAGCCAACCCATTACAAGCCTATCGGTTATAAAATAAGGGAATTCGGTTCAATAAAATACGAAGCAAAGTCCCCAAATGCACTTAGTCGATCTTCTCAGCAGCTAACAACTTGAATTGTTGCTCCCAAATTTCTCAAATTTAATTCCATCGCCAAATTCAATTCCCTAAATTCCATCCTAATAGTTCATGATCGCAACTTGTTTAACAGGGATTCGGTTTGGTTTGAAGTTGAAATCAGGTGTTGCTCGAAGTAGCGGCCGCTTGATTTGATTGGCTTGGGAGGCGATTGTGTGGTGGTTCGAGTTGCTTGGATGAAAGTTGCAGGCGATTCGAGGGGATTGGGGATCGGTGATGTGGATGGTTGCTTAGGTAACTGCGAGTCGAATTCAAGGTCAATTCTGCTATTTGAATTTCTTTCTAAAGCCAAAAATCAAAGTAAGAATTTTTTTTGCATTTCTGCGATTTGGCTTTGAATTGAGTTTTGTGGATTTGCAGTTACGTGATGGGCGAATTGAGGAGGTTGTGTGAATATGAATGAAAATAGAAGATAATGTATTTGGATTTGACGTGAATATGAATTGAGGAAGTTGCGGAAGGAAGTGGGTGAATTCGTGGATTGTTTGAATGGAGAAATGGATGTGAAGGACTGGAGTCGCTGATGATGTAGTTGTAGCAGTTCTTGTATGATGATGGTTTTCGTTTGTAGTTGGGGATCGAGACAGTCGATGTGGTTTTGAACTGTTGTGGAGACAGGGTTGGTTGATGGCACTGTTGAGTGAAGTGGCGATTGGAGGAAAGGATGACGGAGAGGTTGCAGTTGTAACTGGTGAAGTTGAATGGTGATATGGCAGAGGTGGGTTGTCTGTAGCATTTTTAATTGGCTGATGGCTTATTGGATGATAATGGTTGAATGTCTGCTCTAATGTAAGTAGAGGGAGAATTGTTGATATGATATTGTGCAGGGACATGTGGGTATGAAGTTGGTGGATTCTTTGGCAGGTGAATGATATTGGTGAATGGTTGAGGTGGTATGAATCAGAGAGACTGTTGAATGTGTAGTTAACAGGAGATGGTGGTCAGGGGATGGTCGGGCAGCAGTTTTGTAAGGCAGTTTATAGGATATGGGATTGTTAGAAGGGCAATGGTAAAGGTTGAAGTTTGTTGAATATGGTTGGAGAGAGGGGTTTGATATTGAAAAAGGCAGTTGAGATGGAGTGGGAAGAAGTTTATTGCTATGGGATTGGAGTATGTAGCAGTTTGGTCTGTGGGTGGATACGAGAAGTGGTCAATAGTGTTGGTTGTATTGTGTGAAAGTAGAAGGTGACTATAGTGACTTTTGTAGCCTGCAGAGTTTGTTGACAGAGCAGAAATGCAGAGGTTGACTGTTGAGGAGCAGAGGGGAGGAAGACAATGTTGCAGGTAGGAAATGGTAAGCAGAGGTGGGATGGTGGAAGTTTTATAGTGGCTATATGTATGTTCAGGGTGGATTTTGTGCACTGTATGTATGAAGCACGGCACTGTGATGAAGTGAAGGTGGACAGTAGAGAAGAAAGTGGGTAGCAATGTAGAGATGCTTTGCACAGTAGATATGGTGGTGGAGGTAGATGTTGTTGACTGTGTGGTGTGCACTGTATGTATGAAGCACGGCACTGTGATGAAGTGAAGGTGGACAGTAGAGAAGCAAGTGGGTAGCAATGTAGAGATGCTTTGCATAGTAGATATGGTGGTGGAGGTAGATGTTGTTGATTGTGTGGTGAATTGCAGATAGTTGAATTGCAGAAGTAGGTTGGTCAGTGAAGTTAAGGAGTGAGGTGGTGATGTAGTAGATGGTGG
Organism: Allium fistulosum; assembly: GCA_030737815.1. NCBI lineage: Eukaryota > Viridiplantae > Streptophyta > Magnoliopsida > Asparagales > Amaryllidaceae > Allium > Allium fistulosum. Next base: position 1,075,208,615 of record CM060901.1, on the reverse strand, counting down.
CAAATGCTGTGGAGATGAACTGATGGCTGTATGTGACAGTGGTTAAGCTTGATCAGGGGTATATGTGGGTTGTAGTGGGGGGTTCAGTGCACTGTATGTCGTAGCAGTGCAAAAGGGGAATGTAGCAGTGCAAATTGGAAGAGGTGATGGTGTTGTAGAGAAGGATGTGCACAGAGAAGGGAAGTTTGGAGATGATGCACATAAATGATATGCAGTGTGCAGGGTTATTTACAGGGAAGCAGTGTAATATTTTTTTTAGAAACTGAAAATGTACAGAAATGTAAATGAACTGTAATTGAAAAAAATTGCAATTGAAATGTAAACAAAATCGAAGTGAAATAAAGTGCAATGTTTTTTTTCTTTTTACTATGCAAATGCAAAACAAACAAACAAACAACAAGCACACAAACAAAATGCAATCAAAAATCAAATACAACAATTTTTTTAAATAAATGCAAACAAACACACAAAATAAACACTCAAAAATCAAACAAAAATAATTCGAAGAATAGAAATTAAAATCAAAGCAATTCACCGGCAATGGCGCCAAAAGCTTGTTCGGACAGGTAAATGTCTATCGAGTTAGAAAACAGTTGAACGAATTTTGAAATAAAATTTAACCGCAAGCGCACGATGTACTATTGTAGTACATAGTAAGTACGGGTCGATCAACAGGGAAATGTTAGATTTTTAAAATCTATTCAATCAAATTAACCAAGATTTAAGATGTTTAAGCTAACTACTAAAAATTGAAAAACTAACAACTATAAAAGTGAATGAAAACTATGAGAATAAAATGACAATTTTGAGATAATTCCACTCTCTAGATCATATAGTTCAATCAAACATGAAATTATGATCTCTCTTTTGGTCATTATTGAAATTAATTGTTGTGTTTATCATAAGTATGGCATATTTGTGCTATTAATTAGCCCAATATAAACCATCAAACTATAACACAACCACTAACACACTTTTAAATCTCATGAAATATGACAACAAAGTTGAAAACAAAATCTATTTTAAGCATGGCCTATTAACTATTAATTCGAAATATAAGCCATCAAATTTTAATTTCAACATTCACTTCTTCGCCATAATCATATTTAGATGAAGAGGCAATTTGTGTTTTGTGATTGTTTAAGCATAGTCTATTTGGTGTCAACAATATAGGCTATCAAATTCAAAGCAAAAACAACAAGTTAAACCACTTTATGCATTCTCATTAAGCACAAAAAGGGAGCCATAATTGTCAAAATGTTGAAGCTACATGATTAGAGGGTTCATTACCTCTAAATTGAAGGGATTAGCCTCTCATTTGTGTTATCATATCAACACAAGTAGCATGCAACATGAAACTAAAAGAAGAGGAAAAAGAGAGCAAAATGAAAAGGAAAGCTAAGTAAAAAGATGTAAACACTACTATACTTGCATGAAAAATAAACTAACTACTAACAAGAAAGAAATATATCATGTAAATAAGAGAGAATATTAATTAACATTGCATAAAAGAAAGAAAAATTACATGAAAAGAAATATGGCTAAGTAGCCATGAAAAGAGAAAGAGAGCTTGTGTTTTATTTTGAGCCTAAAACTAACTAAGAGGAAGAGGAGGGTTACATGAAGATATGAGGCATTTATACAAGTTAGAAACCCTAATTCATTTTTTTGGGGAATGCCCAAATTTCCCTTGAGGTTGTTTGGCCACCAAGTAATCATTAGCATGTCTTAATCCCCCACTTAAATTTACATGAAGCTTTAATGGCCTTTTAGCATGTGCATTAGCTCCTAATTGAAAATCAAGGTAAGTGGGTAGGTGGGGTCCTCCATGTTCATAAGTTTGAATTATTTTCATCTTCATTTTCTTTGTTTCCTTTTGTGCATGCATATCTTCATGAAACCACTTGTAATTTCCATCCAATTTTCCTACAAAATAATATAGAAATTTCTAATTAAATTTTATCAAATTAATATATGCACAAAAATGACCATTTTGCCCCTATATGAAGATGAATATGTGATGTTTTGAAAATAATTTGAATTTTGATTTAAACAAGTGAAAATACTCAATATGATCATTTATTTAATTTAAATAGATTGAATATGGTGGTAAAAATATGCATATTACGTGCACATCAAGAAGGGAAAGGAAGTTCCATACAAGAGAATGCATTACCTACCCATTACTCCTGGACTTCAAAGGTTATATACATCTTCTATTACCACACCTCATATGAGATGACATAGTGTGAGAACACAGAAAGAAGCTATTTTAGTACACCCAGCCGATGGAGAAGCATGGAAACATTTTGATAAGACTTATCATGCTTTTGCTGTAGAGAGCCATAATGTTAGACTTGGTTTGTGTACGGATGGATTCTCACCATTCTCTCAATTTGGTTCTAAATATTCATCTTGGTCTATTATTATTACACCTTATAATTTACCTCTGTCGATGTGTATAAAAACTCCATATACATTTCTCAATATCGTTGTTCCTGTCCCTGATGATCCGACACAAGAAATCAATGTTTATTTACAACAATTAATTGAAGAGTTGAAAACACTATAGCATGAAGGAGTTGAAACATAAGACATTTAAAAAAAAAGAATATTCGTATGTTCGTTTCTTTGTTACGGACTAATTGGTGATTTTTCAGCTTATGCAATGCTTTCAGATTGGAGTACAGCCGATCGTCTAGCTTGTCCTTATTGCTTGGAAGAAACACGAGCATTTTCTTTACCGCATGAGAAGAAAATTTCATGGTTTGATTGCCATCGATGTTTTCTCCATGTTAATCATACTTTTAGAAGACATAAAAAACTTTATAGCTAATAGAGTAGAGACTAGACAACCACCAACAATTCGATCAAGCGAAAAAATATATGAACCTATAATGGAATATCCAAAGATACATGAAATTGGAGTACAAATTGAAGTTCCTGGTAAATCGATGGTTCATAATTTGTGCAAACAAAGTATATTATGGGAGTTACCTTATTGGAAAGATCTTTTACTTCGTCATAATATTTACATTATGCACAATGAGAAAAATGTGTTTAATAATATTTTGAATGTTAAGGGAAAGCCTAAGGATGATGTGAAATCAAGACGTGATATAGAAGAATTATATAAACGTCTCCAGCTTTATATCGAGCCAAATGACACTAAAAACCCCAAAGCATGTTATGAGTTAGACAATAACTAAGTAAAACTTGTGTTAAAATGTGTGGAAGGATTAAGATATCTGATGGGATTTCTTATAATCTTCATAGATGTGTCGACTTTAAAAACAATAAAGTAAGTGGGATGAAAAGTCATGATTGCCACGTAATGATGGAAAATTTGTGGCCCATAGTTTTCAAAGAACCGTTACCCATAAAAGTTTGGACGGTTATAATGAAACTTAATTTGTTTATAAAGAACTTTGTTCGACTACAATAAAATTTGAGCGTCTATGTAAACTTGAAGTAGATATTCCTATACTGCTCTGCAAACCGGAGAACACCTTTCCTTCGGGTTTCTTTAATGTAAGGAGCATTTACATATTCATCTTTTATCTGAAGCATGTCTTCGAGGTCCTGTGCAATATGAATGGATGCATCCATTTATGAGGAAATAATATTGGGTATGTTAAATATTAGTTTAATTACATAAGTAAATTTTGAAATAATTTTGTAATAGCTACTTAAATCATCTGAAGAAAACAGTTAGACAAAAAGCATGAGTTGAAGGTTCGATTTGCAAATCATATATCGAAGAAGAAGCTTCATTCTTTTTCTCTTATAGAAATTCATATTCCAAGCCAAATTAGAACAATCTAAATTAATACTAACCATTACAACCCAATTATCTTAAATCTGGAATAAATCTTGCAATCCTACCAATATCTTACTTTAACAAATTTAGGGACTGATTTCCAGATTAGGGTGTAAATCCCATTCCTCTTCCAGTTGCCTAACTTACAGAATACGTTCGCAAGATTTCAAGTGAGTAAGTTCTTTCTGAACCAACAACTCCATAGATCATGCATAGGCATAGTAATTAAATAAAATACAACGAGATGAATTTCAATGTTATATATAAATCATATAATTTCCCACTCGCCTTTCTAGGTTTTCAAATCTCTCAAATCTGAATTCATCCCTTTAATTTGACTCGTTTTCTATTCTAATCCAAAACAGTATGTATAACAAGATATATACGTACTATTAGAATTACATCTCTAAGAAGAGATTGAATGTTAAGGGGAATATAGATTTATAATTATAAAATTTACCTTTTTTCTTTCGCAACATTGATTCACTCCACTCCTTCCCTTTTATTTTCCACCCTTCTCTGAATTATATATATAATATTAGATTTTATAATTAATAGAAATAGTCAAGAAGGGAAAATCGTTGAGCTCCACTACTTTGATCAGAAAATATGAGAAGAAAAGTGAGGGACTAGGCCTGCATTTATAGACACTCGAATAAATCGTATCAGTTAAGTTTAAAATAATTAAATCCAGGCCGTTCGGCCAAGGTTCAACCTTAGCCACCATGTTTTGTCCAGTCGACCGCTCCTCTATAAGCAGTCGACCGCTAGTGAGCGACCGATCCAAGGAGGGGGTCGATCGGTGGGGTCCACGTGGTTAATATAATTTCTTTCCTTTTTATTCCAAATAATTATTTACGTTTCGGAAACTTCAAATGCTAATAACTTCTTCATTTGAAATCAGATCGCAAAACTCCAAATATGGGAGTTGCTAAGAAAATCGCCACGAATACAATGGTTTAAGTTTCATGGCTAAATTCTAAAGTTTTCTCAACATTTCATTTTTGAGCCTTAATAATTATTTGTTAACTACTGTTAATTCTACGAGGTGTTACAGTTTCATAATGCAAAATTTTGCATATTAATTAGCATTTTTTGTCCTTTTTATGCAATTATTTGCATTTCATGACACAAATCTCTATTTTCTATTTTATAATCCTTTTAATTTGAAGTGCAACCATTGGCTTTACATGATGCAAATATTATCAATTTAAACTGTTCTTATTTTCTTTTCCACTACTAGTACTTATAGTTTCAACTACAAATATTTGCAGTTATAACTACAAAATATTTGCACTTACAACTGCAAATATATGCAGTTTGCACTGCAAATATTTACTTTCTCCACTGTAAATATTTTCACTCTCCACTACAAATATTTGCTCTCACTGCAAATATTTGCTCTTTCGATAAAAAATATTTGCACTTTCAATTACATCTTCTGTAGAACTTGTTAAATTGTATTTCTGTCTTCTCCAAGTATTGGCATAATGGTTTCAATAGAAATGAGCATTTATCTTAGTAATAAGTGCATTCCTGAAGTACTATATGTTCTAAACACCACAAATGTTTCCATATTTTGTGTATATTTCAACGTATTTTGCAAATATTTGCAAAATCAAAGTTTATTCTAACATTTTCGATACACAAAATTTATTTCGATTATTATTAATATTGTTTATTACAATGTCAAGCAATTACATAACCTGTATAAATGTTTTGATAAAAACCAAATCTTTTGCATACTTTTTTCTTCCATTGTTGTTGTATTAGTCGTCTTCTTATATCTTGTTTTAATATTTTCTTGTAATTTGGATTGATAACTTGTGATAATAATTTATTCTTCGTCGCCATTAGAGTGTAGTTATGGTTTTTTTCATTCATAAAGAAAATATTTTATTATCGTTTTGGATCACGTGAGAGACCGTGTTTGCTTGTTGATTTGTTACGATAATGAAGACATGGAGGGTATTTTCATTTTTTAATTTGTCAATTTCAAAAAATAAGGGTTATTATTTTATCTTTTAAGGAAAGGATATTGTAATACCCCATAAATTTTGATAACCATTTTAAAGGGCCAATTTGGTAATTTTATTTAATAGGATTTGAAATTTTAATTTTAAAAATGATAGAATCAGGTAACAGGAGTTGTGCCACTAAGTAGATCAGATTTTACTTTTCAATTTTGACTATAAGAATGTCAAAATCGGAGTTAGTATGAAGGTGATATGAGTGATTTAAGAATTGGGTTTGAAGTAGGCTAAAATAGGTCTAAGGCCCAGAAATTCGAATAGACACTTCCACATTTGATTTAAACATGAGAGAATGTATGTATCCTTCCCGTTCTTCAGATTTGTTCTTCTTCTTCTTGTTCCCTCTTCCTACAATGAAATTCAAATCCACTTTTCTCTCTCATTTCTTTACCAAATCATAGAATGTTGTACTAAAACGGCGAGCAAGACAAAGGCTACATATATGTACTAATATCTATTTGAATCAAATAGGTTCCGAGGTCATCTACTTCAGACCAATGGGAGTATTTGGTGAGTTATTGTCAAATCGGAGGCTTAAATCAATTCAGAGTGAGTGGAATTCAGTTTATTTTACGTATAATGCAATTATGCTTCTATAATATGGATTTAGCCTAAGCCTATGGATAATTCCGAATTTAGTACTGATAAATTACTGTTAAATCAATAAGTAGTCAATTATCGGGCGAGTTATTAAATAAAAATAAGATATTTGGTTTCATAAAAAAATTGATTTATAATGCAAATTAGTAGGTTTTGGCAACCAAAATGATGATATTTTGATTTGCATAATGGGATCGCATATGTAAATGATAATATAATATCTATAGAATGTTAACCACGGTAATTACAGATATTAACGGTGATTAAACAATGACCTACAGACTAATAAACAATAGTAATATAAAGGTTACAGAAAAATATTGATTTGATGACATAAAATATATATATGTATACACATATAATATTTGGTAATGTGAACAATTTTGCCGCATGAAATGATGTTAAAATGAGTATATATTGATGTGGTAACATGTAATGGTAAAATATAGGAGATTAAATTAGAAACGAGAAGGAAATAAGGAGTCAAAATTAAAAATAAACAAAACCAGTACTATGTTTATTTTTCAAACAGTACAACTATTGGATGACCACTAGTGGCAATACCAGACAATCGATGGTCGCAACTTGGGCCAGTATGAACCTGGACCCAGGCAGAGCCAATTCAAATGAGGCAATCATATTGAAATAATTTGTCCCTTAATGGGTCTGAATTTCGACTAAATCAAAACCTAAATCCATTAGGGTATCGATCGTTGGTGTTGGTAACATGAAATAAACATAAGCATATCAGAGTGCTATCTACATAAACTCGCAGTGGAATAGAAAAATATAAAAGAACATATACAACGACTAAGGATGCTACATTGGAATCAATATTATTCCTTGGATGTCTAGTTGCCTTCTCAGTGCCGAGCATGAATGAGAAGACTTCTCCATCTACCGTTTCAGTTTTGCACCAGTAGCATGTCCTTTTAAATTTATCATGTGGGTTGTAATGAGGAGGGGGTCAGAACAATGTTCCAATGATTGGAAAATTATATGCTTTATCCATAACATTATTTTATGTTAATTGATTCCTATATAAGTGTTATGTCTACTATTCATAGCTTACCCGTTTAATTCCATATGCACATACGACATATCCAACCTTCCCCGATGTATAACTTATATATATATATATATATATATATATATATATGTTAGACTACCCAATAGAAAACCCCAGCATCTTAATACTTCTTAAATAAGGAGAAGACAGACCCAATGGCTATTTAATACATCAACCCCAAAGTGGTACCTCCGTAACGTAATTACTAGTCAATTGGCCCTACCTATAGAGGCCGATGAGCCCTAGATATGGTTCTATAATTTAATTTACCGTATTACTAATACATCTCAAAGACTTATCTAAGGGTTAACAAGCCAACCTTCTACAAACAAACAACTAATTAAACTTTTAGGTCTGTGTGTATCTCATACGAATTCTATAGTAGTAAGAAGAAAAATCCATTAGGGCATAACCCAAGTCTTTGCTAACAACTGCTCGGGACTGCTGGTAGTCCAAGCCTATATGCCTGCCCTACATCTAAATATTGGTTTATCAAAAACACTGACATAGCCCGCCGACCCCCATGATCGAAATCGCATTTAGATTTACCTAATATAAGTCAAGGAAAATGCCCACTCTAGTTATTTAATACCTCTTGTCAGAAATAAAGCGGACCCAATTTCCCTATTAAGCATTGTCATAGGTTATTTAAGACTTCTTATATAGAGAGAAGGTAGACCCAACGATCATTTAATACCTTCCACACTTAAGTAAACCCATTGACATCCCTAAAGGTACTAAGCTATTTAATACTTCAAATCCAAGACGAACCCTTGGTATATTTTCCCATGTTTATACGCGAACGTATATTCCTTCCCCACGGGTCTTATAGTTTGAGATGTCCTACATCAATAGTATGTATACACACCTCCTGGTAGCCTTTAGGTGAAAGGCAGATTTCGATTGCATAACTCTACTAACCTCGCTCCCAACCCATACTAAACCAAGCCATTTATATAAACCTAAATATTGGATTAGGCTCACTAATTTACCCTTGTCCTAGAAATATAATTAAGGCCATATAATTTCCACTATGGAAATTATATTGCCGCCTAAGTTTATTTATTAGTATTAAATTATTTATTTGCTGCGAACCTATTTCTATCTTATAGGCTTATTTCCCGTATTCTTCATTTCCTTCTTTTGTCCCACAAATGTCAATTGTCCATAATAAATGGTCATTTAATATTCAAATTGGACAATCACTAAGGACATTTATTTATTCGTTTCCAATTTAACTTATTATTGCCTATTCCACCTTCCTATAAATGTCATATTAAATTCTGCAATCAATCCCATTAAATGCATTTATGTCCCCATTTAATTTTTGTAACTCCCTATTATCTGCACATTTATTGCCCACTAAATTACAATCATTGTTTATAATTTTTGGAGTCACTACCTCTTTTCCATTGCAATCCCCTAGCCTTACGATTTACTATGCTATTAGTATTTAGTCATCCTAGTTATAACTAATACGAGTATCGATGTATATTTATTTATTATGCTTTATTCGTTACTCTATGTATATTTATATTTTTAATTGGTAAGCGCGGTTATACATGTGTGTATGTGTATTCCTAGTTTTAACTCATTAATTCCTACAGTTTGGAATTCCAGAATAAACACTTATGTGTACATTCTATAAAGAACATTTATTTTCACATTTTAATATATTATAGCTATCCTTCCCAATAAGGATTATCCTTATAACTTTTCATAAATAACCTAAAAATAAGACTTCTGCTCCATCTGAAATTAAAAGGACTAATCTCTTTTCTTTTATCGAAATAGGCAATGCAAACTACGGAGAAGAACATCCATACCTTACACATCTATTTTATATTAGTATATTTCTTATTATTCCAAATGACACATTTTTTTAACATAGTTGCGGAATTAGGTAATTGAAATTTACACGGAAATAGATACAACTAATTGTACCTTCAACACTCCCAATAAATTAAAACATAGAAATTCAAATTACATGTCAAATTACGGCAATCCAAATAAATACTAAGTTATAACCCAATTATCATAAATCTGGAATAAATTTCACAATCTTGTCAACATTCTACTTTAAAATAATTTATAAATGATTTTCAAATTTCCATATTATGGTGTATATACCATTCCATTCCAATTACCTAACTTACAGAACGTGTAGGCGAGATTTCAATTAAATACGTACATTTTAAGCCTACAACTCAACAGATATTACACAAGCATAATAACTAAATAAAATTCAACAATATAAATTTTAATGTCATATATAAATCATATAATTTCCAACTCACCTTCTTACCTTTCCAAATCTCCCAAATCTGAATTCATTCCTTTAATTCACTCCTTTTTCCTTTCCATCCCAAAACTATGTATAACAAGGTATATACGTACCCATTAGAATTATAGATCTGAGAGGAGATTTGAGTTAAGTGGAAATTTAGAAATATAATTATAAGGTTAACCTTTTTCATAGAATTGATTCACTCCTTCTCTTCTTCTTTTGTATTTTTTGCCCTTCTCTAATATATATAGTATTTTTATAGTTTTTAGAAATAGCAGAGAAGAGAAAATGTTAGAGCTCCGTTGCTCTGATAAGAAAATATGAGAAGAAAAGTGAGGAGCTAGGCTTGTATTTATAGGCACTGGAATCAATCATATTTGTTCGATTAATATTGATTAAATTCGGACCATTAGGTCAAGCTTTAACCCTAGCGCTGCCACTTTAACCAGTCAACCACCCAACTATAGGCGGTCGACCGACCAAGGAAGGGAGTCAACCGGTGGGGTCTATGTGTTTATTTATTATTTATTTCCTTTAATTCCTTTTTAATTATTTTTTATTCGTAAACGCCAATAACTTCTCATTTGAACTCGAATCAAAAACTTTATATATGAAAGTTGCTCAAAATATCACTACGAACGCAATAGTGCAAGTTTCATGGTCAAATTCCGACATTTGCTCAAATTTCATGTTTGATATTTATTAATTATTTATTAATTCTTTTCAATTAATTTTTAGTCATTTCATGAGGTGTTACATATATCGGGACCAAGTTCGTGTCATTGTAGGTCTATATCAGAGATGAATGACTTGGCATGACCTTGGTATGAAAATAAGTATATGGTAATACGTTAAACCAAAATTTGGTTCAACACTCGAGATGTTTGCATAAGATAATATTATTCAAAATGGCCATATAATGCCTATGGACTTTTAGTATAGTCATGAAGTTGTTTGAAAGTTCGAGCCATATATCAAAATGTAAAATAGGCAAGTCATGTAAATGTGCAATAGTCCGTAGGTAATTCACATAAGTCACATTCCTTTGTTCATATGTCAATAGGCATGATAGTCATTATGCAAAGTAATCTTTAATTTAGACAATGGCTTAAATGGCCTTGTCTTATGTGTAAGTCCTAGTCCAAGTCAAAAATTAGTCATATGCACGTCCATAATTCGATAATAGTCAAATATACATAATTCGAAGGAAATAGGCTATGCAAAATTGTTCAAGTCCTTTGTTCGCATAAGTTTCAAAGATTACAATTAATTCTTGATTTTCCCCAAATTGATTTAGGCTTTACAATTCTTTAATTTGAGAGAGAGAGGGAAAGAATAAATTCACCCCAATCCAAGTGTCCCTTGGGGTCTATTTATAGTGGTAGCGGCAGACGGGATGGCTGCCACGCGTCTACCTAGCCAGATACTCGTTATCCTTTGTGTATTGTCAATACTCGTCATCCCATTTGCATTCAATACTCGTCATCCCTTATGTATTGTCAATGCTTGACATCCCATATCTAGGTATTTAATCGATAGTCTTTATGATGCTCAGTAATATATATGGTTGTAGATGCTCGATATATTTTGTTAATGTTGAAGCCCATCATTCTTGTTAAAGTTCGACATTACTTGCTGCTTAGAGATGCTTTACAACAGTCACTATTGTAAAGACTCGATAATAGTTACTGCATTTTAGGCTTGTTTTTCTAGAAAGACTCGATATCCTCCACTTGTAGTTAAGTGCTCGATACCCCTTAACAATGCGGCATCCTTTAGAGATTCGACATCTTTTGGTAATTAGATGTTTGATACCCTCTTTCAGATATAGGCTCAACATCTTCAAGTTTGGCATACTCCTTGCTTACATGCTCGAATGATTGCTTACATGCTCGAATGATTGCTTATTTATAAATTCGGCATCTTCTAAAAACTCGATATCCTTCTTTAATGTTAGATGTTCGGTATTCCCATATTTGATGATGTTCTTCATTATAGCAGCTCGACATCCTCTCTTTCATAAGCTTGAGATGTCTTATATTTACAAGTTCACCAACATTATCATTTATAGACTCGATATCACCTCTTTGAAACTACTTCTATGTTTATAGGCTCGATAACATTTCTTTAGGTTATAAAGACTTGACATCCTTCTTGCCTTTGAATTCAACATTCCTTTTGGCTTGATGTTTTCATGTTAGATGCTTGGTACGTTATTGACTTGGAAGCTTGATGTATAATCATATATTTATTAACTCGTCATGCATTTATAAGTTTGGTATGCTTTCTTTAGATGCTCGATATTTGTAGTAATACTATATTCCATTGCTTCTATATCCTCTTATTCATTCTCTTAACACAGTATTCGAAAAATATATGGATAACATTTGTCCGCCTCCTTATATAAAAGAATCTTTTTACACTTTAGTGTAAAACTAAGTATCTTCTCACCTTTCTAACTTTCTATGAGAATCCCTTTTCAATCCCGTTCTCTTGAAAAACATTAATTAAATGATGATGATTTTAATTATTTACTTTAAATTGAATCTTAGACAAAACCTTTCGGATTTGGTACAAACATGGATTATTTTGTCTTCTTCTTCATATAAAGGAGCTTTTTCTATTTCAATGCAAATCCAAGTTTAATTAAGAAGACAAAAAATCCGCTCGATAAGAAGACCATAAATTCAATTAGCAAGAAGATTAGAAATCCATCTAGTAAGAAGTCTATAAATTCACTTGATAAGAAAACCAGAAATCCATCTTAAATTGTATTAGTAAGAAGACCGGTTAACTATCGGTTAGAGGTCCAAAAATCCATTTGGAAAGAAATTCATAAATTATTTTAATAGGAAAGCCGAAAATCCATTTGGCAAGAATACCACAATCTCATTTGAATAGAAGACTAGAAATCCATCTGGTAATAATACCATAATTTCAATTGAATAGAAGACCGGAAATCCATCTGGTAATAATACCATAATTTTATTTGAATGAAAGACCAGAAACCCATTTGGTAATAGTACCATAATTTCATTTAAGCCCATAAATCCATCTGGCAATAATACCATAATTTTATTTGAATAGAAAACCAGAAACCCATCGAGTAATAATACCGTAATTTCATAAAAGCCCAGAAATCCATTTGGCAATCATACCATAATTTTATTTGAATAGAAGACCAGGAATCCATCTGGTAATAATCCCATAATTTTATATGAATAGAAGACGAGAAATCCAACTAGCAATAATACATAATTTAATTTGAATAGAATATCAGAAATCTATTTGTAATAATACCATAATTTTCTTTTAATAGAAGACAAGAAATCCATCTGGTAATAATACCATAATTTTATTAGAAAAGAAGACCAGAAATCCATCTGGTAATGTTTGAACCAAAAATGACACAAACACCCAAGAGATTGTGTAGAGAATAAAAAGTGAAGAAAATAAATGTAAAAGAGCAAGAAAATAATACACGACAATTTATAGTGGTTCGGCTAATCTTGGCCTATATCCACTTAGTGATTTTATTGATTATATCATTGGTTTACAATCAGTTGTTCTTACTAATCGGTATAAATCTGTGGGTGATTACAAGAAATTAGAGTAAGAAAGAGCCAAATCCAAAAGATCCTTAAAAATGATGCACCTCTATTTATAGTAATAGAACGCCTAAAATCTCGCCCCCATGATCTCTACCTCGTTTCCACACCATAGACCACTTCTCCAAGAAAATAGGTGGACTCCTCAGTATTATTTATGGATCGTTACCAATCCATGGGGTTAGATCGGTATCGATCCATAAATTCTTCATTTGGATGGTTTTGCACTTCTTGTCCTGGCTCGACTCGGGGTTAGCTTCATGATTCCAGACTTGTTTGCATCATTGCTAGCTTGCTTCTAAGTCCAAATGATGGATCAGTGGAGAAATAGAGTTATGGATTTCAAGTGCTCGTGGATATTGGCAGAGAATTGTATGGAATCGATGAAATAATACTTGAAATAGGCTTCTAGCATCAAGTAGAGTGGATAAAAGAGTGGGGGCAAGATTGGGCCAAAATGGATCGGTATCGATCCAAGGGTTGGATCTATACTGATCCAACTCCTTGTTAGATTTTTGCCCTTTGCTTCTTTGAGTGGTTGGGTCTTCGTTCCATGACTCTATTTGTACTTGGTTTCTGGACTCTTGGGCAATCTCTCTGAGTCTTCTGCCTTAATTGTTTCCAAGTTCAATTCCTCCGGTCTATCCGAATATTGCTTAGTCAAAAGGCTGGATAACACTTGCCCTCTAAAGTACATCTTGTTTCAAACATGATGTGCTTTGAATCAAGATAAGTCGGGATTGGTGTGAAGGACTCCACTCTACGGTTCGAATGGTCAATATCCTTCCTGCGAATCGTTTTTGTGAAGAGTTATGTCTGTAGCCATTCGTCGCGGCACTTTACCAGCATCTGGCACTATAAAAAGGAAGTGCTCATGATCTATCATTCTAAGTTCAGTAATTTTGGACTGGTTCCTTTCATGTACTTTCCAGGTTTGAGTCTGATTCCTTTGACACTAGTAGTTCGGGGTTGGATATGTACATGCATACATATACACGTGCATGTTCTTGAGTAGCTCCACTGTGACATGCACATGCTTATGTCGGAATACATATGGGTCAATTCGATTAATTATAGTTTTTTAAAAAAACTCAAGACTCGATACTGATCCATGTCCTTGGATCGGTACTGATCCGAGACTTGGAGAAAGTCTCCATGTTAGTTGCCTTAAGAATCTGGTCTTTGGGATAATATAACCTAGCTTCTCTTATCTTCCTCCTCATTTCTATTTGTTTGCTATCAAACCAAGCTTCCTTCCACCATTAAAATTCCCGACCTTCAAATTGAACTTCCCCTTACCTTCGACCACCAACATCCATCAACCCCACCCCAATGACTCCTATGTCGCCACTTAGATCTTGCCTGACCATGACATCACCGCCTTGCCTTGATTAGACATAATTCATTGATCCAAGCCCTAAATCCAAAGCTTAACTCTTTGACCTTTGATTTCCATCATTCTTAGGTAGGTGAAGGTGATGATGACGAGGTGGGAGGTTGATGTAGGTGAACCTTGAATTGGTGGCTGCACTTGGGTTCGGTGTAGAGGGAGATGAAGTGTAAAATTAGCATAAAAACATAACGATTTTTCCACTTTGAACTCCTTTGTGAAACTTTGGACTCCTTCATGATAATGCATATAAGCCAATTTCTCCTAATTCTTGTGATGTACTTAGTGCCTAGCTACGAATGTGAAGTCCGATGGGATAGCCAACAATGATGGTTACTCCGGGCAATATCCATGGTACAAAATGAATTATTGCGCAATATTGGAAATTCGCACTGTACGACACTGCACAACGCTGCACTGGGCTTCACTTTAGCACGGAGGGTATAACTTATAATTAATATAATGTTGATTATTTGTTTAGTGGATCGTAGAATTTTTGAGCGTTTCGCCACTCAAGCCACAGGTCCATCTACTTCCAAATATGTCGAATCTGATGCCGAGTTGAGCTCGACTACGGTTCAACTTACACAACAAACTCCGACATAGTCCATACCCCTAGTTGACAATCCACAAGCAGATCAATCTCATCTAAAGGTTCCTCAAATGCATGTAGATGGCCTTGAAGTAGAAATAGAAGCTGCTCCCGACACTCTCGAGGATGCTGCCATTCTAGGCGATCCTGTCGATTCCATTGCTTCAAAGATAGAAGATGGGTCACTTTGTCGAATCTATAATAGACATGGGATTCCATTTAAGGACTTACCAGTCTCTTATCGACACCAGAAAGATCACAATCCCCCAGAGGGTTATACTGCTTACAATAGATTTATGTGCCTAGCGGTATGCATCCCACCATTCAATCAATTCATTCGTCGAGTTCTGAACTTCATGAGATTAGCTTTGATGCAACTACATCCAATTAGCTACACAATCCTTTATGGAATATATATTGTCTTTGCTCGACATTTGCTTCGAGTACCCAATGATGAGGAGATTCAGTATATATATAGTTTCAAGAGCCAGAAAGGGAGCCTTTCTCTGATCTATTTGGAATCGCCAAAGAGCTGTAGAGTTGTTATCAGTACATGGAATAAGTTGAGCTATTTCAGGAGTGAATGGTTCTATGCCCGCTATCCACCTGGATTTGCGCGAAGATGGTTATTTGGACGTTAGTTATACTTCATTTATTTGTTGTGAACACGCCTTGTGGCTTTGGGAGCTTAACTCATATTCTTTCTGTCATTCAGATGTTCTAGAAAGACCCAACGACATGGCTCTTACAGATGTCGTTGGATTTTTTATGGCACTTCTGAAAAAGTATAGAGATAATGAAGTTCTTCTATCCGATGAGAATCCCCTAGCTCACAATTTGCTAGAAGCGGGCTGTATCACTGGTCAAGTCCTAGTGACTTCTGACGATGATGATAATAACTCGCCTGGAGGTGGCGATGTAAATCCTAACATGCCTCCAGTCCCAAGTCCAGGGGATGAAGTTGGAAGAGAGCAAGAATACACTGAAGAAGGCGAAATCATTGGTGAATGAGGCAAAGCCAGCCATGATGATATTAATGTAAGCCAGGAGCCTTTGGTTGAACAGTCCAAGGATGACCAACAGCTCGTTTTGATAAAGAGGCTCGTTATGAAACTTCCTAAAGGATAATCTTCTGCACTGCCCCCGCCAGCAATAACTGCCATTCACTCCCTTATGAAGATGCCTTCGATGGTTTGGGGCTGATTCCTACCGAGTTCGGCTCTTTCGGCATTGGTAATATGAGCCTTGAGGGTCTTGACTCTCCTCTCCGCTTTGATGATGATATACCTCCCGTTAGCATGGAAGAGATCGCTCCTATGAGCAAAGTTCCAGTACACAGTCCATCGGAGGGGACACTAGGCACTAACACACATGTGCACTGCACTACACCTGCTTCGTGTCCTTCTTTGTTAATGCTAACTTGTTCCTATTTCATTTGCAGGATCCATGTAGAGGAAAGAGTATATGTTTCAATCCTTGGAGGAGAACATATACCGACCACATAGGCATCGTCCAAGCAGGTACCATCAAGGTGGTGGTCAAGATTCTGAGTCTATCCATCAGTCTAGCAGCGACAAAGGCAGTCGTGATAGAGACTATCCATCTTATGACTCTATCTGCAGATATCGTTCCAGATATAGGTCACCTCCGCCATGAAGCTCAAACAAACATTCTGATCGTCGTGATGACTTCCAACATGCATCACCTTCAGGTTCCATTTCCCTCCAATACTTGACATCAACTCATACCAATCGACCTTGTGATCACATGCATCATAAGGGCAGTTCTGAGGCCTCTCATCGTAAGGCTAGTAAGAAATCGATCGAAGCTCCGGTCATCATCGTGGAGCAATAACTTGCCGCAGATGCCTGAATGGCTAAGCTGAAGGATGAGTTCCCCGATGTATGCTTTGATGGGCTCATGTTTGTGCCTAACCTAAAGAACATTCTGCCAAACATTAAAGACACGACAATCACCTATGTAGCAGACATTTGTAACCAGTATAACAAGTGGAGGCAGGTAGCTGAGAAGGTCTCCAAGGTTTTGAGGGAAAGGAAACCCAAGATCGAAAATCTGAAACTTCTAGAGACGCAAGATAAGGGGACAATTGCTCATTTCAATGTTGAAGTTGAAAAATTGAGAACATCGCAAGATGAAGCTGAGAAAAAGGATAAGGATATTATTAAGGCACTCAAGAGCGAGAGGACCAAGCATCGTGATGATATAGAGACTGTACATCATCGAAACCACGACTTAGTGTTGGAGAGAGATGCTTTAACCAAAAAAGCGAATGAGCTATCATCAAAGCTCGAGAGTGAGACAAAGCAAAAAAACGACTCCTAGAAGCTCAAGGGTATTGCGAAGAGCGGTTATTGATAGTAAGGAAAGGGACAAGGTGGTTGAATGTGCTAAAGACGTGGACGTGCTTGTCAAAAAGGAAGTTGAAGCCGTTGAGAAGTGAATGATGGAGAGGTTCGAACCACTGCTCATCAAGTGCAATGTTAATGTGCCCAAGTTTCGTAACTTAGAGTGGTTCGATGATGATTATCCTAGAGCTCCGACTCTGGCCTGAGAACAAGTTGTTACAGAGGAGAAAGAATTTCTGAGGGTTGGTGAGGTAGACTTGGCTCGGTTAGAGAAAGAGGTCCTGGTAGGATATGAACCCAGGGTGCTTAGAGAGGGTCAGCTTACTCTTCATCTGGAGCTGGCCTCTACAGTGTAAAATGACTTAGATGAAGGCTCTGGATCATCACCTCCAAATGCCACTATTGTGGAGACATCCGGCCTAAAACTGCTCCTGGTTTATCTTCGGTCCTGGGAAATAATCCAGATCAACCCTAAATGCAAAAGTCCACCGTCCTTTCTCCCATCTTGGAATGGAACTCCAGCGGCACTCCAGCCCACACCAAATTCTATTCTGAAGGAAGTATCTCCTTAATTTTTCCAATATTTGAGAGAGTCCATATGTCACCGATTGACGTCGCTTATCTATTCTTTTATATCTCTCAAGTTTCAGGTTAACCCCAGGTCATCCCGCTTCCCAACAAAGGTATCCAATCTACACAACAAACGTTTAGAACAGAATCAGTGATCGTGACTACATCAACAAAGGTCTCGATTATTCTAATTGGCGACATTCCTGGGCCTGATGAGCGGATGGTAGTTGCAATACATGAAGAAGGGATTGGTGGGATTCAGGAAGCTCAAACCTAAGACTATGTTGTTATCACTGGATTCTCTGAGCCCCTATCAGGTCCCACCATGAGTATGATTGAGCAAGAACTTCTTCTAGCCAAAAAGGTTAATCTAGAGAAGATAGAGGTTATCCCTCCTCCTTTGTCCATAGCTTTGCTGGGTCAGACTATCTTCGTTCCAATCACTCTTCCTCCACCTGGGAGCACTCAAAGCATGCCTGCTGGATCATCGCAGAGTACTCCATCCAAGGGCCAAGGAAGAAGTAGGAAGAAGCCTGATCAAGTCACACCTCTCTCTAGAGAAGAGAAGAAAAAGTCCAAGAGGAAAAGGCATAAGAAGTGATCATTAGTTTGTTTTGTCTTGGTTGTATAGTTAGGCACATTCTAGCTTTCTGTTTTTGTTTTTTCGGCCGATGTTTTGTGGATTCGGCCTTCACTTTTGCACTTCAGTTCCAATGTCAATAACACTTGTTCCTTTTTTAAAATCTTGTTAATAACAAAGAATTTGGTTTTTCCAAATCTTTGTGTGAATTTGTCTAAGTACTTAAGAAATGCGCTTTCCATTATATATACTCGCGGTCCATTTTTTTGATGATTATGGTCGGACTAAGTTACTAGCCCGTGTCATGATCCATCATCCTTTTTTCGTTCTAGTAAACGCAAAGAAATCATTGAAGTGCCAAGATTTGGGTATCGGTTGGAGTAAGCCATTTAGTATAACGGTTTAGGTATCCTTTTCCAGGATAGTGACATCTGATCGCACCAAGCTTTGGGCACTAGTTTAAACTAACTACTTAAGATCGTAGTTTTCACATCCTCATCTAGGATGTTTACCTTCAATCACGCCTAAGCTGGGAATTAATCAAAGTTTATATGTAAGATCCTACCTTACATCAGGCATAGATCTTCCGTTTTGTCTATTCCGAGCAAGATGTTAATGACTGTGCATCTATTTTTAATTATACTCATGTCCTCACATCAAGAGTAAGAGTTAGCTAATGGACGGTCAAGTCACATCCTATTTGGTTTATACTCTTGCCCCCGCATCAAGGATAAGAGTTAATTGGTGGATGGTCAAATCACGTCCTATTTGGTTTATACTCCTGCTGCCACATCAAGGACAAGAGTTAACTGGCATCCATCTCGGAGTGCCAAGAATGGTTGAACTTCGAGGGTTCGATCATATGTCATAGAATTTGGTTGGCACCTAACTCCGGTTACCTACATACCTGCATTATACACATGCAGATTCTTTCGAGTCGGTTATATTTCACAACTCTTAGACTATGTAAAGTCAGAGACACAGATCCGGAAAGCCGCTTCATTTAATGGGAAATGACAGGTTCTTTCTTATTACATGGCTTTATCCAATTATGTAAAAATTTATTTCTAAGTGAAATAGCGTCGTAAGTGGTCGCTATTCCTTGCCCTCCGGAGTGGGATCCTATCAATCGTTGCTAGCCTGAAAGTGCCATCTCTAAGCTTTTGCTCTATTGCATATGGACCTTCCCGTATTGCGCCAAGTTTTCCAGAACCTGGGAAGATTCGTTTGAGAACTAGGACGCCAATCTCAAAGGTCTGATTCCTAACCTTGGCATTGTAATTTCGAGCAACCCAGTTTCGATATGCAACTGCTCTCAAGTCAGCTTCATCGCGCTTCTCATCGATCACATCAAGAGATTCCAATAGGAGTTGCTCATTCCTCCATGGATTGTAGTGAATTACCTGATGAGAAAGTACTTTCATTTCAACTAGAATCATAACCGCTGAATCGTAGGCTACAACGAATGGAGAATGACCAGTCGCTGACTTGTGGGTTGTTCGATAAGCCCAAAGTGCCAATGGAAGTTCATCGACCCACTTGCCCCTGGTTTTTTCCAATCGCTTTTTGAAAATGGGCTTAATAATCTTGTTCATGGCTTCAACTTGTCCATTCGCCTAGGGGTGTGTCACCGCAACAAATTCCTTCTCTATGCGATGTCGGCGGTAGAAATCCTTATACACGATGTTGTCGAATTGGGTTTTGTTATCGATAATAATTGCCTTTAGAACTCCAAAACAATAGATATATTATGAACCACAAAGTTGATTACTTTCTTTGTGGTAATTATAGCTAATGGCTCCTCCTCGGCCCATTTGGTGAAGTAATCAACTGCGATGATGGTGTACTTCACACCACCTTTAGATATCGACAATACACCGATAATATCAATTCCCCAGACTGCAATCGGCCATGGACTGACCATTTGAGTAATCTTCGTCGACAAGGCTCTCGAAATCTTAGCAAACCTCTGGCACTTGTCACACTTTCCAGTGTAATCAGCTATGTCTTGGTTGATAGTTGGCTAGAAGTACCCATAGCAGAGAATCTTCTTCGCTAAGGTTTACCCCCCACTGTGGTCACCATAGGCCCCTTCATGAACTTCTCTCCAGACTTGTTTGGGCTTATCGTTGGCGACACATCATAGCAGTAAGACTGAGAATGCTTTCCTGTAAAGTGCTCCCTGCTGAAAGATATATCTCGAAGCTTGGTGAAGGAGCTTCCGTCATTTTCTCTTCCTATCCGGGAGGATTCCCCTCTGCAAATAATTCTTTATTGGAGTCATCCATGACTCCTCATGCTCAACGTCCAAGATCCAATCAACATCCATATGGTTGATGCTCGAAAGGACAATACCTCCATTGGAACCAGGTCCATGAGCTACGCATCTCCAGAACTAGTCAGCTTAGCCAGCGAGTCGGCCTTTGCATTTTCCTCTCTAGGAATATGCGTTATTGTGTAATATTCAATATCATTAAGCAGCTCAAGGGCACGGTTTAGATAAGGAGCTAGTCTCGCTCCTTTTGCCTGAAACTCTTTCCTGACTTGACACACTACCGGCTAGGAACCACAAAAGATGTTTAAAGTTTTAACTCCCAGTTACTTGGCGATTTTGAGCCCCACAATTAATGCTTTGTATTCTGCTTCGTTATTTGTTGCAGGAATGTCAAGTCTCAAGGCATAACAAGTTGAACATTCCTTAGGAGTGAGAAGTACAACTCTAGCATCAGAACAATGTTCATTTGACACACCATCTATGTACATCTTCCACCTAGCATTCTGCTCACCACTACTCTTCGGAGTATTGTCTCACGCGGTGTATTCAGCTATGAAGTCTGCCAAAGCTTGACCTTGGATAGCTCTTCGAAGGTGATAGGTTATATCGTATTGGCTCAATTCAATATTCCATTTCAGTAGCCTTCCAGAAGTCTAACGGCATTGCGGTTGTCGCAAAGGCTAGTCGTTAAGAACTTTCATCAAATTAGCCTGGAAGTAGGGATGGAGCTTCCTCGAAGCGATCAACAGGTAGTATGCAAGCTTTTCCAGCTTGGGGTAATTTCTTTCTAATCTTGTCAACCACTTGCTGATATAGTAGACCAGTCATTGGATGTGGGATTCCTCTTGTATGAGTGCAGTGCTCAACGCATGCACTGACACTGCCAGATATATAAACAAGTCCTCGTCATCCACCGGCTTCGAAAGAATGGAGGGTCTCTCCAAGTGATCCACCAGCTCTTGGAATGCGTCTTTACACTCCTGTGTCCAAGTGAAGTTCCTTTTTCCCTTCTTAATCATGTTAAAGAAAGGGATGCATTAGTCTGTTGCTCTGGAGAGGAATCGACTCAGGGCAGCGACCTTTCCGTTCATACTCTAGACCTCATTGATCGTCTTTGGGGCTTTGATGTTTATTAATGCCTCGATCTTTTTTGGATTGGCTTCAATCCCTCGAGAGTTAACAAAGAATCCCAAGAATTTCCCGGACGCTACGCCAAAAGATCAATTCAAAGGGTTGAGCTTCATCCCGCATTTTCAAAGGATGCCGAAAATCTTTTCCAAATCGTCAATATGGTTTCTTGAGTGCCATCACTATATGAGTATGTTGTCCACATAGACTTTCATTGAACGTCCAATCTATTCCTTGAACATCTTGTTTACCAGCCTTTGGTAAGTTGCTCCAGCATTCTTTAGTCCAAATGGCATGATCAGATAGCAATATAGTCCCAGGTGGGTAATAAAGCTTCTGTGTTCCTAGACTGGGACGTGCATTGGAATCTGATTGTATCCAGAGTACACGTCCATAACGATAGTAGCTCATGTCCAACTGTCAAGTCCACTAGTTGATCTATCCTCGGGAGTGGGAAGCTGCCCTTTGGGCATGCTTTATTTAGATCAAAATAGTAATGCATGTCCTCCACTTCCCATTTGACTTTTCCATTAGGACTGGATCAGATACTCAATTTGGGTTTAAGGCATCGCGGATGAAGCCATTATCCTTCATCTTCTCCACATCTTCATTAAGTGCAGCGGAACTCTCTGGACCCAGGATGTGGCATTTCTGTTTCATAGGAATGCGTTTGGGATTTATGTTCAATGCATGGCTTGCTATCTCCGACAAGATCTCACACATATCAGACTGCGTCTAGGCGAACACATATAGGTTCGCCCGGAGAAAACCGACCAATTCCTTTATTATTCTCACACCGAGCTGTGGTCCGACCTTCAAGACCCTTGTCGAGTCATCTTGACTAACTGGAACGTTGATCGTTAACTCAGTAGGAGTTGCTCTTCCATCTTCCAACACTTTTCGGGGATCCATATCCTTATGGAACCGATTGTGCTTCCTGAACCAGAGCTTAAGCAGTGGTTGCTATGTGTCTAAACCCTTGATGCAGAGGGTCCCCTCTACACCTTTTCCTTTTTCTTTTCGCCTCGCCTCTTTTAGCTCAGCGACATAACACTCGCGGCCAAGCCGTTGATCTCCGTGCACTACTCCCACACCGTTCTCCGTAGAAAACTTAAGCGTTAAACACCAAGGAAGCTATATCCACTCTGAATTCAGCCTCGGTCGGTCGGCCCAAAAATGCATTGTAAGCAGAGTAAATATCCAACACTACAAAAGGCACGACCGGCACTCGCTTGTGGTCGCCTTCACCAAGCGCCATCGGTGGTTCCACATATCCAACTAGCTTTGTAGCTGTTCCGTTAAATCACTATATCCGAGATTTACATGGTTTCAAGTCCTTTCCTTTTAAAAGCATCTGGTGATAAGCTTTTTTAAATTGAATGTTGATCGAACTCCCATAGTCTGCCAACACCTTTCATACAATAGCAGGGCCAATCGTGGCCGTTATAACCAATGGGTCAATCGTCGGGGCTTCCACCCCATCAGCGTTTTTGTTCCAAAAAACAATATTGTCAGTCATGGTTCAAAATTGTTTCGCCAGAGTTCTATCCTCTACTGCCAAACAACTCCTATTCTAGTTATTCTTTAAAGCACCAACATACATATTCATCTCATTGAAACTCTTATCAGATGGATGTGGTCCACCGATGATTGTATTAATCACCAAACATTTTTCAAGCCCCTTAGGTTCCTCACCACTAGGCTCGGCTTACCCCCATTGGGACGTCGACCCAAGAGAGTCGGAACTTCCTTGCCCGTTTTCCAGTGGGGCTTTCACAAACTATAAAAACTTCTTTTTACAGATCAAGTCCTCAATCATATCACGCAAGTGCCTGCATTCATTAGTGTTATGACCTAATGTTTCATGAAACCTGCAGAACTTGCCAGATCTCTTTTCCTTCTTAGTCGACTTCCTCGGAGCTGGCTTCCTAAACTGCTTAGTACCTAGAGTTTCCAGATAGATATTCTTAATTGAGTTATTCAACTCAGTATAATTATCATACATAGGAATCCTGGGACGATTCCTATTATCAGACTTTCACTTTCTAGCCCCATTGTCATTCTGTTTATCACCACCGCTCTTGTTGCCAACATTTACATTCACATTCTCGAAACTCCCTATGGACTGTTTTATAGCAATGTTGCTTTGTATCACTTCAGCTTAACTCCAAGACTCACCTCTTCGGGGACGATTGCGTGCCTCCTCCAAATGCAGAAACCGATTAACCTTCCTGTAGAAAATGTCCATCATCGACGGGGCTTCATTTCCAACCATCCCTCAAAATCAGTCTTGGGATGATTCCCCTAATCAATGCCATCAGTACTATGTCATCATTGGGATTTGTTACTTCCGTTATAGCTGTATGGAACTGATTCAAGAAATCCTTTAATAACTCTTCTACTCCCTGGAAGAAGTTTTATAATGACATCACATCTTTCGGACGTGAAGTGTGTAAACGGAATTGCTCCTGAAAGTTTCACGACAACTCAGTGAAAGACGATATGGATCTCGGTGGGAGCCGAGTGAACCATATCGTTGCTACTCCCTCTAGAAAAATTGGAAAGCAACGACATCTCACGGCATCAGATGCTCTAGCAAAGTCCATATGCCATTTGTATTTCATCAAGTGCTGCCTTGGATCTGTCTTCCACCGTACAACAACATCATTGGCATAACAAACTTCCGTGGATACTTCGCATGCGGAATGTTCTCGGTAAACGAATTCTGACTAGGAGAAGTACCCCATTCATCATTGCTTCTAAACTGATTTTCATTCATAATTTTCTTGACTATATCTGCCAAATAATCTAGTTCTATAGGTTCGGCTAAAAAGCGGTAGCCGTGATATGTTTTGAGTGTTCGGTTCGACGAACGCACTTGGGCATACTTTCAATACCTGGGTTCTCCAGACTCCATGAGATCCATTCATCCAGCAGTCCCTCTTGTTTGATTCTTGTGTGGAAAATTATCGGCAGTAGTTCTGTATTCTGGATTCTAATCATCAACGGCATGACCTGAGGTCACATCCATGCCACCATCCAAAGGGCAAGGTCCATCTTCAGCATTGGCTGGATCGTCCGACCTCTTGGATCGATACCGATCCATAGACCCATGCCATAGGTCAGCCTCATCCCTTGATTTGAAGTTAGTGTTTAGAATCATCTTATGCTTCCCATTTCTCCGTCTCTTCTTAGATGATGAGGAACTGTCAGATTCTGAATTACATGTGTTAAGTCCCTCCCGCTCCTTCTTCGGGGATTCCGAGTCAGCTCATTCAGCAGTCTTAAGTTCTCCTGTATCTGCTGGTTTATCTCATCGCGACTCTCCTGGAACCTATCCTTCATCTGCTTCATCATATGATCCATCGCCATTCTGATCACGACATTAGCTAGATTCTAGATCTCTGGCTGGTTTGCTGGGAAACTTCATCCACATGCTATGTACCTTAATTCTCAGCTTCATCAACAGCTCTGGAGTTTGTAGCACATTCCTTCCTTGAGGCCATGGCGAATAACTTCTAGTAGATTGTTGAAAATCTGAATAATAGAAAAATAAGGTTGAAAGATTGGATCTATCTCTCGGATCTAAGAAATCCAATAGTAGATGATGGATCCAAGTAGCCCGAGAATATCGCTTTCAGTGAAAGCACTAAAATATTTAAAATAAAAATGGCACAAACACCCAAGAGATTGTGTAGAGAATAAAAAGTAAAGAAAGTAAATGAAAAAGAGCAAGAAAAGAACACACGGCAATTTAAAGTGGTTTGGCTAATCTTGGCCTACGTCCACTTAGTGATTTTATTGATTATATCACTGGTTTATAAGCAGTTGCTCTTACGGATCAGTATACATCCATGGGTAATTACAAAAAATTAGAGTATGAAAGAGATAGAGCCAAAAGATCCTTAAAGATGAGCCATGCCTCTATATGTATAGCGGTATGAAGCATAAAATCTCACCCCATCATCTCCACCTTGTTTTGCCACATCATAGACCACTTCTTTAAGAAAATAGGTGGACACCTCATTAATATTCACGGATCGGTACCGATCCATGGGCTTGGATCGGTACCGTTCCATAAATTCTTCATATAGATAGTTTTGCACTTCTTGTCCTGGCTCGACTCGTGGTTAGCTTCATGATTTCAGACCTGTTTGCATTATTACTAGCTAGTTTCTAAGTCCAAGTGATGGATTAGTGGAGAAGTAGAGTTGCTAATTTCAAGTGCTCATGGAGATTGACAAAGAATTTCGTGGAATCAATGAAATAGTACTTGAAATAGGCTCCTACCATCAAGTCGAGTGGATAGAAGGAGTGAGGGCAAGTTGGGCCAAAGATCGTGAATCGGTACCGATCTATGGGTTGGATCGATACTAATCCAACTCCTTGTTGTGTTTTTTCCCTTTGCTTCTTCGAGTAGTTGGGTCTTCGTCCCGTGACTCTGTTTATACTTGGTTTCTAGACTCTTAAGCTATCTCCCCGGTTCTTTTGCCTTGATTGTTTCCAAGTTCGATTCGCCCAGTCTATCCGAATATTGCCTAGTCATAAGGCTAGATAACAAGTAATAGTACCATAATTTCATTTGAATAGAAGACCAGAAATCCATTTGACCTTAACTAATTGGAGACTGGAAATTTGAGTAATAATGGAGATTCCCGTTATTTACTAGAATATTTCCGATTGAGAGATTCTCAACTTCTCCGATGTCCACATTTGATGTTGATATCCTTAATTCTGAGTAATAGATAGTTCTTGTCCCTTCCTTTAAAGGTTGCCTTATTCTTAGCTTAGTGTTAGATTGGTCGTGCTTAATTACACTTCCTTTTAAGAGATTGCTTTGACCCATTCTTAGGACAAAGTCACACTTGTTTGATTGATTTCCTTTTCCCTTATTACCTTTTAGGTAATGATTTAGGCCTTGATTGGTCTCTTTTGTGCCTTATCATCTTATAGGTGATGATTTAGGCTTTGATTGATCTCTTTCACCCCTATCACCTTATAGGTGATGATTTAGGCTTTGATTGAGCCCCTTATTACCTTATAGGTAATGATTTAGGCTGGTTGGTGCATTTGGTAGGCAGAACCAATGTCTTACCCATCCTTCCTCTAGGAGGCGCTCTGGTCAGACCTTATAGACGGAACCTAAAGTGGTCGGTGCTTTGGCCAGGCTGCCTTAGGCGGGACCAAAGGCTTACTCCGTCCTCCCTCTAGGAGGCGCTCCAACCAGGCCATGTAGGCATGACCAAAGGCATGCGATGTTTTCGCTAGGCCATCTTAGGTGGGAGTAAAGGCTTAACCTGACCTCCCTCTAGAAGATGCTTTGACCATGCTTTTATGTTGAGATCAAAGGCTTTTCCTTCGTCCCTTGTTACATTATAGGTAATGATTTAGGCTTTGATTTTATTATAGTTCTTTTCTTTCATTTGATTATCGATTCCGTAGATATACTTGTCCTGAATTCTTTATTCATCCATTGTAGGAAAATACAGTCTCAAATGTTCAGTATTCCAAGTTCTTGCTATTACGTTACCATCAGGTCAACATAGTCGATAAGTCCCTAGTGGGATTACTTTGTGGATAACAAAGGGTCATTCCCAATTTGATTTGAGCGGTCCATCTATTGGATTTTTAGTATTTGTCATGACCTTTTTGAGTATCAAGTCTCCATTTTGGAATGATCTTTCCTTAATTTTGGAGTTATAGTACTTTGATATCCATCGTTGATACTCGGTCGTTAGTATGGCCGCTTCATCCCTTAACTCATTGATCAAATTTAGGGATTCTTTTTTTAGCTCTTGATTGGGATTGAAAACATATGCAATCCTCTGATGAGGTCGTATTTCAACTTCAATTGGTAGCATTACTTTTCATCCATATGTCAAATAAAATGGAGTATGTTCTATTGTAGTCCTAGTAGAAGTTCGACAAGCCCAAAGCACGTGTGGTAGTTAATCTACCCAATTTCATTTGGCTTTGTCCAATCATTTCTTGAGGATAGTCTTAATTGTTTTCTTAGCAGCTTCAAGGCTCCATTAGCCTTAGGATGGGCTACGGATGAATTTTTTTTATTATTCCATTCTTGTTGCAAAATCAGGTGAATTTCTCAATTTCAAATTGAGTTCCATTGTCGGATATAGTTTTAGGTGGCATTCCAAACCGGATTATTATGTTTTTAATCACAAACTTTAGTACTTTCCTTGATGTTATATTTGGTAATGGTTCTGCTTCTATAAATTTGGTAATGTAGTCAATAGCTATGACTACAAACTTTGCTACACCTTTAGAAATAGGCAACGATCCAATAAAGTTGATTCCCCACACATTAAAGGGCTGTGGACTTGAGATTGAGGTTAACTGTAACACCCCATATTTTATTGACAATTAAATTAAAATAAATTTAATTGATAACTATGAAAACGGTGAAAAATGAATTTTGGCTAACGTTGGAATTTGACCACGAAACTTATACCATTGTGTTCGTGGCAATTTTCTGATCAACTTCCATATACAATGTTTTTTGAATGGACTTCAAACAGAGAAGCTATAGCCGTTTGAAGTTTTAGCATTAGAAACAATTACATATGCAAACATGGAAATTTTATCAATTATAAACATTTGCAATTAATTCATAGGATATTTATAGAAGTAGGAACAAATTTAATATGTTTGTAATGAATGTAAATTATTAAGAGAATTAGATGTAGGAGGAAAAAAATAAGGGGAATAATTAACATTGCAAACAGAATCAGCTAAAAAGTGCAATTAATTAATATGTGAATTAATATTGGGGATTAATATATAACATGTATATATATATATATATATCAGATCCCTCAATTTAAAGAGGTTTACATATAAATGTAACAAATAAATGTTCAAATTCAAATCTGGATAAAAAAAGTATATGCACATTAAATATATATGTTAATTGAATGGTGGAATTAATTGACATGCCAATTAATGGAACGTTACAATATGTAAAATATTAATTAGGGAAATTAAGACGTGACATGTTAATCTATTAATGGGGCTATTAATTAGGATTGTAACGTAATCAGTAGAAAATGTCAATAAATAAGGAATAGAAATAATAGTTGACCTAGATTCGAATGTGTACATATAGGTCAATTAAATAGAGGATTAATTAGATAATTGGTGGGCTGCATCTATATAAGAGAGAACGTAATATAATTCGTTCCATCAGCCGTCACTTTCTACATCCCTCTCTTACAGTAAACATTGGCTTCTTTCTTTATTCTTTTCTCCTATTTTTCACAAATCTTTAGCAAATAAACCCAAATAAAATATATGTGAACAAAATAGAGAAATTGCAACAAATTAAAGGAGAGAAGTTCTAGAACGGCGTAATAATTATAGAAGATAGAGATTTAAAGCTAAGGATGACAAGTGAGTGGATTTAATTATATATCTGTTACGTTTATGGTATATTATCGTTAGATTCCAGTTACATAATTTTATTCAGTATTTATTTCAGTAATTAATTCTGTTAATTAGTAATGCTGAGACTGTAAATTGTATAAGAGAGCTTATATTTAATTATTATTTATATGGAAAAAAGGAAGATAGTAATCCAAACAAATATGAATAATACTAGGCTTGACAGTTAGAGAAAGGCGTAAGCCTAAAAGTAAGAAATTTACAGTTATTTACATCTATTTTAAAGTTGAGATTTAGCCTGTAAATGTTAGCTTCTTTTTATTCCATTTTACGTGAATAAAATAGTAAAGAGAAGGATTCGCAAATACAGCCTAAAATAGAAGAATACTAGATTTATATAAATTAGATGTAAAATAAGGAAAGCTGAAATAAAAAGAGAAAAATAGAAATTTGCAGTAAATTATGCTAAAACGGGGAAAAGTAAATTAAAAGGGAAAAATCTAATAACTTGATTTGGAAGTGAGTGATAGATTAATTGGTTGGTTTAGAAAAGAGGATACATTTCTATAGTTTAATATTAAAAAGGCAACGATAAACGTAATTGCAAGAATAAAAGAAAGAATAAGGTAATTAGTGTAAAATAGAGGAACTACTGTATTTTGCACTATCCAAAAAGTAAAGAAATAATAAAAGAAATATCTTGTAGTTACGGACTATTGTTTATAGCATTATTTAGTATTAAATATGGAAATGGATGTTTAGCACAGCTTCTGTAACCAAGCAAATAGAATAGAACCACCTCCTAGAATAAAAGAATTTAGAGTGAAGAGTTATAGAAATTAAAGAAGAAATCTAGTTAAATATTAGACAAGAAACAATAAATAGAAATGTACCTAGATCTGCATTTACTACGCAGATAGTAGAATAAAAGCAAAGCAGTTATTATGATAAGTAAATTTGTGACAATCGGACGTAGTCCCAAGCCAAGATTGTTATATAATATAAGAGAATTAAAGAGAATTCAATATCATAATAAAAGAAGACAGACTAGAACAGAAAAGAGACGCTTGTAATTATATTTATAATATATAGATTATAAAAGAATATAGTAGTGACAATTGCAAGTAAAATTATAACATAGGTTATAATTAAGTAGAAAGAACAGAAAAGGCTTATTTTAAGACTTAAATTAAGTTAATAAGCAAATAGAGCAGAAACAACATAAGAGGCTTATTTTAATAAACTTAGATCTTGGATTAAGTTAATAAGCAAGATAATAGAAGTGGCCCATACCAACAGCATTCCCTTTCAGTCAGGAACTGATAGTCTCACAATAGTTAGGTGAGGCCGGGACAAGATTATGCTAATTAGAGTAAATAAGTAGCCAACAGAATAAGAAAAGTAAACTAAACGCAAAATAAAAGATTAGACTTAGGGTCTAATAAAAGAGTGAGATGCGTTTGGAGCAGCCCAAAGGATGAAGAGCCTAACGAAGCAGTTCATCACAGATTTCAGCACAGAAGAAGCACGTCAACTTAGTTATTTTGGGCTAGAAGGAAGTACGAGACTTCAACGGGACGTGAGGGTACTCTTGGATAGCCCTCTGGGGTAGGCATAGTGAAGCAGTCCTCCAGAGGCTGGTCTGTAGGTGTTCCATCAAAAGAGTATGCCTTGACTGCTTTTTGCATGGCAGGACCATTGTAGGCAGTCAAAAGGGGTTGATGTTTGGAGTAGGATATTCATATGTCACAGTACTTGCAAGTAAGTTTTAGTGGGCATGACCTAAAAGGATAGTCGCATGCGGATATCGGGCCAGCATCAAAACCAAGAAGCGAGTTCGGGAAAGACTAGAGTTAAACCAACAGTCCAATGAACCTTTCACTATCGAGACATTGAATGAGGGGTGTGACCAATTGGATGTTTAGATTGTTTGCAGTAGAGCACAGCCACTTAGCTCCTTAGAGGTCTTTCGATTAGTTGAGGGGTGGCTGTGTGGGGCCATAGCCACGATAAGAAAAGAGACAGACCAAATAGAATATCTGTATTTTAGGCCTAATAGGGCAGTCCTTTATAGACATAGAAAATCTGCGACCGAGTTCCGTACAAGGTAGACCTTGTTAAGCGGGATTCAGGGAGTAGACAGAACGATTACGTATAGTCCTCAAGGTACGCACCGGGTGGTACATTGTGGATGTCCGAGCATTATTATAGACTAGTGCGGACGTAGTTTTACGTTTTCATAGTAGACGACGGAACATCTATATTGTAGGCCTTACGAGGCAGTCCTTTATAGATGTAGTCACAGAACGCCATAGAAGCAAGACGATGGACTCCTTTGCGAGAAGGATATGGAAGGTACTATGGGTGGTACCTAGGACTAATGCGGTCATTGAGCATATAGCTACATATCCATCAGTTATTATGTTTTAATCTACTAGGGAGTAGGTGGGCACGATTCACGCACAGAGGCGAGAGTATTATAAACCCAATGAACCTAATATAACAGTAAATGGAAATAAAACGGTATATATAGAATTAAGCTTAGAAGTGTATAATTTGTCCATTCACCAGAACTTAGTTCTGGCCCCCTCCTCATAATATCCTACAGGTTAGGTAGATGGCAGAGACTTTCTAGCTTTGAGACACTTGTTTAGAAAGTGTTATTATATTGGTGAGTATTTACTTACTATTATATTTTAGTCAGTTCCGCTGTGAGATATTTATCCGAGCTCTGATATATTTGTCTTTGCCTATTTACAGGATACCAGAAACCCAACTCGGGCTTCAGTGAGCTTGGATTTTTGTATTTTTGCGAAAATCCAGACCCACTGGAATTCGGGTTATTAAATTTGGTATCAGAGCCTAGGTTTAGGATTCCTAGGTAGATAGTAAGTGAATGTATTTGTATTTTTGAATAAAATATAAATATATTATGTACTAAAATCCAAATAGTCCCCAATTATAGATTTTAACATATGGAAAGTTTTTAGATAGTTTGCTAGTTGGGTTTGGGTTGACCCAAATATGTTGAGCCCTATGTTAATTACCAATTTATAGCATACAAATAAGACATGTTTTGAGAGAAGATTGGTATCCATATGTTATATGAAGTGGGGAAGTTCCCTAGGGATAGTAGGGAGGGTGTTTTTATTTTGGAAGGAATAAGAGGTTTTAGTAAGAAGAAAATCCACTTTATGTCTAGCCCAATAAAATGAAACT
Source organism: Allium fistulosum (assembly GCA_030737815.1). NCBI lineage: Eukaryota > Viridiplantae > Streptophyta > Magnoliopsida > Asparagales > Amaryllidaceae > Allium > Allium fistulosum. Next base: position 1,075,175,680 of record CM060901.1, on the reverse strand, counting down.
TTTGAATTAAAAATTTGAAAAATATAATTGTTAATATATTTGAGGAAGTAAGTATTGGGTTTATGAAAAAATAAGTGGTATGATATTTAAATTGGTTTTTATATATGATGTAAATTTTGTTAAAAGTGAAATTATTTTTGAAGAATTATAGAGCATGTATAGCTCGCTAGTTTCTTTGAAAGTAAACAAAGATTTTAAATATAAAACCTAGAGTGTGTTAAGTATCGAAACCATAGATTACAACATTTATTGTTGTAATAGATGTTTTTAGTAAAAATAAAGGAAGCACAGACTATGACACTATTGTTATAGTAGGTGACTCCCAAAGTAAATGTTTTTACATAGCATATGGGATTTATTAATATTTATTTTAATTGAATCGGTATTTTTGGGTTTTAGTAACGGTGTTTTAAGCAACATCTGTTTTGACCCAAATGAGTTTTGGAGATAATTTCTAAAGTGGTTTGTATGGACACTTATTATTTAAATAAGTATATGAAAATATTTTCTAGTTATTAAGCAGTTTTGAAAATGAGTTCTTTTGAAAAATAATGTACGATAAATTGATGAATTTAGTAGGAAATATCTTATGTAAGTAAAAATAGAGTAAACATACTTTAATCTATTGGAATGAAATGAATAATGATATAATTTTCTAAATCACAAATAAAGATGTTTTGTACAAGTTATAAGGAATACGTGAAAGAGCAAGGTATGGAAAGCACCATATTTTGTATAGCCTATTTCGATAAAATATAAAATAAATTCCTTATAATTTCACATAGACATGAAATCCTCCTTTAAAGGATTCACGGAAGGTTTTAGCATTAATGGTTTCTCATAAGAGAAAGTAATTCCAATACATTAATGTATAAAACCATTAAGTGTAGTAAGTTTGAAACTCCTTTAATGTTAAGTAATTGGAAGAGCAGAAAAAGTTAAGGGATTTTTGATAAAATAATAGTTCTTATCTACTCCAGTTTTAGTAAATTTGAACATCTATGAAAAGAAGATATTTTGAAAACATGTGAGGACATTTTTTTTGAAGTCAAGAAAAAAGAAAAAATGTTTTAAGAACAAGCAAGACATGTTTTAAAGAAAAATGGTCTGGTGAAAAAGTAAATAAGTTTTTGGAAAAATAAAATTTTAAGTAACCAAGTACCTTTGAATTTAACAGAAAACTTCAAAATAACACTTTCAAAGGCACGAATTTTGGGATTTGATGTTCCAAAAATTAAGGAGTTTTAAATTTTTGAAGAAAAATGATAAATACCAAACCAAATAAAACTTTTAAATATGGAGTAGATAGGAATCATTTCCTAGGTGTAACGGGAAAAGTATAAGGCTATAACAGTAGTTACTCTTAGCAGTAATAATGAAAGTTCACGTAAGGTATATGGAACACTAGTGAAAACCTAGAAATGTTGCTTCATGTGTGTAGACTATAGAAGAATAGTGAAGTGATATTAGTAAGATAGTAAGACACACATGGTTGGGAAAACTAGACCTTAGTTGGGGAAAAATGAAAGGTAAAGAGAAAATTTTCCCTAGCTTAGTTGCCTTTTTAGATAGAGACTGCATAGATTGAAATCCTTATCCATTGCAGTAAATGAGACTTAGTTATTCCTTTTTTAGCATGGATTAGAAGAGATGAATAGATCTTATTCGTCATGAGTAATATAGCGAAAGTTGGTAATAAGTAATAGGCGGCAGGAGGAGCATATGAGTTACTTGGATTCCTAGAGTATGACCTTTCCGTGTCAGAGTGGACATGGTCCTAGACGTCCTTGCCCTAGATTATAGCTGTGTTTAGTTGCCGTATTAAAGGAAGAGTAAAAGCAGATGTAAGATGACTAAAAGAAAAACAGTAAGATCTAAAGAAAGCAACATAAACGTAAATAGAAATAAATGAGAATTGCAAAAGAAAAATACATCTTTCACATAAATTAAGCTTGTGAAAAAGTTTGAAAAGAAAAATATTTCTTATGAAAACTGTGTTTGGGAAAGCAAATATGGATTTTTATAGGATAGCGGCACAAGTTTCAAGTACGGAGAGAGAGGTACGCAAAAGTAAAATGGAGAAATGTGAAGTTTTTCCGTTTTCTACCTTCTTTCTGACATAAGAAATCGAATTCAGAAAATTAGATTTTTCTGATATTCGAATATTAAAAGTTGTGTGGTAGGATTTGGATGAAAAATTCGTTGAACTACACCCCTATTCAGTAGGAGTGTAGGAAAATTGGATGAAAAACTTTTTGAGTTTTCAAAAGATTGTATTCATATAGAAATTGCAAGTATATTTAGGATATGTGCATTATATTTTAAGTAAATTTTTAAAGAAGAAAAGCATTCATACAGGAGGCACCGCTTAGAAATTCATGTACATGCATATATTTTGTATTGAGTAACACTTTTGCACAAGAACACAAATGGTCGCAAAATTGGATGAACACAAAATGGATGTGATTGTTGCAAAAAATTACATAATTTTACCCTTGTCGAATTCCAAGGATGAAATTTCCTAAAGGGTGGGAGAATGTAACACCCCATATTTTATTGACAGTTATATTAAAATAAATTTAATTGGAAATTATGAAAACGGTGAAAATTGAATTTTTGCTAATTTTGGAATTTGACCACGAAACATATACCATTGTGTTCGTGGCAATTTTATAATCAACTTCCATATACAATGTTTTCTGAATGGACTTCAAACGGAGAAGTTATAGCCATTTGAAGTTTTAGCATTAGAAACAATTACATATGCAAACATGGAAATTTTATCAATTATAAACATTTGCAATTAATTTATAGGATATTTATAAAAGTAGTAACAAATTTATTATGTTTGTAATGAATGTAAATTATTAAAAGAATTAGATGTAAGAGGAAAAAAATAAGGGGAATAATTAACATTGCAAACAGAATCAGCTAAGAAGTGCAATTAATTAATGTGTGGATTAATATTGGGGATTAATATATAACATGTGTGTGTGTGTATATATGTATATATATCAGATCCCTCAACTTAAAGAGGTTTACATATAAATGTAGCAAAGAAATGTTCAAATTCAAATCTGGATAAAAAATATATATGCATATTAAATATATATATATATATATATATATATTAATTGAATGGTGGAATTAATTGACATGCCAATTAATGAAACGTTACAATGTGTAAAATATTAATTAGGGAAATTAACTAATAGAGGTGACATGTTAATCTATTAATGAGGCTATTAATTATGATTGTAACGTAATCAGTAGAAAATGTCAATTAATAAGGAAAAGAAATAATAGTTGACCTAGATTTGAATGTGTACATATAGGCAGTATATTGCTGCACATAAAAATTAATTGAAGGATCAATTAAGTAGAGAATTAATTAGATAATTGATGGGCTGCATCTACATAAGAGAGAACGTAATATAATTTGTTTCATCAGCCGTCACTTTCTTCATCCCTCTCTTACAGTAAACAATGGCTTCTTTCTTCATTCTTTTCCCCTATTTCTCACAAATCTTTACCAAATAAACCCAAATAAAATATATGTGAACAAAATAGAGAAATTGCAACAAATTAAAGGAGAGTTGTAGAACGGCGTAATAATTTTATAAGATAAAGATTTAAAGCTAAGGACGACAAGTGAGTGGATTTAATTATATATATTTTATGTTTATGATATATTATCGTTAGATTCCCGTTACATAATTTTATTCAGTATTTATTTCAGTAATTAATTCTGTTAATTAGTTATGTTGAGACTGTAAATTGTATAAGAGAGCTTATATTTAATTATTATTTATATGGAAAAAAGGAAGATAGTAATCCAATCAAATATGAATAATATTAGGCTAGACAGTTAGAGTAAGGTGTAAGCCTAAAAGTAAGAAATTCACAGTTATTTACATCTATTTTAAAGTTGAAATTTAGCCTTTAAATATTAGCTTCTTTTTATTCCTTTTTATGCGAATAAAATAGTAAAGAGAAGGATTCGCAAATATGGACTAAAATAGAAGAATACTATATTTACGGAAATTAGATGTAAAATAAGGAAAGCTGAAATAAAAAGAGAAAAATAGAAATATGCAGTAAATTGTGCTAAAATGGGAAAAAATAAATTAAAAGGGAAAATCTAATAACTTGATTTGGAAGTGAGTGATAGATTAATTGGTTGGTTTAGAAAAGAGGATACATTTCTATAGTTTAATATTAAAAAGGCAACGATAAACGTAATTGCAAGAATAAAAGAAAGAATAAGGTAATTAGTGTAAAATAGAGGAACTACTGTATTTTGCACTATCCAAAAAGTAAAGAAATAATAAAGAAATATCTTGCAGTTACGGACTATTGTTTATAGCATTATTTAGTATTAAATATGGAAATGGATTTTTAGCACAACTTTTGTAACCAACCAAATAGAATAGAACCACCTCCTTGAATAAAAGAATTTAAAGGGAAGAGTTATAGAAATTAAAGAAGAAATCAAGTTAAATATTAGACAAGGAACAACAAATAGAAATGTACCTAGATCTGCATTTACTACGCAGATAGTAGAATATAAGAAAAGCAGTTATTATGATAAGAAAAATTGTGACAATCGGACGTAGTCCCAAGCCAAGATTGTTATATATAACATAAGAGAATTAAAGAGAATTCAATATCATAATAAAAGAAGACATACTAGAATAGAAAAGAGACGCTTGTAATTATATTTATAATATATAGATTATAAAAGAATATAGTAGTGACAATTGCAAGTAAAATTATAACATAGGTTATAATTAGGTAGAAAGAACAGAAAAGGCTTATTTTAAGACTTAAATTAAGTTAATAAGAAAATAGAGCAGAAACAACAGAAGATGCTTATTTTAATAAACTTAGATCTTGGATTAAGTTAATAAGCAAGATAATAGAAGTGGTCCATACCAACAGCATTCCCATTCAGTCAAGAACTGGTAGTCTCACAATAGTTAGGTGAGGCCGGGACAAGATTATGCTAATTAGAGTAAATAAGTAGCTAACAGAATAAGAAAAGTAAACTAAACGCAAAATAAAAGATTAGACTTAGGGTCTAATAAAAGGGTGAGATGCGTTTGGAGCAGCCCAAAGGATGAAGAGCCTAACGAAGCAGTTCATCATAGATTTCAGCACAGAAGAAGCACGTCAACTTAGTTATTTTGGGCTAGAAGGAAGTACGAGACTTCAACGAGATGTGAGGGTACTCTCGGATAGCCCTCTAGGGTAGGCATAGTAAAGCAGTCCTCTAGAGGCTGGTCTGTATGTGTTCCATCAAAAGAGTATGCCTTGACTGCTTTTTGCATGGCAGGACCATTGTAGGCAGTCAAAAGGGGTTGATGTTTGGAGTAGGATATTCATATGTCACGGTACTTTCAAGTAATTTTAGTGGGCATGACCTAAAAGGATAGTCATATGCGGATATCGGGCCAGCATCAAAACCAAGAAGCGAGTTCGGGAAAGACTAGATTTAAACCAACAGTCCAATGAACCTTTCACTATCGAGACATTGGATGAGGGGCGCAGCTAATTGGATGTTTAGATTGTTTGCAGTAGAGCACAGCCACTTAGCTCCTTAGAGGTCTTTCGATTAGTTGAGGGGTGGCTGCGTGGGGCCATAGCCACGATAAGAAAAGAGACAGACCAAATAGAATATCTGTATTGTAGGCTTAATAGGGCAGTCCTTTACAGACATAGAAAATCTCCGATCGAGTTCCGTACAAGGTAGACCTTGTTAAGCGGGATTCAGGGAGTAGATAGAATGATTACGTATAGTCCTCAAGGTATGCACCGGGTGGTACATTGTGGATGTCCAAGCCTTAGTATAGACTAGTGCGGACGCAGTTTTACGTTTTCATAGTAGATGAAGAAACATCTGTATTGTAGCCCTTATGAGGCAGTCCTTTATAGATGTAGTCAAAGAACGCCATTGAAGCAAGACAATGGAGTCGTTTGTGAGAAGGATACGTAAGGTACTATGGGTGGTACCTAGGACCACTGCGGTCGTTGGGCATATAGCTACATATCTATCGGTTATTAGGTTTTAATCTACTAGGGAGTTGGTGGGCACGATTCACGCACAGAGGCGAGAGTATTATAAACCCAATGAACATAATATAACAGTAAATGGAAATAAAACGGTATATGTAGAATTAAGCTTAGAAGTATATAATTTGTCCATTCACTAGAACTTAGTTTTCACCCGCTCCTCATAACATCCTAAAGGTTAGGTAGATGGCAGAGACTTTCCAGTTTTGAGACACTTGTTTAGAAAGTGTTATAATATTGGTGAGTATTTACTTACTATTATATTTTAGTCAGTTCCGCTGTGAGATATTTATCTGAGCTCTGATATATTTTCCTTTGCCTATTTGCAGGATACCAGAAACCCAACTCGGGCTTCAGTGGGCTTGGATTTTAGCATTTTTGCGAATTTTCGGACCCATTGGAATTTGGGTTATTACATTAACTCATTTGGAGAGAATATGTGGAGTTGTTGAAAATCTCTGACATTTTGTACATCTCTTATGTAACTCACTGCATCATTATTCATATGGGGCCAATAGAGACCTTGCCTCATGACATATTTGGCTAATTTTATCCATTAGAATGATCTCCAAAGAGCCTTTTATAGGCTTCCCTCAACAATTTTGTGCCACCTTCCGGACTAACACATCTTAAGTAAGGGAGCGAATATCTTTTTTTTATAAAGTGTTCCGTCAATTATAATAAAAGTTAGAGCTTAATGTCTTATTTTCTAGCTTCCTTTTTAACTTGTGGTAGTTTCCCTTCTATCAAGTACTAAACAATGGGGATAATCCAATTGTTTTCATATTGATTATCTATCTCCATATGAATGGTTCCTTTTATGTTTTCACCATATCACTTCTTGGTTTATTTTCCTTCTTTTTGATATAGGTATATACATGATTCTTTGATAACTTCATGATATCAGGGGTAATTCTTCCACCCGATTCTCTTTTCCAACGTTGTGGATAATTCGTTTGAATACACTTCATGACTTTGTTGATAATCCTTTGATATGTAACCTTGCATTCCTCAGCTCAAAGGGCATGACTTTGTAGTAGTAAGTTCCCCAATCTATTACAAAACCTATGTTTTCTTCATCCAATTTGAACATGGGGATATTATTATATTCTAAGTATGCACCTATAAAAGATTACAGCTTATTTCCTCTTGTGGCATCAACCGGTGAATCTACTCTAGGTAAAGGATATTAATATTTAGAGCATACCTTATTTAGATCAGTGTAATCGATGTACGCTCTCCCTTTTCCTTTGGACTCTTTAATTGATACATGATTAGCTGACCATTTGGGGTAAAAGACTTTTCTAATGAATCCATTCACAAGCAACCTTCAACTTATTCCTCATTAGCCTAAATTTTATTAAACCGCCTTTTCTTTTGTCGAACAGGGCAATATTTGTATCTATATTTAGAATGTGGCTCACAGTTGCTGGATCTATACTGACCATGTCAGAGTGAGTTTTGATGATCGCATCTTTGCTAGATTAGAGGAGTCGGGTAAGCTTTCTTCTGAGACCGTCGCCTAGATCTTTTCGATTTTTAATGTTTTGGTTGAATCTAGCAAGTCTAAGTTTACCTCTTCTAGACCTTCGGAAGATTTCATTCTTTCTTGCTCAATTATGTAATCTAATCCGTATACCCAACAAATCTCATAATATAGAATTCCACACAAATCACATACTTCAATTATTTATTGATTCATAAAGGTTTTATAATAAAATCTCTATTTTCAAAACCATTAATTTGATTTTGAAAAGAAAGATATTGATTTCCAAAGAGGTTTAAATAGTAAAAATTTATTCTCTTTTAAAATATTTATATAAAAACCTATTATATAATTCCAAGAAAACCTATATTATAAGCATTTATTCAATTACAAATCCCGTAAATTCCTTTCAAAAATAATTCATAAGCTTTGAAACTCTTCTTAATAGTTTCAAAATGGTAATATCGAAAAATTATTCATAATTCATAATTTTCTTTAAACAATAAATCTAAATAATCTCACTTTTCCCATAAGGATCTTCAACTTCAAAATATTTACCAAGCCATGACTTGAATTCCAAAATCATTACTTTCAAACTCTTATTCACTTTCGATTTTTCCTTTTAAAATATTACTATCAAAAAATTATTAATCAACCCGAAGTTCTCTTTTATAATAAACCTTCAAATATTTAACGTTAAAATATCGGTACACTAAATTTATTTCTATAACAAAATACCAAAATTTCCCTTTCAATAATAATTCGATTCAAACACTTCTAAACACACACACACACACACACACACATATATATATACATACATACAAATAACTTAAAAAAACAAATTCCCTTTTACTTTTAAAAATAATCAATTATTGAATGTATATTACTCCAAACTTATTTCGACAATATACACATTGTAAATTTTGTTAATAATAATTTCCATACAATAAACAAACCACATTTACCTTATTATCATTCCAAAATATTTTTCTTTTACTAAACTTCCCAATAAACCATTACTATTACACATACATTTTAGATACACTTCTATAAAATTCCTTAAAATATTTTATAACCGTGTATATATGTGTGTGTATCTATATATGTGTGTATATATATATATATATATATATTCAAAAGTATATTGGCTTAAACAAATCCCAGAAGTCATCACTTTCTAAATAATCTCTATTTGCATACTTCTTAAGAATAATTTCAGTTTTATATATAAATCATTCCAAAGTTCATTATTTATTCCCAAAGTAATTTATTTCTTTCAAATCTTCACCTTTTAATCCTTTTACCTCTTTCCGATCAATTTCAAGTATTGAGCTTTGACTAATCATAATCTTTATATTTTCCAAATGTAAGTTCTGAGTGCCATTGTCCACCAGGGTTGTATGTTGTATAACATTTTTATTTAAAACATTAGCTTTCTTGGTCTTCACTATATTCCCGAAATGAAATATCACTTTTTAGCTTTCAAAGTAAGGAAATGATGACACGGAGGTTCAGGCCCTCCTTTAGTGCCAAAATGTTAAACCAAAAATTGGCTCAACACTCAAGACGTTTGCATAAGATAATATTATTCAGAATGACCCTATAATGCCCATGGGCTTTTAGTATGGTCATGAAGTTGTTTGAAAGTTTGAGTCATATGTCCAAGGGTAAAATTGGCAAGTCACATAAATGTACAATAGTCCATAGGCGATTCACATAAGTCATAGTCCTTTGTTCATGTGTCAATAGGCATGATAATCATTACACAAAGTAATCTTTAATTTAGACAAGGGCTTAAATGGTCTTGTCTTATGTGTAAGTCCTAGTCCAAGTAAAAAATTAGTCATATGCACATCCATAATTTGATCAAAGTTAAATATGCACAATTCAAGGGAAATAGGCTTAAAAAAATTGTTCAAGTCCTTTGTTTGCATAAGTTTCAAAGATTACAATCAATTCTTTATTTTTCCCAAATAGCTTTAGGGTTTACAATTCTTTAATTTGAGAGAGAGAGGAAGAAAAAATTCACCCCAATCCAAGTGGCTATGGGAGTCTATTTATAGTGCTAGTGGCAGGTCGAATGGCTTCATGTGTCCACCCAGCTAGATACTTGTTATCCTTTGTGTATTGTCAATACTCGTCATCCCCTTTGCATTATCAATACTCGACATCCCTTTTGTATTGTCAATGCTTGACATCCGCATCTAAGTATTTACTCAATAGCCTTCATGATGCTCGGTAATATGTATGGTTGTAGATGCTTGATATCCATTGTTAACGTTGAAGCCCATCATTCTTTTTGAAGCTCGACATTACTAGCTGCTTAGAGATGCTTTACAATAGTCACTGTTGTAAAGGCTCGATAATAGTTACTACATTTGAGGCTTGTTTTCCCAAAGAGACTCGATATCCTCTACTTGTAGTTAACTACTCGAGACCCCTTAACAATGCGACATCCTTTAGAGATTCGACATCTTTTGGTAATTAGATGTTCGATATCCTCTTTCGGATATGGGCTCAACATCTTCATGCTTGACACACTTCTTGCTTACGTGCTTGACACGCTTGCTTATTTATAAGTTCAGCATCTCCTAGAAACTTGATATCTTTCTTTATTGTTTGATGTTGGGTATTCCCAAATTTGGTGACGTTCTTCGTTGTAGCAGCTCGACGTCCTCTCTCTCTTTCATAAGTTTGAGATATCTTGTATTTACAAGTTTGACAACATTATCATTTTATAGACTCGATATCACCTCTTTGAAACTACTTCTATGTCTCTAAGCTCGATACAATTTCTGTAGATTATAATGTCTTAATATCCATCTTGCCTTTGAATTCGACATCCCTTGTGGCTTGATGTCTTCATGTTAGATGCTTGCTACGTTATTGACTTGGAAGCTCGATGTATAATAATAGATTTATTAACTCATCATGCATCTATAAGCTTGATATGTTTTCTTTAAATGCTCGATATATGTATTTGTAATAACACTATCTTTTATAACTTCCATATCCTCGTGTTCATTCTCTTAACACGGTAGTCAGAAAATATGTGGATAACAGTATATGTGGTGAAAATCGTTGTTATTCGATGATTATATTGAATGATTGTTTGATGTTGGTTACTCCTATAGTGTTACCATGGCATCACGAGTCACTAATGTTCAGTATGTGAATATAGAGAGGTGAAGACGTTCATATGTAGGCTATTGCAACCTTGAATGGATGTACTTGCGACTAGTGTCCGTCGGTTGAATAGATGGTGAGAATAAGACATAGTTTACCATGTCCTTATTATATGTTATACGACCTTAATCAGGTAGTCAACCATATTTTTATGTTAGTCTGACTATATGGATGTAGGTGACATAGGTTAAGGTTGTTTTACATATGTGTTATACAATAACAATGTTATATAAGTATATTTATAGTATATGTTAAGGAGATTTGTTTTACTCACTCGGGCATATGCCTAAACCCTCTCCATGTTTTTCCATGTGTCTATCATCTTATGGTTGATGGTGCATGGGGTTTAAGTAATGTTGAAGGTGTAGATGACAAAGACGATACTTATTTATATATTGTATATATTGACATTTGACATTAAGTGTGATAGTTTGTGAATGATTGGGATTAGCATTGTACAAACATATAACTTTGGTTTAGTTTGAATATATGAATGCTTGGTATTATATATTTTTACTTCCACTATGATTTCTAAAAGTTATAGTTAGAGAGTTACTTTGTTTATTATTATTATAATCGAACCGTTGAGTGATTTTGCTTGCTTTAAGATGAACTGGCCGACCTGCTAGCCTCTCAACGCCCCACCGCAATCACAACATCTCACCTTCACTTCGCTCGACCTATTATCTTTTCAAAAGCCTATGCATCCCACAGAAAGCCCATACTGGTATCAGGAGACAACAAGTACAAATAGCTTCATGGCATGCAAACTACCCGAGCAAGTATGGGGCCTCCTTCTACCTCGCCTGCATTATAGAAGACTCACCTTCTCTCGGGTCTGGGCCTTCTAGTTGTCGACCCTCTTGCCTTTCTCCAATGACCAACCCGTTTCACCTTTGTTATTTTTTCTTAACACAATAAGCCTTTTTCAAAGGCATTTGTATGCCCCTACAAAAAGAAACAACGACTCAGCATCATTCCACTGAAAAGATTAGCATATACAACATCGTTCATCTAACAAAAGTATCACTGTATAGGACCAATCCATGTCCTTTTCTATCCACATGGTAATGGTGTTACTATTCAACAACCCTCTGTCCCCATGTCTCCCTATCTGACAACATCGTGCTTTTGTATGGCCAATAGCTGGCTATCAACTGAACCATTCAGACCAGTTGGCATCCTGGTTGGTCTGCATTTGAATCGTTCAACACCGACAATGGCTAAGAGGAAACTTAGGGATAGGCATATCAATCGAAGCTATCCGAACTAGGTTTCAACTGTTATAAATACAAAGTTGAATGCATTTGTATAAGAATGGAATTTTCATTAATTGCTTTCTAAAATACAGGAAATTATTGTCAAGGACAAAATTTCTCAGCATTTTAGCCTCAATGACAGACCTTCAGTATTTTAGCCTGAAGGATAACTTTCTTTGGGTATCATTTTTTAGGTATCAGTTTTTAGTTATCGGTAGCAGTTTTTAGGTATCAGTTTTAAGTTCGGTATCAGTTTTGGAAGAATGTTTTTCCTTATGAATAATTTTGAAAGAATATTTGTCCTTATGAATAATTTTTAGAAGAATGTTTGTCCTTGTGGTTAAAATATTGAGCTCGTGTCCTTGAGGCTAAAAATATACAAATTTTTGTCCTTTAAACTAATTCCCCCTTCTAAAATATCACTTGTAAAAGAATGGCTGTAACCGAAAATCAAACTAAGAAAGATTACTACCATAGTGTATGTAGATCTCCCTTGATCGAACCACTCTAAACCTTATCTCTTTACTTTCTTAGCATTTACTCTATTATGTAGGATCATTTTCACCCTAGAAGGGGGGTGAATAGGGTCTACTAAATATTAATGCGAAAATAAAAATAAAAACAGAAAGTAATGCAGTAAAGATCACACACAGTTTTTCCCAGCTTTGGCAAAAATTTTCCTATGTGCTGCCCCCAAGGTTTCTACTAGAAATTAAGTAATCAGATGCTTACAAAAACACGTAAACTTGTGATACCCGCTAACTTGATTAACCTAACTCTAAGCTCAAAACCCTGCCACAACTCAGCCACTGAGTTGCAAATTCTCGAACTACGTCCCGTAGCTCGTAACCTAGTTAACACTGGAGTTTTTAGATTTAAAAACAAAAATACAAAAGAAATAAAATTGGAACCCCTAATACAATATAAACTTTAGCCTAAATAAAACAATGGCCTAAATAAAATTAATTAGAGAATGTAGTGTATCCCTTTTATTTTGCCAATGCACTTTATTTCTTCGACCGATCCCCTTTAGTCTTTGTTCCAATTTAGGGTTCCAAAAAATTGAAGCCGCCGATTCAATTGCTCCGTTGATTGAAGAAGAATTATCGCCTTGAAGCTTTGTCAACCGCTGCTTGCTTGATTCCTTTCTATTGCTTCGTCGTCGAGTTGGATGATATGAAAATTGGTACATGATTTTTATGCTCTTCATACTTTGCTCAAACTCGATCTGAATTTTAGCCGATGATGGAATGGGTATTTATAGGATCTGAACCCTTATATTTTCATTTTGAGATTTTTAGTTGGAATATTTCAGTTACCTTTTTTCGGCCGTGGATTTTCTGATTAATGGTCGTATTCCCTTCTGACTTGTTAACTTGTGAAATTTATTCGAATATAGTGATATATATATTCGCATATATTTTGATTATAATATGAACGTTTGTTGACTTTCTGGTTTTGGTATTACTTTGATCAATTCACTGTGCTGCTGTTCCAATTTCTTATGCATCATGGAGTTAAACAATCGTTGAACTATAGTGATATCTGCCACTTGAGAATTTTGAGCTTTCTGCCTTGTTCGCCTGAATTTGTACATCTGACTTGAATTTGCATTGTTTCCTGAGATTAACTTACACTGCTCGAGATTGATGCTTCTCCTTTTGGTTTGCTGACAACTGATGTTGATGAGTAGTTTTCTCTGGTTGGTTGTGTGAACTGCACTTTCACTTGTACTTGATGAACCTGTCCACTTTGATGATTGTCTGAGTTCTTGTTTATTTCCTTATGTATGTTGATGTATAAGCATGTGTATCATCCTGTTGTGCCTTTGGCCATGTTGACCTGAACCATGTGAATTCTTAAATTGTTTCGTATGTTCACTTAGTTCGTATTTGCTTATAGTCCATTACTTTTGATGCCATGATTGAATTTTCGATGCCTATGTATATGTATACATATATACATATATATGTACATATGTACATGTTGAAACTGAACTTGATTATGAACTCTGGTTGCATATGAACTTGTTATTCAAGTGTGTTCATGCCTGTTGTTGCTTTGCATTCCTATTAATCAATTTGGACCTGAGCATGACTGAAGCTTTACTTGTGTGGTTTCTGCTTTTGCTTTATCCTTTGTACATGTCTGGTGCACTTTGGAGTCTGGTTGCATTTGAAACTGAACTTCATATACATGTTGAAACCGAACATATTGTTATTCCTTGTTATTATAGTCTGGTTCCATTTGAAGTCTGGTTGCATGTTGTTTTCATGTGTGTTCATGCCTGAATGCTTGCATATCCATATGAGCATGTTTATTAAATGCCTGAATGCTTGCATATTGAATGTCTAATTGCCTGAATGCGTGAATGCATATCCATATTCATATGTACTGACCATTGCTGTGTTGTTTTTTTTGCATTGCACCTGAGTTGAATCCAGTCTTGGCTTGGGTTTGACCTTGTGCTCACATGTCCCTGCAATTTTAACAAGCAAGTGTATATCGGTGTGCACGACCTTGTGGCATGTACAGTGATACACTGTGCATGGCACAAGTTGTTCACGTATTTTTGATTCTAGTTTGAAATAGAAAAATGATGACGAACAAACCCAATAACTGAGGCAAACAATATTTTCAAACACACACACTTCTTTGTGCACTGCAAAATATTTCTTTTTCAATTTTACTGCGTCAGTCTTTATTTTGCAGATAGTTCAGATGCTGGATACAGGCTGGAACAGAGTTGAAGATCAAATACAAGTGATGAGTGAATATGTAGTGAGGTGAAATATGTATGTAAAATTGTATAGTGAAAATTATGTTGTATTTGAAACTTGTATTTGGAATTGTGTAAATATAGTGAGAGCTTAAATTTGTACCATTTGAATTTGTAATAAAATATTTGTTTGAATAAAATATTTGTTTAAATAGAATTCCGAGTTATTTATTTTATTCAACAAATATTTATTTAATTATGTGGAAAAATAAAATAGTACAATAACAAATACATTTAAATGAATATATATATATATGTTTAATATCATCAAACAAAAAACAAACACTAGTATACTCTACAATCTCCCCCTTTTGATAATAACAAACATATATTAAGATTTTGACTTTATTAAATGTATTTGGTCTTGATGAATTCTATTAGCTCCTCCTATTTGAATACTCCCCCTACAACAAAGCTCCCCCTTCACATATGCATGAAAATAAGAAAAATGCAAACAAAAAACAAATGCAATGAACCTAGATGAGAATATGCAAATAAAAAAATATTACTTATATGCCAAAATCTTAACTTCTCTCCCCCTTTTGTTATCAACAAAAGAGTAATACTGTTAGATAAGAGTGATAAAGTGATAGACGTTTATAAAACATTAATACTTAATCGAGTATAAATATTAAATTTCAAAAGAAATCAAACAAAAATCATAAATACTCTGTTAGGCGCATATTCCATTTTAGAGTGATAGGGGTGATGTCGGCATAAAAAACCATATATTGTATCTATTTGTGGTATATTTATGACAGGAATTTTTTAAATACTTACTAACCATGCATAATCGTTAGGACTTTTAAATGAGATTAGTAGTATTCCCTATTTTTATTAAAAAATGAATTCCAAGCATCTTCTAACCACGCATAACCGTGAGGACTTTTAAATGGGGTTAGATTCAACTCACTTATTTCATCCAATTTTGATATGGGTTCCATACATGCATAACCGTGAGGACTTTTAATTGAGCATGAAAGCACATAATCAGAGATTTCAAGTGTTTCACCCATGCATAACCGTGAGGACTTTTAAATGAGAGTGGGTACTTTTGGATGATTTTATTGCTAATTTTAAAAAAATGAATAATTTCCTATTTAAATACCACATTTTGACATACTATATTGGATTTTGATGAGTGATTGTTGTAGAAATATGATAGGAATAGGGATGGTCATGGAATTTTTACCAACTAAAGTTATTACAAATTTTGTTTAATTTTTTAAAGAAATTTTCTAAATATACTCTCTGAAGGCATAATGTATGATCAAGATCAACACTCATCACTTTTTTCAGTCACTATTTATCTTTTCGATAATCAATAGGGAGTCAGATTAGTTAACATAGGCATTTAAGATCAAATCCAAAAAAATATAAAATCACATTTCTAAAATGCCTAAACTGAGACGAAGTCGACAAAAACTATTTTCTGGAAGGGGTTTTGTAAAAATGTCTGCCAATTGAGAATCATTTGAAATGAAGTTTATGCAGATATTTTCTTTAGAAATGTGATCTCTAATGAAATGATATCTAAAATCTATATGCTTGGTGCAAGAATGATGTAAAAGATTATTTAAGAGATCAATTGCACTTTTGCTATCACACTTAAGTGGAACTCGTTTAAAATTTAGACCATAGTCTTGCAAGGTTTGTATCATCTATTAGATTTGAGAAAAGCAACTGCTTAGAGCAATATACTCTGCCTTAGTGGTAGATAATGCAATACAATTTTGTTTTCGACTTGACCATGCAACTAACGAATGTCCCAACATAAAACACGCTCCACTAGTACTTTTTCTATCAACTAGACTACCAGTATAGTCTGCATCTGAATACCTTTTTAACTCAAAGTTACCATTAGTTGGATACCATAGACCAAATGGTGGGGTGTGCAACAGATACCTTATAATCATTTTTACAGCTTTTAAATAAGATTCTTTTGGATTTGATTGAAACTGTGCACATAAACAAACAGAGAACATAATATCTGGTCTAGAAGCGGTAAGATAAAGAAGCGATCCAATCATACATTGATATTTCTTTTGATCAACTACCTTACCTTTTTCATCCTTGTCAAGTTTAATTGTTGTGCTCATGGGAGTTTTTGCAGGTTTAGCCCCTTTCAATCCAAATTTGTTGACAAGCTCTCTGATATATTTTGTTTGAGAGATGAATGTACCTTTTTCACTTTTTTTGATTTGAAACCCTAAAAAGAATTTCAACTCTCCTACAAAGCTCATTTCAAACTTTTCCTACATGACTTTTTCAAATTTCTCACACAAAAGGTTGTTAGTGGCACCATAAATAATGTCATCAACATATATTTGAACAATCAATAGGTCATCATTTTCGTGCAATAAAATTAATGTGGTGTCTACACAACCCTTTTTGAACCCATTTTCAAGGAGATAAGTGC
Source organism: Allium fistulosum (assembly GCA_030737815.1). Lineage (NCBI taxonomy): Eukaryota > Viridiplantae > Streptophyta > Magnoliopsida > Asparagales > Amaryllidaceae > Allium > Allium fistulosum. Next base: position 1,075,158,476 of record CM060901.1, on the reverse strand, counting down.
TAAGACATTCATACCAAGCCCTAGGGGCTTGTTTTAATCCATGTAGTGCTTTCTTAAGTTTATATACATGGTTAGGGTATTCTTGACTTTCAAATCCTTCAGGTTGTTCAACAAATATATCCTCTTTCAAAATTCCATTAAGAAAAGCACTTTTAATATTCATTTGTCTTAGTTTAAATCCTTTATAACAAGCAAAAGCTAACAAGATTCTAATGGATTCTAGTCTTGCTACTGGTGCAAAATTTTCATCAAAATCAATTCCTTCAATTTGATTATAACCTTTAGCAACTAACCTAGCTTTGTTCCTAATCACATTTCCATATTCATCAAATTTATTTTTAAGAATCCATTTGGTTCCTACAACTGGATAATCATTAGGTCTAGGTGCTAGAATCCAAACATCATTTCGTTCAAATTGATTTATCTCTTCTTTCATAGCCATAAACCAACTCTCATAATTTAGAGCTGTATGTATGTCTTTGGGTTCAATTTCTGAAATAAATCCACTGTATAGACATAAATCACATAAATTTCTAAAGGAGGAACGAGTTTGAATACCTGCGGTAGGATTAACTATTACCAATTCTGGAGGATGATCTGCTTTGAATTTCAATCTCTCTGGTTCCAGATTTCTTTGGACTTCTTCCGCGGTTGCAGTTTCTCTTGGATTTTCACTTTCATCTTTTTCGTTCTCCTCTTCGACATTGCTTTTGATTGTTTCCTTGCTTTGATTATCAATGCCTTCATCAAATTTCACATTGATTGATTCCACGATTGCTCTCGTCCTTTTGTTGTATACTCTATAAGCTTTGCTTCTGGAAGAGTATCCCATGAACATGCCTTCGTCAGCTTTTGGCTTAAAATTTCCCAGTTGATCACCTGTATTGACAATAAAACATGAACAACCAAAAATTTTGAAATATGAAATATTTGGCTTTTTGTTGAACCATAGTTCATATGGTGTTTTCTTAAGAATCGGCCTAATCATGACTCTATTCATTACATAACAAGCTGTATTTACTGCCTCTGCCCAAAAGGACAAGGGTAGTTCATACTTATTTATCATATATCTAGCCAACTCTTGTAAGGTTCGATTCTTTCTCTCGACTACTCCATTTTGCTGTGGAGTACGTGGGATCACTTCTTAGCGAAATAATAGAATGTAATGACCCGTAATTTTCGATAATTAAAAATGGTTAATTTAATAAGATGTTGTGAGTTGATAAAGGGAGAAATAAAAATTTGTAATTTAACAATGAAATAATAACTAAAATGAAGTATAACAATGTTAATTAAAGTTAATCATTAACAATTTGAATGAAATTCCAATTAATTGAAATAATGTAAAGGTTATACTTGGTTATAAATTGAATATAAGAAAAACAAATGTAAATATTGAATTAATTAATGAAATAGTATAGTTAATGGTAAATTTAATAAAGATTAGTGTTATGAAATCAATTGTAACATTTATTGCGAATAATAAACCTAAATGTGATTTAAGGTCAAAAGGTGACAATTATTATAGGTTACCTATTTATTTAGGTTAATAAATTGAATTGGAAATCAAATTGCAATAAATCTAATTAAATATTACGTTAGTGTAAATTTAGGGTATAAATTGGAAATAATGTTAATTTTATTCATAATATGACAATTGGTTGAATAAAAAAGAATGGAAGTCAAGACTTACCGATTTATTGGAATTTTAAAAAAAATTATTGGATTAATTGAAATTAAATGAGATTAAATATTTAAATATTACGTTAATGGAAATTAAGATGAAATTTGAGAATATTAGTGCAATAAATCATGAACCAATGTTAATTTCATCCATTTGATAATAATTGATTGAATAATATGATGAAAGTTCAATTAAATGGAATTATTGGAAATTAAATTTATAATTACTGAATTTATTGGAATTGAAATTAAACATTGAAATTTGTGAAATATTCAATAATAAATTAATATAGAAATTTGTTAGAAAGAATTTATAAATTCCAGAGTAAGCCAAAAATGAAAGAAATTGTAATTAATTAAATTTGAATTGAAGAAGTGATTTAATTAATTTAATATTAATTTATTTTATTAACTGAAATATAACCATTTTGGCCATTGACTCGGATTTCGACGAAACCAGTTTCATCGGATCTGTAATAGTGAATTATTATAGGATTTCAAGTTTTGTAATGATTGGACTTGTCGTTTGATCGTACGGACTCGAAACGCCCAGAAGTCAGTTTAATTGAAATCAATTTGAAATAAGCTGATTTTGGCATAACTTCTTCATACGATGGAATTAGGACTTGAAACCTGTTCCATTGAGTTTAAAATATTTGAAAGCATCTATTTTGATATATGGGTTGACCCATTTTCGTTCCAGAGTCGAAACGGGCTTTTCGGGTCGTTTATCGTTCAAACCCAAATCGATCTAATCCATTTGTTCTATTTCCGATCCATCTATAAATACCTCGTTATAAACCCTAGCCATTCCTCATTCTCATTTGTCTGTACATACATTTTCTTCTCAACTCTTCTTTCCAATGGCAGACACTCAAAACCCTAAATTCAAATTGAAAATTTCAAAACCAATTCCAAAAATCAAACTCCTCAAACTATATCGAATTATATATCGATTTGAAGCTCTCGACGAGCGCATCTCAGATCTACAATTCGTTTTCAAATTTGGATCACCGTTTGTCCAGAAATCGCCAATAATCACCCAATCTAGTTCGTCAAAATTCTTCGCCTACAGTCGACGATGGCGCCTGAAGGGAAGTTGGAGGGGACGATGAGGGCAAGGCTCGCGAAAGTCGAAATGAACGGACACCGTTCTTTAGCGTTGATCGTGGAAAGGGGGGTGGAATGCGAGGCTCTGGAAGGCGGCGCGGCGCCTGGGGACGACATCGGCAGTCACGGTTGAGGCGGCACGGCGGTGCTTGGTGGCGGCGCTGCACGTATTGGCTGATTCGATCGCGTTGTACTGTGGACTTAGGGTTGCCTGGGTCGGTGTGGGAACGAGAGGTGACGTGTAAAAGTAATATTATTTTATTCGTTTTGAAATTGAAATTATATAACTTCTAACTCGTGTAACTTCTTCATACGAGGTCCGTTTCATGCGCGGTCAGTTCCGCTGGGATCGTATTTAAATTCCGGAAATTCTGATGCTGGTTTGGACAAATTCTAAGACCGTTCAAATTTTGGGTTTAAACTGGATTTAAATTCAATTTAAATTCAAAGGTGAGTGTTTTAACCCACTCACAACTTCTAAAATTTCTTATGTTTGTTAAATTAATGTTTGATGTGATTAGAAATTTATTTATGGCTGTTTGATATATTTAAATCGTCATTCCAGTTAATTTGAATTTATTTGAATTAAATTGTCATTCCTGTTAATTTGAATTTATTTGAATTAAATTGTCATTTAATTTATTATTGAATTTAAATTGTCAGTTAATCACCTGTAATTGATAACCTGTTATTTGTTGATATTTATTAATTGATTTGGATGATGATTGTGATGAATGTTTGATTTGTTGTATTGGATGAATGGATGTTTTATTTTATATCGTTATAAACTGCATGTTCACAATGGGTTGAAATGATACATACCTGAATAATCAATAGATTAGGGAAAATTTGTTATGGGTTGAAATGATAGACTCGAGCGATTTATCGACTTTGTTATTAAATTCGGGATTGCGGTTTGAAATGATATATAACCGTAAAATTTTAAATTGCGGGTTGAAATGATAAATATCCGTATCACTTGACCCTAGGGTAGAGAATTATATACGGACACCGGATTGGTTAAATTAAATGATTTTAAAATCCTTAATTTTCGAACTTAATTAAATGATATTTTGAAATAAAATTTGATTTATGTAAATTGAAGTATTATTGGAAAATCAAGTTTTTGTGTTGAAATGTGAATTGGTTTAAAAGGAAGAGCTTTAAGAAATTAAATTGGAAGTTTAAAGTTAAACTTTCAAGTATAAATGAAATTCTATCAAAATTAAGTTATTGAAGTTGTTTGAAAATAACTTTGAAATATTTTTGAAATTGGAGTAATTCGAATTGATATTTGAACATAGATTGAAACGATATGAAATTCAATAGTTTATTGAAATGTTAAATTGAAAGGTTTGGAATTTGGTTGTTGACTTGGAAATTGAAAATGGTCCAAATGCGTTGAAATGAAATGAATAGTTTAATTTGATATTAATTCCAAATTCATGTTTTAATATAAACTGTTTTAAAAAATATATTATTATTTCAAGATTTCTAATTATTAAGATTTCAAAGTATTAAACTATTTTAACCTGTATTAATTATATTAAATCATTTTAACCTATTTTAAACCATTTAATTTATTTAAATTAATTAACCCGTTTTAACTTATTTTAAATCTAATTAATCTATTTTAAAGCTACTTAATCTATTTTAATTATATTTAATCTATTTTAAATCTATATTAACTATTTATAACTATTTAAAACTATTTTCTTCTAAATTCCAAACTAAGTAAAATGGATGGGTTTATATTCAAATTCTCGATTTTTAAAGTGAATGTGGTTAAGCGACATTATAACCTAAGTTGGGATCTAAATAGCATATTTGGTTTAATATGATAATTTTGAAATGAGAGTTTAACCTATTTTGGAAATATGACTTTTGAAAGGAAATATAATTTCGAACTATGATTTCAATGTGATATAATTTTGGAAGTAAGTAATGATTTCGAAAGTGATATGATTTAAATGAATATGATATTTTGATATCAATTATGAAATGGTTTTGGAAATGTAAAAGAACCATCCGGTGTGTAGTAAGCGATTGGTTGTTAAAGAGACCGGGATCGGATATTGTCATACTCTCTGCCAATACCGAAAACCACTTTGACAACTGTGTACGCGGTGGAGATTCCAGAATGAAGTAGGATGGTGGCGACGATCCTAAAGGTATACATACGTGGACCTGACTCCCATGAGTTAGCTTAAGGTGGCTAAAACAGGAGCAATTGACGGGCTAAGTGAAGGCATTCCTTCGATCGGGCACATTCCTTCGATACTAACTTCTGACTTTGCAATTTATTTGGTGGCCACCCTCGATTTTTGATTTGGGAGTGTGTTCCGAGGTGGGCGGTAGTAGCTGCTATGCGTTACCACCGGTCCGGAAGTGTAATTGGTATATCTACCCAGGCATTGCCTAGTTGTGCCGTGGCACCTACCCTAGCGCGCCTTCTACGAGTTTGTTTTATGTCGTACCTATGAGGTATTCTCTGGCGGCCCCAGTTTACGGGAATTACGGTACTGTATAGACTATTGGCATTATAAAATTGTGTTAAGGAGGAAAATGTAATGCCTTAACGCTATTTTTAATAGTTTGTCTTACTGTAGACATATCATAATAGCGTATTGTACTACATAGTAGATAGTTTAACGGATCCTTAGGAGATGTGAATCCCGAACATCTCTTAAGTTATTGCACTCACGTTGGACACTAGATAGGAGATGTCAAACCCCATAAACATCTCTAACGCCATTTCATTCATATTTATTTACCGTTATTTTAACTTACATAAGATCTTTTAGTTCTGACTCGAGTGTTTTGTCTTTTCAATTCGCTCAGGTCAGCCTGAGCATTTCAGGATTTGAAGACCTTTTTCTGGAGGATGAAGATGAAGATTTGTACTATTATTACTTATTATGTTATTCCACTACATTCATACTGTTCCGCTGCATTTGTATATTTATTCTCTGTTTACGTAACTCTGATTCTATATTGTATAAGTATAATCAAATGTTTTGTAAACAACTTCATGACCTGTTATTTGATTATTATATTTTGTCATTCCGCTGTGAGATTCTATTTTTTTTTCTTTCTCTGCTTTTTCTTATTCACCCCAATAACAATCTGCCCTTCTGTATGGTTTGAGTCGGCATGTGTGTCTGCTTAAACGTACAAAAAGGCGGGATGTTACATAGAAACTACCTTTTCATTTTGAACTAATTTTGTGAATTTAGTGAAATATGAGAAAGTTTCTGATTTTTTAGCTAAGAAGTATACCCACATGTATCTAGGTAATCATCAATAAATGCAAAACAATATCCCTTACCACCTAAACTTGCAATATTGTTAGGTCCAAACAGATCTATATGAACTAGTTCATGGACTCTAGAAGTATTTACAGTGTTCTTGGCATGAAAAGATGATTTTTTAAGTTTTCCCATTGTACATGATTTACATAGAGTTTCTGTTTTGAAATCATGAGATGGTAAACCTCTTACCAAATCTTTTCTTTTTAATTTGTTTAACAGATTCATGCTAGCATGTCCTAATCGTCTATGCCATAAGTTTACTTCTTCGTCCTTAGGTACCAAACATTTTGAAAGAGTGACATCATCAAATGATAGAGAGTATATATTACCTTTCCTCTTACCTGAAAATAATGTTTCTTTTGATGATTGGTCAACAATTTTGCACAAATAAGAATCAAAAACAACATTCATTCCCTTATCACATAACTGGCTAATTGAAATCAGATTATGGTGCAGATTTTCAACATATAATACATCGTTTAAGGTAAATGTGCCATTACCTACTTTACCTTTACCGATAATTTTACATTTATCGTTGTTGCCCATTGTGACTCTGCCACCTTTGTACTTCTCTAGGCTAAGGAACTTTGATTTGTTGCCCGTCATGTGCCTGGAACAGCCAGAATCTAGGTACCACTCTTGATGTTCCTTAGTCTGTCAACACACCTACACGAGAAAAGAGTTTAGTGACCTATTTGTTTTTATAGGTCCATGATTGTTAGTGACAAATTTTTTTGTAAAACAAGTTTGCGTAGAACCAAGACAGTCTATGTTTGTTCCTTATGGCACCTAGATTTGTTTGGTTTTAAGGGATTTTACATTCATGCCTTTAGGAACCCAAATTGGTATGGTTTTCGTGTGTTTGGGTCTATACCAACAATTGTTTTGATTGTGTCCAATTTTTCCACAAATCGTGCACTTGGAGTTGACATGATTAGTTTCACTTCTACCTTTTTCAAATTGAGTATACCCAAGTCCTTGTCTAATAGTATTAACAGTTTGTTTCCCTAATAGCATATTTAGTGATCTTTCTCCTTTGGAGAATTTTCCTAAAGTTGTAGGCAATTGTTGGATTTGTGATTTGAGAGATTCATATTCATTCAACAACAAAGTGCACTTTTTAGTAGAATTTTCTCTCCTAGTATTTTCACTTTCTTTCAAAATCAGAATTTCATTTTCAAATGATTTAATTTTAGTTTCTGATTTTTTTATTTCTTCTTCTAATGATGGACACTTATCACACTTAGAGCTCTTATTTATATAGTTTTGAACCATTTGATCAAGCTGCATATTTAATTCTATCAAACTATCCTTTTGTGATTCAATTTTAGCGTACTTCTCCCTAAGTCTTTCAAAACAACCATTTACTTCATGAAAATATATAAGTAATTGCGAGTGGGTAAGTTTTGATACCTCGCTTAGCTCGTCGTCATCATTGTCACTTGTTTCTCCAAAAAACATAGATTTTCTTTTTCACTCTCACTGACAGTGCTTTCATCGTCATCTTCATCACTTTCATCCCAAGTTGCTGCAAAACTTCTCCTTTTTGGTTTCTTTCGTTTGCTGAATCGATTTTGAGGACCATTTGGCTTGATATGACCAGGTTTATTGCACTTGTGACAAATGATCTCCTGCTTTTCTAAGTTGTCTAGAACTTTGACGATTTTGCTCTTTAGTTGTTGATTTTGGGCTGGATTTCCATATTTGTGGTTCCACCTTTGGAATCTCTTTATTATCAATGCCAGTTCAGCCGCTCCTTCATCATCATCATCTTCATCATCTTCACTTTCCATTGTTCCTTTGAGAGCTATTGATTTCTTACGCGTATCTCCTCCTTCACGTTCTTCCTTGAATTTGATTTCTAGCTCATAAGTGGTGAGTTTTCCGATGAGTTCCAACTTTAACCTGTTTCAGATCCTTTGATTCTTGAATGGCAATCACCTTTGCTTCAAAATTTCATGGAAGAATTCCGAGGATCTTTTGGACTATTTCCAGCTCTGTGTATGGTCTTCCTAGGGATTTTGATTTGTATGCAAGATTAGAAAGCTGTCCATACATTTCTTTGACACTTTCATCCTTTGCCATTGTGAAGTTCTCGTACTTGCTACTAAGCATGGCAAGGCAGGATTCTTTAACCTGGGAGGTTCCTTCATGAGCCACTTCAAGCGTGTGCCAGATTTCCTGCGCAGTTAGACAATGTGAGACACGATTAAATTCAATTTGATCCAGTGAGCAAATAATAGAATTCATAGCTTTAGCGTTAGCAGTTTGCAGTTTATTTTTAGGATCTGTCCATTGATCCATAGGTTTATCAACTTCTTGATTGCCTACCATTACTGTTGGTGCACTATATCCCATTTCAACAATATTCCATGCATCTATGGTTTTCAGAAAAAATTTCATTCTAGTTTTCCAATATGCATATTCACCATTGAACATGGGTGGTCTAGCTATGGACTGACCTTCAGCAAAAGCATTATTAAAATAAGCCATTAAAAGAAAAAATCAAATTTTTTTAACAAAAAATGGTTTTTGATCCTAGCTCTGATACCACTTGTAGGATTGTTTTCACCCTAGAGAGGGGATGGGGGGTGAATAGGGTCTACAAAATATTAATGCAGAAATAAAAATAAAAAAAGAAAGTAATGCAGTAAAGATCACACACAATTTTACCCAGCTTCGGCAAAAATTTGCCTACGGGCTGCCCCCAAGGTTTCTACTAGAAATTAAGTAATCAGACGCTTACAAAAACACGTAAACTTGCGATACCCGCTAACTTGATTAACCTAACTCTAAGCTCAAAAACCTGCCACAACTCAGCCACTAGTTGTGAATTCTCGAACTATGCCCCATAGCTCGTAACCTAGTTAATAGTAGAGTTTTTAAATTTAAAAACAAAATTATAAAAGAAATAAAAATAGAAACCCTAATACAATATAAACTTTAGCCCAAATAAAACAATGGCCCGAATAAAGTTAATTAGAGAATGTAGTGTATCCCTTTTATTTTGCCAGTGCACTTTATTTCTCCGGCAAATCCCCTTTTGTCTTTGTTCCGATTTAGGGTTCCAAAAATTGAAGCCACCGATTCAATTGCTCTGTCGATCGAAGAAGAATTGCCGCCTTGAAGTTTTGTCAACCGCTGCTTGCTTGATTCCTTTCGGTTGCTTCGTCGTCGAGTTGGATGATATGAAAATTGGTACGTGATTTTTACGATCTTCAGATTTTGCTCAAACTCGATCTGAATTTTAGCCGATGATGGAATGGGTATTTATAGGATCTGAACCCCTATATTTTCATTTTCAGATTTTCAGTTAGAATATTTCAATTACCTTTTTTCGACTATGGATTTTCTGTTAATGGTCGTATGCTCTTCTGACTTGTTCACTTGTGATATATATTCGAATATAGTGATATATATATATATATATATATATATATATATATATTCGCATATATTTTGATTATACTTTGACGTTTGTTGACTTTCTGGTTTTGATATTATTTTGATCAATTCACTATGCTATTGTTCCAATTTCTGACGCATCATGTAGTTAAACAACCGTTGAACTAAATTGATATCTGCCACTTGAGAATTTTGAGCTTTCTGCCTTGTTCACATGAATTTGTACATCTGACTTGAATTTGCATTGTTTCCTGAGATTAACTTACACTGCTCGAGATTGATGTTTCTCTTTTTGGTTTGCTGACAACTGATGTTGATGAGTAGTGTTCTCTGGTTGGTTGTGTGCACTGCACTTTCATTTGTACTTGATGAACATGTCCACTTTGATGATTGTCTGAGTTCTTGTTTATTTCCTTGTGTATGTTGAGTATAAGCATGTGTATCATCCTGTTGTGCCTTTGGCCATGTTGACCTGAATTGTGTGAATTCTTAAATTGTTTCGTATGTTCACTTAGTTCGTATTCGCTTATAGTCCATTGCTTTTGATGCCATGATTGAATTTTCGATGCCTATGTATATGTATACATATATACATATATATATATATGTACATATGTACATGTTGAAACTGAACTTGATTATGAACTCTGGTTGCATATGAACTTGTTATTCAAGTGTGTTCATGCCTTTTGTTGCTTTACATTCCTGTTAACCAATTTGGACCTGAGCATGACTGAAGCTTTGCTTGTGTGGTTTTAGCTTTTGCTTTATCCTTTGTACATGTCTGGTGCACTTTGCAGTCTGGTTGCATTTGAAACTGAACTTCATATACATGTTGAAACCGAACATACTGTTATTCTTTGTTATTGTATTCTGGTTCCATTTGAAGTCTGGTTGCATGTTGTCTTCATGTGTGTTCATGCCTGAATGCTTGCATATTCATATGAGCATGTTTATTGAATGCCTGAATGCTTGCATATTGAATGTCTGATTGCCTGAATGCATATCCATATTCATATGTACCGACCATTTCTGTGTTGTTTGTTTTTGCATTGCACCTGAGTTGAATCCAGTCTTGGCTTGGGTTTGACCTTGTGCTCACCTGTCCCTGCAACTTTAACAAGCAAGTGTATATCGGTGTGCACGACCTTGAAGCATGTACAGTGATAGACTGTGCATGTCACAAGCTGTTCGCGTATTTTTTATTCTAGTTTGAAATAGGAAAATGATGACGAAAAATCCAATAACTGAGGCAAACAATATTTTCAAACACACACACTTCTTTATGCACTGCAAAATATTTCTTTTTCAATATTACTGTGTCGGTCTTTATTTTGTAGATAATTCAGATGCTGGATACAGGCTGGAACAGAGTTGAAGATCAATATGAGTGATGAGTGAATATGTAGTGAGATGAAATATGTATGTAAAATTGTATAGTGAAAAATGTGTTGTATTTGAAACTTGTATTTGGAATTGTGTAAATATAGTGAGAGCTTAAATTTGTACTATTTGAATTTGTAAAAAAATATTTGTTTGAATAAAATATTTGTTTAAATAAGAATTCCGAGTTATTTATTTTATTCAACAAATATTTATTTAATTATGTGGAAAAATAAAATAGTACAATAACAAATACAATTAAACGAATATATATATGTTTATTATCATCAAACAAAAATCATACACTAGTATATTCTACATATTATAGCCTCCTCATTTTTCATTTTATTAACCATGGTATTAGTGAATAACCTTTGCTAGTATTAACTCATTGTCTCAATTTCGAGGTTAACGATATTCACTGTTAACACTTTGGCAATAGATAGAGGGCCTCCGCAAAAAACACTCACCTTTCATCACCTTTCTTCTCTACAGACCTACCACTCTACTCAAAAACTCATCTTGTCATGCAGACCAAAGGTGAAAATGAGGTCGACAACTTATACAGCCAAAAAACCAATGGTGCCACTAAGATTTGTGCTAAGAAGTTATGGACGCATTAGGAAATATTAGCATAGGGAGAGTTCGATTTACTTTCGACCCTACAGAGAAATTCCTAGGCCCAGATCCTATGAGAGGTGGGCCATTCTGTCCAGGTTGTCTTCCATCAATAGAAATGGAAGCCACCAACCCAAATCCATCACCATTATTCCTCATCTCCTTATGAGCATCGTCGAATACCCTCACCAGCAAGACACTGAAGGATTCCTTCCCCATCAAGAGGTCAACGTCATCCCCAGCTGTGACGACCACCTTATACCACCGGCACCAATAGTTAAATAGTGCGCAGGCCCTACCCAATTGATATAGGATGATCGTCAGGGTTGAAATAAACTAATATAGCATATAACCTGTCATATCTCACAGTGCATGGATAAAATATAATATCATAGATATAACAGAAGAGACGGTAATAACTATGTGAACAAATCATCATCAGAGCAATAGCCATAAGGTTATACATCAAATGTAGTAGAGTTTAGACAACAGAATTAAACTCGAATAAACTGTCTCAACAAATAAAAATAAGAAAGCACTATCATAAGCTCTACGGCGTTTCTCAGCAATAAAGCATAGAAATCCACATATGTATATAATACGAGATAGCTCCATCCAGCTTGTCGTCTGAACAGTTACTACGTCAACTAGAACTGTTATCTAGTCTACTCATTTAAGAGTATCCAAGATAATAAGAAGCAAAGCATATAACCTTGGGTCAGACAATAATATAACATGTCCCTGCAATCAAAGAGTTAGCATATAACACTATAATATGCCACTCTACAATATCATAAAGACATACTAGAAACCAAATAAAGGATATCAATCTTCTAGATATTTCTATCTCCAATACCTACTTCCCATGATACCAACAAGTGATAACCTACTAAAGAAAACAACCAAAGCATCCACAGCATCCATCAATGGATATGACTATCATTCTTTATGCTCTAAATATATGATAACTCATATGACACCCAAGCCAGGTACTAATGGATATACCAGTTCTCTGTTGTACTCTCGTATCTCGCAGTCCAAAGCTAGATACGTGTCTCACAACCCAAAGCTGGACACTAGACCCAAAGCTACAGGTCTCTCAATTGACCCATGGACGTCCCCACTTACAATACCCCTGCTTCGAGTACAACTGAAACCATTTTGAGCATCAACGATTCCTAGCACAAATACCCGAGTCCACCTTTGCTCCATTTGGATACCGAGCTCTTCTTGCTCAATCCAGTTTCCATTATTCACGAGGAACCTATCCATATTCCTCGACCATACGGCTCCCTCCTTTACAAGTCACCATTTTCGGAACTTACTCCCAACACAAGCTAATATCCGAAGATCATAGCTATTTATCATGTTGTTATATCATCATCCAACCCGATACGAACGAGCCAACACCTCCAGCACGATCTATAGAGCATCCCATTCATGTCCTGAAAGATTCACATCCATATCATGAACCATGATAACTCGGTACTGAGTTATAGGTATAACTCGGTGCCGAGTTATACACTTAGCCAGTAAATGCCTAATTTCTCTTCCATGTCTCTAGTACTCCCCTTCCAGTTCCTTGTACCTCGACTCATCCAGCTTTGATAACTCGGCTCCTAATCCAAAGCTCCACTTCAAAGTTCTAGAGATAACTCAGTATAGATCCAATCCATAGCAGAATACCCTGCATCTTGCTACGAAATAGCTTATCTAGCCAAGCTCTATCCATCCATGTCAACCACCGAGTCATAGCCACCTTCCCCATAACTTAGTTTTGAGTTATAGGCATAACTTGGTGTTAAGTTATGTACTTAGCCCCATTTGAGTTGTGACTCATCATGTGTCATTCCACCATACTCCAAAGCACATCTACTAAGTTTCATCCAATTTCGACCGACTTAGCTTCATATTTGCTCAATTCTCTGACCTATCTTTCTGTGCGTGCATAACATTGGCAAAAAACATTAAATCATATCATCCAAACATAGAATAACAAGCAATTTCATCCAATCAAACTTGCAATCCAGCAAAATAAGAAAAACAAGGCAATTTCTAATATAGATCTACATATACATGAATATAGGAAAATAAATCAAGGTGATTTCCAATCAATCTCTATCATATGCATGGATTCACATGTCATTAAAGTTAGAAAAAGGTTTTTATGGCCAAAATCAATTTATATATAAACATACATAGCATAGTGAGAAGGTATAAACCACTCATCAATTACCAAATTCAACCAACTTGTTGTAGATCTAATCCGGACAGCGAAGAAAAGCACTCCAAATTAAGCAATTTGATGATCCTAGCTTCTAATTGAGGATCCAATTTCAAATCTGCAATCTAGTTTGATTTAGAGAGTGATTTGAATGATTTTGGATGAAGTTAGGATGGATCTACGGCTAATTAGGATTTAGACTTTATTTAGAATGAGAGAGAAAAGTTTTAATTTGACTCTTTAGCCCTCTATTTATAGTGTTCTCTAGTTAGACTAACGAGCTTACTAATGGGCTTAATTAATTACACATAAATCTTAGCCAACAGCTTTAAAAACTTAAAATAGGCATAACTTTCTAACCGTAAGTCCATTTTCCTATTATGACCACTCTATAGAATGAGAAATCATTATCCTGAAGCAATGGAACTAGTTTGAGACCTTAATTCAACTCTTATCAAAAGTTATAGCCTAAATAATATTTTCAGAGTCAAAATGGTCACATAGAAATTCAGAAAAATCATAGGTGTGTAAAATTTCCCTAAGAGTTATAGACCAAAATTATAGAATCATACGACCTCATATGAAAAAAATCAAAATATTTTACGATCCTTCGATATGTAAAGTGCGGGTCGTTACATTTTTTCCCTTTAGGAATTTTGGCCCCGAAATCCCCAAACAAGCCAAAGTATAAGTAGCCATGGTCATTCCGCATACCTACCAATCATAAGCATCCATCACACGTATCAAACAAGCAGCCATGAAACCAATAGTATAGTGAACTTATCGTAGCATGCAGAATATTAACTTATCAAATATGATATACAATGGTGAAAGTTGTTACGATAAACGCTGGGCCTTACCATTCAAAGAGATCCGGACACCTAGTCCTTATGCTCTCCTCTGTCTCCCACGTTCAATCGTCATCTCTTCCACTCCATTATACCTTAACTAGTTTCACAGTCTTTCTCCTAAGTTGTTTCGTATCATACACTACAATATAAAGTGGCCTATGAGGTATAAAAACTTCTAGTTCTACCTCAACATCTTCTAGCTGATCTGGTGTGATCATTACGCCTGAGACATGCACAAACTTCTATAGATAAGAGACATGGAAAATGTTGTGCACGCCTACCATCTTCTTAGGTAAGTCGACCGTATATGCTAGCTTCCGGTTTCTCACAACTATCAGAAAAGGACCTACGAATCTCGGTGCCAACTTCCCCTTCCTACCGAACGAGCTACATTCTTTAAAGGAAAAACCTTTATAAACACCATATCTCTGATAGAAAACTCTAAGTCTCTTCGTCTTTTATCCGCGTAGCTTTTCCGTCGATCATGATCAGCTTTCATTTGTTGTCGAATGACCTCAATCTTCTTTGAAGTATCCTTAATCATATCTGGCCTAAGTATCGGTTTCTTGCCCGCTTCCCACCAACATGAAGGAGCGTTATATGGTTGGCCATACAATGCTTCATACGAAGCCATACCAATATTCGACTGATAACTATTGTTGTATGCAAACTCCACCAAATGCAAATAATCGTCCCATGACCCACCAAAGTCTATAATGCATGCTCGCAAGAGATCTTCCTATATATGATTTACTCTTTTGGTCGGCACATACGTTTGCGGGTGATAAGCTATACTAAGATGCAGCTCCGTCCATAATGCCTCTTGTAAGCTTTTCCAAAACCTAGTAGTGAACAAAGGGTCTCGGTTGCTCACAATGCTCTTCGGCATACCATGAAATTGTGTTATCCATTTTACATACAACTATGCCAGCTTGGATGCCGTCCTACTTGACTTAAATAGTATAAACCTTGCACTCTTGGTGAAACGATCAACTATGACCCAAATGCCATCATACCCTGCTCAAGTCCTCGGTAATCCATCAATAAAATCCATCGATACTTTCTACCATTTACATTCAGGAATCTCTAACGTATGCAACAAACCACTATGTTTCTTTTGCTCTTCCTTCACCAACTGACAGTTTATACACTTCGAGATGAATGCCTCCAATGTCCCTCTTTATACCGTCCCAGTAGTAGTTCCACTTCATATCTTGGCACATCTTATTACTACTGGGATGAATAGTCAATCTGGAATGATGACAGTCTCTTAGCACTTCATTTCACAATCCATTAACATTGGGAACAAACAACCTTTCATCTTTACGAAGCCAACCTTCTCGGTCAGGTTCGTATTTCTTTATATCTTTAGATTCTACTCCTTCCTCTATCTTCGTAATGATCTCCGCTAGCCTAACATCTTGCTTCTGACTAGTACCGATCCTTTCAATCGAAGTAGGTCTAATCAATAAGTTTGCCAACATTTCAGGTTCTAGCTCGCATTGAGACCTGAAAACAAATCCAGCAATATACTCTATCTGCTTCCATTCCAAGAACATTGCTCCCAACCCAACATGTCTTCTACTCGATGCATCGGCGATAGCATTCCCTTTTCCTGGAGTATAGGAAATACTGAAATTATAAGAGGCCAAGAACTCTAACCGCCATTGCTGACGAAGGTTGAGATCCCTCTGAGAGAAAAAGGTACTTCAAGGATTTGTGGTCCATAAACAGCTCAAACCTTTCTCCCGACAAGTAGTGCGTCCACATCTTCAAAGCAAAAACAATTGCCGCCAATTGCAAATCATGAGTTAGATATTTCCTTTCATGCGGTTTCAGCTGTCGATTAGCATAGGCATTAACTTTCCTTTTCTACATCAACATCGCACCCAATCCAGTACCATAAGCATCGATGTATACTGTCAACTTTTCATTTCCACTTGGAATGGTCAACACTGGTGCACTCATCAACCTCTCTTTCAGACTCACAAATGCATGCTCACACTTTACATCCCAGACAAAGATCTAATTCTTCTTTATTAAATTGGTCAATGGTGTCGCTAGCTTTGAGAAGTCCTTTATGAAGCGTCTAAAGTATTTCGCCAATCCTAGAAAACTTCTCACATCCATAGGATTCTTGGGTCGATTCCAATCTTGGACCACTGCCACCTTTGCAGGATCTGCAGTTATACCCTGTCCCGAAACGACATGACCCAAGAATCTCATTTCCTCTCTCCAAAAGTGACACTTAGGAAACTTCACTCTCAACTTGTGCTTCCTCAATATCTCTAGCACAATCCTCAAGTGTGTCTTGTGTTCCTCTTTGGGTCTAGAGTAGATCAGAATCTCATCCACGAACACAAGCAAGAACTTATTCAATTGGTCTATAAAAATCCGATTCATGGGATCCACAAAGTATGCCAGAGTATTGGTCAATTCAGATAGCATCGCCAAGCACTCATAAAAACCCGACGACGTACGAAATGTAGTAAGAGGCACACTCTCCATTGCTACTCTCTACTAGTGAAATCCCATTACTAAATCCATTTGGAAGAACACCTTCGAACCATACAGCTGATCAAACAAGTCATCGTTACGAGTGAACAGATACTTGTTTCTCTTTGTCACCTTATTCTGCCCGCAACAATCCATACGCAACCTCAAAGAGCCATCTCCCTTCGTTGCGAATACTATAGGTGTGTCCCACTCAGATATGCTCCTTCGAATGAACCCTTTCCTTAATAGGTCATTCACTTGCACCTTCAATTCCTTCTGCTCTCTAGGTGCCATATGCATCAAAGGCATAACTATCAGTCTGGCTTCCTTCACCAAGTCTATCCAAAACTCGATCTCTCTATGTAGCGGCAATCCAGTCACTTCGTTAAAGACATCTGTATAATCACTAGCGATAGGCACTGATGACAATCCCTCCTATAGAACCTTAGGAAAATATAGAAAGCTAACCATCACCCCATCCTCTGATAGGCAGCTAATCATTATTGTTCGCCCATCCACATCTCCAATTGTCACCAACAAGTTCTCGCAATCCACTATGGCCGCATACTTTCTAAGCTAGTCCATACCCAAGATAATCCTGAACCCAACAAAGTTCAAAACAAAACAATCACAAACCAAAGAACATCCATGACTCGATAAAACCAGACCAGGACAAACCATTCAAAGACTAGTAGAGCCTCCAACAGAGTTCGTCACAATTAGGGGTCGGTCTACTATCTTAGGTTCCAATCCCAATCTATCACTAGTCACTATAGATGAATGAATGAGAAGCACCGATATCAAATAAAACTCGAACATGAACATCACCAATAGAAAGCATACCTTAAATGACGACTCCCTTCTCCTTCTCCTTCGCCGAAGGAGCACTCGATGAAGTCGGGTGTACGTCTAAAGCATATGCTTTCACCACATGCTTATCCTTTGCCTATTCTAGACAATTCTTCTTCAAATGCCCAAGCTTGTCACAATTGTAACATTTCCTCTTCTCACTGGCCTTGCAATCTTTAATCAAATGAAACTTTTCATTGCACCTAAAGCAAGTATGTTCCAATTTACCCTTCTTCATACCACCCATTCCCTGGGACTACTTTCTCTTTCCATTCCACTTCTTCTTGCCTTCATCGCCTTGTTATTGCTTTGGCTCTTCTTTCTCAGTAGAAACAATAACAATAGCCTTACCCTTTGGGTACAAGCTAACATGGCGAAGCTCCTTCTCAACAAGCTTCTCAAACGACTTATCCCTATGGTCCACTATCTTTTCTCCCAAGCAGTCATCCCAACCGATGATGAATTTCTCATTCATCCTCAATGGAGTGTCGATGGACGACATCCCATACATAGATAAAGTATCAAATTCTACCACATATTCAAAAACTATCATCTCTCCCTACTTGAGATCAGCAAATTTTATGAACAGAACCGACTTATGAGTAGTCGGAATAAACTTTTCCTCAAAGTTTGTCTTAAACCGATCTCAAGAAAATTGGTCTTCTAGAGTAGCAATAGTGACAACATTCCACCAATTCATAGCTCAGTCCTTAAGCTATCTTGAAGCCAATTTTCTCTTCATGCATCTTCCACCTCCATATCACCAAAGATACGCTCACAAGTATCCAACCAATCTTGCACTTTTAGGGCTGACTATGTTCCATGGAATGACTTCCCTCCAAGAGTTGAATAATTTTTGTTCAACTTGGCAAAATTGGCCTTGGGCGCTTGCATGGGAGCAACTCCACCTATCGCCACTCTAGAAGCATTCCTCATCATATTAGCCATCATAGCATTGAACTTGGATTAGACATCAGGCATAGTAGCTCCTGATCCCGCTCCTTCCTCTACTCCTGAAACATAATTCCTCACATCATTCCTTGTATGCCAGCCCATTCTTATCTGTAACAAGCATGATTAGTCTCTCATAAAAAAACTGTATCTATAGTGCTCATATACATGCGACTTATACTATATAATATATTATTATATATCTTTGAAAACCAAACTTATAACAAGTACGTTCTCTCTCATATACATATGTACTCTTGATCCAATCTAGGCGATAACACCTTTCCTATCTCTACTAGATCATGGCATCAACTTTAGTTAATCATGTAACAAAAACTCCGATACCAAATGCGATGACCGCCCTATACCATCGACACCAATAATATATAAATAGTGCGTTGTCCATGCCCGGCTGATATAAGATGATCATCAAAGCTAAAATAAACCAATATAGCATTTAACCTGTAATATCTCATAGCTCGTGGATAAAATATAATATCACAGGTATAACGGAAGAGACAGTAATAACTATGTGAACAAATCATCATCAGAGCAATAGATCCACAAAGTTATACATCAAATGTAGTAGAGTTTATATAATAGAAGTAAACTCGAATAAACTGTCTCAACAAATAGAAATAAGAAAGCACTGTCATGGGCTCTACACCGTGCTCAGTGGAAAAGCATAGAAATCCATATATGTATATAATATGAGATAGCTCCATCCAGCTCGTCCTCCAAACAACTATTGCGTCACCTAAACATGTTATCTAGTCTACTCATTTAAGAGTATCCAAGATAATATGAATAAAATCATAAAACCTTGGGTCAGAAAATAGTCTGGCGTGAGTGGTAAATGAGTCTCAAAATACTATATAGGTAAATATGGTAAGGAATAAGAGTACACGAACCATACATGACCTGTCTCTAAAACCAAAGAGTTAGCATATAACACTATAATATGCCACTCCACAATATCATAACGATATACCAGAAACCAAATAAAGGATATCAATCTTCCAAGTATTCCTATCTCCAATGCCTACTTCCTATGATACATATAAGTGATAGCCTATTAAAGAAAACAACCAAAGCATCCATAACAGATATAACTACCACCCCCTTGTGCTCTGAATATATAATAACTCGTATGACCCCCAAGCAAGGGACTAATGAAAATCCCGGCTCTCTATTGTACTCTCATATCTCGCAGCCCAAAGCTGGACACTAGACCCAAAGCTACAGGTCCAAGGTGTACAGATCCGACAATTGACTCATAGATGTCCCCACTTTCAATACCCTTGCTTCGCGTACAACTGAAAACTCTCTGAGCATCAACGATTCCATAGCACATATACCCAAGCCCACGTTTGCTCAATTTGGATACCGAGCCTTTCTTTCTCAATCCAGTTTGCATTATTCATGAGGAACATATCCACATTCCCCGATCATACAGCTCTCTCCTTTACGAGCCACCATCTTCGGAACCTACTTCCAATACGAGCGAACATCCGAAGACCATATCTTTTTATCATGTTGTTATGTCATCACCTGACCTAATATGAACGAGCTAGCACCTCCAGCACAATGTATAGAGCATCTCATTCCTACCCTGAAAGTTTCACATCCATATCATGCACCATAATAACTTGGTATCGCGTTATGGGTATAACTCAATGCCGAGTTATACACTTGGCCAACAAATGGCTAATTTCTCTTTCATGTCTCCAATACTCCCCTTCCAATGCCTTGGACCCTGACTCATCCACCTTTAATAACTTGACCCCTAACCCAAAGCTCCACTTCAAAGTTCTAGAGATAACTTGTTATAGCATCCAATCCTTAGCCAAATACCCTGCATCTTGCTATGGAATACCTTATCTAGCCAAGCTCTATCCATCCATGTCAATCACTGAGTCATAGCCTCCTTTCACATAACTTGATACCGAGTTATGGGCATAATTGATGCCAAGTTATTTACTTAGCCTCATTTGAGTTGCGACTCATCATGCATCTTCCCACCATACTCCAAAGCACATATACCAAGTTTCGTCCAATTCCGACCAACTTAGCTTTCGATTTGCTTAATTCTCCAACCTATCTTTCTATGCATGCACACCACTAGCAAACAACAACAAATCATATCATCCAAACATAGAATAACAAGCAATTTCATCCAATCAAACTTGCAATCCATCAAAATAAGATAAACAAGGCAATTTCTAACATAGATCTACATATGCATGAATATATGAATATAAATCAAGGTGATTTCCAATCAATCTATATCATATGCATGGATTAACTTGTCATTAAAATTAGAAAAAAGTTTTTATGGCCAAAATCAATTTAAAACATGTTAAATTCTATAATTCTACCATATAAACATGTATAGCGTAGTGAGAAGGCATAAACTATTCACCAATTACCAAATTTGACCAATTTGTTGTAGATCTAATCCAGACAGAGAAGAAAAGCAATCCAAATCAAGCACTTTGATGATCTCTAGTTTCTAATTGAGGATCCAATCTCTAATCCGCAATCTAGTTTGATTTAGAGAGCAATTTGGGTGATTTTGAATGAAATTAGGATGGATGTAGAGCTAATTAGGGTTTAGACCGGATTTAGAATGAGAGGGAAAAGTTTTAATCTGACTCTTCAGCCCTCTATTTGTAGTGTTCTCTAGTTAGACTAATGGATTCACAAATGGGCTTAATTAATTACACACTAATCCTGACAAGTATCTTTAAAAATTTAAAACCGACATTACTTTCTAACCGTAAGTTCTTTTTCCTGTTATGACCACTCTATAGAATGAGAAACTATCATTCTAAAGCAATGGAACTAATTTGAGACCCTAATTCAACACCTATCAAAAGTTATAGCCTAATCAAGATTTTCAAGGTCAAAATGATCACATAGAAATTCGGGAAAATTCATAGGTGTGTAAATTGTCCCTAAGAGTCATATACCAAAATTATAGAATCATACGACCTCATGTGAATAAAATAAAAATATTTTACGATCCTCCAATATGTAAAATACGGGTCGTTACATCGGCATTTGGAGGTGGGCCTCCACAAAGAAATGTCATCCTTGCGACAGTAGATTTTGATGTTCCAGACTAGGAACTTTGACAGGGATGGCTTGTCGGATGGTAAGAACTAAGAACCCTTCTCCGAAGAAAAGCAAATTTATACACCGAAGTTATACTCTACTAGCAACTGAAAAATACGACAGAAGCATCGATCTATCTAACTATACCATTACTTTCAGCTCCATATTCGGCCATGCTAAATGTCTCATATTCTGGTCCACATTAACCAGGCCTACCTCCCATTGGTTTCTACAACTTCAAGCCAGCAATATTCACTCCTAGGCCTAATTATGCACTAACTTCATGGCTCGTTTCTTTGCCTTGCGGACCACAATTATGATGGCGAGTGAGCTTGGTAATATACAGAATAAACTTAATGAATCCCACTACTCCTACGTTAGTAGTTCAAAAAGGATCCCACACATGCAAGAGAAGTCGATAAAAATAGCCTAGTGGTCGGCTTATGCTCCGGAGTGAGATATAGATCCAAGATGTGGAAGGAGATACAAAAACAGCCCACTTCGTCTCTGACAGACTTCTTTTAGAGGGAGAACAACATCAAGTGAATGAAGGAGGCTAAATTATCTGACAATGACAAAGATGATAGGTAGAACAACAAAGCAATGTGCGAGTGGAGAACCTTTGTAGAAAGAACGGTTCTTAGTTCAAACCTACATACGCCAACTGCACCTCCTTAACTCCAGACGTGAAAACTATCTATCTCACCAAAAGGGACCATGCATCCTACCAAAAGCCTCCCACTGTTTGATCAGGGCATAAGGAGGAGCCCCATGATATAGGAAAATATTACAAGTTCTGCCAATTTAACGACCGCTCCACAAATGAGAGTCACCATGTTAAAGACGAGATAGAGTAGTTGATCCATGAAGGTGCACTTGTGTAGTATATGAGACAATAGGTTGAATAAAGGAATGCATGATAAAACCACATTGCCCTGCCATTGTGGGCCAAAGGCAACAGTGTGGTCATAATCGGTACTGAGATCCTGTCAATCTACGTTCCCCTCTATATAGCTGGAGGCTGCCGAGGGACATAGTCCTAGTATATAAGGGAGCTTGCCTTAAATAGCTAAGCCTATACAATCAATGTTTGGGCACCAAAGGTAGCTGGGTTAAAGAAGGTGTGGGGGACATCGATTATCCACCAAATAAAGAGAGGGGTCGGTAGTTTGCATCATGATCCTATGGTCATATCTGTCAACATTACAAGCGCTAAAGTACATCGGGCCTTTATCGATGATGGGTGCTCAGTCAATATACTATTCAAGAATGTCTCATTGATAGATGGCGGCTGCTTAGTCAATGCAGTGTTCAAGAATGTCTTCGACTAGATGAAGCTCCCATCTTCCATCTTTACACCCTATGCCTTGCCCATTTATGGTTTCAGGGATGTGGTATTCTTCTTATTTAATTGGCCTCATACATAGATAACTTTTGTGAGGATCCCGCTCTACAA
Source organism: Allium fistulosum (assembly GCA_030737815.1). Taxonomy (NCBI): domain Eukaryota; kingdom Viridiplantae; phylum Streptophyta; class Magnoliopsida; order Asparagales; family Amaryllidaceae; genus Allium; species Allium fistulosum. The sequence continues at coordinate 1,075,135,022 of CM060901.1, read as the reverse complement.
AGATTCAAGTATACTTTGTTATGGTAGATTGCCCATCTTTTTATAGCATCTTAATAGGTAGACCAGCACTTGCAGATCTAGATGCCTTTATAGCTTATCTGTAGCATGCCATAATGTTCCATGTAAAGGGAGGAATATAATGAGTCCACATTAATCAGCAGGCACCAATGGACTGTTACAACATTTCCGTATAGCAACCCAAGAAGGGAGACCTCATGTTATAATCGGGATCAATTGCGCTCATCGACGGTCAACCCGAGAGAATGCGAGAGCCATGCACTGTCATATTCATGTCTGGGCCGGCTATAGCATAGAAGAAGTCGGAGAAATCACAGCAATCCCCAAGCTGTCGGGTGTGATGGTGACATGGATGGTAGGGGTCATTTATCCCTATCCAATCCCCAAAAAACAAGAGAAGTTATACCGAAGTCCAACGAGCAAGAACACCCCCGTCAGTAGGTAGAAGCGGCCGACACTACAATACCAACCCTCTCAACATCGGTGACTCGGCTATGAGTGCCGGGGCAGCCAAAGCTCCCTGATTTGTGAATAGACATCCGTTCTGACTGAGGATCCCATTAAGCAAATGATACATTCTTTGGAACAATGCGAACTAGAAACTAGTACAAAAGACAACGACGATGACCTGCTCGATCATCGTATGGGTAATCCAAATCAAGATGGAAATCCTGCCACCCTAGTCGAAACCATCTCAATAGACATAGATGAACCGACCAAGGTGGTCCTAATAGGGACCAAACTAGATCTAGTGGTCGATAATGAGTTGATACATTTCCTGAAACAAAGCAAAAACTTCTACGCTTGGGGGCATGGTGATATGACTGAGATTGTAATGACCCACATTTTTACATATCAATGGATCGTAAAATATTATTTTTATAACCAAATTGGGTCCAAACTGAATATAACTTTGGAGAATGTATAGTATTAACATTTCCAGCCCTGGGAATAAATATTGGATGATTTTGACCCTAAAAAATTGTAAGAGATGCAACCTTTTGTAAGAGCCAAACTAGGGTATGAAACCACTTCCAAATGAAAGATACGATTTTCACTTTCCGTAAAGTGGTCATAATAGATTTTTTGGCATTATCGTTTATGATATATAGTCATTTAGATTTGTACAATTTTTAGACAAATTAGCGGGTCAGTAGACTAAATCAATAATTATTCCATGAACCCATTTTGGGATTTGAGTGTCGTAGACTTGATGAGACAGCCCTTAATCACTATCACACTTCCGAAAAACTATTCCTAACCTCCATTAATTAGTTTCTTAACCAAAAGCATCTTAAATCCTTACTTTAATTAGCTAAATCAAGTGACTAGAGCGTGATTAACATAGAGGCTAGCAAAGGAGCACTTATATTTCAAAATGTAGCATCTTGGAATTCGTGCTTAGTTGATTGGATCCATTTCACCTCATTTTTTATGATATTTGGCCTTTTGGTGAGTGATTTATGTCTTTCACTATACTATGGTTGTTAATATAGTTAAAATTGATTTTTTTAATGTTTTCAAAGGTAAAAACATGATTTTGGCTAGATCTAAAACAAACCATGATTTATTAACGAATTTCAAATGTTTTAAAATGAACTTTGTTTGATTCTCTGCATATGTTCTTATGGATACTCCATTCCAGAAAATAGGTTAGATATAAGGTAACTAGTTGTTAAATCTGAAATTGATTATATGTATATGTTCTATGTGATCCACATATTGTATTGCTTGAATGAGTGGATGTAATGTGTGTAAACATTAATTGCTAGGCGATAGTGTTAAGGATATTTTCTATGTAGGACCTTATATGCAATGATGATCAATAGGATGGGTCATTCAAGGTAAAGTGCACAAATGATGAGGATCTATACTGATAGAGCAAAGTTTGAGTGGAGTAGCGCTAGAGTCGCAAGAAGTGTATCGATGAAGATACAGAGAGTCCATGCAAAACAAGGCGACAAAATAGAGAAGGATCGTTGGTGGAAGCTGGGAGATAAAACTTAGCTAGAGATCAGCTAATTAATATCGTTCAGCACAGACCCATATGGATCGGTACCAAATTATGGTGGGTTCTGTCAAAGTACAAAATGGCACTTTAGTGAGGTGCTTGGGGATTTACATGAGGAAGGCATGGTGTCTACTATGGGAAAGTGATGGGAAAATGCGGCAAAAGTTACACCACTGAACGATGCTATGGAGTCACAACTGATCAATCTAGACATAGAGGCTTTAGGATACCGGTTTTAGGCTTAAGACTTAGTTGGTTGGGGAGCTTCAGGCAAGTCTAGGGAAGTTTGGAGTTGAAATACTTACCCCTTTTGGCTAAGTATGAAATAGAATAGGCTTGTGTCGACCTATATCGATTTGTACCAAACCAACTTATTTTTTGATATAATGACAAGGCAATCTATGGGAGTGTGCCAAAATCGATCTTATTATGAAATGGTGTCTGGTTTGATGTTAGGGCCACCATCGATCGATCTTATTATAAAAATACAACATGATATCTACCTGAGATCTCTTGTGTTCTACGTCGGGCTTAACGTGGAGTATTAGCAGGGAAACTTCGGGATTATGAAAAGGAGACTTTATGGGTTTTAATGGATGTCCAGAGATGTTTCGAACTTCAATGACTCGATGATGGACTTGTGTTGATGATCCATAAAGGAAAGTTCATTGATGTGAACTTGTGAAGTGAAAGTTTATGTGTTCTAATATGAAGATGTATGCTAAGGATCATTGATACCTCAATGGTTTGATGTGTGCTTATAAAAAGGGGGTATGTGAGGACACTTAGCTGGATTTGATCATATCATGGATATTAGACTATATATTCTCATAGCTTGTACTTTTGACGTATGTTTTGTTTCTTGGCCTTCGAAGTGGAATGGAGTCGAGCATTGAGAAACCAAGATGTTGAGTAGTCTCTAATAATTGATGTGGTTATATGAGCTATCATATATCAATTACACTTGAGTGAGTAATGTGAAATTTCTTGATGATTGCTATGTTTGCTTATTTATGCTAGGGATGTCACATGAAGTAGGTATAGTTGTCTTAAATGCCTAGACAACCCTATATTGTACTTTGAGTTATAGCACACCCACATGATGATGATAGTAGATTAGTATATATTTGTTATATGCTAACTCTTTGGATACAAGGATAGGTCAGGTATGATTCTTCGTTCCTCATGTTCCTATTTACTATATCAACTTTTCTAGTATTTTGATATAGTAGATCACTCATAAAAGATTGTTGTCTAATTCAAGGTTTTATGTTTTGCTTCTTATTATCTCGGGCGCTTATAAATGAATAGACTATATAGTTGGTGTGAGTTAGCACATGGATCCGTACAGAGGACAATCAGGTGGCTACACTTTTCATAATCTGCTTTTAGAGCTTATCCGCTATATTTCTACTATGTAGCACGGTGAAGCTTTATCGGTGCTATGCTATTATTCATCTAGAGGCAGTTTCATTTAAGTTTATTATTTGACGTATAACCTCTATTTCCTCTTTTGTATAACTATGATGAACATATTATGCTCTGATTTTGAGATTTATTTTGGTTATATTACTATCTCGCATATTTTATATCTATGTGATTATTATATGCCATCCTATGCACTATGAGATATACAGGTTTTGCTTTTTGTTGTTACTACTTTACCCTTAATCTGTGTAGTTAAAGCCTAGCTAAAGCCCTGCAAAATCCTCGATGTAGCCATAGCGCACTTCGACCGCTATGCTATTTCAATTGAGCGCTGTTAAACAGTTGAGCCGCTTTAAGCCCCGCTATTTTCTGTTACACCCGCCAAATCAATCTTTTTTAGCACCTGCTTTAGCAAAATTAGTATACAAAGGTTGATTTGACTAGTTCTCTTATAAACCAAATCAACAAATTTAGGGTAAAGACCTCAAATGAAGGCATAAGTACTCAATATAAGTTAGAAATCTATTTTAGTCACTAAATCCTATCGGCATAGATCGTGATATTCTTCGGGTTTGTTATATAAGATTAAAAATATTCCTTTTTCCATACAAATGATGTGAGAATGAGAATAAATTAATTTTAACATGGTTTTATATCTAATGAAGCTTTTTGCACCTCCGCTATTTTCCTCTATATCACCGTTATAACTTTTTGCACCTCTAACGCTATGGAAGTGCTAAGCGCTTTAACTACATAGCCCTTGATTACCGCTCTATAGCTGTTGGGTATTGCTATAGTGCACTATATACATATAATGGGTAATGGTGGTGTAGGGTGGTTGTCATAGGAATAAACCCCTCTATCATTAACAACAGCCTTAATATCGATCCAGAAGCTCAATTGTTCATCAAAATGATGACAGCTTAACTCGAAAAGATAAAGAGCACTGAAAGAGGAAGTAGAAATGTTTCTGTATAATGGCTTCATCCATGAGCTTGAGCACCCAATGTGGGTAGCCAATCTAGTGTTAGTCCGAAAGACAAGTGGGACTTGGAGAACGTGTATAGACTTCTCTGATCTCGATAAAGAGTGCCAAAATATAGTTCCCCTACCGCGCATCGATTAACTCATGGATGGGACCGGTGGGCATAAGCTTCTAACCTTTATGGACACTTATTACGGGTGAAACCAGATCACCATGCATGGCTCAAAATATGAACACATGTCATTTATCACAAGTATTAGCTTTACTATTATAGAACAATGTCATTTGGGATTCGTAACGTGAGTGCGACATATCTGCGGCTCATCAGAAAAATGTTTGCAAAGCTGATTGGAAGGTCAATGGAGGTATATTTGGGTGGCATGTTAGTCAAATCAGAGAAAAACGAGGGAGGGGTGGTGGGTGGGCATGTATAGAACTTAGATGAAATCTTTGACATCCTATGTTAATGCAGAATGAAATTGAATCCTAGGATGTGTTTATTTGTTATCCTCTCTGGAAAGTTCCATAAACATGTACTCAAAGCAAAGAAAATTGAAGCTAACCTCGATAATATTCAGGCAATTTGAAACATGCAAGTCCCTCATACTATCAAGCAAATGCAAAGCTTGAATGGAATGGTCATGGCACTCAACTGTTTCATATCAAGGGAAAGAGACAGATATGTCCCTTTCTTTTACCTCATCAAGAAAGGAAAGTTGTTCGCATAGATCGATTAGTGCACCAAGACCTTCGAAGAATCAAAGTAACTTTCGCCACACCCCCATCTCCAAGCCTATAGATGGAGAAGACCTTAACATATACCTCACAATCACTGATCACAAGATCAGCGCTGCTGTTATACCGCCTTTTGACCAGGCAGTATATCATAAAAGTCAACTAAATGGCTTATGTGATCATCAAGGTAGGAAGCCCGGAGTGACTTTTATCAGGCTCGGAAATCAATGATATTTGGAACTATGGATAATAGTTGGGTGGATTCGGACCGGGTCTGGATCAAGGTATAATCAAGGCCCGTGAGGTCACATTTCAAATTCCAAGTCAATCGGAGTTTGTATGCTCGAGTTATGGGTGAAGGAAGAATTTATATGGATCGATCGGGAACGATCCATAAAACAATGTAAATCAACGAAGATTGATCAATATCTCAAAATCTACAAAGCCAATGCACTTGAATCTTTTAGAGCATCAATATATTGAAGTGTGGAGCTTATAAAAATGATCGCTTGACAAAACTCCCAAACCGTGGGAAAAGAGGCCGGTTGTTATTGGAACGATCGTACAAATTAGCCAGAACGATCCATAGTTTCACGAAAAATGCGATATCTCACAAATGGTACGTCGGAATTGCACGAAATTTGGAGAGCAAGTTTCTTACATCATGGAGCACGCTAATGATCGATTTTAGCTCTAAAGGATGAAATCTTGGAAAAGAGGTTGATCGTTATTGGAACGATCGTATAAATCAGCATAACGAACCATAGTTTTACGGAAAATGCGATATCTCACAAACGCTAAGTCGGAATGGCGCGAAACTTTGGGAGCATGGACTAGAGTCATGGAGACCCCATAAAAACAATTGCAGCCCCATTGGAGTTAGTATGGAATGATCGGCCTAAATTATTTTTTGGTGTCCGATTGATCCCAAATTTTATGGGTCGTATGGGCCTAGAGGTTCTTCTGCCGAAATTTCAGCCTAATCGATGCACGTCTTCATCTATAAATACAGCGGACGTGGCTCATTGCAAGGGACTTTTTAGCTGGCTACCTTCATCACTTCTTATCTCTTCCTTCATTAATTTTCTACGGAAAAAACAAGTGTACGTGCAATCTTGCAATATAAATAAAAGATTATTGGAGTGGACATAGGCCAGAGTTTGCCAAACCACAATAAAACTTGTGTGTTCGTTTACTTCTTTTGCTATTTATTTTGTGATCTGCATGCTTATTTTTCTATTTGGATAATGTTTTTGGAAATTGGTGCTTTCACATACAACTGGGTGCTTGTGACCATTTTTAGCGCAAACGTTTTGGTGCTTTCATTGAGAGAGCTAGCCCCCACGAATTTGGAGTTTAGATTTGGAATCAACTAGAGAACTTGAAATTGGAGCAATGGTGAAACCATCCACAAGGAGACAGATAATGGATAGGAACCATCATAAAGGGAGTCAGGAGGCTTCCTCAGGAGCTAATCGAACCTCGGTCTACATTACCAGATATGAGATGGAAATGACGATGGATGCTATGCAGAAAAGGATGCTAAAGAGACAGGAAGAGATGATGCATAATCTACTTCGATAAATTGGACAAGCTGGAGCGCAAAACAAGGGACTGGAGTAGCTCAAGTTGTTGGAAATATGAATCACGGAGTTGGAGCAGTAGGAGTTGAGAAAACCAGAATCAGGACCGAGGTAACGAAGCTAACAGACAACAGAATGGAGTAGTACAGCCAAGGGCAGTCCCCGACAAACACATAATTATTTGAACCGATCGTTCTAGAACGATCGGTGCCGATCGATCTTGACTCGGGGGGCATGCCCCCGGGTTATGCTAGATCGATCCTAGGTGGGGTGTTAGACAATGCTGAGTAGTTTAGTGTCAATCGGAACAACTTGGATGCACGTTTGGAAGAGGATAATCTGGGATTCCCTTATAGACTCGGGGGAGGGGGGGGCAGGATGGAAATGATGATCGGAGACCACTTATAGATGTTGGAAATTGGAATCTAGGACTTAGAGTGGAAACTAGCAGACTTGGATATGGATTGGAGCAGCCAGGGGCAAACCCCGGCCAAGGAGAATGGATCAGCACTACTTCCCATGGAATTGGGGGAACAGATCTAATTGACTCTATAAGTAATTGGATAGCAGTGATGGAACATAACCAGCCATCATCCACCACAAATTGGAGCGAGCCGGGTTAATGGCGCAGGTCATCATCTCTTGATTAGGATGGCATGAAGTAAAAGAAACTTCACATTATAACGGCTAAGTCACTTACACCTGTATGGGATCGAGGTCGTTCCCTAGGAATGCTCTGAGATGGCGATAAACCTCCATAAAACATAATTTCAAAACTCACTTGAATGTGAAAAACATGTATTTCACCTCGAACGACAATCAAAATCGAATAATCACATTACGCCTTGAATAGACACTCAATCTCAAATGATCACATTTCGCCTCGAACAGGCACTCGATCTCGAACGATCACATTTCGCCTCGAACGACACTCGATCTCAAACGATCACATTTCGCCTCGAATAGGCACTCGATCTCGAACGATCACATCACGCCTCGAACAGGCACTCGACCTTAAATGATCATATTTCACCTCAAATAGGCACTCGATCTCGAACGATCATGTTACACCTCGAACAGGCACTCGATCTCGAACGATCACATTTCGCCTCGAACGGCACTCGATCTCAAACGATCACATTATGCCTCGAACAGGCACTCGATCTTGAACGATCACATTTCGCCTCGAATAGGCACTCGATCTCGAACGATCACATCACGCCTCGAACTAATCACATTACGCCTTGAATAGGCACTCAATCTCAAACGATCACATTTCGCCTCGAACAGGCACTCGATCTGGAACGATCACATTTCGCCTCGAACGACACTCGATCTCAAACGATCACATTTCGCCTCGAACATGCACTCAATCTCAAATGATCACATTTCACCTCGAACAGGCACTCGATCTTGAACGATCACATTTCGCTTCGAATAGGCACTTGATCTCGAACGATCACATCACGCCTCGAACAGGCACTCGATCTGAAACGATCATTTTCACCTCGAATAGGCACTCGATCTCGAACAATCACGTTACGCCTTGAACAGGCACTCGATCTCGAATGATCGCATTTCGCCTCGAACAGGCATTCGATCTCGAATGATTGCATTTCGCCTCGAACAGACACTCGATCTCGTGCGATCATCATCAGCCTGGGATGGCTACGAATTTGGTTAACGGTTCCGAACGGCCATAACTAACTATCAGGCAAGATCACATATTTGTACATAGGTCATCAACGGGTTTCGAACATTGGACTTAAGGCAATTCAAAACACGCCTTCTTACCGCAAGGCAGGTTTTGGGGGCAAATGTTATACCGCCATTTGACTAGGTAGTATATCATAAAAGTAGGCTAAACTGCTTCTGTGATCATCAAGGTAGGAAGCCTGGAAAGACGGTTTTCAGGCTCGAAAATCAATAATATTTGGAACTAGGAACAATAGTTGGGCAGATTCGGACCGGGTCTCGATCACGGTGCAATTAATATGAAGTGACAAGGATGGCCCCATGAGGTCACATTGCAAATTTCAAGTCAATCGGAGTTTGTATGCTCGAGTTATGGGAAAAGGAAGAATTTATATGGATCGATTGTGAATGATCCATAAAACAGCGTAAATCGACGAAGATCGATCAATATCTCAAAATCTACAAAGCCAATGCACTTGAAACTTTCAAAGCATCAATATATTGAAGGGTGGAGCACAAAAAATTGATCGCATAATAAAACTCCCAAATCTTGGAAAAAGAAGCCGGTCGTTATTGGAACGATTGTACAAATCAGCTAGAACGATCCATAATTTAACGAAAAATGCGATATCTCACAAACGGTATGTTGAAATTGCATGAAATTTAGAGAGAAAGTAGCATGCATGACGGAGCAATTCCATGATCGATAGCAGGTCAAAAGGATGAAATCTTGAAAAAGAGGCCGATCGTTATTGAAATGATCGTACAAATTAGCATAACGATCCATAGTTTTACAAAAAATGCGATATCTCACAAACGGTATGTCGGAATGGCATGAAACTTTGGGAGCATGGACTAGAGGCATGGGGGACCCCATAAAAACAATCTTACCCCCATTGGAGTCAGTATGGAATGATCGGCCTAAATTACTATTTGGTGTCCGATCGATCCCAAATTTTGTGGGTCGGGTCGTATGCTCTTTGAGGTTCTTCTGTCGAAATTTCAGCCCGATCCATACATGTCTTCACCTATAAATACAGCAGACTTGGCTCATTACAAGGGACTTTTTAGCTGGCTCTCCTTCGTCACTTCTTATCTCTTCCTTTATTAATTTTCTATGGCAAAAACAACTGTACTTATAATCTTACACTATAAATAAAAGATTATTGGAGTGGATGTAGACCGGAGTTTGCCGAACCACTATAAAACTCATGTTTTCCTTTACTTTTTCTGCTATTTATTATGTTATCTGTGTGCTTATCTTTTTATTTGGATATTATTTTTGAAAATTGGTGCTTTCACATATAACTGGGTGTTTGTGACCATTTTTGGCGCATATAACTGCGTAGGTAAAAGGCGACGAAAGGGTTTGATGTCCCATATATTATGTCAACAAAAGGCTTTTGGGCCTAGAGACAAGGTACTCAAGGTCGGGAAAGCTAGTTTTCTTCTTGTTAATAGCGGCATGCCAACTACAGCCGTATTTCCAAGCATATCCGATGAAGGTCCTCACCACCCATTCACTGAAGAAGATATTGAGTTGGCTAGACACAACTAGTTGGCTCTTGAAATAGTCCGTAGTGCTTGGGCAGCATCAATCACCTTCCACCTCATGCGACTATCAAAGGCTAGGCCATGGCCAATTTTATAGCAGAATGTTCTAGCCCAAACAGGGGCAAGGATGACACAAACCCCAAGCAACAATCATGGCAACTATATGTTGTTGGGGCTTCCAATGAGAAAGGGGCGAGGGCAGGCATGGTCCTCATCACCTTAAAGGGGAAGGCACTCTATTTTGTTTTCCTCTTGAATTTCAAATTGACTAATAATGAAACCAAGTATGAAGTTTTCCTCATTGGTCTCATGATCGCGAAGAAGTTGAGGATTGAATCTATCCATGTGTTCAGTGACTCCTCAATGGTCATGAACCAAGTCGGTGAAAGATTCCAGGTCAAGGGAAAAACACTGGCCATATGTAACAACCCACATTTTGGATATTTAAATAATTAATTTAAATATTGAATCGTTAATTATCTAAAGGTCTAAATCTAATTTTTCGCATACAGTCAAATTAGGACTTTAGACCACTTCTGATGAGTCAGGATCAACGTTGCGAATTAAAATGAGTATAAATATCATTATATTTAGAGTCATGACATGTTTACCATATTTTTTAGTCCCTTAGTCCTAAGTTTTGAATTAAAATGACATATTTAGCGCACATCAGGACTAATGGACTGAAAAAATGATATATTAGGACTTTAGACAACTTCTAATGAGTCAGGATCAACGTTGCGAATTAAATTGAGTATGAACATCACTATATTTAGTGTCATGACAAGTTTACCATATTTTTTAGTCCCTTAGTCCTAAGTTTTGAATTAAAATGACATATTTAGCGCACATCAGGACTAAAGGGCTGAAAAATTGATATATTTACAGTTGGTATTAGAGCATAGGCTTAATACTCAGGACTAGGCAACCTGGTAGATGGAGATGCATTGATAGAGCACTTATATTTTCCTACTATATAATATTTCATACATCACTTGTCTCCTGAACTTTGATTTATTTAGTCATTGGTGGCTGAGGTATCTTCATTTAAGGCTATATAAGCTAAAGGGGTGCATGAGCGACTACAGATGGGCAGTATTAGATGCCTTATTAGTTTAGAGACTATTGGAAGACCGTAAGGGATGTTTCGCCATCCACGAATATTCCGGCAGCTGCGATAGGTGTTGGAAGTGGTATAGACCTTACGGCATAGTACTAGAAGAGATTGACAAGCAGGCCATACTTTGGATTGGTTCTAGACGTTAGTTTGAGTCATGGTTTCTTTCTAAAATTGAAAGGGTCACGCAGCTCAAGCGTTTCATCAATTTATAACTTGGTAGCTTATAAGTGAAGGGGTATGTTAGCCAATTTAACCTTTTTGCTAAATATGGAGTGGAGATGGTTATTACTCCATTGAAGTAGCCAAGGAAGCTTGCCTAGGGTCTTAATGTATGGATTTGGAATTTACTGCTCAATTATATCCCATTCTTGACCCCTTGTATTGTAGGTAGATTCTTTTATAATGTTTAACCTTGAATAGATAACCTTATCCGTTGAGCTAAGGTGCAATGACCGTGAGTGCTACCATTCAAACTTGATGCCCGAGCTTTCGAGTTGAGTGGGTTTGTCCAGTGAAGTGTGACTTAGATTCTACATCCAAGTAGGATTCGATGGTTGCCCAGCAATGAGAAAGGACCGAGGGGATGACTTCTGCATTTCTGCAAGGAGTTAGTCGTGTTAGAAGTGTTAACTATGTGGTAGCACATCTGAAGACATAGGATTAATCGCATGTATTGTAGTGGTGTTTTCTAAGGATCAGCCCATTCACGCACCAGTTCCCAATCCTTAGTTCGAGTAGGGTATTTCTAGGTGATTTGTACCAGTTAGGCAAGGGTTTTTCACTTGATTCTTAAAGGTGAGCACTAGAGACAGATTCTTAGGGTGACTTAGAGATTTTTGAAGCATGACTATAGTTGTGTGAGGAAATTTCAAAGGTCGAACCAAGGAACCAGATCGGGATTCACATAAGAGGAAGCAGGTGGTCGGCCCTAATTTAATAAGGAAATCTTACAAGAAAACAAAGGATTGGATTGGACATCGTATATTATTCTGGATGATCTTTACTCGTTATAAAATTATTTACTATAGAGTATAGTTAAGATAGCTAAGGATAGTTCGAGGAAGGACTTCTTGACTAGTTTTTTTATGATTCAGATAATCTTCTAAGTGACGATATGATACTTGCCTAGGCGAGCGTCATAGTACACTTAGTATATTATCCTAATTATCATTATGTGATTAAGGTGAGTTTGAACTCGAGTGAGCCTAAGAATTTGTTGATTGTCATTTAATAATTATTTAATTAGTGAAGTTTTCTACTTTGGAGAATGAGTTTTGTTTGGAAGAAAAGGAAAGTTGAGACTTAGATTGCTGTGTTTATTCGAGAGATTTGAGGATCTGTGATCTAGCATATCACAAAAGTTTTCCTTTTTAGAGAGGGAGATGTGATAGTCTTCCATGTATTGTATTAATGAAAGGGAGTTGCACCACTTAAGCATTTGGGTCATCTTGGATGTTGAACAGACTTGTGGGAGTTTATAGCTTGCCATGCACGTTATGACTGTTATTGGTTACCATGCGTATTGTTATAGACTCCTTTTGAATAAATTGTTGTTTATATGGTAATTATTATTGGTTTTTTGTTTTATTATTGCTTATTGATTTCTTGCTATTGTTTGCTTATTGATTGATTGCTTATTCTTGTTTATTGATTTTTGTTGCTTATTGATTGTTTGTTGTTGTTTGATTATTGATTGATTGCTTATTCATGTATATTGATTTTCTTTTCTTATTGATTGCTTGATGGTACTAGATAATTGAGTGATTATTTATTTTTGTTGATTGTTTTTTGTTGCTTATTAATTGATCATTGTTGATTGTTATTATTAGCATATTATGTTAATTTTCCTTTTCCGTAGGAGTACATAATGTATTTCATGAATTATATTCATATAAGAGTATAATTCTAGCGATGTCGCCATGATAAGTTGACCAGAGAAAGTGGAAGTGAACCAAATGTGGCTTTAGACCTCGAGGTCCTATTTATTTTTGAGAATATGGCTATATGGATTCAGACCGATGGGGTTAGCTTGTCTGTGATCGATAGAGCTTTGTATTGAATGCCTCCAATTACTGAATAAAAATTTTGTTTTCCTTTTTGTTTTGTTAAAAGGTAAGAAAGCATGGTGTAGAGCTTGCTTTTTTGTTGTTTGTATTTTACAAGCATGCTTATTATTTTCGACATTAACATGTTTGTCAATAATGTCGTTACATTAAAAATGCTTGTTGCATTTGGGATGCCTATTTCATGGTTTGTTAGCATAATTATTTGAGATGTTTGTTGCATTGGAGAATCTTGTTGCATTCGATATGTTTTTTGCATAGTTAGTTGTAACATATTTATTTGAGAAACTTGTTGCAGGTTTGATATGGCATATTTATTTGAGATGATTTCTATATACGATTTAACATGCTTAAATCTATGTTTAAATGTTGTAATTGTTTTTAATCCTCTATGTGGAGTACATGATTAAGTACATTGAAGCAGTTATGTGTTACTGGGATGCTTATTTCCTTGGATTCACATCTTAATGGCATATCTTGATGTGAATGATGTATATACGATATGTAGTGCAGATGGTGCAGATATATATATATATATATATATATATATATATCTTTGTGTGTGTGTGTATGTATATATGTGTATGTATGTGTGTGTGTATGTATATATGTGTATGTATGTGTGTGTGTGTGTGTGTATATATGCTTATATGTCCTCAAAAATAAGATGCCTCAGATATGGGATACTTCAGATATGAGATGTATATATGTATGTTATTTTGGGAATTTTTATTTTTGGATCTAGCCGCGCAAAGGAGGTGCCTGTTGAATTTTTCAAAAATAAGAGGATTTAAATCCTAAGGGTTTGGTGCCATGTTATATGCTTTATAATTTTTCATCCGTCGGGTTGCATTATCATACTCCCAAGAATTTCAGGGCGAAATTCTGTTAAAGATGGGAGAATGTAACAACTTGCATTTTAATGACTGGATATTTAAATAACTAATTTAAATATTGAATCGTTGGTTATCCAAAGGCGCAAAATATGATTTATTTTTTTGCATACGGTCAAAGTAGGACTCTAGACCAATTCCGTTAAGTCAGGATCGATGTTGTGAATTAAAATGAGTACAAATATCACTATATTTAGAGTCATAGCATTTTTACGATTTACATATTTTACAAAATACATGCGCAGTTGATTCCAATTGGATCTCGATAGATGGCTTGTTTTTCTAGGATGAGGGCCTCATTATGAGACGTACGGTTGAAGAATGTTTGGAATCGGACGATGCGATGGCAAAAACAACCTCGAAATGCGTGAGATTATCATCCTGAGGTGTTGTTTGGGATGACGACGAAATTTATACTGTTGGGATCGAAAAAATAAGGTGGTGGGCGTTGATGGGTTTCCTGGCAATTTTATGTAATGTGTGATCGTACGAGCTTATATATACTCACTCACAAAAATGCAAATTATTTCATCCACTTTTCCCCAATTTCAAAATATCTCCTACTCTTACCCGAGCATGATTGCCCCCCCACCTTCAGAATTTAATCGAGAGCTCCAGACCATGAAATAAGATGGGAATGTATCTATTGAGCTCATGGCAAGTGGAGGAGCGAATATGTTGTGTCGTTGGTGTAACGACTCGAAATTTCACTACTTCGATTTGCGAATATTTAATTAATTCTAAATATTCAAATAAATGGTTTTATAATGAAAATAAAACTCTTTTTAATAATAAATAATAATGGTGAAATAGTTTTTAAAATTTGTTTACAAAAATACATAGTTCGATGAAAAACAGAAAATGTGACCGAAAACTGTTTTCCGAATTTTTGACGTTTCATCGTGTAAAAGTTGTTTGAAATGTTGTGCACACTTTCTTATATATATGCATGCATAGACTAATTATATAATATGGTTTAGGATAATATAATTAGGATTAATTAGGTTAATTAAGTTAATTAATCTAAGATAATCATGTATGACACTTTGGCAACTAATATTAAAAAAATTGAAATATATGTCACATCAAAAGGGGACAAGAGTACAACAAGGGGTCAAGTCATGTTTCTCTATGATAAATTTTGGAATTTTTAATGGGTGTCAAGCTTTATGATGTATATATGGGTATGTATATACTTAAGTATGAAGGTTTTTAAGTAAATAAGGGAAAAGAGAAAAATATATATACAAATATGTGTAATATAAAATGTCTTAAGAGATATAAGGACATTCATGCACCACTTCATGTTGGAGAAAGGTACAAGGAAGGGAACAAGAGGATGGCATGAGGTACATGAGGTGGAAGGGAGGTGGTGACATGGCAATACATGAGTGGAGGGTAGTGTTGGAAAGGTATAATGGTAATTTATCAAATGCACTTAATATATATACAAATTTTCCTAATTTCCTTCCCATTTTTATCATTCTTTTCTTCATTTCAAACTTCCTTAAGCACTTTAATATCTTTCCATGGATTCTTTTCCTTCTTCTTAACTTTCAAAAGTTTAAAAATCCAAGTTCTAATATTTAAATCTTTTAAAAATCCATTTTCAACTCCTTTTCCATTTCAAAACTCCTCTATTTTCTCTTTACTTTACTCGGCCATAACTCCTTGCATTCGACTCCAAATAGAGATTTTATTCAATTCAAAGCATTTGTAATTCCAGTGAATACAACTTTCTATGGTATCACTTTCTCTGATTTCAAGCATAAATATTCCAAAAATTCATATTTTTCAAGAGTGTTTTTGAACCAAGATTTTTAAGTCCGAAAATACCCCTTACTGTTTTAGCCATAACTACCTCAAAATTATATATATTGAGTAATTCTTTTTTCTAAAATTGAAGAGGAAAGAATTATCTACAACTCTTCTTTTGAAAACTTTTTCAAATTCCGAGAATAAAGGATACAACAATCGAGAATAAAATGGCCTATTTTTGAGTGGATTTCCTTGTTTTCCAAGCTTTCTGAACACTAAAGCATTTCAGGTTTTCAAAATATTTGGTGAGTAAATTCCTTAACTTTTTGAGAAAGAATTTACCTTTATATGTATGTTTGTTATATGGTTGTATATGTGATGATATTGTTGGATTATCTTGTGGTTGTTATGGTAATATATGTGTGTATGTGATGTGAGTCTTAGAATTTAAAAATCAAAGTCCAAGTATTAGGTTTGGTTCGAAAGATGTATGCTTATTTATGTGATGGTTATGGTTCATAGAATTTGGGTTTGTTGTGATATAGAAGTGGAAAACAAGTCGGAAATTACAGGTATCCATTGCGATAGTCGATATGGAGGCAGTTCGCTTAAAAGTTTGATTTTTGAAAAATTTAGTTTTTAAACTTAAAATGTGTTTGTAAATGTTTTATAAACTTAATAATAATGTTTTAGGAAGATAATTAAGTTTTTAATAATTAATTTTTAATTAATTAAGTTTTTAATAATTAATAATTAATTAAGGATTAAACAAGGTTTAGTGATTATAATTAAGTGAAGATTAGTTATTAATTAATTATCTTTTAAAGTTAAAATTTGTTTTAATTAATTATTAATTAATTTAATTAATTTTGAAATTAATTATGAGTTAAGTAAATGATTTATTTGTAATTTATAACTAATTAAGTATAAGGTTAATTATTAATTAATTATTAATCAAGTGTTTAATTATTTTTAAATTATAAATTAATTAAGGTTTAATTTATAATAAATTATTTATAAAAGGTCTAATTTATTATTTAAGTTTAATTAAAGATTATTTAATTAATTGAGATTAATTAATATTTAATTATTAATGAAGGTTTAATTAATTATTTAATAATTTATAAAGGATTAATTTGGGTTTAATTAATAGTTAATTATTGTTTAACTATTTAATTAAATCAAGTTAAGATTCAATTAAAATTAATTATGATTTATACAAGGATTTAACTTATAATTAATTACTTTAAAAAGGGTTTAAAGTTTTAAATCCTTTGGTTTTCAAAAGTAAAATTGTTTAAAGGTACTTCTTTTTCAAAGATGGTTTTGAATACAAGTGTTTCAAGTATAGATACCATTGAGAAAACATATAACTGCGAATGAGTTATAATGTAGATTGTTTGGTTGTTTGGACATGTGTTAGCAGAATAAATCCTCGTTCTGCTATAAATTGATTAATGTTTGTTTGTTTGTGTGGACCTGTGTTTAGCAGAATAAATCCTCATTCTGCTATAAATTTAATTGAATTATTTGGACATCTGTTTAGCAGGACAAATCACCATCCTGCTGTTATGTTTTTTGGATATGTATATGATAGTTAGTTCATATTGACATGGTATTCCTTGATTTGGATATGAGTTGTGTTTACATATATGTTGACCTATGTAAATAACTGTTAAGTGAATTGAAATGGAAATTGAATGGTAACTTAAAATAGTACCAATGGGATTTCTAAGCCTCTTTCGAATTACTAAATTATGTTTTTGAATTAAC
Organism: Allium fistulosum; assembly: GCA_030737815.1. Lineage (NCBI taxonomy): Eukaryota > Viridiplantae > Streptophyta > Magnoliopsida > Asparagales > Amaryllidaceae > Allium > Allium fistulosum. Next base: position 1,075,117,406 of record CM060901.1, on the reverse strand, counting down.
TATAATTCTTCAATCAATTTTGGTTTAAAGGTTATAAATGATTTTTAAATTTTATTCTTATTTTATAAAGTTATTTTTAAATAATAACTTTTAAAAAAAAGGGTTTTATTAAATAAAAGGTTTTACCTAAAGTGATTTACAAATGATATCTTGAAAATGATATTTTATAAAGGAGATTCTATAAAGGAATTATGAAGGAAGATTTTTAAATAGTGGTAAAAATAGAAAGATACTTTATAAATCATTTTAGAAATTTTTGAAAGGCGTTTTAAATCAAGTTTGAAAATTTGTAAAGAGGATTGAAATGTGAAGTGAACTTATAAAAGAATTTTTATAAGGAATAAGTGAATGGATTTTATAAAGTGAACGAATTTTATAGTAAGTGATGTTTTGAAAGGGAATGGTTTGGTCATTTAATATAGAATGTGAGAAGGGAGAATTTTCCAAATGATTTTGGTAAATGTTTATATTGTTTTCCAAGTAAAAGGGATGTAAGTGGTTTGGGAAAAGTGTTTTAGAAATGATCCTTTGATAAAGTTTTATAAAGTGATTTTATTAATTAAAGATTAATTAATAAAGGCTTAGAGGATCCCATATGGAATTGAATCAATGTTTGATTGTTTATTTATTTGATAGTTAAATAACCGACTATAAAATCTGGACCAAAACGTAATTTGGAAATATCCAGGAGAAACACGGAAATTATACATTACAGTTACCATCGGTGGTGCTATACTGTGCGTATAAATTCGTTTCGTTCTTCTAGGATAAATGATAAGGAAATCCGTCCACTAACGGTTAGGAGGTGAACTCCTCTCTTATCTTTTATTTGCTTATTTCGTAAAGAACCGGGGTTGAGTTTACCGGAAATTGTCGAAAGTTGTTTCGAAGAGACCGTGATCGGATCTGTTATCCAAAATCCACTTTGGTCCAACTCAAGCGTTTCGAATGAAGAATATGGAATCGAAGAAGAAGCTTTATAGTGCAAGTACTGCTTGCTACTAGTTCTGAGGGTGATTCCAAAATGGATGTAGTAGAAGTATTGCTTTCAGTTTGTCCTTATCCTGGACAACTTGTATTGATGAACGCTAGCATTGCATTGATGCCTAAAGGGCAGTGTTAGCATTGCAAGTGGGATTTCTATTCAGAAAGGTAAAACGTAGCCTCAAGCCTCATCAACCGAGAAATGACTAAAACAGGGCATGCAGCAGGGCTAAATGGGTCGCTCCCATTAGGGTATGTCATCATCATTCTAGATTACCCTATTTTGACGGATTTGGTTGTGCATGAGAGATCTGTTAGGAAATCAAATCTACGGTTTCGGTGACAACAACTATACAATGGAAATCGAATATACATATATATTTATATATATACAGGTACTTGCTAGAACCACATCACTAGAAAGACAAGAACGAGGCTCAAAAGGCACTACAAGAGACTACAATCAATAGGTACAAGGAAGTAAAAGAAAGGATGCACAAAAACTGACATGCACCATATCAGACGTCTGGTTGCACAAGCCAGAAGTCTGAAATAGTTCTTTGGAACAACAAACAGGCTAAACCAGATGTCTGGTAATAGCACTCAGACGTCTGATCCTCTACTATATTCAAAAGATATATAGTATCAGACGTCTGAAACAAATACCAGACGTCTGAATTCAAACTCGAATGAACTGCAACTGCCACATGTGAATGGACATCTCCGTTTCTCTTCGCCACAACTCTTCACCATCAACAGAAGCAACCTTAGAGGATTCATTAATGGGTGTAACTACTCAAGATACCTATCTACAACTATATATAGCATCAAGAATCAAGAATCAAGAGAACATTAACTTACTTCACTTACTTACGCTTTCTAATTTTATACTCCATTCTATATTCTTGATCTCTGCACTCTAGCAATCTTTACTTGTATTCACTCTTCCATATACTCAGTTGTAACCAAGCCTATTCCTTCGGGCGAAGCGAGGGTTTTTGATAGTCGAATTCCGAAGGGGAGCTTCAGGACTGGACGTAGGACGGGAGGTCCGAACCAGTATAAAATTATGGTGTGCTTATTCTATATTTACTTATATTAATATTATTTTAGCTGCATCATATATTTTGTCACATATACTTGCATATACACTACACGATCTACCCCGTAGACTTTTAATTGGTATCGGAGCAAGGTTTGATCAAAGTACAGTAACACGTATTTGAATCACTTTAACATGGCAAGTATTTTTCAAGAAGGCCAATCCACAACACGTCCCCCCACTTTTTAATGGTTTTAATTATGCATATTGGTCAACACGTATGAGAATTTTTATGGAAGCTAATGGATTAGAAATTTGGTCAGCCACTCAAAATAAATATGAAGCACCTGACACTGCTATGAACACACAGAATGATGCACAAAAAACCGCAGCTTCTAACAATGCCAAAGCTATGAATGTTTTGTTTTGTTCATTAGATAAGAATGAATTTTCACGTGTCATGTTATGTAACACTGCATATGAATTTGGCGTACCTTACAAGTTACACACGAAGGCACGAACAAAGTTAAGCAAACTAAAATTTCAATTTTACAAAATCAATTTTCATCATTTAAAATGAAACAAAATGAATCTATAGCGGACATGTACTCTAAATTCCAAACTATTCAACATGATTTAATGGCACTAGGTGTTAAATTCACAAATTTTGATTTAGTATCTAGAATACTCAATTCTTTAACTCCAGAGTGGGAAAGAAAAGTATTTGCTATCGAAGAAGCTAATGACCTCTCAACACTCTTAGTTGAAGAATTGATAGGAAATTTATTGTCATATGAAGCTAATCTGCAGGCAAGAAAAGAACAAAATTAGATGAAGAAAAACATAGCATTTCGAGCAACAAATGAAGACTCCGACTTAGACGAAGAAGAAATCGTATTTATTGCCAAAAACTACAACAAATTCAAGAAGTTTAGGAAAATGACCAGATTTCAGAAAGGAGGAAAATCAAGCTCAACAAATCAAATGCTATGAATGTGATCAATTTGGACATATGAAGAAAGATTGTCCCAAGCTCAACAATGATAAAAAGAAGAACAAATTTGAAAAATTCAAAAAGAAGAAAGCTTTCAAAGTAACATGGGATGACTTGGATTCTTCATCATCATCAGATAGTGACAGCAATAGTGACGGAGAACAAGCTAATGTATGTTTTATGGCACAAACTGATGAGGTATGTCCCGAACTTAGTTATGATGAATTATTAGAGCTTAGCATGGAATTAGATGATAAATTTAGACAAATTAAAAAATGAATAAAGAACACATAGCCAAAATAAATCGATTAGAACTTGAAATGGGAATGTTAAAAGATGAAACAATTATTTTAGAGGAGGAACTAGAATTATCTCAAGAAAAAATAAAAGTAGTTTAGTTGAATATGAGACTTCTATTGATTTTGGGAAAGTTAAACTAGAAAATGATAACTTGTTAAAAGAAAATATCAACTTGAAAAGTAATATAGAAACACTGAAAATTGAAAATTTTGAATTAAAAGAAAAATTATATAAAATTACAAATAATGTTTCAAAATTTAATAAAGGAAAACAAGATTTGGAAAATCTTATCAAAACTTCAAAAAATTCAGGTAATAGAAATGGAATAGGATTTAAAAGTATTCCTAAACAAAAAGGGAATAATATTAAGAAGTATAGTTTTATTTATCAAAATACTAAAAGATCACCTAAGTCTAATACGAATACCAAAAACATAAAAATTTGGATTCCTAAGACAAATAATAATTTGATTAGAAAAAAACATATTAATAATTTTCTAGATAATGTAGTCTATAATAAAAATTATGTTCATAAAGGTACCAAACCTTCTTGGGTGTGGCTACCTGCTCCTCCTAACATCTAGGACCCTAACAAAGTATATGGGTACCAATTAATCATTTTTATCATGCAGGTACCCAAAATAAAAAATAAGGAGAAATGGATACTTGATAGTGGCTGCTCCAAGCATATGACCGAAAATGAAAAAATGCTATCAAATATAACATATATCGATGGTGGAACGGTAACTTTTGGAGATAACTCAAAAGGATACGTCGTTGGCATCGGAGAAGTCATCAACTCTAGTATTTCTAACTCTCCTATTATTACAAATGTTTTTTAGTAGAAAATTTAAAACACAACCTACTTAGCATTAGTCAATTATGCGATAAAGGTTTTCAAATTAATTTCGAAAAAGATAGATGTAATATTTTCGACAATAATAAACAACTTATCTTTGAGGGTTTTAGAAACAAAAATATTTATGTCTTAAATATAAATATAAATCGAAATTCAAAATGATGCTTAACCGCCAAACATGACGATCCATGGTTGTGGCATAAACGATTATGTCATATTAATTTTAAATATATTAATAAATTAGAAAAATATGAGCTAGTTAGAGGTTTTCCAAAATAAATTATAAAGTTGAAAATTTATGTGATGCTTGTCAAATCGGTAAACTAAAGAAAAGCTCTTTTAAATCTAAAAATAATATTTCTACAAAACAACCGTTAGAATTATTACATTTAGATTTATTTGGTCCAACTCAAGTATGATCTATAAATCACAACAAATATGTTTTCGTAATAGTTGATGATTTTTCAAGATATACATGGACCTTATTTTTAAAACATAAAAGTGACACTTTTGGTATGTTTAAAATTTTTGCTAAAAAAAATAAAACTCAAATGGATTTGAAAATTAAGAATATTCGAAGTGATCACGGTGGAGAATTCAAAAATGATCTTTTTACTAATTTTTGTAATAAAAAGGCATAAGTCATAATTTCTCTTTTCCCCGCACACCACAACAAAATGGTGTAGTAGAAAGAAAAAATCGTACGTTACAAGAATGTGCACGAACACTATTAAATAGTAGTGGTTTACCAAAACATTTTTGGGCTGAAGCTATTGCTACGGCTTGTTATGTTTTGAATCGAGTAACCATACGACCTATGACTAAACATACTTGCTTCAAAATGTTTTTTTGGAAGAAAACCTAAAGTACCATACTTTAAAACTTTCGGATCAAAATGTTTTTTATTAAATACAAAAGATAATTTAGGAAAATTCGACCCGAAGGCCGATGAAGGAATCTTTGTTGGATATTCGGATCGTAGCAAGGCATATAGAATTTTTAATAAACGTACTAACACAATTGAAGAAAGTTTACATGTTTCATTTGATGAAAATTTCCTTAACAATCATACTAATGACGATGAATAAATTATTCCTATAACAAATACAACGAACTCATCTAATAATGAGACAAATGCACAAAATAATACTCTAGTGTCACCCTCTAGAATTCTAAAAGATCATCCAAAAGATAATATCATTGGGGATCTTAATTCCAGAGTAACTAGAAATCAACTTAACCAAATAAGTCATATTGCATTTGTGTCAAATTTTGAACCAAAGAATTATAAAGAAGCTTCAAATGATGATTTTTAGATAATAGCCATGCAAGAAGAATTAAATCAATTTGAACGTAATAATGTTTGGGAATTAATACCAAGACCAGAAAATCAATCAGTTATTGGAACAAAATGGGTATTTAAAAACAAAGCAGATGAAAACGGAAATATAATTAGGAATAAAGCACGTTTAGTCGCTCAGGGTTATAATCAAGAAGAAGGTATCGACTATGACGAAAATTTTGCTCCGGTAGCAAAACTCGAAGCCATACGTACATTACTTGCTTTTGCAAGTCATCACAATTTTAAATTATTTCAAATGGACATCAAAAATGCTTTTTTTAAATGGTTTTATTAAAGAAAACGTATTAGTTGAACAGCCTCTATTATTTGTTCACGAAAAATATCCCGATCATGTTTTTAAATTGCACAAAGCCCTATATGGTTTAAAGCAAGCCCTCCGTGCTTGGTATGAACGTCTTAAGAATCATTTAATTGCGTCTGGTTTTCAAATAGGTAAAATAGATACGACTTTATTTATTAAACGAGAAAATAATGACATCTTAGTTGTACAAATTTACTTAGACGATATTATTTTTGGTTCAACTAACGAAAATCTTTGTACTCAATTTTCAAATATTATGAAAGTGAATTTGAAATGTATCACATGGGTGAATTAAATTTCTTTCTAGGTTTACAAATAAAACAACTTGAAAATGGTATTTTTATTCATCAAGAAAAATATTGTAACGATTTATTACGTCGTTTTGGAATGGATAAAACTTCGAGCAAACCAACACCAATGAGTACTAGTGTTCACTTAGAAAAGGATGATAATGGAAAAGATTTTATTGAAAAATTATATCGTATTATGATTGGCTCCTTACTATATTTGACGGTTAGTCGACCCGACATTATGATGAGCGTATGTCTTTGTGCCCGATTTCAAGCAAAACCAAAAGAGTCTCACCAAAAAGCTGTTAAACGTATCTTACAATATTTATCTAGTACTAGAGATTACGGTTTGTTTTACCCTAAGGGATCATCATTTAAACTTGTTTCATATAGCGACGCGGATTTCGGTGGATGTAAAACAGATCGTAAGAGTACTAGCGGAACGTGTCATTTTATCGGACAATCGTTGGTTTCATGGTTTAGCAAAAAGCAAAACTGTGTCTCTTTATCCACTTGCGAAGCTGAATATATTTCAGCGGCCTTAGCATGTGCACAAGTGATATACATGCAACAAACGCTTAAGGATTTCAGAAAAGTTATCGATAAATCACCAATATACTGCGATAATACAAGTGCAATAAATTTATCGAAAAACCCTGTAAATCACTCACGTACTAAACACATAGATATACGACATCACTTTTTACGCGACAGTGTAGAAAAAGGAATTATTACATTAGAATACGTAATACCGAGAATCAAATAGCAGATATTTTCACAAAACCACTAAATGAACAAACGTTTGTTAAACTACGACGCGATTTAGGAATATGTTCTCTTAATGATCTTATCAGCTAATTCCAAATTTCATTCATTCTATTTTTGGTTAATAAGTTTTAATCCACAAACAAAATCATTTAACACTGACCAACAATTTCTTTAGAATGTTTGTTTTCTAAAAATAACTATTTATAACCTTTTAAAACATGAATAAATAGCTCCTCCTTTTACAAATAAAATACAGATTTTATATTGGTTCCTTTTAAAACAAAAACATGTATTCCGACAACTCTCACTTCTCTTTTTCAACACCAACCTCGGATAGTTCAGTGGATACCCCCCATCAACTTCCTACTCCTACACCAGGTCAAGAGCCGACCTATAAGTGGTCCTCCTACCACACGGGATTCACTCCCGACAAAAAACGGTCCAAACGATCTCTATTTGTCTCTCCTAACACCAAGGAGAAAATCGATGATATACAACATTACCAAAAGCAACAAATGGATTTACAACGAGAATTATACTTCGAACAAAAAGTCATTACGAGACGACTGAGTTTTCTAGAGCAAGTAGCAATCAAATTTTGCAATTCACAAAAAAAGGATGTACATGAAATACTTCAGATTCTTTGCAATCCTCTAGATCCTTCTGCCTCTTATCTAGGGCTGTCAATGGGTACCCGAAAAATCCGATATCCGTCCGAATCCGAAAATATGAAAAATATCCGTTATCCGAAAAGCGGATACGGATATCCGATATCCGAAAAGCTTTTCGGATACGGATATGGTTATAGTGGTATCCGTATCCGAAAAATATCTGTCCGATTAACTGATGCATATTTATATAATTTAAAATAGGAAAATAGGGCTATGAGTGTTTAACTTTTGAATATTTTTGGATACACATACATATATTAGTATAAAACAATGTTTTATCACCATATTTTTTATTTCTTTGTTTTTTTATAAAAAATAGTACAAAAAATGTTTTATGTTGATCTAAACTTTTTCGTTTATACCTTTTAATTTATCAATTATTGGCGGAGCGGATAAATATCCGATATCCGTCCGTATCCGAAAATTAAGCGGATACAGATATCCGATATCCGAAAATTAAATGGATACGGATATCCGATATCCGAAAATGATTTCAGATACGGATACGGATATGGCACTATCCGTATCCGAAAGCATCCGTTGACAGCCCTACTTATCATACACCTTGGGATCCTCCACCTAGGCAATTCTCTGGTTCCCCAAGAACCAACGAACGTGGAAATATTTGGTCTCCACTCAAGCCATGGAAGGATAGCAAATCTGAAGATCTCAATGCTCCATCTTCATCTAAATAAATTTGTTTATTTTCATTGTATTTTCATCTAATTATATTTGTATTTGTTTTCAAAAATAATAATATTATGTTTCAATAAAATTAATCCCTCGAAAATCAAGCAAAACCTTCCAAAATAAGACTATTTTTAGACATACTGGAGATTTCAGACGTCTGATCAATGCCACCAGACATCTGACACCCTTGTATCACACCATTTTTTAATCCTGTGCATATATCAGACGTCTGGTATAAACAAACAGACGTCTGAAAATTGTCTCTGCCTCATACAAAATACAAAACGGTCTATTCCAGACGTTTGAAGTTGTGATCAGACGTCTGAACAAATTCTCTGCCTTCTTAACATAAAAATCAGGTCATTTTCAGACGTCTGACATTATATCCAAATGCCTGACAAAACTCTCTGTCTTCAAAATTTACAATTCTGCCTATTCCAAATGTCTGCCAATAACACCCAGACGTCTGAAAATGTTTACTGTCTTCAAACTAGGGTTAAATTGAACGTCTGATTCACTTCCCAAATGTCTGAAATTCAATCGACACCTATTCGTGACCTTAAAACGACTGTTTTCCCAAATTTCCAATTTACATTTCATCTCGTTTCCTCTTTCAAATCCGAAACCCTAATTCTCCAAATCACTATCTCCTTAATTTTGCTCGATTTCATGGCGCCCAAAACTAAAAACCGTAGAGTTTCTAAGAGAAAGCAAGAACAAGCTACATCCTCCAACCCCCAAGTATGCTCCGATGATCAGATTGAGAAGTGGATGAATCGAGTACCTCATTCTATCAAAATATATGAAGATATCCAGAAGAAAAGGCTACACACAGGTCCCTTCTATAATTTGCTTAAATTCCCTATGTATGATTTGGATGAGATGTGTGAAAATGCTGGGTTACAAAAGTTGATTTCCTTCAATTCGAATAATGTCCAAATCGATTAGCTTGCAATATTCCTTTTCTACACTAATCTAGATAGCACTACCGTATGGAATACCGATAATGATGATAATTGGCTTTGGTCGAGTGTTTACGACAACACTATTCGACTTACTCCAGGAATTATAGGCCATACTCTAGGTTGTTCCGACTCCGGAGAAGATTTGTATGGCATCCTGGATATGCGCCTCAAACCATGAAATAATATTACCCATCAAATTTGGGAAGATGAAATGCCATGACTTGCTTCAAAATACTTACGACCTAAGGCAAGACTACTCACTAGGATGATTATCAACACAATCATTCCTCGACTTGGCAGCCATGAGAAAATAACAGAATTGGAGCACAAAGCTCTATATGCTATTTTTAGTGGTACGAGGGTAAATTGGGCTAAATTCATATTTGACGAGCTTAAACATTATTGGACTCGATCACGTCCATCAATCATTTACCCTGCCTACATCATGCGCCTTCTGCAAGCCCACAACATTCCATCATATTTATCGACTTTTGAGGAGATTGCCCCCAAGTACGCCTCCACAAAATTCTTCTCTCTTATGCACTTACCAGAAAATCCCCCGGATTTTATTTCATTTGAAGAATGGACGCAACGTCATCAACAAGCTAGACAAGCTAGGCCTTAACCCCAACAACAACCACCACAACCATCACAAGAAGAAGAACAACATCACGAACACACTCCTTCTCCTCCTGCACCTTTTGATTATCCAGGCCAAGACGACATTTTGGAAACTCGCACTGAAACTAATCCAAATGAAAGCATTCGAGATTTAACTCTCCAAAATCAACTTATCTTATCAAGAAATCAAAATTATTGGCTAAGCGTATCGATAGCTTCGAAACAACATTTGCTTCTCGCCTAGCCACAGTTGAAACATCGCTTTCAACAACATTATTTGTTCCAAAAGAGGTTCTCCAACGAGTCCGTGGCCCTACACCACCTTCGGAAGATTCGCCAACTCCAACGCCTTCTCCTCCTCCTTCAAAACATTCTAAACTTTTTGAAGAGAAAAAAGAACCTCTAGAACATACTCCAAAATCTCCTAGAATACAAGCTAGTTCTTCCAAGAATGAAGATGAAGGAGATGATCAAGCCAAAGCTTCCCCCAAAAATCCTTAGATATTTTTATAGGTTCCATCTTTTGTATTGTAATGGAATCAAAAATCTATGCATGTAATCACTATGTTTAATGGTTATAAAAATGCTTTTTGGCTTGTTACTTACGCGTAATTAGTTACCTTTCGTCTATTCATGATAATTTAGTAAATTGATATATTATAACCTTCCGGCGGTCGGTAAATATTCCAGATTAACAGTGTGTACATGCTATCTAAATTAAGAATAAATAAAAATTACACACGATATATTGCTAACTTCAATAACACGGCGGTCGAATAAATTTTTTTGATTAATGTGTACATACTATCTAAAGGCATGATTATTGATTATATCATACATATTCTTGTATTAATGCTTTTTGATAATGCCAAAGGGGGAGAAATAATGGTAAGCACATATTCACGGGGAGATTTATAAAATTATATCTAAGTACATTGTATAGTTGTCATCATCAAAAAGGGGGAGAATGTTAGGAATCCAATCTACGGTTTCGATGACAACAACTATATAATGGAAATCGGATTTACATATATATTTATATATACAGGTACTTGCTAGAACAACATCACTAGAAAGACAAGTACGAGGCTCAAAAGACACTACAAGAGACTACAAGTCGATAGGTACAAGGAAGTAAAAGAAAGGATGCACAAAAAATTACATGCACCATATCAGACGTTTGGGTGCACAAGCCAGACGTCTGAAATAGTTCTCTGGAACAACAAACAGGCTAAACCAGACGTTTGGTAATAGCACTCAGACGTCTGAAACAAATACCAGACGTCTGAATTCAAACTCGAATGAACTACCACATGTGAATGGACATCTCCGCTTCTCTTCGCCACAACTCTTCACCATCAACAGAAGCAACCTTAGAGGATTCATTAATGGATGTAACTACTCAAGATACCTATCTACAACTATATATAACATTAAGAATCAAGAGAACACTAACTTACTTCACTTACTTACGCTTTCTAATTCTATACTCTATTCTATATTCTTGATCTCTGCACTCTAGCAATCTTTACTTGTATTCACTCTTCCATATACTCATTTCTTCATAGACAATATTCCTTAGAAATATATTGGAAGCAATTGTACTAATTAGTCAACATCTGTGTTATATTAGAACACACGTTTGACAAGAACAACTCATTGTAACCAAGCCTATTCCTCCTGGCGAAGCGAGGGTTTTTGATAGTCGAATTCCGAAGGGGAGCTTCGAGACTGGACGTAGGACGGGAGGTCCGAACCAGTATAAAATTCTGGTGTGCTTATTCTATATTTACTTAGATTAATATTATTTTTGTTGCATCATATATTTTGTCACATATACTTGCATATACACTACACGATCCACCCCATAGACTTTCAAGATCTCGATTAAGGTTGGAAGACCGGAATGATGACGTATTCGGTACTACTAGTCGTGGTAGGCCAGTTCTGTGTGACAGGGTACAAGATGTTCTTGTCAGACCCGGGTGCATTGTTCTAGAGATGTACCCATAGGAGGTAGTTCCTTACTTGGTCATGGTATGGAATCCATTCTCCAATACGTGCCCTTACGGTTTTGATTGTAAATCCTAGTATGCTGGAATTTAATTATTGTAACAATTTCGGCTAAGATTAATACGTATTTGTACTTTAGACATTATTATAATATCATTGGATTTTCTATAAAAGTGTTTGGTTATCGTAAGGTAAAAACCCGTCCGTGTTTATGTGCGGCGTGGTCTTACAAGATAGCTTTGATTTTTAAAAGGTTTTGAAATGTAATAATCAAGTTGTTTGAGTTTACTCACACCAGACCCATGTCTGACTCGGAGTTTTATTTTCTTTCCCTAAAACTCTTGGGTGCTTAAATTTTTATAAGTAGCCAAGTAGTTCAGGTTTCCACGGATGTATTTTGGAGGAGCTCGGAGTAGGCGGCTTCATCGATAGCTAGTTATTATCTTGTTTCTGCTGTATGCTATGTACTCGATATCTAATGTATAAGGATAGGCTGGTATAACTGTCCTAGGTTAGAATTGTATTAGTGTAACTCCGATGTATTTTTTTTAAAATGACTTTGTAAAGTACTATGTTGATTAATATATATTATTCCGTTGTGTTGTGAGATTCTGTGATTGTTTAGTTTCTTCTATCTTCTGTTTCCTTTTTTCCCCCAACAATCTGTCTTTCCGGCACTTAGTTGTTCGGCATGTGAATACCGTGGATGTATTAGTGTGGACTTCTAGTGTCCGAAAAGGCGGGTCGTTACAGTTGGTATCAGAGCTGAAGGTTAAGCGAGAACCTTGGCTTTGGTGGGGTTAACTCATTAGAGATAGGGTTAGTAGTACCCTAGGATGAGTTTGAGTGTATATTATATGAGGGCATGTATTGGTTAGTTATATGAAAATGTTTTATATTGTGTTGTTTCATTGGTTGAGTGGTATATGAATTCTGGTCGATGCGTTTGGCCAACGCTATCGATAGGGATTCCTAAACACTTGGGCCAGACCAGTTGACATAGTATTGTTTTGAAATTCGGTTAAATGAAATAATTTTACCCAGGATATATTTTGTATATAAAGAATGATTTTCAAAAATGGTATAGTATAGTATTTTTGAGATGTTGTTGTTGGGAGATAATTATATTTTATTATTATCATATAAGTTTTTGTTAGTCATGCTCCTCCAGTTTGAGCATTGACTTTTGTGTAAATGTTTAGGTACTTTCCTTTTAATAAGATGTGTCCTTTTAATTAAAAAGAATTTAGGTTGACAACTTGAGAACCTAAATCCCAATGCTTTGGAAAAAATTATTTTTCGGTATTTTGAGAAATAATAATGGTATTTGAAAGCAATTTTGCTTAAAGTATGCAATTTTGAGAATGAAATTTAAGTAAGAAGTGTTTTCTTAAGATTAGTTAAGGGGACTGAGTTGTGATTCTTTTGTGATGATCGGAATAATCTTCTAAGTGACGATCAGATGTTTGCCTAGGCGAACTTTGTCATGCACTTAGTAAATTATTCTCTTTATCGTTATAAAATCGAAATGAATTCAACCCGAATGAATCCAAAGTAAGTTGGTGATAAATGTTTTGTTGGATAATGTAAAGTATTGTTTCAAAAATAGGATTTTGAAATAAAATAATTTTTTTTTTAAGTTAACTAGTTCGAGTGGCTAGAAAATAACTTAAAATTTGGGGAAGAGATGTGTATGGATGGTAAACACTTCTCTTGAGTATTACCCTTCTTGGTAAGGGAATGCATGATATTGTTTGGTAGTACCTAGTTCCATAGTATTCTTTTGGAGTACTTGGGCTATATTTATATATTTGTATAATTTAAAATATGGAGTATCTTTTCAGAAAGCTTTTGAAATAAAGGTCAGGTATTTGGATCCTGAGTTTTCTTAGGGAGATAAAATTCAAAATGGAATAGTGGGATCAAATAGAGGTATATACTCTTAGGCTATAACGGAGTATTATCCAAGTTGAAACTAAGAGTTGTTTATGAAATGATTTCATAAATGATTTAGTGAAATAGAGTTGGTTTTAGGGAGAACTAATATGGTAAGTGTGTAGGGTGGACGTAGATCAATTCTCCTATTTATAGAGTTTTGATCTAAGATTCGAGTATATGACTTTAAGGTATTTGCAACGTTCTGAATAAGGATTTATTACTCGATTTTTGACAACGAGTATTTGATAAGGATTTTTGGTATGGGACCAAAGTTTTCTATCGTAGTTACAAATATGTAAGGAGAACTGAGGTTCCAAATCAAGGAGCCAGATCGGAGTCCGCACTGGAGAATCGGTTAAGCGATACTAGTTCGAAAGTGAAGTTATGTATTCGAGTTATGATCGAATCAAACTTGGTATAAGAATGATCTATGTACATCATATGGACTGATGTATAGTGTTAAGTGTTCTCTGGGTTAGGTTGAGGTGTAATTTCGAGGACAAAATTCTTTTAAGGGGGGAAAAATGTAACAACCCGGAATTTCACTACTTCGATTTGCGAATATTTAATTAATTCTAAATATTCAAATAAATGGTTTTATAATGAAAATAAAACTCTTTTTAATAATAAATAATAACGGTGAAATAGTTTTTAAAATTTGTTTATAAAAATATATAGTTCGATGAAAAACAAAAAATATGACCGGAAACTGTTTTCCGAATTTTCGACGTTTCATCGTGTAAAAGTTGCTTGAAATGTTGTGCACACTTTCTTATATATATGCATGCATAGACTAATTATATAATATGGTTTAGGATAATAGAATTAGGATTAATTAGGTTAATTAAGTTAATTAATCTAAGATAATCATGATATGACACTTTGGCAACTAATATTAAAAAATTGAAATATATATCACATCAAAAGGGGACAAGAGTACAACAAGGGGTCATGTCATGTTTCTTCATGATAAATTTAGAAATTTTTAAGGGGTTTTAAGCTTTATGATGTATATACGGGTATGTATATACTTAAGTATGAAGGTTTTTAAGTAAATAAAGGAAAAGAGAATAATATATATACAAATATGTGTAATATAAAATGTCTTAAGAGACATAAGGACATTCATGCATCACTTCATGTTGGAGAAAGCTACAAGGAGGGGGGGACAAGAGGGTGGCGTAAGGTACATGAGGGGGAAGGGAAGTGGTGACATGGCAATACATGAGTGGAGGGTAGTGTTGGAAGGGTATTATGGTAATTTAACAAGTGCACTTAATATATATACAAATTTTCCTAATTTCCTCCCCATTTTTATCTTTCTTTTCTTCATTTCAAACTTCCTTAAGCACTTTAATATCTTTCCATGGATTCTTTTCCTTCTTCTTAACTTTCAAAAGTTTAAAAATCCAAGTTCTAATCTTTAAATGTTTTAAAAATCCATTTTTAACTCCTCCTTTTCCATTTCAAAACTCCTCTCTATCTACGTAACTCGGCCGTAACTCCTTGCATTCGACTCCAAATGGAGATTTTATTTTTTACAAAGCATTTGTAATTCCAGTGAATAAAACTTTTGATAGTATCACTTTCTCTGATTTCGAGCATAAATACTCCAAAAATCCATATTTTTCAAGAGTGTTTTTGAACCAAGATTTTTAAGTCCGAAAATACCCCTTACTTTTTTTGGCCATAACTACCTCAAATATTATCCATATTGAGTGATTCTTTTTTTTAAATTGAAGAGGAAAGAATTATCTACAACTTTTCTTTTGAAAACTTTTTCAAGTTCTCAGAATGAAGGGTCCAAAAATCAAGAATAAAATGTCCTATTTTTAAGTGTATTTCCTTGTTTTCCAAGCTTTCTAAACACCAAAGTATTTCGGGTTTTCAAAATATTTGGTGAGTAAATTCCTTAATTTTTTGGGAAATAATTTACCTTTATATGTATGGTTGTTATATGGTTGTATATGTAATGATATTGTTGGATTATCTTGTGGTTGTTATGTTAATATATGTATGTATGTGATGTGAATCTTAGAATTTAAAAATCAAAGTCCAAGTATTAGGTTTGGTTCGAAAGATGTGTGCTTGTTTATGTGATGGTTATGGTTCATAGAATTTGGGTTTGTTGTGATATAGAAGTGGAAAACAAGTTGGAAATTACGGGCATCCATAGCGATAGTCGCTATGGAGGCAATTCGCTTAAAAGTTTGATTTTTGAAAATTTTAGTTTTTAAACTTAAAAAGTGTTTGTAAATGTTTTACAAACTTAATAATAATGTTTTAGGAAGATAATTAAGTTTTTAATAATTAATTTTTAATTAATTAAGTTTTTAATAATTAATAATTAATTAAGGATTAAACAAGGTTTAGTAATTATAATTAAATGAAGATTAGTTATTAATTAATTATCTTTTAAAGTTAAGATTTATTTTAATGAACTATTAATTAATTTAATTTATTTTAAAGTTAAGATTAGAATGTGAGAAGAGAGAATTTTCCAAATGTTTTTGGTAAATGTTTATATTGTTTTCCAAGTAAAAGGGATGTAAGTGGTTTGGGAAAATTGTTTTAGAAAAAGATCCTTTGATAAAGTTTTATAAAGCGATTTTATTGATTAAAGATTAATTAATAAAGATTTAGAGGATCTCATATGCAATTGAATCAATATTTGATTGTTTGTTTATTTGATAGTTAAATAACCGACTATCAAATCTGGACCAAAACGTAACTTTGGAAATATCTAAGAGAAACATGGAAATTATATGGTACAATTATCGTCGGTGGTGCTATACTGTACGTATTAATTCGTTTCGTTCTTCTAGGATAAATGATAAGGAAATCCGTCCACAAACGGTTAGGAGGTGAACTCCGCTCTTATCTTTTATATGCTTATTTCCTAAAGAATCGGGATTGAGTTTACCAGAAATTATCGAAAGTTGTTTCGAAGAGACCGAGATCGGATCTATTATCCGAAAACCACTTTGATCCAACTCAAGCTTTTCGAACTGAAGACATCTTGAAGAATATGGAATCGAAGAAGAAGCATTGAAGTGCAAGGCCTGCTTGCTACTAGTCCTAAGGGTGGTTCCAAAATGGATGTAGTAGAATTAGTCCCTTCGGTTTGTCCTTATCATGGACAACTTGTATGGATGAATGCTAGCATTGCATTGATGCCTGGAAGGCAGTGTTAGCATTCCAAGTGGGATTGCTATTGAAAAAGGTAAAACGTAGCCTCAAGCCTCATCAATCGGGAAATGACAAAAACAGGGCATGCAGTAGGGCTAAATGGATCGCTCGCATTAGGGTATGTCATCATCTTTCTAGATTACCCTATTTTGACGGATTTGGTTGTGCATGAGAGATCTCGATTAAGGTTGGAAGACCGGGATGATGCCGTATTCGGTACTACTAGTCAAGTGGTAGGCCGGTTCTGTGTGGTAGGGTACAAGATGTTCTTGCAGACCCGGGTGCATTGTTCTAGAGATGTACCCATCGGAGGTAGCTCCTTACCTGGTCATAGTATGGAATCCATTCTCCAATACATGCCTTTATGGTTTTGATTGTAAAGCCTAGTATGCTGGAATTTTATTAATGTAACAATTTCGGGTAAGATTAATAAGTATTTGTACTTTAGACATTATTATAATATCATTGGATTTTCTATAAAAGTGTTTGGTTATCGTAAGGTAAAAACCCATCCGTGTTTATGTGCGGCGTGGTCTTACGAGATATCTTTGGTTTTTAAAAGGTTTTGAAATGTAACAATCAAGTTGTTTGAGATTACTCACACCAGACCCATGTCTAACCAGAGTTTTAGTTTCTTTCCCTAAAACTCTTGGGTGATCAAATTTTTATGAGCAGCCAAGTATTTCCGGTTTTCCACGGATGCATTTTGGATGAGCTCGGAGCAGGAGGCTTCATCTATAGCTAGTTATTATCTTGTTTCCGCTATATACTATGTACTCTATATCTAATGTATAAGGACAGGCTGTTATAACTGCCCTAGGTTAGAAATGTATTAGTGTAACTTTGATGTATTTTTTTTGAAATGACTTTGTAAAGTACTATGTTGATTAATGTTATTCCATTGCGTTGTGAGATTCTGTGATTTTTTTAGTTTCTTATATCTTCCATCTCCTTTTTTCGCTTAACAATCTGTCTTTTCGGCACTTAGTTGTTCGGCATGTGAATACTGTAGATGTATTAGTGTCGACTTCTAGGGTTCGAAAAGGCCGGTCGTTACAGTTGGGGTGTGCTGCAGCAAGGGGCTATGATCAACTTTTGCATGCCGTCGGCTAGGGTTAGACTTAGGCAAATATTAAGGAGGGTTAGGAAAAATGGTGATCATTATTGAGTTCCTCATAGGAAGTGTATCTCTTCATGCTTGCAGCAGCTTCTCCGATGGACCAAGGACGGTCGCGATAATTTATGGCCGTACATTAGAGCATCAGGTTGCATTTTACTAGGTGTTGCCAAGTTCAACGTGGTAGGGTGCGATGGAGTTGGACACTCGATGTTTCGTCGAGTGTAGGTAGAGAAATTGGGATGAGAAGGTGCACGACAATGGGGTCGTGTACCAGTATAGGGATGTACAAATCGGGGTAGAAGGGATGAGGGTTAATCAAAGGTAATTAGGTAATTAATTAATCTTATTCCATATTTAATTCATATCCATTGCGTACGAGGTCCAATCGAGATGCGGTCTCCGCCGTTGCACTCGTAGTAAGATTGTCTACAGCATGGCAAAGATTTGGATATGATTTGGACACTTGGGAATTAATGGCTCAGGCGAGTGAAATTATCACTCTAAATTTATATTTCAGTATAAATTCCCATAATTATATATATTGAAAAATATTACCTACGAAAGGTAGAATCATATATATAAGTAATTATTTTCCCATTTGATTGGATTGGTTTGACTAGATATTCGAAATAATTGATTAAGATCTCGCATATATAGGTATTATGTCTTACTCGTATAGAATAGAGTTAGACAGAGTTGACATTAATTTATAACATGGTTATAAATTAGTTAAACTCTAATTTGTAGATAGATTAGTGATAGAAATATTATTATATATTTTATTACTGATATCCGGGATAATTGATTGAGAACTTGTATAAATAAATATTGTTTTCTATTCATATTGAATAGAATTAGATGGAGTTTATATTAATTTATAACAGAGTTATAAATTAATTAAAACCCTATTTTATAGTTATATTAGTGATAGAGATATTATTATATATTTTATTACTAATCAGAAATTAGAAGTATGACCTTTAAAATAAACTATAAGGCTAAAATAATGATTTAGGAAGGTTAAACTTATATTAAAATGGCTTTGAAGTTTATCTAGCCTTGATATTAGTTTATTATAGTGTAAATAAATAATTAACTAACTGCTGAATTTCTATAAATGTGATTTGAGAAGTTAGAAATTAAAAGGAAGAATTTTATTATTTAATAGGGTTTGATTAAGGTTAGGAGATCCCAAATATTGTAATAACGTGATTTATTAACTTTAGACCCTAAGAAATTGTTTGAGATATATATGTATACATACATACATACATACATACATATATATATATAAATCATATTCATGAGTTATATAGTATTTTGAGGTTATTGATAGCTAAACTTAATTTAAACAGAAGAATTAAGTGATATTAAGCTATAATGGATTTATACGCAAGAGTATTATTTTATAAAATAAGTTTGAGACGTTAATAAAATAATATAAAGAAGGTATAATTGTTAGATTGGTTACTTAAGTAAGATGCATTTTTATTGAATTGTTTATATGATTGTATATATGAATTGTTATTGAT
Organism: Allium fistulosum; assembly: GCA_030737815.1. Taxonomy (NCBI): domain Eukaryota; kingdom Viridiplantae; phylum Streptophyta; class Magnoliopsida; order Asparagales; family Amaryllidaceae; genus Allium; species Allium fistulosum. Next base: position 1,075,097,767 of record CM060901.1, on the reverse strand, counting down.
ATTGAGATGATAGATTTGTTACTTTGGTTGTGTATTGCCTTTGTATATGTATATGTATAAATATAGATCTAGTATGTCTAACTTGGGGCTACTGGGAGATGCACGGTGTTGGAACTAGGCCAACCTATAGCAGAAGAATGGGTGAATTTCAACAAAATTTACTATTTCGAATCTTTATTGGGCCTATGTGGTCTAAATTTATTTATAATTTTTCTAAATTTCTTTTTATATAAAATTAATATTTTATTTAATACATAGATAATATTTTATTTTATATAATTTGTATTATATTTTTGATATTTGCATCATATACACATACGTGTGTATGTGTACGTGCAACATAATTATGTGTGCATGGTTTAACAAGCACGTGTATAGATTCTGGGATTTACACCGCAATGGATTACGCCTTTTAATATTCGAGCAAGTTGTCAAAATGAAAATACTTGTGTGCAGCAAAATGTTATATATATAATTATACATATGTAAAACAAAATCATTTATACATATAAATATAAAAAATTGATAATTCTAATAATTTATATATGATAATTAAACATATATGTACATATTTATAATTAAATCTCAAAATAATTTAATAATAAATAAAAATAAGTTAGAACATATATATATATATATAAGTTACTTTAGCAAACTCGAGAGTAATACCTTTATATATGTATGTATATATATAAGTATTTATGAACATACAAACATATATATATAATAAAATTTATATAAAAATTATGCATATTTGCAGTTGGCTCTCGACACAAAATATTTTTTTTATGATATATATATTTAATTATAGCATTTATAAATATACAAACATATATATATATATATATATATCAATACTTACTGTAAGGTTTCGGCCTAGAAAATAATTTTTTTAAGATTTTATTTAGATTTATAAAAGGATTTTAAATAAAAAAGAAAAATACAAATCGTACGGAATTAAATGTTAAAATTTGAGATGAATTACCTTTTACCAAAGCCAAGGTATTACACCTTGAAACGAAGAGCTCCTTCATTCGAAATTAGAAGGTGCTAGCTTCCAAACTGCAGACCACCAATCAATCAAAATTGAATTGTTGTTGATATGTTTAAACTTGAGAAATATTTAGTGCTTGGATGGGGTAGTTTGGCCTCTGCCATGGCTATAGCAAGAGTGATTCTCAGTTCAAATAAAACGAGATACTATTGAGTAAATAAAGGAAGCATTGAAGGAGTAAAAAATGGATTAGATCCACTTTTCTCTCTTTACCAATTCTTGCCTTTTTCAAACTCAAACTACATAGCCATGTACTATACATGGCTGTCCTCACCCTTGTACACTCATGGTTAAAATTTGAAGCTACCATATGGGCCTTGAAACCATTTCAAGCCTAAATAATAATTTTTGCTTTTAAATCTAATTTAAACACCTACCGATATAATATATCGATCAATATATTTATAACTATTATAAATACACAATTTAAAATCGTTTGACATATGAAATAAATTTTTATAGCTAATATTTCATAAATATTAATTAATTTAATTTAATTTATAACAATTATAAATTAATTAAATCAGGTGGTGGAGTATTCAACATTTTGGTTGTGTGACCCTTAGATGTAAATTTGAGTATCGATTATTATCTAACAATTCAAATATTAACGTTCACACGTGACTTAGTAGGTGGTGTGATATTATGGCCAAATTATAATTTGTTAAGCGTTACCCAGTAGTGATAATTATTTACACCAATTCTCTTCGTCAAAACGATATCATATTGGACTTATGGAATTTGCAATGGCCAAAATTCTAGTATCATTCATATTCAACTCTATAGTCCAAACACAAAGTCCTTTTTCAATAATAACAGTTACTATTAACCAAAATGCTCTGGCTAGAGAGTTTGACTTTTAGTTGACTTTAGTTGAATGTGATACTAACATCATATAACTGATGAGATGAATCCTCTCTTTAATAGTGTTTTACTTCCAGTGCTTCCATTCGGCCCAACTATAGTCGTTCGATGGACATCGTTCCACGATTTAACTATAATCAAAGCGGAGCTTCCACCTTGAAGATCAACAGTATTCTCATGTCAAAAGAACTATGTAATTTTGTCACATTGATATTTTCTGTTTGACCTTAGTTATATTAACCAACAGAAAACTATCGAGTGAGTCATTCCATAGTTATCTAATAACTATTAGTACTTAACATCTTGGTGCCCCCAACAGTCATGAGTAATACACTACCCAACATTTAGAGGGTGTTACGTACTCTAGTCTCAATAGATGCATCAATATCCAGTCTTGATACATCTTGATTATGAATATTTAAAACGGCATGTCTATTTTATTGTGATAAATCACTCATGGTTACAATGCATTGTAACTACTATCACAAAACATACCATTTATATATTTTTTATTAAATATAATTTTAATTAAATTAATTAATAAAACATATTATATCAAGTACAAATAGAAAAACAACGTTTTTTTTTATTTTGAACAAGATTGGTTATCGAGTTAGATATCTATAATAAATTACATAATTGCCCCTAGGGCATACCCCTAACTCTATCAATCTCCCACTTATAGTTAGGGTCAATTATGGATTATATATCCCATTCTTTCAATGTTTAAAGAGAACTCATCGAGTTAGACCCTTCGTGAATGGATCTGCTATGTTTGTTTAATTATCTATTCTATTAATTAACTCTCTCCAATGTTGATAAACTCTTTTATCATGTGGAACTATTCAGAGTATGTTTCTTGACTTCTAGTGTGCTCTTATTATTACATTATTATCATATAACAATGATGTAGTATTCTTAATATTGGAATCAACCCTAGCTCAGTTATAAGTTTGTGCATTTATATTTATATACATTGCTTTTATTGCGGTGTTATTCAAGGTGATGTACTTAGCCTTTTGTTGAATCAGCCACAACCTTTCATTTGGAACATTTCCAACTTAAAGCTTCTTAATTAAGGTTTGAACATGAATTTAATATTGACAGACTATACTCGATAGCCCTTATGAAGTTCGAGTTCGAACAATCTTTGATAGAGAGGTCACTGTTTTTGTAAACAATTCTTTAGTATTTCGTAATTACACGAGAACACTTTAACCTACCAATAATGATCTTAATTCAGATTTGATATTCGCTTCATGCATCAAATACATAAGAAAATTACGATATTGTAGACAATTCAACATGTATGATAATTCCTATTATCAATACATAAGGAATTCATCTTACATGTTCCATATCAAACATTTTAATATGGTGTCTTTGCATATCATTTGGGACATTCCCAACATCCTTTAAGGATATAATTTACAAATCCAATATCGAGCATTAGGCAACCAAACTATTACTGATTTTATTATAAGTACATCGTTAACAATTAGCAGTATGTTGTTTATTTGTAGTCTAAAAATATCTATGTACCTTTTAATGTTCTTCTGATGGATACATGCTTCCTCTACATTTTGATTGAAAATCAAACTATTCGATATTTCTATTGAAATACTTATCCAACTCTGATGCTTGTAGCCTGATACTTTCGAATCATTTCTTAAGTCATATCCGTAAACCCACTAACTCAATATCTCTCTCATAGACTTTGATATACTTTGGTTGTTATGTGCAAATAGTGTATTCTGAATCATTATTTAGAATTTTCCATTTCGATACATATGTACAAAACACAAAGTCATACCAAGCGATAATTTTATGAGCAAATCTGAACTTTCTTAAGCATAATAAATGATGAATCGATTATGCTAATTTCAACAATTGAAATTTAAGATTTTATTCTTATCAGTGTTGCTCATTTTACTCCAACTACATTAGTCTTGTTCTTGAATACACATTCATGGCTGATGGATCATACCATTTTGGGTACAACTACCAAAATCCTATTTTGATAACATACTTGAAATCATTTTGGATTTGTGCACCATATCATATGGAAGAGTCAATACTTTTAATGGTTTAATCGACAACCGAGGATTATCTATTCTCGATATTGATAAGAAACTCATTGTTTCTTTTCAATGTGAAAGAATACTTATTAAACACTTTAATGTGATGTGTTCTTTTAGGTTAGGTTAATTTTAGCTCATCCTAAATAATCAGTTTTATCTTTGGATCATATTCAAATCCATTTTACTACCAATAATTTCTAAAAGAAATTCCTTCGCTACAAAGTAGATATTTCTTGAAATAACGGTTGTTTCTCGGTGCAATGGAATAAGTATTCATAAACATTTTATGAATTACCTTATATATGTAGCTAATTTTGTTTTATTTTACAATACTTACATTCAAAACATAAATTGATCATCCAATGACGACCATTTCGAAACTCCTTTGGGGATGATTCATACAAGATCCCTCACAAACAATTATTACATGCGTCTTTTGACTCACACAACCTGCCAACTCCTTGGCCTAAGAAATGTCGGGGTTTCTTAACTTTATCTTGTATGATTTTGTAAACTATTATTTAGATGAAATTAATTTTAACCTTGTGTGCTACTCTTAAGTACATGACTTTACTGAAAGATGTTAACTCGTCTTCACCCATAATTAATCATACTTTATTCAACAAGGTTTGATTACTCCTTATCGATACATCATTATGTATCATAGAAAGGAGTGACTTTTAAGATTGAATTTTTATGGCCAGGTCCGTGTTTACATGTTGTCTGTTTTATTATTAGTTCATTCCATACGGCTCTCCCTCCTTCCTTACCAACATGTTTCATCCTCTCTAACTGAAGTACCGCATCGACAGGCCCCTCCTTAAGCCTCACCCAACCCAGAAGTTCTCGCATTGCTAACCTCTCCTTTTAAGCGCGTGTGGTCTGTCTTCTTTGCTACCTCTGTTCGAAAGAAAAGACACATTTCGCACTTGTCATACATCATTATGTATCATAGGAAGGAGTGACTTTTGAGATTGAATTTTTATTCATTCTTAGGTATGTTCGAAACTCTTTCCAATATACTCACATATTCGATCAAATCGAATCAATTTAATTTTCTACTACACGTTATTTTATTTACTTCTATTTTACACTCTATAATCTTATTATCTACATACTACATGTGTATCAAACACACATGTCCATGTCGGCGATAACTCATTGGTCAATATAAAAAAGTATGTGGAACCATTTTGGTATTATTAGACTTTTGATTGCATACATATATATGTATTGATCCAAAGAGTTCATTAACTCTTATTACACTCCCAGTGAATGGGTGTTTTTCCCTTTATTGTTTGATATATAATTTACTAGTACCATATGATCCATAATCATATAATAAAAAATTATTTCTCTAAACTATGGTTTATTCTATAATTCCAAAATAATTGCAAATATATTTAAATACTTCTGTATTTTCCAATGCATCACAAATACTAGTGCTATAGTTTTATTTTATAACGAATATTCATAATATTCATATTGAAATAAAACTATGTCCACTTTTAGTCAATACTGAAAAATAATTATTATTTCATAAATAATGTTTGGTATGATTTAGGAAATAACTTTCATAACTTAATACGACCAATAAGTGTTATATGGCATGTTCCACAATTTCCATTATTGCTATAGTACCATATGAAATTTGTGGCTCCATTCGTCCACTTGATATATGTTATTTATTTCATTTACTGTAACTAGTTTACAGTCGAGAATTTTCAGATCATGTATCTTAAATTCAAAGAAATAAATATCTTTGAAAACAATTTTCTATGTGAAAGTACTTTTCGGAATGGTAATCATATTTCTTATTCCAATGTTAAGTATCTATTATTATTTTACATTCTCGTTTCCGAATTTCTTTATAAAGCAGAATTGACCATTCGCTCTCTTCATCCGAACCATGACTTAGGTTACATCCACTCTTATACATTCGATTTCCTTTCTAAACGGTCGAACCATTCAAAGAAAATCCTTACTACAATATAATAACAAACTCTTTACAAAAGTGCATCTGGTCATTCTTAACTTTAAGGATATCAAATAAATTGCACTTTACGAAAACTGATCAAATTGACATTTCAAGGATCGAATTCTTAGATGTACCTTGTAGCCTTTGGTCCAGTGTTACATTTAACACAACATGATCATTATTGTAATCAATCATATTGAATACATGATATCGCATTATAATTTACTTGCTTATTTCAATGAACTATTTTCATTGAGGTTTTGTACATTACGAATTATGACCGTTCACCATATAACATTCACATGTAATTGTATATGCGTCAAATATCCATATCCTTGTATTGCTTTTAGATTTCAAAACTCATTGAAGACAATACATAGTCTTGGGTAAGTAAACTCGTAGGTGACTAAGTTACGAACGTATTTAGTGGTTGTATAATTAGGCGCTTGCATGGGTCAACATGAAAAAATTTATTGGCAAGTATATTTTAGATTTCTATTTGTCAATATTAATTCAATTCATTTGTATAATTTAATTGATAAACATTTTATCAATTATATAAATTGCATAAATTTTTCAATGTAGATTATTATACCTTTATATAGCAGATGTTCTTATAATATTAGTAAGGTTAAACTTTATGTTTCATTTTACTAATAAGCTCCCACTAGTCTTTTATGTTTCTCCAAACCCTAAGTCAAAACATGGAAGTCTTTCGACTTTACTAGTAGGTGTTAAGACTCATATATCTTGGGATTCTGACCTTAAGGAAAGCTCAACATATCATACTCTCATATAGTACAGATAACTCCTTATTGGTTGTATTATATACAACTCCTAACCCGTGGTTCTTTGTCCAAATCTCATTTTTACCTTGAGGAAAGCTCAACAAGTAAAAAGAGATTATTCACTCGTACCCACCATTTCGCGATGGCCTAAGTATGCAATACATAACTTGAGGAAAGCTCAACAAATATGTATAAGTATCTTACCTCATATAGTCTATACATTAATAATACTACACACTAAATCTCTAGCTTGAGGAAAGCTCAATAACCAGAGAGTATTTATTAATGTATAAATGGTAGAGGATAACATTATATTAAAGATCCATGGTCACTAATTTATTATATCGAGTGATATCGACTAATGTAATAATGCATTTCTTATGAAGTACAATCATGATTCAAGTGTCGGACACATCAAAAATCACGGTATACATACATTTACGTATGTATTCATTCCATAAATCTATTTAGGGTTTCTGTAATGTTCCATCTTTAGTTTATACATTCATATTATATAAGTTTCATTATTATATAACTTTTATATTTTAATTAGCTTATATAACAATCTCATGTATAATATTATATTAATTAAATCATATTTAATTTTAATTAATTATCCCTTTAATTAATGGTTTATTACTTAATTTTAACATATTATACTGAATATTTATATATTATAACCTTTATAGTAGCATACATATATAATATATGTATGTATGCATGCATTTTAATTTATTAACTAACTTTTAATTAATTTATTTAATTGAACTATTTAATTAAACTATATAATTAAATTTTATTAATTTCAAAAAAATTACTATATATATACACACACACACATGCATGTATATTTATATTGTCTTAAACATTTCAAGACAGCATATCATATATCAATATATATTATACATGCATATATTTTTTATTTAATTAATTTATTTCTTTTAATAATCTTATTAATAAATTATATTTTTGAAAGTAATATATATTTATTTTCAAACATTTTGAAAATTTCTATTATATTATAACTTTTATTATATATATAAATATATGAGGCATTTCACTAGAAGGACAAACTTTGCAGTCCAATTAGTTTCTAGGACACACATCCATAGAAATTAATTTCAAGGCCAAAGTCAGCAGAATAATTACTTTTAAGGACAAAGTCAGCAGTCCAATTACTTTCAAGGACATAATTTCATAGGTTTTTAGGCCTTAGAAACTAATTATTTTGCATTTTGTACTTAAAAGTAATTATTTCAGTTGTGTGTTCTAGAAACTAATTGCACTTGCTAAAGAGGCCCTTGTGGCTAATTTCCACTAAATATATCGTATTCTATACTTAACTTTTAAAGTAAAAATCTATATTTTTAGTTTTCAATTTTTTTTGAAAATTAGCCCAAGGCCCAATTCAATTGGGTTTTTTCTATTAGTGGCAACCTTTGGGCTCACATATCTATTCAGACCAGGCTAGTAGCTAAGTAAGGTAGAGTACTTGATTACCCAAACCATATCCTTCGATACTACATTTCTAAACACCCTACTATCTAGGCTATGAGCTTAATTAGTTAACTCTAAACATGACTAATTTAGACCATATATGTTATTAGGCTCTGATGCCATTGTTGGAACTGGACCTGCCCGTAGCAGAAGAAATAGATGAATTTCAAAAAAATTACCATTTTGGATCTTTATTGGACCTATGCAGTTTAAATTTATTTAGAATTTTTCTAAATTTCTATTTAAATAAAAATAATATTTTATTTAGTTTATAGATAATATTTTATTTTATATAATTTGTATTATATTTTGGATAATAATGTGTGCATGGTTTAACATATCCATGTACATATACTGGATATACACCACAATGAACATGTTACGCCCTCTAGCATTCGAGCAAGATGTCAAAATGAAAATATTTGTGTGAATCAAAATGTTATATTTATATATAATTATACATATGTAAAACAAAATCATTGATATATATATATATATGAAGAATTGATAATTATAATAATTTATATAAAATAATTAAATATATATATGTACATATATATACATATGATTGAATCCTAAAGTCATTTAATAATTAATAAAATGATTTAGAACATAAATTTATATAAATGAGTTATTGTAGCAAACTTGAAAGTAACACACACACACATATTTATACTTCTAATAATGATAATTCAATGAACTAGGATCAACCGTGTCTTTTTGAAATCCCCAAACTACCTTTCACATGTCGCCCACTTTACCATTGCTAGCCATGTAGACCAAGCTATAATTTCCCAAGGCATAAGTCGCCGTCGACTTATCAGAGCAAAGGACATAAGTCGTGACCGACTTAAGAAAGGCGAATGCATAAGTCGTGACCGACTTAAGGAAGGTGCGATGAGTCATCAACGACTTAAGGGAAACGTTTTGAGTCGTCTACGACTTAACTGGATGGAAGGCATAGGCCGTGACCGACTTAAGGAAACGGACATGAGTCGTCTACGACTTAACGAAGGCAAGGAGATAAGTCGTCAGCGACTCAACAAGAAGAATGCACATGTGTTAAGTCGGATACGACTTAAGGAAAGTGATAGGTCGGCACCGAGTTACGACTTATTTAAGTCGGTCGAAATTTTAAGTCGCGAAAGCCCTGAAGCCATGGATTTCCTGCCGAGTTAATCTGGACCGTTGTTTCTGAAGTCACTGTTATTGATGAATCGTGATATGTTGTTAAGTCGGCAACGACTTAAGTAATGTTCTGTTTGTACTTTTCTGTCTTTAAGTCGTATGTCGCCATATGCTAAGTCGGAGGATATCTTAAGTCGGAGCCGAGTTAAGGGTTGTGGTACTGTGTTGTATTTTCTTTAAGTCGTATGTTTTGTATAAGTCGTGAGTCGTTGTACTTAAGAGATAAGTCGCAGAGTTGTCTTTCTGTGTGGTAATTCGTAAGACGTGTGCATAGGCTAAGTCGGAAGATGTCATGAGTCGTAAGTCGGAAGGTGGTAAGTCGGAACCGACTTAGGACTTGATGAAATTTGTTGTTTTTTTGTGTGAGTTGTAAAATACTATAAATAGGCCGGTGGTGCCATTTGTAAAGGTTGTTGATTTTTGAATAAAATTCTCTTTTGATTGCTTTGTGCTTTCATCCAAATTGGTAGTTGAGTGTAATCTCCTATCTCCTCTTTCGGATAATCGAGTGCGCTCGATTCAACGATTGTAGAAGCCGATTCGCGGAATCAAGTGCGCTTGATCAACGCTTGAAGAATTGAAGATCTTTGAACCCGGTATCGTTCGCGATCAACGAGTTCGAGATAGCTAGAGTTCGGTATCTTCGGATCAACGAATTCGGGCAATTCAGCATTCATCAATCCATCGACTGCTACTTTCACCGATCTACATTGTTTTGATTAATCCGCTGCGTCAGTTTTTGGTATCAGAGCTTGTTCTAGCCAATCATAGCTAGATCGAGACTTGGAGCCTAATCATTTTGAAATTTGAAGAGAAGCCGAGTGCTTGAAGTGTTAAACCATGGCCGAGAGGAAGAAGAGTCATCATTGTCGAAGATTGATTGATCAAAATTTGCATTGGAGGCCGAAACTTTGTCCATCGTGTTCATCGCGATTTGCTACAAAGTGGAAGTTTTCGATCCGTTTCATTTTGGATCAAAATCTGGAAAGTGTTTGAATTTGAAGTGTTGAAGAATTTGTGAAGTTTTCAAGTATGCCGCCAAGAAGAGCTAATCGCCACCTAAACGTAGAAGCTTTGTATCGAAGAGAAGAAGTTGATGAGATGGAACAAAGAATCAATGAGAATTTTAGTGAGAAGCTTAATGAAGGAATTGGCCGGTTAGAGAGGCTTATGACGGAGATGAATCAAAATCGGAGAAGGATTTCACCAGAATCTAACCATGGGGGTAGTAGAGTCTCGCCACATTCCAATCGAGACAGAAGTGTTGAAAATGATCAAGGGCGTGGGAGGAACGTGAATGATCGTGAACGGAGGAATGTTGAAAGAAGGGATTATGGTGGAAGACGCAATGGTAGTAGAGATGTTGGTGGTCAGAATCGACATCGTTATGCATCTGATTTTGAAGAGGAGTATGATGGTGGTAGTATTCAAGGAAGAGGTCAAGGAAGAAACTATTCTGAGTATGATCACAAGTGGGAATCGGGGATGAAGACAGAAATTCCTGAATTCAAAGGTGGTATGCAAGCAGAGGAGTTTCTAGATTGGGTAGCTAATGTTGAAGAGATTTTTGACTTCAAAGAAGTTCCAGAACATCGTAGAGTGAAGTTGGTTGCTACAAGGCTAAGGGGTAGAGCTTTGGCATGGTGGCAGCAGACCAAACTTACACGTGATCGGATGGGAAAGTCGAAAATTGAATCTTGGGAGAAGATGAAGAAATTGATGAAAGCAACGTTCTTACCTTATAATTATCAATCTTTGATGTATCAACGGTTGCAGAATTTGAGGCAGGGCACGAAGACAGTTAACGACTATGCTGATGAATTTTATCAACTTATTGCGAGAAATGACATTATGGAAACGGAAGAGCAGCTGACATCTAGATTCATTGGGGGATTGAGAATGCAGATTCAGGATATGGTGAATATGTTCGATCCAAGATCTGTAGCGGAAGCACATCAGAAAGCGTTGGCTTGGGAGAAGCAGGGTAGACGAGGAAGTGGTGTGTTTACTAATTCTAACAATCAAGCGAAGGGTGTTGGAGGAAGTTCTAATGTTTCTAAACCTATCAGTAGACCAGTAGTGAAGGAGGTTGAGAAGACAAGGGTTAACAATGGTTTCAAATGTTACAATTGTCAGGAATTGGGTCATAAAAGCAGTGAGTGTCCAAAACCAAAGAAGAGAACCATGATTGTAGAGGTTGAAGATGAGGATGTTGATGAGGATTGTTCTAGTCCAGTTGAGGAGGATAAGCAGGATATTGCGTCAGGGGATGAAGGTTGTAACCTAATGCTGAGGAGATCGTGTTTAACACCGAAGCAGGAGGAAGCTAGTTGGTTGAGGAGTAATATCTTTCAGTCAACATGTACTATTCTGGGAAAGGTGTGTAAGTTTGTGATTGACGCAGGAAGCTGTGATAATATTATTTCAACCGAAGCTGTGACGAAGTTGAAATTGAAGACAGAAAAACATCCGAGTCCATACAAGTTAGCATGGTTGAGAAAAGGAGGAGAAGTGAAAGTGGATAGACGAGTTCGTGTACCATTCTCTATTGGGAAGAAATACAAAGATGAAATATGGTGTGATGTAGTAGAGATGGATGTTTGTCATTTATTATTGGGAAGACCATGGCAATATGATCGAGCAGTACTACATGACGGTCGAACCAATAGCTACAGTTTTATGTTTAAAGGCACGAAGATTATCTTAGTTCCGAAGAAGAGATCACAAGAAGAAAGTAAGTCAGAAGAAATTGAAGAGCTGAAAACTTTATTGACTTTAAAGGAGTTTGTTAAAGAAGTTGAAGAAGAGCCGGAAGTATTCTTGTTGATTGGGCGTGAGAGCAGTGAAGAAGTTGAAATTCCTGAAGAAGTTAAACCAGTTTTGAAAGAATTTGACGATGTATTTCCAGAGGAATTACCAACGGAGTTGCCACCGTTGAGAGATATACAACATCAGATAGATCTTGTTCCAGGTGCTGTGTTGCCACACAGACCAAATTATCGAATGAGTCCGAAGGAACATGAAGAATTGCGGAGGCAGGTAGAGGAATTGCTTGAGCAGGGGCGTGTGCAGGAGAGTCTGAGTCCTTGTGCTGTACCAGCATTATTGGTACCCAAGAAGGATGGGACGTGGAGGATGTGCACTGACAGTCGAGCATTGAATAAGATTACTGTGAGATATAGATTTCCAATGCCGAGGTTGGATGACTTGTTGGATCAGATAAGCGGAGCTACTATCTTTTCTAAGATTGACTTGAAGAGCGGATATCATCAAATTCGTATCAGACCAGGAGATGAGTGGAAGACTGCTTTTAAAACCAGGGAGGGTCTATACGAATGGTTGGTCATGCCATTTGGTTTATCCAATGCACCAAGTACTTTCATGAGGGTGATGAATCAGATTTTTCGACCGTTCATTGGGAAATTTGTGGTGGTGTATTTCGATGATATTCTGATTTACAGTGGGAGTCCAGAGGAACATTTGAATCATCTTAGAGAAGTGTTGATGGTGTTACGACAAGAACAGTTTTATGCTGCAACAAAGAAATGCGTGTTCATGACGCATAGTGTTTTATTTTTGGGATATGTTGTCTCGAAGGAAGGTATACAGGTGGACCAAAGTAAAGTTGAGGCGATCAGAAATTGGCCGCAGCCCAAGACGATAACGGAAGTTCGTAGTTTTCATGGGTTGGCTTCATTTTATCGAAGGTTTATTCCACACTTTAGTAGTGTGATGGCGCCTGTTACAGATTGCATGAAAGGTAAACAGTTTGCATGGACGGAGGAAGCCGAGGTTGCTTTTGAACGAATCAAAGATCTTTTGACCTCTGCACCAATTCTAGTGCTACCTGATTTTCAGTTGGTGTTTGAACTACACACTGATGCATCCAAGGTTGGGATTGGAGGGGTGTTGAGTCAGAAGGGGCGTCCTATTGCATATTTCAGTGAGAAGTTGTCAGGAGCGAAGATGCGATACAGTACATATGATGTGGAGTTTTATGCTGTTGTACAATCTATTAAACACTGGAGACACTATCTATTTCAGAAGGAGTTCGTTCTTTACACTGATCATGAAGCATTGAAGCATTTGCAAGGGCAAGACAAGATTTCAGCAAGACATGCATCGTGGATTGCATATCTGCAACAGTTTACTTTTGTTGTTAAACACAAGTCTGGGGTGACAAATCGTGTGGCTGATGCTTTGAGTAGGAGGAGTCATTTGTTGACTACGCTGAAAGTTGAAGTGACGGGGTTTGAAATGTTGCCGGAATTATTTGTTGAAGATCCTTACTTCATGAAGTTTGTTGATAAAGTTAAGGAGGGAAAGACGGATGAGTTTTTGATGGTAGATGGTTTTCTTTTTAAAGGAAGTCGATTGTGCATACCGGAGGGTAGTCTGAGGATGAAGATTATCAAGGAGTTACACGAAGAGGGACATGTTGGAAGAGACCGTACCTTACAGTTAATTTCACAATCCTAATTTTGGCCATCGATGAGGAAAGAAGTGGAGAGGTTTGTTGAGAGATGCCATATCTGTCAAGTTTCGAAAGGAACTGTGACTAATGCGGGTTTATATATGCCATTACCGGTACCAACTAAACCATGGGTTGATGTGAGTATGGACTTTGTGTTGGGTTTGCCGAGAACGCAGCGTGGTAATGATTCCATTTATGTGGTAGTTGACAGATTTTCGAAAATGGCACATTTCATTGCTTGTAAGAAGACGGCGGATGCTGTTCTTGTTGCTCAATTGTTTTTCAAGGAAATCTATCGACTTCATGGATTGCCAGAATCTATTGTGTCGGATAGAGATACTCGATTTCTGAGTCACTTTTGGTTGAGTTTGTGGAAAATGGTGGGAACGAAGCTGAAGTTCAGTAGTGCTTATCATCTGCAAACTGATGGACAGACTGAGGTGGTTAATAGATCATTGGGAAACTTGTTGAGGTGTCTTGTTCAAGATAATCTGAAGAGTTGGGATGTGAAGTTATGCCAGGCAGAGTTTGCCCATAATCGTGCTATAAATCGAAGTACTGGGTTCAGTCCATTCCAGATTATCTATTCGAGCTTACCGAAAGGACCGTTGGATTTAACAGCGATACCACACTCAAAGGGGACAATTAAGAAAGCTGCTGATTTTGTTGAAGGGCTGACGGAGTGTCATAAAATCGTTCAAGAACGACTAGAGAAAGCAAATGAGAAGTATAAACAATCTGCAGATTTGAAACGACGAAGTGTTGAATTTCATGAAGGTGATTTGGTTTATGCAGTTTTAACGAAAGATCGTTTTCCAGTAGGCGCTTACAATAAATTGAAAGCACGGAAAATTGGTCCGGTGGAAGTCGTGAAACGAATTAATGAAAATGCTTATAAATTGAAGCTGCCAGATGATGTGTATACATCCGACGTATTCAATGTGAAGCATCTCGTACCATATCACGGGGATGAGCATATATAGGGGGAGGAAAGTGCAAATTCGAGGACGAATTTCTTTCAACCTGGGAAGGATTATGTAGACCAAGCTATAATTTCCCAAGGCATAAGTCGCCGTCGACTTATCAGAGCAAAGGACATAAGTCGTGACCGACTTAAGAAAGGCGAATGCATAAGTCGTGACCGACTTAAGGAAGGTGCGATGAGTCATCAACGACTTAAGGGAAACGTTTTGAGTCGTCTACGACTTAACTGGATGGAAGGCATAGGCCGTGACCGACTTAAGGAAACGGACATGAGTCGTCTACGACTTAACGAAGGCAAGGAGATAAGTCATCAGCGACTCAACAAGAAGAATGCACATGTGTTAAGTCGGATACGACTTAAGGAAAGTGATAGGTCGGCACCGAGTTACGACTTATTTAAGTCGGTCGAAATTTTAAGTCGCGAAAGCCCTGAAGCCATGGATTTCCTGCCGAGTTAATCTGGACCGTTGTTTCTGAAGTCACTATTATTGATGAATCGTGATATGTTGTTAAGTCGGCAACGACTTAAGTAATGTTCTGTTTGTACTTTTCTGTCTTTAAGTCGTATGTCGCCATATGCTAAGTCGGAGGATATCTTAAGTCGGAGCCGAGTTAAGGGTTGTGGTACTGTGTTGTATTTTCTTTAAGTCGTATGTTTTGTATAAGTCATGAGTCGTTGTACTTAAGAGATAAGTCGCAGAGTTGTCTTTCTGTGTGGTAATTCGTAAGACGTGTGCATAGGCTAAGTCGGAAGATGTCATGAGTCGTAAGTCGGAAGGTGGTAAGTCGGAACCGACTTAGGACTTGATGAAATTTGTTGTTTTTTTGTGTGAGTTGTAAAATACTATAAATAGGCCGGTGGTGCCATTTGTAAAGGTTGTTGATTTTTGAATAAAATTCTCTTTTGATTGCTTTGTGCTTTCATCCAAATTGGTAGTTGAGTGTAATCTCCTATCTCCTCTTTCGGATAATCGAGTGCGCTCGATTCAACGATTGTAGAAGCCGATTCGCGGAATCAAGTGCGCTTGATCAACGCTTGAAGAATTGAAGATCTTTGAACCCGGTATCGTGCGCGATCAACGAGTTCGAGATAGCTAGAGTTCGGTATCTTCGGATCAACGAATTCGGGCAATTCAGCATTCATCAATCCATCGACTGCTACTTTCACCGATCTACATTGTTTTGATTAATCCGCTGCGTCACTAGCCCACGAAAACAATGTCAGTCTCATTTCCTAATCCTCCACTACTTCAACTACATCGACGCAGTCCTCCACTACTGCAACTACATCAGTCGATTGTCCACTAACCGAAATCAATTATACACCGACGGCGATTTCTACGTCTTCCACAACGAGCCGCATCCATTTCAATTTTTAATTAATTAATTAATTATATTGTTGTGCTATTATTATATGCTTATGTTGCTATCGAATGATTAGCAATGCAACGTAATTATGTTTCTATGAATTAGTATGGGTTTCTGAACCACCCGCTTCTCCATTTTCCATTTTTGCAACAGATAGTCTTCTCTTCTTAAAATTTGCACGTACAATAATAACCTGTCTTTACTGAAATAGCAGTTGGAATGAAATTTTAGGTACTATAATATACACAGGTTTTTTTTAACGCTGGACCAAAAATAAGGTGATCAAAATTTATAACACAAGTGGATTGCTGAGTCAACGCATTGCTTCATCTTAAATTTTGGATGCTGCACATAATCTACAATGTCGAATAGCATATATCTCTACTATTAATAAAGAGAATTCAATAGATAGAATTTCCACGGTGTCTTTTTGAAATTCCAAAAATACCCTCTTCTATCAACAGAATGTCATTATTGGTGAATTATCTCTACCACCATCCTCTTCGCGACCACCCATCAACGGATTTCACTACCAATTTGCAACCAACACCACCAACAACTATTTGAAATAAAAGCGTTGTGACCATCAAAGATTTTGCACTTATATCACATATTCATCCATTAATTTTTTTAAAGAAAAACCAAATATCTTTAGATATTAGATGCACGTATCGTGCAATTTATACTAGTATATAAAAGTATTTGTGAATAAACTAACATATATATATATATATATATAATAAAAATATATAAAAGTTATGCATGCTTGAAGTAGGCTAATGACACATAAATAATTTTTTTATAATATATATATATTTAATTATAAGTGTTTATAAATATACAAATATATAAATATATATATAATAAATTATATATAATAATAAATTATATATATAAATCGATGCATACTTAAAGTAAGCTTTCAGCCTAGAATCGATGCATACTTAAAGTAAGCTTTCAGCCTAGAAAATAGTTTTTTATTCGAAATTATAAAATGATTTTAGATCAAAAAATAAGAATAAAATAAAAATTGTACGGAATTAAATGTTAAAAATTATTAATAATCATTTTTAAATTGTGAAAATTATGTAATATTATTATATAGAATTTTATATTTAATTTTATATTATATATGTATGTAATTATTTATTTATTAATATAATCAATTTCTAGTTAAAAATACTAAAATTAGTATATAAATGTATAATAAATATAAATATAAATATTAAAAATTTAGTTATTGTTGCCGAATAATTTTTTCATGTAAATTAAATCTTATAAATTTTTAAAACATTTATTTTATGGCTAATGTGTATAATATGATTTATTAGTTTATAAAATTATATATATTATTATTTAATTTGAAAAATGATTCTTTTGCCATGAGCTTAAGATCAGTATGCATTCAATATATATATATATATATATATATATATATATATATATATATGCACACAAATATGTCCAACCATCTATCATGTGATAGAATGTCAGTATACAAGATTTGTCATATGATCCAACAGCCTATGATATGAATCAATAATCAATTATGATATCATATAAATGAGATGAATTACCTTTCACCAAAGCAAAAGGATTGCACCTTGAAATAATAATAGATGCTCCTTGATTCCTTTCACAAATTAGATGGTGCTCAAACTGCTGACCACCAATCAATTGAAATGAAGTGCTTTTGATATGATTAGAACTTGAGAAATATTTAGTGCTTGGATGTGGTAGTTGGGCCTCTACCATGGCTGTAGAAAGAGTGATTCTCTAGTTCATAAAATAAGGTACTAGTAGACTAAATAAAGGAGGCATTGAATGAGCAAAAAATGGATCAGTTCCACTTTTCTCTCTTTACCAATTCTTGCCTTATTCAAACTCAAATCTAATTTAAACGCATGCCACTATCGAATATCGATCGGTATATTTATAACTTTTCTAAATAAACTATTTAAAGTTGTACAACATATTAAATAATATTTTATAATTAATATTTCATAATATTAATTTAATTTAATTTATAAAAATTGCAAATTAATTAACTCAGGTGGTCAAAGGAGTATTCAACGTTTCGATTGTATGACTCTTAGGTGTAAATTAGGTAAGCGATTAATATTGAACAATTTGAATATTAATGTTCACATGTCACTTAACTGTGGTGTGACATTAGGGCCAAATTTATCGCTTATTTGGTTTCGGTAAAATCCAATTTTACTTGGTTAAGCGTTACCCAGTAGTAATTATTATTTACACCAATTCCCTTCATTAAAACTTATAACTTTGGACTTATGGAATTTGGTAATGGTCAAAATTCCAACATTATTTATATTCAGCTCTATAGTCCAAACGCAAACTCCTTGGTTCAATAATAATAGTTATTATCAACCGAAATGCTCTGGCCTGAGACTTTGACTTTAGTTGACCGTGACACAAACCTTGTATATCTGATGAAACGAATCCTTTATTGAATAGTGCTTTAC
This sequence comes from Allium fistulosum, assembly GCA_030737815.1. NCBI lineage: Eukaryota > Viridiplantae > Streptophyta > Magnoliopsida > Asparagales > Amaryllidaceae > Allium > Allium fistulosum. The sequence goes on along the minus strand of CM060901.1, from coordinate 1,075,079,005 downwards.
TTCCAATGCTTCTACTCGACTCGATTATAATCGTTCGATAGACACCGTGCCATGATTTAACTATAATCAAAGCAAAGCTTCCACAATGAAGATCAACAATATTCTCAAGTCAAGAGAACTGTGTAATTTTGTCACATCGATATTTTCTATTTGACCTTAGTTATTAACCAACAGAAAATAGCAAGTGAGTCATTCTATAGTTATCTAATAACTTTTAGTACATAACCCCTAGGCGCCCCAACAGTCATGAGTAATACACTGCCTAACAATTGGAGAGCGTTACATAATATAATCTCAATGGATGCATTAATATCCAGTCTCGATATATCTTGACTAGGAATATTCAAAATGTTATGTTTATTTTATGGTGATAAATCACTTATGATTACAATGCATTATAACTACTATCACAAAACATACCATTTATGGATTTTATATTAAATATACTTTTAATTAAATTAATTAATATAACATATTATATCAAGTATATAATAGATAGGAAACACCTTTTATTTCTAACAAGGTTGGTCATCGAGTTAGATATATGTAACAAATTGCATAATTGTCCCTAGGGCATACACCTAACTCTATCGCATGAAATATTATATATATATTGATATGCGGTTTGATGCATTTATATATAGTTTCGGTATGTCCGATTTGGGGCTACCGACTGGTGCAAGGAATCCAATGTACCACTAAGGCGCATGACCTGCAAATATGGTCCCGAGTAAGGGCAGAGAGAGACTAGGACGCCGGTCTAGAGTTGGTCATATACTGTTGCGTTGTACGAACGGATGCTGCGATATGACCTATTTGTAACTTCTTTTGAGATATTGACTTTTAGGGGGGTTTACAAGTTAGTTGTGTCTCTTAATAGGTCTCTTTGGTAACTAATGGCAATTCAGCATGATTTATCGATACACGATTTAAGCACGTGCATAGTTCGATATGCCAGACTTGGGGTTATCAAATAGTGGGCAAAATATATTATGAAAATGCATAAATATGTATATATATATAGGTTTGGTATCCTTACTTAGGGCAACCGGGTAGTGCGAGGCACTTCAAGAACAAATCATAATCCACATATGGACGATAATACTATGGTGTTGTGCATACATACGGGAAGGGTGTACGTGGAGTTGCTTGAATCCAGATTGTCTATCCATAGATAAATGAATAATAACGGCTTTGTAAAAGGAACCTATTGTACCATTAAGACGCATGACTTGCAGACATGGTCCCGGAGCAGAGATGGAGTGTGACTGGGACGCCAATCTAGAGTAGGTCATATATTGTTGCATTGTACGGAAGGGTACTGGACATGACCTACAGGCAAACTTCTTTTGAGGTGTTTGTTTTTAGGGGATTCCACAAGTTAGTTGTGGCTCTCGATCGGTCTCTTTGGTAGCTAATGTAATTTAGTGTGGGTATCGGTTGTAGACATTTGTATTTTGGTTTTGGGTATGGAGATGTTATGTTAGTAGCATAGTTATATTGTTTTATTTGTTTTGCATTTCAGATGCTTCGATAGGGATACGGAGATCTATGACACCATTGCTTATGAAGTGTAGTATTACCCCTACACTCGTTTCTCATATTCAATATCATAGCTTGTTATAGTATGAACTATTTTAATTAGAGAACCACTATTTTGTATCATCCTTACTTGTTGGTGTATGGATATGGTTGGTCAAAGTATAATTAGTATTACTCATTGATCCTTGCTCACTTTTATTAGATGTATATAGGTTGCATGTATATACAATACTTGGAGATGGTTCCCCTTACACCAGGATTTATGTCTTACCCATGTTTTGTCTTTATCTTTTTATGTTATGGAACCTCTCAGGTGCCCGATTGAGTAGTTTTTTAGCTAGGTGCTATTGGGGCAGGCTTATAGGATGGTTGGAGCATTCTAGAGGCGTGAAGTCGATATTGGATATGTATACTTATTAGTGATGTTGTACATGGTAGACATGCTATTTTGAATATGAGACTTGTGATATCAAATATTCTATTCATAGCTCCATATGAATGGAGTTAATGTATTCTAACTTTCTGTATTGATATTTATTTATCATTTACTTCTGCTAGTACAGTCTCTTATATATTGTTTATCATATTGTGTTCATGTATATTAAATTTATTATATGTTATCTTCTCGTTGTGAGATTGTATCGATGGGTCCTGGTATTGTGTTTTTGTTTTAATTTTGACCCCGATGGACTGTCTTTTGTTGTATTCATGAGTCGAATGTTGTCATTGGATGTTGATTCAGGGAATTACGAAGGGCGGGTCGTCACATCATGTATGTGCCGAAAGCAAAGAAATTGATCATTACCTTCTCCGACTTTAAATTGTAACATATATCACAATAGGAGAATGGCAAGGCTAATCAGTTGGCTAAGGCATCAAGCAACCCTGAGGAAAACAATCCCCAAGTACCATTAGAAATACGGACCACCCTATGTTTCGAGTTAGGGGAACATCCATTGAAATTGGTGAAGGCCATCCCAGCACATAGATGACCCCACTTCGGTATTACTTAACAAGTAGAGACCTACCCGCAAATAGGAAGGAAGGTCGAAAGGTTCTTTATTTGCCCCCCTCATTACACCCTCATGGATGATAGGCTTTATCGATGAAGTTACTCTGTCCCCCTCCAACATTGTGTTACAAATGAAGAAGCCAATCATGTGCTAGTTGAGCTACATGAAGGTTTTTGTGGAGAGCATGCCGCAGGTAGAGCCTGGCTAAAAAAGCTGCTCATCAAGGATACTGCTGGCCAATAATGATCAATGATTCAATGAATTACATTAAAAAGGTGCAACCGATGAAGGAACTGGGCCGGTCTACAGCAGGTAAAATGGGTAGATTCCAAAAAAATTTCCTTGTTTGGATTATAGTGGGCCTATAAAGTCTAATGAGTTTCACTAGATCCAATCTAGGTATTAAATTAAAATCTTATTTTAAATAACATTATTTTATATTTTTAATTAATCATATTGATTACTTCAACTTAAAGATTATTTGGATGTATCATGTATACATCCAATGATATAACAAGATAACATAATGTGATATACAAACATGTGTTTAACTCTATATATGTATATAAAAATATTGGGATTTATATCCATTGCATAAACATATATATTATACTTACATATACATGTGAAAATTTCATAATATCGAGAACATAAATGCCCTAGTACATACATATGTTTGAATATACAATAATATGTGTGTGTGGTTTGGATATGGATATATATAGAGAGAGAGTGTTTAGATATACATAATATATATGTATGATATTTGTTGCCACTTATATGTATTATATATATAGACAGACAAACACATACATATATAAAATTATGAAAACAAATCTGTATAACAAAACAGATAATTTCAAAGTAAGAGAATGCTTGATTGGGAGAGAAGAAGGCAATAATGTTTCATATCTAATCTAGATCTAATCAAATCAGAATAAAAGGGAAATAGAATAAGGCGCTTTTTAAATTTTGAATAAATTCAATACCATAAAATTCCATGCTTAACCACAATAAAATTTCCAAACTTTAAAATCATGGATCTAAAAATAAATATTCAAGATGTAAACAAAATTGTTAAAAGAAATTATTGTCACAACTAATGTTTTATTTTAATAACATGATTAATTTTTTTATTATTAAACATTACATATACATATATATAAAACTATAATTTAATATTTAAATTGCAAGTACATATAGTTGACTAAACTACAAGATATTTAATTTATTAATTGGAAAACAAAATTAACTTTATAAAAGATCCAATTTAATATTGATTTACAATTTTGGATGACAAAATAATGCATATGAATATATTCATACATAATTTAACTAATTTAAATCATCAATTACATAAGTTTAACTGAATTGAATTGAGAAAACAAATGCAAATTTTACAGCAAAACTAATCTACATTAACTGATAATTCTAGATCCAACAAATAAAATCAAAACAAAAAATAAATCACATATAAATTATTTTACAATTCAATGATAATACACAAGAGGTTTATAAAATAAACTCGAAAAGTGGTAATTCAACATATAAATATATGTGAACTTTGTCGGGTTTAAGCATAATGAATAAATAAAACAAAATAGAGTAATTAAACCTAAAAAGCCTTACCTTTTGTAACAGCTTGATTTGAGATTTCTCTTTAGTTCTCAATGATATTCATACCCAGCTTTGAAAGAGAAGGATGAATAACTTGTTTTATTTTCATTTGATTTGGAGTTGAGATTTTTTGGGATTGTTTCATGGTGTTTTCGGCCTTGTATGGTTAGGAGGAAAGAAAAGAAAAGAATTAATGTATTTGTTTTAATTGAAAGAATGAAACCTTTCCCATTCTTTTAAATAAAACTTAACTAATCAATTTCGTTAATTTTCCCTCTCTCCAACCATTTCTCTTTACATAAACTGGCTGGCCATATATGCCATCAAATGGCATAAAATTTCCATAAATCCCTTCATACAATTGTTAGTACCTAAGGATTTGGTTTTGATGAAAACAACTTTAAGAAATCATATAAAATATAAATACTAATGTTTTATCAAGATATATATAGTATATAGTTCAGGATATTAAACATGTGTTGATATAAGAAGACTGTACAGTATCAAGTAAAGATTGGAGAGTTAAAGATGTTGATATAAAGATTCAAGAATGAAGACTCATGAGTATTCAAGAGTTAAAGATTCCAAGATATTCCAGCTAAGTTATAGAGTCTAGATTATTTGTTAAAATTCTGATAGCACTTGATCTCTCTCTCTCTATTTTTAAATAAGTTTTTATATATTTGATGTGCACGTAAATGTGCATATTGTTACCACCATATTTAATCTAATTAAATTAAATAAACTGTCATATTGGGTACTTTCACATGTTTAAACCAAAATTCAAATTATTTTCAAAACGTCACATATTCATCTTTATATAGGGGCAAAATGGTCATTTTTGTGCATATATTAATTTGAGAAAATTTATTTGGAAATTTCTATATATTTTGTAGGAAAATTGGATGGAAATTACAAGTGGTTTCATGATGATATGCATGCACAAAAGGAAACAAAGCAAATGAAAATTAAAATAATTCAAACTCATGAACATGGAGGACCCCACCTACCCACTTACGTTGATTTTCAATTAGGAGCTAATGCACATGCTAAAAGGCCATTAAAGCTTCATGCACATTTAAGTGGAGAATTAACACATGCTAATGATTACTTTGTAGCCACACTACCTCAAGGGCAATTTGGGCATTCCCTAAAAATATGAATTAGGGTTTCATACATGTATAAATACCTCTTATGTTTCATATAACCCTCCTCTTCTTTAGTCTCTCTTATGCTCTCTTCTATTAGTTTAGATCAAAAATAAAATGAGAGCTCTCTTTCTTTTCATGGCTACTTAGCCATTTCTTTTATGTAATTTTCTTTTATGCAATTTTAAATACATGCTCTTTTCTTCTTTTGTTTATTTACTTTCATGTTAGTAGGTGGATCTTCTTTTATTTTATGCAAGCAGAATAGTTCTCTTTTCCATTTGCTCTCTTCTTCCTCTTCTTTTAGTTTCATGTTGCATGCTACTTGTGTTGATATGGTAACACAAATGAGAGGCTAATCCCTTCAATTTAGGGGTAATGAAGCCTCTAATCATGTAGCTTCAACATTTTGATAATTATTGCTTTCTTTAGTGCTTAAATGAATGTTGATGTGATTTATTATTTTGTGTTGAATTTGATAGTCTATGTTGTTCAAATCAAATAGGCTATGCTTAAACAATCACACACAAAAAATTTCCTCTTAATCTAAATGTGATTATGGCAAAGAAGTGAATGTTGAAATTGAAATTTGATGGTCTATATTTCTAATTAATAGTTAATAGACCATACTTAAAATAGATTTTGCTTTCAACTTGTTGTCATTTTTCATGAGAGTTGAAAAGTAGTTTAAATGGTGTGTTATAGTTTGATGGCTTATGTTGAGCTAATTAATAGCACAAATAGGCCATACTTATGATAAGCATATCAATTAAACTTACTAATGACTAAAAAAGAGATAATAATTTCATGTTTTGTTGAACTACGTGATCTAGAGAGTGAATTTATCTCAAAATTGTCTTTCTACTCTCATATTTTTATTACTTTCTTTTTGTTAGTTTTCTTACATTTTTAGCTTAACATCATTAAATCTTTGATTAATTTGATTGTATAGAAGAATTTTAAAATCTAATAATTCCCTACGGATCGATCCGTACTCGCCACATACTGACTTTTATACGCCGTGTGCTTGCAGTTAAATTTTAATTTGAAAATTTTCGATGATTTTCTAATCCGATAGAAAACTCGTCGTTGAACAAGTTTTTGGCGCCGTTGCCGGGGGATCGTTTTGATTTTTTATTCTTTGAATTAGTTTGTTTGATTTTTGTGTGTTTTTGTTTTGTGTGTGTTTGCAATTAAAAAAATGTTTGTGTGTGATTTTTGTGCCATTTTATTTGTGTGCATGTTGTTCTAATTTTCATTATACACAATATTATTTCAAAAAAAAATTTGTTGTGCATTTTATGTGTGTGTTTGTTTTCTTGTTTAGTTTACTGTTTTCTCTAGTTGATTGTCCTTTCCAACTTTCACTGCATACTTAATATTGCATTTGTACACAACTCATTTTTTCTCTACTAATTTTTCATATCTACTGCATACTGGTTTTTCATATCTACTGGTTTTTCATTTTTTTTTTCTACTGGTTTGCATTTGCATACTTTTGTTTCTTTAAAAAAAATTAAAAAAAAACTTCACAAACATTTCTCTAAAGTTACACTGCATTGCATTTTCTATTGTACAAACTTGCATTTCAATTTACATTCTGTCCTTGCATACCACTATATCTACATTGCATATGTACATTGCATTTGCATTTCCATTATAACAAAATTCTACATTTTCATTTGCCATTCACCTCCTTGCCACTCTCTATCACCTCTACTGTGTCTACTTGTTGTTCCCCTACATTTCTCCACGCTGTCCTAAACCACCACCCTATTGATCAACATTCCACTGTTGTTCCTATTGATCAGCATTGCACTGCTATTGATCAACACTCCACCATATTGATCAACATTCCACTGCTGTTCCCCTACATTTCCCCAACCACTGCAGCTGCCACCACTCATAAACCACTTCTACTGCCTAATCTTCCACCTGCAAACATCTGCTTCTACCACCATTATCAGTGTCCCCCTGTATTCATTGCTGACCACCTTCGAACATTTGTTACACATCCCACCACTCCTACTCCTCTACAACACTACCATACAAACAAACCAAGTCCCCACGACCATCCACAGTCAACCTAAAACATAACAACAGACTGTTCCTCCCAACAATTCCACTGTCTCTGATTACAACAATATACTCCATTCTACCACATCCATTTGCTTGTCCACTGCTTATACCCACTGTGCCATTGTTGCCACTGTGCCACTTGCCTTCATAACCACTACCCTCTGTTAACACTCTCCTCCACCATCAATGTCCATCTCACTACCCTCTCTGCATATACAAACTACCAGTCTTCTACCATATCACTACATAAACTCCAAATCACCCACCATTGCAATCACAACAGCCTACTTCTGAACTTCCCATAACTCACTCACATTTGCCACCATATAAGACTTTTCACATCACCGCGACTCGCCTGAACCCTACAACAATCGAACAATAACTTTACAACCGCTGCTCCTCCTATCCACAATAGCCCCTACATACAATAGTTCACCCAGCATTGCTGTCAAAATCCCTCCTCAGAACTGCCAGTTTACACAACATACCACTCTCCACTTCATCCATCACCCAGACCACTGCCTGCCATCTCCACCAAGGTCATTCAGAGCAACCATACCCCTCCATTTGCACCTCCTCTGCTCAAACGTGTTGCTGCCTCCCTCCTACAGTTCTCCACGAACACTTCATCAACCAATAAACCCACGGCTACCCATCACCTCAAGCACATCCCCAAATCGTTTAAGTTCAACAATACTTTCCCCTCATCGCGACAAGCTTCTAGCCATCGTGCCTCAAACTCCAGCTTCCATCACCAGAATCAACTGCCGACAATCGAACGAAACCTCGACCCCAAAACCGAAACTCCATCGCAACCACCATACGTCCACTCTCCCTCCTACAAGCGCAACCATCAGCGACAAATTGCCTTTTACTACTCAATTGCTGATAAACGCGTTTTTACTCGACTAATTGAAAGAGGCGAATTTGAGTTTTAATTAGTGAAGTCAGTTGCGTTTGCGTTAAAGTTTGACTGTATTTGTGAATGAGATTGGGTATTCTCTTGTATCTTGTCTGGGCCGGGTTTTAAGCCTGAGTGAATTTTTTTTACTTTGTTTTCCTTTGTTTTAGTTGTTTTAGTTTTCTTTTAGTTTTTCTTATAAAAAAACATTTTCCTGAAATAAGTTCTTCTATGCTTTGTTTTGTTTTGTATAATTTATTTTGATTTAAATAGTTTTAAGTCCATCCAAAAAAACAAAAAAAAAACAAAAAGTTGCTCAATTTGTTTTCTCTTAGTTTTGCTTTGATTATCCTTAATATATATATATATATATATATATATTTGTTTTGTTTTAATTTGGTTTGTGTTAATTTGTTTTAAAAAAAGAAACAAAAAAAATATAAAAACAATTGTATATATCTTGTTTTTCATTTTGGTTGTCAAAACAGAAAATCAAGAGGAATTGCTTGCTTCGCTCGGCTGCCAAAAATAAATTGCTTACTTGCTTATAAAAATTTGCTGCTTTTAACCCCTATCTATTGTTTTTATTTATCTTGCATTGTTGTCTGCTTGCATTTAAAAAAAAATTCAAAAAACAAAAACAAAAATAAAATTCCATTCGTAGTTGCATTGTTAATACACGTTTAATTTCTGCTTTGCATTTCATCCTAGAATTTTTATTAATAATAACGGTTTTGATAACACTTAATTGTATATTGTCAAATTGTCTTCTTTGAATAATTTAATTTCTTGGTGTCTAGGCTACGGCAGAGTAATAATCATTTATAAATATTACGGTGATTCGTAAATATTATAGTGGTTATTCCTCTGAAGGGACTTAACCCTTCGGCTGCATTGCTACGGTGATTCATGGTGCACCGATAACTCCTTCCCGTTACCTGGCTGAGAACTATCTTGTTGATTTAAGACAAAGTGTGATTATACAATTTTGGGTTAACTTAGAATAAATAATTTGAAATTAACCCTTGTATTCATTTAGTTGCATTAGTTCATGCATATTTAAAAAAAATTCAAAATCCAAAACTAAAAAAATTGTAAATATTCCTCTTCTTTTTCTTTGAAATTTTTAAATCCTTTTCCTTTGAAATTTCAAAAATCCAAAAAAAAATTAGAAAAAAAAATCCAAAAAAAAAGAAAATTAAAAAAAAACCTTTTTAAAAACAAAGAAAAAATTTGAAAAACTAAAAAACAAAACAAAAATCAATTTCCCTTTTTAAAAATAAATTCTATTTGTAAATATTTTTTTATATAAAAAAAACATTCTTGAAAATGTCCGAATTTCCTTACTCACATTTTTACGATAGTTGTGAAAATCAATATAATCCATATAATTTCACTCCAAATTCGTATGGATATTTTAACAACAACTATTGTTCAAACGATTCGGATTTTGCACCACAAAGTTTTCAAAATAACGAGCAACCCTCAAATCTTGAAAATAACATTTCGTCTTTACTCGAACTCTCTACACAACAAAATCAAATGATAAATGATTTGTGTAATTCTTATTTGTGTGATGTGATAACTCAAGTCAAAATTTTCAAAATAATCAAAATTTGAATTCACTTCAAAATTCAAATGACTTCGAGTATAACCCATGCCAATTCAATTTTGAACTCCAAAATGAATTTCAAAATGAAAACGAAAATGTGATCCACTTTTCAAATAATTTTGGCAATGGGAATAATCTCGACTATGATACGAGCGAAAATATTTGTTCTCAACAAATCCAAATCGAAAATTCTCAAGTTAATAACTATAAATTGGATTTTGTTGAACAAATGGAAAAAATCTACAATGATCACATGGATTTATCATTCGAAGCATATATGAAACAAAGTGATAAACAAAATCAAATCCTAATGTGTGATGAGTCAAGTAATAATCCACCTTTTACCCAAATCGATGATTTTCAAATACCAACTTCTGAAATTGAAAACGAAAATTTTAACGAAGTTGTTGAAAACATGGTAATTGAGTTGGATTTAAATTCTTTTGAGGGTGTGGAACCAAATTTAAAATTCGACTTTCCTTTTCTCGATTTCAAAAAATTAAATGCAACACTTTGGATTTTGAACTTGAGATATACAATGAAGTTGTTGATGATCCAACAAAGGGAGACGAATTTAACGAACACAATTTCTTTGGACTTTTTGAAAATGAGTTGTCGAATTTTGAAGGGGAAGATTTAAAACACCATTCTGATTTTGAAATCGATAATTCTGAAGAAGTTTTCAATGATAAGCTTGAGTTTCAATTTGGTGAAAATAAACTTGAATTTCAATCAATCGTTTTATCAACCCCGAAAACAATCGAAAATAAAACAACTCGTACGATTTTTAATAAAACGACATTCGTTTTTCCAAATCAACGTTTAATTTTGAAATCTTTTACGGTTTGGTTTTCCAAGCTTAAGTTGTGTCTCGCATACTTGACGAGACTAATGAATCGGTCTTTGGAAGACCGTTTCATTTATTTTTTGACAATATACTTTCTGAACTCTTGTAAATAATAATCTTTTCGTTTTCATGTAAATATAGGTCATCTTTTTATTTTTGTTTTAATTTTCTCCTTTCAATTGGGTTAACTATAGGGACACAGTCAAAATCAAGTGTGGGGGGAGTTACATCTTCTTTTTTATTTTTCATTGTTTATTTTACATTTTCTTTTCAAACCCCAAAAAAAACTCAAAAAAAACAAAAATTTTTTTAAAGCATTTTGATTTATTTTTAAAGGAACACTATAGGATAAATATATGGTTTTGGTTTATTAAATTGAAATTTTTGAAAATTTAATTGTCTTAACAAAAATAAAAATGAAGTTTGATTATAAGTAACGATGGTTTAACTAGTATATAAGAAGATTCATACGTGTTAATTATGAAATATCCTAATTGAAATTCTTTGTTTTAAAAAGTGGTGAATTCAAATAAAAGGATATAACATTTTTTTGTCTTCTAAGTTAAATGGTGCTAAGATGATTTTGCAAAACTCTCTCTTCGGAAAAAAAACAAAATACAAAAAAAATATTTGTATATTTGTGTGTGTGTGTGTGTGTCTATATATATATATATTTATTTAATAAACACCTAGAGTCCTGTGTTCACACTCATGTGTTCACTCGCCGTGCTCTGTACCCTTCTCACGTAAGCCCAAAAGGCAGTGCACGATCAGTATATCTGGCCTCAGTTTATCTGAGTTAGGTGTGTGTATATAAAAATTCTTTTACTAATAACGCCTACAGTCGATTGGTGTTCACACTCGTGTGTTCACTCGCCATGCTCTGTATTCCCCTCACGTAAGACCGCAAGGTAGTGCATGGGTAATATATATGGCCTCAGTTTATCTGAGTTAGGCATATGTAAATATTGTTAATATCAATAAAATTTTCAAAAGAAAAAATGGAGAGAGTAAGCAAAAGAAATCCTAGCACCATTTTAACTTATTTGATTTGGCTTGTTATTGAAAAGAAATGAAAATACCACTTTGATAAACTTTGATAATCGACTAAGGATCTATTTCATAGTTACGCTATGTTATCAACCGAAACAACAAGTTAAACTACAGTCTATTTGTTATGATAACTTGATTTTTGTTGGAAATTTTGACAAGTAAAAGATCTTAAATTTCTTGATAATAACCAAAACCTATATTTGACTTATTCGTGTCAATTTGAAAGTAAGTCCTTCATTTGTAAATATTTTCAAAAACTCGCATTCATCTCTTTGTAAATAAATCTTGCATTTTCTAAATATTTTCATCCTGCATTCGGATTTTGTGAGTAGTATCTGCTGAAAACACTCGCGAGACAAAACTCATCCTACTGGGGACACCCAAAGGTTTAATGGCTTGTTGCATACGCTCAATGTAATCGTGTTTCCTACGAAAACGGATTTATCTTAGTTTTTTTCTTTATTCGAGGACGAATAAAAACATAAGTGTGGGGGTATTTGATGTGCACATAAATGTGCATATTGTTACCACCATATTTAATCTAATTAAATTAAATAATTGATCATATTGGGTACTTTCACATGTTTAAACCAAAATTCAAATTATTTTCAAAACATCACATATTCATCTTCATATAGGGGCAAAATGGTCATTCTTGTGCATATATTAATTTGAGAAAATTTAATTGGAAATGTCTATATATTTTGTAGGAAAATTGGATGGAAATTACAAATGGTTTCATGAAGATATGCATGCACAAAAGGAAACAAAGCAAATGAAGATGAAAATAATTCAAACTCATGAACATGGAGGACCCCACCTACCCACTTACCTTGATTTTCAGTTAGGAGCTAATGCACATGCTAAAAGGCCATTAAAGCTTCATGCACATTTAAGTGGAGAATTAACACATGCTAATGATTACTTGGTGGCCACACTACCTCAAGGGCAATTTGGGCATTCCCCAAAAATATGAATTAGGGTTTCATACATGTATAAATATCCATTATGTTTCATATAACCCTCCTCTTCTTTAGTCTCTCTTATGCTCTCTTCTATTAGTTTAGATCAAAAATAAAATGAGAGCTCTCTTTCTTTTCATGGCTACTTAGACATTTCTTTTATGTAATTTTCTTTTATGCAATTTTAAATACATGCTCTTTTCTTCTTTTGTTTATTTACTTTCATGTTAGTAGGTAGATCTTCTTTTATTTTATGCAAGTAGAATAGTTCTCTTTTCCATTTGCTCTCTTCTTCCTCTTCTTTTAGATTTATGTTGCATGCTACTTGTGTTGATATGATAACACAAATGAGAGGCTAATCCCTTCAATTTAGGGATAATGAAGCCTCTAATTATGTAACTTCAACATTTTGATAATTATTGCTTTCTTTAGTGCTTAAATGAATGTTGATGTGATTTATTGTTTTATGTTGAATTTGATAGTCTATGTTGTTCAAATCAAATAGGCTATGCTTAAACAATCACATACGAAAATTGCCTCTTCATCTAAATATGATTTTGGCAAAGAAGTGAATGTTGAAATTGAAATTTGATGGTCTATATTTCTAATTAATAGTTAATAGACCATACTTAAAATAGATTTTGCTTTCAACTTGTTGTCATTTTTCATGAGAGTTGAAAAGTAGTTTAAATGGTGTGTTATAGTTTGATGGCTTATGTTGAGCTAATTAATAGCACAAATAGGCCATACTTATGATAATCACATCAATTAAACTTACTAATGACTAATAAAGAGAGATAATAATTTCATGTTTTGTTGAACTATGTGATCTAGAGAGTGAATTTATCTCTAAATTGTCTTTCTACTCTCATATTTTTATTACTTTCTTTTTGTTAGTTCTCTTACATTTTTAGCTTAACATCATCAAATCTTTGGTTAATTTGATTGAATAAAAGATTTTTAAAATCTAACAATTCCCTGTGGATCGATCCGTACTCGTCACGTACTAACTTTTGTACGCCGTGCGCTTGCAGTTAAATTTTAATTTGAAAATTTTAGGCGATTTTCTAATCCGATAGAAAACTCGTCGTTGAACAATATTCTTTTCAAAACAACTTTCAAATAGTTTGCAATTTCTTATACTTATCATTTTAGATTTTAATATTTTACCATGTTATTGTTTTTATTAAATTTTGATTTATATTAGTTTATTTTTCAAAATTCTTATCATATAATTTTAATTAAGTTTTATTATGACTATAATGTATATATATTATATTTAAACATATTTACAAAGTATAAAATTATTTCACAAAGAAATACATTTTCAAAATAATATTTTAAAATGTTTTTCAAAATTACAAAGAGTATGTCAAAATACTATAATCCTATATGTCGACGTACTAGCCGTGGGTTTCAAAAATCAAATTTCAAAAGAAGTGTCTATTCGTCGTATCTTTTCACGAATGGACATTATCGTTATTCCTCTATAAATACCTGTCTTCCTAACGAATTTTTCAATCATTTTTCATTGTTCTTCTTTCCTCCTTCTTATCTTTCATTTTCTAAAAAAATATAACCATATTGTGCCAAATTTCAGCCAAAATCAAACTCCATTGCCATTAGTTTGATTCTCTATCATTTGCTCTCTGATTTCTATCATCTCTCTCCCTCCAATCAAGATCTAAGTGCTATTCAAGGATTATAGGATCATTTGTAATCAAGATTGAAATTCTAAGTTTGTAAATCTCTATCAAATTAAACCGATATACTTGTGGGTGTGATTGTAGCCCGTGAAATCAATTGGGTGTGCTTAGTAGCCCGTAAATCTAGTGGTTGTGCTTAGTAGCCCATAAGTCTAGTAGGTGTGCTTATACCCCTAAAATCAACCAGCTCTACCCAGAGCCCGGTATTATGGAGGGTGTGTCTCATAGCCTTAAAATCGAGATTGTATTTGCATTTATAGTTGAAAAGAAATCCGTACAAGAAATTGTATGAGACTAGATGTAGGGATACTCCGAACCAGTATAAAATCCTGATGTGTTCTTTCCTTTTACTCTTATTGCATTTACTGCTTATCTGTGTTTTGATTCTGTGATTGTTTCTGTGATTGTTAATCTCATTATTTCAAGTATAATTTCAAAAGATTTCAAAAGATTCATATAGATTAGAAAATACTATTCACCCCCCTCTAGTGTTAATTTAGCCTTATGATCCCTATTCTGCAATCTACATTTAGTATCAGAGTGTTGGTTTTCAAAGTTTTCATAATCTGATCTTGAAAAAGTTTAAATGGCTATCGACACTGGTAATAGCACTGCTAGTAACACTGTTAATACATTTGTTAGTAATTCATTTGTCGAAGGACAATCTACTGCCAGACCACCACTTTTTAATGGTAGTAACTACACATATTGGTCATGTAGAATGAAAATTTATTTACAATCAATTGGATTAGATACTTGGAATATCATACAAACCGAGTACACTGAACCCAAAACAAATGTTGCACAATGGACTGCTGAACAAAAGGCAGCTGCACAAAGTAACTCTAAAGCCATGAATATAATGTTTTGTTCACTAGATAGAAAAGAATTTAATAGAGTATCTATATGCAAGTCTGCATTTGAAATTTGGAGAACTTTGCAAGTAACACATGAAAGCACAAGTAAACTCAAACAAACTAAATTTCCATGTTAACAAACTAGTTTCAACTATTTAAAATGAGTCCAAGTGAGTCCATATCTGATATGTATAGTAGATTTCAAGATATTGTACATTCATATATCGCATTGGGTAAAAATTTCTCCTAAGAGGATCAAGTTAGAAAAATCCTCAATTCACTTACTTCTGAATGGGACCAAAAGACTCTTGCAATTGAAGAGACTAATGATATTAGCACACTACAGATTGAAGAGTCAATTGGGAATTTAATGTCATTTGAGGCACAAAGGCAAGGAAGAAGAGAAATCAAAGCAATCGAGAAGAAATCCATAGCATTCAATGTAATGATGGATAATCTGGATTCAGATAGTGATACTGATGAAGAAATTGCTTTCATGACAAGAAACTTTAGAAAATTCCTGAAATATAGGAAGATAAATAATTTGAACAAAACTAGCAACAAAAATTCTGGAAACAGAAGTTAAAGCGGAAATGACAACAGACGTTATAACTGCGATGAACCTGGTCACTTAAAATGAGACTGTCCACATCTCAAGAAACTGAAAACCACACCAAACACTGATTCATCTAGAAAATGGAGAAGAGCCTATACTTTAACACTAGATGACCCAAACATATCATCAACTGAAAATGAATCAGATACGGAAATAGCCAACATGTGCTTCACAGCAATGTAGAATTCAGATATAATTAGTAAAATAGGACCAGAAAAAGGTACACATTTAATATACTAAAAGCTTTATATCATTTGAATTTTTGATTGTTTGATTGTTAGGAATATCCTATAGATTAATAATAATATTGGTTGAATAAAGTGTGAATTTAATATTTTTATATTATTATATTTTTTGTGTATTAAAATAAGATGATAATAATAATAATGTAAAATATATTTAAAATTTTTTTTAACTATTTTTATATATATTCTATGTAAATAACAATAATATAGTTATAAGTAGTTGTACATAAATAAACTAGGATATAGATAAAACAATTCAATTTTGGAAAACTCAATAGATATGTCGACATACCCCTACAGTATATGTCGACATACATGTCCAGAATTTGAATTTCAAATTCAAAATCAAAATTTGAATTTTCCCTCCACCTTTTCATCTACCCCAATGTTCTTATAAGGTGCCCCTTGACCAGAGAATGTGTCATTTGATTCTCTACTTGTTACTCTATCTCTAACCATTCAATTCACCTTTCATTTCAAAATTCAAACTTTTATTAACTGTCTTATTTTCTCAAATCGTTCATCAATGGCATTCTCAAGCATTCCAACATCCAAGATACTTTCCAAAACAATTAAAAACTCTCTTTCAAGATCAAGAAGCTATAAAGGCCTATATTAGCTATATGAATTATGGTAAAGTTTCTACGGGAAAGTTTGCAATTTTTAATGAATTTTCTACTTATGAAATTGATACTCTTTGTTATCAAAATGGAATTCTCGGTTTAATTGATGCTTCTCAAAACAATTTTGTTTTCTATGCACACTTGGTCGAAATGTTTTATGCAAATTCGAAAGGGAAATTTTATGGAGGTGGAGGAGGAGAAGTATGGAGTAGTGTTAAAGGAATTTTAATTGTTTTTAATTGTCAACTTTTGGGTACTATTCTAGGATGCAAATCCACCAAAATGGACATTTATGATTTCAAAAATGATGAGCATAATCATGAAGTATTTCATATTATTTTCGAAGGAGATGATAATTTTGAGTTCAAAAATCGAAATTTTTGTCCAAAAGCTAGAATTCTTAATCTTCTTTTGCAACATACTATCACTCCTCATTCGGGAAATTTCAATAATCCTACCTTAAAAGTTTGTAAAGCACTCTTTGCCATTTATGGTCAATATGACATAAATTGGGCTCAAGCTATTTTGGATGAATTTTATCCCGATAATCTTTCCACCCATGAAAACACAATATTTCATAATATTTACCTTACCCGATCTTTAACTACTTTGGCGTTGATTTTAAAGGAGAGGAATTTGTCTCTTATAAAGTGTTTAATCAAGCAAATATAGCTCTTATGAAAATTCCACCAATTTTCGTGTTATATGAAACCCTTGCGGAGAAAGAAGAAAGGTTAGCACGTGAAGAGGAGGAAGAAATACAAGAAGAAGAGGAAGAGGAAGAAGGGGAAGAAATGGATATTGAAGAAGAAGAAGAGAGGAGGAAACCTCTTTAGAAAGCATTGACTTTCCACCTCGTCCAACCAATCAACACATTCTCAACAATCTAAACAAGATTGTTGAAAATCAAAGGATTCTCAAACATTCCATGAGTAAGAAGTTAACACCATTTCCAACAAAATGGATAGTTCTTTGAAAAGATGAAACACAAGCTTGGAATCTCTTCATCATCCTCTTCATCCACATCTTTCTAGTTTGTTTTAGTTATGTTTAAGTGTGATTGTACTTGGTTGTTTAAATTTGAATTTGATGTGGTGTTATGTATCTTTCTTTTCTTTGTGAACTGTGTAATCCTTGTCTAAGTAGTAATTAAATCTTTGTTTCCTTACCGTTATACACTTATTACCATCTTTGGAAAGCATAACTAGTATAATAGTATAAGCTAAATATATCAAAATACCAGAACAAAGCAAATTTACAACTTTCTGCATATATGTCGACATACCAAAAGTATGTATGTCGACATACAACGGCTCATTTTCAAAAAAAAATTGAAAAATGAACAGACAACAAGTGTCTATTCAATTCCAATAAATTTCTACCCTTATAAATACACATTTAAACTTGAAAATCATTACTACTCATTCTCTTTCTTCTTCCTTTACTTTCCTAAACTCCAAATCATAAACGATGGCTTCTCCTATTAAAAAATTAACCTAAAACCTCGAACAAACGCTTTAATCTTTCAAAAACATTCTCTCTTTTATCTTACGGAACCAGAGACATTTAGAATTAAGTAAAATCCAGATGATCAAGGAGCAACAAAGGCATTTCGACGCAATTCAATGGATGATTTCAGCTCTGAACAAGGTGGAACCAACCGCTAATCCAGAATACAACATCAACAATGATGATGAAGATTGGGAGGCTATTAAAGCGGGTCCAATCTTTGGCATTGATGGATGGATTGAAGTCCCAAGGAATGTCTAGGTTTAATAGGTTTGATTGTATATAATACTTGAATTAATTTTGTTTCGTTCGATTAGTTTTGAATTTGGTTGAATTTGAAATATTGCTTTGTGTGTGACATTATATATGCTTAAATTGATTAAAATATTGAATGATGTTTCTTATATATCATTTCTGTCATTTTGCATTTCATGATTATATTACTTATTACTTCTATATGTGTTTATATCATATAATGTTTTAGTTAGGGGGAGTTAGAATTAATATTAAGAGTTAAAGTTAGAATTATAGTTATACTTAGTTATTTTTGATTGATGACAAAGGGGGAGAAATACATAAAATATTAGGCATAGATTAAAGGGGAGTTTTGTATATTAGGCATAGACTAAGGGTGAGTTATATTATATTTTATATACAAAGTTGTCATCATCAAAAAGGGGGAGATTTTTAGTACCTAAGGATTTGGTTTTGATGACAACAACTTTAAGAAATCATTTAAAATATAAATACTAATGTTTTATCAAGATTTATATAGTATATAGTGCAGGATATTAAACAAGTGTTGATATAAGAAGACTGTACAGTATCAAGTAAAGATTGAAGAGTTAAAGATTTGATATAGAGACTCAAGAATGAAGACTCATGAGTATTCAAGAGTTCAAGATTCCAAGATATTCCAGATAAGTTATAGAGTCTAGAATATTTGTTAAAATTCTGATAGCGCTTGATCTCTCTCTCATCTCTCTCTCTCTCTTTTTGAGTAAGTTTTTAAATATTCTTTTCAAAACAACTTTCAAATAGTTTTCAATTTCTTATACTTATCATTTTAGTTTTTAATATTTTACCAAGTTATTGTTTTTACTAAATTTTGATTTATATTAGTTTATTTTTCAAAATTCTTATCATATAGTTTTACTTAAATTTTATTATGATTGTAATGTATATATATTATATTTAAACATATTTACAAAGTATAAAATTATTTCACAAAGTAATACATTTTCAAAATAATATTTGAAAATGTTTTTCAAAATTACAAAGAGTATGTCGACATACTCTAACCCTATATGTCGACATACTAGCTGTGAGTTTCAAAAATCAAATTTCAAATGAAGTGTTTATTCGTCGTATCTTTTAACAAATGGACATGACCGTTATTCCTATATAAATACCTGTCTTTGCAATGAATTTTTCAATCATTTTTCATTGTTCTTCCCTCCTCCTTCTTCTCTTTCATTTTCTAAATAGAAATATAACCATACTCTACCGAATTTCAACCAGAATCAAACACCATTGCCATTAGTTTGATTTTAATCATTTGCTCTCCGGTTTCTATCATCTCTCTCACTCCAATCAAGATCTAAGTGTTATTCAAGGTTTATAGGATCATTTGCAATCAAGATTGAAGTTCTGTGTTTGTAAATCTCTATCAAATTAAATCAATATACTTGTGGGTGTGATTGTAGCCCATGAAATCAATTGGGTATGCTTAGTAGCCCGTAAATCTAGTGGGTGTGCTTAGTAGCCCTTAAATCTAGTGGGTGTGCTTGTAGCTCGGAAATCAAGCGGCTCTACCCATAGGCCGGAATTCTGGAGGGTGTGTCTCGTAGCCTTGAAATTGAGATTGTATTTGCATTTACTAGTTGAAAAAAAATCCGTACAAGAAATTATACAGTACTGGATGTAGGGTAACTCCAAACCAGTATAAAATCCTGGTGTGTTTTGATTCTGTGATTGTTTCTGTGATTGTTAATCTCATTATTCTAAATATAATTTCAAAAGATTTCAAAAGATTCATATAAATTAGAAAATATTATTCACCCCCCTCTAGTGTTAATTTAGCCTTAAGATCCCTATTCCGCAATCTTACAACAATTACTTTTTACTTAAACCCATTTAAAGTTACACGGATATCTTATATCAGTGCGTGCAAATATAACTGTTATATATGCATTTAAATAATTCCAAAAACTCACAAACATTAAATAAATTTAATAAGAATTAATATTTGTCAAATATTAATTAATTTAATTAAGTTACATCATTTTATAAATTAATTAAATCGTATGTTTTTCTGGAAAAATTCATAAATAAGATTGTGTGACTGGGAGGTGATTCAATGAGCGACTAACATTGAACAATTCAATTATTAACGTTCATGCATCGCCTTAGCTAGTGGTGTGACGATTTCACTAAATTCATCACTTATAGACTTTTCTTTAGTAAAAATCAAATTCCTAATTTTCTAAAGTGGTACCTTTTAGCAATGATTATTCATACACATTCTCTTTGTCAACACTGTATCACTTCAGGATTCTTGGAATTAAGTTTTGGTCAAAATCCCAATGTCATTCACATTCAAATTGGTTAGTCCATAAACCAAGTCCTTGGTTTAATAACAAAATTTATTGTTAACTGTACTACTCTGGCTAGTGATTTTGACTTTGAGTTGACTACAGTTGACCATGCCACTATACTCATATAACTAAGAAGATGAATTCTCTATAGAATAGTGTTTCAGTTCTGATGCTTCAACTTAGACCCAATAATAGTCATTCGAAGGATGCCATGCCAAGATTTAACTATAATCAAAGTGGAGTGTCCATATTAAAGTTCAATAATATTCTCAAGTCGAGAGAACTATGTAATACGTCTCTTTAAAATTTCCTATTTGACCTCGGTTATTATTAACCAACAGGAAACTCTTGAATGAGTCATTTCAAAGCTATCCAGTAACTATCAATATGTAACGCCTTGGTGCCCCCAACTACCATAAGTAATACACCGTCCAACATTTGGAGAGTGTTACATGCTCTGGTCTCAACCGATGTACTTATATCCATTCCCGAAACATCTCGATCGGGAATATTCAAATAAAATGTTTTATTGTGATTAATTACCGACAATTGCAACTATTTGCAACTATAATCATACAACATTTCATTTAAGGATTTTCTTATTTATATACTTTAAATTAATTACTCAATTAATTATATCATTATATAACATAGTTTATAATAGAAATCAAATATCTTTATTATAAATTAGATCTGTCAAAGTGTTAGATACATATAACAAATTACATAATTTCACCTAGGGAAACCCATAAAGCTATCAATTGGTGCCAGCAGTTCACCAAAAAGGGTGGAGGCAGAACTACACATAAAAGCCTACAAGTGGAAAATACCCAAATACTACAATGCGAGAGTAAAGCTATGTTAATTTATCGTAGGTGACTTACTTCTGCATCAGGTTTTCGTGAACTCAAAGACCCCGGGTGAGGGTATGCTATGACCAAACTAGGAAGGTTTATATGTCATTAGCGTTGCACTAGCTAACGGGGTTTACACCTTTACACACACAGACAACACCCAGGTGTCATGCCCCTGGAATCCTTAGCACCTCTGGCCTATCATATTTGAATGAAATTTACTAAGACACAATTATAAGGCTAATGAAACATATATGCTGACTAATAAGGCTACTGTCTCATTATTCTAATGCCATACTTCCTGTATAACATAAATAGGACAACTCATCCTCACAATTCTTATCAAGCACCAATTAAAAATAATCAAGGCCAATCTGTGGGGATGCTTAAGCCAACCAATGCTCTCTTTCATGTCGAGGACACCAACGCATTGATGGCACAACTGCCCATGTAGTAGTCATGATTTATTCATCCATGATGTATCATCCCATGAGTATGCGCAAGCCAGTCAATGCTCCCATCTGTGCTAGGGATATCGGGACACTAATGGAGCGACTGCCCACATAGTGGTTTTGATTCATGCACCCTTGGTGCATTGCCATGTGATGATGCCAGAACCAATCAATGCCCATTTCCATGTCGGGGATACTAGTGCACCGATGGCGCAGTCACCCACCTAGTAACCAGACTCGTGCATCCATAGTGTTTTGGTTCGAGAGGACACACGAACAAAACAATGCTCTCTTCCCTACTGAAGGCATCAATGAACTAAATGCATAATCACCCTTATAGTGATTCTAAATCATTCGCTTGTGATGATGTCTGTACCCAACAGTGGGACGGGCCACTAGTGCAACGACCTGCAATTTTGATACTGTTAATATTAAATTAACTTAAAAAATGGATTTTTAATTAAAGGGTGAATTAGGTATCGTACTTATTGCCACTTAAACTGAATTGACATTAAAAGGAAATTTTGAGCAATGTCATCCTTTTAGATATTTTGATGTTTCCACTACATTTAGAAATATCAAAAACCTATATTTAGATATGTAGCATGATATAACTTTATCGGCATTCAAAAATGTGTTTTTCGGGCCTATATAACTACTTTGGTCCAATGCGACCTTCTTTTGTCTATAAATAGATTGCTATAGAGAAACCCTAGTAGCCACCACTTCAGATCTTCTTTATTTTCTGATCTCTTCTTCTTTCTTAGGTCTATTCTCTTCCCTTAAATAAAGATTAGATCCCTTAAGATCAAAATTTTACATTAAATGAATCATGGAGCTAAACCCTTTCATATTATATACTAGATCGATAGCTCGACGAGATGTTTGAGATTAATTTTAAATTTCGATGCACTATCTGGCCGGAAATTGGTGGACAAATTTAGGCCATTTTTATTATCGTTGTATTTTTTATAAAACTAATGGTGATTGATGTATAGAAAGACAACGATGTTTTATTTATTGTATGAAGCTGTGTATATTTTATTGAGATATTTTTTTTCATTGTTGAGATGTATGTATATGTTTATTACAATTTGGTTGTTAGGTTTTTCCTTTTTTATTCACAATTTTTAATTTTTAATTTATGTAATCGATGGTCCACTGTTTTAATATAAAAGAATAGTGTGAAAGCGTATTTCGATGGAATTTTGTTTATAATTTTAGATGTTAGAAATAGTGGAGTGGAACACTTAGTATCGAAGCTTAGGTTTATCGATTCTCTAAGTCATGGATAGGTATAACCATTTAGGGTAGGTTAATTTATAGCTTGGGTTGGGTTAGGATATAAAATGATAAAGTATTCTGATTGGTGATTGCATGTTTTGTGTGTATGGGTTGTTTATGTAACCACCATTACCTCACTTTACACGATGTTTACTTATGATGACTTTTGTATGGAAGGTAAAAAAAAAGTAGGAGTGCGATAGCATGAACACTTATAGGAGGGATTAACTGTTGGTTATAACTTGTGCGATAAACACGATGTTAAATTATAATTGAAAGCCATGCTTAATAGATGGAATTACTTTTTATTATTGAATTTTTAGGTGAACATTATTTATAGGGAAAATTCATATTAAATATTCATTTTTTGTTTTAAAGATATTATATTAAAAAGGGTAAAATGTACATTTTTGGGATTAAAGTGGTTTGTTGAAAATTTTTACATGCATGAAAATAAAGTATTTAATTTGGAAAATAAAGTATTTTTTGTGAAGATATTTTCGTAAGGAAAAGTGATTACTATAAAAATATTTTATTTTAAAGCATTTTTGTGAATGGATGTTTTATTTAAAAAAATTGGAAAAAAGAGAGGAATATTTTAGTGGAAAATATTTTGATTGAACGTCGAGTTTTGTCTTTAGAGAAACAATTTAGTGAAACTATTTTAGAGAAAAATGTTTTTGTTCAAGAATATTTTAAAATAAATACTAAGATTTGTGGAGTATTTATTAAAAGTTGTTTTTGGGAAAACTATTTTGATAATAATATCATGATTTAGAATTTTTTTAAAAAGTACCTTGTTGAAAAATATTTAGTGAGAACCATTATTTGAAAGGGAGAATACTATGTTAAATGTTCTTTATAATGCATATTATATGATTTGAGGAAGATTTATTTTAAAGACATATATAAAAATGTTATTTTGATAAAACGATATTCTCAAGGAATATTTAAAGAAATTATTTTATTGAAGTAAATATTTGAAAAAAATTTGTTGGAAATAATTTTTTTTTGAGAAATATCTTAGGGAACATCTGTGTTTGAAGAAAAAGTATGTTATTGAAAGAATACTTTTGATTTGGAGAACTTTTTGTTTAAAAGTTGATTTTAGTTATAAGAACTTTTATTTAAAGGGTACTCTTTTATAAATAATGTTTTGGAAAGGAAAAAAGATTTTTCTTTTTGGTAAAGGATTTTGATTGAAAAATACCTAATTTGAAAAAAAATGTTTTATCAGGAGTATATTTGAAAATATTTTATTGAGAAATATGTGTTATAAAAATATATGGTGTTAAAATACTTTACGGAAAATATTTTACGAATATGAGAATGATTTAATTAAGAAATAAATAGTTGAAAAGGTAAAATATTTTATTTGGATAAAAAAATTATAGGTATTTCTTAAAAATTATTTTATTGGAAGGATATTTATTTGGAAAACTATATTTGAGGACTATGAGACAGGACTGTGTGGCATGGGATGTGACACGATTGGGCAAGATGAGTTTTGAGTTTGTTCAAAATCCATCATGGTGATATTACCTTTATGGATTTTATGTGTGACATTCCCTATTGAGTTATAGGAATGTCTAATTATTACCTTTCATGGAAAGACTTGAGAAAAAATGTAGGGACTGTCCATTTTGATGTATGGGATTGTGATCTTTTATTTGTATTAGCTTACTTTGGTTGATTTTTTTTTTGCAATTTAAGCAGGGTTTTAAAGTGGTCTCTTACCTCTTTCTATTAAAAATAAGGGTAAAGTACAATAGAATAGGAAAAAAGGGTCGGAATATAAACAAAAACCAAGCCATTTGAGGAGAACTGAGTTATCATCCACATTGGTTCTAAATTGTTCACGCCAAGAGAAAATTCTCCACTTGATGTTTCGCATGTAGTGAGAAGATATTTCCTACGTTGTTCTTGTACTATTTTGAAAATGCTTTCAGTTTCTTTCCTTCCAAATCTCTAGGACGACAGTCTTCAAGGTAAGCAGAAGGATCCTCGATTTCTCATTCTTCCACCTTGTTGACAAAAAAATAGTGTACCATTCTTGAACACTATTAGCCTATGGATGATGATAGCCACCATAATTTAGAATATCTTTCCATATTTCATGGATGAAACTGCATTGAAAATATAGATGCAAATTTGTTTCCTTTTCATTATAACAGAGACTGCACATGCCGATATTCAACTTCCTCATATGACGGAGCTTGTCCTGTGTCAGAACCGCATTGTTGAGCTGTAACGACCCACTATTTGGACCATTCAAATCGACAATAATCCACACATGTCTGACTTGAATAATTCAAAATAACAGATTGTAATAAAATTTGGAGCAAATAAAATCAAATACAGAATCACAGACACAGAATATCAGAATAACTCGCAGCGGAAATAAAATACCATAGTAGTTCATGAAGCTACTATATACAAACTCTCAAAACAAAATACATAATATCAGTCTGAAAACATATACAATAGAAATCTCAAATACATAGAAGTTTATAATACCAGAGCTGAAATAGAACAACTGAAACTGAAATGGATAGATAACTAGATAAGCAGAATCTCCAACGATTCCTAGCTCCAGAAAGAGATCCAAAGCTAAGCTATAAATACTCAGGCTGAACCGAGCGTAAAGCAAAATACAAAACACTCGAGTCAGGACAATATATACTTATATAATGTAAACCAACTCAAGTGAACTGTAGCAGTAATGCATAATAACTTAAAGGATGCTTGGGATCGCCCATCCTCTAAGGATCAGTTAAACCATAAATCAAATACATCCCGTGGTTAAAATTTCAAAATAGTATTTTATACTTCGAAATCAAATATCATTTCAAAATTCAATATCATTCAAAAATCCATTTCAAAATATCAAAATATCATATTTCAAAATAGTTTATATTACGAAACAAATTACTTCATTTTAAATCATAAAAATGAAGTTATTATATTTAATTATTAAATCATTAAATTTCCAAAATTTTAATCTTTCAAAGTTCATTCGTTCACTTAAATTAATCAAAACAATGATAATTCAACTTTCGCAGCATTTAGAAAATGCTATGGAAAGTCACATTTAAAACAGTTCAATTTAACAAAAGACAGCTTTTAAAATGCTGTAATAGGGTTACATTAGTTTCAAATAAACTTAGTTAAATTCAACCATTATAACATTTGCAAAAATGCCATAATAGCCTTTAATTAAATTCAGCCATTTGGTTCATTATTATCAACTACAACATTTACAAATGCTATATTATCATTTACATTAGAATTAATAGCATTTCAGAAATACAGTTAATTAACTTCAAATATTCAGTATAATTTCACAAACAATTATATTTTTATATAAATCATTTTTAACTTATAAAATCATATAATTTCACTTTTAAAACAATCATTCAAATACCCTTATATTCATGATTTTATAAAGTTAAACCTCCATTCAAAAAAAATCAAAATTTAATAATAATTCACTTATTAAATTCCAATATTAAATTTTAAATTCATTAAATTAAATTAACTTAACACTTAAGTTTAAATTTCCCAATATAACTTAATTCCATTTTTATTTACTTAACTTAATATTCACCTTTAAGCCAAATTCACAAATTTCCAATTTTAGTTATATTTCAAAATTTCAACTTAAATATTCATTCATTTCACATTTTAACTTTATTCAAAAATCATTAATATATATAAAAATCATTAAAATTCACTTTAATCCAAATTATCATGAATTTATCATATTTCATATTTAATTTAAATTCCAATTATCACCAAATTAAAATTTCCCAAAATAACTTACATTTCAGATTTTCTAACTTTACCATTAATTTATTTCACTTATAAATTTTTAGAAAATCAATAATGCTTTAAAAAATCATTTTTAATCAAATTTAAATCAAAATATTATAATATTTACATTTCTAAAAAAATTTAAATTTTTTAGAAAAACATATTTTAACTACGGGTCTGTATTTCATTTTTTTAGCCTAGGTAAAGTGGTACGGGTAATATATCATTTCAACCCGTAATTTACAAAGAAAACCCGGGTTTGATCATTTCAAACCCGCAATCCCAAGTAAATGAAAATAATTGAAAATCATTAAGGCCTATCATTTCAGCCCATAACGATTTTCTCCTATTCTAAAGTTCGTTCGGGTATGTATCATTTCAACCCATAGTGATTCTAATCTAAAGGGAACTTGCAGTGTGATAAACTGATAAAAATAACATAACAACATAATATAACAGTAACATATGATATAACAGGTGTTTAAGCATGGGTGAACATCATATAATCATAACATAGCAGATATAATATGGTGATGCATTTTACAGATTCAAAAGTGGTCAATTTACTAGTTATATAGGTATACACTGTCTGGTGAGAATAACTCACTGGTATAAGCTGGAGACGACAACTGAAACACACAAACTAAGATCTTCGAAGGCACAAAAGCACGAATAATATTTGCGATTGGGAGAGCCAAAGATTAATCATGTCAAGACCCTAAATCCGTACCCTTGATTAAACACTAATCTCCATTGATTAACTCAAGAGGCATGGAAATACGAACCCTGAGGGGTTTTAAGAACAAGAAAAAGTAGAAGAAGAAGAAGACAGAAGAAGAAAGAAGAGAGAACAACAGAATAACATCATAAACAGAAACAATTTCAGAATCTTACACATCGCAGCGGAACAATATATAATAAATAAACACTAGTCTTTTAAAACAAAGAGCTATATCAGTTTATACATACATCAATCAGAGTCAATATACAACAATGGACAGTTATATAACTTATCCTCATACAGAATACACAGCAGAATAATACAAAGTATAGGTGATACATTACGCCATCCAGCTTGCTTCCACAGCTCCATAATATCCAGAATATCCTGATAACATAACTCTAGGCTGCCCGTGTGGAAATTGGTGGGCACCCAGAGTTTAGAAGGGAAACAATAAACTCCGAGTCAGTCATGGTGACTGGTGTGAGATCGTAAAACAGTTTATCTTTAACATAAACAACATGAAAACTTTAATGTCAATTCGCAATGCTTTTGGAAAATGAAACTACCATAAGACCTCCTACCACACACACAATGCAAACGCAGAATTGGAGGAGATTTCTTCTTATGATAGTCAAAGATGCTTACTATGCAAAATCAAATCATTTTTGATATTATTATTAGTGCATAGTGGAAAACATTTCGAAAGTAGAATATAAATCTTAGCCAGCATAGGTACCATTATATTATGCCTGCTATAGCTGCCTCCTGAGGAGACAGGTTATACAATTGAAATCGTAAAGGCTCGTATTGTTTCTTTGGATTTCCAACAAATGGTCAGGCTAAGGAACTTCCTATGCCACGATGGGTACGTCCCTGGAATAGACGATCCGAGAACCTAACCGGATCTCTGCCAACACAAGGCCGGGTTACCTCTGCAAAAATAGGTAACTACTGACACGCGTATGTCATCCCCCGATCGTCACCGATCTTCCCGAGGATCCCCGATTCGCAACAAACCACATAATAATAATAATGCAGTAACCACAGAGGTTAAGTATCTGGGCTCCATACCATGATACCACCTTTATCCAGAAAGAATGACATACACTAAGGGGCGCTACTCCCTAGAACCTTGCCGCATCCTTCCTGTTTTGACCATTTCCGGGGTGTGAGGCTCGACGAAGTCTCGTCCACAAAGCTACGCTTTCTACAAAGCCATGCTTCGGGTCAAACAAATGATCAACCTATGATCACAAAGATATAAGATCAAACAAATGATCATATCGCAAATGATCAAACACTGATCATTTCACAGCAACACTCAGTATGCCACGTTACCAAATTGGGAGTATATCGCTGATAAATTTCAACTACATAACCTCTGAGCTCGTATGTCTCAGAGAAGGGTGTTGAGCTAAGAGAATAAATTCTCCGCCACCAACAAAAATGTATTTGAAAGAAATCAGCTTTATATCTTAATTTGTAACGTCAGACACACAATCCATACAAGTCTGTTCCGGGATCGAACAGAACCGAAGGCACTTCTCACGAAGCCCTTGCAATTCCGGATAATTTTCAATCACGTCGGGACTTCCCGTCACTAAGGGTGATAAAACCTCTAAATCGGAGATCAGCCGATGTAGAGTAACTCGACGGTAATCCTTCCATTTTCAAAAATATCCGGTCTTCAACACCGGTCTTCGAATGCAATTCATAACGACGTATCACATATTCGGAATGGGTTATACGACCCCATGGTCCTTTCCCGGCTAACCCGAATAGTGAGCGCTTATTCAAAAATAAGTGTGGCATTCAAATTCATTCAATTCACAACAAATACCATTCAAGGTAATTACTGATAGTCGGTTATTTAGTTATCAATAAAGATGCACGACATCATCAGATTCCAAATAATTTTCCCAAATTATTTATCTTCAAAAATATCTTTACTAGATATAAAATTTCCACACTTCAAAAATAAATCAATATTTATTTTTAAACAACTTCCCTTTCTTTTATAAATTCCATAGTGAATTTATATTTTCAAAATATCGACTGATATATGATTTTTAATCGATTCCAAGTATTCACTTTCGATTTATCTTCAAGAAGATAAATTCAAACGTTTCATTTCATTTTGGAAAAGCATTTCCATTCTTATTAATAATAAGAATTTCACAAGTCTATTTTATTTTCAACACTTGAAAAATATTCGATATACTTAAATCAATATTAAGTATATATTTCATTCTTTAAGGAAATCATTTATTTTAACAACATCTATTTGAGTCAAAACGAATGTTACGTAAAACATCGTTACGACGACTCAAAATCACTAGTATAGGGATTCGAAATTTAGATAGATATATAAATCCCAATACTATATAAAACATTTCCTTTCGGAAATCATTTACTATAACAACAGTGTTATAGTCCACCATTTCCTTATTTTTCGAAAACGTCTATTTCAACAATAAAAATGTTGAAATCTATGTATTCGATATCATAATACATTTTAAAAACATCTTTAAAATGTTTAACTTCATTTTCAATGTCACTTTTCCAAAACTATCCATTTTACTTAACGATATATTCACTATCCAAAATCGTGAATATACTTCACTAATTACATTTCACTATTTTCTACACATTTCATTTAAATAATAATTCGCTATCCAAAATCGCGAATATATCTCCTTTAACAACCTTCTATATTTAATTTATCAAATCCAATTGATTTCGAATTTATAAAACAACGTTTATAAATTCTATTTCTATTTTCTAACAACTTCAATTTAATAAATCTCCTTTATTAACAATTCGATTTATAAATCTTCTTTAATGACCTATTCAATTTATAACTCAATGTATATACCAAAGGTCCATCTTATAAGTTAATAACTTACAATTCATTTATTTTAAAAGAAATCGTTCTTTTAAACTTCACAGATTTTAAATCTTATTACTTATAAGATTTCATTTATAACCTTATTTTCAACCATAACCGAACTACTTTTATACTATTTATAAATCTCATCTATTAACCATTCTTACTTGTTCAAAAATCTCAATTAAAATGCCGAAATCCAATTTATACTTCATTTTAACACTTATAAAAACTCGTTTTATAATTCCAACATTTGATTTATAAATATCAATTTGTATAAATCTTTTTATACAAATCGTTTATAGTTATTCAAAAATCCCAACTTAAACCATTTTATAAATTGCTTAAACTATTTATTTCAAAAATCACCTTACGGTCATAATTCACAAAAATCTTAACTTTTATAACTTTAAAAATTTAAACGTTTATTTGTTTAAAATAAATCAATTCAACAATTCAATAAAACGTCTACTTTCAAAAAATCACTTTAAAATCCTTTTAAAGTAAAGGTTGTTATTTTTAAACTTCAAAACTTGAATCCTATGATGCAACAGCACCAATTAGTCAATCACAACAACAAACATCATATACCAATATGATAACAGAATATACATCACAATATCTGTAAATAAATAAATACTGATGAGGAATCCAGTTGGATCCCTCCAACCTGTTTCCCTGCATCCAAAGATGTTAGCACAATACCAATTCCACTTCGAGGTGGAATATCGCGGTATATGGGTTTTATAAAAAATATCCGCTTACTAACGGCGCAATAGGGTCTCATCCGCTATACGAGGCGGGAAATCAATCAATCCAATATATACATATGCCAATATGTATATATTGCTATATATATATAAATATATCCTACTATATCTAATATCACATCCAAATAGCAATCATATCAGTCAAATCAATAACTGTAATACCAAATATATTTTGAGTGAGAAAAATCTCACCTTCGCCTTTTATTTTGCAATCCCTTTTTCATTCATTTTCATTCCAGCTTATTTCTTTCAGATATTAACCTTGTATAAACAATTTATACAATTATTAATATTCGAATCAACTGAATAATTTACTTTCGTTTAATAACTTATGATTCTTTTTAAACCAATTTTCTCTAATAAATTTATTTTAACCAAAAATTTAAATTTTTATACTAATGGTTTTATCTAAACGAATCATAAATTTTAAACAGATTACCCTTAGCAAATTTACCTAATAAAAAATTAAATTTCAACTAAATTTACTTAAATAAATTATTTAAAACAAATTATTAACCAAAATGTTTACATAAATGTTTTAGAAATATTTTTTTTGTAAAAACAAAATTCTCTAACTCGTATGTATATATGTATACGGATTAAATAAAATTCAAATCGAAGAAAACAGTTTTACCTAAACCAATTTCTAAATAAATTAAATTCGTATATACCTTACTGCACTATGCTGAGCATCGCGACCATCAATCTCGCCTACACGCTAGCTCGAAGTCGTATGAATTCGATCGCCTGCTCGTTGCCATCGCGCAACCCACGCGACTTCTCCAGTTTTGTCTCGCCACTACCACGACGCTGCCTCCATCATTGCACTCGAACCACCGCGAGCTTCGAAACCCCATCGCCATCGATGTGAATCCACCCCTACGAAATTGCTCGCGACCCACTTCGCCCAGTCGAAATCGAACTCGACGAAACCCTAGCTCGCGACCTGCCTTCACGCAAGCTTCGCCTAGATCAGTGTCGACCCTACGCTTCGATCGCGATTCGATCGCCAGGCCGCCGTTGCCCTCGTTCCACCACTTATTCGCGCGCGCGCCTCAGATAACGGCGAAACCCCAAGACGCGGCGTGCCTTGCTCTCGAACCCACTCTGCCCCATTTGATGTTGAATTCTATTTTGATTCGAACGAGACCTTTTTCCTTTTGTTTTGATTTTGTTCTCGTTCGAAATAAAATGAAGGAGGGGAATTTCTGTTTTGATTTCGAATGGGTTAAGGAACGAAGGGCTTTGGCCATTATTATTTTTCTCTGAATAAAATTTGGACGAGAGAAAGATGTACGCGGCCATGATTTTAATTCGAACGAAGCATGCTTTCACGTTCTCTGGCGCGATACTAGGCATGATTTTTGGCATGATTTTAGGAATGAAAAGTAAATGATGTGACCAATTTAAATTTAAATTCAAATTGAATTCAATAAAAATTCAACGCGTTTATGTGTCGTACGGTCACGTATTAACTCCGAAAAATACGAAATTTGAAATCCGACAATAATTCAACATTACGGACCCAACGAAACTTGTTTCGTCGAATTCTGAGACTGCGCTTCGGAACGCTATTTTTAAATATCGGTTCGAACAATTAAATTCAAAACTGAACAGAACAATTTCAAATTCGATTCTGAAGCTTCTATTATCTTCAGAAACATAAATATGAAATTTAAAAGCTTTTGAAATATTTTTCTTCAGCTTAAAATCGAAGATATAAAACTTTATTCAATTCAATAGATTAAATTCTAAAATTTAATCGCCAAATTCAAAGTTATATCGGGAATTCAAATTAAATCATCGTTCAAATATTTAAAATTAATTAAATATTTTCAATTTAATTTGTTCAAAATTCTGGGTCGTTACAAACTTCCCTCCTTAAAAGAATTTCATCCCGAAATTACAAGTCAGGAAGAAAAGGTCCTTAACTCGTCTACTATTTTTCACAATCCAATAGTTTTTTATCAAATTTTTCAAAACAAATCTTTCTACTAAAGATTCGTTATTAATTCAATAAATTTTCCAACTCAAATTATAAGTTTCCAAACAACATTGTTTACTTTCAATTCAAATTTAAATTCAAATTCAAATTTTAAACTTTCAAAATTTTCTCAAAAATTTTCCAACGCCCTAAATTTCCGAAAAATTTTGCCAGCGTCTCCTTTGCGCGGCTAATACGGCACGACTACAAAACGTCCCTACGGACTCTCAGATTTCAAAAAGAAAAAGAAAAGGCCAAGCGGCTAGACAAGAAATGTAATATCCCGGAAATTTTAACAATATCAATTTAATAATCTGATTAAATGAATATTTAATTAGTGAATTTTACTAATAAAATAATTTCTATTTATAATATATATATAATTGTATATATTGTAAATAGATAAGCTTGGGTTTGTAATTTAAATAATAAATAAAATCTTGTTTTTAATTTCTAATATATATTTTGATAGTTGGGAAATTATGATTTATTTAATATAAGCTTTTCAAAGCTATTTAAACAAAATAACTATATGGTTTTGAAATGAGATTAATAATAAGGATTATTTTATTTTCTTTTTGAAATATTGCTTAATAAATATGGTTTAAGAATATATATATATATATAAGTTTAAAATACAATTAACATATGATATGTTAATTCATTTAGTAATAGTAGTAATTTATAATCTCTTTTATAAATTATTTTAAAATTGACAAATGGTTATTTTCAAATTAAATGTGTTGTTTTAAATTGACTTTAAATTGGATTTTAAAAATATAATTTGAATTTGAATGTAATTTAGTTTTGAAATTCAAAGATAGATATTTAAATATTTGGATTTTAAAAAAAATATGTATAAACTTTTACTTATAAACATAAT
The DNA here is from genome assembly GCA_030737815.1 of Allium fistulosum. Classification (NCBI taxonomy): domain Eukaryota; kingdom Viridiplantae; phylum Streptophyta; class Magnoliopsida; order Asparagales; family Amaryllidaceae; genus Allium; species Allium fistulosum. The sequence goes on along the minus strand of CM060901.1, from coordinate 1,075,044,427 downwards.
TGGTTTTATTTTCTTTAAAATACTTTATATATATAAATAGATAAGTAATAAGTGGTTAATAAATTAAGAAAAGTCTTTTATTTACATTTAAAATAAATACAAATTACTTAAAAGACATGTGTAATTCTCTAAAGACTTGGTTATAACAAGTGTAAACTAATTAACACATATAAAGACAAGTGTCAATCTTTTATTTTCTATTTTCTTTTATTTTTAAGAAATTATTTCAGTCTATACAAACATTGTTCTTTATCTTTATTTCTTTTCTGATCTTCATTCCAAAAGCTAAGAAAACTGAATAAAATTCTCCTCTCAAAACAATCAGTAAATTTACATTCCTCTCAAAACAAAATGTGTTCATGCTCAAATCTGAAAATCAGAAATCAACTCCTCAAATCCAGAAATCAAATTCAACAACCTGTAGTTCATTTTCCAAATCAAAAGATCAACCTATAACCAAGTTGCAAATCTGAAATCAATGGCCTGCAAACATTCTTTTCAAAACTAAAATTCTTTTTCAATACTAAAGCAACCTGTCTGCATTCAATTGCAATCTGGAAATAAGAATCTGGAAAACAACTCAAGGTCTTCTGTCTACATTCATTTTCAACCTGGAAGCAACATGCATGCAGTTTTAAATTCAATAAGTTAAGCTCCATCAACTCAAGTTTTTAAATCAAAAAGGAGCATGCAAGTTTACAGTCTTCAAAGGTTAAACTGCCTCTGTTCATCTCCTTTAAATCAGGTGAGTAACTTCACTATTAAACTTAAAGTATAAGTTAGTTTGAATATTATGGCTGTGATTAATACTGTGTTAGTGAAGTATGTTTGCATGATTATAATTGCTGAAGTATATTATATACATGCATGTGAATATTTATAACTTTTCTGTTTACAGTGTCTCTGTTTATGTCTTGATTTAAATTCAAATTCTTTCATTTAATCTTCGTTTAGACTTAAGACTTAGAAGAACATTGTTTGTTTCATTCCAACCTCTAGTTTAGGATTGACTTAAGTTAAAATGCATTATTAATGATTCAGGAACTCAAGAAAACAGTGCCAACTTTAAATATGACAAAAATTCGAACTATATAATTTGCGAATTCTGGTGTGTAAATGGAATTCTTGTACTTCAATATGATTTTTAAAGGTTAAATCATCATTTTTAAAATGGGAATAAAGGAGCAGTTCGAGTTTGTTCGAATTTAGTATATTTGGCGAATCCTGGTGATTGAAGAATCAATGGAGATTGGGGTTTCGCGTAGAGGTGGAGGGGCTTACGAGAATGCAGGGAAAAATGGACGGAGATGATCTCGATCATCGAGGCGAAGGCGGCAAGATTTTGTAGTTCGTAAACCTAGTTTGGGCGTGCTCTGGAATTTTTATAGGCATTATTCCTCTGAGTGATCGAATGCTATGGTATTCATGGAGGCCGTAGTTTGGATGTTGAAGAATGAGTGGACGAAGTTTCAAAGCTTCTGATGGTCGGGATTGATGGTGCGAGCTGGTTTTAGGCGATCAGTTGAATTCCAGGATATGATCGATTTGCTCATTTTCGTTTTTCAGGCGAGTACGTGGCGTTGGGTGGTCGGAATGTCTGAGGAGGTGATCGACGACTTGCGAGTATCACGGCGAGGTGTTGGAGATGATCAAATCGTTGTGCACGTGCACATGTATGTTTCTTACATCTGGAGGAATTTGTTGATTTGGGGAAGAAGCTTGAACTCGGGTTGATCTCGAGTAGAGCGGAAGCGTGACTCGAAGGGAATAGAGACGAGAGTTACTCGAAGTTGTCTCGGGGGTTTTCAGGTTTTGACTCGGGGGAAATGGTGATGGGCTCGGGTAATTTTGGGTTACAGTTTTTAAAGACTGGCAGTGTTTTAAAAATTTAAAATGAGTTTTAAAATTTAAAGGCAGGATTTAAACTAAAGTTTTAAATCAAGTTTCCATATGGGTTTAAGTTTAAATTTGTATTCTAAATTTGAGATAAATAAAGTTTATAAAATTTATAATGTTTTATCAAATTTAAAATATTTAAAGTATATTTTTAAAAAGGGTTTGAATAAATGAATTTGTTTAAAAATCTAAATTTTCTTTATAAATGTTAAGAGTTTCTTAACATTTGGATTTAAAAAGATTTTGTAAATTGGATTTAAAATTGGTTAAAGCTAAATTGTAATTTATTTAAAATCTTTAATTTGAAATGAATTAAGATAAGATTTTAAAGTAAAATGTTTAAAGTCTTTGTTAATAATAATTAAAGTAGTTAAAGGTTAATACTTTAATTTAAAGATTAATTAAGCAATTAATTTAGTAATTAGAAATTAATTGGTAATTAAGAAATTATTAAGTTGTAATTAATAAATAGTTGATTAAAGCTAAATTTCTTAAAGAAAGTAATTAAAGAATTGTTAATAATTAATGAGAGATCATTAATTAGGAATTATTAAATAATTAATTAATGTGATTAATTTTTGATAATCAATTAGATTAATTAATTAATATAAATTGGTTAAGTATAAATTACTTAATGAAAGTAATTAAAGAAATTAATTACTTAAGGTAATTAATTAAATAAATTTGATAAGTTTAAATTAATTAGTTAAATTAATTTAAGATAATGATTTGGAAATTTGATAATTACTTAAATGTAATTAATGAAGTGTAATTACTTAGGAAGTAATTAAAGGTAATTACTGGATGTAATTAACTGAAGATGATTTAATAATAAAAGTAATTTGAGTTAATTACTTTTGAATAATTAATCAAGGGATTAATTAAAGGATAATTAATTAACGAGTAATTAATTTATGAAGTGGAGTAATTAAGGGAAGTTAATTACTAAATGAGATTAATCAAAGGTGATTAATAAATGTGACTAATTAATTATTAAATGTAATTAATTTAAATAAGATAATTAATTAAGAGTAATTAAGGATCATTAATTAATAAAATTTATGATGTAATTAAGAATTGATTAATTAAGATTAATTAATAAATAATAAGTGATTAAAGTAATTAATTAATTGTAATTAATTAAGGATTAAGATAATTAAGTATAATTAATTAATTAATGAAGTAATTAAAGATTAATTACTGAATGGTTTAAGATAATTAATTTGTGAAATTAATTAAGTATTAATTACTTAAAGTAATTAAAGGATTATTAATCAGGAATGATTAATTAAGATGGATACTTAGAGTAATGATTAATTAATTGGTTTAATTAATAATTAAGTAAGCAGGATTTATAGAATGAAGTAATTAGTTTAATTCACTTTAAATTAATTAGATGATATAAATCATTGCTTAAGGATGGATGAATGAGATTGAATGTATTTCATTGTTTAATATCTCTGATGAGATATGATTGATATATGATATGGATGTTTGGTTGAATTATAATGATAATGTGAATTATCTGTTTGGGATGATAATGTAGATTATCTATTGAATTATCTATCTGTGTGTAGTATAGATAAGAATTGAATTGTTTTAACCTTAAAACAACTTGGCCCTTAAAAGATACGTTTTGGATTTCGATGAGACCGGGATCGGGTTTCCGTATACCGGAATTCCAGGTCTGGAGACCCGAATACCACATCGATCCAAATTAACGATAGGTCGTGAATCTCAAGAGAAGATGAAGATTCAGAGTGCAAGGGTTATTGTCGTTAACTCTGAGGGTGATTCCAAAACGAGTGTAACGAGATAATGCCTTCGGTTTCGTTCGAACCCGGAACGAACTTGTATGGATTGAATGCTTTCAGCACATCGTCAGGCGGACGATGAGCATTCTAAGTGATATGTTCTGATTAAAGGTAATCGTAACCTCAAGCCTCATCAACCGGGAATGGCTAAAACAGGGGAGGTGCAGCAAGGTTTCGTGGGTAGCACCCATTGAGAGCAAGATAGATCCCTGTCTAGAGGTCCCTTTTCTTTTATTCGGCTTAGTGTGTGGTTGGTCGCGCCAACTACGGGATTGTCTTGTTCGGGATTATCCAGTAAGGGATGGTTCCGGCTTTGTGTTGCAGGGGAGCGGGCGTACTCCTCGGTACGGTGATCTAGGCCACGTACTGTGACGGGCGGTACCCCAGTAGCCCTGCCATTGTATGGAATCCAAACTCCAATAAGTGCCGTACGTATTAGATGTGCCCAACTATGTTGGAATGTGAGATGTAAGCATTTCAGCTATTTCTATATTTTACTTGAAAACCCTAGACCCTATTATAATAAAATCAGATTTCCTATCAAATGTTTTGGTTAGCGTAAGGTAAAAACTTACCCATGTTTATTTGTGGGGAGTCTTACGTGATACCTTTTCTTTCTAAAGGTTTTGAAGTTAAGCAAGTTTAACCTGTTACTCACACCAGACCCATGTCTGACCCAAGTGTTTATTTCTGTTTTATAAACTCTTGGGTACTCAAATTTTTACGAGTAGCCAAGGGATTCAGGTTTAGCTTTGACGAATATTCTGGAGGAGCAATGGAGCAGGAGGCTTCGGCGTTCGTAGATATAGTATTCCGCTGTGTTGATATCTGTGATAGTGTCTTGTCTTGTATTTGAGTTGAAATGTTTAGACAGATGTTTATAACTGTCTAGTATATGATGTGTAATCTGTGTAACTCTGATAAGTGTTGTATATGATACTATGTAATATTTATGTGATATAATATATTTTGTTTCGTTCCGCTGTGAGATTCTGATGTGTTGTTATTCTTTCTTTCTCTTCTTTTCTCTTTTCTAACCCTTTCTTTCTTATTAATGATACGACTTTCTGTGGAGAGAAAGTCGTGGTCGTTACAAGAAATCATCAAAAACTCATATTATAATTCAAATACTTACCTTTTTCGAGCAATTCAAATTATCCTTGAAATCAAAATCCCAATTCCTTTCATATACCTGTATATCCTACTAGCCATTATATCTAGTTACAGCATTCAAACTATTTTGCAAATTTGATTACAAAATTTTCAATATAAACTACTTATATCATTTCTAGTTTACTATTGAAGTTACATAACTATTTTCATTCAATTTTACAGTTCACATTCATTTGAATTCAATTCACTATTCCAATCTAATTTGGATTCAATTCAACTTCTGAATATTGAATTTTTTTTTCAATTATTGTTCATTCAACTGCCAATATTTTAGATTAGTTCAGATACTAATTCATTACAAATTACAATTCACTTATTCAAATTTGTTTTCAACATTCAGTTTGAATTTCATTTTTATCTTCATTCAATTAGCTTCACTTACTAATTTTAGTTTAATACTTCACAAATCAAATTCAAATTCAGTCTTACTTTCTTACAAATTCAAAATGAATTTTAACATTTCAATTTTTATTCTCTTGCACTTACAATTGCAATTTTTTTTATTCATTCTGAAACTCATTCACTAATTCATTTACATTAGACTGATTCAACATTCAATTAGTTCAATAGCTTAATTCATTTATCAATCCAATTCAGATTCTAAATTTTATTTAACTTTACCAAGGTCAAATTTCATCACTTAATCAAAATCACATTTTATTTTGCTTAATAAAATTGTTTAACCACTTTTTAACAATTCGTTTCACTTCTATTTTCTCATTTTATAAGTTATATAACTTATATTCAAAAATTACTACTTGGATTTTTTATTGATTCACTTATACTTACTTTAATTTAACTCAAAATTCCTTAAGTTAAATTTATTCAATCTAAATTCACAACAAATTGTATAAGTTATCAACTCATTTATTATTCTCATAAATATTTTTATATAGCATTCCAGAGTCTTAATAACATTTTCAAAACCATTTTTGAAAACAATTCAAATTTTCTTTGAAATTCAAAAACCAAACCCAAATTTTTCAAACAACTTCCCATTTAAAACAATTTGGCAGCAATTCCTCTTTTGGAAACCCGAAAATGAACACCAACGATGCCGCGGTCATCATCGAAGTTATTTTCCAGCGACCGAAAAGAGTTTAGAGCTTTTCATCTCTCCAAAATATTTTTCAAAACCTTTGAAATTCATTTTCAAATCAAAAAGATTTAAACTTCCCAAATCTCCAAAATTTTCAGAATTCTTTTCAAAACATTTCCAAAAACTTCTCTGGAGTTCCGTTTTAAATTACAATTCACATTTAAAATTTACATTCTTCAATTTCATTTGTATGTGAATTTATCTCTTAATCTTTGGTTATTATTTTATTTCTTATTCAATTTCAACATAACAATGATAATATTTCAATGTCATTACTTCCTAACAACCAAACATCCATATACTATAGTACTTCATAGAAAATCATTTCTTTTCTATACAAAAATAGTTTTGGGCAAAATTATTTCATTCACCCTATTTTAAAACAATACTGTGCCGAATCGTTCTATTCAAGTGTTTAGAAACCCCTTCGATACAGTTTTGCAGACTGTGCCGACGAAGGTTCATATACCACTCAATAAATCAATCATCACAATATAAAACAATTTTTATATTAACTAACAAATACGCGCTCGTATCTATTATTACACTCAGCTCATTCTAGAGTACTGCTGACTCTATCTCTAATGAGTAACACCCAACAGAGCAGGGTTGTCGCTTAACCATATGCTTTGATACCAGCTGTCAAGACCCGTAAATCCGTACCCTTGATTAAACACTAATCTCCATTGATTAACTCAAGAGGCATGGAAATACGAACCCTGAGGGGTTTTAAGAACAAGAAAAAGTAGAAGAAGAAGAAGAAGACAGAAGAAGAAAGAAGAGAGAACAACAGAACAACATCAGAAACAGAAACAATTTCAGAATCTTACACATCGCAGCGGAACAATATATAATAAATAAACACTAGTCTTTTAAAACAAAGAGCTATATCAGTTTATACATACATCAATCAGAGTCAATATACAACAATGGACAGTTATATAACTTGTCCTCATACAGAATACACAGCAGAATAATACAAAGTATAGGTGATAAGTTACGCCATCCAGCTTGCTTCCACAGCTCTAGAATATCCAGAATATCCTGATAACATAACTCTAGGCTGCCCGTGTGGAAATTGGTGGGCACCCAGAGTTTAGAAGGGAAACAATAAACTCCGAGTCAGTCATGGTGACTGGTGTGAGATCGTAAAACAGTTTATCTTTAACATAAACAACAGGAAAACTTTAATGTCAATTCGCAATGCTTTTGGAAAATGAAACTACCATAAGACCTCCCACCACACACACAATGCAAACGCAGAATTGGAGGAGATTTCTTCTTATGATAGTCAAAGATGCTTACTACGCAAAATCAAATCATTTTTGATATTATTATTAGTGCATAGTGGAAAACATTTCGAAAGTAGAATATAAATCTTAGCCAGCATAGGTACCATTATATTATGCCTGCTATAGCTGCCTCCTGAGGAGACAGGTTATACAATTGAAATCGTAAAGGCTCGTATTGTTTCTTTGGATTTCCAACAAATGGTCAGGCTAAGGAACTTCCTATGCCACGATGGGTACGTCCCTGGAATAGACGATCCGAGAACCTAACCGGATCTCTGCCAACACAAGGCCGGGTTACCTCTGCAAAAATAGGTAACTACTGACACGCGTATGTCATCCCCCGATCGTCACCGATCTTCCCGAGGATCCCCGATTCGCAACAAACCACATAATAATAATAATGCAGTAACCACAGAGGTTAAGTATCTGGGCTCCATACCATGATACCACCTTTATCCAGAAAGAATGACATACACTAAGGGGCGCTACTCCCTAGAACCTTGCCGCATCCTTCCTGTTTTGACCATTTCCGGGGTGTGAGGCTCGACGAAGTCTCGTCCACAAAGCTACGCTTTCTACAAAGCCATGCTTCGGGTCAAACAAATGATCAACCTATGATCACAAAGATATAAGATCAAACAAATGATCATATCGCAAATGATCAAACACTGATCATTTCACAGCAACACTCAGTATGCCACGTTACCAAATTGGGAGTATATCGTTGATAAATTTCAACTACATAACCTCTGAGCTCGTACGTCTCAGAGAAGGGTGTTGAGCTAAGAGAATAAATTCTCCGCCACCAACAGAAATGTATTTGAAAGAAATCAGCTTTATATCTCAATTTGTAACGTCAGACACGCAATCCATACAAGTCTGTTCCGGGATCGAACAGAACCGAAGGCACTTCTCACGAAGCCCTTGCAATTCCGGATAATTTTCAATCACGTCGGGACTTCCCATCACTAAGGGTGATAAAACCTCTAAATCGGAGATCAGTCGATGTAGAGTAACTCGACGGTAATCCTTTCGTTTTCAAAAATATCCGGTCTTCAACACCGGTCTTCGAATGCAATTCATAACGACGTATCACATATTCGAAATGGGTTATACGACCCCATGGTCCTTTCCCGGCTAACCCGAATAGTGAGCGCTTATTCAAAAATAAGTGTGGCATTCAAATTCATTCAATTCACAACAAATACCATTCAAGGTAATTACTGATAGTCGGTTATTTAACTATCAATAAAGATGCACGACATCATCAGATTCCAAATAATTTTCCCAAATTATTTATCTTCAAAAATATCTTTACTAGACATAAAATTTCCACACTTCAAAAATAAATCAATATTTATTTTTAAACAACTTCCCTTTCTTTTATAAATTCCATAGTGAATTTATATTTTCAAAATATCGACTGATATATGATTTTTAATCGATTCCAAGTATTCACTTTCGATTTATCTTTAAGAAGATAAATTCTCAAACGTTTCATTTCATTTTGGAAAAGCATTTCCATTCTTATTAATAATAAGAATTTCACAAGTCTATTTTATTTTCAACACTTGAAAAATATTCGATATACTTAAATCAATATTAAGTATATATTTCATTCTTTAAGGAAATCATTTATTTTAACAACATCTATTTGAGTCAAAACGAATGTTACGTAAAACATCGTTACGACGACTCAAAATCACTAGTATAGGGATTCGAAATTTAGATAGATATATAAATCCCAATACTATATAAAACATTTCCTTTCGGAAATCATTTACTATAACAACAGTGTTATAGTCCACCATTTCTTTATTTTTCGAAAACGTCTATTTCAACAATAAAAATGTTGAAATCTATGTATTCGATATCATAATACATTTTAAAAACATCTTTAAAATGTTTAACTTCATTTTCAATGTCACTTTTCCAAAACTATCCATTTTACTTAACGATATATTCACTATCCAAAATCGTGAATATACTTCACTAATTACATTTCACTATTTTCTACACATTTCATTTAAATAATAATTCGCTATCCAAAATCGCGAATATATCTCCTTTAACAACCTTCTATATTTAATTTATCAAATCCAATTGATTTCGAATTTATAAAACAACGTTTATAAATTCTATTTCTATTTTCTAACAACTTCAATTTAATAAATCTCCTTTATTAACAATTCGATTTATAAATCTTCTTTAATGACCTATTCAATTTATAACTCAATGTATATACCAAAGGTCCATCTTATAAGTTAATAACTTACAATTCATTTATTTTAAAAGAAATCGTTCTTTTAAACTTCACAGATTTTAAATCTTATTACTTATAAGATTTCATTTATAACCTTATTTTCAACCATAACCGAACTACTTTTATACTATTTATAAATCTCATCTATTAACCATTCTTACTTGTTCAAAAATCTCAATTAAAATGCCGAAATCCAATTTATACTTCATTTTAACACTTATAAAAACTCGTTTTATAATTCCAACATTTGATTTATAAATATCAATTTGTATAAATCTTTTTATACAAATCGTTTATAGTTATTCAAAAATCCCAACTTAAACCATTTTATAAATTGCTTAAACTATTTATTTCAAAAATCACCTTACGGTCATAATTCACAAAAATCTTAACTTTTATAACTTTAAAAATTTAAACGTTTATTTGTTTAAAATAAATCAATTCAACAATTCAATAAAACGTCTACTTTCAAAAAATCACTTTAAAATCCTTTTAAAGTAAAGGTCGTTATTTTTAAACTTCAAAACTTGAATCCGATGATGCAACAGCACCAATTAGTCAATCACAACAACAAACATCATATACCAATATGATAACAGAATATACATCACAATATCTGTAAATAAATAAATACTGATGAGGAATCCAGTTGGATCCCTCCAACCTGTTTCCCTGCATCCAAAGATGTTAGCACAATACCAATTCCACTTCGAGGTGGAATATCGTGGTATATGGGTTTTATAAAAAATATCCGCTTACTAACGGCGCAATAGGGTCTCATCCGCTATACGAGGCGGGAAATCAATCAATCCAATATATACATATGCCAATATGTATATATTGCTATATATATAGATATATCCTACTATATCTAATATCACATCCAAATAGCAATCATATCAGTCAAATCAATAACTGTAATACCAAATATATTTTGAGTGAGAAAAATCTCACCTTCGCCTTTTATTTTGCAATCCCTTTTTCATTCATTTTCATTCTAGCTTATTTCTTTCAGATATTGACCTTGTATAAACAATTTATACAATTATTAATATTCGAATCAACTGAATAATTTACTTCCATTTAATAACTTATGATTCTTTTTAAACCAATTTTCTCTAATAAATTTATTTTAACCAAAAATTTAAATTTTTATACTAATGGTTTTATCTAAACGAATCATAAATTTTAAACAGATTACCCTTAGCAAATTTACCTAATAAAAAATTAAATTTCAACTAAATTTACTTAAATAAATTATTTAAAACAAATTATTAACCAAAATGTTTACATAAATGTTTTAGAAATATTTTTTTTGTAAAAACAAAATTCTCTAACTCGTATGTATATATGTATACGGATTAAATAAAATTCAAATCGAAGAAAACAGTTTTACCTAAACCAATTTCTAAACAAATTAAATTCGTATATACCTTACTGCACTATGCTGAGCATCGCGACCATCAATCGCCTACACGCGAGCTCGAAGTCGTATGAATTCGATCGCCTGCTCGTTGCCATCGCGCAACCCACGCGACTTCTCCAGTTTTGCCTCGCCACTGCCACGACGCTGCCTCCATCATCGCACTCGAACCACCGCGAGCTTCGAAACCCCATCGCCATCGATGTGAATCCACCCCTACGAAATTGCTCGCGACCCACTTCGCCCAGTCGAAATCGAACTCAACGAAACCCTAGCTCGCGACCTGCCTTCACGCGAGCTTCGCCTAGATCAGTGTCGACCCCACGCTTCGATCGCGATTCGATCGCCAGGCCGCCGTTGCCCTCGTTCCACCACTTATTCGCGCGCGCGCCTCAGATAACGGCGAAACCCCAAGACGCGGCGTGCCTTGCTCTCGAACCCACTCTGCCCCATTTGATGTTGAATTCTATTTTGATTCGAACGAGACCTTTTTCCTTTTGTTTTGATTTTGTTCTCGTTCGAAATAAAATGAAGGAGGGGAATTTCTGTTTTGATTTCGAATGGGTTAAGGAACGAAAGGCTTTGGCCATTATTATTTTTCTCTGAATAAAATTTGGACGAGAGAAAGATGTACGCGACCATGATTTTAATTCGAACGAAGCATGCTTTCACGTTCTCTGGCGCGATACTAGGCATGATTTTTGGCATGATTTTAGGAATGAAAAGTAAATGATGTGACCAATTTAAATTTAAATTCAAATTGAATTCGATAAAAATTCAACGCGTTTATGTGTCGTACGGTCACGTATTAACTCCGAAAAATACGAAATTTGAAATCCGACAATAATTCAACATTACGGACCCAACGAAACTTGTTTCGTCGAATTCCGAGACTGCGCTTCGGAACGCTATTTTTAAATATCGGTTCGAACAATTAAATTCAAAACTGAACAGAACAATTTCAAATTCGATTCTGAAGCTTCTATTATCTTCAGAAACATAAATACGAAATTTAAAAGCTTTTGAAATATTTTTCTTCAGCTTAAAATCGAAGATATAAAACTTTATTCAATTCAATAGATTAAATTCTAAAATTTAATCGCCAAATTCAAAGTTATATCGGGAATTCAAATTAAATCATCGTTCAAATATTTAAAATTAATTAAATATTTTCAATTTAATTTGTTCAAAATTCTGGGTCGTTACAAATCACCTTGAATACATTCAAACAAACAAAATAATCTACATAAGTTCTCAACCCAAATATAATAAAACAATGTTAGAAATGAATGTACAAACCATCACCAAAGTATTTGCACTTGCTTCAACCACTTGTGCTTCAGTCTAGGGTCAGAAACACATGGCTAAGCATGGGTTAGGATCTGGTCTTTGGGTTCAAATGGGTCGGCCTAGCATAGATTTAATGATGGTGCAAAGGTATGGCATGAAACTACACAAAACAAGGCAGCACAACAAGGTTCAAAGCAAACAAAGGCTCGGCCAAAGCAATCATGGCACAACCAGGTCTGGTGGAGTCAGGGGATGACGTGGCAGAGGGTGCAGGTCAGGTTGGAGGTGGTGGCCAAGGGGGTGTTTGAGGTGGTGGAACATCTTGTTGCATGGCTATGTACATTAAAGCGGAGTTTGGTGCATTTTCATGTGGATCTTCAACCTAGGGACCACGGCATGGCTTGGGGTTGGACTGGAGGTGGTGGAGATTGGTTGAGGTGATGGTGGAGGCGGCCACGGTGCTGGTGGTGGCAGGGGCCGAGCCTAGAGATAGAAGAAGCAAGTGCAAATTCATGAAAACAAGTATAAAAACAATGAAAAGGAAAGAGATTTTTACCAAACTTTTTTACAAGGAAGGAGGCCAAATTTTTTTTGTGAGATGAGAAGAAAATAAATTCACGTGAAATGGAAATGAAATGGTCGGCTGAAAGGTAGGAGTTAAGACAGCAAAATGAATTAAAGTGTTGGTTGATAATGAAAAGACAAGAAGACAAAAAGCCTTAAGCAAATCAAAGGTCACAAACTCTTCAATTTACCATATTTCTTCTGGAATTTTTAAATAACTGAAAAATAAATATAAATTCAGATAAAAACACAAAAATTTAGTGAATAAACAAAAATAAATAAATAAACATTAATTATATATAATTAAATTAGGAAAAATGGCAAAAATTGTAAACTAGTCTAGAAAATTTGAAAATAAATGGAATAAACCTTGGAAAATTTTTATGTACTTGAAAAATATTTATAAATAAAGATGAGAACACAAAATAAAAATGCATTCACAAAAATAAATAAATAAATTTTAATTAAATATAATTTAAATGAAGAAAATAGCAGAAAATGGAAACTAGCCTTTAAAAATAGGAAATAAATGCAATAAATTTTGGAAAAATTCTATTATCACTTTAAAAATACTTTAAAATAAAATATATACCTAACATGTCATATAACACATATTAGAACATGATTTGACAAATAAAAATATTATTTATATAAATTAAAATAGATAATTTTATTAAATAAATTAATATACACCCAATATTGTAAAAAGCATAACTTTCACAATATAAATCGGATTTCAACGAAACGAAAATTAGTATTCTTAAAATTTAATCTATTTTCATAATAAAAGATAAAATTCATGAATTCAAATATTTAAATGTAAAAGTCAAAGTTTGACCAGATTGACCAAAAATCCACTTTTTCTGGAAATATCCTATTTATTCAGGTTTGGAATTATAATTCACACAAAAATCAAAATATACTTTAAAATAACAAAAATTATTCATTTTAATAAATATAATAAAGTTTTCAAATAAAATAATCAAAATAAACAATTAAAATAAATTACAAAATTCAGGGTTGTTACATGAGCACTCTCTAAAGAAAAAGATTTTGTTTTGACTACTCAAATCGTCCTAAATCCTTATGTGTCATGGGTTGCTAAGAGAAGCCTCATGGGTTAATTTCCTATAGACTAGATTGACAGAGTGTTGCTTCGGCGGTGAACCCCATAGAAGAGTGTTAGATTCAGAAAATAAGGGGAGAACAACAAGAAGTGGATGCCAAACTTCTTGGATTTTAAGGTTACTGGTGCAAGGTGGGGAAACCTGCCCATTGTTGTGGTAATCAGATGTTTTTGCATGAAGCGGGATACTACTTTGGATTCTTTCACTATAGTTTAAAGCTGAAGATATGGCAGCCCCTTTCATGGTCCAAGGTGCGTTCCAGAAAGATGAGGAGGAGCTAGTAGAAACTGCTAGTTGCATATGTTGTTTTAAGTTGTTCCTTGAGTCTAAAATGGATCTCCAAATCCAACGGCCATTTCGCTTTTTTTCAAGCAACCAAAAGTCCTTAGTTCCAATGTAGTGTCTATGATACAGGAGGTCCAGATGGAATACTTGTTATTCACCATGTTATTGAGACTGGATGAAAAAGCTGCTTCATTCCATTTGACAAGGTTGATTATGCCCAGATCACCTTGTTTGATTAGTTTTAGAAGTTTGGTGTAGGCTATTGGAGTGGGTTTTCTAGAGAGAGGATTTCCTGACCAAAGAAAGTGGCAGCAGGCTCTGTTAATCATATGCAACAATTTCTTAGGAAGGATAAAAATTCAAGAGTAGTAAACTGGCATGGAAAAAATGATTGATTTGATTATGGTGAGTCTGCTAGCTTAAGACAAGCTTTTATTGTATCATTGCATCATCTTTTTTGTGATTCTCTCAAATAAGGGGAGGTAGTGATGGTTTCGAATCTTGGTGGAAGTAAGGGGACACTTAAATAAATGATGCTAGGTTAATGAAGTTGGAAGCCAAGCGAGGCAGCTACTTCGAGTTTGGCTGTTGGATTCACCCCAGAGATTATGATTAAGGATTTTTTAGGGTTCATGATATGCCCTGTTAAGTTGGTGAAGCCCTTCATAGTTTTGAAAATGGATCCAAGATATTTTAGGTCGGGCTTAGTAAAAATCATGAGATCATCCACAAAGCAAAATGAAAAGATAGCGGGATCTCGACATTTGGGGTGAAAGTTAACAAGCTTGTTGTTGAAAGTGTCATTCGGTAGGATAGTTAGCATCTCTGTAACAATAAGGAAAAGAAAGGAGCTTAGCGGATCCCTTTGTCGAATGCCCTGGGTTCCTTGGAAGAAACTTTTAATCTGCCTATTAACTTGGACTGAACTTAGCAGTCATGATACAGACTTCAATCCACTTAATGTATTTTGCGGGAAACCCCATTCTAGAAAGAGCATAGGAGATGGATTGCCATTTGACAGAGTCGTGTGCTTTCTTTAAGTCAATCTTAAGGCAACATCTAATACTCAAACTGTTACCTTCATACCCTCTAAGTAGTCCATGAGACATTAGAATGTTGTCAATAATGTTATGGTCTCTTAGGAAAGCAGTTTGGTTAGCCGAGATTAGATTTGGTAAGACCTTCTTTAAACTTCTAGCTAGAATCTTGGAGATGCATATGTAGACGGTATTACAACAACTAATGGGTCTAACATATTGTTGCAGCATTGATTCCGGTAAGCATTTTTCTACTATTGAAGAAGTTGTGGACTACCTTGAGGAAATCAACCTTAACTATGTCCCAACAGGAAGTGAAGAAAGTTGAGTTGAAACCATCAGGGCCCCCCGCACTAGATTTTAGGATTGCGTATCTTTTATTTCTTTTTCAAAGATGTTACTTTGGAGGAAGGAGGCTTGTATGTCAGATGGTGAGGGAAAATGAAGGAGCTCAATGCTCTTGGAGTTGATGTGTTAGGGTCTCTACTTCCAAGCAGATTTGAGAAGTGTTCGACAAATGCTTCTGATACAGCATTCTGACCTTTATGCAGCTGGCTAAAATCATCGAGAATGACACTACTTTAATTGTATTGATCTAATCTCTATTAAGTTATTAGTTGTAACTAGGAAAAATTATGTCATTTGTTTGACCATCTTCACTTATTTATTTATGTCATACTTATTGGCTATGATTAATTCTGGTTGTTTGCATTTTTGTCTTCCTTATTGATCATTGGTATTGTATACTAGGTGTATTGTTTTTTATGCATGATAATTTTATTATGAGGAAGTTATCCAATGTTCACTTTTATTAGGATGCAAATTGGATAAAATAGTGAGTTGTTAAGGGCCATTGGGTTTAGTCATAGTAGAATGACACGGTATCCTAAACTGGACTAGATATTTAGATTGACTAAGAGACAAGAAGATGTTCCTTGAAGATGAGTAATAGTGACTAGAAAATTTTGGTTGCTAAATACTTAATGAGTACCACCGTTGAGTCAAAATAACGGGTGGGGGGTTCATTACACCTTTACTAAAATATGGAATTTTAACAAATGCAAATTTTAAAATCGGCTTTTGCACAAGCAATTACTAACTTTCACAAGTGTTTTTATTTCAACAAGAACTTCTATTTTTATTTTGTAAGATGCTTATATAGTTTAAATATTTTATAAAATAGAGACTCCTAAAAAATCATGGTTAAGTTGATTTTGGAAAATGATGATGATAATATTTTGAATAATAATAACAGTAAATATTCTATAAAATGATGATGATATTTTGTGAAAGGAAGTTTTGATTTGAAAAGAACATGGAAGTTTTGATTTGGAAAGGCAAATGTTTTGATTCAAAGATGTAGTAGAGCCCTTATTGCCAGCGATGGCGGCGGACCCCTCTTCGATATTTTGGGTGAGTCATACCTATCATCAGATGAATGAATTACTATAAGAGAATTTTGGAATCATATTTTACGACATGATCTTAAGGTTTGAATAAGATGGGTTCTGATGTGAATGCACCCCAAGATATTTATGTGAAGCAACAAAAAATGTTTAGAACTTTGACGACTCGATGATTTGAGTTATTTGAATGATCTAAAGGGGAAAGTTCGATGATGTGAACTTGTGATGGGGAATGTATGATGGGTTCTACTATCATCACATGAGCCAAGGGATCGTTGATAACTCGGTAGTTTTGATATGTGCTTGTAAAGAGGGGATATATGAGGATGCTTACTAGATTTATTTATATGTGATAACGTGTCATTGATTGTGATCCTTCATCGTTGATTGTGATCCATATACCCTAGACCTTATTGATATATGGGTTTAGTTCATGTTCATCAAAAGTGACATGGATTCGAGCACTTATGAAACTGGGATGGTTGAATGGTCTTTGATCGTCGAATGTGATTATATGAGTTATCATCCAAGATTGCTTGGTACATGATTTTATGAATGGGTATAAATTTTCTGACCGATTAAATGGGTCTGGAAATCAAGGATTGTTGTAGCTGCAATATGAGTTGATGGCTACATTATTTTAAGGATGTAGCCATGAGTAGGCACATATTATTTTAAGAATGTAGCCATGAGTGTGCATATGCATTATTTTGGAAGGTGTAAATAAGAGATGGTACACCAATTATTTTGTTGATACAACAATGAAGAAGTTCATTAAAAATTTTGGGAATACACATTATGGTGGATGTGTAGTACAGGGGTTAGCATACATATATTGTTTGTTAGTATGTTAGCATGATGATGATACAATATTATTTTGAGTATGTATGCTTTATTTTGATGAGTTATGTTGATTCATATATATTTATTTGTGCATGCATGTTTAGACCAACTTGAGCCTTAATGTGAACTAATGTTATGAGTAATTATGGTTTGATTGTTAAGATGTATGATATGACTTGCAGACGGTGTTGATCTATGATTGATATTGTTTCACCATTGTTGATAGAGTGTTATTTTTACATGCTATAGTTTTGATTAAATGGTTATATAAACATATAGGTTTTTATATTATGTTTGTGTAGAAATTTGCATTCATTGTTGTGAATGAATTTTATTATGTAATTA
Organism: Allium fistulosum; assembly: GCA_030737815.1. Lineage (NCBI taxonomy): Eukaryota > Viridiplantae > Streptophyta > Magnoliopsida > Asparagales > Amaryllidaceae > Allium > Allium fistulosum. The sequence goes on along the minus strand of CM060901.1, from coordinate 1,075,026,570 downwards.
TTGATTGTGTTGTGCAGTTGCTCTGTACTACACTAGAAATAATCAGTTTGTGATTAGTATACTTCCCCATGTTTTGTGATTAAATCCATGATTATGTGTTATTTATTTGGTTGGGTGTTATATTTAGGTAATTGTGAGGGCAAAATTCATTTGAGGGAGGATAATGTAATGACCTGCAAATTGACATTGTTAATGTTAAATTAATTAAAAACAAGATTTTTAATTAAAGGGTGAATTTGGTGTCGTACTTATAGCCGCTTAAATTAAAATTGACGATAAAAGGCAATTTTGAGTAGTGTTGTCCTTTTGGATATTTTGATGTTCCCATTGCATTTAGAAATACCAAAAGCTTATATTTAGATATATATATATATATAGCATGTTATACTTTTGTTGGCATTCGTAAATGGGTCTTTCGGGCCTTTATGATTGTTCTGTCCCAACGCGACCTTCTTTTGTTTATAAATAGGTGGCTATGGAAAAACCCAAGAAGCCTTCCCTCTAGATCTTTATCATTTTCCGATCTCCTCTTCTTCCTTTGGTCTAATCTTCTCTCTAATGGCAATTAGATCCCATAATCTCCAAATTTTACATCAAATAAGTTACGAAGCCAGACCCCTACATACCATATACCAGATCGAATATCTCGATGAAATGAAAAAATGTCTGAGATTCATTTTTCAGTTCAATCATCTGATCAGAAATTGGAAAATAATTCTAGACCATTCGTTTTTGGGTTTTAGAAACTAAAATGATGTGATGATCCGAGGGTACAGTCGCATAGAGGTTGAAGATAGGAATCAATTAATGTAGTTCGATTTAGTAATATGAGGCCAGATCGATGGCGATTGGCGTTCAAATGGTAGAAAATTTTGATGGATGTTCTGCGATGTTCGGCATCAAAGGTGACGTCGATGGTGCGGTTGGGTGGCTTGCGCTTAAACGAGGCTGGCAGTGGTGTAAGCATGGCCAACGGTGGCCTGAAGGGGAGAATGATGACAATGGTTTCATATTCTTGATGGGCAAGAGATACGGTATATAGCGTATTTTGATTTTATTTTTGGTTGTTAAATTACAATAATTCCACTACACTTCTAACCATCATATCTTGTGCATACGAACTCTGTTTCATGCATGGTTTGTTTCATTGGACTTATGGAAAAATTTCGAATAATTGGGCATGTAGTTTGCTAGCTTTTGAAGTTGTGTCTAAAAGAGTATTGATATGACTAAATAACCCTAATTATTTGTATTTAAAATTTTTAAATAGACATCCATCGATGAAAGTTTACAATTATTCATATGTGTTATGTTCAATTGATTATTTATTGGTTTTTATGATGGTTTGGGTATATTGTGCCTCGATTTGAAAGTTCATCGATAATTATCGTATTATTAAGTGAAAGATGTTTAATTGTAATTAATTATTGATTTAAAATGGAAATAAATAATTAATAGGAAATAGGTAAAATTTTATAATTTTGAAAGTTATGATATTTTACGGTTTTTGAAAGATGTTCGTATGTAATGGTAGTTTAATAATTCACATTAAGAATAATATTAACCTAAATAATGTCATTATTTATGAATTTCTAGGGAAATTCATAAATAATAAGGAGAAATCTACTTAAACTAAAATTGGAGAATTTATAATTATTTATAAAATAAAGTAGTATTTAATAATAAATAATAATATGATTTTTGTGAAGATTGTATAATTTCGAGAAATAACAGTATAATTATTTTGTGAAATATATGGAAAATTATTATTATTATTTGAATAATAGAAATAACAGACTTTGTGAATAATAATAATGACATGCTTTCAAAGGTAATTTGGAATAATATACTAATATTTTGAGATAAATAGCAATAAAAAGGAGTTTTGAGATGTAAAATGGAATATTGTTATTTTTGAGTTAAGTAGTAACAAATTGGTTGTAAAAAAATAAAATGGTTTGAGTACGTATTGTTTTTTTGATGTAAAATAATAATATTATTGTTTTTGAAAGTAATTTGATGTAAATTACTATTTTTAATTAAATAATGATGTTTTTGAGGTACAAGTAAAAAGTATAGTAAAGGATTTTTGAAGTATATTATCGGTTTTGAGGAATTATTATTGTTTTGAGATAAAATAAATAAATGTGTTTTTATAAAGAGTAATAATAAAATTTTGCGCTTAAGAGGAAATAATGGGCATAAATACCTTATTTTAGACGGTTTAATATACATGATCAGATATTGATTGAAATTATCACATATATTTGTTGTATGACAATGAAATCGCATTAGGATAAGTATGCAATGTCTTACCTTTTTTGCTACCAGATGATGGGTAGTTAATTATGGTTTTGTGTTTTGATTAATTTGACGTTTGTATTACTAATGTTGAGTTGTTAGTACATATTTGATGATAATTATTGTTGCTGATTTAGTTAAACGTTTAAGGTTGACATTGAGTGTTATCAAATTTATGTATTTGACACCATGATTTGTTATTATTGTTACACCATATTTATTTATGATGATTGGTTTTGATGGCATGGTGTAATATAATGTTTTCTGCTTCTGATGGATGCTTGTCACTATGGTTGTACAACATTATGTGCTAACAAGTGTTTGATGCAGGAGAAGAGCATGAAATTCAACTACATGGGTTTGATCCCAAAAGGCTACGTAGGTAGTTTTTTCTATGCAATAGCTATTGATTCCCTTATTGTCGGAGTGTATTGAAATTGGCACGGTCTAAACATAATTGAACCTTTTTTCTTGTCTTTTGAGGCTTATAGATGATAGCAAAAGGTGTTTTCTTTCTATTATATACTTGATATATTATGTTATATTAATTAATTAATTTAATTTAAAGTATATTTAATAGAAGATCCATAAATAGCAATTTTATGATAGTACTTACAATGTGTTGTAACCATGAGTGATTTATCACAATAAAATAAACATACCATTTGGAATATTCTTAGTCAAGATGTATCGAGCTTAGATATTGATATATCCATTGAGACTAGAGTACGTAAAACTCTCCAAGTGTTGGGCAGTGTATTACTCATGGCTGCTGAAAGCACCAAGGGGTTACGTACTGATAGTTATTGGATAACTATGGAATGATTCACTCAAAATTTTCAATTGGTTAATATAACTAAGGTCAAATAGAAAATATCTATGTGACAATATTACACAATTCCCTTGACTTGAGAATAATGTCGAGCTTCAATGTATAAACTCCGCTTTGATAATAGTTAATGGTGGCACGACGTCCATCGAACCACTATAGTTGGCACGAGTGGAAGCATTGGAAGTGAAACACTATTCAAGAGAGGATTCGTCTCCTTGGTTATATGAGGTTAGTATCATGGTCAATTGAAATCAACTCAAAGTCAAAGTCTCTAGCCAGAGCAGTTCGGATAATAATAATTGTTGTTATTAAACAAAGGACTTTATATTTGGACTATAAAGTTGAATATGGATGATATTGGAATTTTGACCAGTACCAAATTCCATTAGTCCTAATGTGATATAGTTTGACGAAGAGAATTCGTCTAAATAATTATCATTATTGGGTAATGCTTAAATTAAGTAAAATTGTAATTTTATCGAAAGTAAGGAAACAATAAATTTAGCCATGATGTCACACCACCTGCTAAGTGACGTGTGAACGTATTTGAATTATTTGACATTTATCGCTGACCGAATTCACACCTAAGAGCTATACAACTGAAATGTTGAATACTTCTATTACCACCTGATTTAATTATTATAATGTTAAAAACTAATTAAATTAATTAATATCTATGAAATATTAATTATAATTTTTTTTAATTTGTGTTGATTGGTATTAAATAATGTGTATATAATAGTTATAAACACATGTATCGTTATACGATATCAATGTGCATACAAATTAGATTTAAATGCAATATTTACTGATCGGGCTTGAAGAGGGTTTGTAGCCCATAGAGGACCATAGGATGGCTAGCCACATCAGAAAGCTAGCGGTGGAATTTTGATTCAAATAAGAAGGTGAATTAGTAAGAGAGAAAGAAGGATCTGAATCCATCCTTTTCTCCTTGGATCTTTACTATATATTCATCTCTATCCCATCTTTTGGCCTTATTACTATTGCTCTCCAAACCGGCCACGGTTTGCCCTAGTATCATGTTCTCCTCTAGTTCAAACTTCTAAACCATCAAATCAAATCAAATTAAATTCAAACATCGATGGTAACAATGGTAGGACTGGTAACTCTTTATGAAGGTTTGGATATTAACCCAAGCATGTGGTAAGCCCTTAGGTTATCCCCAATATAAAGACCCAAATTGATTTGGGTCTTAGGCTAATTTTCAAAATCTGTTTTGAAACTAAAATAAAAATTTAATTTAAAAGGTTAAATTTAAAATAAATAAGAATAATATTTTAAATTTAAAAGGTAAAATTTAAAATAAGTAATGATTTTTTAAATGTTATAAAATAATTTCCAAAATTGTTTTGAAAATAAAATAATTATTCGAAAATTATTAATTAGTAATTGGATTAATAAAATTGAATAATTAATTAAATGTTAGTTAATTAAATTAAAATAACATATATGTGGTATTTGTAACATAACCTTAAGATGTTACGGTAATATATATATATATATATATATATAGTTTTCAAAATTAACTATAATTAATTAAAATTGTTTTAATTAAATAAATTAAGTAAATGTTAATTAATAAATAAAATAATACATATATATAAGATATTTGTGTATAACTATAAATGTTATATTACACAGATTTAATATAAAATATTTAAAATGAATAAAATAAAAATTAATTAAAATTTTAGTTAATTAATTAATATTTAATTAATATAATGTTATGCATAAGACTATTATATAAGTAAATTAAAAGTAACGGTAAGAAACTCTACTAGACTTAAGGAATGAATACATATGTATAATATGTATACCATAATTTCATTTGTACTCAACACTTAAATCACGTGGGTATTTCATAATAATCTTATTATTCCATAAGTTGATATCACTCAATTATATATATTAAAGATTACGAATCTTTAATATAAGGTTGTCCTCTACCATTTATATATTAACAGATTACTTTCATACTCCTTAGTTGTTGCGCTTTCCTCAATCTAGGGATGTTATGTGTAGTACTATTAATATATAGAATAGACGAGGTAAGATAACTGCATATATTTGTTGAGCTTTCCTTAAGGTATATGCATTATACTTAGGCCTTCGCGAAATGGTATGTATAAGTAAATAATCTCTCTTTATTTGTTAAGCTTTTCTCAAGGTAAAGATGAAATAGGAGTTGTATATGACACAACAGATAAGGAGTTATCCATTGTATGCGATCCTATGATTTGTTGAGCTTTCCTCAAGATCAAAATCGCTAGGCATATGAGTACTAAGATCTACTTAAGAAATCGAAAGATTTCTATGTTTCTTTTAGGGTTTTAAGAAACATAAAAGTCTAATGGGGTCCTTATTAGAAAATGAAATGGTAATATTTAACAATCTAATATTATAAGAACATCCGCTCTGTACAAATTAAACAAATCAACATCGGTAAATTAATGCGATTAATAAAATCGATAAAATGTTTAATTAAAATACAAATGAACTGAACTGACAGTGACAAATAGAAATATAAAATATACTTACCAATAAATTTTTGCATGTTGACCCTTGTAAGTACCTTATTATACAAGTACTAAATACATTCGTAGCTTGGTTACTTACATGTTTACTTGCCTGAGACTGTGTACTGTCTTGATGAGTTTTGAACTCTAAAAGAAATTACAAGGATATGAATATTTGATCCATTTCCAATCACATATAAATGTTATATGGTGAACGGTTGTTATCCTGCCTTTTGGCAAGGCCGTGATACCAAGGACTTGACTAGAAATCAAGGACAATTCGACCCGAAGATCGGTTATACAAAGGTTCACTATGGATACTGGCAAATTTTGTCCGAATCTGAATCGAGCTACAATTAACATGGTATGACAAGCAAAGCTATGAAAGCCAACGTTCCAAATTTTAGGTTAATCGGAGTTCGTATGCTCAAGTTATGGATCGATCAAAATCAAGAAAGAAGGCCTCATTTCGTATCCATCACAAGTCGACCTCCTTTGTATACAGCTTTGTATCCATTGAAGTCAACCTCTTTCATATCCATCAGCAGCTACCCATGTATCCATTTTGTATCAATCGACAGCATTCATGCATTTCGTATCGATCGGCCAATAGATCAATACGAAACCAATGCTTTCCATCGATATGATGCCAATAGCAAACATCGATACGAAATAGCGTGCGAACATCGATACGAAGAGCAATCATCAGGACCGACACGCAGAAGGATGGTCGTCCAAAGGAAGCAGTCTTCTAGCATGAAACTTGGATCTCTCCTGAACTATCGGTCCATGTCATCTGATCGATACGCATTGCATCGATATGAAGAATGATCGATACGAAGGTATTGGTACGTATGCCTAAGCCAACCTACAATTGCAATCTTGGATCAATCATAACTCAAAATCTACAAGTCGAAATGCTACCAAATTTTCACAGGAGCTTACCTACCTCCTCGAGAATATCTCTGATCGATCGCAGCCCAAAAGGAGTAGATCTTGATCGATAAGAAGAGCACTTGGATCGATCATGGATCGATCCCAAATGACCTCGGATCGATCTGGTGGGCCCACCCACGTGTGAGAAGGGGTATTCCGAGATCCAAGCCAGATATTTCTAGACCGCACCTATAAATAGCACTCCATGCCAACAGAAAAGGGACTTTTGACTCCATTGCGCCGTTACTCTACCGGAGATCCATTGTAACTTGAGTGTTTGAGTTATTCTCTGTTGTAACCAGTTAGTAATCATCAATAAAACAACAAATCATTCAAAGTGGATGTAGGCTACAACGCCGAACCACTATAAATCTCTTGTATTTTTCTATTTATGTTTGTTTGAATTGGCGTGTTGGTTAGATTATCCTCTTTTTACATTTAAATTCTTCATTTTAATCTCTTCAAATACGTCTGAAGAGTGTTGTGCCCAATTTTGGTACAAACACTTTGGTGATTTCACTGAGAAAATCCAGTTTTTCTCCTACTCATTGGATCTACTGCCGTTGTTGGATTGTTGAAATCTAAGGAGGAGATCCAGATCTATCATCTAGTAGTTCCTTCCATTCTATTCAAATTTCACCAGATCTAGGAAAGAGCTACGTCACTCAGCATGGTTACTACCAGAACCGCTTCAACTGCTGCAGATCCAGAAGGAAGGGATAGACAGAATCCCACGCAACTGAACACAGCAGGTCAAGCATCTGCCAGAGCTCCAGATCCGCAAGGCCCTGTGACTAGGGAGGAGTTCCAGTTCCTAATGCAAGAGCTAACTCAGAGCCGTCAACAGGTCACTCAGCAGATCCGTGCCAACACGGAACTCGTAAACTAGCTTAACAAGGATAAACGAAGGAGATCCAGAAGGGATCCAGCTTCCTATTCATCAACCGAAAGCTCGGCTTCTTCTGATTTCAATCATAGATCAAGACGCCAACGACTGGATGGAAACTATGCGCAAGCCTCTGGGCATCAACGTACCGTGAACCTCGGACAAGCCGGGGCTGGTCCTTCTATAGGACACCAAGCTGGACCCTCCTCTCGAAGAGGGGCACTTCCTTATCACGCTATGGATGACCATGCAGTTGCTGCTGCTATAGATCTGGAAGTTGAGATCCAGAATCGGCCAGATCCAGCCCTTCGTCAACACATCTATGCTCACGAATCCATCGTTCCCGAAGACCAGGAGCTAAGGATGCGAGGAACAGACCGTCGACAGTGCCCAGACCGTCCCTGCAACATGGAACCTGACCATGCCTTGGCCCCGAATGTCTAGATGCTTGATATTCCAACCATGATTCGCCAAATGATCCGAGAAAGTCAAGGTCTTACTAATGATGATTGGGGAATCTCCCGAAGTTGTACTCTGTTCACTAACGACATTCTTTATGCTGAGCCACCTCATCGATTCAGGATGCCTGCCTTGCCTGTGTATGAAGGAAGTTCGGATCCTAATCAGCACATCCTAAAGTATGAATGGCTCATGAATGCCGCTAGAGCTGACGACGCGATTAAGTGTCGGAGTTTCCCTATTTCCTTGGAAGGTATTGCAATAATGTGGTTTACCCGTTTACCACCTAGACCTATTTCCAGTTTTGATCAATTGGCTACGAAGTTTGTCGAACAATTCTATATGCATGTTACAAGGCCAAAGGATGTCAACACCTTGTCCAGCATTACCCAAGCTCCGGGAGAGACACTCAGACGTTATCTGGAAAGGTTTCATGCTGCATGTGCTGAGGTCAGCAACCCAAATGACAATTCTATCTTAATGGCACTGGCTAAAGGAATCGATCCTGATTCCGAGTTTGGCAATTGGTTGGCTGGGAACCCCCCCCCCCTCCTCCGCGTCGTTGGATCGTTTCTATGCTAAGGCGACCCAGTTTTTGAGGAGAGAAGACGCTAGACGATCTAGGAAGCAGGATGATGCGAGGCCCAGTGTCGAAGGCATTCAAAGTAATATTACTGTGAAATAGACCGGTGAGAGTTCCGGTAAAGTGCGGTTGAATATAAAGAACAAGCAAGGTCAATAGAAAGGTAACAGAGGTCAGGGGAAGAAGAGAGATCAAAATCGTGTACCGAGACCCAAAGCTCCCATGTTCGACCGATATACCCCTTTGAATACATCCCTGGAGAATGTTTATTTGCAGACCTGTAATACTAGACAGTATAAGAAGCCTGCTCCGAAACAGTCATCTGAGAAGCAAATTCAAACTGGAAAGTTTTGTAGATTCCACGATTGCTACGGCCACAACACCAATGAGTGTCGTCACTTGCAAGACATCATTGAGAAGTTGATTAGAGAGAGGAAGTTGGAACAGTTTAGTCGGGCGCTGCAGAATGGAGGTGCGGGCCTATCTAATCCGAATCAAGGACAAGGCCAAGCTAGGCCCGAGGAACCCGCATGTACTGGCGGGAGGTTGGTTATAAATATAGTTAGTGGTGGTCCTCATCCAGCTGATCGGAGCTGGAAGGAAATGGAGTCGTATGACAGTTCGATTAGGCATGCGGACTTCGAGTGTTGCAGTAATGTTGATGACGGGACCCCATCGAAACAACAGAAAACAATGACAGACGACATCGTTTTCAGGAACAGAGATGCTGACAGAGTCGAGTCCCTACTATCGATCTGTTAGTTATTTCAACCCAGATAGGTCCTGCTTGGATGAAGAGGATCTTGGTTGATAGTGGAAGCTCTGTGAATATTCTTTTTAAACGAGCTTATGACCAGATGGGAATGGAGGCGACAGAGCTAAAGTTGTGTCAGTCTCGCATACATGGCTTTAATGGAAGTGCAACTATACCCGTTGGGATAGTGGACTTGCCAGTTGAGTTGGGAGTTGGAGAGCGCCGGAGAGTCCAGATGCTACAGTTTGTTGTGTTAGACATTAATTCCCCATATAATGCTTTCTTGGGCTGACCGGCCCTCACTGAATTCAGGGCAGCGATTGCCTCATGGTGTTTGACTCTAAAGTTCCCTACTGATAACGGGGTTGGAGTAGTTCATAGAGATCAGGTGGCTGGGCGCGCCTGTTATGTTACTGAGCTACGGGAGGCGCAGCGTAAAGAGAAGAGCATGGACGTAGAGGAATCTCTCTGCGTCCGTTTTTCTGAGAATTGACAGCTAATGCCTGGACCTAGGCCCGGGCGCCACAACCAGTTCCTAAAAGATCTTGATCCACGAGATAATGATAATGAAGAGGAAATCAAAGACAGTCAGGTTTCCTCGGCAGAGTTGACAATCGATGTTCTGATCGATGATAATGATGACTCCAGAATGATAAAGGGCGCATTTCAACTTAGCCGCCAGATGAGAGAGGAATTAGTTGATTTTCTCCGGGCAAACATTGACGTGTTTGCCTGGACTCACTTGGACATGTGTGGGATCTCGTCGGACATCACGAGCCACGCATTGAATAATGACCCACGGCATGTCCCGGTCAAACAAAAAAAGCGCGATATGGATCCAGAGAGATCTGCTGCTCTTAAGGAAGAAGTAAACATGCTCAAGTCGAATGGGTTCATTCATGATGCATTATACCCAGAATGGGTATCCAATCCAGTGCTTGTCAGAAAATCAAACGGGAAATGGCGAACGTATGTGGATTACTCAGATTTGAATAAAGCATGCCCCAAGGACAGTTTCCCGCTTTCCGGAATCGATCAACTCGTGGATTCAACGGCCGGACATGAGCTCTTATCTTTCATGGACGCATATTCCAGCTACAATCAAATACTAATGCACCTACCTGATCAGGAACATACTAGCTTCATCACCGATCTGAGACTCTATTGCTATAAAGTGATGTCGTTCGGACTCAAGAACGTTGGGGCAACTTATCAAAGGCTCGTGAACCGAATGTTCGCTAACCAGATCGGGAAACCATGGAGGTGTACGTGGACGATATGCTTGTAAAGTCGCGGTTGTCCATCAATCATTTCAAAGACTTGGAAACAATGTTCAACATCCTCCGATAGTACCGAATGAAGCTCAACCCGCTGAAGTGTCACTTCGGAGTCGCCTCCAGAAAGTTCCTTGGATTCATTATCAATGCTCGAGGAATTGAGGCCAATCCTGAGAAAATCTGGGCGATTCAGAATCTCGAAACTCTCAGGACCATAAAGCAAGTGCAGAGCCACAATGGGAAGGTGGCAGCCTTTAGTAGATTCATCTCAAAATCCATGGATAAGTGCATTCCCTTCTTTGACCTGATCAGGAAAGGAAAGCAGAATTTCGAATGCACGGAGGAGTGTGAAGGCGCATTCCAAACGTTGATTCAACATCTGGCAATGCCACCTATTTTATCGAAGCTGATTGATCATGAGAGATTGTATATCTATCTGGCAGTTTTAGCAAATGCGATTAGTGCTGCACTGATTCGGAAAGAAGATCGGATCCAACGACCGGTCTATTATATCGGCAAGCGACTAACAAGGGCGGAGAGAAACTACCCGAAGTTGGAAAAGCTGGCTTACTGCCTCGTCATTGCCCGAGAAAGCTCCATCCATATTTCCAAGATTATAAGATCATAGTCTACACCGACCAGTCGTTACGATGGGTCCTTACACGACCTGAGACGTCTGGTAGATTGCTCAAGTGGAACATCGAGTTAAGTCAATTCGATATTGCTTATACACCGAGGAAAACCATTCAAACAAGTTCTGGCGGACTTCATAGCTGAATTCACTATATCGGAGAACTTACCTGAAACCAGTGAATCTCCCAAGTGCATATGGAAGCTATACACTGATGAAGCATCAAACGACCGATGCTCAGGCTGGAATGGTACTTGAAATCCCAGAAGGTCGACCCATATGCTATGCTTTGAAGTTTGACTTCCACGCTACTAACAACGAGGCGGAGTACGAGGCTTTACTAGTCGGACTCAGACTTGCCAGAGACTTGGGAATTATCGCTGTGGAGATTCATTGTGACTCGCAATTGGTCGTATGCCAAGTTCGGGGAGAATATCAAGCTAGAGACTAGAGGTTGGCTGCTTATCTTGCTCAGGTTCCGGAAGTGTTGAATCAGTTCGACTACTATGCCATCCACTATATACCTTTGGAGAACAATCAGAAAGCCGATTATTTGGCAAAGCTGGCCAGCACCGGTGAAGCACAGCAAATGGGACTCGTCCCCGTTGAAACACTTACTGCTCCGAGTATCGATCAAATGGAGGCAAACTGGGTTCATGAGGAAATACGCGAGAAGGAGTCATGGATGACCCCGTTCCGAAATTATATTAAACACGGAGCTTTACCTGAGCGCAGAAGTGAGAAAATACAGGTTCTTCGAAAGGCTTCGCGATTCGTTATCCAGAATGGAGTCATGTACAGGAGGGGATACTCTGTTCCTTTACTCCGGTGTATCACCCACGATGAGATCAAACAAGTGTTACATGATGTGCACGAGGGAGAATGCGGCGATCACACTGGGGGCAAGCTCTTACTAAGAAGATACTCTGGTACGGATATCACTGGCCGATAGTGAATCGAGACGCATTGGACTTTGCCAAGAAATGTGACAAATGCTAGAAGCATGCCAGAATTCCGAGAGCCCCGTCTACTGAAATCATCCAGATGGTCAATTCATGGTAGTTCGCCACATGGGGCATCGATATAGTCAGGTCCTTACCTCTGGCTAAAGGTGGCGCGAAGTACGCCATTATTGCAGTTGACTACTTTACCAAATGGGCAGAAGCCGAGCCCCTTGCTACTATCACGACGAAGAAAGTAATTAACTTTGTTGTACGCAACATTATCTGTCGTTTTGGCCTCCCGCAAACGATTATTACTGACAACGGAGCCTAATTCGACAGTGTCAAATTCAAGGATTTCTGCCAGCGTTATCACATCCAGAAAAGGTTCTCGGTAGTTGCTCACCCTCAAGCGAATGGACAGGTCGAAGCAGTTAACAAAGTTATTAAGTCCATTATGAAGAAACGACTAGAAAAGGTTGGAGGTAGATGGGTCGATGAGCTTCCCATGGCCCTATGGGCATTCCGAACTACCCATAAGTTCGCGACCGACCACACTCCATTTTCACTTTCCTACGGCTCTGAAGCCGTTATCCCAGTTGAATTGGAAGTACCTTCTCACCGTGTGAACTATTATGATCCAAAGATGAACGCCATCTTACTTGCCGAATCTCTGGATTTATTGGATGAGAAGCGTGAAGAGGCTGATTTGAGGGCAACCGCACACCGAAGTCGAGTCGCCCGATTATATAATGCTAAGGTCCGATCCAGAACCTTCAAAGTTGGTGATCTCGTACTTAAGGGGATTTATCCGGTCCCTTCACACAAGAAACCGTCATGCGAAGGGCCGTATGTTATCGAACAGAGACTTGGAGACGGCACTTTCAAACTATCAATTGTTCATGGTCTCACTTTACCAAGAGCATGGAACAGCGAGAGTCTCCATCGCTATTACACATAACAGGCTTTATTTATTCATTTAGTCTGCGTTTTCCTTTGAAATTTGTTTATGTATTTCGAAATTAGAACTTGTAATAACGCAACTGACTTTGCCGTACTTTCTTATTTTAGCAATAAAATTTAGACTCATTAAGCCAAATAGGCAATCTGTGAAATGCATCGCGCGACCGCCGCGATGTACGAAGAGCTAAGTTCCATCTTACGGTGGGCCTTATTCGAATAGGGAGTGACTGCGATACGACCGGTCACTCATTAACTGAAACCGCGAGCTCGGGGGCAGGCAACGATAAAAGTTAAGAGGATCAAAACACGAAAATCCTTTAACAAACTCCGGCTCCCAGAGTGCGAGCTGGAGTACAAACTCTCACACATGGGCTCGAAAAGGGTGGATCCGTCATCCCACGACTTCGCCCGTATTCAATCTAAACTCAAGGAGGATGGATCCGTCCATCCACGACCTCACCTTCATTTTTTACAAACTCGAGGAGGATGGATCCGTCCATCCACGACCTCACCTTCATTTTCTACAAGCACGAGGAGGATGGACCTGTCCATCTACGACTTCGCTTGCCTACTCAGGGAAGATTTGATCCAACCATCCACAACCCTGATCGACTCCTCGTTCCCAGAGTTCGAACGAAATCCTAATACTTAGACAGATGTGATCGACCATCTGTCAACTAACTCCAGGTTCCCGGAGTGCGAACTGGAGTATAAGCATTGAAACGGGTGTGACCGACCACCCATCAATTAACTCTGGTCCCGAGAGCGCGGGTCGGAGTATAAACACCAAATGGGGGTGACTAACCACCCGTCAACCAACTCTAGTCCCCAGAGCGTGGACTGGAGTGTAAACTTGAAACGGGTGTGACCGACCACCCGTAAAACAACTTAAATCCCCAAAGTGCGAATACGATCCTAAATATTAAGCGGGTGTGACTGATCGCCCGTGAAATAACTTAATTCCCCAAAGCGCGGATATGACATACAAGTTTGATCCTCAGAGTGTGGATGCGAATACCAACAAATGAGCGAGTGTGATCCGTCCACTCGAACATATTTCACTTTAACTATGTTCCGACTAAGTTATGTCAAAATTATTGAGGGCGGAAAGCGACTGCCGACCAACTACTTTAATTCTCCCCAAAACTGGGGGCATAACTCAAGTCCAAGCTACTAATCAAGACAGCGCAACATTGGGACTCGAGTTGACATTTGGTTATGACCCGAAGCCATGACTTCAGGACTTAACGACCGAACTCAAGTCCGATTCAAAGACTAAAGCCTCACAAGTACATTGAATGGAAACACGAGCGCTAAAATACTTAAGCAAATAAACACAAAGTTATACTGAAAGAAAATAGAGATTTTATTTCCAGTATTCTTCGTAGAAAAGACAAGCACAAAAATCTGTCCAATGAATTCCTATAAGCGGGGGCCAACCCGCATCTATGCATGGCTTACAAAAGCAAAAGAAAATCTTATTCTAAGCTATCTACAAAAAGAAGAAGCAAATGTGCAAGTCTACGCCTTTGGTGTTTTATCTTTTTTGCTCTTTTTCGGCGTGGGCCCACTTGTACTACCGCTCGGATGTCTCTTCGAGCCTCTACTTCCCCGGCCTGCTTTAGCTGATTTGTCTTCGGCCGGGGGGATTGCAGTTATCTCCTCCTCAGAACTCACAGAGATCGGAATATTCTCTACGGGTGGAACTGGAGGAGCGGTGGCACCCTCAACGCTGGAAGAATGAGATGTGCTGGTGTCGATGATGGTGCCACCCGGAGAAATCATAAGCATCGGGACCGGACCGGGACCCGCCATGCCACCGCCAACACTGCTAGCGTGCCTGATTTGCACCATCTCGGCTCTAATCTCTGCCATTATCTCCTTGGCCCACTCTACATGTATGCCCATAGGAATGCTAGTGGTCAGACCTGAGCTGGTAATGTTTGCATCTTCATCCATGACGAAAGGTATTTCAGTGAGCGGGTCACTTTGGTGACCGAGGAGTGCTTCCAACATTTGATCATCGAGCACGCAACTACTTTCGTGCATCTCCTCGGTTGATGCGGCCACTAAAGTAGTCGTCGCTTCCATCATAACAGCATCCTGCTCATGATGCAATTCTTGGGTTGCAGGAGGATATCGGCTGGTGCAGAATCTATAACTGAATAAAGAAAAGAGAAAATATTAGTGACAACTTCTGACAATGCTCCTACACTTGAGCGAATGGAAGAAGTGTTCGAAGTACCTTCCTCAGATTGGCTCACATGCTGAGCCGATGCACCTTTAGAGACATGCTCGTGTACCGGAGATAGGCGAGGCCTGTCAGGGTCATACGCCGGGACAGCTGAAGGATCAATGGATGAAGTAGGCTCGGACTGAGACGTTGTAGGCACCTCGGAACCTACCTTGTGATGCTCGACTCCGGACCTTTCTCCAACGTCCGAGTACTTGGCAGCTTGTTTTTCCTTTTCAAAGGCAACGATGGCATCGTGAAGAACTTTTGCCTCATCTCCAACTAATATCTGATTTTCAAGTTCAAAATCGTCAATAGTTGAAGTGTTGCGCTCCACCTTCTCGTCCTCCACCAGGCGGCGCCAGGCAGTATATAGATGTGATGGGTAGTCTTCAAGCCAGCTCAGATTGCGGTGTCTTAAGACGTTGACGTTATAAGTAACCAGGAGATCTTCAATCTCATTTTCCATCCTGGTCTCCACCGCTTTAACTTCAGTTTCAATTATGGATTCGGATTCCTAGGCCTTTAAAACTACCGCATCCCTTTCATTCTTGAGCGATACTGTCTAGTCACATGCTTCTTGGGCAGCTTTGTTAGCGTTATCCTTTTCCTTGACGACCTCAGCAAACTTCGCCTTTAACTCCTCAAGCTCCTTAAGCGCAGCATCTCTTTCTACCACAAAAGTAGTGGTCCTGTGGCCCATCTCCTCAACCAAGTCCAAATGCTCCTGTCGCATTTTTTCCATATACTTAATTGCCTCATCGGCTTTCTTTTGGGCCTCCGTCTTCGACTTCCTGGAAGATTCATTCTCATTGGTGAGCACTTGTATTATACAGTCCGTTTGAGCGAGATCCTTCTCCAGTTTCTCCATTGTTTTTGCCCGCTCAAAGGCCACTGCTGAGGCTTCTCTGCAGTCTTCACCCATTCTCGATACTGATTGTAGACATCGTGCATATAATCATGTACCGTCTGTTCTGCCTCATTGGGGATTTGCTTCAAGTTTGAGGGGAAATGGAAGCCATCGAAGCAGATATTTGGGAAGTCAGTTTTTTAGCTTAGCAATTCTAATGGCTCCCTTCCCCGTAGGCTCCATAGCAGTTGGCGCAGTGACAATGGGAGTTTCTGCCTATGTTCAACGGCATTAATCACCGAATGTTGAAGTATGAGAAGGCGTTGTTTGATGTGAAGTTTCATCATATTGTTTTCCAGATTCGGAGGCTTTCGAGGGACCTTTAGGTGGTGGAGAACGAGACCGGGAATGGTGCCTACTTTGATACTGCCTCTCCCTCTTCCTTTCTCTTTCATAACGCTCCCGTTCTTGGCTGGAGCTGCCGCGACCATGGTCTCTTTCAGACTTGTGCCTATGGGATTTGGAATATGAGCTAGAAGAATGGCATGTAGAGCGAAGACTGCCAAGCATAGATCCCTTTCTCACCATTGTATCTATAAAATGAAAAGAGAAACAGAGTCAATTATCTTCGAAAATTGAGGAACATGTGATTAAAAGTTGTGTGGTGCTGTGAAGTGTGTGTGTGCATGTGCAAAACCTCAACCAACCGGTTGTGGCAGCCATGCTCGAAGGAGTTGGCTCCCCTTTATCTAAAGCACTTTGAAGCCCCTATAGTCTAAGGTCTTGATATGAAGTTAAGTCATCTGGGATGGGGATATCCGCCAATCCCTTTAGTGAACTCTCCATTCGTGGAGGAGAAGTCTCAGAACTTATAACAGTTGTTATGGGCGCAGATATCACAACAGTTTTGCATCTCGTGGATTTGTAGGCAATAGCCTTGCCTTTTCTTTTCAACTTTAAAGATCGAGGACTCTGCGAAGGCACAGTTATAGGCTCATCTCCAACGGGCACATTCTCATCATCACCCTGTTTAGTGATTACGATTCTAGGGGCTCTTCTTCCTCCATGCCTCGCCAAAGCCATTTTGAGAACACCTATTGATCCAATGCTTTGGCCTCTTTCTATAAGCCCAGTAGAGATTAAGTTTTCGTCGGTGAGAACTTCATCAATCTCTCTAAGCTCAGCTGACACTGGTTGGAGAGTTCGAACAATCTCTTAGAATCGCTGTCCTTCAGGCCATGGGACTAAAGTTGTAAAAGAAGCAAAGTATTAGGCTCGGTATCAACTTAAATTACTCAGTTAATCGACGAAGGAGTTAGAACATTTACGTTTAACTAGCCACCGTTTGGCGAATCCCGGTGGACATCGAACGAAGAACCATTCAATTTTGAAGTAGCTTAGCTTGCTCCAGGCTCCTGCCACTACTTGGCAATTTCTAACCGCTTCCAGGAAAGTGAAAGAAGGGTTGTCTCTGCAGCTCTTAATGTTGAATAGAGATCTGATTTCTTCGATTGTCGGAGGTCGATATAGGTGCTCCATGAAGATGATGTATAGACTGTTGAGAAAAGCGTATCCGTTCGGATGCAGCTAAGATGGCACAATTCTCAAGAAGAGCCACACTTCCCGGATGAATTGTTTTAAATGGGGCAACGTTCCAGCAATGCACATGAATCTATTGCAAGCCGTATACCCTTCTGGGGGATTATGGGCTCTATCAATTCGTGCCCGGTACTAAAACGTCTTCTAGAGATAGTCCGTGCCTGAGACAGATTCTACCAAGCATGTCTTCAGAGACTTTGGAGCGAACAGAATCCTGCGGATTCATAATAAAAGCTGCACCCGACATCTCGTCCGGAGCGGGACTTATTACTTCAGCTGCAATCTCTAGCATTTCTATAGCTGGAAGTGGAGGACTTTGGATATCCTATGACTCAGAGCTTTCGGGATCCATAGCTATTGAACTCAGTAAAAACCATTGTTAGATGGAAAGAAACCTGTGTTCCCCCCGTGATTGTGGGGTGAGTGATCGTGTTGTGTAGTGCAGTGCTACATAATACTTTAAATTTCTTCAAGCTCAATAGATGATGAAACGACAAGACTTTGAGATTCAACTGGAGTGACCGTCATCACTGACTGTCACAACCGTGCCATCCTGACTCCGGAGAATGATCCATGCTAAAGTTCGTTAAGTTTATCGAGTAGCAGTTCCATCGACGAGCTTCGAAGGGAAGTCAAATATGCAGTTAAACAGCTAAGTCCAGATATGAAAGGATGAAGCTCGTCGGAGTCAAATTTTTGAGTATGCAAAAGTCTCGTATCCATAAAAGTTCATACTTGGATCGATCACAAAAAGCCCGATTCATATCGATCAGAGAAATTACATTTCGTATCAATCGCAAGAAACACAGTTCGTATCGATCAGGAAATCGGTCTTCGTATCGATCACCAACTATGGTTTTGTATCGATCACCACCCAAGTCTTCGTATCAACCGTTCTAGATCGAAACGAACTTCCACCATCCTCGATCGATACGAAACTACCCCTTCCATCCATTATTTCCAGATCGATGTGTACTTCTATTATTTCCCGATCGATGCGAGCTTTCAAATTCCGGATCGATATGAGCTACTTCCCCATGTTCCGGTGTTTCCTTCATATCCATCGACCCTTCTTCTTCCCCAAGCTGCTAGCGTGCCATTGCTCATTACTTGACCTTGCTCCGACCCAACTCCGGCATCAACAACGCCGGAATAGGCAACGACCATGGATGGAACGGTATTAAAACTCGAGTCTTATCGTTTTGGGACGGTTTGGATTTGTCAGATACCTAGTTAAAACAATTGGTTTGAAAGATTGATGGATTGTTCGGTTTGAGGATGAAAACGGTTTTCTTTCTTCTTGAGTTCTCTATTGATACGAAGGCAAGAGTAAAATGGGAGCAAGCGAAATTTTTCTAAGTACAAATTGTATTTATATGGGTTTGAAACCAGGAGAAAATGTTTCATCTCCCAGTGGTAAAAAAATGATTGAAGCGGTCACAAGTTCCATCGATACGAAGAACCATCTCCGTATCCATCTGCCGTGATCGATGCAGAATGTAGCAGTTCGTATCCATCGTTGACCCCTCGATACGAAAGATACGACAAAGGCTCGTTTGAACTACTCAACTCCATTGAGACAAAATGTCTACTTCGTATCCATCTGTTGAAGACCATGAAGGCTCATATCCATTGATATGAATCAACTCCAAAGACTATCTATTTTGTATCGATAACCATCGATACGAAGCACACATTCCAACTTCTTAGATCGATCTAGGAGAGGATCGATACGAAGGGATGCCTTAAAACAACCATCAAATGTTGAAACAACTCGAATTTCACATCGATCCAGGAGAGGATCGATACGAGACTTGATCCAAACAAAAACTAAAGGACTTGACAACGACCCGTGAACGTGCAATCATGAATAGGAGTCAAGTTAACATACGTGCATGTATGACGAACTAACATTCAATTTTCAAAATTGACAGGAATTGAATGCTCACCTGATGACAATTGCAACAGTGAACGACTAATTGCTAGCACTCAACCTTCAGCTACAACAAAACACTGCATGATTATTGGCAATCAATAATTCACCGTTTATATTACTGGAAATCGATCAAAGGTTACATCTCTTGATGAAAAAGCAATGACTAGTCAATGAATCGAATAGAGCTTTTTTAGAATAAAGAATACAGCTTTTCAAAGCACGTCATGTTCACATAGTACCTATAAATATTTCTAGACTGCACCTATAAATATTTCCAGACTGCACCTATAAATAGCACTCCAATGCCAACAGAAAAGGGACTTTTGACTCCATTGCGCGGATACTCTACCGGAGATCCATTGTAACTTGAGTGTCTGAGTTATTCTCTGTTGTAACCAGTTAGTAATCATCAATAAAACAGCAAATCATTCAAAGTGGACGTAGGCTACAATGCCGAATCACTATAAATCTCTGTCATTTTCTATTTCTGTTTGTTTGAATTGGCGTGTTTGTTAGATTATCCTCTTTTTACATTTAAATTATTCATTTTAATCTCTTCAAATACGTTCGAAGAGTGTTGTGCCCAATTTTGGAACAAACAATGGTCACCACTCATAATGTACGAAACCACGATGAAATTAGTTCATTCGAAATAAGCAAGTAAACCATAATGTGAGATCGTGTATTCAATAAGAATGATTACAATGATGACCTTGTTAACGACCCGTATTTTTAACTATTTTAAATTATTAAATTTAATATAATTATTGAATAAAAAAGGTTGGAAATAAAAATTTATGTTTTATTTATGTAATTTATTGAATATGAACTTGAATAAAATTTTGAAATAACAATTTCTAAGATTTTGACAATACTAAGTATTGAAATGAAATTCTATGTATTGAATGTGTTTATAATCAATGGCTGGAATTGAATAATAAATGTTGAATTATTTAGATGTAAATAAATAATTGTTTGATAACTAAAATTCATTTGAAATCTAATATTGGTATTTATTGAAATTCAAATATTGGAATTCATCGAAATTGGATTATTGGAATACTTTAAATAAAGAAGTGGAACTAAGTGTAGAAGTTGTTTTATTATTTGAATTCGTTTTAGATGTTAAATTTTATAATTTAAATAGCTTATATTTAAAATATGGTGATTTATTGTGTAACGATTCAGAAATTTTAGTTATTTGAAATAGAATATTTAATAAATTTTAAATATTGAAAAGTAAATTTTATAGGTTGAATAACTCAAATTTCAAATATAGCAATCTATTGGATAATTAAATTATTGAATTTAATAATGGAAAATTGTTAAAGTAATCGAATCTTGGATTTTTATTTGGATAAAAGGATTTCAAAGCTTATTAAAATTTCTATTATTAAGAATGGAGGTAATTAAACTTTTAAATTGGATTTAAATGTGATGTAGCTAATTTTGAAAATAACTCGTTTTAATTAACATATAAAAATAGCCTTCTAATGCACATTCTCGGATTTTGACGAAACCAGTTTCATTGGATTCGTAATAATGAATTATATTACACCGTCAAATTTCGTAGCAATCAGACGTATCATTTGGTCGTGCGACATCAAAACGCGTTGAAATTAATATTGAAAATTTAATATAATAATTGGGTTCAAAAAGCTATCTTCTGCATACGATCGAATTAGGTCCCGAAACAAGTTCCATTGCATTCGGAATAGGGGTATAACATATAGACCGCTAAGCGGCACGCCTCGATTGGGATCCGAAATTTATAACTAGATCTTTTGATTTTTAATAATAATATATATAATTGACTTGACCACACACACCATGTTCATTCACATCAGCCCACATTTTCTGCTCCTTTCCGTGCAAGCCCACACCCTCCTTATTGATATTTCCCATCTTCCCTCCAGTATAAATCATCTCTAGTGGAAAAAAAATGAACACATTCAAAAATCTGTTTCTCAAAATCTACTCAATAAAAAAATATGAAACTCGCTTTAAAATTCTTCTTGCGATGGGGGCTTCACGCTGATGTGGATTAGGTGATGTTCGATCGTTGTCTTGGCATGGTCGTTGGTGAGCAATGAGTTAGGGTTGGGATTTCTCATGGATAGGAGCTTCGATCGTAGAATTGGATAACGTATTCAAGTTCATGACGTCAATTAGCCACTTGCGACGAGATTTTGTTGGATTTGGCGATGAAAATTGTCACACGTAAATAGTACTTGGTCGAGCGATGGCGGCAAGTCACGATGACTGTTCCTCAACCGAGCTCGATGATGGTGGGTGGGATGGGAAGCTCTCGCGAATTGAGGAAGGATGGAGGTGGTCTCGCGTCATTTCATGGAGAGATGAGAGAAAGAGGGATGGATGTGCACGGTTGCGTGCATATCATTATGCATAGGGGAGAGGTGAAGGATTAGGAAAGAAGGGGTAGGGTAACTTTGTAATTGTGTTGAAGTGTATTATTTTATTTTATTCAATTTAAAAATGTTTCGATAACTTCTAAAATTCATAACTCCTTCATACGAGGTTCGATTGGAACGAAACTTTTTGCGTTGCACTCGTGACGATGAAACTTCGCGTTGGAACTGGTTTGGACGAATTTTGAGACAGTTCAAATTTGGGCTTTTGTACCAAAATTGGGCACAACACTCTTCGGAAGAGTTTGAAGAGATGAAAATGAAGGAATTAAATGGAAAAAGAGGATTGTCTAACAAACAATTCAAAAACAAAAAATAAAGATACGCAGAGACACAGGAATTTAGAGTGGTTCGGCATATTGCCTACGTCCACTATGAAATTGATGACTTCATTGATGTTTCTTTGGTGATTACAATGGATAACAGCAGATTACAATGGATTACAATACTGAAATTTGAGTATAGCAGCAGCTCTGAAGTGCAAAAGTGCTTCCGGCAGAGTATGGACGTCAAAGAGCCAAAAGATCCCTCTTCTGTAGGCCCTGGGGCTCTATTTATAGGCGTAGGAGGCTGATACTTCGCTCAGATCTCGGGAGACTTCTTCTGGCACGTGGGTGGGCCCATGCGACCAACCCCATGAAGTTTCGACTCGATCCATGATCGATACGAACGAATTTCGTATCGATCAAGATTTGATCCAATGGAGTTGATACTTGGCATGAGTCTTCCTTATGTTGTACGTAAGCTCCTGTGAAAATTTCATAGCATTTGGACTTGTGGATTGCGAGATATGATCGATACGAGTTGGCATTCTTCGGTAGGCTGTTTGGTTCGAATTGATGGTTTCGAATCGATCTGTTCAAATCGATGGTTGCACGTGCCCAGGTGATGACGTGGCGTGCACTCTTCGGACTGATCCACTTTTTACTCCGAGTTGGCCGAGTCATTCCAAAGCTTTCGCCTCGTTCGTATCGAAGACCGTTGCCTCGTTCGTATCGATGGAAGCTTTACAACTCGTATTGATAGAAATGGCCTTGTTAGTATCGAGTGTGTAATTTAGTTCGACTCGATACACTGCAGCCTAGTTCGTATCGATGATATTACGCTATTCGTATCGGTTTAATGTATCTTACTTCACATCGTCCTTTAGCTTGCCACTTCGTGTCGAGAAGGAGAGTTGGTTTCGTATCGATCTGTAGCCGATCGATACGAAATGAGTGTAACTAGATCGATACGAAATGAACATGGATGCTATGGACAATGGATACGAAGTTCACGGTATGAGGATCATTCAATGGATGCAAACTGCTGTAACCTGATCGATGCGAACAAGGCTGTTGAGTGGATGGATTCGAAGAACGCAGTTCCCCTGATCGATACGATGTCGCATGCTCCTGATGGATTCGAACAAGTCTCTTTAGTCGATGGATATGAATTGATGTGCTTTCTCACTGATGGATTCGAATTAGGATTGATTCGAACCAAGGCTTAAGGATGGATACGAAGTGAGGTTATTTCCTTTGATTTGCATCGATCATAACTTGAGCATACGAACTCGGATTAACTTGAAACTTAGGACGTTGGCCTCCATAGCATTGCTTGTCATGTCACATCAATTGTAGCTTGATCTGGACTCGGACAAAATTCATCGACATCCATATCAAACTTGCGCATACTCAACATTCGGGATGAGCGATCCTTAGTTTTTCAGTCAGTTCCTTGATATCTCGGCCTTGCCAAAAGGCGGGATAACATTTGCCCCCCAAAGTACGTCTTGTGGAAACATGACGTGCTTTGAAGAGCTGCAATCCTCATTCTGAACAGTTATTGTCTTTTCATTGAAATTTGTAATCTTTGATTGATTTCCTCAGTAATGTGGACTGTTGATTGTCAACTGTTGTACCCTGTATTGTTGTAACCGATTGCTGTATGATAGTGATTAGTTGTTTGTCGTCGTAATCGTTATTAGATGAGTATCCAATTCCTGTGGATATCAAAAATTGAATATTAGTCCGACGTATATGCATATATGTTAATCTGACTCTTATTAACGTTGCACGTTCACGGGTCATTGTCAGTTCTCTTGTATCGAATCCCGTATCGATCCTCTCCTGAACTGATGTGAAATTCGAGTGGCAACGACGCTTGATGGTTGTTTTCGAATGTCCCTTCATATCGATCCTCTCCTGGATCGATGTAAAAGGTTGAAAGGTGGTTCTCGCATCGATATACTTCGCATTGATGGATACGAAATGAACATTTCGTATCGATGGACATGAGCTTCGATGGACTCCAATGCAGTGGACTTCATTTCGTATCGATGAACCCGTGCTGTTGTGGGTCGAGTGCCGAAGGATACGAAATAAGCATTTTGTATCGATGGAGTTTAATGCCTTCAGAACAGCCCTCATTGTGTATTTCGAATCGATGGACCCTGTGTTGTTGGATACGAATAGACAATTCGCATCGATGGATACGGCCTTTGGAGGCTGTTTCTTGATGGATTCGAGCGGTGTAGTTCGCATCGATGAAATGTGGTTGGAGTCTAGAACAATGGATACGAACAACAGTTTCGTATCGATGGACCTTGTGTCTCAGAAAAATATCTGTTGACAATTTCGTCTCGATAAAAGCTCGAGTTTATGGATTCGAATAGCTTGTTCGAATCGATTCAGTGGTGGACCCTTTGTAACCGGTCGAGTTTACCGGGAGGCGAAATGTTTTTCCTTTCACACTCGAGTCCATATAAATACTTTTTGGACTTGGCATTTTTTCCTTACTTGCTCACTTCTTTTCTTCAGCCCTTTGTATCGATAAGATTTCGAAAGAAAAAAGACTGCGTTCGCCTTCAAATCGACCTAAGTCCTAATCCCTGAACTAATCACTCGAATTAGGTAATTAATTGATGCATTCATGTAGACATTGACAAGACTCGAGATTCAACGCCTGTTCATCCAAAGCCGCAGCCTATTCCGGCGCCGTTGATGCCGGAGTTGGGTCGAAGTGAGGTTGTGGAGAGGGTAATGGTGTTTGCGTTGATTAGAGAAGAAGGAGTGAGGAAAGAGATGAAAGAATTGCTTGGTCTGGATTTCGTATTGATGGATGGTTAGGAAAAACTGGAAATTCATATCGATCCCCCTGCTGTGACTTCGCATCGATGGCTGATCTTTTGATTTTGTATTTGTCACTTCGAATCGGTATGGATACGAAGTATAGTCGTGATGGGTATGAACTGTGTTGTAACCCGATGGATGCGAAATCAAAGCGACCCGATCGATACGAAGCTATCGGACTTCAATTGTTACGAAGTTGAGGCTTTGATGATCGATATGAAACGAATGTTCTGGCTCGATACGAAGTGAATGCTTTTGATCGATACGAAGCCTTTGATTAATGGATCGATGCGAAAACCATCGTTCTGGATCGGTATGAAAGATGACAAATCTTGATCGATGCGAAGAGGCCGAGCAGTGATCGATACGAACTTTACCATTTTGATCGATTCGAAGTTGTTGGCCCTGAGCGTTACGAAACATGATCCCTTCCGATCGATGCGAAATAGACTTTGGGTGATCGATCCCAGACTGAACCCAAATGGATACAAAACCTTGCATAATCGAACATTTGACTCCAACGAGCTTCATTCTTGCATATCCGGACTTGACTGTTAAACTGCATATTTGACTGCCCTTCGAAGCTCGTCGATGGAACTGTAACTTAACAAAATGATAACGAATTTTAACTTGGATCGATCGCTAACATCTGGATTGCATGGTTGTGACGGTCAGCGATGATGGTCACTCCAGCTGAGTTTCGAAGTCTCGTCGTTTGCATGTTTTCTCACATTCCATAGAATTTCTTAAGTACCAAGTAGCACTGCACTGCACAACGCATTCACACACTTAACACTGGGGGAAGCACGAATGTTATTTTCGTCTAATGATGATTTCTCATAAGTTAGTTAGTTATGGAACCTTCAAGCTCACAACAGCAGGAAGTTCAGGATTCATCTTCTTCTGTCCTAGAGATTCTGGCCATCGCGGCCGAAGTTATAGACCCAGCTCCGGATGAGCTTCCTAACACTACGTTCATTTGTAATCCCCAAGATTCTGTACCGTCCAATGTCTCTGAAGACATGTTGGGACGAATATGCCTAAGGCATGGTTTGTCATTGGACGACGTACTATTGCCGGGACCAAGCGATAGACCGCATGCTCCCCTAGAAGGCTTTACTGCTTTCAATAGACATGCGTGCGCAGCGAGAACACTTCCCCCCTTTAACCAATACATTAGGGAAGTGCTATCTTTTCTTTGAATCACCCCCATCACAACTACATCCCAATGGATATGCTTTGCTAAATAGCCTATTTATCGTATTCATGGAGCATCTCTTCCGACCACCAATGCTGACTGAGATTAGATACCTTTTTAACTTCAAGAGTAGGGGTGATAGCCCGTCTTTCACTTTCCTAGAGTCAGTCAGGAACTACCAAATAGTAACCGGATCCTGGGGAAGGATGAGTTACTTCAAAACAGAATGGTTCTACGTCCGGTGCCCCCCAGGATTTGCCAACTGATAGCTAGTCAGACGTAAGTGTTATAGTATCCTTCAAGAGTTATCTAGATGATATTAGTTGATATAACTTGACATCTTCTTTTCTTTTACAGCCGTAATTTCATGACCTGAAGGTGAGTATTTCAAAGAGATAGTAAGGGTCCTTCAAGAAGTTCTGAGCGAAATGAGGGATATTGATTCGGTTCTAACCGACAGAAATTTGAGAATCGTCGGGTTGATTAAGCGGAATCAAAGCATAAGGCTTGAAGGGACACTGAGGGAAGTCTCGAAGAAGCAGGTGAAATGCAAAGCGCCCGGTGTTGTAATAGCTGAAGGGGTTGATCCGGAGAGAACACCCACTGATAACGAACTTATAGCTGGGCCTTCTTGCAGTTTTCAGGATTTAGAAGGAAGGAGAAAAGGCAAGGCAGTTGCTCATAAGCGTTCTAAATCCATGAGATTCAAATCTGTGGTTGTGTCTTTGCCTGTTCCTAGAATTAGAATTTTGGAGGCTCCTCCCCCGCAAGTAGAGAATCCTTTCGAAGGGCTTGCTGATATTCCGATCCCGGATTATGTGTCGCTTCAACATGACACCGGGTTGGAGGAGCTTGACAGTGCTCTTGATCTGAGCGAGTCGCTTACTATAAGTGCGACCGACATTTCCGGTTGGTCGGGCGGTTGCACATACATACACTTCATGACACCACATGATTTACAATCGTAAATTGTCCAATTCGAGAGATCACTAACTTTTCTTTCATTTCTCACCTACAGGTACGATGTCCGGGAGAGGATCGATGCTAGGGAGCCTTCGTTCGGCTCGAAAGTCTTCTACTTACTATGAGTCCTGTAGGAGGGATTCGGATAGAGACCGCGACCGCGGGTACTCCAATCAAGAGAGGTACGAGCGGGATAGGGATAGAGACTATAGATACCGATCTAGGTCCCGTTCTCCACCTCCTAGAATTCCATCACCACCTCTTGTTCACGCTTCACAACCATCAGAGCCTCCGCGACATGGACCGTCTTCTCAAATTTCTAGGCCTGAAACTTATCGCTAGAGAGTTGAAACTATGGCTCCCATAATTGCAGAGTAGGTCATAACCGAGCCCACGGGGGAAGGTGCAATAAAGATTGCCCAACTTAAGAAAGATTTCCCGAACATTTGCTTTGACGGCTACATCTTCCCCCCTCACTTGAAGGGAATCCCTTCGGAAGCTGAAAATACAATGCATGATTACATTCATGACATTTATGCCCAATATAGAGAGTGGGTGAAGGCCGCAGAAAAAGCTTCAAAGGTGGCCTTTGAGCGGGCTAAAGCGATTGAAAAGATGGAGTCTGAACTTGCCCAAAGGGACCGAATCATCCAAGTGCTCAATACCGAGGCCGAGTCTTCTCGGAAATCTGAAATTAAGGCCACCAAAAAAGCTGATGAAGCGAATGTGGCGATGGAGAGATTGAGGCACACACATGTTGCCTTGGTGGAAGAGATGGGCCACCGAAATACTACTGTCACGGCCGAACGGGATTCGGCGATTAAGGAACTCAATGAGCTTAAAGCCAAATTCTCTGACATTGCCAAGGAAAGGGACGACGCGAACAACGCAGCCTAGGAGGCGTGCGAACAGGCTGTCTTGCTTCGGGGTGAACGGGATGCGGCCGTGGCTAAGGTCCGCGAGGCGGAGACCAAGGTTGAGGAGGAGGTGAAATCGGCTGAGTCCAGGCTAGAAGCCGATATTGAAGACCTTCTTATTGTTTACAACGCTAACGTGTTGAGGCACAGAGGTCTAGCCTGGCTCGATGACTACCCGACACATTTACACAATGCCTGGGGCCGATTGGTTGAGGAGGAGAAGGCGGTGCATCTGGGTGAGTCAGTCGACGAGTTTGAGCTCGAGAATCGTTTGCTGAATGAAGATGAACGGAGGATTCTCCATGAGTCGATGATTCTGCACGAAAAGGAGAGGCTTGGCACCCGGCACTTGGAAATAGGAGAAGGCTCAAGGGTTGAACACCACGATGCAAGTCTTGAAATTCTAGCATCAACCCAGCCTGAACCCTTACTTGCGGTCGATCCCCAAGCTATTCCTGCCTACAATCCGGATCAGCCGCAAATGTCTCCGGCTATAGAGCAAGTTGCTGAAGCTGTTCAGGCATCTACAAGCCAAACTGAGGAAGGTACTCTGAACATCCTATATGTCTGTCTTAAGTCAGAATCGTCACTCGAATTAAGTACTAACAGTTCTCTTGTTTTTGTCCAGTGATTGATGTTGCACCGGCCATGCCTCCTGTTACTCAAGAATCATATCATATGCAGGAGGCAATAATAACTGAAGCCACCACCACAACGACCACGGCTTCGACCAACGGAACGCAAGGGTGCACTCTAGTTTTTGATGAACAAATGATGGAGGAACTTCTCGATCATCACAACAACCCTTTTGCGGACCTGCCATTTGTTATGGGTGGAAGCGCCCCTGCTACAGGCTCTTCAATTCCAACCATTGATGCTCCTAGCGAGGCCCAAGCGATTAATGAAGAGGAAATATTGGCCGAAATTGACGCTGAAATGGAAGCAGCGGCTCGTGGTGGCAGTTTTGGAGGTGGGATGGCGGCACCTGGCCCAGCTCCTCTTAGAATGATATCACCTGGTGGTACAGTCATTGACACTAGTGTGTTCATTTCGCCTCCCACAATTGATCATGTTCCTCCAACTCCGCCCGCAGGAAGTATCCCCATTCATTCGAGCTCGGAGGAAGACGTCGAGATTATGCCTTTGCCTGGAGACCGACCACTGAAAGGTAAAGGCTCAAAGAGGAAAGTTAGTGGCGGCTCCAGCGGGTCTACACTGAGGAAGAAGCCGAGAGAGAAGAAGAAATAGATAGGCCTCTTTAGTTTGCTCTGAGTAGATAGGGATTTATTTTTGGTTTTCCTTTCGTAGGCCGTGTATAGATGCGGGTTCGGCCCCTGCTAGTAGAAATTTTTTGGAATAAACTTGTACATGAATTTCTTTCACAAACAGTAGAAATGAAACTCTTCTTTTTTGGCTTCTTCTCAGTTATTGTGTATTTTCTTAAGTGTTTCAATATTTGAAGTGCACTTGTGAAGTTTCAGTTTCCGAGTCAAGTTTGTTTTTATTTGCCAGGTCCGAAAATTATGGACACGATTCATTACCGGGAAGTGAGTTGAATTTTGACGTCGCACTACTTCAGTCAATGGTCGACACTTAAGCTCTGCCCCCAGTCTTGGGGACGAGTTGTAGAACATCAGCCAGCGATTGCATCTCACTTATAACATGTTGAGTATAGTGCCACTAAATGGATGTTTGAGACAAGCGGAGATTGAGTGGTTCAACCACACTTGTTTGATTATCGATAATCACATCCGCACTCCGGGGATTTTCATTTATTTACTGGCGGTTGGTTACGCCGTTTTAAGTTTTAATTATTTGTCCACGCTCTGGGGACTTGGAGTTGACATTTATTTTCCGACTCGCACTTTAGGAGTTTGGAGTTGGTGTTTATACTCTAATTCGCACTTTGGGAATCCGGAGTCGATGTTTATACTCCAATTCGCACTCTGGGAATTTGGAGTCGAAGTTTATACTCCGTTTCGCACTCTGGGAATTCAGAGTTGGTTGATGTTTATACTCTGTTTCGCACTCTGGGAATCCGGAGTTGGTAAACAGACGGTCAGTCACATTTGTTGCATGTTTTTTGGATTTCGCTCGCACTCTGGGAACGAAAGGTGTATCAGGATCGCGGATGGTCGGATCACATCCATCCTGAGTTAACAAGTGAGGTTGTTGGATGGACGGATCCACCCTCCTCAACTTGGTTCAGATACGGGCGAAGTCATTAGGTGGACGGATCCACCCTCTTTGCAAACATATTTGTAGGTTCATACTCCAGTTCGCACTCTGGGAATCTGGAGTTAAGTGAAGGATTGTCGTGTATCAATCCTTTTTTGACTTTAGTGTGATGGCTTGTCCCCGAGCTCGGGTTTCACTTAGCGAGTGACCGGTTGCATCACAGTCACTCCCTATTTGAATAAATCCCACCGTATGGTGGAACTTAGCTCTCTGTGCATGGTGATGATCATATGAAGTATTTCAAGTAAATCACAGCTCTGGCTCGAAGAGATTGCATTTTATTGCTGAAATAAGAAAATATGGCAAAGTCTGTTGCCTTATTATAAATTCTAATTTCGAAATGCAGAAACAAATTGCAAATGAAAAATAAACTAAATGAATAAACATAGCCTGTTATGTGTAGTAGCGACGAAGACTCTCGCTGTTCCTGGCCCTTGGTAGAGTAAGACCGTCAACGGTCGATAATTTGAATGTGCCATCTCCGAGCTTTCGTTCAATAACATACGGCCTTTCCCATGTTGGCTTCATATGCGAAGGAACTGGATAGATTCTTTTCAGGACGAGATCGCCGAGTTCAAAGGTTAGCCGGCGGACCTTGGCGTTGTACAATCGGGCGACTCGACTACGATACGCGGCTACCCTCAAATCAGCCTCTTCACGTTTCTCATCTAGTAAATCGAGAGATTCAGCGAGTAATATAGCATTTGTCTTCGGATCATAGTATGTCACACGATGAGAAGGTACTTCTAGCTCAACTAGAATAACAGCTTCTGAACCATAAGAGAGAGAGAATGGAGTGTGACCGGTCGCGGACTTGTGGGTTGTTCGGTAAGCCCATAAAGCCATAGGAAGTTCATCGACCCATTTGCCCCCGCCCTTTTCCAGTCGTTTTTTTTTTCAAAATGGACTTTATAACTTTATTGACTGCTTCGACATGTCCATTCGCTTGAGGGTGCGCAACTGCAGAGAATTTCTTTCGAATGCGAAACCGTTGGCAGAAATCTTTAAATTCAACACTGTCGAATTGGGTTCCGTTATCAGTGATGATGGTGTGTGGGAGACCGAATCGACAGATAATGTTGTGGACTACAAAGTTGATCACTTTTTTCGTCGTTATGGTAGCAAGAGGTTCAGCTTCAGCCCACTTTGTAAAGTAATCAACTGCAACAATGGCGTACTTCGCACCACCTTTTGCCAAAGGTAGAGAACCAATGATGTCGATGCCCCATACTGCAAACGGCCCTGGGCTGACCATTTGAATTATCTCGGTAGGTGGGGCTCTAAGAATTCGAGCATGCTTTTGACATTTATCACATTTCTTGGCATAATCCAATGCATCGCAATTTACAGTCGGCCAAAAATATTCGTATCGAAGTACTTTCTTGGCAAGTGCTTGCCCCCCGGTGTGATCGCCACATTCTCCCTCGTGTACATCGTGTAATACTCGTTTAATTTCATCGCGAGCGATACACCGGAGTAAAGGAACAGAGTACCCTCTTCTGTACATGACTCCATTCTGGATGGTGAATCGTGAAGCCTTCCGAAGGACTTGTCTTTTTTCACTCCTGCGCTCCGGCAGGATTCCATGCTCAAGGTAATTTCTGAATTGAGTCATCCACGACTCTTTATCGGGAGCGACTTCACATATCCAATCTGCTTTTGTCTGTTCAATACTTGGGGAAGATAACGTCTCTACGGGAACGAGTCCCATTTGTTGCGCTTCACCCGTGCTGGCTAACTTTGCCAACGAATCGGCTTTCTGATTGCGTTCTCGAGGTATACAATAAATGGCATAATAATCAAACTGATTCAGTAGTTCCTGAACCCGAGCTAAGTAAGCAGCCAACCTTCGATCTCTCGCTTGATATTCTCCCCGAACTTGACACACAACTAATTGTGAATCACAATAAATTTCCATAGTGATAATTCTCAAATCTCTGGCAAGTTTTAATCCAGCTAAGAGGGCTTCATATTCAGCTTCATTATTGGTTGCATGAAAATCGAACTTTAAAGCATAACATATAGATCGGCCTTCGGGGGTTTCAAGTACAACCCCAGCGCCCGAGCACCGGTCGTTTGATGCACCATCAGTGTACAGCTTCCAGACGTATTCGGGAGATTCACTGGTTTCGGGCAAGTCCTCTGGAATGGTAAATTTGGCTATGAAATCGGCTAGGACTTGTCCTTGAATGGCTCACCTTAGAGTATAAGTAATATCAAACTGGCTCAGTTCGATGTTCCACTTGAGTAACCTACCAGACGTCTCAGGCCGCGTAAGGACCTGTCGTAACGGCTGGTCGGTGTAAACAATAATAGGATGGGCCTAGAAATATGGACGGAGCTTCCTTAATGCAATAACAAGACAATAAGCCAGCTTCTCTAGTTTCGGATAATTCCTTTCAGCTCCAGTCAACCGTTTGCTGATTTAATACACTGGCTTCTGTATCCTATCTTCTTCCCAAATTAGGGCAGCGCTGATAGCGTTTTCTGATATCGCCAAGTAAACGTACAACTTCTCATGATCAATAGGTTTTGACAGGATAGGTGGTGTGGATAGATGCTGAATTAATGCTTGGAATGCGCCCTCACACTCTACGGTCCATTCAAAGTTTCGTTTTCCCTTTCGGATCAGATCAAAGAAGGGAATGCATTTGTCAGTGGACTTTGAAATGAACCTGCTCAGTGCCGCTACTTTCCCATTGAGACTCTGGACTTGCTTTATAGTTTTCGGAGTTTCAAGATTTCCGATTGCCCAGATCTTTTCAGGATTAGCTTCGATTCCTCAAGCATTGACGATAAACCCCAGGAATTTTCCAAATGCAACTCCAAAATGACATTTCAGTGGGTTGAGCTTCATTCTGTATTCTCGAAGTATGTTGAACATTGATTCCAGGTCTTTAATATGGTCAATGGAAAATCGTGACTTCAAAAGCATGTCGTTTACATATACTTCCATGGTTTTCCTGTTTCGATTGACAAACATCTGATTGACCAATCGTTGATAAGTAGCCACGGCATTCTTGAGTCTGAATGGCATAACTTTCTAACAATAAAGTCCCAGATTGGTAACGAAGCTGGTATGTTCCTGATCAGGTAAATGCATTGGTATCTGATTGTAGCCAGAATACGCATCCATGAAGGATAAGAGTTCATGTCCAGCTGTTGAGTCTACGAGCTGATCAATTCTGGGAAGCGGGAAACTGTCTTTAGGACATGCTTTATTCAGATCGGAGTAATCGACACATGTTCTCCATTTTCCATTTGATTTTCGAACAAGCACGGGATTCGACACCCATTCGGGATATAGCTCATCTCGAATGAATCCATTTGTTTTAAGCTTTTCTACCTCTTCTTTAAGGGCGGCAGATCTCTCTAGATCCATACCATGCCTTTTCTGTTTGACCGGGACATGCCATGGGTCAATATTTAAAGTGTGGCTCACGATGTCCGGCGAGATCCCACACATGTCAGAATGCGTCTAGGCGAATACATCAAGATTCGCTCGTAGAAACTCAACCAATTCCTCTTGAGTCTGCTGGCTTAGCTGAGATCCAATCTTTATCATCTTTGAATCATTATCATCGTCAACTGGGACATCGATCGTCGGCTCGGCCGGGGAAGCCTGACTTTCTTTAGATTCTCCTTCATCTTCAGTTTCCCTTGGGTCAAGATCCCTTTGGAATTGGCTGGGGTGCCCGGGCCTAGGCCCAGGCATTAATTGTCAATTATCGGCAAAACGGACGCAGAGAGATTCCTCTACGCCCTTTTCTTTCTCCTTTCGCTGTGCCTCCCGCGGCTCGGCAACGTAACAAGCCCTCCCAGAAGCCTGATCTCCTTGAATGACTCCCACTCCACGATCAGTGGGAAACTTCAGAGTCAAACACCACGGGGCAATAGCTGCCCTGAATTCAGTGAGGGTCGATCGACCCAAGAAAGCATTATACGGGGAGTCTATATCCAACACGACAAATTGCAGCATCCGGACTCTCCGGCGTTCTCCAACTCCCAACTCCACTGGTAGCTCCACTACTCCAGTAGGTATAGTAGCGCTCCCATTGAAACCATGGATTCGAGATTGGCAAGGCTTTAAATCTTTAGCCTCCATCCTCATCTGATCATAAGCTCATTTAAACAGAATATTCACTGAGCTTCCACTGTCAACCAAAATCCTTTTCATCCAGGCTGGACCTACTTGAGCTGAGATGACCAGTGGATCGATAGTGGGGGCTTCGACTTTATCAACATCTCTGTTTCTGAATACGATATCATCACTCAGTGTCTTCTGTTGTTTGGCCGGAGCCCCTTCATCAAAGTTACTACAACACTCGAAGTCTGCATGCCTAATAGAGCTGGCATACGACTCCATTTCCTTCCAGCTTCGGTCTGTCGGATGAGGTCCACCACAAACAGTGTTTATCACTAACCTCCCTCCGGTACGAGCAGGTTCCTCCTGCCTTTCCTGGTTTGGTGCACGATTCTGATTCGATGGGCCCGCACCTCCTGACTGCGGCGCCCACACAAATTGATCCAACTTTCATTCACGTATCAGTTTTTCAATGAGATCTTGTAAATGACGACACTCATTTGTATTATGGCAATAACTTTCATGAAATCTGCAAAACTTCCCTGTTTGGACTTGTCTTTCGGTTGATGGCTTCGGGGCAAGTTTCTTGTATTGCATGGTATTACAGGTCTGCAAATACACATTTTCCAACGACGTATTCAATGGAGTATAACTGTCGAACATGGAAGCTCTACGTTGTGGACCATGATTTTGATCTCGTTTTTTACCTTAATTTCCACTGGTTCTATTTGGTTTGTATATTCAACTGAACTTTTCCGGAACTCTCCCCGGATTGTTTAACTGCGATGTTACTTTGAATTCCTTCCATGCTGGGCCCTGCATCATCCTGCTTCCTAGACTGTTTCACATCCTCCCTTCTCAAGAATTGGGCTGCCTTGGAATAGAAACGGTCCAATGACGCAGGTGGCTTCCCAGCTAACCAATTTCCGAACTCGGAATCAGGATCAATCCCCTTAGTTAATGCCATCAGGATAGAGTTGTCATTGGGATTGCTTATTTCTGCACATGCAGCATGAAATCGCTCCAAGTAACGTCTGAGTGTCTCTCCGGGAGCTTGAGTAACACTAGACAAAGTATTAACATCTTTAGGTCTCGCTACGTGCATACGGAATTGTTCAACAAACTTGGTGGCCATCTGGTCTAAATTAGAAATGGATCATGGAGGCAAACGAGTAAACCACATAGTAGCAATGCCCCCTAAGGAAATGGGGAAACTACGGCATTTAACTGCATCATCAGCTCTCGCAGCATTCATTAGCCATTCATACTTCAGGATGTGTTGATTGGGATCAGAATTTCCTTTATAGACTGGCAAAGTTGGCATCCTAAAGCGCCGAGGTAGTTCAGCATATAATATGTCATCAGTGAAAGGGGTATGACTCCGGGAAATCCCCCAATCGTCATTAGTGAGACCTTGACTTTCACGGATCATCTGGTGAATCATCGTCGGTATATTCGGCATCTGGATATTTGGAGCATGTTGTGCCAAGGTGTGGTCGGGTTCCACAATGCGAGGCTGGACCAAACGCGGTCGATGGTCCGTGTCTCGCCTCCTTGGTTCAAGATTTTCAGGGACATAAGGTTCTGGAGTGTGTTCTCGTCGGCGACGATGCGGATCAGCTTGATTTCAAGCATCAACTCCTTGTTCGGTAGTGGTGGTGGTAGCAAGGTTACCTGTGAGATGGTAAGGAGCGGCACCCCATCGGGAGGAGGGTTCGGTCTGATGACTGGTGGACGGTCCAGTCTTGGGTTGTCCAAGATTTAGGGCAGGTTAGTGTCCTGTGGCCTGGGTGTAGCTTACCTCCAGCCGTGGGCGTGTAGATCGGTGATGATCATCGGATGAGGCTGAACTCTCG
Organism: Allium fistulosum; assembly: GCA_030737815.1. NCBI lineage: Eukaryota > Viridiplantae > Streptophyta > Magnoliopsida > Asparagales > Amaryllidaceae > Allium > Allium fistulosum. The sequence continues at coordinate 1,074,990,054 of CM060901.1, read as the reverse complement.
GTGGAAGAGTAAGAAGCTTGATCTCTCCTGGATCTCCTTCGCCGTTGACGTTGCAGTTGGTTAGTCAGTTCCGCGTTAGCACGGAGTTGCTGAGTAAGTTGCTGATGACTCTGGGTTAGCTCTTGAAGCAGCATCTGGAACTCTTGTTTGGTGACCGGGCCTGATGGATCTGAAGGTCCGGCGGCATCTTGGTTGGATGGAGGCAATTGTATGGGATTATGTCTATCCCGTCCTTCCTGATCGGCAGCTGTAGAAGCAGTTCGTATGCTCACCATGATGAATTGACGAAGTCCTTTCCTAGATCTGATGCAAATCTGAATAGGATGGAAGGGCTTTAAGGCTTGAGATCTCGATCTTCTTCTTGGATTTATGCAATCCGGTATCGATAGCAGATCCAAAGAGCAGGAGAAAAACTGGGTTTTTCTCAGTGAAAGCACCAAAGTGTTTGTACCAAAATTGGGCACAACACTCTTCGGAAGAGTTTGAAGAGATGAAAATGAAGGAATTAAATGGAAAAGGAGGATTGTCTAACAAACACTTCAAAAACAAAAAACAAAGATACGTAGAGACACAGGAATTTAGAGTGGTTCGGCGTATTGCCTACGTCCACTATGAAATTGATGACTTCATTGATGTTTCTTTGGTGATTACAATTGATTATAGCGGATAACAGCAGATTACAATAGATTACAGTAGTGAAATTCGAGTATAGCAGCAGCTCTGAAGTTCCAAAGTGCTTCCGGCAGAGTCTGGACGTCAAAGAGCCAAAAGAACCCTCTTCTATAGGCCTTGGGGCTCTATTTATAGGCGTAGGAGGCTGATACTTCGCTCAGATCTCGGAAGACTTCTTCTGGCACGTGGGTGGGCCCATGCGACCGATCCCATGATGTTTCGACTCGATCCGTGATCGATACGAATGAATTTCGTATCGATCAAGACTTGATCCAATGGAGTTGAAACTTGGCATGAGTCTTCCTTATGTTGTACGTAAGCTCCTGTGAAAATTTCATAGCATTTGGACTTGTGGATTGCGAGATATGATCGATACGAGTTGGCGTTCTTCGGTAGGCTGTTTGGTTTGAATCGATGGTTTCGAATCGATCTGTTCGAATCGATGGTTGCACGTGCCCAGGCGATGACGTGGTGCGCACTCTTCGGATCGATCCACCTTTTACGCTGAGTTGACCGAGTCGTTCCAAAGCTTTCGCCTCGTTCGTATCGAAGACTGTTGCCTCGTTCGTATCGATCGAAGCTTTACAACTCGTATCGATAGAAATGGCCTTGTTAGTATCGAGTGTGTAATTTAGTTCGACTCGATACACTGCAGCCTAGTTCGTATCGATGATATTACGTTGTTCGTATCGGTCGAATGTATCTTACTTCGCATCGTCCTTTGGCTTGCCACTTCGTATCGAGAAGGAGAGTTGGTTTCGTATCGATCTGTGGCCGATCGATACGAAATGAGTGTAACTTGATCGATACGATATGAACATGGATGCTACGGACAATGGATACGAAGTTCACGATGTGAGGACCATTCGATGGATGCAAACTGCTGTAACCTGATCGATGCAAACAAGGCTGTTGGGTGGATGGATTCAATGAACGCAGTTCCCCTGATCGATACGATGTCGCATGCTCCTGATGGATTCGAACAAGTCTCTTTAGTTGATGGATACGAAATGACGCACTTGCTCACTGATGGGTTCGAATTAGAATCGATTCGAACCAAGGCTTAAGGATGGATACGAAGTAAGGTTATTTCTTTCGATTTGCATCAATCATAACTTGAGCATACGAACTCGGATTGACTTGAAACTTTGGATGTTGGCCTCCATAGCTTTGCTTGTCATGTCACATCAATTGTAGCTTGATCCGGACTCGGAAAAAATTCATCGACATCCATATCAAACTTGCGCATACTCAACATTTGGGATGAGCGATCCTTGGTTTTTCAGTCAGTTCCTTGATATCTCGGCCTTGCCAAAAGGTGGGATAACATGGGCTAAAATAGGACGTTGTTCGGTTTTAGTTACAAATCGGAACGCCTCGGCGACAACAGAAAATTTCGATGAGTTCAACTCACCTTTTGATTAACTAGTATAATATATAGTTGATAAAAATTGTTGAATGATTGATTGGATAAATTATTATATTTATTAGTTGGTTCGGATATATTCCTGCCAATTAGAGTGGATAAGACCCTATTACGTTCTCGTGTAAGAGCGGATGACCCTTTGTATACGAATCCCGCCTCGAAGTGGTTGATTTATATTTTATGATTACATAACATTTGTGATGCAGGGAAGCAGGTTGGAGGGATCTAACGGGATTCCTCGCTATTATTGAATTGTTCAATGATATTTCCTTAATATGAATTATTGAATAATAAATATGATTGTGGACACTATGGTTATAACATCGTTATATGTTTGAAAAATAAACCCCAGTAGTGATAGAAGATAAACATCGATATTGGTTAAGTGTTGAGTGGCTATTGGCCTCAAATCAGTATTTTAAAAACACTATAAATTGCCGATTAAGTCGGAATTTGTGTTTGAGACAAGGAACGATTTTTAAATCTGAAATTGGGTTCCGGAAATATTTTGTTTAAGGATTATCTGATTAAATATATAAATATTTTTTAAGTTAATTAATTATATAAATATTGTTTTTAAAGTTAATTAATTACATTAATATTATTTTAGGTTATATAATTATATTTATATTATTTTAAAGTTATATAATCATATTAATATTATTTTAAAGTTATTTAATTATTTTAATATTGTTTAAAAGCTATTGGTTTATAGGTAATATGTTATAAGAATTTATAGAAAGGCTAATAAATTGGAAGATTTATTATTTAAGAATAATTATGGTTTGAATAATAATAAGGATTATTAATGAGGTTTTAAAATAAATTATTATTATTATTTATAAAATGGTAAGATTAATTATTATTATTATTTCTTAAACAATATTTTGGAATGATTAATTATTATTTTAGGATATTTAAAGTTAATGAATTCCATTTATTTATAATGTTCATTGTTAATAATTATTATCATATAGTGATGTTTTGAGGTAAATGATTAATTTTAGAAGCGGGTTTATATATTTATAAAAGAAGTTTATAAATGGTATATGGGTTCATAAAGAGCTATAAATCACTTTGAAATGTACAAGAAGTTTATAAGTGACTGAATTTTGAGAATCGAATAAAAAGAAAACTTTTCTAAATTTTGTGGATATACTTATACCGTTGGAATAAGTATATAGCTATTTCTAAATATGGAAATACAGGGATTTGCGAGTATATCTTTTAAGGGTGTTTATATACAAGTAATTTACAACGTAGTTGTATGTGTGAAGACCTATTAAAGGAGGCTAGTGATTGCTTTTATACTGAACCAATGTTGGTTTCCCCTATAAAATAAATCCCCGATTGAATGTTTGTTAGTCGATAGTTAAATAGCCAACTATCAAAAATGGACCCAAACGTAACTTTGGAAATATCTAGGAGAAACACGTGAGTTATATGGCACAGTCATCTCCGATGATGTTGTACTGTGCATATAAATCTCGTTTCATTCTTCTAGGACAATGATGAGAAAATCCGTCCACTAACGGTTAGGAGGTGATCACCGATCTTATCTTTGGTTGTTTAATTCCTAGAGAACCGGGGTTGAGTTTACCGGAAATTTGTCGAACGTTGTTTCGAAGAGACCGGGATCAAATATGTTATCCCAAAACCACTTCAATCCAACAAATGCGTTTCGAAGTGAAGACATCGTGAAGAGTATGGAATCGAAGATAGAGATGTGAAGTGCAAGGGTTAATCGCTACTAATCCTAAGGGTGATTCCAAAATGGATGTACAAGGAATAGTGCCTTCGGTTTCGTTCAGACCCAGAACGGACTTGTATGGATGAATGCTATCAGCACATTGTCATTAGAGGGAAATGAGCATTCTAAGTGTAAATTTCTGAAAGGTAATCGTAGCCTCAAGCCTCATCAATCGAGAATGACTAAAACAGGGGAGATGCAGTAGGGCTAGGTGTGGGTAGCTCCCACAAAGGGTATGTTATCACCTTTCTAAATGACCATTCATATTTTCAGATTCAGTTGTGCATGAAGGAGATCCATAAAGGTTGGGAACAACCGAGGTGATGATATATTCGATACTATCCAGCAAGGGGTAGGTCGGTCCTGTTTTGGCAGGGGTCGTTAGGTATGATCTCGGTACATTGTTCTAGAGGTGAACTGTGACGGGCGGTACCCCAGTAGCCTAGTCATTAGTTGGAATCCATTCTCCAATACGAGCTTTATGGTTTTAGTTGTATACCAAATATGTTGGAACGTGACATGCAATCATTCCAGCTATTTTAATATTTTACTTTGAACCCTTAGACATTATTATAATATCACTGGATTTTCTATAAATGGTTTTGGTTATCGTAAGGTAAAAACCCGTCGAGTTTATGTGCAGCATGGCCTTACGAGATACTTTTGATTTCAAAGGTTTTCTTATAACTTTAAATCCAGTTGGGTGTGTTTTTTTCTCACGATGGTTTTCCAGACTGACTCGGGTGTTATTTTATTATAATGCTCAGGTCAGACCGAGCATATTACATATTAGATTGGATGCTTTGAGCTTCAAGAGACGAGTTAGAGGCCCGGGACGTATTCGTATAGATGGTAATTTTCCACTGTATTTATTGTTGTGTTATCCGCAATTGTGAGGACAGGCTGTTATAACTGTTCAGGTTGAAATAAGTTAGTATACTCTGATTGATGTTGGTATATACACATATTACAGTTTTGCTTTTATGTAATGATTTGTGGTATATTGTAGATTATTCGTTCCGCTGTGAGATTCTGTGTTGTTTAGTTCCTTATTATCTTTTTCCTCCTTTATTTTTCCCCTAACAATCGGGTCTTCCGTCATTCGATTGCTCGGCATGTGATACAATAGATGTATTAGTGTCGATTTTTGAGGGTCGAAAATCCAGGTCGTTACATTTTGGTATCAGAGCTGAAGGTTAAACGAGAATCTTGGCTTTAGTGGGAATTACTCATTAGAGATAGGGTCAGTAACACCCTAGAAAGAGTCTGAGTGTAGATATATATATATAAGCGCGTATTTGTTAGTGATATAAAATGGTTTATATTGTGTTGGTTGATCTATTGAGTAGCTTATGGATTCTGGTCAATACGAGTAATTAACGTTATTGATAGGGATCTCTAAACACTTGAACAGAGCAACTCGACATGGTATTGTTTTGAAATTGGGTAAATGAAATAATTTTACCTTGATTATTTTTATGTATACGGTGATAATTTTTCAGAAAATTATTATGTTATATATGGTGTGCTTGGTTGTTTGGAAATAATAATGGTAGGTTATTATCATTTGTTGTTTGTGTTTGAATAAAAGGTTGATATCATAATGTAAGCAAGATTAACAGTCAGGAAATAATTTTATATAACCAAATGGAATTATATAAATATGATTTATAAATGTGATATATAAATTGGAAGGAAATGAAATTCCTGAAGTATATTACAAATATAATTGTAAGTAAAAAGAATTTAAAAGATGGGAATTTGGGAAATAAAATCCCGTTGGTTTTGAAAATGTTTTTCAAGGTTTTGGAAAAAAAATATTATTTGGAAAATAATTTTGAATGGAAATATTTAAAAAAGGATTTTTAAAGAGAAAGAAAGCACTGAACTCACTTCGGTCACTGGAAAATAATTTCGGTGATGACTGCAGCATCATCGACATTCATTTTCGAGTTTCCAAGGGAGGAATTGCTACCGTTGGAATTTTATTTTGGTAAAACTAGTTTTGATTTTAAATCCAAAAGAATAATTTGATACACCAAAGGGAATTATGTATATATTATTTCAAAATGGTTTGAAATGAATAATAATAAGATGTTTAAACTTTAGAAATTTTCAATTAGGAATTTATAAAAATGAGAAAATAAGTTTGATAACTTATAAATTTTGAAAATTAGCAAGTTAAAGCAATGTTTTAAATTGTTGAATGTGAATGCAAGAAAAGTACATATTTGAAAACTTGAACTATGGAATGAAATTTAAATTAAATTAAGTTAAATAAAGTGAATTTTGAAATGTAGCCTAAGTTAGGCTAAATGAAATAATTTTGGACATGGAATTGACTGAGATTTGAAATAAATTAATGAATAAACTAATTTAAATAAATTAATGAATAAACTAATTTAAATAAATTAATGAATAAACTAATTTAAATAAATTAATGAATAAACTAATTTAAATAAATTAGTGAGTGGAATATGATTTTGGAATATGGTTGTAATGTTGAAATTTAAACAAATGGATTGAGTCAAATAGGATTAGAATTGATTTAAAATAGATATGGACTTAAGTTGTGAAGTGGTAATAAACATAAGAACTTTTGTATAAAATGTTATAATAGACTTAAGAAAAATTTGATGGAAGGGTTCTTAAGTGATATTAGAATTGAAAGAATAATCCAAAGTAATTAATGATTGTAAATAATTGAATGTAAATGAAATGAATGTGAATAGAAGGGAATTTGGGATAGCTAAGAAATCAATTGAAATAAATACGTGGGTTGTACATATATTATTTTATTTGTATAACGGTTTGATCCAGATTCGAGCATAGAATTTCGAGATAATTTATATCGATCCTAGTTTGGATTTTTCATTCGATTCTCGACGACGAACACTGGATATGGATTTTTGATTGATTCTGGAATTCTCTATCATAGTATAGGACTATGCAAGGAGAATCACGGTTTTTAATCAATGAACCGGATCTGAGACCGCACTAGAGTGGTCATGTGAATGATACTAGTTCGAAAGTGAAATTGTGTGATCGAGTAAGTGATCAGATTTGATATTGCGAACGGATGATATATGTACATCGTACAGGCTTAAGTAAAGCAAGTATTGGAAATTGAAAATGCAGAATAAAATAATTATGAACTATATGATTGGATATCATTGGTGAATATGATGCAGGTATATAAAAGCAAAAGCTAGTTGATGCTTTCATTTCATAAGTGGAATTGGGTTGCCCGACTAAAAGGTACATGTTAAAATCATAGTTGATTTGATGGTATTATGATTAAGCCACTTGGATTTTGTTTTCTTTGCTGGTTTGGGCCCGTAGTGGCGACTTGTGGTTGTTCTGATCGAGCCGAGCAAAGGAGACACTGGCAAAATTTTCTAAAAATTTAAAGAGTTATAAATTTTGAAGAAAATTTTAAATAACTAAAATTTGATTTTGAGTTATAACTTAAAATGATTGAATGGGATGATATTAGTTGGGATCTATGGATGAATTTGGAAACTTAGCAAAAATAATGATGGGGTTTCAACAAATTGATTTTGAGAAGTTAAAGGCCTAAAGGAATTTGGTCAGTTAATTCAACTAATTAGGTTTACAAAAGTAGGGGGTTTGGGCATTTTTCCTACCTTGGCAAATTTCGAGGACGAAATTCTTTTAAGGGAGAAGAATGTAACGACCCAGAAATTATAGTTATTTGAAATAGAATATTTAATTAATTTTAAATATTGAAAAGTTAATTTTATAGGTTGAATAACTCGAATTTCAAAAATAGCACTTTATTGGATAATTAAATTGTTGAATTTAAAAGTGGAAAATTGTTTAAGTAATCGAATCTTGGATTTTTATTTGGATAAAAATGATTCAAAAGCATATTAAAATTTCTATTAATAAGAATGGAGGTAATTAAACTTTTAAATTGGATTTAAAAGTGCTGTAGCTAATTTTGAAAATAACTCGTTTTAATTAACATATAAAAATAGCCTTCAGGGGCACAGTCTCGGATTTTGACGAAACCAGTTTTATTAGATCCGTAATAATGAATTATATTACGCCTTCAAATTTCGTAGCAATCAAACGTATCATTTGGTCATGCAAAATCAAAACGCGTTGAAATTAATATTGAAAATTTAATATAATAATTGGTTTCAAAAAGCTATCTTCTGCATACGATCGAATTATAGGTCCCGAAACAAGTTCCATTGCGTTCGGAATAGGGGTATAACCTATAGAACACCAAACGTCATGCCTCGATTGGGATCCGAAATTTATAACTAGATATTTTGATTTTTAATATAATATATATAAATTGACTTGACCACACACCATGTTCATTCACGTCAGCCCACATTTTCTGCTCCTTTCCATGCAAGCCCACACCCTCCTTATTGATATTTCCCATCTTCCCTCCAGTACAAAATTATCTCCAGTGAAAAAAACAGAAATGAACACATTCAAAAATCTGTTTCTCCAAATCTACTCAATAAAAAATACGAAACTAGCTTTAAAATTCTTCTTGCGATGGGGGCTTCACGCTGATGTGGATTAGGTGATGTTCGATCACTGTCTTGGCATGGTCGTTGGTGAGCAGCGAGCTAGGGTTGAGATTTCTCGTGGATAGGAGCTTCGATCGTCGAATTGGATGACGTATTCAAGTTCGTGACGTAATTAGCCGCTTGCACCGATATTTCATTGGATTTGGCAACGAAAATTGTCACGCGTGAATAATACTTGGTCGAGCGATGGCAGCATGTCGCAATGACCGTTCCTCAACTGAGCTCGATGATGGTGGGTGGGATGGGAAGCTTTAGCGAATTAAGGAAGGATGGAGGTGGTCTCGCGTCGTTTCATGGAGAGATGAGAGAAAGAGGGATGGATGTACACGGTTGCATGCATATCATCGTGCATAGGGGAGAGCTGAAGGATTGGGGAAGAAGGGGTAGGGTATTTTTGTAATTGTGTTGAAGTGTATTATTTTATTTTATTTAATTTAACAATGTTTCGATAACTACTAAAATTCATAACTCCTTCATACGAGGTCCAATTGGAACGAAACTTTTTGCGTTGTGCTCATGACGACGAAAACTTCATGATGGAACTTGTTTGGAGGAGTTTAGAGACTGTTGAAATATGGGCTAAAATCGGACATCGTTCAATTTTAGTTCCAAATCGGAACACCTCGATGATAATAGCAAATTTCGGTGAGTTCAACTCACCTTTTTGGTTAACTGGTATAATATATAGTTGATAAAAATTGTTGAATGATTGTTTGGATAAATTATTATATTTATTAGTTGGTTCGGATATATTCCCTCTTATTGGAGCGAATGAGACCCTACCACGTTTCCGTGTAAGAGCGGATGACCCTTTGTATACGAATCCCGCCTCGAAGCGGTTGATTTATATTTTAAGATTATATAACATTTGTGATGTAGGGAAGCAGGTTGGAGGGATCCAACGGGATTCCTCGCTATTATTAAATTGTTCAATGATATTTCCTTTATATGAATTATTGAATAATAAATATGATTGTGGACACTTTGGTTATAACATCGTTTTTTGTTTGAAAAATAAACCCCATTAGTGATAGAAGATAAATATCGATATTGGTTAAGTGTTGGGTGGCTATTGGCCTTAAATCTGTATTTTAAAAACACAGTAAATTGCCGATTAAGTCAGAATTTGTTTTTGAGACAAGTAACGATTTTTAAATCCGAAGTTGGGTTTCGGAAATATTTTGTTTAAGGATTATCTAACAAAATATGAAAATAATTTTTTAAGTTAATTAATTATATGAATATTGTTTTTAAAGTTATTTAATTACATTAATATTATTTTAGGTTATATAATTATATTTATATTATTTTAAAGTTATATAATCATATTAATATTATTTTAAAGTTATTTAATTATTTTAATATTGTTTAAAAGTTATTGGTTTATAGGTAATATGTTATAAGAATTTATAGAAAGGTTAATGTTAGCACCAAAATTGGTCACTAACACCCTTTGAATAGAATTGTGTAGGGAGATTAATGAAGAAAGTAAATTAAAGTAGAAAAATAACGCAATTGAGTGCAAAAAGAACAACAAAAACGAGAACACCGGATTTATAGTGGTTCAGGGTAATTGCCTACGTCCACTTTGAATATGATCTTTATTACTTTTCCAATCACTTGAGTACAGATACAATCCGTAAACAAACAACTTGAATACAAGTTTGAATAGAAAAGAAGCGAGTACAGAAAATGGCAGAGTCTCCCTGGAGTTCTCCAAAAGAAAGGTCCCTTCAACAGTACCCCTGCCCCTCTATTTATAGATGAAGATAGGTTGGACCCCCTGTGCAGGCCCATGACCAAGATAGCTTGACCCATAGCTGACAGGCCGGGTAGACCCACACGATCGGTATGTTGCCGACCCAGGGGTTGTCTCGTAGCTGACTCGAAGCAGGCCCTCAAGGAACTCGTAGTAGCTATTGGCGCGTCTCGAAGCAAAACACTACCGACTGCATCACCTCGCTGTAAATCTAAGAATATGGTAACTCTCCCGATGTGCATCGAACCAGGTACGTCGAACCACCTAGGCCGACCCAACATGGCCGACCCACTAGGGCCGACCCACTAAGAGCCGAGCCACATGAAAGAATTATTCTGAGGCCAATCCCACTCACACTGAACTACCTAGGCCTACCCACAACTGCCGACCCAGATATGCCATATTAAGGCCGATCCATACCTGACCGACCCATCTTGTTCCCCCAATCGCGACCAAGCGACGTATACTGAACAATCTGGGCCGAGCCATGCGCTACGAACCACCTAGGCCGAGCCATGCGCTTTGAACCACCTAGGCCGAGCCATGCGCTTCGAACCATGAATGACCGAACCACCTTGGCTTATGAACCATGATCGAGCTATATACACCGGGCCACGCACGACCGAACCATACTAGCCTTCATTCCTCCAATCCTTTCTCAACTTGACTCTAATTTGAGCCCAATCATATCTCCTGCAACTATCGTCTTATAGCAGGGCCAAGTTGTCGGGTAACATTTGCCCCCCCCCAAAGTGTGTCTTGTGAATCAACATGGCGCACTTTGAATCAGCGAGCAATCTCCGCCTTCAAAAACTAACTTTTCAAAAGCTGAATGTACATAACCTTTCGAAGGTTAAACCATGCTAGAATTCATAAACCTATATTTCTTCACCGACTCGATAGCATCTGTCTCTTCGTACAGTTTCATCTTTCATTGTCATGATGTGTGTATACGTTCATGTACACACGTTCTATTTTATTACTATTATCGACATTTCATACATCATTTTTTTAGATAACAAAATTGGGTCGGCATATGGAGGCTGACCCACTCGTTCGGTTCCTTTGGAAAAAAGGTGGGCCGGCATACCAATACCGACCCACACGATCGGTACTTGCTTCATTGACCCAGTAAACACGTGCTGACCGGTTCCATCAAGCATAGCCCGTTCATCTTCCCCCTCTTGTCATATAAAAGCCTTCACTTCTTCTCCTTCTTCCCACTCTTATTTCTCAACTTATCCTCCCCGGCTTTACTTAAAACAAAGAAACCCCCCTCCACAAAACTGCCATCACTCTCTTTCTCTCCCCTTTCAAATGTCTTCCCAAATACCTTCCAACATCCTCTTGACTTCGAGCTTTAGAGTGCACTCGCCTCAACTCCAACTAACTTCGTAGGTAAGGATCCCAATTCTAGCATAATTTCCTTGCCTACGCCCCTCCAAACTTGTCTTGGATCCGAGCCGCACATATATTCGATCTTACATGATGGGAACGAGATGAGAGTGATAGTGGTAGTGACAGTATGTGTAAGGAGAGCGGAGAGTTTGGGGAAGAGAGAGATAATTTGTGATTTTGTGAGGAGGAGGAGTTCGATACTCTGAATGGTCGTGGGTTAGTAAAACTCTGGCAATAAAGTGGGTCGGCAGGAATATAGTAAAGGAGTGAGTCAATAGGATTTTGACAATAAAGTGGGTCGGTGATTTGAGAGACAGTGTGGGTCGATAATTTGGAAGATGGTATGGGTCGGTAGTTTATTAAAGTAGAGCTGGATCGTTAGGAGTTGGGTAATAGAGTGGGTCGGTATTCTGAGAAGGAGTGGCTCGGTACATGTCATGGTGAGGCCATTCGGTGACTAGGGAGTGAGTGTGGGTTGGTTATTTTTTTCTAGAAAAGCGATCGGTGGTCTGCAGAAGAGTGGATCGGTTGTTTATGTTTAGAGGGTCGGTCGGTATAGATAGTTTATTGCTTGGGTCGGTATTGAGTGCTGGGGTCGGCATTGGCAATCAGGACCATTTTAACTTGAACACCGCATACATCATGATACATACTCTCATGCCTGATCTTAAAATACTAAACAATGACAAGGACCAAAGCATATAAACTCAAGGACTTAATTCGGACTAACAACTCCATAGCCTAAGTAATTCCAAACGCGAATCTAACCCGACAAATGCAAGTAACTGCCTTCACAATCTATGATGCCAATGCCCGGTTCCAAGACTTCTGCTACCGATCACATGATAAACTACCGGAGATGGTCAGCGACGACGGTCTTCATGGATGACAACTTAAAACTTAATAACGCCACACTTGTCTTTAGAACTTTAATTTTTTCTTTGCACTTATGTCTGAATCGTCGCACTAGTTCACACACAACATGGGAGAATACTTTGTTGTTATATTTGATATCTATTATCTTTCAAGTATACCTTAAACAGGTATCTATTCACATAAATCGCTTTTTGGAGATGTCCAAAAAATCAAGCTCTGCTACTGTTTCTTACAAACCTGATCCTAGTTCTCGGCAGGAGGCAGTGGGGACTTTGAGTCCATCGTCAGCCCCCATACCTGGCATCCCAGATCCACCTGTTGCGGTTATAGGCCCGGCTCCCAATGCTGTAGACGGGGACGTCGTTCTGGATGACCCCATTGACTCTCAAGCCTAAAAAATTGGCTAATCTTCTCTCCATCGATTGTGTTCCATCCACGAAATCCCCTTCGAAGACGTTATGGTTCCTTCGGCACCAGATCGGCCTCACTTTCCCCCAGCCGGATATACTGCATGCAATAAATTTATATGCTGGGCCGGAAGTATGCCCCCTTTCAATTCATTCATCCGTGAAGTGTTACAGTATATAGGGATTGCTCCAGCACAACTACACCCTAATAGCCATGCATTTATTCACGGTACATGCGTTCTTTTCATGAGCGTCTTACTCAGACCCCCAACTCCCAAGGATATTCGTTACATTTACCGCTTCAAGAGACGTACCGACAGTACATCTTACATATTCCTCGAGCCACATCCCAAATGCCAAATCCTGATGGGTGCGTGGAACAAGTTTTCTCAGTTTAAACAAGAGTGGTTATACATACGCTGTCCTCCTGGCTTTGCGAGAAGATGGCTAGAAGGACGTAAGTCTCATCTTTACCCCAATCTCTGTCCTAAGGCTTGGAGTGCTCCTTTTCTGAACTTCTTTCAACTCTTACAGGTATCCGCCCACGACCCCAAGGCGCCAGTTATTCTGAGGCCGTCGAAGCCATTCGAGCTACTCCTGGGGGAGATCGGGACATTAAATCTATAATTACCAGCGAACTGCTCTCGAAGTTCGGATTACTAGGAGAGGGCCGCCGGACTAGCCTTCCAAGTGGTGCCACAATAGAAAGAATGGCTGCAGAAACGAGCAAAGAAAAATTTGGACCTTTGGTGCCCCCTGCTAAAGGAGCTCGCGATACTACCGAGGAAGCCGAGATCGAAAAGACTGATATGAATATAAGTCCTGGGCCAGCGCCGGTAGGCGGCATTGATCAACCACCGCCTCCCTCGAAAAAGAAAAGGAGTCTAGCTTATAAGCTAAAAAGGAGGAAAGTCGGCAGAACATCAAAGGTCACCATAACTCCGATCGAGAAAAAGCCATCTTCCCAAAACTTAGAAGGCTCATTAAAGGGTCTATCTGACTTGACCATCCCCGACGATATACTGAATTATGGCTTCAATAACCCCAAGGCTATGGAATTTAATTCACCTGCGAGAAGCGATGAAGGCGCTCAGACTCATCATCAGGGAGAGAAAACTCCAAAGAGTACAGCGAAAAACACTGGTCCGTCGGGCAAATGCACTAGGACACACACGAACACTTACACTCCACCATGCACTTGAATTCCATTCATCGTGCGACTCCTACTAACTCGTCCTCGTTTGACTTTATATGTAGGTGAAATGGGGCATACACATCGCATTGACCGCCTTCGCGGATCCTACATCTTTTACCATTCCGGTCGAGACTAAGGATCGGGCAAACGGCGAGATAGGGATGAAAGCGGTGATAGAGACTATCGCTCCAGAGAGTCGTCGTCGTCTTCCAGAAGGAGAACCCACAGCCATTTTTTATATCCAAACGATCCTCCCCACCATCCGGCGCATAGTGGGGAGGAGTCTGCTCAAAAGGGCTCCCAGTCCAAAGTTCCTCGTGACCAATATTCCAGCTCTTCGAGTACCAAGAAATCCCATGAGCCTTATAAGAAATCCGTGACTCAGGTTAGGCAGACTCCCCCAGCCTCCGCTCACGATCCATCGACGGTGGAAAAATTAGTTGAGCTCAAAGCAACATTTCCAAAGATCTGTTTCGACGGACTGAAATTTCACCCTGCAATCCATCCTATTCCTGGATATGTCAAACAGAGCGCCATTGCCTGCAACAACGATGTATATTTCCAGCATGATGCGTTCATACACTTGGTGGAGAAAGTTTCAGTGGTCTCTATTGAACGCCAACATGAGATTGATCGCCTCAAACTCGAAGCTATTCATGACAGAGACATCATTAAGAACCAAGATGAAGAGTTATCCTCATACAAATCTCAGCTCGAGACTGCCCAGAAAAATGATAAGGAGACAACCGAGGCAGTTAGCCGCTTGGAGGCCACTCGCAAGAAAGAACTCAACGAGGCAATCCAACGCAGCGGCGCTCTAACTTTGGAGAAACACTCTATCCAAAAAGAGAAAGACATTCTTGCTTAACGAGTCAAGGAACTAGAGGAGCTTCTCTTTAAAGAGAGAGAAGAGAAAATTGTAGCGCAGGAAGAGTCACAAAGATACTGCGATGAAATCGTCGTAACACGGCTTCTAAAGACAAAACTCGACGAAGATCTATCCAGGGTTGAAGCGCTAAAAGAAGCAGCTCGTGAAGAAGGCAAGAAGATAGCGCTCACAGAGGCCGATTCTCGACTCGAGGTAGCTACCGAGGCCGGCAGAGAAGAAATCAAATGTTTATTCGACCGGCTCATTGCCGAGTTCAATGCTAGAGTCCTCATGCACCGTGACTTGTCTTTCTTGGGCGAGAATTATCTCGAGTCACTCGCCGAAGCATGGGATACTTTGATTAGAATTAAAAAGTGGAGCTGGGTGTCGAAGAGATTGATGAAGAGGCTCTGGTGAGTGAAGTGCTTCGAGGCAACGAACCCTTAGATTTATCTACGACGAAAGCTCTCTTCGGGGGAGGCTCCCCTACATCAAAGGACAAAGAGGATGCCGCTAGCTCGTCTAGCTCCGAGCCTTAGATTCCTCCTCCCGTTGACTTGACCAAAACTCCATCGGTTAATCCCCCCGAGAAACATGTGGGTTACGATCCGGAGAAGCCTGGACTTGGCATCCACATGTTATCCCCAATTCCGGAGGGTGATCCTCCTAAGACGACTGAGAGCCAAATGGAAGCTGGTATGTGACCCCACCTTCTAAAGTTCATAGAGTCAACGCTTTTGGTGAATAACCGTCGTATCTTAACATTCACTTTTCATGAATTCGTGTAGGTCATTCTGGCCCTGAACCGACTCCAAGGAGTGATGTCGCCACGGAGCAGGAAGAAAACGAAACTGAAGTACTCCACACTGGTGACACCCCTGGTTCTGACACTCAAGTAATAGGGGCGCTTGAGCAAGATAAGCCCGAAGATCCTTCACCCGTAGAGGGGCACGATGATGTCGAAATCATGGGCGCTTCTGAGCACACTTCCAAGCTCAGCATGAAGGCGCTACTCCAGGAGGAGAAAAGGGAGAAAATCAAAGTAAAATTAGAGCCTCAAGTGGTGGAGCTCGACAATCCCTTAAATAGGCCACTGAAGGTTATTCTCCTTGGTGGGATCACACCTTTGGAAGTTCCTCCTCCTCCCTCGAGTACTTCGCCGCTGGGAAGCAAAGGGTCCAAAAAGAGGCGCTTGGATGAGGAAACTTCAGAGAAGCCAAAGAGGGAAAGAAAACTGAAGAAGTAGCTGTTGCCTCGCCACATTTTGCTCAACTTAAGTAACTTAGTACCATGTAGTTGTTTTCCTCTCCTTTTTTATAGTCATCGTAGATAGATTTTGTCTCCGGACTTCGGAGAAGTTGTAATGAAACTTCTTTTTCGATTAGTAAATAAAATTTTGCTTCTTCGTATTCCCAGACTCTCATCGCTTAGCTTATAATTTAATTTGTAATTGAAATTCAAAGTCTTGTGGGTCATGTAAACTCCAGTCCGCTTTCACAGGACTTGGAGATTTTTGAATTATTTATACTCTAGTCCGCACTCTAGGGACTTTGAGATTTTTGAATCGTTTATACTCTAGTTCGCACTTTGGGGACTTAGAAATTTTTGAATCGTTTATACTCTAGTCCGCACTTTGGGGACTCAGAGTACTCTAGTCCGCACTCTGGGGACATAGAGATTTTTTGAATCGTCTATACTCTAGTCCGCACTATGCGGACTTAGAGATTTTTTGAATCGTCTATACTCTAGTCCGCACTCTGGGGACTCAGAGTACTCAAGTCTGCACTCTAGGAACTTAGGGATTTTTGAATCGTTTATACTCTAGTTCGCCTTCTGGGGACTCAAAGTACTCTAGTCCGCACTCTAGGGACTTAGAGATTTTTTGAATCATTTATACTCTAGTCCGCATTCTGGGGACTCAGAGTACTCTAGTCCGCACTCTGGGGACTTAGAGATTTTTGAATCGTTTATACTCTAGTCCGCACTCTGGGGAATCAAAGATTTTTTGAATCATTTATACTCTAGTCCGCACTCTGGGGACTCAGAGTACTCTAGTCCTCACTCTGGGGACTTAGAGATTTTTGAATTGTTTATACTCTAGTCCGCACTCTGGGGACTCAAAGTACTCTAGTCCGCACTCTGGGGACTTGAGATTTTTGAATCGTTTATACTCTAGTCCACACTCTGGGGACTCAGAGTACTCTAGTCCGCATTCTGGGGACTTAGAGATTTTTGAATCGTTTATACTCTAGTCTGCACTTTGAGGACTCAGAGTACTCTATTCCACACTCTGGGGACTTATAGATTTTTTGAATCGTTTATACTCTAGTCCGCATTCTGGGGACTCAGAGTACTCTAGTCCGCACTTTGGGGACTTAGAGATTTTTCGAATCGTTTGCTGATCGACTTTTAGTTTTGTGTGTGCATTCATACGCCAAATAGATTAATGCAATTTAATTCTGCCATGGAATTATAAAACACGGAACACCAATAGTTCATAGAAAAACAGCTTCAAGCTTTTATTGATTGTAAAAAAAATTGGGACAAACTGAATTGTCTTATTACATGTCGGAAATAGAGAACAATAAAAGAAACATATACTGGAAACAATTGCTACTAAAATGCAAAAGAAATAGACTAAGTATAATAACGGTGCAAATGCTCGCTATTCCATGCTCTGGGGAGTGTCACGCCATCAACAGTCGCTAGCTTGAAGGTTCCTTCTCCAAGCCTCCGTTCGATGACGTAGGGACCTTCACATGTGGAATTCATATGTGACGGGACCGGAAAAACTCACTTCAAAACAAGGTCGCCCACATCGAAAGTTCTTGGTCGAACCTTTTCATTATAATTTCGGGTGACTCGCTGTCGATATGCGGTCGCCCTTAAATCAGCTTCTTCACGTTTCTCGTCGACAAAGTCCAACGACTCCAGTAAACATCTGTTCTGTGATTTTTATTGCATTTGAGTTGTTGTGTTTTGTTCTGTTAGATCCTACAACCACCTATGACATTGGATTAAGTATTTATTGGATATGTCGACCCACTCGAGTTGAAGAAAAAAATAGCATTTGTCGACGTATTCAATAGATATTTAAGACAAGGCTATAGATGGTCGCTCCTAACAAGCCTTATTCTCCGCTTTAGTAAACGGAATTACTTGATAATTCTCTTTACTAAAGTGGGTCTCGGGGTGAGGCGTCACAGCTTGGACAAACCACTGGACTGAAATACCAGAGATTTGCAATGTAATAGCGTGCTTGGGTGGCAAACCCGAAACTGGCTCAAAAACATATGGAAAGTCACAAACCACTGGAATACGAGATATATCAGCATCATCATCTCGCGAATCAAGAGAATATAAAGACACTCCGGAATTATCTAAATCCTGAAGCACTAGAGATAGCTGAGATGGAGAATCGGGATGTCGAAGATATAACATCCACTTAGCACAAACAATCCTGGCATTATATAACACTAGCCCGTCCATACCAAGAATCATATCATAACTTTCATCTCCGGCAATGAAATGATGCTAGATCTTTTTCTGAGTTAAGTTTATATGTTACCAAGCTGTGACACCCCACCCCTAGACCCACTCTAGTAAAGAGAATTAACAAGTAATTCTGTCTACTAAAGCGGAGAATAGGGCTTGTTAGGAGTGACCATCTATAGCCTTGTCTTAAATATCTATTGAATACGTCGACAAATGCTATATTTTTTTTCAACTCGAGTGGGTCGACATATCCAATAAATACTTAATCCAATGCCATAGGTGGCTGTAGGATCTAACAGAACAAAACACAACAACTCAAATGCAATAAACATCACAGAACAAACAACCATCACATATCCATATATATACATGAACAGATACATCCTCAGCGTTACACAAAATAATACAAGTCAAGTGGTATGACGACCACTATATACTATACAAGCCAAAAAGGATCAACATATGGATAGTCATCAGAGTAGCAGCAAATGGACACTCAAAAAGCTAAACCAAAAACTATAGCAAAAGGAAGTCCATGCGGAAGCAGAAATAGGCTAAGTCCAATGCACCTAACCGGAAACATCTCGGCCTGACCCGAGTATAAAATACACGGGTCAGTCTAGCTAAACATATCGGTCAAATGAATAGAAATAGATAAGGCATGAAGTGTTCCTCTTTCCAAGAGAAAACACTACATTTATATATACAAGAGATGGTGATGTAGTATGTATGGCATAAGATAAGGCATATGATATATGGTATCTTATGGTGTTTGGTTACTTCACTAAGGATAGTGAATCCCATCGGGGGATCCGCGACCCTTAGCATGCTTTGTAATGATGTTGAGATTATTTTATGTGGATTTTCTTTCCGTGCGAATCTGCATGTTATTTCTTACTTGGGTTTCGATATGATTCTTCGTATGGACGGGCTAGTGCGATATGATGCCAGGATTGTTTGTACTAAGCAGATGTTATATCTTCGACATCCTGATTCTCCATCTCAGCTATCTCTAGTGCTTTGGGATGTAGATAATTCCGAAGTGTCTTTATATTCTCTTGATTCGCGAGATGATGATGCTGATATATCTCGTATTCCAGTGGTTTGTGACTTTCCAGATGTTTTTGAGCCAGTTTCGGGTTTGCCACCCAAGCGGGAGCAAGCTGTGACGCCCCACCCCGAGACCCACTTTAGTAAAGAGAGTTAACAAGTAATTCTGTCTACTAAAGCGGAGAATAGGGCTTGTTAGGAGCGACCATCTATAGCCTTGTCTTAAATATCTATTGAATACGTCGACAGATGCTTTTTTTTCAACTCGAGTGGGTCGACATATCCAATAAATACTTAATCCAATGTCATAGGTGGCTGTAGGATCTAACAGAACAAAACACAACAACTCAAATGCAATAAACATCACAGAACAGACAACCATCACATATCCATATATATACATGAACAGATACATCCTCAGCGTTACACAAAATATTACAAGTCAAGTGGTATGACGACCACTATATACTATACAAGCCAAAAAGGATCACCATATGGATAGTCATCAGAGTAGCAGCAAATGGACACTCAAAAAGCTAAACCAAAAATTATAGCAAAAGGAAGTCCATGCGGAAGCAGAAATAGGCTAAGTCCAATGCACCTAACCTGAAACATCTCGGTCTGACCCGAGTATAAAATACATGGGTCAGTCTAGCTAAACATATCGGTCAAATGAATAGAAATAGATAAGGCATGAAGTGTTCCTCTTTCCAAGAGAAAACACTACATGTATATATACAAGAGATGGTGATGTAGTATGTATGGCATAAGATAAGGCATATGATATATGGTATCTTATGGTGTTTGGTTACTTCACTAAGGATTGTGAATCCCATCGGGGGATCCGCGACCCTTAGCATGCTTTGTAATGATGTTGAGATTATTTTATGTGGGTTTTCTTTCCATGCGAATCTGCACGTTATTTCTTACTTGGGTTTTGATATGATTCTTGGTATGGACGGGCTAGTGCGATATGATGCCAGGATTGTTTGTGCTAAGCGGATGTTATATCTTCGACATCCTGATTCTCCATCTCAGCTATCTCTAGTGCTTCGGGATGTAGATAATTCCGAAGTGTCTTTATATTCTCTTGATTCGCAAGATGATGATGCTGATATATCTCGTATTCCAGTAGTTTGTGACTTTCCAGATGTTTTTGAGCCAGTTTCGGGTTTGCCACCCAAGCGGGAGCAATATGTGACGCCCCACCCCAAGACCCACTTTAGTAAAGAGAATTAACAAGTAATTCCGTCTACTAAAGCGGAAAATAGGGCTTATTAGGAGCGACTATCTATAGCCTTGTCTTAAATATCTATTGAATACGTCGACAAATGCTATATTTTTTTTCAACTCGAGTGGGTCGACATATCCAATTTTGAACTCAATCCGATGCCGTTTGGTACTCTGTTTTATGCCTGGAAGTTGAACCCAGAATGGACTTTTAGGCCTGGGCACATTCATGTTGAACTGTTACAAACATGGTCTGAATCCATGTTTGAGACAGCGTAACTTTTTCGTTTCCAGTCGGAATTCGTTAATTCTTTTTTTGTTTGAAAGATGAAACTTTCTATTTTTTGCACACCAATATTAGTTCAATCAAAGGTCGTTCGGACACCTGTTTTAAGTCTAAAAGTTGAACCCAGAGAAGATTTCAGACCTGGGTATTATTTTGCCTAAGTGTTTTTATGTTCATTTTCCGTCTGATTTTTGACTTTTACTTCATGTTTTGTGATATTTCAGAAATGTTTTGAGGGCTATGATGCCTATCAATAGGCTAGCCAAGTTTTGATGAATTTGAAATTCAAATTTGAATTGAATTTGAATGACAGTTTTGAGTGATTTCTTTTATTTTGAGCATAGATTTTTCTAAACAATTTGGAAATAATTTTTAAAATAAGTTGGCATTTAAAATAATTAGTATATAATATTTTTAAATTATTTTAAGCTATAAAATCTATTTATTCTCTATAATAAGGGAATTTTCAAATATTGTCTTCAAAATTGTTTTCGGAAAATGGTTTTAAAAGCTTGTTTTCTCAAATAAATTATTTTATATATAAAATACACGTTTTTGCACTATTTAAGCGAATGAGAATTAAACGGTTTGGTAAAACACGTGGTATGGAACACGTGCGTTTATCTCATCGGTTAATTCCTGACTTGTCCGTTTGATTGTTTTGACCTTCGGGTCTAGTTTACCGATGATATTTGGTAGACTTTTTACTGCTTTGAGTGTGAAATTTACTAGCGGTTAGTAAACCGTTTAGTACGAGTGTGTGGTATGGGACGCACGCCAACACTTTTCGGGTTCCTTTCCGAGAGTTTGTGACACGTTTGTCTTCGAGACGTATGCCAGTACTGTGCCTTCGGGTAATCGTCTGAGAGACGATTTGTTGTTTGTTGTTGCCTTTGGGCTTATCGTCCTAGTGTTGATCTGTTGTTTGTTGCCGCCTTCGGGCGTATCATCCTTATGGCGATCTGTTGTTTGTTGTTGCCTTCGGGCTATGGTACCATATTATATCAGTACTTGGCAAGCTTCGGCTATAAGCACGTGCAAATTTGTTGTATGTTGTTTATTGATGTTTGTTGTTTGTTGCTCTCCCACACATACGTCGCTTATTGTGTTGACGACCCTTGTGTCGTGAGATATTATCTCAAGCCATTTATATAGCGATTGTGGGAACACTTTCGTATCGAAAAGAACTCGAATACTGCGATCTCGAAATAAAATAGAGCCTTCCAAGATAGATGGGGATGTAGCATGTATGGCATAAGATAAGGCATATGATATATGGTATTTTATGAAGTAACCAAATACCATAAGATACCATATATCATATGCCTTATCTTATGCCATACATGCTACATCCCTATCTATCTTGGAAGGCTCTATTTTATTTCGAGATCGCAGTATTCGAGTTGGTTCGTTCTAGGATCATAATGAGTCACCCGGTGAGAAGGAACTACAAGTTCCACGAGTATAACAGCTTTAGTGACGTATGCCAAGGTGAAAGGAGTGTGGCTAGTCGCAGACTTGTGGGTGGTTCTGTAGCCCATAGTGCTGTTGGAAGCTCATCCACCCACTTGCCTCTAGCCTTCTCCAAACATTTTTTAAAGATGAACTTGATTATCTTATTTACGGCTTCAACTTGCACATTCTCTTTAGGGTGAGTGACTGCTACAAACCTTTTCTCAATGCAATATTTTTGGCAGAACTCTTTGAATTATCTACTCTCAAATTGAGTTCCGTTGTCAGTAATGATAGTCCGTGGGAGACCAAAGCAGCATATAATGTTTCATACAAAAAAGTTAACGGCCTTTTTGGTGGTGATCGTAGCTAATGGCTCTGCTTCTGCCCACTTGGTGAAGTAATCGACCACGACGATTCCGTATTTCGCACCACCTTTGGAGATTGGCAAGGAGCCGATTATATTAATCCCCCATATTGCAAACGGCCATGGACTAACCATTTGCGTTAGTTCCGTCGGCGATGCTCTCGGGATCTTTGCGTACTTTTGACATTTGTCGCATCTCCTTACATAGTCTACGGCGTCCCGATTCACGGTCGGCCAATAGTATCCATAGCGGAGTATCTTTTTGGCTAGTGTCTTCCCTCCAGTATGCTCGCTACACTCTCCTTCATGGACTTCTCTTAAAACCCGCTTTATCTCATCGTGGGCGATGCACCTAAGCAAGGGAACAGAGAATCCTTTCCGATACATCATTCCATCCTGCATTATATACCGTGAGGCCTTGCGAACGACTTGTCGTCTCTCGTTCTTTCTCCTGGGCAAGGTTCCATATAGCAAGTATTCTTTGAACGGGGTGATCCACGACTCTCTGTCAGTTTCCATCAATGACACAAAATCTACCTCCATCTCATTTATACGAGAGGCATGTAAAGTTTCAACAGGAACCAAGCCCATCTGTTGTGCATCACCAGTGCTTGCAAATTTGGCCAAGGAATCGGCTTCCCCGTTTTGTTCGCATGGAATGTGCGAAATATCGTAGTATTCGAGGTCCGCCAACAATTCTTGAACCTGAGCGAGGTATAGGGAAAGCCTCTACCCCTTTGCCTGGTAGTCTCCCCGTACTTGGTACACTACTAACTGTGATTCACAAAAAAATTCAATCGATTTCACTCCAAGTTCTTTAGTAAGCTTCAATCCAACGATCAATGCTTCATGTTCAGCTTCGTTGTTCGTAGCGGGGAAATTAAGTTTCAAAGCATAACAAATCGATCGGTTCTTGGAAGTTACAAGAATAACACCAGCCCTAGAACAATGGTCGTTGGACGCCTCATCGGTATATAGCTTCCATCGAACAGCGGGAATCACATCACTTCTACTTGGCTCGTCTGATATGGTGAACTCTACAATGAAATCTTCTAGCGCTTGCCCCTAGATAGCCCTCCGTGGCAGGTAGGTGATGTCGAACTGACTCAGCTCAATGTTCCATTTGAGTAACCTTCAAGAAGTCTCCGATTGTTGGAGCACCTACCGCAAGGGTTGATTGGTATAAATACTGACTGGATGTGCCTGGATATACGGGCGGAGCTTGCGTGATGCGATCACCAAACAGTAAGCAAACTTCTCAATATTAGGATAATTTCTCTTTGCCCCCGTTAAATGCTTACTAACATAGTACACTGGCTTTTGGATTTGGTCCTCCTCATAAACCAAAGCTGCACTGATGGCATGCGGGGATACGGCCAAGTAAACATATAACTCCTCATGGGCTATAGGTTTTGACAGAACGGGGGGCCTCTCCAAGTGTCTCACCAGAGCTCGTAACGCGTCCTCACAATTCGGCATCCATTCAAATTTTCTTTTACCTTCCTTATCACATCAAAGAAAGGACTACACTTGTCGATTGCTCTAGATATAAATCGACTCAACGCGGCGACTTTCCCATTCAGGCTTTGCACTTGCTTTATAGTTCTGGGTGCTTGTATGTCTCGAATAAATTGAATCTTTTCTGGGTTGGATTCGATTCCCCGCGCGTTGACAATGAAACCCAAAAACTTCCCCGACGCAATGCCAAAAGGAACATTTCAATGGATTGATTTTCATTCCGAAAAATCTGAGTATATTAAACATCTCTTCTAAGTCTCGAATGTGGTCGTTTGACTGTCGTGACTTCACGATCATATCATCCACATAGACTTCCATCGTTTTACCAATCTGGTCTTTAAACATCTGATTCACCAAACGTTGATAAGTTGCCCCTGTGTTCCAAAAGGCATCACTATATAATAGTACAGTCCAATGTCTGTGACAAAACTGGTAGCTCCTGATCTGGAATGTGCATTGGGATTTGATTGTATCCCGAATACGCATCCATAAATGAAAACAACTCGTGTCCTGCTGTCGAGTCGACCAGCTGATCAATTCTGGGCAATGGAAAACTATCTTTAGGGCACGCCTTGTTCGGGTCCGAGTAATCAACATAGGTCCTCAACTTCCCATTTT
Organism: Allium fistulosum; assembly: GCA_030737815.1. Classification (NCBI taxonomy): domain Eukaryota; kingdom Viridiplantae; phylum Streptophyta; class Magnoliopsida; order Asparagales; family Amaryllidaceae; genus Allium; species Allium fistulosum. The sequence continues at coordinate 1,074,965,113 of CM060901.1, read as the reverse complement.
CCTTCCTCACCGGTATGGGATTAGATATCCATTCAGAATAGAGAGCGTCGCGGACGAACCCATTGGAGTTTAGTTTATCCACCTCCTCTTTGAGAGCAGCGGACCTCTCCGGGTCCATGCCTTTCCTCTTTTGTTTCACTGGCACATACTTCGGGTCAACGTTCAGCATATGACTTGCGATGGCGGGAGAAATCCCACACATATCAGAATGGGTCCAACCAAAAACATCTAGATTCGCTCGAAGAAAATCAGTAAGATCCCCTATCATCGAGGGGTTGAGCTGTGATCCGATCTTAAGCACCCATGACGGGTCATCATGGCTGACTGGAATGTCAATCGTCAGTTCAGTTGGTGCCGCCTTGGCCTCCTTGGGTTCTTCATCATCATCTCTCGGATCTATGTCTCTATAGATCCGACTGTGTTACCCAAGCCAAGGCTCGGGTGCTACTTGTCAATTTTCAGCAACATAGATGCAGACAGGGTTGTCCACACCCTTTCCCTTCTCTCTTCGCTGGGCCTCTCTCAGCTCAGCCACATAATAAGCACGACCAGTCGCTTGATCGCCATGCACTACACCAACTCCTCTATCCACTGGAAATTTCAAGGTCAAACACCACGGGGGCCAAAGCTGCCCTAAACTTTTCCAGGGCCAGTCCGCCCAGAAAAACATTATACGGGGAATCAACATCCAAAACAATGAACGGTAGGATCCGTACCCTCCTGCGTTCACCTTCTCCTAGTTCAACTGGCAATTCAACAAAACCTATTGCATCAGTAGTTGCACCATTAAAGCCGTGAATGCGGGTTTTAGATGGTTTCAAATACTTCACCTCCATCTTCATTTGGTCATATGCCTTTTTGAAGATAATATTAACAGAATTCCCACAATCAATTAGTATCCTTCTCACAAGCGCAGGTCCAATCGTAGCTGAGATAACCATCAGGTCAATGGTAGGTGCCTCCACCTGATCGACATCCCTACTCCTGAATACTATGTCATCAGACATCATTCGCTACAGTTTCACTGGAGTCCCGTCTTCTGTGTTCGAGCCGCATTCGAAACCCGCATGCTTCAAGGAACTAGCATAGCGTTCCATTTCTTGCCAACTCTTGTCCGCCGGATGAGGTCCATCGATTATCGTGTTTATGACCAGCCTTCCTCCGGTCCAAGCGGGCTCCTCAAGTCGATGTGAAACTTGCCCGTGATTGTGGTCGGATGTCCCCTGTCCACCTTCCTGTGGATTCTTAACAAACTGATGTAACTTCTTCTGGAGAATCAGCTTTTATATAGCATCATGGAGGTGTCTGCACTCTTCAGTATTATGCCCGTAGGTCTCGTGAAACCGACAATACTTTCCAGTCTGCTTTTGTTCCTCAATCGATTCCTTTGGGCGTGGCTTTCGGTATTGGAATGTATTACAAGTTGATAGATAAATATTCTCCAAAGATGTATTCAGAGGCGTATATTCGCTATAGGTTGGGATTCTTGGTTTCCACTTTCCGCTTCCCTCTTTCGTCCGGAATTTCCTCCTTTGGATCCTTTAGACTGTTTTGGCTTATTTTGAACATTGACTTGGACCTTACCAGAGTTTTCTCCAGATTGTTTTACCGCAATGTTGCTTTGCACCGCTACCTTGCTGGGCCCTGGCGCACTGCTCCATCTTGAATACCTGGCCTCTTCCCTTCTCATGAATTGGTTCGCCTTTGAATAAAAGCGTTCCACGATAGTCGGTGGTTTGCCTGCTAGCCAATCACCAAACTCTGAGTCCGGATCTACTCCTTGCATCACGGCCATAAGGATAGCATGGTTATTCGAATTGCTAACTTCGGTAGAGCAACATGAAATCTTTGCAAATAATCCTTCAATGACTCCCCTGGAGCCTGGATCACACTGGACAACGACATCACGTCCTTTGGGCGAGTGGCATGGATCGTAAAGTGCTCCACGAACTTCGCCACTAACTCATCAAACCCGGAGATCGATCGCGGGGGAAGTCTGGTGAACCACATGGTAGCGATTACGGATAGGGTTATTGGGAAGCATCTGCATTTGGTCGCATCATTTGCTCTAATCAAATCCATCATCCACGCGTATCTCATTATGTGCTATTGGTGGTCGGTCTTCCCTTCATAAGCTGGAATAGTAGGCATGCTGAATTTCCGGGGGTACTCGGCTTGTAGGATGGTATTTGTAAACGGAGTATGGCTCCTAGATATGCCCCAATCATCGTTGGTTAAGCCCTGATTCTCCCTCATTAGTTGCCTAGCCATAGCTGATAAATCTGGAGTCTGGATGGGAGGTGGCAAGTCAGTATCCGTCCTATGTGATTGTTTCGGCCGGTGCCTCCTCGGTAGGCGATCACCTAAGTGTGCATCCCGAGGACCCGCTTCACTATGACCCTGGTGAGGTGGTGGACCAGCTCCCAAGCTTGCTCCGGATCCTAAGTTTCCCACTCTAGGTTGGGAGCGACTCACCAGGTGTATATGAGGAGCCACGGTTCCAGCTAAGGAATCTGGACCATTTCTGTTGGTTTGCTCTTGGCGAGTCGTCACAAATTTCTCTGTTGCACCAGTTTGTGCCGTTTCGATCCTACGGCGTCTACACCTAGGGTGTTCATCTGACGAAGCGGAGCTGTCGGATGATGAGTAGGAAGAAGGGCTTCCTCCAACGTTCTGACACTGCTACTGAGCGATCTGGGTCATCAGGTTGGCGTTTGTTTGAATCTGCTCGTTAAGTTGTCTCCTACTTTCCACGAGCTCCCTCATCAGCTCATTGAACTCTGCCTTGGTGACCGCTTCTGCTTGGTTTGGGATGATGGCGGGTTCTGCACCGGCGTTAGCTTTCCGATTGTTAGGTCTTAGCTTGTCGATTGCTAGGTCCTACTTGTTGGACGCAAGCGATCTCATTAGCAACGGCGTTATGGGAGGCGGATCTGGTACGTGGTCTTATCATCTTACAGTTATCCGTAGGAACTCTGAGTAGAATCTATGAACTCTTGAGAATGAACTTGGATCTCCTTCGAGGGATTTCCTTAATCCAGTAGCAACAAAGTAGATCCTAACAGCCTGAGTTCATCTCTCAATGAAAGCACCAAAATGTTAGCACCAAAATTGGTCACTAACACCCTTTGAATAGAATTTTGTAGAGAGATTAATGAAGAAAGTAAATTAAAGCAGAGAAATAACGCAATTGAGTGCAAAAGGAACAACAAAAATGAGAACACCGGATTTATAGTGGTTCAGCGTAATTGCCTATGTCCACTTTGAATATGATCTTTATTACTTTTCCAATCACTTGAGTACAGATACAATTTGTAAACAAACAACTTGTATACAAGTTTGAATAGAAAAGAAGCGAGTACAGAAAATGGTAGAGTCTCCCTAGAGTTCTCTAAAAGAAAGATCCCTTCAACAGTACCCCTGCCCCTCTATTTATAGACGAAGATAGGCTGGACCCCCTGTGCAGGCCGATGACCAAGATAGCTCGGCCCATAGCTGACAGGCTGGGTAGACCGACCCAGACATGTCGATCCACTACCACCGATCCACTTGTTGCCGACCCAAGGGTTGTCTCGTAGTTGACTCGAAGCAGGTCCTCAAGGAACTCGAACTAGCTATTGGCGTGTCTCGAAGAAAAACAATACCGACCGCATCACCTCACTGTAAATCTAAGAATATGGTAACTCTCCCGATGTGCACCGAACTAGGTACGCGGAACCACCTAGGCCGACCCAACATGGCTGACCCACTAGGGTCGACCCACTAAGAGTCGAACCACATGAAAGAATTCTTCTGAGGCCAATCCCACTCACACTGAACTACCTAGGCCGACCCAGAACTGCCGACCCACATATGCCATATTAGGGTCGACCCATACCTGACTGACCCACCTTGTTCCCTCAATCGCAACCGAGTGACGTATATTGAACAACCTGGGCCGAGCCATGCGCTCCGAACCACCTAGGCCGAGCCATGCGCTCCGAACCATGAATGACCGGACCACCTTGGCTTATGCACCATGACTGAGCCATGTACACCGGGCCATACACGACCGAACCATACTAGCCTTCATTCCTCCAATCCTTTCTCAACTCGACTCCCGTTCGAGCCCAATCATATCTCCTGCAACTATCGTCTTGTAGCCGGGCCAAGTTGTCGGGTAACATTACCCCCCCCCCCAAAGTGTGTCTTGTGAATCAACATGACGCGCTTTGAATTAGCGAGCAATCTCCGCCTTCAAAAACTAACTTTTCAAAAGCTGAATGTACATAACCTTTCGAAGGTTAAACCATGCTAGAATTCATAAACCAATATTTTTCCACCGACTCGATAGCATCTGTCTCTTCATACAGTTTCATCTTTCATTGCCATGATGTGTGTATACGTTCGTGTACACACATTCTATTTTATTACTATTGTCCTCATTTCATTCATCATTTTTTTAAATAACAAAATTGGGTCGGCATATGGAGGCCGACCCACTCGATCGGTTCCTTTGGCAAAAAGGTGGGCTGGCATACCAATACCGACCCACATGATCGGTACTTGCTTCATCGACCCAGTAAACACGTGCTGACCGGTTCCATCAGGTATAGCCCGTTCATCTTCCCCCTCTTGTCATATAAAAGCCTTCACTTCTTCTCCTTCTTCCCACTTTTATTGCTCAACTTATCCTCCCCGACTTTACTTAAAACAAAGAACCCCCCCCCCTCCACAAAACTGCCATCGCTCTCTTTCTCTCCCCTTTCCACTGTCTTCCCGAATACCTTCCAACATCCTCTCGACTTCGAGCTTTAGAGTGCACTCGCCTCAACTCCAACTAACTTCGTAGGTAAGGATCTGAATTCTAGCATAATTTCCTTGCCCACATCCCTCCAAACTTGTCTTGGATTCAAGCCGCACGCGTATTCGATCTAACCTGATGGGAACGAGATGAGAGTGATAGTGGTAGTGACAGTATGTGTAAGGAGAGAGTAGAGTTTGGGAAGAGAGAGAGAGTTTGTGATTTTGTGAGGAGGAGGAGTTCGATACTCTGAATGGTCGCGGGTCAGTAAAACTCTGGCAATAAAGTGGGTCGGCAGGAATTTGGTAAAGGAGTGAGTCAATAGGATTTTGACAATAAAGTGGGTCGGTGATTTGAGAGACAGTGTGGGTCGATAATTTGGAAGATGGTATGGGTCGGTAGTTTATTAAAGTAGAGCTGGATCGGTAGGAGTTGGGTAATAGAGTGGGTCAGTATTCTGAGAAGGAGTGGCTCGGTACATGTCATGGTGAGGTCGTTCGGTGACTAGGGAGTGAGTGTGGGTCGGTTATTTTTGTCTAGAAAAGCGATCAGTAGTCTGCAGAAGAGTGGATCGGTTGTTTATGTTTAGAGGGTCGGTCGGTATAGAGATTTTATTGCTTGGGTCGGTATTGAGTGCTGGGGTCGGCATTGGCAATCAGGACCATTTTAACTTGAACACCACATACATCAGGATACATACTCTCACGCCTTATCTTAAAATACTGAACAATGACAAGGACCAAAGCATATAAACCTAAGGACTTAATTCGGACTAACAACTCCATAGCCTAAGTAATTCCAAACGCGAATCTAACCCAACAAATGCAAGTAACTGCCTTCACAATCTATGATGCCAATGCCCGATTCCAAGACTTCTGCTACCGATCACATGATAAACTACCGGAGACGGTCAGCGACGACGGTCTCCATGGACGACAACTTAAAACTTAATAACGCCACACTTGTCTTTAGAACTTTAATTTTTTCTTTGCACTCATGTCTGAATCGCCGCACTAGTTCACACACAACATGGGGGAATACTTTGTTGTTATATATGATATCTATTATCTTTTAAGTATAGCTTAAACATGTATCTATTCACACCAATCACTTTTTAGAGATGTCCAAAAAATCAAGCCTGGAAGGAGAACGTACGGTTGGCGGCGTACGGTTGGCGGCAATCACGTTTTATATATAAAAAATGATAAATAAACGTGAAATCTCATTTGAGAAGAATTATCACCTTGTATTATATGCTTCATATTATCGTCTATTCTTATTAACTGATTGTTTTAGCTAGACTGACCCGTGTATTTTATACTCGGGTCAGACCGAGTTGTTTCAGGTTAGCTTTCAGTTATGGGACTTAGCTTTGATGCATCTGCTTGGATATCAGCCTAGCACTTTTGTGTAGTTTATATTTCTTTCCGCTTGAGTTTGATATGTATTTTGATTAGATGTATATCGGTGTGGTATTTGAACCATTTTTGTGAATCATTTTGTATTGTACTGGGATGTATCAGTGTATATGTATTTATATATATGATGTTTACTGTTCTGTGATGTGATATGCATTCTGTTATTGTATTTTGTTCTAATAGATCCATTAGCCACCTATAGTTTTGTATTAAGCATTTATTAGATATGTTGATCCACGAGAGATAGGAAAAAATATATAGAGCATTTATCGACGTATTCAGTAGATGTTTAAGACAAGGTTATAGGTGGTCGCTCCTAACCAGCCCTATTCTCCGCATTAGCAGACAAAATTACCCAGTAATTCTCTTTGTTAATGTGGGTCTCGGGGTGGGGCGTCATAGTATATCGGTTAATGTATTTATAACTATTATATATACACATATTTAATATTGATCAATAAACATCAAATAAAATTTTATAATGAATATTTCATAAATATTAATTAATTTAATTCATTTATAATGATTATAATTTAATTAAATTAGGTAGTAATAGGAGTACTCAATGTTTCAGTTGTGCGACTCTTAGGTGCAAATTCGACCAGCGAATAGTTCGAATATTAATGTTCACGCATCACTTAGCAGGTGGTGTGACATTATGAACAAATTTGTCACATGATTGGTTTCAGTAAAATCCTGTTTCACTTTATTAAGTGTTACTAAGTAGTGACAATTACTTACACCAATTCTCTTCGTCAAAACTATATCATATTAGGACTTATGGAATTTTGTATTGGTCAAAATTCCAATATCGTCCATATTCAACTTTATAATCCAAACACAAAATTCTTGGTTCAATAATAACGACTATTATTAATTGAAATACTCTAGCCAAAGATTTTTACTTTGGGTTAACTTCGATTGATCGTGATGCTAACCTCATATAATTGAGGAGACGAATTGTCCCTTGAATAGTGATTTGCTTCCATTACTTCCACTCGACCCAACAATAGTCATTTGATAGACATCGTGCCTCGATTTGCTATAATCAAAACAAAGCTTTCATATTGAAGATAAATAATATTCTCAAGTCAGTGGAACTGTGTAAATTTGTCACATCAATATTTTCTAATTGACCTTAATTATATTAACCAACAAAAAACTATCGACTGAGTCATTCCATGGTTATCCAATAACTATTAATACGTAATCCTTTGGTACCCCCAGCAGTCATGAGTAATACACTACCTACACTTGGAGAGCGTTATGTACTCTAGTCTCAACGGATGCATCGATATTCAGTCTCGACATGTTGACTAGAAATATTTAAAATGATGTATTTATTATATTATGATAAAATACTCATGATTACAACTATTTGTAATTACTATCACAAACACACCATTTATGGACATTCTGTTAAATATACTTCGATTAATAATTAATTAATTATAACATATTATAGGAAACATAGAACAGAAAGAAAACACCATTTATTATGAACGAGAATTGATTACAAAGTTAATACTTTATAATAAATTATAGAATTTCCCTAGGGCATACCTCTAACTATATCAATCTCCCACTTGCACTTAGGGCCAATTATGGAATATCAATCACATTCCATCGATCAGCTTCTCGAGAACCGACCAAGCTAGACCCTTAGTGGATGGATCTGCTATGTTATTCTTGGGATCTACCCTATATATCATGACTTATTTCTTCTCTACGAATTCCCTGATGAGGTGGAACTTTCGAAGAATATGTCATGACTTCTTGAATGCTCTGGGCACTTTGGCAATATGTATCACTACATTATTGTCATAGAACAATGCCATTGGATTCTTTGTATCAGGAATCACTTCGAGCTCACTTAGAAACTTGTGCATCCAGACCGCCTTCATCGTGGAATCAGCTACCGTTTCCTATTTGGAACTCTTCCAACCGACAGCCCACCGTTAAGTGTAAAAACATAACCCAATGCTAACTCACTATAGTCAATATCACTTTGAAAGCTAGAGTTAGTATACCTTTTAATAAGGACGTCTCCATTCCCATATATTATGAACAAGTCCTGAGTGTTTCTTAAATACTTCAGTATACATTTTACAACCGTCCAATGCTTTTCTCTAGGATTAGACTGGTATCGGCTTACACATCCTAATGTTTATGGAACATCTGGTCTAGTATATAGTATGGTCTACATTATGGATCTTATGGGTGAAGCATACGGAATCCTCTTCATATGCTATTTCTCCTCATCGGTATGAGGATCGTCCTTCTTAGAGAGGGTGATTCCAGATCATGTTGGAATATTTTTACGCTTGGAATTCTGCATATTGAACCTCTTTGGTAAGGTATCTATGTGCAGGGATTGGGACAATCCCAACAACCTTTTAGATCTATCTCTATAGACCTTTATACTAGTATATAGGTAACTTCTCTCAAATCCTTCATGGAGAAGTTCTTGGAAAGCTAAGCTTTCACTGATTACAACAACGAAACATCATTGTTAATCAACAGAACATGTCGACATACAGCACTAAGAATACAATAGCATTAACATGTTGCTTTCGGTGTACACACGCTTCTCATGTGTTCTGATAAAAACCAAACTATTTGATTACTTTTTCAAAACACTTGTTCTAACTTCTTGAAGCTTATTTGAGTCTATAAACGGACTTTAACAACTTAAAAGCCTTGCCCTCACTCCTACTGACCACAAAACCCTTGGGCTATGACATATATTTGGTCTCTTATAAATTTCCATTTAGAAATGTCATTTTTATATAAATTTGCCATATTTCATAGTCAAAAAATGCAGCAATAGCCAGCAATAACCAGCATAATCCGAATGAACTTAAGATTGAATATGGACGAAAAGGTCTTGTCATAGTCGGCACCTTGAATTTGACGAAATCCTTTTGCAACTACCTAGCCTTACAAGTATCTACTTGTCCATTTGCATTTAGCTTTCTCTTAAAAATCCACTTGCAATCGACGGATTTTTATTCCTTCGGTTACGTCGGACAATGTCCATACTTTATTTTCGTACATGGTATCCATCTCTGATTTCATCGCTCCAAGCCGAGTGTAGAGTCTTTACTCTACAGTGCTTGTTGGAATGATAAAGGAATGTAGTAATCTAAGATGCGGTCCTCCTTCTCCCCATCCACAAGAAAATCGTGTTAACTTCTTAGACCTTCTAATAGGTAGCGTGTTTTTGTCTACGGGTGAACTTGGTTCTCTCACTGGTTTGGCATTCATGTTAACTTCTTAGATCTCATCCAAGTCTACAACCTCATTATTAATTTCTTTTGACAGAAATTCTTTTTTCAAAAAGATAGCACGTTAAGAAACAATGACCTTTTGCTCCTCGATAGTGTAGAATATATATATATATATATATCCTATCGAGTTTTTAGGATATCCTATAAATTTACACAATACCGATCTTGCCTCGAGTTTATTCGGACCAACGTTCTTAATGTAGGCTTAAAACCCCACACTTCAAATACTTGAGTTGGGGTTTCTTCCCACACCATATCTCATATGGTGTTTTTAACACAGATTTAGTGGGCAATAAGTTCAACATATTCGCTATAGTTTCAAGTGCATATCTCGAATATGATAGAGGTAACTTAGCTTTACTCATCATCGAACGAATCATATCTAATAGGGTCTGGTTCCTTCACTCTGATGCACCATTGTGTTTCAGGGTATAGGTTAGAGTAAGCTAAGAGATGATCTCGTTGTCCTTTAAGTACTGTTGGAGTTCCCGTCTAACTTACTCACCTCCTAGATTAGATCGAAGAATCTTAATCTTACGGTTCGTCTGGTTTTCAACCTCATTCTTATATTCGATAAAATTCTCACAAACATCGGATTTGTTCTTCATAATATACACATATCTAGTCTTGAGAAATCATCGATGAAGGTACAAAGTAAGAACTATTATCTTTAGTGATTATAATCATCATGCCACATACATCACTATGTAGAAGACCCAAGAGTTCATCAATTGTTTCATTGCTCCCACTGAAGCGGTGCTTGGTCATCTTTCCTTTGAGACACGACTCATATGTGTTAAATGATTTATAATTGAGTGATGGGAGAAAACCTTCAATTTTTAATTTATGTATTTGTTTCCCACTTATATGACCTAGCCTACAATGCCAATGGTAATTCTAATTATATCGTTATTCAAAGAAGTACTAATAGAACTGACATAATTTGTATCGATCACATAAATGTCGTTTTCTAAAATACCATCATGGACTTTATTACCATCTAAAATAATGTTTATAACATTAATACAGTGAAAAAATAACCAGCCTCAGACAATCTAGACACAAATATAATTCCACAAATAAAGTCTTTAACAAAATTGTAATTATTTAATATCAACACAAATCCACTCGGAAAACTCAAATGAAAGTCTCCAACCGCCATTGCATCTAAAATAGATCCATTAACTACCTAAAGCCTCATTTCTTCCTTTGCCATGCGACACTAGTTTCTAAGTCCCTATAATGAATTACAAATATGAGTTCTAGATCCAGTATCTAAAACCCAAGGCAATTTATTTATTGCAAAACAATTTTGAATCATAGATGTACTTGATGTAGCTGTAAAACTATTCTGCTTATTTTCTTTAACAATCTTCAAGTACTCCGGAAAGTTCTGTTTCCAATGACCTTTCTTGTGATAATGATGACACTCACCCTTGTCAACAACAGTAGCCTTCTTACTTTTCTTGGTAATCCTCTACCGCTTCTTTGAACTTTTTGAAGATAACGCAACACCCTTTACAGCAAGCATAGTCTCTTGATCCTTGGATGTAGACTCTACTGACCTCGACATATTGAGGAGCTCCATGAGATTCACATTTTACTGGTTCATATCATAATTTAGTATGAATGTTTCATATTCTGGCGTAAAAGAAACAAGGATCAAATCAACATGTAATGCATTACTTATCGCTACGTCCAATTATGAATGCCTTTCAATATAGCCCTTCATCATCAGTACATAATCATACACTTTCTATCCTTTAGTCATTTTCGTATTGAACGGCTTTTTCGTAAGCTCGTAGCTTGCAGAACATGATTGCTCACCAAATAGGGCCTTGAGACTATAAAATATCTGATGGAAAGAAATGTTTTCGTATTGTCTCTACAATGGCTTGTCTAACATAGACGATAGGAAATTTTGGAAGATCTCTAGGTCTGAAACTCATTTCTCATAAGCACGTCTAAGTTCAGGGTCTACATCATCAATAGATTGTTCTTTAAGATCCTAGGTAATAGATGACCAAAGACGCTTGTAAGTCAATGCTATCTTAATCGTTCTTAGCCAATAGATATAGTTGGGTCTGGAATATTATCGGTTTTAGAAAACAGTTTTGGAGTAGACATTTTCTGTAAATTCTAAATTGGTAGATCAGGTTATTTCATATTAGATGTTCTTATAATATCGGTAAGGTTAAACTTTATGTTTCATGTAATTAATAAGCTCCCACTAGTCTTTTATGTTTCTCCAAGCTCTAAGATAAAACATAAAAGTCTTTCGACTTCATTAGTGGATGTTAGGTCTCTCTGTCTTGGGATTCTGACCTTGAGTTTGCTCAACAAGTCACAGACCCATAGACGATAAATAACTCCGTCTTAGTTATGTCATATACAACTCCTAACCTGTGGTTCCTTGTCCTAATCTTATTTCGACCTTGAGTTTGTTGAACAAATCAAAAGAAATTATTCACTCGTACCTACCATTTTGCGATGATCTAAGTATAGTATATGCACCTTGAGTTTGCTCAACAAATACATATAGTTATCTTACCTTGTATGTTTTATATATTAATAATACTATACATAACATCTCTATCGTGAGTTTGCTCAGCAAATAAAGAGTATGCAAGTAATTCAATATATATAAATGGTAGAGCACAACTTTATATTAAAGATTCATAATTTTTCATATATTATATTCCGTGATATCGACTTATGGAATAATGTATTTCTTATGAAATACCCTCATGATTCAAGTATCTGATGCATTGGAAATCATAGTATACATATAATACATATGTATTTCTCTCTTAAGTCTATTTAGGGTTTCTTAATGCTCCAACTTTGATTTATACATTCATATTATATAAGTTATTACTATATAACTTTTATATTTTAATTAATCTTATACGACAGACTTATCTATAACATTATATTAATTAGATGTTATTTAATTAACTTAATTAAAATTAATTATGTATTGTTCAATTATAACATTTTATATTAAAATGTATATTATAACACATTATAGTTATACACATATATCTTAATATATATATATATGTATGTATGTATGTATTTTGTTTATTAATTAACTTTTAACTAATTTATTTAAATAAACATTTTTTGTTAAATATTATTAATTTCAAAAATTCTTTTATCTACATATATACGTATACTGTCTTAAACATTTTAAGACGACAAAATATATATCTTATATATATTATATACATATATTTATTTTTAATTAATTAACCTTTTAATTAATTTATTTATTTTATTAATATATTTATAATTTTCAAAATTTTATTTTTTTAAAATATTTTATAAAAGTTATATTATAACATTTATAATATACATTTCTTATTTTAAATTTAACTTTTGAATTTAAAATTTTATTTAATTTCAAAACAATTTTGAAAATTAGCCCAAGGCCCAATTCAAATTGGGCCTTTTCTATTAGGAACAACCTTTGACTCATATAACTTTTTAGGTCAGGCCGGTAGCTAAGCAGGGTAGGATACTTGATTAGCCAAACCCAGTCCTGGACACTACCTTTCTAGACACCTTACCAACTAGGTTGTAAGCTTAATCAGTTATCCTAACATGACTAATTTAGACTGCATAGGCTATTGTGCTTTGATACTACTATTTGAACTGGTCCAGTCTGCAGTGGAGTATAGGTAAATTTCAAAAAAAAATCCAATTAGATATTATTGAGCCTATGAAGTCTAGTTTTATTTAATTATTATCTAAATTTGTTTTAAATAAATTCAATATTTTATATAAGTTTATAAATAAGGTTTATTTATTATTAGGTTTGTATTATATTATATGATATGTGTATCATATACGCATATGTGTGTATGTGCACGTACAACACAATAAGATGTACATGGTTTGACATGCACGTATATAGATGTTGGGATTTACACCGCAATGGACATGTTAGCCCCTCTATATACATGTGTGTTGTCAATATATATATATATATATATATATATATGTGTGTGTGTGTGTGTGTGTGTGTGTGTGTGTGTGTGTAGGTAGGAACTCTCTCTTAGATAGAAACTCCTAAAACAATGGAATATGGTTGGGATAATCCTTTCAAATTTTATTTTTGTAATGTTATAATAGAAGGCCGATTTAATTCTTCCAATTTTCGGTTCTAAGATGATAAGCACAATGCTTCCAATAATTGTGGCAATAATTTTGACACAAAAAATGTTTCTCAAAGGAATCTACAACAGAATTCAGCACTATAAGATTTGGAGGATTAACTACCTATTTTCGAAACTAATGGGTTCTGTTATCTGGCATTTTAACTGGCTGTATTGAACTAATTGCATAAGTTAGATTCGACTGCCATCATGGCCGATGACTCCAAAGTGATGATTGTGGGGCCCAGAGGTTAAGTACAGATGGTAGCATGAAGTCAAGGTTGAATGGACATGATAGATATGCAAGGCAGAATGTTCGAAGCATGAAATATGGTTCAACACATAGGAGGGATCGGCATAAATTAGCTACAACAATAGGGGTCGGCATGTTTCAAGGTGTGAGAGCATTCCTATATAAAACAATTAATATCTCAAAATCCACAAGTCCAATGCATATGAATTATGAGTAAGACATGGGGACCCTAAGGAGCCTAACCTAGGGATCGCGCCTCAAGGAGATGAAGTTGGAGGGATCGGTATACTTCCCTTGGAAGGGATCGGTAGAAATCAGCAAGCAAACCATGTTGAAGCAAAGATCAAGCGATAACTCAAGTTCTACTGATCCAATTGGCATGAAATTTAGAGGCTAAGCGTATTTTAGCATAAGCAAGCCACCATAGGGATCGCTCCCAAAATTCAACTAAAGAAGGGATCGGTACCGATCCCTCTTCTTTGGGAATCAGGCCATGCAATCACTCTAGCTGGCCCATATAGTTTCGAAGGTGCTTCTTCCGAGTTTTCAGAGAGATATTTGGCCATCTTCGTCTATAACTACAGGCTTGGTTGTTCATTTTAGGGACCTGGACGCTGCTAGTTGCTTTATATTCTTTAGTAACTAAGGATTTTCATCTGATCCCTATTATACTCAGTTTATAAAGTAATTAATCTATTCAAAGTGGAAGTAGGCAAACAACGCCAAACCACTATAAATCGTTGCCTTCGTATTATTCTTTCAATTTACTACTATTTCCTTGTTATTATCCTCTGTTTTAATTTTATATTCTTCATTACTCTTCAAAACTTCTATTGGTGTTTGTGCCAATTTTTGGTGCAAATAGGTTCCTCAATAAGGCATCCACAATTTCAAAAAATCTCCATGGGTAGGAGAAGATAGCGCGGTTAATTTTTCATATCTAGAAAGGACATAATCAACGATCAAGACTAATCTCCAACATCAGATAGGAAACCGTGAACCGATTTTGGCTTCCTATTCTTAGGTTGGAGTTATCTGGGTTTTCGACGAAGTCGTAAGGGCTGATTTGTACGACTAAGGAACGAAGGCATAGAGGAAGCGCTATCAATCGCCAATGTGCCAGAAGCTAGTCGATTGTGAGATTTTGGGTAAATTGAAAATCCTACAGATGAGGAGTCGACTTATAATCATGAATAATAGGTAAGGGAAAGTCATAGCAGCAAAGAAGTAAACACCGTGGATTGGGACAGAAGAAAAGTGGTTACTGATGATGAAGGCGGTTATGTAATTGTACTTGAATGGTCGATGTAACCGAAGTGGTGAGTTACTGCTTAGGGAGATGGAGCGGTTTGGATATTTGTACATCGTGTGTAGTTGGAATGCACATGTTATAGTACAGTAGGGAAATTCTTAGTGATATTTTATGTATGTTATTTAATTTTTTGTAGTTTGGCTTTGTAAGGTTTGTTTTTGTATTTGGTTTATGTGGGTTAGAACTAACCAACCTATGTATTTCCTTCTATGAAATTTGAAATAAAGTGTACCAATTTCAAAATAGGAAATATATATATAAATATTATGAAATAATAATTGTATAAAATTTATAAAATGGTATACTTATATATATGTATGTATGCATGTATCAAATTAACATTATGTTATATCAAATTAGTTAAATATTTATATATGTTTAAAATTATTTTAAATTTAATACAATAAATTAATTTAGAAATATATATGCATGAAATGTTTCAAAACTATAAAGTGACATATACATAATATATATATATAGAAACTCCTCGATAAATAGGACCTTCGGGAGGGACGACGGACCGACCAACTCTAATGGAGGATTAAGTTGTGTCTGTCCGCTTCAACTTATGACACCTATAACCCCCAGGATACTGTTTTTTATTTATGTATTTATACGTTTTATTTATGTTATATATAAAATTATATAAAATAATTTAAACATTATTATATGTATATTAAATAATGTTTAAATTAATTTATATAATTTTATATGTAACATAAATAAAATGTATAAATACATATAATAAAATATTAAAAAATATATTTAAATATACATGCAAGAAAATGTTTTCTGCCATATAAGTTTTTGTTGGTTTTTTAATATCTAATTTTCGTATAGAAATCATTAAATAAAATAAAAAATATAATTAAAAATCAAAAAATAATTTCAAATCATTATATATCATATTGCAGGTTTTGGAAAAATTATTATTTAATTTTTCATATTTTCATTTTTCATGAATTTAATTTTAATTATAAATCAAAGGACATAAATATATATATACATATTTTATTATTTATATAAAAATTAATTTTTTTTATATTCGAATACAATATACACATATATAGAATTAATGAAATAAAATATATATTCATTATATATATACATATAGTATTATTTAATTTCTATGTATTAAAATCAATTATATATTTATTTATTTATTTAAATTTGAAAAATAAAAAATGTTTTTTTTTAATTTTTGGTCATAAGCATATAGTAGGATATGTATAAAAAAAATATTTTTACACATAAATACATATAATCCATCTAATGCTGACAATAGTTATATATGGAGATTCATGATTTGAGCATATAAACAATGACAGCATACTTACATAATAAATGACATTTATATGGTATAAAATAAATTATTATCTTTCACCAAAGCCTAATCGTTACACCTAGAAACTTTGAATCTATACACTCCTTGAATCGAATCCTAAATCCAGAAATTGCTACCTTCCGAATGCAGCCACCACCGTCAATCAAGTTTAATTTTGTTTGATGTTTTAAAGCATATTGTGAGGGGGAATGGCCAACCTAATCTGATGTAAAGAGAGAGAAAAATCAAGTGATTAAATAAGGGTTAGAGTGAGTAAAATAAAGGAGATCCTAAGGAGTAAATAAGGATCTAGATCCTCATTTTCCTCTTACATAATCTCCTCTTTTTAATTCAAACTCCAATACACCCTTAGCCATTATATAGCCGGCCTCCCTTAGGCTAATCATGGTTGCACTCTATCAATCCCCATATGGGCCTTAAAATTATTTCAAGCCTCATCAATAATTAGCACATTAAAATCCAATTTAAATGCACGTCGATATCATATATCCAGTATTGTATTTATAACTATCATACACACACTTAATATTGATCAATAAACATCAAATAAAATTTTATAATGATATTTCATAAATATTAGTTAATTTAATTAATTTATAACAATTATAATTTAATTAAATCAGGTGGTGATAGGAGTATTCAATGGTTCGGTTGTGTGACTCTTAGGTGTAAATTCCAGCGCTTAATACTGAACAATTCAAATATTAATGTTCGCACATCACTTAGCAGATGGTGTGACATTATGACCAAATTTAATTTTTATTTAGTTTCGTAAAATCTAATTTTACTTTATTAAGTGTTATCCAGTAGTGACAATTGTTTACGCCGATTCTCTTCGTCAAAACTATATCACGTTAGGACTTATGGAATTTGGCAGTGGTCAGAATTCTTATGTCATCCATATTCAACTTTATAATCCAAACACTAAGTTCTTCGTCCAATAATAACAATTATTATTAACCTAACTACTATGGCCATAGATTTTAACTTTGAGCCAACTTCAGTTGATCATGATACTGACCTCATATAACCAAGGAGATGAATCCTCTCTTGAATAGTACTTCACTTCCAATACTTCCACTCAACCCAACTATTGTCATTCGATAAATGTCGTGCCACGATTTGACTATAACCAAAGTATAGCTTTCATATTGAAGATCAACGGTACTTCAAGTCAGGAGAACTGTGTTAATTTATCACATTGATATTTTCTATTTGATCTTAGTTATATTAACCAACAGAAAACTATCGATTCGATCATTCTATAGTTATTCAATAACTATCAGTACATAACCCCTTGGTGCCTCCAGCAGTCATGAGTAATACACTGCCCAACATTTGGAGAGCATTACGTACTCTAGTGTCAACAGATGCATCGATATTCAGTCTCAATACATCTTCATTAGGAATATTTAAAATAATGTGTTTACTATATTGTGATAAAATACTCATGGTTACAACTATTTTGTAATTACTATAACAAATACACCATTTATGGATTTTCTGTTCAATATACTTAAATTAAATAATTAATTAATTATAATATACTATAACAAGCATATAACAAAAGGAAAAAACCTTTTATTATGAACTAGAATTGATTACACATTTAATAATTTACAATAAATTACAAAATTGCCCCTAAGGCATACCCCTAACCCTATCAGTACGGAATGTCCTAAACCAATATGCAAAGACACCTTATTAAAATGTTTAATATGAAATATGTAAGAAGGATTTCTTATGCATTGGCAATAGAAATAATCATACATGTTGTATTGTCTACAATATCGTAATTTTGTTATGTATTTGATACATGAAGCAAATATCAAATCCAAATTAAGATCACTAAATGGTAGTTTAGAGTATTCTCGAGTATTTACAAAGTACTAGAGAATTGCCTATAGAAACTACGAACTCCTTATGAAGGAGTGTTCAGACTCAAACTTCATAAGTGCAATCGAGTATAGCATGTCAATATTAAATTCACGTTCAAAACTTAATTAAGAAGCTTTAAGTTGGAAATTTTCCGAACAAAACATTGTGGCTGATTCAATGGAAGGCTAATTACATCGTCTTGAATAGCGCCACAATAAAAGCAATGTATATAAATATAAATGCATAAATTTATAACTGTGCTAGGGGTGATTCCAAGTATTGAGAATATTAAATTATGTTATATGATAACAATGTAATGATTATAGCTCACTAGAAGATAAAAAACATACTCGACTGGTTCCACATGATAAAGGTAGTTTATCAACATCGGAGAGAGTTGATTGACATAGTAGATAATTAAAACAATATAGCAGATTTATTTGTGAAGGGTCAAACTCGATCAGTTCTCACCAAACTGGTTGAAAGGATGGGATAAAAATTCTATAATTGACCCCAAGTGAAAATGGGAGATTAATAGAGTTAGGTGTATAACCTAGGGGCAACTATGTAATTGTTACATATATCTTACTTGATAACCAATCTTGTTCAATATAAAAGGTGTTTTCATCCTATTATATACTTGATATAATATGTTATATTAATTAATTAATTTAACTAAAAGTATATTTAATAGAAAATCCATAAATGGTATTTTTGTGATAGTTGTTACAATATGTTGTAACCATGAATGATTTATTACAATAAAATAAACATATTGTTTTAAATATTCCTAGTTAAGGTGTATCCACATAGGATATCAATATATCCTTTGAGACTAGAGTACGTAACGCTCTCTAAATGTTGGGCAATGTTTTACTCATTGCTGGAGGCACCAAGAGGTTACGAACTAATAGTTATTGGATAACTATGGAAGGACTCACTCGATAGTTTTCTGTTGGTTAATATAACTAAAGTCAAACAGAAAATACCGATGTGACAATATTACACACTTCCCTCGACTTGAGAATATTTTTGAGCTTCAAAGTGGAAACTTCACTTTGATTATAGTTAAATCGTAGCACGACATCCATCAAACGGCTATAGTTGAGTAGAGTGGAAACATTGGAAGTTAAGCACTAGTCAAGAGAGGAATCATTTTCTAAGTTATATGAGATTACTATTACGGTCAACTGAAGTCAATTCAAAGTCAAAGTCTCTGGCCAAACCAATTTGATTAATAATAATTTTATTACCGAACCAAGGACTTTGTGTTTGGAATGTAAAGCTAAATATGGACGATATTGGAATTTCGACCATTATCAAATTCCATAAGTCCTAATGTGATATAGTTTTGACGAAGAGAATTGGTATAAATAATTCTCATTATCGGGAAACACTTAGACAAAGTAAAATTCGATTTTACCGAAGCTAAGTAAACGATAAATTTTCCATAATGTCACACCACCTGCTGAGTGACGTGTGAATGTTAATTTTTGAATTGTCCGATATTAATCGCTGATTGAATTTACACCTAAGAGCCACCCTACCGAAATGTTAAATACTTCTATTTTACCACCTGATTTAACTAATTATAATCGTTACAAATTAATTAATATTTGTGAAATAGTAATTATAAAATTTTATTTAATTTGTGTTGATCAGTATTAAATAATGGTAATATAATAGTTATAGACACATGTATCGATATACGATATCGATGTGCATTTGAATTAGATTTAGACGCAATATTTATTGATTCTGCTTGAAGTGGTTTTATAGGCCACAGAGGACCATAAGATGGTCAGTCGCATTAGGGAGGAAGGTATGGAATTTTGATTCAAATAAGGAGGTGAAATAGTAAGAGAAAAGGAAAGATCTGGATCCACCTATTTCTCCTTAGATCTTTACTATATATTCTTCTTTAACCACATCTTTTAGTCTTCTTACTTTTTCTCTCTCCCAACCAGCCATGGCCGGCCCTTAGTGTCTCCTTCTTCACTAGTTCAAGCTTCTAAATAATCAAGTTAAATCAAATTGAAACACCAACGGTAATAGTAGTCAGATTGGTAGCTTTTTCTGAAGGTTTGGATACTGATTCAAGGAGTGATCTGATTCAACATCTCAAGGTGTTTCATTTAGGCTTTAGACAAGATATTAATCCAGTTTATATTATTTATATTTATATATTAGTTATCATGTCATTACGATGCTATTATCTACGTGTATATTATCACTATTTCATATATGTTTGTGCTGTTAACATTGGATGAATATGTTTGTACATATGTGTGTTAAAATAAAATAATTTTTTGTGTATATATATACATATATATGTATATATACATATATATATATGTATGTATGTATGTATATACATATACATACATATATATAGACACACACATATACATATATATATATACACACATACGCATACATATATATATATGTATGTATGTGTGTGTGTGTATCATTCGGAAATAATAATAAAAAGGCAATTTTTTTATGTATATTTTAGTTTTCAGAAATAATTTAAAAAATTTGACAATGTTTAAAACTAGTTTTATTTTAAATATTATATATATATATATATTATAAAATATACTTATGAATTTAGCAATAAATATACCTATTTTTGTGTGTGTGTGTGTGTATACACCTATTTTTGGGTATATACATATATATATACACATACACACACATACACATATACATATATATATATATATATCATTCAGAAATAATAATAGAAAACCAAATTTTTTATGTATATTTTAATTTTCAAAAATAATTTAAAACATTTGACAAAGTTTAAAACTAGTTTGATTTTAAATTTATATATATATAATATAAAATATACTTATGAATTTAGCAATATATATACCGAATATGCTTTCGAAAGAAAATAATTAACCACATATATATACATATATATTTTATGTAATAATTTCAAATATAAAATCTAACTTTACAATGTATATATATATGTATGTATGTATGTATGTATGTATGTATAACACGAATATATATATATATATATGTGTGATAAATTTAGGTATGTTTTACTTTCGAAAAAATTAATTTTTATACTTAATGATTTTCGTACAGAAAGCAAATAAAAAACCAATATTTTCAAAAAACAATTTTTTTTAAAAAAAAAATTGTAACCAAATGTATTTATACATATATATATATATGTATGTAAATATATATATGTGTATATATATATATATTAATTATTTACTCACATTAAAAGATATTTATATATATATATATAACTCTTAATGTTAATTTATCATGCATATATATAATTTGTGTGTATATATAAATCTTTTTTTATAACTTTCGAAATGTGTGTGTGTGTATTCCATATTTATTTAAAATTTATATACTAGTTTAAATTTGAATTGTTAAATATTTTCCATGTAGATCTATATACATAAATATCATTTTATAATTTATAGACTTACATATCTTACAAATATCATTTTATAATTTATACACACACGGACTCATGTATATACTTACATATTAGACCACGCATATGTATATGAAGGGGGAAATATGTCCATTGCGGTGTAAATCCCAACATCTATACACGAACATGTTAAACCATATACACCTTTAATGTTGCACGTGCACTACACACACATGTGTATATGATACACATGTTATACTATATATTAAAAATAACATTAATATAATAAAAATTAGTTGCAAATAAATACAATATTGATTTATTTAAAATAAATTTAGATAAGGTCTAAATAAATTTAGACTTCATAGGCTCAATAAGATCCAAATGGAATAAACTTTTTGATATATACCCATTTATCCCACTGCGTGTTGGCCTAGTTCCAACACCCTTATGGTTGAAGTGTATAGAAATCGGCACAGTCCAAACATAGTTGAACAATTTTCTTTTCTTTTAAGGCTTGGAGAAGATAGCAAAGGAAAGGAAAGGAGCCTGGTTACATACCACAGTTACAGGTTGTTTACTTAAATTATTTCCCATTTATTACTGTTGTATTGTTTTATAAATCTAATAGTGATTTGGTGTATAGAAAGACAAAGATGTTTTATTTATTGTATGGAGCCTTTAGATATATTTATTAAGCATTGATATGTATGTATATTTTTATTTAAATTCTAACGTGAGGTTTTTAATATCTAAGATTAGTATGCAAACGTATTTTGACAGCGTTTTGTCACTAGTTTTAGATATTAGAAATAGTGGATCATCATAACCAGTGTCAATATGGGTGTGATTACCCACGAAGTAATCCCAATTTCGACAAACATAGTGCTTCCTTCCTTAAGCAACCAGGGTGGCTCCACCGTAGATCAACCACGTAAGGGTCTGATGCCCTTCAAAAGGTCCCCGGTAAAAAATATCGTTCACAAACACATATCAACCTGGGACAAACCACCCTTGCAAGAGAGATGAGTCTTCTTTCCTTTCATTCACCTTGTTTATTTTACCAACTTATTATATCTTGCATAAATTCCTTAGTCAATGTGTTTGCTTGACAACTGTAAGGGCCACCTAAGCCTCCCGACTCTAAAAAAATATAAGTTTATAATAACACACAACCATTCATTCAAACACAACAAGCAGACATACATGCAATATGAATAAGAGAGAAGTGACAACAAACACAGAAATACCAGCGTGGACAAACATAATTCAGACATCACATATAGAACCAAGTGTTGATGTTCATTACATAGTTACAAAGTGATCCCGCCCGCCTTGCAAAATAAATAGTTGGAAAATAATTAAACTAGCCAGCACTTATCCTCCGACAATCTGGCAATCGCCATCATAGGTCATCTCATTTTCCATCTTCGGCTCGGAAGACGGGGGTGAGCCACTCGAAGCACCACTCATGGAAGCAATCTACTTCAATGCAAGGATTAAAAGGGGAACATGATCGACGACCTCCGTCTAGTTGCCACATCTTGTTGGACCTCATTGTACTGTTCAGGTGATATGAACTGACAACCACAGGAAGATGGTAGTTGGCTTTAAGGGTTAACTTCAGCATCTTCATGAGTTAGTTGTTCCACTCCTCCACCAACTTGGCATTCCCTACCTCATAAGATTCAGTTAGCATTAATGCTGAAGAAGAGAGCTCATAAGATCGACCACTTCTTTGTCCCTTGCCTCTAGTTGCTCCTTCAACCGTCCCAACTCCCCTTTAAGCCTCTCCCTTCTAATAGCACCAAGAAGATCACAAGCAAGCTCGTCTTGTTCATCTTTTCCAACACCAACAAGATGGTGGACCTTACCACCCTAATCTCGCCCTAATGAGACATACCCCAGTAGTGCAGCCATCGGGCCGCTGGCTCACTGGCATACCTAGGTCCCGCATCCCACTGGTCATCTTCTCCAACTCAAACATCTTAGGAGGGCTTGTGTAGTTTGAAGACCATGAGACTTGGCATTTAGGGCCCACAACATCCTCTAAGAGCAGTGGGTCATAAGCCTCCCACTCACCATCATTACCATAGCAGTTTTGGCCTACATCATAGCTCAGGTTTGTCTTTGGAGCTTCCTTTTCATTTGTGTCTATAACAGGCACCAACGTTGGTTTCTTTACCACCACCTCGTTCGGCTTGCTTCATGCGGCACAGGAGGGCCCATCTCCCATCCTCATAGGTTGGTTGGGGCCTAACAATCCAGCCGGACAAAAGTTCTCATTCGTTAATATGATGGCTAGATTCCTAGCCATTTCTATGGTCTCCTTAATGCGTCGACGCCGACCGTCGTAAATGGTAAAGCATTGTTGGGCCCGACAAGATTTTATACATTAAAAATGTAAGTCAGATACAGACAATGAGTAAACTTCACTTTGAAAAAAGTAAGTAAAGGAGGTAGGGCATACCTATGACCTGAACGCTCGCTCTTGAAGGGTGGGGTTGATGGTGGCTGGCACGAAGAAATAATGACCTTGATAACCCGCTACCTTGCCAGGCTGACTATATAATAAATGTGGCTGATCATGCGCCTGGAGAAGGTGGTAGTAGCCGGGCAAGGGTGTGCATATCTGGCTAACCTGAAACGATCCCTGATGCATATCAGGTTGGGTTCAGGAAGATTTAGATTGTGGCAGACAGTTTATAACCTGGCCATGAGGCTATAACTATTGGGAGATATATGTTAAAGGGCTATTTAATGAACATTCAGGAACTTGATGAAGTAGGGGTGTAAAGGGAGTGTCGGCCCTACTTTGCATGTAGGGAAATGACAAGGTAACATAGTCGGTGAGAGGTTCGCTGGACCTTTCCGCATACAAATGATATAGATTCTATACCAACGGCTCCATGTCGGGCAATGGAATCGGCCCGGTTGACTTGATCCTCTCTGACCTTTGACAAACCAACTTTGAAAGTCCGTCAACTCGTAGATGTACCATTAGTTGTTTCTTTTCTTTAACCATCTGTAATTACCAAAACAACCTAGTTACTAAACTGCCCTGCTAAAGCACTAGGGTTGGCTGGACTTTGGGGCAAACTTCCCCCCAGCACGAAGGCGGTCGACCATGACTTCGACACATCCACAAAGGCAACCCGCCTATACAAGGTCGACTGACGTGCACTGTTCCCCGCCTAAGCTCATTACTAAGTGGGTCGTGTGTCCCACATCACCTGCTCTTTATACTTAACATTGCCTATGGGCCATAGTTCGCCATGCAATTAGAATAGCGTCTTCTTCTAAATAGAGGGAGGAAGGGCAGTTCGGTAATTTTAACTTATTTTATCTAACTTGTTCAGGTACCCAGAGAACTTCCTGACGATGATCGATCAATGTCAACTTCTTAACATCAAACAACCATTTCCATTCACAAAGGCCTGGACCAATGTTGCAACTTCTCATCTTAGGCCACTAAAATGAGGAGGAAAAAGAAGAAATGCAATAACATTTCAAACAACATCTATATGAGATTATCGAAAAGAATAATCATAATCTAACGAAAAGAAGAGAGAATGCTTGAATTCTTTAATTGGAAAATGGAAATATAACTCGGTATAGAATGAAGAAGAGGGGTACCATGACTTATATAGTTTATGTTCTCAATCAGGGCCATTGGATCGAACGGGCGAGAAGCAATACGAACTATCTAGGTTTAATTGATTACCCAGTCAAATCAATCGTCACATCTCCAGTCAAATCAATCGCCACATCTCCGAACCATCTCTTAAATGCCTTGAACCTAATCGTCACGGCCTTTGAGGAGATTACACTTGTCGGCGACATTAAATGCATGAATGACAAGTCCGTCTTTGCCCGTAGAAGTGAACTTGGTAGGAAAAATATTACTCGATTTTCTTGCATTAGGATAAATAGATTGGCCCAATAGCATCTCAGTTCCCCGCCTTGACCGTAAGAACTCAACTTCACTCCACTCGACCAATTATATTTTAAAAAACCTATGCGACCCCAAGAAAGCCCATGGTGGGACCAGCGGGCAGCAAGTACAAGTAGTTGTCCAATATGCAAACTACATGAGCAAGTAAACGACCTGCCTTTTGCCTCGTCTGCACTATGGAAGACTAGCCCTCTCTCAAGTCCAGGTCTCCCAATCGTCGACCCTCTCACCTTTCTCGAACTACTAGCCCGCTCCGCCTTTATTATTTTGTCTTGGCTCGGCAAGCCTCTGTCAAAGGCGTCTGTCCATCCTTGTAAAAAGAAACAATGACTCTACACCATTCCACTGAAAAGATTAGCATATATGATGTTGTTTATTTGATAAAAGCAGCACTGTGCATCAACCATTCCATGTTCTTCTATGTCCACATGACAACGGCATTATAGCTCGGCAACCCTTTGTCCCTCTACCGGTCTATCGGACAATAACATGCTTTGGTACATTGAACCATTTGGACCGGTTAGCATCCTAGGTGTTCCGCATCTAAATTGTTCAACATTATCAATGGTTGAGAGGCAACTTAAGGATTCGTATATCAATCTGAGTCGTCCAAACCAGATTTCTGTCTTTGTAAATACAACATTGAATGCACTTGTACAAGGATGGAATTTTCATTGATTGTTCTCTACATTATCTCATGTAAACAAACGGCTATAACTGAAAACAAATCAAAAAAGAGATTACTACCGTAGTGGACGTCGATTATCCTTAAACGAACCACTCTAAATTCTGTCCCTTTACTTGCTTAGCTATTTATTATATTATAACATCCATATTGTTCATTTTACTAATGACATTTTAGTTAATAACCTTTGCCAGCATTAGCTCCTTGCCTTAATTCTAAGGTTGATGAAATTGGCAGTCAACATTAATGATTCATCATTTCTGGCTTTCGTGGTTTGAATTTCAATTCAGGCATTAAATCGAAAGGTCGAAAATGGCGGGTTGTTAGAGATATTTTGCTAATAAAAGTTGCAATTAAAGGTATTTAGTCAACTTTCCATAAATTTAAAGTGACCTTGTTTCCTTTTAGATTGAAGAAGTTAAAAAAGTAACCACGCGCTATCACGGGTTAATAAAGGTGCATTCATAAGTAAAATAAAATTTGTGACCATAGTTGATGCATCAGATGTGTTAAACACATATGATGCGGCAACAGATGTCCTCACACAAATGCATTATTTTAACCACGCAAGAATTTTCATCTGTTAGTGTCTATCGCTATTTTTAATTAATTTTACGATTAATTATTATTTTTTATATATTTCTTAATTGCTTCGACACCCCACCATGGAGGGTTTCCATCTTTCCTAGATCACTCCGTGTAGTGGCAAATTGCATGCTACAGTAAGATTATTAATATTTTTTTGCAAAAATTCGCTAAAGTAACTCTATTTTTAAATAGACGAGGAGAGATGATTTTAGGGGACTCCAACCTGAATAACATTATTAAGAGAAAGAACATAATATGAAGGGTTCCAACCTTAACAATCTACTGTTTTACCATCTTTAAGCTAATTTGGTAACATAACACTGAAATTTTGAAAGAAAAAGGGGACGGATCTGCCGAAAGGTCTTCGTAAAAGCATAACGATATCGTCGGTATAGTATTACAGCACCATGAGATGAGTTCGATTAGAGTTTCAATAGGGATGAGCCCGCTGAGACTGCAACTTCTTCATTTGCAGTGCCAGAGTTAATTTATTTTTGTGTTGTTATGGATGCGATGTTGTTATTATTTTATTTACTAGACCTTTCGGTTTGGATATGTATATTATCAGAGACATACGATGTTGGGCTTGATATTATGTGACAATTATTTTTGGGCTTGGCTAGCATGTGTAGTGTTCATATGTGATGTATGCGTGCTTGCTACCACTTGATTGTGATGTGTATATTTACTATTAATCGTCCGCGTTGATATATAATTGCTTGAGATGATATATATTGTTAACTTAATATGCCATATTGATTTTATATGATATTATGTTATATTTCGCGACAGGCAGAGGCAAATCCAGCGATATTTTATCAAATTTCACTACATGTTGGCATCGTTATAGGGCCGCTAATTATATTACAGGGTGGCTAATTATACTACATCGCACGTTATTTGCACTCATAATAAGGCATCGTTATGGCGATGTTATAGCATCGTTAAACTGCTGTCGGTAACATGGCATTGCTAAAGAGACGTCGATATGGCATCGTAAATTAATGTCACTGTGATAAACTGGAATCACTAAGACATCGACGAAAAGGTGTCGCCAAACTGATGTCACTATGATATCAGTGAGCGATTGCGACATACTATGTCGTTGGTAAGCTGATGCAAAACTAAGAAGAAAAAAATAAGTTGAATTGATGTAGGGAAAACATAGTTAAACGATATTGCAGTGGATCCGGTACACCAGTTTATCACTGTTGCAATCTAACCATAACCGTCCAATTTGGGGTAGTTGTAGAATGAAGCTGAAATTAAATAATAACAAAGCAAACGATTTTTAGCATATTCTTCGAATAGACTACTGGGCCTACAAAAACATTGAATATGTAGTACCATAGACTATACCAAGGAGAAGGATTTACCCTCTAACAGTCAGTGCATACGGGTTAGACGCACTTTCCATATTCTTTGTCAAGCGTTCAATATTTTGCTGTTTGGGTGCATTAATATAACGCACAATTATATTAGAATAATTTTTGTGATAGGATACATTCAAATAAGCACTATCATTCATGGGCTTGGCGTGATTAGTGCCGTAGATTTGGGGTTATGTCCGCTATCAGACTGCTACAAAATTGTGTAGGTTTTGATATTATATTTTCCTACTTGATATTTGTATTTGTTATCTTAATCGAATTTGAAATTGTACAGGATTCCATGCTCAACTGCTCCACCGAAGCTTCACAAGAAGACGACTCAATCTTAAAATATTGATTGATCAAAATAATTGGTTTAATCTAAGAAAACAACACGAAATCTTCACATCAACCAACCTATATATCAACCACCAACCAAATATACATGTGTACGGTTATAACTATATTTCAACAGCCCTGGTTTCCTTTCCACATTGAGCACTGCCTTAAAGCATGATGAGCATAATGGAACTTTACTCGTACTGACTTGGTAGGGGTGACCGGTCTGTTTTTTATAACAATAATAAACTGAATAATCAAACAAGTACTATGAGACATCCGTCTTGACGTGGTTCTACATATCACATACTTCAATAAGATTACAGTTCGAAAAAATTACGGTCTTATTTGATTTATCCTTTTTAATTTTGTGTTTTCATCCGAAAAACATGCACACGATACATGTAATTTAAAAAACAATCAATTTGAAAACGAGTGCTAGTTGAGTTTGTACAATACTTAGAATCGAGCAATTCTAATTGGGCTGGGCTGGGCTAAATTATTACTACAAGAGGCCAATCATTGAATGGATGACCCATTTTGCTTGAAAGCCTATGTTTACAACCTTGTTGCGGTACTTCATTTATTTCTTAAGGAACTTTTGTCAATATATTAGAAATATTTTTGCAGTCGTGCTTTTCCAGCGGAAATGCATTTTTGATACTTCATCACAAATTCAGTGTTACTTACTCCAGATGAAAGTGTTTAGTGGGAGGACGATAGATAAAATTCTTACTCAAGTACATAATTGATGGTGGAACTATCAAAACACATGCGTATACTTATTCGCACTCAACTCTTGAACAAACCTCGACAGCCATGTCATATAAACAGCATACGCAACTTCCTCGGTGCATAGAGCAACACGTTCCTATAGCTTTAACCTTCAGGAAATAAGCGTGTGAAAAGTTATTTAAACGTACACTTTCTTGGTATGAAGGTCCCCTGCTGAACCAACATCCGCAAAACCTGAAAGAACATATTTTACTCTAGAAAAGGTAAACATAATTTTGAAGTATTTTTCAAATATATGAGTGTTCGCTCGCACACAGATTTTCAATGCTTTCTCTATCAGGATTAAAAAGATATCGACTACCAACAGCATGTGAGATATCTACACAAAAGCAAACAGTAATATAAATAAGACTAGATTGATGACGAGTAAGGATTCTCCGACAACTTATCTTTCTTCTCTGATAGACCTGTCAAAATATGACTCAACACATTTATCCTATAAATGTATTAGATTAACCCATTTATGGATTTTATTAAATGGGTTATGGGTTGGGTTTACCCATTTTTAAAAGGGTTATAAATGGGTAATCTATTTACCCATTTAAAATTACATCCCCATATTCGAACTCCACCTGGTGCAGAAGCCACTATTTTTTTTGTTTAGACTGCAATAACATCTTCATATCAACTCGGAATCGGACGAGACTTCGATCAATTAACTCTCACCTAAACTACAGACAATATGAAACACTCGGATATTTCATATTATTAACGCACACTGCAGTTCTCCATGGACACAAACATTTATACTTAGAAAATAACAGGCCACCACATCCCCATATTAGAACTCCATCTAGTGTAGAAACCGCTATTTTTTTTGCTCAGACTGCAATAACTTCTTCATATCAACTCAGAATCGGGCGAGACATCGACCAATTAACTCCCACCTAAATTACGAACAATATGAAACACTCGGATACTTCATATTATTAACGCACACTGTAGTTCTCCATGGACACTGCAGTTGTACTTAGAAAATAACAGGCTATCACATCCTCATATTTGAACTCCGCCTAGGGCAGAAGCGGACTGCAATAACTTTTTCATACTAACTCGCAATCAGGCAAAACTTCAACCGATTAACTCCCACCTAAATTACAGACAATATGGAACACTCGGATATTTTATATTGTTGACGCACACTGTAGTTCTTCATGGAGACTGACAGTTGTACTTAGAAAATAACATGCTACCACATCCCCATATTTGAACTCTGCCTAGTGCATAAGCCGCTATTTTTTTATTCAGACTGCAATAACTTCTTCATATCAACTCGGAATCGGACGAGACTTCGATTGATTAACTTCCACCTAAATTACGGACAATATGGAACACTCAGATACTTCATATTGTTAACGCACATTGCAGTTCTCCATGAACACTGACAGTTGTACATAGAAAATAACAGGCTACCACATCCTCATATTTTTTTGAACTTCGCCTAGTGCAGAAGCCGCTATTTTTTTTGTTCAGACTGCAATAACCTCTTCATGCTAACTCAAAATCAGGCGAGACTTCGACCGATTAACTTCCACCTAAATTACGGACAATATGAAATACTCAGATACTTCATATTTTTAACGCACACTGTAGTTCTACATGGAGACTGACAGTTGTACTTAGAAAATAACCGGCTACCACATCCCCATATTTGAATTTTGATGAAAATTAAAATTTTAAAATTTTAAATTTTGATTTTTATCGAAATTGAAAACGTAAAAATTGAAACTAGAATTAGTTTATATTTATTTGTTTTTTATCAGTCTAAAATTTAAATCTTTAAATGGATAACCCGTTTATTAAATAGATTGGATCATAAATGAGTCAAAAAGAATGGGTCATAAATAGGTTGGGTCAAACTCGATCCAATCCATTTTGACCCAACCCAACCCGTTTCAGAGGACGCGTGATTGGACTCAAGGAATTGCTTAACTTTCGACTGCCAAGAAGCAAACCTACTGGCTTCTTGTTATACACACACGGATAAACCTCAATTTCCTTGTGTATATGAGATCCAACATAAGTGAGTTAAAAGCTCTGGTACCATTAATTGTTTGGGTACTTTATTCAACCCAACGATAGTTTTCTTTAACCTGTATACGTTACCAGAAGCACGCTGTCTTTGATTTCAAATCCTTCTTGAAGCTAGCTCCACGTAAATTTATTCTGTCAAATCTATGAATAAAATACGTTTTTACTTACATGTACTCAATTTCTTCCAGGTCCACGCAAGCTCCGGGTGAACTTAGTAGAGTCCAATGGAGACCGAGCAGAAGATCTGAGTTGAACATGCTAAATGTTCTCTTGTACTTACTCAGTTGGAGCCGAAGAGGACATGTGTGAGTTTATTGAGCAGTATAAAGCATGCATTGCTGGGCAGATTGTGGTCATATCAGTCTAAGCACTCTCTGTAATTCCCTGCACACCGACATCAACCACTCTCTGCTACATACCGTCCTTCTAACACAAACACAACATGGTACGACCAGCCAGCTGGCATACATCTGAGTCACTCTTCTCACACGGCATCCAGGTTGGTCATCATTTAAACCAACAGTCACAAGGAAATTTAAAACTCAAGACATCAATGTGAGTCCTTCAAGATATGATATCTTCACCTATGAATAAGGGATCTCGTGCACCTCCACGATATTGAATTTTTACTCAAAAAAATATATTTGCTAGCTCAAAGCTCTTGTAAAAGCTACTATAATCATCTCTTGTAACCGAAATACTCAAAGTAGTAATATCATCAAGCATAGTAAACACCACTCTCTTAATTATTTCTCATCTTACATTTTTAACTGCGGTTTTAGTAAGCAACCTTAGCTAAAATCCACTTCTAATTGTAATTTGTAGAATATGCTAGTATATGATTTTTGTTTGATGATAATAAACATATATATATATATTCGTTTAAATGTATTTGTTATTGTACTATTTTATTTTTCACATAATTAAATAAATATTTGTTGGATAAAATAAATAACACAGAATTCAAATTCAAACAAATATTTTATTACAAATTCAAATAGTACAAATTTGAGCTCTCACTACATATATACATTTTCAATTACATTACAATTTCAATTACATCACAAATTTCAATTTACAATTTTGACCTCACTACATATTCACTCATCACTCGTATTTTTATCTTCAACTTTATTACAGCTTGAATCCAGCATCTGAGCTATCTGCAAAATAAACATTGACGCAGCAAACTTGAAAAATAAAATATTTTGCAGTGCAAATTAAAAGGTGTGTTTTGAAAATGTTATTTGCCTCAGTTATTTGGGTTGTTCGTCATTTATTTCTTTTGAATTCATCTACACAAACAACTTGTAACATGCACAGTGTATCATTGTACATGTCACAAGGTCGTGCACACCGATATACACTTGCGTGTTAGAACTGCATGGACAGGTGAGCTCAAGGTCAAACCCGAGCCGAGGCTGGATTCAACACAGGTGCAAATACACATGTACAAATTGAGTATAAATGGATACAACACATGTATTACACAATTACACATATATACATGCATATGTATGCAATTATATACATGAGTATGTATGCAACCAGAGAAAATTAACATGACTGCAACATGAGGACAATCGGACTGGAAATGCACATGAAAGAGAATAAAGCAACTGGACATGTATGCAACCAGCATGAGCACTTGAAGTTCAAAGCCACAAACAAAATCACATGTCAATACAGACCGATCATGAACAATCGAAGAAACCAAATCTAAATGTGACTTGAAGCAATAGAGAACGCAACTCGAAGACATGAAGCAATACAAAGAAATTAGTTCAAGGAAATGGTTACTGCATTCATATGAAACCACAAGTATGAAGACACAAGCTCGAGTACACAAAAAGGTACCAGATCAGGACAATGAACAAAACACAAGACTTCAAATGATACAAGCACAAAACCAAGTATCATACAAGTCAAGCAAACAGTGCACAATGACTTCAATATCAAACCAGACATGCACAATGCAAGAACAGTTCACCAGACAAGTGCAATTAGTTCAAGTCAACAACAACAACATGCAACCACACTAGACAGACTCAAATAAAACCCATACACATGAACACAAAGAAATGCAACAAGACTTCATATGGCACCAGAGCAGTTCGAATGCATGGACACAAGCATGGATGGTCGAGCTACAGAAACATCAAAATCAAGATCAACATGAATGCAGACTCTAGTATGCATAGTACATACGCATACATGAACACAAGGAACAAGACCACTTCAAGTAACAATGGGAACCAAACAAGAATGAGACCAGACAAGATTTCCAGTGAATCAAATGTACAAGCCAGTGAAACAAGGTCAGAAAAGGTCATCAAGCAATGGGTCATCAAGGCAACCCAGTTCAAATAAATGCAAATGAAAACGTACACAATGACTCAATGCAAATCAGACTCCATCAAGCTACAACATGACATGTACAACATTTCAACCCAACATGATAATATGAATGCAAATGGAATGCAAAACATGAATCAAAGGAAACAACAAGTCCAGACTGCAAAATGTACAAAGCTCAATCAAGACAACAGCAGCTAACTCAGTTCAATGAAATACTCGAATGCACCACACAAGGGATGCAATAAGGACTGACTCAAGTGGAACCACCAGTGTGACATGAAACAAGACCAGGCTACAATACAAACAAACATCAGCAATATCAAAGACTTAGTCAACAAGTGAAGACCGAGATAAAAATCAACAGGGGTCAAAAATATTTGAGGATATTTCAAAGAAATTGTTATATTCGTACATATATTGATACATATATCGAACGATGCCAAAGTCGTAGAAGTTGAACAAGTCGAAGTCAATTTTTATCTCAAAGTCAGCAAATTCAAATGCCAAAATCAATGGAGCAAAAGAAGGAACCGACTTCAAACGTATTTAACTGATAATATTATGATCAAGTCAGAATTCATCTCAGTCATTAAATCCAAAATCAACGCCGAAGCACAGAAACGTGAAATATTCAAATGAAAAATATACAAACTAAAATTTAGGGTTTTAATCCCTATAAATTACCTATTAACATCATCGGCTAGGTATTGGAGTTCGAAACAGAAAATCCAGAAAGCATACTTTGAACAAAAACCAAAAACTCCAATTAAGTTCGAAACCAAGATTCGAGTTCAAGCAAATGCCAAAGCAAGCAAATCATAATCACAAATCAATTTATAACTCGAATCGAAGTCGAGCTTAATCGAAATTGAAAAAGGAAATCAT
Organism: Allium fistulosum; assembly: GCA_030737815.1. Lineage (NCBI taxonomy): Eukaryota > Viridiplantae > Streptophyta > Magnoliopsida > Asparagales > Amaryllidaceae > Allium > Allium fistulosum. The sequence continues at coordinate 1,074,930,247 of CM060901.1, read as the reverse complement.
CTACCAATTTTCATACAAGTCAAGCTCGAGACAATTGAAGCTGCCGTAAAGCTATCAAAGCAAGGAATCAACCGCAAAGAAATTTGAAGAACACAAATTGAAGCAAAAAGCTAAAGCATCAATTCGAACGTATAATTCAAGCGGCGACTTCAGTTCTCAAAACCCTAAAATTGTGAAGAGGAACGTAAAAGAAAGGCGGCCACGAAAATACTAAAAGGAAGACGTATTGTTTTCTTGTGTTATAAATTAAAGTGGGCCGGCTTCACTAAATAGTTGGGCTTAAATTAGAATTAGGGTTTTGTATTTTAATTTTGTTTTTATTTTGTAATTTCTCTTTTAACTTGTGTAATTGTCTAGTCGTGTGACTAGGTTACGAACTACAGTGATGTAGTTCGAGAATTTGCAACTCGGTGGCTGAGTTGTGGCAGAGTTTTGAGCGTAGAGTTAGATTAGTCATTAGCGGGTGTCGCAAGTTTACGTGTGTAAGCGTCTGACTACTTAATTTCTAGTAGAAACCTTGGGACAACACGTAGGTAGGGTTTTGTCGAAGTTGGGTAAATTTGTATGTGATCTCTTCTGCTTTACTTTCTGTTATTATTATTTTTTATTTCCGCATTAATTTCTATTATTATTAGTATCGTCTTATTTACCCCCTCTAGGGTGAAAACGATCCTACATAATTTATTGGTTCGATAGAAATCTAATCAACGGTGTGCGTGTGTGTATGTGCGTGCTTGTAAACTCCAGTAAATATCGAAGAAAAGGGCATACGTTTGAAATCCAAAGAGGGCGTGCATTGAAAATCTAACACATACTTTGAAAACACACAAAATGAATAGCTAAGACCACCAATTCCAAAGTTCAAACCTAATCTTTGTATGTTAGACACCAAATGTGAAGTTGATCTGAGTGTGTGCGGGCATATGTGTTTATACATATAACTCTCTTTTAGAAAGAACTCCTTTTTAGAGAAAACCAGGATATGGTGGTAAGATTTGGGAAAACACTTTCAAATTGCTGAACACTTCTGGATGAAGACAAAGACAGAGGATCGGGATACCAATGGTTTGTGAAAAGCGATCGCGAATTTAACGTAAACACTAATTTTGTAAATTTAACAACGAGTTAATTATTATAACTGATTAAAAATGTACAAGGGTAGAATGGATTTTCTAACGGCAAAGGCTCCGTTATCCAATACAAAAAAGACGAAAGCATCTAATGACCAGTGATATCGTTCAACGGCAACTTATAATTTGTTTATGTCATAATTGTGCAGATATTTATGCAAATATGACTAGAATATGCAATTTCAACCATGCATTGAAACTGAAAAATGATGCGATGTACTATATTTTGTATTCTGAAAATTAGGTTTACACCGTTCTTTCTTTTCGAAAAAAGTCAAATCTCCATCCAACTTTTGAAAATAAAAAAGCATCTTCCAGTGTTGTAAAGTAATCTACTTTTTTTTTCTGTTATTTTTAGAAAAGGACCTTACTATGCATTCTGATAATGCAATATGGTTTTTTTTTTTACTTTTTTGTTGAAGTTTGTGGTATTATGCTATTAAATGAAATGATATATACGATAATATAGGATATAAATTAACAAATTTCCCATTTAGTTTCTTTCAGAATTTGTGGTTTTTGTTTTGCGTTATGTAATTATTAAAATAGCATGTTAAATGTGAAAAACATTGTAAATTATAAATTATTCATAGTAACGTGCGTTAGTGTAATTTTGGTTACTTTTATTGTAAGTTGCATTTTTGCAATACAACTTACATGGTTGTGCTTTAATTCATTGCATTATTAGAGTGCAGATGCATAATAAATTTAAATGTTTTTCTAAAACAAATATGGTTATATTAATAAAATTTGTATATTTTATAAAATTACAAAACTAAACGTTCAGTGCAAAACTTATTTCATGAATAGATCTTGTCCGAAACTTATTACAAAGATAGATTTCATTTTTATTTTGTGCATGGCCATGTATAAAATCAAAAAATAAACCTGTTTTTTTAATAAGTTTGCCTTTGTCAGATGTTATGTGTATACCCATGATGAATTACAAGTGCTGTCTTCCTAATGTTATATTTCAATGAACAAAATCAAAAGTTTAGGGTCCGTTTGGTTTCATTTTGTATTTTGAGTTTTGTGTTTTCAATTTGCACTAAAAATAGCAAAAAATAAGAGAAGAAGATTTATAATTCTTAGTCATTGCGACGACCAACGGACAACGAAGGAGTCGGATTGTTCTCCGTGCTTTTGTTATCTCTCGAAACACGAAAAACAAAATAAATTTGTTTTCTATTTTACATGTTAATTCCATTTTTCAAAATTATTTGTTTTTCAACAATACATACAACGGACGCGCTTTTGTATAGACGAAAACACAAAACTAAAAATGACAAGCCAAACGGGGCCTTAATTTCAGAAAGACTTTCTGTAAGTTCCATTTGATCAACGTTTACAGAATTCTTAAATTCGATAAACCTATATATACCGGCACAGCATTTGTGCTTGTTTAGAAAAAGATCTCTCATATGGGGATTACGAGTTCCTCTCTCATCTCCTCTCCACTCTTCCCTCATTCATTCTCTTTTCTTACTTTGCACCTACTTGTATGTTTGAAGCAATTTCATTATTTATCTGGATGATCCTAAAAGATTTTGGTTACTAATGATAATAAAGAAGTGCAGGTAAATGATTATCGATAATGATATACAAGTATAAATAATATACTTAATTTCAAGCCGACCATGAACTCTAAATCCGTAGTCGCCTTATCAATTATCAATGAATATCATTGGAGGAATGACGGTTCCATTCCAAAACAATAGCCATACTTGAATATTATAATGCAAATGAGTTGAGGATGTGCCCTATCCGCCCCATCATAAACACATAAACAAACTATTCCCTTTGATAAACATGGAACACAAAACTAAATTATGGAAGATAGTTGCCTAAAGCCAGACTCCACCAAGGTATTCCACTACACTCAATCTTCTTGGTTATTAAGTCAAATGGTTTGGCCACTAAAACTCAATTCTCTACTTTTTGATTTTATACCCTTGTTTAATTCCATACAATTTAGGTTAAACCTCCATGTCAAAGTCCAACCTACCATGGTTGCCATGTAAAGTTCAATTGTGTATAGTACGATCGACACTAGATTCTTTAAGGAGATAAGTTTTCAATGTGTAAATAAAAGTTTTCAATGTATTTTGAGAAAACAGAACTCATGCAACAGGGACAATAACAAAATAAACAACGAGAACTTATTAAATGACCCTTGTATATCAAACTCATTTGCATGTATATTTGACCTTTGGACATTGCAGAGAGCTCATTTGCTCACATGGATTCCATATCTTACTAAAATAATGTCATTCCAAATCTATCATGATTCGACTCTGCATTTTCACCTTTTGGCTCCTATTAATACACTTGGCCTTCACCAAACTACTCAAGTAGACAACATTCCAAAATTATTTCATAAAATTTTCTTCTCAATGGCTCAAGTTGAATATGAGCTAACCATCATCAGGTTCACAGACCTACATCTTGATCAAAACCCTAATGGAAACATCTTCATAAGATTTTATGTTTATGCTGGAGGTGGAAGAAGGATAAGGATTGATACTCCTGAGGTTCCATGTACCAGCAATCCATGCTGGAACCAGACATGGAATTTACAGTGCACAATGAATGCTGGCCTTAGCTCTGATATACTAGAAAATATATCTTCTAATAAAGTAGAGTTTGAGCTACGATACAGAAAACCAGTTAAATCAGTGTTGTTCAGCAGCTCTAAGCTCATAGGTAAGGCTGAAATTGCATGGAATGACGCAAACTTGTTTACAGAGAGACAAGTAGAGTTTGTCACTAAAAGCGCAGAAATGAAAAGCATAAAGCCACCAACACTTTTCATGAAGATGGGAATTAGCATCAGAAATTCTGAAGCGAAGGCAAAGAAACGAGAACATCAAGAGTGCAAATGTGAGAGTTGCAGATGGACTGGAAGCGAGGAAGATATGTTTTTAGCTGCAACTATGGCAACAATTTAGATGTTGCATACTAAAACTTTCCCCATTTTTGTGCTTAATCATAGATGATCATAAGCTTGTCATATAATATGTATGAATTGGAGGTGAATAAATTTGAAACGCATGCAAGGTTTTATTTTATATGAGTCTGCATTTATGTCCCTAAAAGAAACTGATCCATACGATGATAGGTATTATGACGAATAGGTGAACAAATAATTCACATCTAAAAGATCACAGATAAAACATGTGCACAAAGGTTTAGATAGATTGAACACGCAGAACTTTGAATTTCATTGAAACAACAAGCACACTCATTTGCATACCACCACACTAATATTATTCTCTAATTCAACATGAAAACACATAACAAGAAGGAAATATTTAACTTATTCATTACCAAGAAGGGCGAGAAGCATGGACTTGTAATCTCCAGATGTATCATTAGAAATAGCACGGTCCAACGGAATGGAGTTTCTCTTCTGATAAATTTCCTTTATAGTATTAAGATCAACTTCAGCCCGTGTGGCTATGACACGAGTAAGAGCATGCTCATCAGTTCCCATTTTGTTTATTCCAAGCCTAATAACTTTTTCAAAGTACTTTTCTGGAGCAATGATGCAGCGGATTGTTGCTCTTAGTGCAATTAGAAACTTGTCTTCTGTATCAGCTTTTAAATCCTAAGTGGTATAAACAAAAACAAAAATGCAATCAATAGGTAGAAGGGAGGATTTTATATCACAGGCTAAGTTATTCCTAATTTGGATATAAGCCTAATTGCTTATTTTAAGCATATGCTTACAATGGAAGATAATACTTCATAAATCGTGAAGCACTACAAAAGCAGTAGTACAGTCATTATATACAATAACAGAAGTACATTTTATAATTTAAAAAGGTGTCTTACAATGTACATACATAAACAAATATATTTGTGTATGTGTGTGTGTGTTTGAGGGATGCGCCGCAAATCGAGCTTGAAGCTCTTGGGTTACTAACGAGCCGGCTGCTGATGGTTGTTAGTCACAACCAGGTCAACCTTTTTTTTAAACAATATACATACATGCATACATGCACGTATACATACATGCATACATACATATAATGTGTATATACCATGTTTCGAAGTTCCGGCTGACATGCCATAATTCCGGTCCTCCAGCGATGACCGGGCTGAAATTCATCCAAAAATTCGGTTTCGGATTTCAATGTTAGAAAAAAGGAAGATGGAACGTGTGAGATAGAGAATTATGGGATTTACAAAGACTTTTGAACTAATAAAAGAAAACAAAATTTTGACTTAGAGATGGGATTACTTTTGAGTAAAATGGAAAAATAATAATTTCAATATATAATTACCTGAGCATAAAAACCGGGAAGTATAGGTGAAGACAAGTGAAAATATATTTATTTATTTATTCATTTTTCAGTCTTCATGTTGGAAGAAGGTTGGAGGAAGGTTGGGGCGGCTTCGAATTGAGAATGATTACTTTGAGAAGAAGAGTAGTTGATTCGGGGCCTTATTAGTATTATAAAGAAGATGGTTTGGGCTTTGTTGATTTAAGAGTAGAAAAAAATATTTTTAAGAATCAAGCTTATGTTCTTTTTAAATACAAATTTGTAGTGTTTTTTAATCTAACTATTTATATAAAAAATGTTTCAAAAGGCAACAAATCCGGAACCGGAATTAAAGCAGAATTTCTAAAATTGCCGAAATGGAACTGAAATTTTGAAATTTCAAATGACCGGAAGAGAACCGAAAACTGAAATTTTGAACCTTGATACATATAATGTATATAACAAAGGCAAGTTAGAATATATACAAATATTGTAGACGAATATTTAGGAAGACTAATATATTGATAGGATATGGGTATAAAACTTGCATTAGACACCTAATGGATTAAGACAGAATCATCTTAAACAATATGTATTTTTTAGTCAATGCATGAATCATCAAAGAATTACATTTGACAACAAAGAATTACATTTGACAACAAGATATTAGAGGGGATTAGAAAAAATGACAAACTTTGAAAAAAAGTTAGGCCAAAGGACATCAACTTTTATTTTTAGGCTAAAGGACAAATGATAGTTATAGTTAATATTATATTCAACTTTTACACTATACGAAATGCTAGTTATAACTAGCATTATACTCGATTTTACACTGTACAAAATGCTAGTTATAACTAGCATTGTCCTTCAGCAAAAAAAAAACAAACTTATTGTCCTTCAGACTAAATTTTCTTCTAAGTTTGTCCTTATACCTATTTTCCTGAAGATGTTATTCACAACAGCGACCTAAAGGGAAAAAAAGATTGTCCAAGGACAGTAAGATTATAGTAATATATATATGCTTATGCAAAACATGCAAAATATACCCATGCATATGAACTTCGTACCTAACAGTTCAAGGAACCCAAGTTGCAGAATAAATACCTTGTTAATTGGATGACCAAACTGATTGTTGTATTGATTGAAAGTAGCAATCAACTGAGCCTTGCTTCTAGTAGTTATAATCCTTATAAGTTCTTCATCATTGTATGCATTGTGAGAGATTTTCTCATGCAGCATTTTAGCCTCTGACTTTGCTAATGTCATGTTAACTTCTTCACCCTCATAGCGGAAGGCAGTAATAAGTGGCACCAAAAGCTGAAAAATGGATACAGTTATTAAAGATAAATCAAGTAGAAAGAAATCACATATAGTTTACTACTTTTTTTCTTTCTTTCTTTTTTGAATTATACTCGGGAGAACCCGACGGACCGGTAAACTCCCGATGGGGAATTAAGTTGTGTATGTCTGCTTCAACTAATTGCACCTATAACTTCTATGTGCTATTTTTTACGAGAAGCGTGTGCAAGGCAGGGCTCGAACCTGGATCTGTTACCAGACCTAGAAACCCTATTTCCATTGCGTCACACCTGCGGATGACAGTTAGAGTGAACTTGTCCCGTTGTCCGAATTCAGTTTGGTCTGGAATTTATGAACTCTGGTTTTGAAATTAGACCTTATCTGAGTCAAATAGTGGTTGAAATAGGAAAACGGTTCACACCTGAAAGAAATTACGTGCAAAAGGGATTTACATTAGCAAGATATCGACTACAGTATTATACATGTTGCTGGTGCTACCAGGTATTAAGTATTTCCTCCTAATTAGGCTTGATCTTTGATCGCTTGATTTGTAAGCTCCAATGTTCTATTACTCTGTGCATCATGCCAACATGTACCTTAATACAGCATTTCATGTACATGTTTAAAAGAACTATATAAGATTATCAAAACGGGATTTAAATCGTGAAGTTCAAACTTAAATCGAAACGAGATTCAAATTGTACAACGTAGATTCAAAAGTTCAATATTTTTCTCGTATGTACCATCTATACACTTTGTTGCTGGTGCATCACTTGATACACTTTGTTGCTGGTGCATCACTTGATACACTTTGTATGTGTATGTACCATCTAATTTTATTTTCATTGTTTTCTCATTCATAGGTACCACTTATAATTTCCTTCTTGCCTTTTCATTTTTAACTCTACTTTTCTTCGTAATTACAAACATTCCTCGACGTTCTCATTTCTCTTGCATTTATCCTATTTTCTTGCTTCTTTTCTAAAGACCAAAATTTTATTTCATACAATAGTCAGGTCTAATAATTTTCGATAAAAAATTCCTTTTGTTTCTCGGTTATTTTCCCATCGTATAGCATAACACAATCTTGCCTCCATTTCATTCAACCTATTTTAATTCAATGTGTTATGTTTTTTCTATTTCTTCGTCTTTTTGTGTTGCTAAGCTTGGTTATTTAAATCAATATATCATGTTAATCATTTGATTTTGTATATTGATTGTATTATTATTCTTTCTTTCTTTTTTACTAAAGTTGTATGCCATAAACCCAGTTCTTGTCCTACCAAGTTAAACTCTTTTGATTCTAGTGCATTTTCGCCAATTTTCTATCTTTTATTCTGCATTTTCCATGTATCAGTTAGCACAATACCATCTGTAAACGCCATGCATCGCGGTACATCCTCTTAAATTTCTTTTGTATTTCATTTAATACTAATGCAAATAAATAAGGACTTAGAACTGATCCTTTAGTGTAGCCCTTTCTTTACCGAGAACTCGCTAATCTCTCTACATGTAGGTTGTATTCTCGTCTCACAATTTTCACTTATATCTTGATAACGAATATTCAAGTCAGCAAGGCATTGTTTGACCAAATAAAAATCAAATGTAAAATAAGATATACCTTGCGAAAGTCACCAGTAGTATGTGCAGCAACATCTTCTTCAAGTGATCTTTTGTATCGAGCATGATATGCCTGTCTAGCTGCAAGTAATTGTCCTGAACTTCTTGTACAAGCTATCTCAATTAGTATTAAATTGTTATGAGTCCACTTTTTCACGGCTTCATTTGCTAGAAGTGCATCTCTTTCCGCAGGATCAAGAGTCCATAGTAGTACTATTCTCTATACAAAATACTAAAATCTTCAGTTGATTGTAAACTTCTAAATATGTAGCGTATAGAGGGAAAAAACTCATTATATTGGTCATCTCAATTTGACAACAAGAAAAGAGTTGACTTGCGTAGTTATGTTTATCCTCTGAAATCAAATGAAGTCTTGGATAAACGATTTTTTTATCAGTTTATGCTTATAATGTATAATTTTTAATGATATTATGAACTAAATTACTGAATACATAAGAAATGATTCTACTATATCAAATCTGTTATCATGATCACAACCTAATAATAGATGAAAATTTTAGTGACAACTGGTACACTTCATCTACAAAATTACTGTGGTGATTTGGTGGACCAAATGATTGTGGCTGGTTCTATTCCCACCCCACTTCCCTCCTGTCACACCTCATTTGGTTTCAAACAATTATCACATCTTATTTTTTTTCTTTTCGCCCCCCAATTCATACCGAAAATGTCATTATTTATCTTAAACCAAGTTCAAATATGAAGTGGTTGGTTCACGAACCCCGCTCGGTCTAAACTATGTTATTATATAAACCTCGCTCGACCCTAACTAGGTTATCATACGAACCTGGTTCAGTCAGAGCGAGATTAGTACACAAATCTCGCTTGGACCGGACGTGGATTTTACACGAATCTCGCTCTATTGAAGCTTTTTTCAATGACCGTTTGTCCTGAACATGACCCGTTGATGTTTGAAGATAGTGGCGATTTTGAAATGTTAAAAATTGATGATGCAGCAGGTGTGTGAAAAGAGGAAAGCCGGGTGCGTCACAAATCAGTGAATCGCAATCCGAACTATAGGACCCAAAACTACTAATTATTTGATTCGGTATGCATTATTCGCTAAAATCATGAACTTCACGATCTAAACACTAAATCAACTCAAAATTCGAAATAAAAATAACAAAAAGAAACAAGACCCAGATGGGCCTAAAAATACCTCAAAATCTCCGGAAATCTCTTTATCAAGAGATTTGGATAATTCTTCGCCATAAGTTTCAGCGTACGCATTGCGTATCTGTAATCTCTGAGACGCCGTACGATGAGCCAGAATCGAAATGATGGCCTCCTCATCAGTTCCCCAACCTACGAAAGTACAAAATGGAAAAAATAAAAAAATAGAATAAAAAGTCAGCAAAGTAAAACAAAAATGCTGATCCAGATTGTTTTTTACCGACGAAAGCTTTTCGGAGACGCTCGGCGTCCTCGGATGCAGATGGAACTACGGCTGGAATTGCTAGAGACGCCATTAGTTTGTTTAGGTAAATTTGTGAAGTTTGAGTTCGTGTCAACAAATCTTCACACTTTCTTAAACAGAGGACCATGCCGGGCATATTATATTCTAGTTGGTCTAAACACGTGTTACGTACGCCGAATTCAATGCATTTTCAGATTTATTTTGTTATATAAATGTGACAGAACAGCATAGGTTGACGTATAGTAAATATTTTAGATTAGGCTTTTATTGAACATGGTTGATAAACCAAATTGGTGATACATCTGGTTTAGTAACCTTGAAGCTCACAAATAGAGCTTCCATTTTAAAGCAAAATGAATTTGTTTAAAATATGATAAATATGAATTATATATGGATTTATTATACGTTTAACATATAAATTTAAATATGCACGTAGTTTGCTATGTTAATAGCTTTTTAAATTTTGAATATATAAATTATGCTAAAAACAAAGTAGTGTTTCAAATTTGATTCAAATAAACGACACTCCACCATTTGCACTAATACACTTTTTAAAATCATGCAGCACCAACTCGGTAAAATATTACAATAACATCCAAACATTATATTTTTAATACAAACATTGTAATATACATGAAATTATATATAATATTCATGTTGCACTCAATTTTTTGAAACAATAAAAATTAATTTTTCTCTTACTTCAAATATTCATGCAAACATAAAATTGACACAATGCAGAAATAAGTATGGATGAGCAATATTCAGTTATAATCGAATTAATCGACAGAACGAGTTCATTTCGGTCGGTTCAGTTCGGGTATGAAACTAAATCAGTTTGAGTTTGATTTATTAAATATAATTTTTTTGTTGTCGGTTTAACCGAATTAACCAAATTTTTATTGTATTATCCAATTTTATGGTATTGTAATACTTTAAATAATTGGTTTAGTGATAAATACAAAGTTTACATGTTAAAAATATGTCAAATTTTATTATTAACATAAAAATACTAAATAAAATCTCTTCAAACATAAAATTTATGTTTTCCTTTAACTGAATCGGTCATTTGAATAATAACATATCTTTCTAGTTAACTTAAATCAGTTACCAACCGAATTAACCAAAATTAATTCGATTTGGTTCGGTTCAGTTCGATTTTGAATTTTTTTCAGTTTCAATTTGGTTTGACATTTTTTACATTAAAACTGACCCAACCGACCGAACGCTCACCTCTAGCAATGAGCATAATTGTAACAACCTACATTTTTAATGAGTGGATGTTTAAATAATTAATTTAGATATTGAATCGTTAATTAAATAGAAGGTCCAAAATCCGACTTTTCGCATACGGTCAAATTAGGATTCGAGATCACTTTCATTGAATCCGGATCTTCGTTGTGAATCAAAATGAGTATAAATATCGCTATATTTGACGTCGCGGTATTTTTATGATTTACGTTGTTACAAGTATTTTGCAAAAATACGTGCGTAGTCGGGTCCAGTGGAATCTCAACCGTGGAGGGGAGAGGATCACATTTATGGATAAAATATATATTTTTTATTATATATGTACACCAACTGACCAACCCCAACTTAAAATATTTCGTTGCCTTCACTATTTCCCTCTCCTCTAAATCAGACGAATTCATTTCAACGGATATCGGGTCTAGGCCGATTGTGGGAGCTTGAGCAAGGATAGGTGATGAGATCGGATCTGTTGAACTCGTGGTAGGAAGAGCGTCACATTTATGGCGGATGACACTTGACGAGGTCGTCACCGTGAGGCCATCGCCTAGGGCTAGTGTTCGTCGGAGATAGAAGAGACTTTGGGAGAAACGAAAGGCCCCATCGTGTCTCTTACAGTGGCATGCACCTGCTAATCATTTAGGGTCCAGTCGTTTGTAGGGGGATGCAACTTTATAGAGTGTGGGAGGCCGGCTATAGGCCGCGTGCAGATGTTGTGGACCGGAGTTGACGAGGTCAGTACCGTTACGAAGAGCATGCGTAGTGTGACACGTAGGAGCTTCCAGTGCATGGTTGGAGAAATTAAAGTGGGTATTTTGTGCATTTATGGATATTCTTTTGTATGGGTTGTGTAGGAGAGGATTGGGGAAGCAAAATCCAATTGAGACACGGTCTTCGCTATTGCACTTGTAGGGAGATTATCTACGACATTGCAAAGGTTTGGACTGGATATAGACGCTTGAGAAATTACAACACCGGTGAGCAAAATTATTACTCCGAATTCATATTGCGGTATAAATCCCCATAATTATATATATTGAAAAATATTATGTGAAAGAGGTAGAATAATATACATACATATGTAATCATTTCCCTATTTGGTTGTATTGGTTTGAGTAGGTATTCGAAATAATTGATTAAGTTCTAGTACATATAGATATTGTGTTTTATTCATATTGAGTAGAGTTAGATGAAGTTGACATTAATTTATAACATAGTTATAAATAAACTAAACACTAATTGTTGTTATATTAGTTATAGGAATATTATTATATATTTTATTACTAATCAGAAGTGTTGACGTGTACATGTGTGTATATGCGTGCCCAAGTAGATGCGTCAACACACATGTAAGCATCATGAGAGGTTGGAAGGTCGATTGATTTCATTTTAGCGTGTTAGAGGAGGCCGGGTAGCTAGAATCGCCCGTTGAACTCTACGTGTGCAAAGAGTGGATTTCGTATCGAAGTCGGTTTTCAAAAAAAATGGAACCACTACCAAAATATCAACCAACGGACTCTTAAAGAGGTTCGATGTGGTGGAAGCAGGCTAGAGGAGCTAAGCAACCCATTAGGTGAAGCGATGAAGGAAGCAGAGCTCGAATCAGCGATCGGCGATAGGCGCGGTGTGATAACCCACTCCTTCCAACATGCTCTAAAAGTCGTCGTGCTGGGAAGTGCATATCATTGGGGTTTTTTAGAACTTTAACATCTCAGAGACTAAGAAAAACATATATAACCTCAGAACGTACCACATCGGAAAGATAAACTAACTATCCAAAACATATCACAGTGGAAGAAATAAGACATATATCAGATCATAGTCTCAGAAAAAATATCACTACAAAACCAAATCAGAGTACATAGAAAAATATATCCCTCGTAGTCGGTTGTACTGGTATGATAAAATGATACAAGAAGAGAAGAGGTGATAAAAACAGACACCAAATGAAGCATGACTTTCTCCAAGTATCCAAAATGGACAACCACCTACTGCCCTGTCCACCTATGGTAGGGGAAAAGATGAAAAAAGGATGAGTCAAACAAAAGTCTGGTAAATAAGAACAAGTTTAACAAAATGATTAAGTGCAATTAACTTCAAATCTATTCTAAGTGATATAGGGTGCGTAGCAAGTGTCTGTGAACTCCTAAGGTAAACACCTAGGGATTCTTATCTAACATAATGGGTTGGACCTACTGATCAAACCTCACACTAATGATTGGCCAAAATAAGGACAACTATGCCAATATGCCACTTATTGTACTGCATCGGGGCTCTATAAGAACTCCCATTAGTATCGAGGTCCAATTTAATCGATATCTATAGCCACTTATTATACTGCACCGACTTCCGATCATACCATGTTGGGCCAGAAACGTGCATACCTAGATCTCGCATTAGCATCAAGCTCACTCAGAAAGTGTCTCCGACTATGTTGTGCTCTCCCATATGGAACGCTTCTGAGCCTGTTGTAAAATGAATTGCCCTAATCAACTTCGTTTATGGGATATACATCGCCCATACCAATATAAAACATTGCAAAGTACTTAGCCCAAATTAGCTTAATAACTTGTTCACCAATTACATAATTCCATACTTAATTACATATTTTTTTATCCATTTAATTTGGGCCTTAAGGCCAAAAACAAATTGTCCATTTTTAATTTGGACGGTCGACCCAAGGAATCCCCAAGTCGACCGCTACCTATCGACCCAAACAATTCCAAATCGGCCGTTCATGTTGTTTTTGTTAAGGTTTTGTTCGATTTTAATTATCGATTACTTTTTAATTAACGTTGATTATCCAGGTTGATTTATAATTACTTTTAACCCTAATTTCAAGTTAATTAATTTTCCAATTTCAATCGATTCTAGGGTTTGTGGATTAGGAATTGCAAATTTGCGTTAACCAGTGTCAAATTACCCAATTTCATATTCAATTTCAAATTAAATTCTAGGATTTAGGATTAGCAAATTCAATTTTGATCTAACAAGTTAATGATAGGGTTTATACAATTTTAATCAGTTAAAATATATTAAAATAAACTACATTGATCAAATTATTAATTGTGCCCACTTACCCTTTAGCCTTAGCTCCAGATCTGGAAAAATCGCTTCTAATTTATAGCTTACCTCTTTAATTGCTTGCCTCCCTACTCAATTTTGATTTGGATTTGATTTTAATTTGGGTTTTGATTTGGATTTATTTTTGATTATGGGTTGGGGAAAAACTAGGGTTTCAAGAGAAATTTTGGCAGCATCTACTTACTATCGCATCTACTTACTATCGTTCAACTAAGAGATTAGGGTTTAGATTTACTAGTTATTCTACAGAGTTAGTCTAGGATTTAGGACCTTAGATTATCTCAGCAGTAGATCCCACTCACCTTTTACTTCATATCCAAGTGATAAATCTCGGCCATCCATTCACCATGCTTTAGATCAAAAATCTCCCGATAAACAACGTTTCGGGTCAACCACTTCTAGGGTTAGGTCGACCGCTATCGGTCGACCTAGGCCCTACTTGGGTCGACCCGAACATATTGAATTTTTATATTTTTTATTTTAATTTCTCGTTATCGTTGTGTTGCTCGTAACTCTCTCATACTAACTCGGATTACGACAAGTTATATATGAAAATGGTCTAGAAAATCGCGACAAACACAACGGTGCAAGTTTCGTAGCCAAATTTGGAGGTCTGTAAAAGTTTGGTTTTAAGCCCTTGTTTTCGTTTAATTTAATTTTCTTATTAAATTTCTATCAAATTTCCCAGGTGTTACATTCTCCCCGCCTTAAAGGATTTCGTCCTCAAAATCTCCAAGGGTAGAACAATGTAGCTCACACACAACAACCAATACTATTATCCATCCACTAATCCATCATCCATAGTGCAACCATAGTCCTTTAAATACTCTAATGCAACATGTACATGTATATGAAATATGAGATGCACATGAATCTGAAAGTGCGGATATATGATAATACAGAGTATAGAGATGATATTAATACTATAAATAGTGCGGAATATAAAAGCGGTATAGTAAAATGACACCAGGAATTTTTATACTGGTTCGAACTTCCCGTTCTACGTCCAGTCCCAGAATACCCTCTGGATTTAAACTAAACCCCTCACTTAACCCGGAGGAATAGGTATACGACACCTAAGCAGCCGAACAGGAATTTTCCGCCTCAACAGCCGAAGAGGACTTCAACTTAATACAAATAGTTTGTTGACGAATGTGTTCTGAATAACACTGATTGTCTTTTGATAGTACAACTTTCCTATAATCAAATCCTCAAGAGTATGTATGTGTGTGAAGATTTAGAAGGAAGATAATCACGTAGAATCGAAGTATATGAATTAATTAAAAGATTCTGGTGATATTGAATGAGAATGAATGCTTTTTATTTGCAGAGAATAATAGAGCATAGATTTCAGAATTAAAACATGAATTTGTTGTTGTAGAAGTGAATTGAACATGTTTATATAGTTGTAGAATAGTTACAATCTTTCATGAAGAGTTTCAATCAAAAGTTGTGTCTGTATCTCTTGGATTGAAGGACATTCCTCTTCATGAACAATCGCAACTCTTCAGAAAACTAGCCGTTATGTTCAGGTCGGTTGACCGAGGTTTCTGGTCGGTCAGCTGAGTTTCAAACCCGTACATAGAAAATTGTATATCTGTGCATTTGACACAGAGTCGGTCGACCGAGGTTTCTGGTCGGTCAGCCGACCTGTAGTCAATTGCATAGTACACACTAATTTATGTATATATCAATATAAATCAATTTTTGTGTGTGTGTGACTACTTGAGGAATGATTTTAACAATATTCTAAGACTTAATAAAATAAAATATTCATACTAATCTCTGGATTGTAGTCTTGTCTCCTTTGTAGTGCATAATATACGTTTATTCTCTTTTTGTCGCTTTCGTATAGTATTCTCTTTGTAATTCGTCGTATGATCTCTGAAGCTTGTGTCATGAATCAAAACTCATGAATCAACATTCTCCCCCTTTTTGATTGATGACAATACTTATGTGACGAAGTAGTATATATTATAATTCTCCCCTGAATATATGGCGACTTTTCTGCAAAAAACTTGTTAGCTTTCATATATTTCTCCCCCTTTGTCATCGACAAAAAGGAATACTTATTAGATGTAATAATGAAAAAATATGGAACATGTAACACAAGTAAGAAAACATCGAGTTTAAATATTACATACTCAAACCAAATAGGAATATTGATGATGTTTACTTACTACACAACATCTAAAAATAGACATATTGTAAAAAAAAACAGAATACTTGAAATTATGAAATAGCAAGTTGTAAAAAAATATGATGCATGTATAGATATTCAAAACATAGCAATAAAAGAAACAAGCATTCATACATTGCATCATCACAAATAAGAGTTTTAAGGTAACACTTACTTTTCTCCCCCTTAATCTGTGCTTGCATTGTTTATTTCTGAAAATTGTGTTAGAGCAATATCTTTCTCCCCTTTGTCATTGACGAAAAGGAGAGTTTATATGATAACAAATATTATATTTCACACAAGTGTTAACAATATAGAACAAAATAATTACTACTTGTAAGGTATCAGAAAACAATGAACATTTAAAGCATGCGATACCCAAGATTCTTATAATTTCCTAATTTTTAGGAAACCATACCCATTTGGGTGTGGTTGTACCTTTATAAATATAATTTTCATTATTGATTACCATATCAAAATAATTATTAATACATTTTTCTCTATTTTTCCAATTAACAGGAACCCAAATACTTAGATAATTTTTATTCATATTTCTCGTTAATGATTTTGTACTTCTAGAGAAATTATAAACATTATTGGTCATAGCAGTTTTTGAATTTCGATAAAAATTTGATTTCGACTTTACTCGAAATTTAGTAGTAGCACTAACATTTTTATTATACATAAAAGCGTATCTAGTGCTATTTCTATGATTATATCCTAAACTATTTTTATTATGTAAAGGTCTAGAACTAGATAAAATCATGTTTAAATCATTTTGACCTTTATTAAATTTTGTGACTTCAGTGTTGAGTGTATCAAATTTAGCTTTAAAGTCACACTTATTATTTTCAAAAGAAATATTACTATTATTTAAAATATCCATTTTCTCATTTAATTCAGAATTCTCATTTTTTAACGTACCGTTCTCATTTTTGAGAAGGAAATTTTGAGATTCTAAATTATCTAAAGAGGATTGTGATAAATCATTTTGTCTTTTCAAATCAAAATTTTCTTTTGAAAATTTTTCTCTCTCGTTTTCAAATATGGTGTTTTGTTTATCTAGAAAATCTGTAAGAGTTATAAAATTATTCTTTAAATCACCAAGTTGATTTTCTAATTTTAACTTCTCGTTTTTCAATTTCTCATTTTCAAGTTCAACAGATTTCATCTTTTCTAAAATAATAAAATTAAGCTTTGAAATCTTATTGCTTATACTAACTAATTCATTATTATCTTTTACTGAAATTTGTAAATCAGAAAGTACCTTTTTACAGTCCTCATTGGTCGTTGCTCTAATAGTTTCAGGCTTTTTGCTTGCTGTACTTCGACCGGATCTTTTTCTAGCCATTATTCTATGATGTTGTGACGATCGATAGAATACCAGGCTCTGATACCAAATGAAAGTGCGCTATGGACCGTGTAATATGGATATATGATAATACAGAGTATATAGATGATATTAATACTATAAATAGTGCGGAATATAAAAGCGGTATAGTAAAATGACACTAGGAATTTTTATACTGGTTCGAACTTCCCGTTCTACGTCCAGTCCCAGAATACCCTCTGGATTTAAACTAAACCCCTCACTCAACCCGGAGGAATAGGTATACGACACCTGAGCAGCCGAACAGGAATTTTCCGCCTCAACAGCCGAAGAGGACTTCAACTTAATACAAATAGTTTGTTGACGAATGTGTTCTGAATAACACTGATTGTCTTTTGATAGTACAACTTTCCTATAATCAAATCCTCAAGAGTATGTATGTGTGTGAAGATTTAGAAGGAAGATAATCACGTAGAATCGAAGTATATGAATTAATTAAAAGATTCTGGTGATATTGAATGAGAATGAATGCTTTTTATTTGCAGAGAATAATAGAGAATAGATTTCAGAATTAAAACATGAATTTGTTGTTGTAGAAGTGAATTGAACATGTTTATATAGTTGTAGAATAGTTACAATCTTTCATGAAGAGTTTCAATCAAAAGTTGTGTCCGTATCTCTTGGATTGAAGGACATTCCTCTTCATGAACAATCGCAACTCTTCAGAAAACTAGCCGTTATGTTCAGGTCGGTTGACCGAGGTTTCTGGTCGGTCAGCTGAGTTTCAAACCCGTACATAGAAAAATGTATATCTGTGCATTTGACACAGAGTCGGTCGACCGAGGTTTCTGGTCGGTCAGCCGACCTGTAGTCAATTGCACAGTACACACTAATTTATGTATATATCAATATAAATCAATTTTTGTGTGTGTGTGACTACTTGAGGAATGATTTTAACAATATTCTAAGACTCAATAAAATAAAATATTCATACTAATCTCTGGATTGTAGTCTTGTCTCCTTTGTAGTGCATAATATACGTTTATTCTCTTTTTGTCGCTTTCGTATAGTATTCTCTTTGTAATTCGTCGTATGATCTCTGAAGCTTGTGTCATGAATCAAAACTCATGAATCAACAGAATCTATACTAATGCAAAAGTAGTCATTCTAATGATCCAGTCGACCTCCTGTTTATCTAAAATGATCATGCTATGCATTCAAATTTATTCAACATCCTATTGATATACTGATATTAAATGTGAATGCACAACCATCCAAACATATGCAACATCCATATGGATAACACTCATTAGCACTTGACAACAAGAAATATCATGCAACAATATATAAGTGTATGTACCTAAAGGATATACTGTCCTAAGCAGAAGCATACAACTGTGACCAATACATCCATGTTCATCCATTAGCATCCATCACCCATAACATGTCCTATTGACACATTTACAACCTTTCTTATCATCCAAAGGTCTCTGCCTATAGGGTATACCACCTTAGTCCTATTACAAAAGCTCTAAACTAATGAAAAATTCAAATCGAAGACGTACCAAAAAAGAGTTGTGTGTGGGAAGCTCAGATTTTCTCCTCGGTCTTCTATGTACTCTCCGCTGTATCGTCTCTCCACTGAATTTTGACAAGTCTGATCTCTTTATCGTGGAGTCACTGCATGCTATGCTCTAAAATACAAGTGGGTGCACGGTGAACAAGTGACTCACGCTTAACCTCCACTTCCTACAACTAACTCGGCTCGACTACGATAGCCGTATCGTGTAACCATTTTTGTGAGTGCGACACATGGAAAAACATCATGTACCCTAGCCAACTTATCTAGAAGTTATACTCTGTATGCCAACTTCCCTACTCTAGCCACTATTGGGAAAGGTCCTATAAATCTCGGTGCTAGCATCCCCTTTGTACCAAATCTCATCACATGCCTAAGGGATGAAACTTTCACGAATACTATGTCTCCCACTGTGAACTCTAGCTTTGTACGTCTCCTGTCAGCATATGACTTCTGCATACCCTATGTAGTCTTCATCCTCATACGGATCAGATCCACCTTCTCTGATGTCTCTCTAACCATGTTCGGCCCAAAATAATCCTATCTGTAGTATCTTACCAACACGATGGTGATCTACATGGTATGCTATACAATGCCTCAAAAGGTGACATCCCAATACTAGCCTGATAACTATTATTATAGGTAAACTAAACCAACGGTAAATGATCCTCCCATGAACCTCGAAAATCAATGATAAACATTCGTATCAAATACTCCAAAACCCGATTTACTCTCTCTGTCTGTCCATCGGTCTACGTATGATATGCAGTACTCAAACTCAAATTAGTCCCCAATGTTTACCCTAGACTTCTCCAAAATTCACTGGTGAAAAGCGAGTCGCGGTCGCTAACTATACTAGTAGGAACTCCATGTAGCCACCAATGATGTCGCCGTCCTAGTACTCCTCGCTAGTATGAAATGAGCGCACTTGGTCAACCGATCTACTATGACCCAAATGTTCTCATTCTCTCTCCTACTCCTAGGTAGACAATTTATAAAATCTATGGAAATACTCTCCCACTTCCATTAAGGAATATCCAGTGGATACAATAATCCTCCTGGCTTCTTCTGCTCCGCCTTCACCCTCTGGCAAGTCATACATCTCGTTACATACTCTGCTACTTGCTTATTCATACCGAGCCAATATAAAATTCCCTTCATGTCCATATACATCTTGTCACCACGGGAATGAATGGTCATCCTAGAATGGTGAGACTCTGATAATACTGCATCTATCAAATCTGTACCATGAGGAATACAAAGCCTATCATCTCTCTGTAACCATCCTCTCGAGTCAATGACATAATGCCTTAAGTGACTCGATGACTCCCCTCTACCAATCCTCTTTATAATATCTATCAGCTCCTCATCCTCCCACCGTTGATATGCTCCATCAAAGTAGGCTGCACATCTAAAGCTACTAGTAATCCATGGGTAATATCCGATAATGGTCGGAAATTAAAAGTAGATATATACTCCAAATGCCTCCACTCTAAGAACAAGGGACTCAGCACTGCTTGCTGCTTGCTCAAAGCATTTGCTACTACATTACCCTTGCTCGGAGTATAAGAGATATCAAAATCATAGGATACTAAGAACTATATCCACTCTGCTGCCTTAAGTTCAAGTCCTTTTGGAAGAACAAATACTTTAAGGACTTGTGATCCGTATACAACTCAAATCGTTGTCCTAAAAGATAATGCCTCCATGACTTAAGTGCAAAGACAATGGCTGCTAACTCAAGGTCATGTGTAGTATAATTCCCCTCATAGGTCTTCAACTGCCAACTCGCATAACACATTACCCTTCCTTCTTGCATCAATACCGCACCCAACCCAATTCCACAGGCATCGCTATAAAACTATAAATGGCTTTGTCCCATCAGGTAGCACCAAAACTGGCGCACTAGTCAATACCTCTTTCAATCTAATGAAAGCATCCTCACACTTGGCGTCCCATGAAAAAACTAGATTCTTCTTGGTAAGACGGGTCAATGAAGTAGAAATCTTTGTGAAGTCCTTAATGAATTTGCAATAGTTGCTCACCAAACCAAGAAAACTTCTAACCTCCGTGGCATTCTCCGGAACATGCCAATTCGAACTGCCGCCACTTTACTAGTGTTAATTGCTAAACCACGTTCTAAGGCGATATGTCCCAAAAAGCATACCTCCTCTCTCCAAAAGTGGCACTTAGAAAACTTCACCTTTAACTTAAGTGCACGAAGTGTACTAACACTTCTCCTAAATGCAATGTATGCTCCTCTCTACTCTTTGAGTAAACCAGAATATCATCCAAAAAAACCACTATAAACTTATTTAGCACCCCCCCTAAAGACTCGGCTCATCAAATCCATAAAGTAGGCATGTGCATTAGTTAGTCTAAAGGACATGATGGACCACTTATACAATCCATCAGGCGTACGAAATGTTGTCTACTGAATGCTATCTGCAGCTATGCGCAACTAGTGGAATCTGATAGCTAAAACCAACCGAGAAAATACTCTAGCTCCAACCAACTGATCAAAGAGATTTTCTATGCAGGATAAGGGATAACGATTCTTCCTCATTAGTTTATTAAGCTCCCTATAATCAACCCAGAGTTTGAAGGAACCATCCATCTTGGTGGCAGCGACGATTGGTTCTCCCCACTCTGAAATGCTCCTCCTAATGAAGCCTTTCTCCAACAGCTCATTAACCACTTATCCAACTCACATCTCTCCTTCAGAGCCATATGTCTCAATGGTAAGGCAACAAGTCTAGCATTATCAACTAGATAGATCCTAAACTCGATATCTCTTTAGAACAGGAGACCGGTAACCTCAACAAAAATACTAGGAAAATCTTTAACTATAGGCACTACACTAAGTTGATCTTATGATAGGTCCAAAAAATATAAGTAGCTCAGCATAACAGATCCTCGAGGGTCATAATAAACCTCTGAGCTATATCCACTACATGTGCTTAACCTAACAACCTTCCTATCACAACCTGAAATAGAGCCATATATAGTTAACAATCCATGCCTAATATCAACCCAAACCTAGAAAATCCCAATACAAAGGCATCGTAATCAAACTTGACCCTTAAGATAAACAACTTCAAACCCCTACACAACATAGATAAATTGGTTGGTCCTTCTACGGGGTTTGGCACAACTATAAGGTCTGTGACAATACTAGTGTCTAAGTGCAAGTCGTCAACAAGTCTACTAGAGATAAAAAAACATGAAGTTCTGTGTCAAATAATGCATGAATAGATAAACCATAGAGAATTATCGTACCTTCGGTCACAACCTTCTTACCCTTATCTATCACTGGTTATGCACTTGAGCTAGGGATGCCTTTAGTGCATAAGCTGGAATCACCTAAGTAGAAGTACGAGTAGCAGCTTTTGGTGTTGCTTGCAAGCTCACTTCGCATGCCCATACCGATCACAATTGCAACACTATATCATAGAGAGATCCACCACACGGTCTTTAGCAAAATGTCCTCCCTACCACACCTATTGCATCTCAGATCCTTCTTCCGAATCTTCCCCTTGGGGTCCAATTCCTCCCTTCTTCTTGCTGTTTTGTTTCCCCTTCTCCACAACCTTCGAAGCCTCTTCCTTCACTTCTTTCTTGGAGATGGTGTTTAACGAGGCCATCACCACTAACTCTCATAGGTAGCACCCATCAGAATATGACTCACATCTACATCCTAAAGTGGCTGATTCAATCCTTTAGCAAATTTAAGAGCTTTCTTGTGTGGTGTGCAAATCAACTCCTTACCAAACCTAGCCAACTCATTAGATTGGTTCACATACTCCTTGACTATCATATCTCCTTTCTTAGGATGGATAAACTTCTCTAGATGCTCGCTTCCTCTGCTCTAGAAAGGAACATCATCTCAAACCTCCTACGAAACTCATCTCATGAAATATCATCCCCATCAGCCTCGGCCTCGATAATCTCCCACCAGCTCAGTGCCTCACCTTGCAGCTGCCTCCTCATAGCATCAGTCAAACGTATCAGACCAAATGTCCTTTTACAAGCGTGGATCCTTGTTCTTGAATCCACGTAAGACTCTGTCCCAAATACGGCTTGCCTCCAAGGCTAGAAAAGTCTTTACACAGCTTAGCAAAATCTGGAGCGGTAGGTGGGGGGCAGGAACCTCACCCTTCGCTCGCTCTGTGGGCTCTCCAGTGGGATTAAGCTCAGCTTGTCCTCTTGCCTGAAGATACCGACGGAACCATGCAGGAATGTTCACATCCGGGATCTCGGTTGGATTTCCAAAGCCAGAACCTACGGGGTCGGTCATCTCTTATCTGTGAATTTAAGAATTCTATTAGCAACTTTTCACAGATGTTATAGGCATGAATAAGAGGGATAACATAGACATTATTCAAAGATAGCATAGGCACGAAAATAAGGGATTTTCGGATATGAAAATTTTAGAATTTTTTGAAATACTTTATATATATATATATATGTACACACTTTTTAAAAGTCCATTTCTCATAAATATAAAATAAATGCATACATAAATTCATGGCCGACTCTCGAAATCAACTACTTCTTCCCATTACCGCTCTCTTAGTCTTTTTCCTTCTCCGCCTCTTTCTCCCTCCTCAACCTTCTCATACCGAAGAAGCTTCACAAGCTTTCCGAATTTATGCAGTTCGACGATCCTCGGAGTCAGACTAGATCCGGTCGCTCGATCATAGATTCCCCCTTCCATTCAAATCCTTGTCGCTCTTGGGTTCATTGAAAGTCTTTCCTGACCCGACTATATCATCCCATCCTCCTCCTATTGTGAACAATAACCTCGTCGCTACTGTTTCTGCAGTCTGTACTTTGCCTGGTAATACAACATCTGGTTCTGATATTCTAATGAATTGTAGCAAAGTCTCTAATGATATTAATTGCTCTATTGGTAGTGTCTTGTTGTCTGACGATGTAACTGTGCCTTGAGATCCAAAATTGGCTGAATCTTCATCTCACCCTTATGATGTTCATCCTAATGCCCCATCTGCATTAGGCATTCCTGTTGAGTGTAATGAAGTTGCCTTATCCTCATGCCCCAATGCGAATTCCACTGATGCTTGCCTACCTTCTGCTGCTCCGATCGTTACTCCATTATGTCTAAGGCCTTGGTCTTCTTTGTTTTCTTCGATGCCCCATAATGCGGGTGCTTACATCCTAATTGATTTCGGTATTGAAGAGGTTGATGGTGTAATAGTGCCTTCTTATATGTTTATTCAAGCTGGCATAGATTATTGGTCCGGTAATTTGGTTGGGTTCTTCTTGGACCCCTAGCATAAAATACATGATGTAACAAGCTTATGCCACCATATATGGAAATCGTGTGGCTCTCTCTACGTTACCTACGTTGATTCGATGTACTATTTCAAGTTCTCTAGTGATGAGAAGCGACGTCGTGTCCTTGATGCCGACCCATCTTTCATTGATGGGAAGCCTTTCATTATCACTAGCTGGTCCCCTTACACGACTAGTGCACGGGAGCAGGTTCTTTCCATTCCAATATGGGCATACTTCTTTCACATTCCATCTTTTTTGCAGCCATTGGTGGGCATAAATTGGCTTGCGTGTCCTATTGGGAAAGCCCTGTTGGGAAATTGAAATGCTTTGATTCTAATACCGTGGCACGTGAGAGGTTGGTCTATGCAAAGCACTTGTTGAAATTACGCCGGGGAAGCTACTTCCTTCTTTCATTAGAGTTTAGGTTGCGGTAGACCAGGTTACGGAGGTGCGTGTTAGGTATGGATGGGCTCCTGACATCTGTACCTTTTGCCATTCCATTGGACATGTTTTGTCGTCATGCAAGCTCCTTACATCTTCTGATGCTATGCCACCTCTCAAGGTGTCACTTCTTCGTTCCTCAGCAAGGAGGTGGGTGTTGGGACCAACATGCCTTATGTGGTTATGCCTCCACCTCCTATTCTGTTGTAGAAGTGATTATTACAGATATTTCTTCTAGTAAGTTTTCAAATGTTGATGCGGTTATTGTATAGTCTCCCATGATGTTGTCTCCTCATGCCACCTCTACCTTTGTAGATTATGTCGCCCTTGTGATTGATACTACAGCTGCAGCCATTTTTGTGAATGGTCCTGATTCTGTTATTATTGAGTCGTTTGTGAAGCCTGTTGTTGCTCCTGTTGAGTCACCTCAGGCTGCCTGTGACTCATCCTCTGTTGTTACAGTTACTACACCTTTTTATTGAGATGCACAAGAAAAGGCTTGGATCCATGTTCAATCTTCCATGAGATATAACCCTATTGAGGATTACTTCTTCCACTTTGTGTCAGATGATTAGTTGGACCTCAGATGTCTGTTTTATCTCATATTAGGAGATTCGTTGGTTCTTGCTATGGAAGGCCAGCTTGCAAAAAGGAACGTAGATTTGTTAGCTAATGCCACTTGGAATAGTTCTTTCATCTTCTCTTCAGACTCTGTTGACTATGACCCATCTCTTGTGATTCGTTTTGGTCCATTTGCTCATGCCATAGGTGATGATCCCAGTGTGGGTGGTCTCCTATCTTCAGTCAGCGGAAGTAGCTCCACCTTTACGGAGGAGGAATAGCTTTTATGTCATTTATAGTAGCTTAGGCACCTTTACCTAATTCTTGAGTTGTTTATTCTTTTTCTTATAGTAGTTAAGGTCCTTTTTCCTTACCCCTGTACCGTTTCTGTATTTTATTACATTGGTAATAAAAAGTGGACAGTCCACTATAAAATCGGTTGGCTTTGCCAAAAAAAGTCTATTTCTGAAAACATTTTAGAAAACCTTTTGGAAATCCACTTTGGAAACCATTTTCTTTTTCAAAAAAATTTCAAAATATGTCTCTCAATATGGTCCTAATCCTAAGGAACATTGAACCTGTGCTCTGGTACCAACTATGACAATTTGCACCTCCCAACACGCTCCAAAAGCTGTTGTGCTGAGAAGTGCGGATCGTTGGGGTTTTTAGAAATTTAAAATCTCATAGACTAAGATAAATAGATATAATCTCAAAATATATCACATCGGAAAGATAAACTAACTATCCAAAACGTATCATCGCAGAAGATATATAAATATCAAAGAAAATACCAGTCTCAGAAAATATCAAATCATGGTCTTAAAAAAATAGTAGTATGCAATCCAAATCAGAGTACATAGAAAAATATATCTGTAACATCCCCTATCTAGAGACCCAAAGCTAAGCGCTGCAGATGATGCAGTCATCTATAGTATTCACTTCCGGTAACTAAATACGGCTATGTTAATGGTATCTATAATATCAGAAGCACTTGAATATGAAACAAACCACATATTTCAAAACAGAATTTTCCATTATATTTCAAAACACATGTTCCATATTCATATTACATAATCCCAAAATGCTTCCCAGGCACTGATAAAATATAATTATTACAAAATACGCCAAGAGTGACATATGAAGATGCCCCCTTGGATGATCAGAGTCATATAGTCATAATTGAATTAATACATACACAGCGGAAATAAATAACCAAACAAAGAACTACAGCTCCTAAATAGCTATCCGTTAGCCTCATGTTCGCCTCCGGTAGCTTTATTCGTCATCCTACAAAAACCTAAAAGAACCTCAACCCTCGGCATACTCAAATCAATTTTGAGCACCCGAGAGTTTAAGGGGAAAACATAAACTTTGAGTCAGACATAAAGCCTAGTGTGAATAACACTATACATCCCGTTATTAATGTTAAGCGAGACCACGCCGCTTAGCGTAACGGGTTTCTCCTCACTAACATCCTTTTAAAACATATATTTTGCAAATCTTTTCCTACAACCAAAACTGGTTAAAACTGTAAAGCATTATTATGTAAACATACATATCAGGTAACAAATGGACTATCTGTCCAAACACTATAGTTTTGTTTGGCTTACTATTAACCTTTGGTTGACTCGGGCCTACCAGACAATATAACAAAATAATCTAACATCTGTTAGATACTCCTCTTCTAGACGGTCTGTCCTTAACTATCTGTTAAATACTTCTCTTCTGGACGGTCTGTCCCTAACTTAACGTCTCTCAGGGTCACCTGATCCTAATGGTTTTGCGGGCTCACCAATAACCTATCTATATACAAATATGTATTTCCTTCTGTGTGTAATCATAGTCTTACCTGTGACAAAGCCCTACACACTGGAATTTTTGGACTAAGTTAGCTGGGGCTAATAGCTCATGTATAAGGCACAACCCTATACCAGTTCCATCTGGTATTCTAATATCTGAGTCATTTTTACTTAGGGATACCCTCCCATAATTTTCCTTGAAAACTTATTCATCTGAAATTGATTTAAAACCTTTTAAATCAAACTTAAACAAGGAAAATGTTCATATTCTTTGCTTTACTCAAAATCACCTTGCCATACTATATATATACACACACACACACTTTACTCAAACCTTAGTTGATGAAAACATTTAAATACTTGAAAGTACCCCTTTCGATTCAATTGAAAGTACCCCTTTCTAAACCATTGAAAGTATCTCTTTTGAAACCAAGTAAAAACCCTTTATTTATCTAGGCTGAAAGTCCAAAGCTTCCATTTCGAAACCATACTTAAACCCTTTCAAAACCTTTTGAAAACCTTCCTTTCGAAAGCTTTAAAACCTTAGACATCATATCTTAAAATACTTTAAAACATTGCCTTTGAAAACCATGAAAAAACCTTCCATTTCAACCCTCTCGAAACCATTAGAAAATAATACCTTTCGACTCCCTCGAAACCCTTTGGGGATCCACCCCTTCAAAACCATTTTAAACACCTTTCGAAAGCATCAAACCATTAGAAACTTAAACCTTTCGAAAGCTCTTGGGTTCAATTTAAAACATGTGGAAAAACACATTTCGAAATCGTTTAAACCAACACTTTCGAAACCTTTGGGTTATACGTCTATTAGAATAAAACGGTCATTTAAAACATCTAAGTCGAAAGTTTTCCTTTCGAAACCTGTTCCTAAGTAAAGAAGTGATGGTGTCAAAACCATCCCTTCGAAAGCATTGGAGAAGTGGTTAATTTAAAAACAAAGTATACCTTTCGAAACCATTGACTTCGAAACGTAGAGAGGCGGCAGCTAGGGGGTTCGACTTCTTTAAAAGCACCATTTAAAATAAAAGAGCGCAACCCATTCAAAACCTTTTCTTTAAAACACTTGACTCAGTCAGAAGCCAACCGAGTCGAAAGCTATCCTTTCGAAAGCAAAGCAGGCGCTACTTTAATTTTTAAAACAAAAAGGCGCTTTGACCCTTTTGGAACCCCTTGGTCTCGACTCTTGCCTTCTGCCCTTAGCCCAATTCACTATGAACCAACATGTCGATACTATGTGCATTGGTTTATGGAAGGAGGCGAAGGGTCTTAGTCGAAAGCTACCTGGGAGAAATAAAATAAGCGAAACATGCTTTTAACATGAATTTCTAATTTAAACCCTTTTTAAGTAAACTTTTTAACTAACCCGCCTTGATTGGCAAACACTTATTGGTTGCTAATTTTTCTTTTCTAAAAGTGCTGCCACAATTTCAGAATTAATTAATTTAAATTATTTGCAAAACACCCCTTCTCCTTAATTAAATATATAAAACATTTAAGTCTCATACCTTAAGTAATCTTATATATTCATCCAAACACTTAGGAAAATTCTATAAAAATTCCAAAAAATTCTTTTCAATATGTTTTCTAACATATATAAATTTCAGACCCAAATAATTATTTATTATATCGTAAATAATTTATAACCCAATAAATCATTTTTTCACTAGAAAATTAATATAAAATCCACATTAATTCAGAAAATTATAAAAATTGAAACCCATCTTTAAAATATCATTTATGATCTACATTTAAGTTTTCAAGGCATTTAGATGTCATTTAATAGGGTTTTCATATCAAACATATCATACAAAACTAATATGAATATGTATAAATCATCAACAGACATATATGAACTTTCAATCATCCAAAACATGGCATTATCATGCAAAATCATTTCGGGTTAACCTTAAAACTGAAAACTATAAGAAAAACAGGATGTAGTAATTATTCACCTTAGCTTTATGATTAGGATGTGAGATTTGATCTTGACTAGGTTGATTTGCTTCTTCTTCTTTTTGAAAATCCTAGCTTTATCTTCTCTTGAGATTAAAAATAGTGGCCGGCCCTTAGAGTATTCTTGCTTGAGAAAATGAAAATGAATGTGTGTTTGATTTCCTAAGGGTTTAGGGTATAAGTTCATCCTGTTTCCCATTTTGCCCTTCCTTATTTCCTAACACTTATTTCTTTAGTTCATTTTACATAAAGGCACGGCTACCCTTAGTTAGATCAAATCTCAACCCATTAATCATCTTACATTATTTTATTTAATTAAACTAATTAAATATCCTAAATATATTACTAAAATTATGGGGTGTTACAATATCCCTTGTAGTCTGATGTAAGAAAATAGCACTGGTATGATAAAATGATACATAAAGAGAATATGTGATAAAAGAAAATCCAAGTGAAGCACGACTCTCTCTAAGTATCTAAAATGGCCAACCACCTATTACCTTGTCTACCTGTGGTGGGGAAAAAGATGGAAAAGGAATGGATCAGGCAAAATTCTGGTGAATGGGAATAAGTTTAACAAGATGATTAAGTGCAATTAACTTCAAATCTATTTTAAGTGATATAGGATATGTAGCAAGTGTCCATGAATGCCTAAGATCAATACCCAGGGACGCTTATCTACCACAATAGGTTGAACCTACTGATCAAATCTCACACTAATGATCGGCCAAACTAAGAACAACTATACCAATATGCCACTTATTGTATTGCACCGGGGCTCCATAAGAACTCCCATTAGTACTGGGATACAATTTAATCAATATTTATAGCCACTTATTGTACTACACCGACGTCCACCTATACCATGTTGCACCAGAAATGTGCATACCAGGATCTCCCTTTAGTATCGGGCTTACTTAGAAAGTGTCTCTGACAGTGCTACACTCACCCGTACGAAACACTTGCGGGCCTATTACGAAATGAATCGCCGCAATCAACTTTGTTTATGTGATATGTATCGCCCATACCAATATCAAACATCGTGAAATACTAAGCCCAAATTAGCTCGATAACCAGTTCACTAATTACATAATTCCAACTTAATTACATAATTTTTTTATCCGTTTAATTTGGGCCTTAGGCCAAAAACAAATTTGTCCATTTTTAACTTGGACGGTCAACCTAAGGAATCTCCAGGTCGACCGCGTCGGTCGACACAGGCAATTCTTGGTCAACCGTTCACGTTGTTTTTGTTAGGGTTTTGTTTGATTTTTATTATCGATTACTTTCTAATTAATGTTGATTATCCAAGTCGAGTTATAATTACTGTTAACCCTAATTTCTAGTTAATTAATTTTCTAATTTCAATCAATTATAGTGTTTGTGAATTAGGGATTACAAGTTTGCATTAACTAGTGTCAAATTACCCAATTTCATAATTTAATTTCAAATCAAATTCTAAGGACTAGGAATTAGCAAATTCAATTTTGATCCAACAAGTTAATTATAGGGTTTCTAAAATTCTAATCATTTAAAATTGATTAAAATCAACTACATTGATTAAATTATTAATCTGTGCCCACTTACCTTTTAGCCTTAGCTATAGATCTCAAAATTTCGCCTATGATTTATAGCATTAATTGCTTACCTCCCTCCTCCTTTGGATTTGATTTTTATTTGGGTTTGGATTTAGATTTCTTTTTTATTTTGGGATTTGGGGGAAAACCTAGGGTTTCAGGAGAAATTTTGGCAACATCTACTCACTGTCGTTCAACTAAGGGATAAGGGCTAAGGTTTACTGGTTAATTTATAGAGTTAGTTTAGGATTTAGGACCCTCAGATCATCTCAGCAGTAGATCCAAACCACTTATCATTTACTTCATACCCAAGCGATAAATCTCGGCCATCCATTCACCATGCTTCATATCAAAAATCTCCCGATAAACAACTTTTTAGGTGGACCACTTCTAGGGTTAGGCCGACTATAATACCCCGCAATTTTAGTGATCGAATATTTAAATGATTAATTTAAATATTTAATCGTTAAGTAACAGAATGCCTCTTATACTCAATTTTACAAACGAGCGAATTGGAACTCGATACATCCACGGTTGAGTTCGCTTTTTTGATGCGAATAAAATAAGTATAAACTTGACTATATTTGAAGACGATGAGAGTTTGGAGTAAATAGTGGTTTTTGGAGTGGATGAGATGAATTTGGGCAGCCCCTTTACTTAGCCTATATGAGGCTAACCTCCTCATAACTTCATTCTCATCTTCAGTTTCACGTTCGTTCTTCTTCCACTTCTTAAATCTTCTCCTAATTACCCACTTAATCCTCTTTCTTTAATTAGAAAATCCAAGCCAAAATAAAATTCCTAAATTCATGAAAAAATAACCATAAATTCTCTCTTCTCATTCTCCACGAAACCTATCAAGGAATTGGCATGGTTTGGAGTTTGGGTTGAGATTTCGAAATTAAAGAGAGCTAAAGTTGGGATTTGGAGATTTAAAGTGGGTCTTGGTAAAGAATAAGGTGAGTGGGATGATTCTCTTACTTAATTTACATGTTATATTTCATATATTTGTTTATTTATGATTATGAAGTGATATGGAATGATTTGGAGAATGTTAATAATGTAATTAGGCTAATATTTATGCCTTAAACATGTTTAGGTCATCACATTATTTATTAGAAACCTGAAAGACCATATTTTGATAAATTAGTAAGCCCAAAAATTGATTTGGGGCTAATTGGGTGATTATCATGATGCTATAGTTTGATTTTTGATTAACTAAGTAGTGTAATTGAGTGCATGCCATTAGTTAGTAATAATTAAACTAATTGAAATGGTTTTGAAAATAGTTAGTAAGCTAATTTAGTTAGTTTTGAACTCTACACTTATTATTAAAGTGATTAGAGGGATTATGAAGCTAAATTAGTATTTATAAACATTGGTTAAGTTTGAACAATGATTTTTATAAGCAAAGAAATATTTTATAAAATAATATAATGTTTTATAAAATAGAAAATGAAGTTCATGTAGTATTTATAAAATGGTTATATGATTTTATAAATGAAGAATAGATTTTATAAAATGGAAATGAGATTTTAAAAATAGTAATATGAAGTATACTTAATTTCAAGTTAGGTAATTAAGTATTTAAAAACCCAAAATTGATATGTAAGCTAATGAAACATTTTATGAAGTAGAAGCAAAATTTTATAAAATGGTATAAAACCATATTAGACTTTTATTGAAGAAGTTTTGTAAATAAAAGCAAGTTTTGATTTAAGTAATAATTGAATTACTTATCCAAATATACGTGTATGTATATGTGCACGAGTGGATATACGTATATGTGCATATGGAGCTAAGCAAGAATTAAAACAAATATGGTACTGTAACTAGAATTGTTTATGTTTGATTATTTTTATAAGTTTGCAATTGTTTGATTATATAGGAATATTGTTGATTACAAGTTCATTGCGGGAATTTTATGTAGCCATAGCGACTATTGCATGCGCTAAATTGTGTGAGAGTATGCCGGACCGAGTAATTGCCCTGGTGAATTCTGAAATGTGACTTGTGTAGTGATTGTGCGTTGTGTGAGCATGTGTGCATAAGCATACACAAATGAGTGTATCGACACATGTATAAGCTATGCACAAAACTAGGAGGTCGGGTATGTTATTTTGGTGTGATAGAAGAAGCCGGGACGTTAAAATCGCCCAGTGAACTATAGTCGTGAGTGGATTTTGGTATCGAAACTGGTTTTTGATTACTCATTGAATCCACTTCCGAAAGGCCAATGAATAAACTCCGAGAGAAGTCCAATGCATTGGGAGGAGGTCATGGGAACTGAACGACAGATCTGGTGAAGCGACAGTGGAGGCGGAGCTCGAATCGATGGCGTATGGTACAAAACCTAGGCTTTACTGCCTAGGAAATGCCACCACTAGTTCACCAGTGGTGCACCACCGATCGACCGGTGGTGGACTGGTCTGGGCAATATAGCCCAGGTCATGTGCATTTCGTCGGGGATTTTCCCCTGGTCTCGTGTGCGATTCTTCATGAGGCTTCGACTTGATTTTGAGAAGACTCTGAGCTACTCGGGGAAGTGGAGTGCACAATGAAGTTCAAGATCTGGACGCAAGCACAATGTAATCAATGACAATCGAGCTCGGGATCGGTACGATGATCGACTATGTGATCACGTCCGGTGAGCATGTATGATCGAACGAAGTAAATCAGTACTTTCAAGCTTTGACTTGGAGTATGTATAGTTATATAATTTGTATCGATCTTATATTAGTGATCATACACTGTATTGTCCTTACATTAGTGGCCATGCCTATTATTGATCTTATAGCATAAACCATCCGTATTAACAGATGATAACAGGATATTAGTCTTCGTCTGTAATAAACGTATTTGAATACGTGTAGTTATATTTGATTTGTGTGTGTGTGTGTATAGCATTAATATTCCTTAGCGGTCCTGATAGCCTATTATACAGGATACGCCCGTTCTCTTTTATAGTGACGTTATACGAGTTTATTAAAGAAAATCCTAGATGGTCGAGGGGAGATAACGATGATCACCTATGAGTGGATCGGATATCACTTATGCTCACTGAGGAGTACGATGAGATCCATATAGGTTTCAAGTAGATAGAGTAGATCATATTTCACTTATGCTCACTAAGGGGTACAATTAGATCTACATGAGGCCCATTACCGTGGATGTGGCTCAGGGTCTATAGTACACTGAGGTACCGACTCTATTTATTTTAGGCCCTCGACGGGAATCATTGGATTGCGATCGGTGTCTAACGTAGACTCAAATTTTAGGTATATAGAGTAGGTCAAAGATCACCTATGCACACTAAGGGCTACGGTGAGACCTACACGAGTTCGACCACATTGGGTGCGACTCGAGGTCTATGGTACACTGAGGTATTGACTCTATTTATCTTGGGCAAGTCTACCGTGGAATCCAGTCATTAGTAATGATGTGTATCAATTTATATTCTTTGTTTACTGCTTATAGTTGTATTGTGTGTTATATTAGTTGTTTGATAACATTGTTGTGTGTTTATGCTTATATTATGGTATTTATAGTGTTTTTGCATGTGTATATTGAATCACTGTGTCATGGTATACCATTACGTTTTAGTCACATTATATTAGTTATGCTGACTCATCGATCACAGAAGAAGAGCTGGTTATGGTATGATTCCTATCTGTTGGATAGGTTTACTGTACTTGTTTATATGCAGTTCGAATTTCCCCTGAGCCATGTTTGTGGAGAGGGCTAGCTGTGATTTAGTAGTTCATATTTATTTGTATAGTTTTAATATACAATATTTTAAGATAGTTCCCCTCATGCCAGCACTACAACAAATCACCTATTACAACAGGTAATGGCCAGTTGTAATAGGTGTTTAATAACGTGCTTGCAACCGTCATAATAGGCAGAGTTGTAATGGAGCTGGTTCATTTTACAACTGTTTTTTCCCATTGCAATATGGTCTTTTACAACTGTTTTTGCCTGTTATAATAGAATCTCTTACAACTGGTTTTACTCGTTACAGTAGGATCTTTTACAATTGTTTTTGCCCGTTGCAATATGGTCTTTTACAACTGTTTTTGTCTATTGTTAAATAAATTTAAACAAGAAAAATATATAAATATTATTACAGTGCACTCATAAATTTGAAATTAATCTGCTACTGAAATCAAAATATTTACCAATAACAAACATATTCATTCATATCTACTAAAAGTAACAAAAAAGATTTATATTTCTAAATGCTAAAAAGATTCATGTATTCTTAGTCTCTTATAATACAAAACCTATAGAAGAAATACATATACCTACCAATACAATGAAAATGTAATAAATATAGGATTCATCTAACTTTGTGTATGCCTTGACCCTTGATCTTTAGCACCTTGAACCCCAACATCAGCTTTTTCAGCAACTACCTGTTCATACAAATCATTAATTTTCAGTTCAATAATGGTTTGGAATGCATAAACAATAGGAAAATGTAGCAATAACATAAGCATTTCACATAATATATTCCATAGAGAAATTTGCACATAACATAAACATCTCAAGTAAGATATACCAAGTTATTTGTTGATTATAGTCATGATTTTATACTCAATTTTGCAATAGTTTGGTCTTTTATTATTATTTTCTACTTTAATTTGACAAACTTGAGCCTGGGGCTTCAAAGTCGAACCAGCTCTAAATCTCGACTTTCCAATTTAGTTTTCCATAAATTTCTTTCTTTATGTTGTAATGTTGATAAACTTTATACTCTTTAATCAAACATTATGAATTTACATCTGCTTTTGAAAATTTCTTGGTTAAGTCGAACCATTCCTATACTCTTTGTCTTTAAATAGGACTTGGATGAATCTGGGAAGTTGTTTAGGGATAGGAAATTGTGTAAATGCATTTTCTTGGCCATCTGTACACAATTTTATTTTTGTTCAGATTTTTAAGTTGATTTCCCATTTTATCTATATGAAACCCACATGCAAAATAAGTAACCGAAAAAACTTTAATATTTATCTAAAGCCTAAGTTTAACTTTTAGAAGCATATTCTTTCGGATCTTCTTTTATTTCATTATTAATCAAGGCGTAAAGATAAAAATCAGACGTTATGGGTTCAAAATGTATAATAACATTATAGTCAGATCAGAAGGAAGAAAAATATTTCATTATAATGGTCAAAAGACTATATTGATATGTTTTAGAAAAATCATTAAATGATGTTAGTTACATTTAAAAGCAATTACAACTGTAAACTAAATGGCAAAGCATTGGTTATTGTTAAAATAGTTGACCATCATTTTTGAAATAAAGAATCAATGCATATGCAAATGCAAATGTAAGTATCAATACTTGTATAAGAAAATAATAAACAATAGGACTGACTCGTACAGAAATACCAGGAAAACTAGTTTGTGCATTTCCTTGAACAACATGTGTACGTTGGGAAGGTACTACGGGATTAGCTCAACGTGAGCATTTTACTCATTCAAACCAACAATAGTATCGCCTTTCACTGCAAACATCATCCGTGGCTCCATTTTCAACATGGACAACACCAAGATTTGGATCTAGCATACCTGTTTCGGGAAAGCAACAGCAAATATATTTCACCAAATGGTTTCTTTTCAAATGCTGTGGGTGTTAACATCTATGCGAAATATACTCAACTAAGAATATAATGAATACTTTATTGTATGCTATGCAACTATAGATGTTGATAAATTAGAATACTGTATGCTAAAGACGAAAAGCTTACAATGGTTTATAATATAAAATTTCTCTATCATGCATAAAAAAGTGGATTGTCTTTGCTCTAGTTGTATTCCATGTTTGAAATGTTTTACAGTATTAAAAATGAGTTCGAATAAGAAAGAAGCATAAGCTAATGCGTTTTTCTCTGTTGTAAGAAAAGGCTCTAGCTACGGTGATGTAGCCAACAAAGCTACATCCATGGGATTATCCATTAGATATTTACCCTTTTGATAGAAATTATAATGGCTCGGTGGCATATAATATTTTTGTTTTTCCTTATTTTGGGAAGAAGAAGAAGCTGAAAAGGAAGACCCCCTTCTTCTTCCTCTAGTACTAGTTTTATAGTATGAAAAGTGCATTGTTGGTTATTGCAATCGCCTTGATCTTTTCTCTTCAATCTCTACCTTTATATTTTTCCACTTATCATTCATCTACAATGCCTATTCATTGTGCCTGGATTGATGATGGGTTTTTGGCAGGATATCATAACTTTGACGGGATCCTGGAAATTCGAAGCGGGATGCTTGAAAAATTTAGGCGGGAATCCCAAGTCTATATGGCTCGGTCTTCTCTCTCTCAGAATGGAAAATGTCTTGAGAGGAATGGTAGGGGACCGCCCTGTAGCTTCGGATGTTGTTGATGCGTATAAAGAGGTGCGGTG
The DNA here is from genome assembly GCA_030737815.1 of Allium fistulosum. Classification (NCBI taxonomy): domain Eukaryota; kingdom Viridiplantae; phylum Streptophyta; class Magnoliopsida; order Asparagales; family Amaryllidaceae; genus Allium; species Allium fistulosum. Next base: position 1,074,893,015 of record CM060901.1, on the reverse strand, counting down.
GTGGATATTGCCTGCTGTTCAGGTCGCACTACCTTACTAATACTTTTGCTATTTTTGCTTGACTTGATAACATGTCAGGTCGACATGGAGTACCATCTTCTCATTCTACTCTGAGGGTAGACTTGACATATGCCTAAGGCTATTCGTGATTTGAGTTGCCCTCTGAGCAAGCATGCTTTAACTGCTAATGAGGGCGAAGGAACTTCACACCTGTCATTTGCCTGTAAGTTTGGTTCTGTGTTGAGGCGTATTCCAATTGGCCCTGTATACAGCCCCTTTGGAGTACTTTTGGCTTCGTGCAACACTGTCGAGGTTGCCCTCGGTATGTGCTAGAGCAGACCTGTTCCTGTAGGCATTGACGAATGTGAGCTTTAGAAGTTTGGTTACTATAATACATCTGGTACTGCTTCTTATGCCTCAGTTCACTTTATGTCTTTGATTTTGGATATAGCCACTATGGCATATCCCTGTTTCTATAAGTGCGCATTATTTGTCTTTTGCCGCAGTCCATTGGTTGCGAGGCTCGGGTCGGGTTAGGTGTTGTAACTTTAAACCAGTTCCCTGTTTAGTACGAGCTTAATTGATTCACTTTCCTTTTCTTTTCCGCTAATCTTCTTGACATGAGGGTGACTTTCCCAATCTTATGTTCTGTCCCATTTTCCTTTGTTGCAGTTCATGGTAAGAACGGGTGTAACACTTGCCTCCTAAGTCTACGGCGACTATAGGTCAGGGTAGACTTGTTGTCTTAAATACCCGGTCTGTATTTCTTATCTGTTATGTCTAATATATCTTTACGACGTTGAGAAAAAGTATGTTTATCTATACTTGCATTTAATGCCCTTGTACATGTACCATTCCCCTACTGGGACATCTTCAAACAGCTTCTCACTTTGGCTTTTCATTTTCAAGGCAGATTTTTTATAAATCTTTGCACTCATTACTTCATAAAGATCTTTGATCACTTCAATCGTGTGGCCATCATTCAAATTGAGGTATGTACATTCTTTCTTCATCTTCCCCAAACTTTCTTTTATCCTTTTATTTGAAAGGAACTGCTACTAAGTTAATTTCTAAATTTGGAGGTATTTTGGTAAATTGACCATAGGATAAATTGTTTCGATCCTCATTTGTCCCTTCTTAGAAGTAGTATTTAGAACTTTATCATGGATTCTTCTTTGACTTCCTCTACATTTCCTCCTTCTAAGATCACTCACCTAGAAGAGGGTGTTGGCGTCCTTAGGCAATTTGAGATTTCTAGCTATATAGTTAGGGATTCGGAGTCTCATGAGCACATTAATACACCCCTGGAGGGATATATAGCTATCACTCCCAAACATATCTAGTGTGGGTTGTATCTTCCTATGCATTTAATTATCCGGCAATAGCTTGCTACACTAGGTGTTGCTCCAGTTCAACTTTCCCCTAATTTGTATACCCTTGTTTTGGCCACCTTCGTTCTTTATGCCAAAAATAACATCAATCTCACTAGTGAAGAGCTTCATTTCTTTTTGAAATTAGGAAGAATCCTATAATGGTAGGTGATGGCTTCTTTTATATCCAATCTAGGGAATCGGTTTTTCCTGATGTCCCAAGTAGAACTGAAAATGAGTCGAATTCTATTTCTTTATTTTTAATTTTGACAAATTTCCTTCTTTCTCTTGTCATTATTCTGTTTATACCATCTCCTTAGAGAAAATGAGTAATTGTTTAATTTTCATGGGCAAAAGATTTTAGGATTGGCGGAAAAGGAAGAAAGATAAATATTTTTTCAATAGGCTAAAATTGACTGAGTATCGTTTACTACGTCCTCATCATACATTTTGTCGTAGCATATTTAAGCCATCTTCCTCCTCCATTAAATCCAAGGGTATCGGTTGCCTATAATAGATTTTGGAAATGTTATATCTGTGGTTTTAATTTTATCATCTTTCTTCTTTGTAGGTACTATGGATGTTGAGGCTACTACTAAATTTCATGCTCCCTCGATGGTGATGAAGAAGAAGGAAAACTCAAAGAAGAAAACTGAGGGATCTAATGATTCTCTCATTGCTTTGAAAAGATCAAATGTTTCTTTTTATGCTTTAAATATTCCACCCCTTCCAGACGTAGAGAATCTTCCCCCTCCTATTTCTGCATCTATTGGACCGACTCGTTCTTCCTTTCTTGGCAGTCCTACCCCCAATGTAGGTGGATTGACCACATCTGAAGTTGCCATCTCTGCTTTAATAGAGACAATATGAAGAACTGCACAAGTTCCTCTTCTTCTTTCTACTCTGGCTTTTGAGATGTCTTCTTCTAATGTCCTATCTAAATTTAAGAAGCTATGGTCTTATGTGAGTGACCATATTTCCTACCTTTTTCTTCTTTAAGTTGCTAGTTTGTTACTTATATTATTCGAACTTCACTTTCTTATAGTCTACGGCCTTGATGATGAAGGCACATGAGACGGAAAGTGCCCAAAACTTGCTTTTGGGTCGGATGGCTAAACTCAAATTTGACCTTGCTTTAGCTAATATAGAGAAGACTACAAAGGCTTTTGCTAGGGCTAAAACTGAAGGGTGCTTCAAGAGAAGATCGAGAGAGAAGCCAAAGCTGTTGAGGATGCTCGAGCTTCTAAAGCATAGGAGTTGAGGGAGAAGGATAAGGCACCTGCCAAGGTTGAGAGGGAGTTGAAGGCGCTGAAGGCGGAATTATCCCAATTGAATAAAGACCTTGACTTCTAATGTGATCTATGGTTTTTTTGCTTCAGCCAAGCGTAATTTTAAGGCAAAGGTCAAGCATGATTTCTTGAAGGACCAGTCTATGGCTACTTCATTTTATGAGTATTTCCAGGGTAGGTGGAAGGAGGAAGAGGTTGAAGAGAAAATTGTTGACCCAAACTATTTTGGGAGCCCTTCTGAGAAGGACGCAACTAAGATTGATAGAGATCGGAGGAACTTGCAACCTGTGGATAAGGGCACAATATTGGCAAGCAAGGTTAATCCACATTCTCCTATAGAATTAGATAATTAATCCTGAATTTCTTTTGTCTGTTATTGTATTATGACTTTGGAGGTTGTTCTAGTGTTTGTGATGGAACATAGTATTTGTTATGTTCTTCTTGCGAATGATTGCGTTTTCCTCATTGTTTTGTTTAGTATTCTGGAGAGTATGTGTTCACAAAACTGTTGAGTGAGACTAAGGCTTGGCTCGAAAAATAAAATTTAGATCGTCTTGTATTAAATGTGATGGCTATGTGCAAGTGTGAAAAAGAGATAGACAAAACATACGCAGAGCTTAAGGATAAGATGCAAAAATTATTATCCAAAATAGATCAAGTAATTCGGGAGAAAGAGGCCCTTAGTGATTTCATGTTGTGCTGATGGTGATATACATTAGAGAATGATTAGTTTCCACCCGATAGTCCTTACCTAGAGTGGTTTAGGCTTAAGCTTAGAACCTTGATTAACAAATAACCTTTCCATGTCTTTGTTAATTTGCATATGAATTTCAAGTATGTGGATAAGTAGAGATGATGTAATAACTACTGGATGTTTAGTGTTGAAACTTAGTCCATTATATTTTGATTTTGTAACTATTTTTATTCTAGTACTAATTTAAGTTGGTTCATTTCGAGCTCTGTTCAACACTAATTGTGTTTTTTGCTAGGATGTTTCTGAAGATGAAGTTATCCAGCTCAGATACGAAATTGAGAGGCTTGAAACAAAACCAAAGCTTAATCGTGAAGAGCTTGCAAATTCCAAGGATGCGCTCAAACATCAGCGTGATTGTAATAGGAGACTGTGCGCATGGTCAGGAGACGCTGCATCAGAGCTGGAAGAGATAAAGCAGATCGTAAAGGTGGGTGAAGAACTCTACCGTATTGTTTATAGAGAAGAGATTGCATAATATAAGAAACAAGTGGAGGACATGTCTGCAGAGATTGCCATATTTCTTAGTGAGCAAGAGGCTGTAGAATATGGGAAGATAATTCTGGTGCCCACTTAGGTATCACTTTTGTTCCTCTCATGGGTTCTGGATCTTCTTATCTTTGTGATAATGGATGGAAGATTACTGCTAGTAGATTCTTTAGTGATTTTTCAGATAAGAGTAGGAAAACAGAGTCTCAATTAATTGAGATCCTAAATGATACCAGGAGAAAGGTGGTAATAAAAGTATTTGAGCTTTAGGACCCATTGCAAGTTTCTCAAGATAGGATTGCTTCTTACTCGAATAAGCTTGAGTAAGAGAAATTTAAAAGCAAGAGAGCTGAGGCTTTACTACAATGATCTCGAGACGCCCTGGACTTCTTCTACCCCATATTGGACCAAAGTTTTCTGAATGACAAGGAAGACATTGAAGTGTCAATTGGCCAACCTATGGATCATTGGACAGGAGCACGATATGACCCTTGTCGGATATTTGTTATTAGCACGACCCCACCTCTTCCTTGTGCTCCATAGGCATCATTTTAGTGCTTAACCGCTAGTGTCTTAGGATAAGAAAAATATATTTTGCCATATGATAGTGTTTTTCTTCTTTATGATATAGAAGTTTGTTGACTAACTTTTCTATATAGAAATTGCAAACTTCTGTTAGTTTCATTTTGCTTATTTGTATTATTATTTAATTCTGATATGTATGGAATTATTTAACCTTTTTCTTGGCTAGCTTCTCTTAATTAGGGTTCAAAGGTAAACGCTCTCCTAAAGAAGATAGATTCCGCTCTACTTAGTGTTACAGAACTAGAAGGCCTAGATAAGAATGTTGAGAGCATATCTGATGCTATATGTAAGGATGAAATCAAAAGGCTAAAGAGAAGGATTGTGGAAATGGATAAAGAGATTGCATTGTGCATAAGCGCAAAAGATGATCCTCTAACGACCTCGGCTACTCGCACCTCACTCGGATCGAATGCAATTCCTATGCTCCTGTCTGGAGCTGACCCGAACGAGATCTTTAAATGGAAGAATGATGTGAAGAATTATTATGAGGTTAAAATTAAAGAATTAGAGAATTATTATATGGGAAAATCGGGGATGCTAGATATTCGGGTTTCACGATTCAGATCTACTGAGGATGAGTTCTTTGGTCCTTTCTCTAGGGATGTCGAAAAGATAAGGGAGCACCTTTTGGACAAAATTGAAAGGACCAGGAAAGTGGCTATGAGGTGAGTAAATGCCTTAGAAAACAAAATATACAATTTAGAGTATGAGGCCTGATTAGATTCTATCGCGGTTTCTCAAGGTGGGATGGATAGGTCATCTCCTTTGGAAGAGCTTCGTAGAGAGAAAGTAAAGACAAAAAAGCAGATTTTGGCCGACAACGTGCAATTGACGTTTTCACGTGTTTCTGGCCTGGACTTGATTTGTCCTTCTTGTATAATTGGGCCGACGTAGGTCCTCGGACTATGAAAATTTCTAGGTCGGCGATAATTATGATCCCTACGTTTCGTATTACGGCTCTAGTTATGGCAGGGCTACCCATACTCAATCATCAGTTATGATTACCGAGCTGGAAGATTGATTTTTTGCCTTTTGTTTAGTAGATGATTTTCCTCAGCTCATAGCATCACATTTTTCGTAAATCGTAACGACATAGAGTGGTCGTATCCAGTTTGTTTTCCGGGTCTGGATTAGATTTATAGTTTAATTTTTCATTACGGCGTGATATTCTTTGTAATATGACCTAGATTGTATCCTTTTGTAGATTATGTGTGGGTATATAAAAATAACAACATTGTTTTTGGTAGACATGTAAGATTAATAACTATGTATTGATAATTCGATTTTTTGATATATATACCTGGCAAGCTTTGAGCAGTGTATGGATTCGTATTCGACTGATAGCTTTTTAGTATATTCCATGTATTGTGCTTTCTTGGCATGCTTAGGATAAGCCCTCGGAGTAGTATATAATCCCCGGTCGTGACCTTATAGGCCATGGACTTTTCCTGCATGTTGATGTGATCTGATCCCTTATCTAGGTGTAGCATCCTGTATTGGCCTTACCATATGTGAGATATGACCTACCCCTAGTTTGAGGGCATAATACTCTTTTTTGGTCTGACTGTGGGTTGAATGTGACCCGCACCCTATTTGGGACCATAATATCCTTAGCCATATGCTTGGTCATGTACCTGGTGTGACCTGCCCCATTATTTGGGGGTTGTAATGCCCTTGGCTGCATGCTTGGTATGAACTACCCTTTATTTGAGGATGTATTGTCGTACGTATGTTGAGCCACATTCTTCTCTGGCATCACCATTCTTATTTTTGATATTGCCATTGTCATTGTAGATGGCTTTACACCTCTGGAACGATGGTCGTGAGCTATGAAGAGTAATTTGTTTATGCGCTTGGCACAATCCTCCACGTTGTTTGAGGGAGAACTAAAGAAGTTTTGAATGAGAAGTCAGGTCATGTATGTACAACCCTTGTCGAATGCGCATGGTTTTTTTGTACTAGTTATGGATGTCTAATACCTATACGTCCAGTGTGGTATATCAAATTATCTAACATATAGGTTTTTTATACTAGTTTAGGCAATCCAATATCCCTACAACCATCTTTCTATGATTGTTGTCATAGGAATATTCATACTAGGTCGGGCAGTTTAACATCCCGTCTAGTGCAATATTTTGGTTGAAAGCCAGACTCGCATTGATGCAATTCCAAGCGCGCAGGGCCAATATCACCGTTTTCAGTGTTGAGATTGCCTTTTTTATTACCGACCTTGCATTAAGCTTAATCAATGAATATTGGCGGTGAACTGTGAAGGTGTATTTGACTTTTTCAAACAAAAATAATACAATGATTTTTATACTGGTTTGGGCTATCTAATATCATTATGTCCAATTTAGTACACCGATGCACATTTTTTTTTTCTTTACAACGTTTTCCACATAGGTGGTGCATGACATATTGCTTTCAGCCTAGACCCTTCAGTGCAATGATGGACACTTGTCTTTTTAGTTGCTGCTTTGACTCCAACTCCTCCCTTGGGAGTTGAATTTATCATGCTTCTAATCTCAGCTATCTATCCGATGTGACTTTTAGTGAGAGAAGAAAAAAAGTCCCTATGTGAGTAACTAGATTCAGCCCCAGTGAGGAAGAGACGGTAGTTAGTCTTTCAAATAAAAATGCATTTCAATAACTTTGGCATGTTGCATGCTGAAGTGATTGAAATGTGTGTCGCAGGTCATTGCAATGGAATCCATATGTCATTGCAACTAGAGTTCATAGATTCCAGTTTTAGGTTTCATGCCATGATCCCAACCGCTGTCCAAATCAACAATACCTATGCATCTACACCCACCTTGTAGTCATTGATTAACAAGGGGCGGAGAGCAGCTGTAAGAAACCGTCAAACATGATTCCATGGACTACCAATTATTAGATCTTTCTGTCAAGTAGTTGTGGTTGGCCTCACTGTTCTCATTTTTTTAGAGTGCCGTTGTTACTCATTTGCTGTAGAATTAGCGTAATTGTAATGACCCTAATTTTTAGTAACATTATTTAGGAACATTTAATTAGGTAAATTAAATGAAATAATGTAAAATGGTTAAAGGATTGAGATTTGTGATTAGTAAGGGTAGCCGTGCCATATACAAATGAACTAAAGAATTAAAATGTTAAGGCAAACAGATAAGGGGCAATATAAGAATATGACACATCCATATACCCTAAACCCTTAATCCCATCATTCACACGTTCATTTCTATATTCACAAAAGAAAAACAAACTTGAGGCCGACCACCATTAAGGGTAGAAAAGAGAAGATAAGTAAGATTTCAAAGGAAAAGCTAAACAACTTAATCAAGATCAAATCTCAAATCCTTAATCTCAAAGCTAAGGTGAATAATGACTACATCTCATGTTTTCTATTGTTTTCGGTTTTAAGGATAAACCTGATTTATTTTGCAAGGTTATGGCATGTTTTTGAATGATGAAATGTTTGTATATGCTTGTTGATGATTTATGCTTATTCATATAGCTTTTATGAGATGTTTTGATGTGAAAACCTATAAAATGACTTCCAAATGCCTTGCGATTTTAGATTTAGATCGAAAATGATATTTTAAAGATGATTTTCAATTTTTATAATTTTCTTAATTAATATGGATTTAATATTAATTTTATAGTGAGGAAATTAATTATTTGGGTTTAAAAATTACTTACGGTTGGATAATATATGTTTTGGGTCTGAAATTATTATATGTTAAAAAATATATAAAAAAATGATTTTCTGGAATTTTTGTAGAATTTCCTAATTGTTTTAATAGATATATAAAATTATTTAAGGTATGAGACTTAAATGTTTTATATATTTATAAAAGGAGAAGGGGTATCTTGTAAATTATTTAAATTGTTTAATTCTAAAATTTCGATAGTATTTTTGGAAAAGAAAATTTGCAACCAATCATATTTTAACAAACAAGGCAGGTTTGTTGAAAAGATTACTTTAAAAAGGAAAAATTCAGTTTAAACAGGCTTTTTACCCGTTTCACCACTTTCGGCACCTGGGATTCTGACTTAGTAGTTCCACCTCCATCATCATCGAAACCAATGCGCATGGCATTGAAGACTTGGTGCGCATCGAATTGGATATAGGCGAAAGGTATTGGGTTGAAACCAGGGGTTCCGAAGGAGGTCGAAGCCTTACTTTGTTTTAAATGAAATGCACCTGCTTTGTTTTCGAATGGAATGCTTTCGACTTGGTTGGCTTTCGACTGGGTTAAATGTTTTAATGGAATGGTTTCTAAGAGGTTGCGCCTTTTGTTTTAAGTCAATGCTTTCGAAGGGGTCAAAACCCCTAGCTGTCGCTTTCTACCTTTTGAAGCAAATGGTTTCGGAAGGTATACTTTGTTTTAAAACCCAAGCCGCTTCTCCAATGGTTTTGGAAGGTTGGTTTCGGCACCATCACTTCTTTACTTAGGAAATGCTTTCGAAATAATGCTTTCGACTTAAATGTTTTATGACCCTTTTGCTCTGTTGAAGGTATAACCCAAAGGTCTCGAAGGAGATAGTTTTAAATGGTTTCGAACGGTTGTTCCACATGTTTTACTTGAATCAAATGATTTCAAAAGGTTTGATGTTTTAACGCTTTCGAAAGGTTTTAATGAAGGTTTCAAAGGGGTGGTTCCCCAATGGTTTCGAAAGGTTTGAAAGGAAAGGTTTCCAATGTTTCGAAAGGCAATATTTAAGTGCTTAAAGATAGGGTGTCTAAGGTTTTATAGCTTTTGAAGGAAAGATTTTTCAATGGTTTCACAAGGTTTATATGAATGGTTTCGAAAGGAATGTTTTGGTCTTTTGGCCTATGTTATAAAAAGGGTTTACTTGGTTTTGAAAGGGGTACTTTCAATGGATTCGAAGGGGTATTTCAAATGGTTAAATGTTCTCATCAACAAAGATTTGAGTAAAGTATATATAACATGGCAAGGTGATTTGAGTATAGCATAGAGTTTATTTTCCTTGTTTAAAGTATGATTTAAATGTTTAAATCAATTTGAGAGAAATAGGCTTTCAAGGAAAATTTAAGGGAAGATTACTCTAAGTAAAATGACCCAGATATTTTTATACCATATGGGATTGGTACAGGGTCACACCCTATACATTAGCTATTATCCCCTAACTAGTTTAGTCCAAAATTCCAGTGTGTAGGGCTTTGTCACGGGTAAGACTAAAATTATGTTACATGTAGAAAGAAATATATATGTACAGAGATAGGTTATTGGTGAGCCCGCAAAACCATTCGGATCAGTTGACCTAGAGAAAGTAAGTTAGGGACAGACCGTCCAGAAGATAAGTATCGAACAGATGTTAGATTATTTGTTTATATTGTGTGGTAGGCCGGAGTCAGCCAAAGATTAGTAGTTAGCCAAACAAAGGTATAGTTCAGACAGATAGTCCATTTGTTACCTGATATGTATGTTTACATGATAATGCTTTACAGTAACCCGTTTTGGTTGCAAGATTATGATTTGCAAAAGATATGTTTTAAAAGGATATTAGTGAGGGGAAACCCGTTCCGCTAAGTGGCACGGTCTCACTTAATATCAAATAACCGAGATGTATAGTATTATTCACACCAGGCTTTATGTTTGACTCAAAGTTTATGTTTTTCCCCTTAAACTCTCGGGTGCTCAAAATTGATTTGAGTCGGCTAAGGGTTGAGGATTTTTCAGGTTTTTAGTAGGTCGACGAATAAAGCTTCCGGAGATGAGCAGGTGGCTGAGGATAGCTATTTAGGAGTTGCTGTTTTATTTTGTTTGATTCCACAGTGTTGTATTATGTCATTTATGACTATATAGTACTCTGGTCAACCAAGGGGGCATCTTCATATATCGCTTTGGCATATTTTGTAATAATTATATTTAATCTAAACCTAGGAAACGATTGGGATTATGTAATGGAATATGAAACATGTTTTGTGAAATGTAATTAGAAAAGTTGTTTTAGAAATATGTGATTTTGTTTCATATTCATGTGCTTCTGATATTATGGATACTATTAACATTACCGTATCTGGTCACCGGAAGTTAATACTATGGGTGACTGCAGCATCCGTAGCGCTTAGCTTCAGGCCTCCAGATAGGGGATGTTACAACTTGGTATCAGAGTATAGGTTTATGAAAAACTTTAAACTAAAATGATTTTTGAAAACATAGTCCTAAGGAATTAGAGATAAGGTCAGGGTATGAGATAACGCTATAGTAACGTACTTGTATTTGCTATATATAAGTATACGCTATATCTCTATTCTTCTATCTCTCTTAGGCTATTCTTCTGTATCTCACGAGGCTTGAACACAGATATGGATGCTAGAAGTGGAAGAGTGAATCTTGGGGGAAGCACCACAACAAATGGAAATGCCATACCAAATACTAGGAGAAATCTAGGTCAGGCACCGGTTGGAAATGTTGGTGCTGGAGTCCCGCAAGTTGACATGGAAGCTACATATCAGTTCTTTGTCAACATGATGCAGGCGGGTGTTGCCGTTGGAGTAGTTGGACGAGGAGTTTAGGAAACTCCATTGGTCAACAACTATGCTATTTTGAGTAGAGACTATGCTAGGCTGGGAGGAAAGCCATTTATCGGAACCAAAGATGCTATTGAGGTGGAGAACTGGTTGCTGCATTGTGAGAGGATCTTTGCAGATTTGGGGCTTGATGGTGAGCATAAGAGAAGGCTTGCTTTGAGACAGCTTTAAGGAGCATCTTTATACGGGTGGAATAGTATGACGGTAGGAGTTAATGAGGAGACGATGACATAGGTCTTGTTCAAAAGGAGATTTGAGGAAAGGTTTATATCAGAGATTGTTAAGTCTGCTCCACTTAGGAAGTTTGCTGAATTGGAGCAAGGAGACATGACTGTACTTGAGTATGCGAGGAGGTTTAAGGAGCTAGCAAGATATGGCTGTGCTATGGTTGATACTAATATTAAGAGAAATGAGAAGTTCATCAGAGGGTTGAAGCCTGAGCTTGCTAGGGCAATGTTACCGCATATCGAGGATCCATGCGATGTTGTAGTGGAGATGGCTTTGAGGAACGAAGAAATGCTTACTTTTCTAGAGAAAAATAAGGCAAAGAAAGTCCAGATGGAGCAGAGTCAGAAAAGAAAGTTCTTTCATAAGAAAGGAGCTCAGAAGGGTGAAGCTGCTAAGAAGGGAAAGTTAGAAGTTGTCTTCTTTAAGTGTGATAAGAAAGGACATTTTGCTAATGAATGTCGTATTGGAAAGGCGAAGGAAGTGATCGGGAAGAAGAACATCAAGTGCTTCAAATGCGATCAAATTGGCCATTATAAGAACCAGTGCAAAGAGCCTACTAAGGATGGAAATGGCAAAGTATTTGCATTGGAACCAACTACTTTGAGGCCAATGACAGAGGAGAAAGGGAATGTAGTGTTGGGAGTTACGCTTCAGATCCATGATATGTCTGTTAGCTTTCTGTTTGATACTGGTGCATTGCATTCTTTTATATCTCATTGTTTGGTAGTTAAGCTTAACCTAGAACCCTCATACTTAGTTACTTCCTCAAGGGTTGCAAATCTGATAGGAGGGTATGCGACACTTGGGATTGAGTGTGACCACCTAGAGTTTGATTTGTTAGGCCATACCTTTGTTTGCAGTTTGCATGTGTTTGATTTCGTAGGGTTTGGAATTATTTTGGGTATGGATTGGTTAAGTAAGTACGATGCTAGGATATTCTACCATGATAGGAAAATATCACTTAGACACCCTAACTGTAGTGATCGGATAGTATATATCATAGAATACCCTAGCTATGAGGTGAATGCTTTGTTGGGTGTTGTGGAGGTAGAAGATGAGCTGAATCGTGTTTTTTTTGTTAGAGAATTCACGGATGTTTTTGAACCTATAGTAGGATTGCCACCGAAATGAGCCATTGAGTTTTGGATAGATTTGGTGCCTAGAGCAGAACCAGTGAGTAGGCCACCAAGTAGGATGACACCTACCGAGATGAGGGAGCTAAAGATGCAGTTAGTAGATTTGGAAGGCAATAATTTTATTAGGCCAAGTAGTTCACCTTGGAGAGCAGCTACAGTGTTTGCCAAGAAGCTGGACGAATCGTTAAGTTTATGTATCGATTATTGTAAGTTGAATGAGGAGACGAGAAAGAATCGATATCTGTTGCCTAGAATTGACGATTTGTTCGATCAGTTGAGTGGAGCCAAAGTATTTTCTCAGTTGGATTTTGCAACAGGTTTCCATCAGTTTAGAGTGGTAGAGGATAGTATTCCTTTGACGGCGTTTAGAACTAGATATGGATCGTACGAATGGTTAGTGATGCCATTTGGACTAACTAATGCGCCAGCATTCTTTGTGGATTTGATGAACTGAATTTTCCGAGAGCACTTGGATAGGTTCGTATTGGTGTTTATAAATGATATTTTGATATACTCTAAGGATGAATGGGAGCATGAAGTCCATCTTAGAGTGGTGCTTGAGATGCTGAGACAACATCAGTTGAAGGTGAAGTTTTCGAAGTGTCATTTCTAGAAGGAAGTGAAATTTCTTGGTCATGTAGTCTCAGAGAAAAGGTTGTCTATAGACTCCACTAAGATCAAAGTGGTGAATAATTTGAAATGACTCGAGATGGTACTAAGATAAAGATTTTTCTTGGGTTGGCTGGATATTATAGGAGGTTCATTAAGGATATTTTGCGGATAGCGGTACCGATGACCAAGTTAACGCGAAAGGATGTGAAGTTTGTTTGGACCGATAAGTGTGAGGAAGCATTCCAGAAGCTGAAACACTTATTGAGTAATGTACCTGTGTTAGTTGTTTCAGAAGGGAACTAGGATTTGGTAGTATATACAGATGTGTGTGGAACTGTATTAGGAGCTGTGTTAATGCAGAGAGGTAAAGTGATTGCCTATGCTTCTCGACAGCTTAGACCGCATGAGGTTAGATATTTAACGCATGATTTGGAATTAGCTGCGGTGATATTTGCATTGAAGGCGTGGAGACATTACCTTTTGGGGGAGAGGTTTGAACTTTATACAGATCATAAGTCGTTGAAGATTTATTCCCTTATAAGGAGCTAAACATGAGACAGTAGAGATGGTTGGAATTTATTGCTTCTTATGATTTTGGAATTGAGTACACACTATGGAAAGGTAATAAGGTTGCAGATGCGCTTAGTAGAAAGCATCAGAATGCAGTGTTGGCAATGTTAGCGGAGTGGAAGGATTTGGAAGCATTTTCGACTTGCAGAGTACAGTGGAGATCTGAAGCTGGGTCTAGTGGAGGATTTGTTGTGTTATCTTGTTTAGAAGTTCGATCGATGATGATCGAAAAGATTGCTTCTAAACAGGAAGAGGATCCAGTATTGGTTGAAAGGATCAGAAGGTTAAGAGATGGAACAGGGAGCGATGACTTGAAGGATTTTAGTCTTGACCAGAATGGGTGGTTGAGAAAGAAAGGTAGGTTATGTGTTCTAAATGTGGGAGACATAAGGAAAGAGGTTTTGGACGAATGCCATCATTCGAAGTTCACTATTCATCCTGGATGAACTAAGATAAATCAGGATATGAAGAAGAGTTTCTTCTGGGAAGGTGTGAAGAGGGATGGCTTGTGGATGAAGCAGTGTTTGAAATGCCAACAGGTAAAAGCCGAACATCAAATGCCAAGTGGGTTGCTTCAGCCATTAGATATTCCAATATGGAAGTGGGAATCTATTTCTATGGATGGTCAAATAGAGGGAATGAAAGTATATAAGTCATAGTGGACAGATTGACCAAGACTTCCCATTTCATTCTAGTTAAGTCAGCTAGGATGGCACCTATCTTAGTTAAGTTGTTTATGAATAATATAGTTAGACTTCATGGAATTCCTAGTAGTATCGTAAGTGATAAAGATTCCTTGCTCACTAGTGAGTTCTGGAAGAGTCTACATGAGATTTTAAGACTCAAGCTCAAGATGAGTACTGCTTACCATCCACAGACCGATGGGTAAACGGAAAGAGTTAACAAATTCTTGAATGATTTGTTAAGAGCTCATGTGTTAGATTTTGGAGGATCATGGGAAGACCATCTACACTTAGTCGAGTTTTCGTATAAAAACAGTTATCATACTAGTATAGGGATGGCACCGTTTGAAGCTTTGTATGGAAGGCCGTGCAAATCTCCAGTTTGTCAGTTAGAAACCAAGGATAGGTTGGTTCTTGGTCCAGATTTGGTTAGAGAAGCTGCAGAAAAGATTGAGTTGATTCGAGCAAGAACGAAGGATGCTAGAAAAGGTGTCACCGATGAAGGGTGCGATTCGATTTGAAAAATCAGGAAAGTTGGCACCAAGATTCGTAGGACCATTTCATATTGTAGAGAGGATCGGGAAACTCGCATATAGAGTAGAGTTACCGAATAGTTTGGCAGGAGTCCATGATGTTTTCCATGTTTCTCATCTAAGGAAGTGTGTTAGAGATCCGAAGTCTATTATAGCACCGACTGTGTTAGATGACTTGGTAGTAGAACCAGACTTGACTATAGTTAGAAAGCCAGTTCATATAGTTGCGAGAGATGAGAAGAGGCTTAGGAACAAGACAGTCAGATTAGTGAAAGTCCATGGGAGCGACGATAAGAGAAACTATACTTGGGAGACTGAGAGTAGGATTAGAGATGCTTATCCTGATTTGTTTGATGGTATGTTTTACCTTTTTGGTTGATTTGTTGTGTACCCATTGTAATTTCAAAGACGGAATTCTTTAAGGAGGGGAGTCTGTAATGACCCTAATTTTTAGTAACATTATTTAAGAACATTTAATTAGGTAAATTAAATGAAATAATGTAAAATGGTCCAAGGATTGAGATTTGTGATTAGTAAGGGTAGTCGTGCCATATACAAATGAACTAAAGAATTAAAATGTTAAGGCAAATAGATAAGGAGCAATATAGGAATAGGACATATCCATATACCCTAAACCCTTAACCCCATCATTTACATGTTCATTTCTATATTCACAAAAGAAAAACAAACTTGAGGTCGGCCACCATTAAGGTAAGAAAAGAGAAGATAAGTAAGATTTCAAAGGAAAAGCTAAGTAACTTAATCAAGATCAAATCTCAAATCCTTAATCTCAAAGCTAAGGTGAATAATGACTACATCTCATATTTTCTATTGTTTTCAGTTTTAAGGATAAACTTGATTTAGTTTGTAAGGTTATGGCATTTTTTTGAATGATTAAATGTTTGTATATGCTTGTTGATGATTTATGCTTATTCATATAGCTTTTATGAGATGTTTTGATGTGAAAACTCTATTAAATGGCATCCAAATACCTTGCGATTTCAGATTTAGATCAGAAATGATATTTTAGAGACACGTTTCAATTTTCATAATTTTCTTAATTAACGTAGATTTAATATTAATTTTCTAGTAAGGAAATTAATTATTTGGGTTTAAAAATTACTTCTTGTAAATAATATATGTTTTTGGTCTGAAATTATTATATGTTAGAAAACATATAAAAATGATTTTCTGGAATTTTTGTAGAATTTTCCTAAGTGTTTTAGTAAACATATAAAATTATTTAAGGTATGGGACTTAAATGTTTTATATATTTATAAAAGGAGAAGGGGTATTCTGTAAATTATTTAAATTGTTTAATTCTGATATTTCGGCAGTGTTTTTGGAAAAGAAAATTTACAGCCAATTATATTTTAACAAACAAGGCAGGTTAGTTGAAAAGATTACTTTAAAAAGATAAAATTTAGTTTAAACGGGCTTTTTACCTGTTTCTCCATTTTCGGCACCTGGGGTTCCGACTTAGTAGTTCCACCTCCATCACCATCGAAACCAATGCGCATGGCATCAAAGAATTGGTGCGCAGTGAATTGGATATGGGCAGAAGGTATTGGTCAAAACCAGGGGTTCAGAAGGACGTAGAAGCCTTACTTTGTTTTAAATGAAATGCGCCTGCTTTACTTTCGAAATTTTGAATGTTGTCGACTTGGCTGGCTTTTGACTGGGTCAAATGTTTTAAAGGAATGGTTTCTAAGAGGTTGCGCCTTTGTTTTAAGTCAATGCTTTCGAAGGGGTCGAAACCCCTAGCTGCTACTTTCTACCTATCGAAGCAAATGGTTTCGAAAGGTATAATTTGTTTTAAAACCCAAGCCGCTTCTCCAATGCTTTCAGAATGTTGGTTTCGATGGCATCACTTCTTTACTTAGGAAATGCTTTCGAAAGAGTGCTTTCGACTTAAATGTTTTATAACCCTTTTTCTCTGTTGAAGGTATAACCCAAAGGTTTCGAAAAAGATAGTTTAAATGGTTTTGAACGGTTGTTCCACGTGTTTTACTTGAACCCAAATGGTTTCGAAAGGTTTGATGTTTTAATGCTTTCAGAAGGTTTAATGAAGGTTTCGAAGGGGTGGTTCCCCAATGGTTTCGAAAGGTTTGAAAGGAAAGGTTTCTAATGTTTTCGAAAGGCAATGTTTAAGTGTTTAAAGATAGGATGTCTAAGGTTTTATAGCTTTCGAAGGAAATGTTATTTCAATGGTTTCAGAAGGTTTATATGAATGGTTTCGAAAGGAATGTTTTGGCCTAGGTTATAAAAAGGGTTTACTTAGTTTCGAAAGGGGTGCTTTCAATGGATTCGAAAAGGGTACTTTCAAATGGTTAAATGTTTTCATCAACAAAGATTTGAGTAAAATATATATAAAATGACAAGGTGATTTGAGTAAAGCATAATATGATTTAAAGGTTTAAATCAATTTGAGAGAAAAAGATTTTCAAGGAAAATTTAAGGGAAGATTACCATAAGTAAAATGACTCAGATATTTGTATACCAGATGGGACTGGTATAGGGTCACGCCCTATACATTAGCTATTAGCCCTAGCTAATTTAGTACAAAATTCCAGTGTGTAGGGCTTTGTCATAGGTAAGACTAAAATTATGTTACACACAGAAAGGAATATATATGTACAGAGATAGATTATTGGTAAGAATGCAAAACCATTAGGATCAGTTGACCTGGAGAAAGTAAGTTAGGGACAGACTGTCCAGAAGAGGAGTATCTAACAGATGTTAGATTATTTGTTTATATTGTCTGGTAGGCCCGAGTCAGCCAAAGGTTAGTAGTTAGCCAAACAAAATTATAGTGTTTGGATAGATAGTCCATTTGTTACCTGATTTGTATGTTTACATGATAATGCTTTACAGTTTTAACTGGTTTTGGTTGCAGGATTATGATTTGCAAAAGATATGTTTTAAAATGATATTAGTGTGGGGAAACCCGTTCTACTAAGCGGCATGGTCTCATTTAATATCAAATTGCCAAGATGTGTAGTATTATTCGCACCAGGCTTCATGTCTGACTCGAAGTTTATGTTTTTCCCCTTAAACTCTCGGGTGCTCAAAATTGATTTGAGTAGGCTGAGAGTTGAGGATTTTTCAGGCTTTTAGTAGGTTGGCGAATAAAGCTTCCGGAGACGAGCAGGTGGCTGACGGATAGCTATCTAGGAGTTGCTGTTTTATTTTTTTATTCCGTTGTGTTGTATTATGTCAGTTATGACTATATAGTACTCTGGTCAACCAAGGGGGCATCTTCATATGTTTCTCTTGGCGTATTTTGTAATAATTATATTTAATATGAACCTGGGAAACAATTAGGATTATGTAATGGAATATGAAACATGTTTTGTGAAATGTAATTAGAAAAGTTGTTTTTGAAATATGTGATTTTGTTTCATATTCATGTGCTTCTAATATTATGGATACCATTAACATTGCCGTATTTGGTCACCGGAAGTTAATGCTATGGATGACTGCAGCATCTATAGCGCTTAGCTTCGGGCCTCCAGATAGGGGATGTTACAGTAATTGTTGAGTAATGGTGGTGGGCCGTGAATGACAGAGGTGTTATTGACTAGAGAGAGATGGTTTGGATAGGATTTGTGGGGTACTTGAGCAACCATCTTTGAATAGAGAGGGCGGATGGGTCAATGAGCTTCATGGTTGGCGAAGGAATACGCATAGCGTTTGCTAGGAATAGTGGAATGGAAGAGGTTTGCTAGAGACCGAGGAAAGAGAAACAGAGGTTCCAGCCCTCCTTCTAGGGCCAAAAATGTTGGTGAAGTATTTCGTCTTCACCATACTTAGCTAGATCGTGAATAAATCTTAGATGCGAATTTTCTTCCACGATTTTTGTAACGATCTGGATTTTTCGCGTTCGAAAATCGACATCCATACTTTACATCGTACTCGAATGTCGTAGATTCGAGCGTTCAAATCCGAGTCGCCGGAGCTTATAACACAGTTAAGTAAATAACACAGCGGAATAAATGAATAATACATTGATATACAATATCAGCTACAATATCTGATACAACAGAGTGATACAATGAATATCAATATACATCAGAGATATGATACAACAAATAGCAGCGGACAAGAAAAAAATAGATAACTAATATCAGCAGCGGAACAAATAACTCTAAGATAGTCTTCAAGAGAGAACTCCAGCAGTAGCTCGAACTCCCAATAACGATACACCAAGAATAAGCAAGTGCAATCCGATCCAAAGACTGAACTAGCTCCAGAAAATCTACTGAACCTGACTATCTGAAAAACCCAACTCTAGACTGCTCGTGTAGAAAATTATGAGCACCCAGAGTTTAGGAAATGAACAATAAACTCCGGATCAGTCATGGGACCGGTGTGAGCAACAAAAACAGTTTATCTTTAAACAAACACAAAAGGTTTTAAACATTGAAATCCGCAATGCTTTTGGAAAATGAAACTACCATAAGACCTCCCACCACACACACAATGCAAACGCAGACTTGGAGGAGATTTCTTCTTATGTTAGTCAAAGATGCTTACTACGCAAAATCAAATCATTTTTGATATTATTATTAGTGCATAGTGGAAAAACATTTCGAAAGTAGAATATAAATCTTAGCCAGCATAGGTACCATTATATTATGCCTGCTATAGCTGCCTCCTGAGGAGACAGGTTATACAATTGAAATCGTAAAGGCTCGTATTGTTTCTTTGGATTTCCAACAAATGGTCAGGCTAAGGAACTTCCTTTTCCACGATGGGTACGTCCCTGGAATAGACGACCCGAGAACCTAACCGGATCTCTGCCAACACAAGGCCGGGTTACCTCTGCAAAAATAGGTAACTACTGACACGCGTATGCCATCCCCCGATCGTCACCGATCTTCCCGAGGATCCTCGATTTCCAACAACCACATAATAATAATAATGCAGTAACCACAGAGGTTAAGTATCTGGGCTCCATACCATGATACCACCTTTATCCAGAAGGAATGACATACACTAAGGGGCGCTACTCCCTAGAACCTTGCTGCATCCTTCCTGTTTCGACCATTTCCGGGGTGTGAGGCTCGACGAAGTTTCGTCCACAAAGCTACGCTTTGTCACAAAGCCATGCTTTGGGTCAACAAATGATCAACCTATGATCACAAAGATATAAAATCAAATAAATGATCATATCGCAAATGATCAAACACTGATCATCACACAGCAACACTCAGCATGTCACATTACCAAATTGGGATATATCGCTGATAAATTTCAATTACATAACCTCTGAGCTCGTACGTCTCAGAGAAGGGTGTTAAGCTAAGAGAATAAATTCTCCGCCACCAACAGAAATGTATTTGAAAGAAATCGGCTTTATACCTCAAAGTGTAATGTCAGACATGTAACCATACAAGTCTGTTCCGGGATCGAACAGAACCGAAGGCATTTCTCACGAAGCCCTTGCAAATCCGGATAATTTCCAATCACGTCCGGACTTCCCGTCACAAAAGAGTGATATAAATCTCTATACCGGAGCAACTCAGTGCAGAGACATTCGACAGGTTGTCCTTTCATTTTCGAAAAATTTCCGGTCTTCAACACCGGTCTTCAAATGCCATCCATATACGACGAATCACATATTCGGAATGGGTTATACGACCCAAAGGTCCTTTCCCGGCTAACCCGAATAGTGAGCGCAATATTCAAAACATATGGATATTGGGATTTCAATTAAGTCACAACTTATTACCCAAAAATCTTTCTTCAAATGGTTTAAACAAGTTACCATTTTAATCTTTTTAAACAAAAAGATTAAATTCACAAAGTTCACTTAATTTCACAAAGATTCATTCATAGATTTTCCAAATCGATTTCCATTTCAGTTTAATTAATTCGTTAAATCTTTAAATCAAAGATTTAACTAATAGCTTTCAAAACAATTCCATTTCAAATGGTTTAAACAAACATTATTTTAAATCTGTTAAGATAACAGATTTAATTCATAGCTTTTTAAAACAGTTCATTCGTAACTTGGAAAAATAATTCCAATTCAATCTTGAAATTCCTTTAATTAAACTGGAATTTCATTTCTTATCTGAAAGCTTTTATCATTTGAAAACAAACAATTTTCATTTCGGAAATCTGATTCATTTATACAAGTTAAAATCTTTGGGTTAAATCCAAATTCTCAAAATTTTACTTTTAAATGGTTTAACTTTATATAAACACATTTATAACATTTTTAATCCCTAGTTTCAAATCATAGGATTCAATTTCAAACTTGAATTCAAATTTAAATCAAATTATTTAAATTTTCAACACTCGATTAAGTTATTCAAAATAACTTTTATCTTTGAAATTCTATTTCAAAAGCTTTTCATTTTAAACCCAAATTTCCGAATTTCAATTTCAAAAACATCAAATTTACATTATCTGTGACTTAACTGATTTCCACGTGAAATACATATTTGTGTGTGTAACAGTGTGGTCCAGGGGTTTAACACAATAGTGCAACACAATGAATCATCATAGATCAAAATACAGGATATAGTTGATAAGCGATACAAATTATAACGCTTATCGTACAGATCACAGATATATATCATAGATAATAGATTACATCACAGATAATTTATCACAGATCATAATACAAATCAGGGTGTATCACAAAGCATCATATATCAGGAAATATCAAACAATCAAGTCATCCAATAGAATTCAAACATTCATAAGTAAGATCAATAAATTATCTGATTAAATCGGATAAATTTCTTATGAATTACTAATCCTGGTTAATTAACATTAATAAATTACAGATCATTTTGATTAATTATCTTTAATCATTTATTTATTAACCATTAATAATTAATTAACTTTTAATTAAAATTCATCAACCTTTAATTATTTAAAGAATTAATCTTTAATTATTAATTAATCAATCTTAAATTATTTAAATAATTAACCTTTAATTATTTAATTATCTTTTAATTAATTAATTTTTTTCTCAAATTAATCATCCTAATTAATTTATTACATTATTCTTCAAGTAATTGTTGCTTAATCACTTGGTCTATCAACTTGAATCATTAATTAATTTTTAATTAATAATCTTTAATTTACAAATTAATTGTTCTAAGAAAAATTAATCTTAAACGTTAAGTTTAAAAACCTTAATTAATTTAAGCAATTATCTATTTCATTAATTTATCACATGAATTAATTATCCATTTAATCCCCTTAATAATTGAATGAATTACAATTATTAAATTCTAATTTAACTTTAAGATAAAATCATTCATATCGATATTTGGAAAACATTCATTTCCAACTTTAATTTCAAATTCCTTTAAAAACACTTTTAAACACTTAACCACTTTAAGTTAGAAATAAATTTAACTTAACTTTATTTATTTACAACTAAGTGTCCAAACTAACTCGAAGTTATATTTAAACTTTGAATTCAAACACTGTTTAAATCCTGGTTCAAATTTTAAATTAAATTTAAACCTGACACAATCAGGTTTGCCAAAACCTGAAATAACCCACTGTCTCGAGCCAAACCAAAATCGCATCGAGACTCTGCCCTACTGCTTCGAGTAACATACTCGAATAACTCGAGTACAAACTCGAGAACGCAGCCCATCTTCCCACTGATACATATTCCAGGCCGTGCACGTGCACGACCCCGTCGAGCATCTCCGGTCGTTGCCTCCGGTCCCAAAGCATCACCCACGCCACCAATCAACCACGCGACAATCCAGAATTTGAAATTAAAGGCCAGATCAAAAATTCGCTCCTTGATCGAGGAAAGCAGGAAAGAACCCATCGAAAAATCAACTATTGCCAACGATCACGACCACTTCCTCTATTGCCGACCACACCAGAACTTCATCACGTAGCCGCGCTTCTACCCCTCAACACGCGATCGACTCTGATCACCCATGGCCATCGCGAATGCCTCGCGAACACCAAGGACCCAAACAGTAAATCAAAACGAACCCAAAACCCTAGTTTGATCTTGTATGATCATTCTAGTTTATTATAAATTTGTTGACTATTTTTCCCAACACCAGAGACGTTCAAACATGCTTCAGAACAAATTTCAATGTTTATTTATGATTCGATTGTCAGGAATTGAGAAAAATGCAACTTTACCAAAATTTCAAACCGCTCTTGAAATATTGCACTAAAAATCTTCATTCTAGTTTTAAAAATCCTATTTTGCATTGAAGATTCAAGTTATGAACTTGAATTAGCATTTTTCAACAATTGAATTTAATAAATTATTAGGTGTTTACCTGTAGATTAAGATGCCAGTGATATATCTTATTAACATTTTCGAAAACAGGTAAAAGAATTCTTAATTTAAGATTGAACTTCCTATCTGATTGAAACTTTAAGCTTTACAAAGATTTTAATGAAAATAATTTGAATTTGAATAAATGTTTAACCCTGTAATAAATAAACAGGGTAGTAAAGTATGCAGAACATTCTATATATCTAAACACACAAAGATAAATCACATAGCACACCATATGATCAATGAATCGTCTATACTGTTTTGATTAAACTTAAACTTGAAAGCTTATGTTTACTCACCGGTAAATAAGAAGAGTTGCTCACTTTGATTTGAAAGACAGAGTTTGATATATCACTGGCTTGTGAAAATTTGCAATTGCTTCTCTTTTCTTTTCTTTCTTTTCTGACCTTTGATTTCTTTAAACTGAAGCTTTTGTTTATGTTCAAGATGATGTTATTTTCTTGAGGTATCCAGTTTAAATGAACGAACTGGTGAAGAGGAGTTGGTATATAGGAGAGAAGTTGATAGGGTAATATTAAAATGCTCTGTACAGGTGATAGTTTTCTTCTTGGTGGCTGAAGTAAACATTTTGGGGGCTAGCATTAATTAACTTGTACAACTTATTTTATTTGATTGTACATAGATATTTCTTCTTACTTTATTTCAGCTGGAGTGATGTTGTTATGTACAATATCAAAGACATTTTGTTGCAGCCTACTACTTGTCTTCATTTGTTTATACATAGATGCTTCCTTTACCTTTTGTTTTCGGCTGTAGAGATAATTGTGTAGTGTACTAAAGATGATGGGCTGTCTTACTTCATACACTTGTCTTTGTACTTAAATATATTTGTTCAACTTGAATAGATATTAACTTCATTTGCAATTCTTGACTTCGGCTGATGTGATTTTTATTCATGGTTGGAGAGTAAGTGGCATTTAATGAGGGTATTAAATGAAAGTATGTAATGACCATGCTGTTTTGATTTCTTTTTGTAACATATAGGTACTGTTTCTTTTCCTTTTACAGTTTATATTCTTTTGTTTTATACTTTATCTTCATTTTGGCTGTGTACACTTGATTTTGTTTGCTTTGGCTTGCTTACAAGGTTATATATTGTTTTTCTTATCTATTTGTTTATGTACTTCATGAATATAGATGTAAAGTAGTTTCAGTTATGTTATATTTTAGTTAATATATTTACCTTATTTACAATATTATTAAATTTAAATGATTTATATCAAATTTAGTTACGATCGGGGAAACTCGCTTACTTTATAAATTAATTTAACAAATTTTTATTCAAAAATTTATTTAATTACTCAATTTAATTCAAAAATTCATTTAATTATTAATTTAAATAAATTTAAATTTCGAGGTCGTTACAATAATCAACGAATTTAAGATATGTTAAATCTTCCATGGAGAAGCAAACATGTCACCGGATGCTTACATAGTCTTGTAGTCACACTTTAACTGTTTGTTGAAGTGTAGAAATGATTTTTTATAAATAAATATTAATTAAATAGTAGAACAATAAAAATAAAGGACATAGAAATTTTTCCGTGGTTTCGATTATAGTTAATCCTACATCTATGGGATAATCCATTAGATATTTTCCCTTTTGATAAAAATTATGATGGCCTTGTGGCATATAAAATTTTCGATTTTCCTTATTTTAGGAAGAAGAAGAAGATGAAAAGGAAGATCCCCTTCTTCGTCCTCTAGTATTCCTTTTATAGTATGAGAAGTGCATTGTTGGTTGTTGCAATCATCTTTGATCTCTTCTCTTCAATCTCCACCTTCAGATTTTGCCACCTGTCATTCATCTGCAATGCCTATTCATTGCGCTTGGATGATGATGGGTTTTTGGTGGGAAATCATGACTATGGCGGGATCTTGGAAATTCGAAGAGGGATGCCTGAAAAATTTAAGCGAGAAGCTTAAGTTTGTATGGGTCGATCTACTCTCTCTCGGAATGGCAAATGTCTTGAGAGGAATGGTAGGGGACTGTCTTGTAGCTTCGCTATGTTGTTGATGCGTATGAAGAGGTGTGGTGGTGGATATTGCCTCGTGTTCAGGTTGCACTGCCTTGTTGATACTTTTGCTATTTTTGCTTGACCTAATAACGTATTGGGTCGGAATGGAGTAGCATTTTCTCATTATGCTCTAAGGGTTGACTTGGCATATGCTTGAGGCTATTCATGATTTATGTCGCCCTTTAAGCAAGTATGTTTTGACTGCTGATGAGGGAGAATGAACTTCACACTTGTCGTTTATTTGTAAGTTTGGTTTTATGTTGAGGGTTATTACAAGTGGCCATGCATATAGCCCCTTTGGAGTGCTTTTGGCTTCGTGCAACACCGCCTAGGTTTCCCTCGGTATGTGCTGGTGCAGACATGTTCCTGTAGGAATTGATAAAATGTAAGCTTTAGAAGTTTGGTTACCTTAGTACATCTGGTACTGCTTCTTACGCCTTAGTTCACTTTATGTCTTTGATTTTGGATATGGCCACTATGGCCTGCCCCTATTTCCTGATGAGCGCAGTGTTTGTCTTTTGTCGTGGTCCATTTGGTTACGAGGCTTGGGTCGGATTAGGTGTTGTGACTTCAAACCGGTTCCCTGTTCAGTACAAACTTAATTGATTCACTTCCTCTTTTCCGCTAATCTTCTTGACACGAGGGTGGCTTTTCCGATCTTACATTTTGCACCGATTTTCCTTTATTGCAGTTCATGGTAAGGACCGATGTAACATATACGTTTTAAAGTAGACATCTAAACTAAACCCTTTTAAAAAGTACTATATGATAGTTATTCAAATTCAAACGAGATATACCATTTTTAAACTGTCATATTTTTTATTGTATTTTCAAGTTTTTACCAAATAATGACATTATTCATTTATAATTTAATATTAATTTAAATAGTGAATTTAATATTCAATATTAATTTATAATTTTATATCAATATTAATATTAAATTGAAAACACTTAAACAAATTAAAAATAATTATATCAACAATTATTAATAAAAATCAATTAATTAATTCATAAAATACCTCTTTCAAATATAAATTATAATTAGTTCATACAAATTTTTTATTATTAATTATTATTTACTATTTAATAGTAGTTATTAATTAATTATCATTTATTTACTGCTTATTAATTTATTAATTATTATTTGTTATTAGTATGAATTATTTCATATTTCAAATTAATTGTTAATTGTTATACATTAATTTTTAATTATTATTACTTAATTATTATTTAATTAATTATTAATTGCAGCAAACATTTTCTAAAGGAATATTATTTATTTTTAATTTTTATTAGTAAATTATTATTAAATATTAAATATTAATTATTTAAAAATTAATTGCTACTTATTAATTATTAACTACTAATTATTTCATATTCCAAAATAATTATTAATAATTATGAATTATTATTTAATTATTAATTAATATTATTCAATAGTATTATTATTTATAAATTAGTTATTATTTATTAATAATTATTTATTTTTTGATTTATAATTATCAATTTATTAATGATTTATTTGTTCAATTATTTATTACAATTAGTAAACTAAAAAGGTTGTAATATGTATCAATTACAACTAGCCAAAAAAGAGTTGTAAAAATTAGCATCTGTAAAAATTGGCATCCATTACAACGGATAAAAGAAAATGGTTGTATTAGGCATCTATTACAACGGACAAACAGGAAGAGGTATTGATGAAAAGTGATATCTATTACAACAAACAAAAAACAGTTGTAATAGGCATCTATTATAATTGGCAAATAATAAATGTTGTAATAGGTATCAATTATAACGAGCAAAGAAAAAGAGTTGTTGAAAATTGGCATCTATTCCAATAAGCAAGATAAAACCGTTGTTATAGGTTTCTACTACAATAGGCTTTTTTGACCATTGTAAATACGCCGTTGTAATAGGTAATTTTTGTTATAATGTAGGCTTTATGTCTGACCCGCATGTTGTCTTTGTTTGCTTATATCATGACAACTCTCAGGTACTCGATTAAGTAGTTTGAGAGTTAGGTGCTTTTAGGGATACACTATTGGATTGCGCAGCTAGAGCATATTTGGAGGCGTAGCATCAATATTTTGAGTTATATATACTTGATATTTTATTGTACATGATAAACCTGTTATACGTATATGAGACTATTGTATCAGTATTTATTTAGAACTCCGTGCTTTTGGAGTTGATGTATTTTAACTATTCTATATTAATATTTATTTATTAGTTGCTTCTGCTAGTGTGGCTCTTATATATTGTTATTCTATTCTGTTCATGTATGTTTGGTATATTATATGTTGACATTCCATTTTGAGGTCTTATCGATGTATTGGTTTGCTGTTTGTTCTAATTTTACCCCAACGATCTGTCTTTTGTGATATTCGAAGGTTGTGCGATGATGTAAGGCACCGATTTTTGAGTTTTATGAAGGGCATGTTGTTACAGTTGGTATCCAAGCTTAGGCTCAACACTTGGACCAAGTAAACTAGTGAATTACCCAATCTGGTAAAAGGAGATACATAGAGAGAGCATACTTGTATTTTTCTATTATGTTATACTGTATACACTGTTTTTTTCTGGACTTAATTTGTATTTACTGCTAGTTGCTAAGGCATCTTTATCAGGCTATCAATATAACTAAACGAAGTGCATGAGCGACTGCGAATAGGTAGTCTGAGATGCTTGATTAGTTCAGAGACTATTTAGCCACCGCAAAAGATGTTCCGTCCTCCGTGAACATTTCCGGTAGGTGCGATTAGTGCCAGAAGTGGTGTAGCCCTTCGAGTATCTGTATTTTTAGCTCCACCAGCTTTAGAATCTTCGAAAGTAGTGCCAGAATTTCCTTAGACTTGGAAAGGAACCATATCTGAGTCCTAAGGCAATTACCGAGGCGCGATCTTGGACGCGTGCATGAGAAGGTTTTCATCCATACAAGTCTAGGGATTATTCTCTTATGGAAAATTATTTCTTGCATTCTGAGAAGGGAGTCATTGGCTGGGTAGGATGTAGTGTTTATGTGGTTGATAAGCAGACCCGTGGTTTTGAAGGCATTGCTTTAAGTTTTCAGTTCATTTATGAGATGGAGAAGAGCATGTAGCTTGAGCAATCCATCCATCTTGATCAGGGCATCTTATCATTGAAGGAGTGTTGACCAACTCAACCTTTTGTTTTTAGGGTTTGAGGTGGTCGGTACTCCGTTATTGTGCACAAAGAGATTTTCCTTATGTCTTAAGCATTGGTTGGGGGTTCATTGCTTAGCCTTATCCCTATTAGGATCCACCTTTGAATATCTCGTTGGGATGTTCTCCTTCGTGAGAATGCCCCTGAGATATCGTTGAGGTAATGAAAATGGAAAGCACTCCAACCGAAGCAAAATGACCATGATACAAGGAAGTTCGAGCTTGTTTGAAAAAGGAAGCTGGCTTAATGTGTCACCCCTGTGGCATATGGGAGGCATTTCTCTATGGAATGTCATCCAGCTAAAGTGAATTGTAAGTGCTTCAACTGTGATCGGCTTGAAGAAGGACTATCCTGCATTTTTGAAGAGTGTGTAAGTGATGGTGACTTGTGCCTTTCAGGCATTACCAAGTCCAAGCAGGCTTACGGCTTAGGAGAATCGGAAGGAGCTTATATAGTGAGGTATGCTTTATTTTTGGGAACTCGCTTTTTTTCCTTTTGACATTTGAGCAGTATATTTTATCCATTGCTAGCTACTCCGTAGATAGGCTAATCTTGACACCTTTCATGGTAGGTAAATTATTCGGTAGAGATAAACCTTATATGGGTCACTATAGTTGCAAAGCTGAGCTTAAACAACCAAAAGTGTTACCATTCGGACTTGATGCATGAGCTTTAAAGTTGAGTGGGTTTGGTCGTTGTAGTGTGACTTGGATTTTTATCTAGGTAGGATTCGGTGGATGCCCAGTAATAAGCGGATACCAAGTGGATAACTTATAGGCATTCACCTAGAGTCTTTCATGTTACAATTGTTTTCCTCTGTGTCTATAAACCTCAGGTGATGGGAGTAATCCCATGTGTCAAAAAGGACATTTTCTAAAGATTAGCCCATTTATATGCTAGTTCTAACCTATAGTTCAAGCATAGAGTTTCTAGGTGATTTGCACCAAATAGAAAAAGGTTTTTCACTTGATTCTGATAGACGAGCACTTGAGTCAGATTCTTGAGATGACTGAGAGATTTTCGAAACACGGTCTTGTCATGGAAGGAGATTTCAGTGGTTGGTTCAAGGAACCAGATCAGAGTTTGCATGGATAGAGTCATGTGGCCGACCCTAATCTAACAAAGAAATTTTGCGAGCAAATGAAGGGTTGGAATGGGCATCGTGTTATTTGGGATAATCTTTAGTTATTGTAGAATTATAGTGTGGTATAATTATTATTGCCCGGGATAGTTCGGGGAAGGATTTCTCGACTAGTTTTATGGCAATTCGAATAATTCCCTAAATGACGAGTTGATACTTGCCTAGGTGAGCATCGTAGTGCGCTTAGTATATTATCCTTATTAACATTGTGCGGTCGAGGTGAGTTTGAACCTGAGCAAACCCATGAAACTGTAAAACTCCAGTTATTAATGATTTAATTAGTATAATTTTCTCTTTTAGAGAATGAGTTCTGTTTGAAAAAAAAAGAGTTAAGGCATTAATTGCTGGAACATTCGAGAGTTTTTAGACTCAATGATCATGCATATCATATAGGTTTTCCTTATCATAGCGTGAGGTGTAATAGTCTTTTGTGTATTATATTCACGAAAGAGGTTACACCACTTAGGCGTTTATTCCTTTTGAACGTCGAACGGACTCATTGGACTTTATAGTTTTACATGCGCATTTGACTCTTGATGGTTACTCGGCATGTTGGTATAGGCTTCTTTTAAGTATTTCATTATTTGAATAACTGCCTTTGCTTGTTGATTTTCCATTTCTGTTTGTTATGGATTGATCGTTGTTTGTTGCTTGTTGTTTATTACTGCTTGTTACTTTTTATTGCTTATTGCTTGCTGTTATTTGCTTATTGCTATTTGATTGATTTTGCTATAGATTGATTTTGGTTGTTATTGATTTTTTTTATTGCTTGCTTGTATGTTTAATAATTTGTATGCTAGTTATTATTGCTTATTCTTGCTTGCTATGGTTTGCTAGTTGCTCTGTTGTTGGTTGCTTATTATTGCTAATTGTTTGATTGTTGTTAGTAGCTGTTTGCTATTATTTGATTGTTACTTACCTTATGTATTTGATTATTTGTATGGTAGTTATAATTTCATAATTGAAATAAGATTCAGAGAGTGATAGCGATAGCTATCTAGAATAGATCGCATATCATCCATGCCCACTATGGGGTCGAGATGGGATCTATACGAGTCCACTGCCTTTTGATGTGCCTCGGAGTCCATGGTATATTTTGATACTGATTTAGTTAAGCTTACTCTCCAGTTGATTATCATGTATGACTATAGTAGTATCAGTTATTACATTGAGTTTATACGAATTTGAATTTTGTGTTTGTGCACAATCCTCTTTGCACGGTACAATTAGGTACTTGAGAGCTGATGTATAGCTACTTAATTGCTTATTTGATTTGATTGGCATTTAAATAGTGAGAATCTTTCTTAAGAGAGGTATGAATTTTTGAGGAATGTGGGATAACATAGATTATCGCATATTTCCTAATATGTGATGTATTCTAATTTATGAGTTTCTGTGATGCTGATTACATAAGGGAAGGCACTGTTGGAATTCTCTAAAGCTGAGATTCAGGAAGTTTGGTCAGTCCCATTACTTTCTCGTACTCATGGGAATTTATGGGACGAAATTCTTTTAAAGAGGGGAGAATATAACACCCTACAATTTTAACAATAAGATATTTAAAAGATTAATTTAAATATTTAATCGTTAAGTAACGGAACACCACTTATATTCGATTTTTACAAATGAGAGAATTGGAACTCGATACACCTATGGTCAAATTCACTTTTTCAACGTGAGTAAAATGTGTATAAACTTGACTATGTTTTGAGACGGTGAGAGTTTGGAGTGAATAGTAATTTTTGAAGTGGATGAGATGATTTAGGCTAAGCCCCTTTACTTAGCCTATATGAGGCTATCCTCCTCATAATTTCATTCACATCTTCATTTTCGCGTTCATTCTTCTTCCACTTCTCTAATCTTCTCCTAATTACCCTCTTAATCCTCTTTCTTTAATTAGCAAATCCAAGTTAAAATTAAATTTCTAAATTCGTGAAAGAATAACCATAAATCCTTTCTTCTCATTTTCTATGAAATCCATCAAGGAATTGGCATGGTTTCGAGTTTGGTTTGAGATCTAAAAATTAAAGAGAGCTAAAATTAGTTTTTGGTGATTTAGAATCGGTTTTGATCAAGAAGAAGGTGAGTGGGATGATTCTCTTACTTAATTTACATGTTATACTTCATATATTTGTGTATTTGTGATTATGAAGTGATATGGAATGATTTGTAGAATGTTAGTAATGTAATTAGGCTTATATTTATGCCTTAAACATGTTTAGATCATCACATTATTTATTAGAAACCTTAAAGACCATGTTTTGAAAAGTTAGTGAGCCCTAAAATTGATTTAGGGCTAATTGGGTGATTAGTGTGATGCTATAGTTTGATTTGTGATTAGTTAAGTAGTGTGATTGAGTGCATGCCACCACTAGTTAGTAATAATTAAACTAATTGAAATGGTTTTGAAAATAGTTAGTAAGCTAGATTAGTTAGTTTTGAACTCTACACTTATTATTAAAGTGGTTAAAGGGATTATGAAGCTAAATTAGTATTCGTAAACATTGGTTAAGTAGAAGAATGATTTTTATAAGTAAAGAAGTATTTTATAAAATAATATGATGTTTTATAAAATAGCAAATGAAGTTCAATTAATTAGTATTTATAAAATGGTTATACGATTTTATAAATGAAGTACATATTTTATAAATTTCAAATGAGATTTTATAAAATAGTAATATGTAGTATACTTAATTTTAAGATAGGTAATTAAGTATTTAAAAGCTCAAAATTGATATATAAGCTAATGATATATTTTATAAAATAGAAGTAAGATTTTATAAAATGGTATAAAACCATATTAGACTTTTATTGAATAAGTTTTATAAATAAAAGTAAGTTTTGAATTATGGAATAATTGAATTACTTATCCAAATATACCTATACGTATATATATGCATGAGTGCATATTGCATATGGAGCTAAGCGACAATTAAAACAAATATAATATTGCAACTATAATTATTGTATGTTTGATTATTTTTATACGTTTGCAATTGTTTGATTATATAGGAATATTGTTGATTACAAATTCGTTGCGGGCGTTTCATGTAGCCATAGCGACTATCAATGTGCTAAGTTGTGTGTGAGTATGCCGGACCGAGTAATTGCCTTGGTGAAGTCCGAAATATGACTTGTGTAGTGGTTATGCATTGCGTGAGCGTGTATGCATAAGCATGCATGAATGGGTGTATCGACACACGTATAAGCCACGCACAAAGCTAGGAGGCCTAGTGAACTTTACTCATGCAAAGAGTGGATTTTGGTATCGAAACCGGTTTTTAATTACTTATTGAATTCACTTCCAAAACATTAACGAATGAACTCCAGAAGAAGTCTGACGCAGCGAGGGAAGGCTATGGGAGCTAGAAGACACATCAGAAGAAGTGTAGAGGAGGCGGAGCTAGAATAGGTGGCGTATGGTGCAAGACCCGGGTTTTACTACCTGGGAAATTCCACCAACGGTCGACCGATGGTGCACCACCGATCGGCCAGTGGTGCATTGGCATATGTAGTAAAGCCCAGGTCAGGTGCATTTCGTCGAGGATTTTACCCAGATCTCACATGTGGTTCTTCATGAGGTTTTGGATTGACTTCGAGAAGACTTTGAGCTACTCAGGGAAGTAGAGTGCATGACGAAGTTTGGGATCTGGACAGGAGCGCAAGGTAATCAATGATGATTGAGCATGGGATCGGTACGATGATCGACTATGTGATCACGTCCGATGAGCATGTTCGATCGAACGAAGTGAACCGTACTTTAGGGCTTTGACTTGGGATACGTATAGTTATATAGTTTGTATCGATCTTATATTAGTGATTGTATACCGTATTGGCCTTACATTAGTGGCCATGCCTATTATTGATCTTATAGTATAGACATCCATATTAACAGATGACGATAGGATATTAGTCTTCATCTATTATAAACGTATTTGAATACGTAACATTATATTTGTATGTATATATATCAGCATGGCATTCGTATTCCTTATTTGTCCCAATAGCCTATTATACATGATACGCATGTTCTCTTCTGCATAGACGTTATGCTAGTTTATCAAAATAATCCTAGATAGCCGAGGAGACATGACAATGATCTTCTATGAGTGAATCAGATATCACTTATTCTCACTAAGGGGCATGGTGAGGTCCATATAGGTTTCAAGTAGATGGAATAGATCATATATCACTTATGCTCACTAAGGGGTATAATGAGATCTACACGAGGCTCAATACTGTGGCTATGGCTCGGGGACTATGGTACATTGAGGTACTGACTTTATTTATTTTAGGCCCTCAATTGGAATCATTGGATTGTGATCAGTGTCTAGCGTGGACTCAACTTTTAGGTATATAGGGTAGGTCAGAGATCACCTATGCTCACTGAGGGGTACGGTGAGACCTACATGAGTTCAACCATACAGGGTGCGACTCGGGGTCTATGGTACATTGAGGTACTGACTCTATTTATCTTGGCCAGTCTACCGCGAACTCCAGTTATAGTAATGATCCGTATCAGTTTATATTCTTTGTTTTCCACTTATAGTTAAATTGTATGTTATATTAGTTGTTGATAACATTGTTGTTTGTTTTATGCTGATATTGTGGTATTTATAGTGTTTTTGCATGTATATATTGAATATCATATCATGGTATACCGTTACGTTTTAGTCACATTATATTAGTTATGATGACTCGTTGATTACCGAAGAAGAGCATGTTATCGTATGATTTCCTATTTGTTGGATACGTTTACTGTACTTGTTTATAGGCGGCCAGATTTCCCATAAGCCACATTTTCGGAGAGGGCCGACTGTGATTTAACAGTTACTGTTTATTTGTATATAGTTCTAATATACAGTATTTTAAGCTAATTTCCCTCACACTAGGCTTTATGTCTGACTCACGTTTTGTCTTTGTCTGCTTATGTCATGATAAATATCGGGTACTCGATTGAGTAGTTTAAGAGTCAGGTGCTTTTGGGGATACGCTATCAGAGTGCGCAGCTAGAGCAATTTTGGAGGCATGGCATCGATATTTTGAGTTATATGTAATTGATATTCTATTGTACATGACAGACCTGTTATTTGTATATGAGACTGTTGTATCAGATATTTATTTAGAACTCGGTGCTTTTGGAGTTGATGTATTGTGACTATTTTGTACTGATATTTTTTTCCAGTTGCTTTCACTAGTGTGGTCTCTTATATATTGGTATTCTATTATGTTCATGTATATTTAGTATATTACATGTTGTCATTCCATTTTGAGGTCTTATCGATGTCTTGGTTTGCTATTTTTTCTAATTTTACCCCAATGATCTGCTTTTGTGATATTCGAAGGTCGTGCGATGATGTAAGGCGCTAAATTTTGAGTTTTATGAAAGGCAGGTTAATACATCGACCACTACCGATCGACCTAGGCCCTACTTGGGTCGGCCTGAACATGTTGAATTTTTGTTTTAATTTCTCTTTATCGTTCTGTCGCTCGTAACGCTATTATACTAATTCAGATTACGACAAGTTATGTATGAAAATTATTCGAAAAATCACTATGGACACAAGAGTGCAAGTTTCATAGCCAAATTTGGATGTATGTGAAAATTTACTTTTAAGCCCCTGTTTTCTTTTAATTTAATTTTCTTATTAAATTTCCGTTTTAATTTTCTATTAAATTGCAGGGTGTTACACGGGGCTCGGTTGGAACCTACCCTACCTTACTTCTTGGGATAAGCTACCAACAGTCCTCCAGTCGCTATATCATTGGTGCACTGGTGGAGCGTAGGCCTAGGCAGTAAGCCCAAGTGGTTTGCAAGAAGACTGGGGGTATCTTCCTCGGTTTGAAATGCGGGTTTGTGTGAAGCTTCGGTGCGACTTCGAGAAGACTTTAGGCTACTCGGGAAAGTGAAATGCAAGGAAAAGCTTGGGATTCAGATGCAATGTATACTGATATGTTTGTAATCATTAGAGATCGTACAATATCGGTGTAGTGATTGGTTGCACAGTCGCATCTGGTGAGCGTGCACGGTTGATCGGAGTAAGTCCATACTCTTGGTTTCGACCTTAAGTATATATGTTAGATGAATGGTATCGATCTTATGTCTATGACCACAACCTTCATTGGTCTTATATTAGTGACCATACACCATATTGGTCTTATATTAGTGATCATACATGGTACTGGCCTTATATTAGTGGTTGTACATATTATTGGCCTTCTAATGTGGCCATCCTTATAGATAAATGATGACAAGATATCAATCTTCGTTTGTGATAAGCGTATTTGATTATGTGATATTATATTTAATTAATATATGTTATATGTCATCGATGTTCCTTTATGGTCACAATGGCATATTATATAGGATGCTCATCGTTTCCTTTTGTGGAGACACTATGCAAATTTGTTAAAAAATCTATGATGACAAAGGGGGAGATGATGATGATCATATACGAGTGGACCATACATCACTTATGCTTACTGAAGGGTATGGTGAGATACACGTAGGTTTCAGGTAAATAGAGTAGGTCATATATCACCTATGCTTACTGAGAGGTATGGTGAGATCTACGCGAGTCCCATCACCAAAAATATGCCTCAGGTTCCGAGGTACATTTAAATACCACTTTATTTATTTTGGACCATCAACAAGAATTATTAGATCACCATAATTTGAATTATAGGTCGATGTCCAACATGGAATTAGGTTTCATATATACATAGTAGGTCATATATCACCTATGCCTATTGAGGATACGGTGAAATCTACATGAGTTCGACCACATTGGATGTGAATTGAGGTCTAAGGTACAATTTGGTACTGACTCTATTTGTCTTGGGAATGAGTCTACTGAAGACTCCACTCATCAGCAATGATGAGTATCAATTTATATTCTTATCTATCACCGATCGTTATATTGTGTTATATTAGTTGTTGATAATATTGTTGTATATTCTAGGACACACTTGTATTACGATATTTATTTTCTCTCTATATTTGTATATTGGGTTACCTTATCATGGTATACTTCTATGTATCAATCACATTATTGGTTGTGTTGATTCATTGATTACAGGAGAAGAGCATGTTATGGTATAATTCCATACTTTTGTGATGGGTTTGCTTTACTTTTTTTATGGGCAGTTCGGACTATCCCTGAGCCACGCTTGTAGGGAGGACTGGTTGTGCCTTGGTAGTTCCTATTCTATTTATATATAGTTTTGATACAGTATTTTGAGATAGTTCCCTCACACCAGGCATCTGACCTAGGCTTTGTCTTTGTCTGTTGATGTCATGATAACTCTCGGGTACTCAATTGAGTAGTTTGGGAGCTAGGTGCTTTTGGGGATATGCTATCAGAGTGGCCCAGTTGGAGCTTTGGAGGTGAAGAAGAGACTTTAGATATGTACTTGATATTGTAGTGGTATGTGAAAGATATGTTATTGTATATGTGGCTTGTATTGGATATTCTATTATGACTTTCTATATTGATACTTATTTATCAGTTACTTCTGCCTATGCAGTCTCTTATATATTGTTCATCTATTATGTTCATGTATATTTAGTATAATATATGTATCATTCCACTGTGATATTATATCATTATGCCTGGGTATAGTGTTTTTTTTTAATTTACGCCGGCAAACTGTTCTTTGTGGTATTCGACAGTCAAACTTTGTCATTCGACGTCGATTTTCGGTTTTTGTGAAGGGCGGTTTGTTACAATGGTTCTAAGTAAAATAACATTACTATAACACAAAATACATATTGTTACACACATAAATATTTGATGATGTTTCACTAAAGATAACAGTTAGAACAAAAGGTGTAAGGGAATCCAATCAGTGATATTAACTATTAAAATATATTATTACTATTATTATATATATTATTAAAATAAATTATTATAAATGGCTGCATTACAAAGCTTAACAAAGTATACTTTAAAATAGAAACCTACATATGTAGAGAAGCAAAAAATACTAAAATGAAAGTAGGAGTTCTAGGAAAACAACAATTTTATAAAATGCAAGAAATAGTCAAAGTTAAGTCATTCTATTATATCTGCGGATACTAAGATTTACTCAAAAAAAAAACCTTTTCCCACGAAAAACAAAGAAAAATTGCATTCCAATTATGTACATTAAGTATCTTCATTAATTTCCTAAAAGTCCTTTAAAATAATCAACTGAATTGAAACATAAGGTATACCTCTCTTTCTTTAATAACCTGAGGACTCTTATTTCCTAACTCGACTTCAAACATATCTTAGATTTGAAGTCGACTCTTTATTCAAAAATTTATCACTTTCCCCTTGTCTCTTCTTTATAATCGACCTTCATTCATTTTTATTCTTCACATAATTTCATGACTTTTAATTTTGATATGAGTTTTCATTAGAGATCCAATTTGACAGTGGACATGACTTTTTTTATTGAGTATCAATCCATCATCAGTATGGATGCTTTTAATATTTTTATATGTACATCAAAACATCAATTCAATTTAGTATTTATAACCTAATCTAATTGTTATACATGTAAGATGAAAATTATAACCATGTTTCATAATATATAGAATATATTAACTTATCCTTCAATTATAAACAAATATGTAAAACATAATACTGCCTTTAAAACCAAAATTATTACCCTAATAACACTTCAGTTGGTTTGTTGAAGAAAGTTATCTATAAATATGTTTTGCTTATTTATTTTATCCTTTCTCCAAATTTGCTAAAAAAAGAAAAATATTTTTCAAGAAATGGCGATGGATTCAACATTAGTATTTCTCTACAGTAATAATGCATATGTTAAAGTTATGAAACAATAAACACTACATATTCCTTTATAGAGTGAAAACATACAATGCTTTTGAAATGTTTCTAATAAAAAAATCAACTAAAAATAATTAATTGGTTAAAAATTAGTTCTCTAATTAATTTGCTTTAAGGAAAACTGTTATACCACAAGAATGCCCAAAGGTTAATCATCGTAAGTTAACAAAATGGTAAGCTCTTGTGATAAGTTTATAAGAACTACCGTGAGATATTCGCAAAAATGTAGGTCATCGTGGGATATAAAAGAAATTACTAGGAGCCACCCTATTTATTGTAAATGGAAACGTAGCTATGAAGAGACGAGTAAGGTAAAGCCATTGTATAGAAAATTTATGTCATCATGTCATGGTTATCAAAGGCCATCATGAGCCATCGTGAAGTAATACGGTTAACCCTTTATGGAGCATTTCTTAGAGTCATCATGGAAAAAGAAATGGGGGCCATCATGAGTCATTGTGAAGTAATACATTAAAGCCTTCATGGAGCATTTCTTGGAGTCATCATGGAAAGAGAAATAAGGGCCATCGTGAGCCATCATGAGTCAGTACATTAAAGCCTTCATGGAGCATTTTTTGGAGTTATCATAGAAAGAGAAATGGTGACTATCTTGATATAAAGCAATAAAGTCATTGTAGGTCATTCATTAAAGTCATAGTGGGATTTGCACAAGAGCTATCATGGAGTATTTGAGAAATCTCATGAAACAAAAAAATGACTGATTGGGATATGCATCTTTTTCCTCATTTTCATTTTTCTTTGGGATAAATAAAAAGCTTGAAATAAGTATGTTAATGGTCGATTGGGCGAAATTGACTTCATGATTTAATAAGCAAGGACTCAAACAAATGACAATTTACATAATAACCTTCTTTACTCTCTTACTAGTGCCACTTGACTAAGAACTCTATCTTACTCAAGTTTTTATTTTCTAGGAGATAAGCACATTGGTTTGAACTAAATTTAGCACTAGCATTAAGTGGTGTTTTCACTGAGAATCAAACTCATGGCTTATTGTGAACTCATCAATGACTATTCTTACACAATGGGAAAATCATCTAAGAAGGTGAACATTCAAGTTCAAGAGGAAGAAATACTTCACGTCGATCTTGAAAACAACATAACTCTTTAATTTCATATAGAGAATGCAGAAATGGGACAAACATCCACTCTAAAGGAAACAACTAAGGAAGAGAATGAACTCCAAGTTCTGAAAAGGAAGTTGGAAACAATGCATGAACTTATCGACCAATTGGTTTCCTAAAATCTTCAATATGTCAAAGGAGGCAAAAGAAATGGGAGAGGAAGAAGTTGAATCTCCATGAAGGAAAACAGAAGAATCATACTTGAAAAGAATAAATGTTGGAAAAAGCACTGTGGGATCATAGAAAAAGGATGAAAATTACTTGACCCAAAGACTCAATGGGAATTAAAGGTCACCATATGAATAGTCTGCAAGCGTCGCCAAACAAAACAAGCTAAAATGAAAAGACTATTAAGATGACGAGGCATTCTTGAGAGATATAGCTAACAAGATAACGAAAGATATAGACGATTTAAAAGGAAAGAGAACAATGGATCCTAAGGTCAACAACAACTTTAAGGGAGCACCGTCCACAGAACAAATTTTGGCAATGCCCTTGCCATCTTATGTAAAATCCCATCTATTAAGTACGAAGGCACCATTGATCTAGATGATCATCTTATGGCATTATAAAGCCAAATGGACATATATAACGTCCCAGGGGCTATGCAATGCAGATTGTTCCCAACCACATTTTTTGGAGCGGCAAAAAATGGTATCGACGCTATAGGAAAAAACGATCTATTCTTAGGAGCAATTCGCATATAAATTTTCGGCATAATTTTGTACTTCGAAAGAACCAACAATTGATATAGTGTACTAGCTAACATCAAACATTAACCTAGCGAAGTATTAAGGGATTACTTGAAGTAGTTTAATGCGGAAGTTAAGAAGGATGAAAGAGTAACTTATAAGGAAAAACTTGGGGAAATCTGGATTAATAGAAAACACACCTTTCTGGAAAGAATTGTATATTCATGGATGTAAAGACTTATAAGATTTTCACTTTCAACCCAACAAGTTTGTGCAGATAGACGGGATATTTCATAACAAGAGAATTCTGAGGGAAAAAAGTAAACCTCGCAGTTCTAAACAAGAAAGGAAGGTGGGATGAATTCATCAAGGCAAACTCTGTAGAGCTAAGCCAGCCTATTTCCTATATATATGTTGTAACCAAGGATGAAACCGATATCCAATGTCTTTTAAGGCGAGAATAAACCCAATATCAAATAGAGAAGGGGACTATTGTGTTTTCCACATAGTGAATGAGCATAAAACCGACGAATGTCGAGTTCTAGCAAGGATTAATTAGAATATGATTGTGAAAGGAGTCCTGAAAGAGTTTGTCAAGACTGACTCAAAACTCCCTTGCAACGAGAAACCACCAGTTAACAACACCAATATCCTAGAAAATGAGCTCCCCTAAGATCTGTTCCAACCGACCATCACATTGATGTTATTCATGGCGGACCATACATTGCATGCTCGAGTAAGGTTTAAGGAGTAGGTATGTAAAGAAAGCCAAAACGGGGCAGAGCCACCCTTGAAGTTTTTCAAGGGTTCCATTCTAATGTCGAATGTAGTAATAACCCCAAAAGAGCTAACAGGAGTTAAGTACCCTCATAATGATCCCTTTATGATAATTTCTCAAATTAGGCTTTCCCATATATCCAAGATCCTGATAGACACTGGGAGTGCGGTAAACGTCATTTTTAGGAGCGCCTTTGAATAGTATAGGAAAAGTTCAAGTTGAGCCTAGAGCCAATCTTTGGGTCCAACAATAAAGGTTCAACTCTACTTGACCAAATCTAGTTACTCATTCAAATTAGTACTCTGCCATGCTCAATCATGTTTGAAACTCTTTTCTTAGTTGTGGACCAACCTTCATACTATAATGCATAGACCAAGCTATGACGACCCACCCCGAGACCCACATTAACAAACAGTATTACTAGGTGATACTGTCTGTTAATGCGGAGAATAGGGCTGGTTAGGAGCGACCATTCATAGCTTTGTCTTAAACATGTATTGAATACGTCGATTGGGTACTCTATTTTTTTTCTTTTTTTCTTTCTTCTCAAGTGGATCGACATACTCAATATATGCTTAATACAAAACTACGATGGCTAAAGGATCTATCAGAACAAAATATAACAACGAATACAAAGGATCATAGAACATCAGTCAAACATATATATATATATATATATATATATTGTGGTTTATGTACCGCTATTGTTGTATTACTTTGTATTGTACTATGATGTATCCTTAGGAAACTGGCACTGGATGAAATTGATGCCATTGTTTCACTAAAATATCTGTTGGTTAAATTTCTTTGTAAATCTAGATGGGGAACCATTCGCAGCGAGCAATTTCGCTCATGCGAAATGATTTTGGAACCCTTGAGCAATATAATATGAGGGAATCTTATTATGGATCTGAGTTAAATAACTATAACCAAAATAAAGAGCCCTTGCATATCAGTCTACAGGAACTGATATCCAAGGAAAATAAGTCACTACTTTAACTAAAGAAAAATCAAGTGACCAACAAGAAGATCAAATTCAAAACAAGGAAGAGAAAACATGAAGAATTAAACCGAGTTATTCAAGGCAAGAGTGAAATCTCAGAAGAAGTAGCATCGGATATAGGTTCTAAGGACAGACAGGAGAATGCACAATCCATAGAGGACTTAGAGGAAATAAAGCTAGACTCTCAAGATTCTACCAAGATTGTGAAAATAGACAGAGGAATGAAGAAAGAAACAAGAGGGAGATTGATGTCATTTTTATAATCAAACATGGATGTATACACATGAACTCAAGTCGACATGGTGGAGGTAAAGAGGTTACTGGAGAACAGGTTCATTAGAGATGTTTATTACCCAAAGTGATGGCAAATCCAGTGTTAGTTAAAAAGTCAAACGGAAATGGAGAACATGTGTTGATTACACAGACCTAAATAAGGCATGTCCGAAGGATTGTTATTCACTTCCTAGAATCGATCAATTAGTTGATGCAACTAGTAGACATAAATTGCTACCTTTTATGGATGCTTATTCAGGATACAACCAAATTTCAATGTTTAAGCCCGATGAGGAGCACACTACTTTTGTAATGGACTATGGAATGTATTGCTACAAGGTAATGTCATTTGGGTTGAAGAACGTAGGAGCCACATATCAACATCTTATGAATAGAATGTTCAGAGACCTGATTGGGAGAAGCATGGAAGTTTATGCATATGGCATGTTGGAAAAATCCAAAGAGGAAAACATACATGTGGAAAATTTAAGGGAAATGTTTGACATATTAAGGAAGTACAAGATGAAGTTGAACCCATATAAATGCTATTCGGAATTCAGTATGGTAAGTTTTTTTAGATACGTTGTAAGTGCAAGAGGAATCAAAGCTAATCCTGACCAAATAAAGGATATTTAGGATATGGCACCTCCAAAGACGTACAAGGATGTACTGGGACCAAAGGGACTAATTGTAGACCTCAACCAATTTATATCCGAGGCCAACGGACAAATGCATTCCTTTATTTAATGCAATTAGGAAAAAGAAACCTTCGACTGGACAGAAGAATTCCAAAATGCTTTTTAGAGGTTGAAAGATCATCTAGAGAAGCCACTGATACTTCCAAGCCCTATGAAAGGAGAACACTTATTCTTGCATATGGCCATTTCAAAACATGTGATCAGCTCCGTCTTGATGAGAGAGAGGAAAACAACATTCAATTCCCGGTTTATTACACAAGTAAAAGGTAGAAGGTGTCGAACACAGGTACCCAACTATAGAAAAGCTAGCATATTATCTATTGTTGATGGCATGGAAGCTAAGGTTGTACTCTCAAGGGCATCCAATGAAGGTTTTAACCAATTACCCGTTAAGGCAGGTCCTTAGTAAATCGAAAGTATCTGGAAGATTAATAAAATAGGGAATGGAACTAAGTCAATACAACATTGAATATTTTTCCAGGACATCAATTGAAGGAAAAGCCTTAGCATATTTTGTTACGTAGTGCACGGGTTTCATCGAAGAACAATTAGAAAAGGAGAAAAAAACTTGGACCAAAATGGTAATTATATGTCTATTGGGCATTAAACGAACAAAGGTTTCTGAGCAGGCATGTTGTGATTACTTCTGACGGACACATATTACATCATGCTATGAAATTAGGGTTCTCAACAACCAACAATGAAGCCGAATATGAGTCCACGATCACGGGATTAACCATAGCACGACAGCTTAAAATCCCAAGGATCGAAGTATTTGGTGATTCACAGCTAATGGTAAATCAACAGAATAGACATTCCAAACTAAAGATGCTCGCTTGGCTCGATATGTCAAAAGAATTCATGAGATGCTAGCCCAA
Organism: Allium fistulosum; assembly: GCA_030737815.1. Lineage (NCBI taxonomy): Eukaryota > Viridiplantae > Streptophyta > Magnoliopsida > Asparagales > Amaryllidaceae > Allium > Allium fistulosum. Next base: position 1,074,849,277 of record CM060901.1, on the reverse strand, counting down.
TTTGAAGGTTTTTCCATACACCAAATATGAAGAGAAAGAAACGCATAAGCAAACCCTTTGGCAAAATTAGCGAGTTCAAGAGGAGCACTTAAAGTCAAAATCATTCTTGTTAGGTTTTAGCAAAATCCCAGCATCTAGGAAGGAAAAGATGAATCAAACAATGGACTTTTAGTCCTGACTAGATCTTAGACTCAATAACTACCGAGCAATGAAGAAAGTTTTCAAGGAAATAACAATAACAATGGAACCCCTGAAAGAGTGGCTACCTATGAAAACCGATACATGGATAACAGGATGACACCCTTGGTCGAATATCTTAAGAATGGGTTGTTACCAAAAGAGAAGAAAGAAGCAAGTAAGCTAAGGTACCAAGCTCCTTCGTATGCCATAGTTTATGGAATCTTATACAAGGAAGGGGTACTCGATGCCTTATTTGTTGCGCATTACGTCGAAATAAGAGCGACATTGTTACAAGGAAGCCCATGAAGGGTTTTATAGAGAACACCTTAATAGGATAATGCTAGCAAAGAAAGTCATAAGGCAATGATATTATAGGGAACGAATGACGGAAGAGGCCATGAGTTATGTGAAAAAATGTGACAAATGCCAAAGATTTTCTAGGATACCACGGCTTCCTCCTAGCAATTTAACTACCATTGCCAGCCTTGGCCCTTCGACGTATGGGGATCGACTTAATCGTACCTCTCCCAGCTTAAAAGGGGGAGCAAAATTTGTAGTGGTAGCCATCGACTACTTTACTAAGCGGGTAGAGGCCCAAGTATAACTGCAGGGAAGGTTTTGGAGTTTGTCATAAAAAACATAGTTACCAGGTTTGGGCTTCTAAATAAAATCATTTCTGACAAGGGAACTCAATTCAAAAGTTAAGAATTTACTCGTTTCTGTAAAAAGAACAAAATAATAAAGACTTTTTCATCAGTAGCGCACCTGAAAGCTAACGAGGAAATAAAAGCAGCAAATAAGACCACTGAAAACATCCTCAAAAAGCGATTAGCAAATAAGACCACTGAAAACATCCTCAAAAAGCGATTAGGCAAAGATAAAGGAAATTGGGTAGACAAACTCCCCTTCGTCCTATGGTCCTACCTACCGGACTTCCATAAAAATGGACATTGGTCATACCCCATACTCCCTTACTCATGGATTTGAGTCAATGTTACCAGTCAAAATTGAGATTCCATTATGTCGAAAAATTGCATATGCTTATGAAACGAATCGAGAAATGAAGAAAAAATCGCTTGACCTACTTAACGAGTTGAGAGATCAAGCTACAATACGAACAACCGAATACCAATGAAAGATCTTCAAATACTATAATTATAAATTGAAAGAAAGAGTATTCAAAAAGGGAGACTTAGTAATAAGAAGAGTGATGCCAAATATGAAAGACACTGTAGACGGTTCATTAAGTCCAAACTACGATGGCCATTAGTCATTCATAAAGTTATTCCTCCAAGGAGTTATCGACTAAGCAGACCTTGTGGAAATGTAATGTCAAGGACAAGGAATGTTGAACATTTAAAACCATACTTTACAACACTAGATGAATAAAGCAGATTACCAAAGAAACTATGCCCAAATGATTGCCCCGGATTGAGAAGCACTATGTTTAACTTAACTTCCAACCCAACAAGGTTAGTAAGAATGGTTGAATAGAAGCACCCCTCAAACTCGAAAAAGGAAAAAAGCCTTTGGTCCCACCGCAAGGCCTGGCTAAAGTAACCATCCAAAGAGTGATGGTCAATTAAGCCTTTGATCCCACCGTTGGGCCTGGTCAAAACAACATCCAAGGGAGATGGACGAAAAACCTTTTGGTTCCACAGCAAGTCCTTACTAAAGAAATCATCCAAAGAGTGATGGTTAATTAAGCCTTTGATCCCGCCATCAAGCCTGGTCAAAACACTCTACCAAATGAGACGGACAAAAAAACCTTTGGTCCTACTGCAAGACCTGGCCAAAGCAACCATCTAAAGAGTGATGGTCAATTAATCATTTGATATCACTGCCAAGCCTGGTCAAAGAACCCATCTAAGGGAGATGAACGAAAAAGCCTTTAGTCCCACTACAAGTTCTGACCAAAGCAACCATCCAAAGAGCTATGGTTAATTAAGCCTTTGATCCCACTGCCGACCTGGTCAAAGCACCCATCTAAGGGAGACGGCTGAAAAAGCCTTTGGTCCCACCGTAAGTCCTGGTCAAAGCAACTATCCAAATTGTGATGGTCTATTAATCCTTTGATCCTCCTTTCGGGCCTAGTTAAATCATCCATCCAAGGGAGATGGATGCAAAAACCTTTGTTCCTGCCGTGAAGCCTGACCAAAGTAACCATATAAAGAGCAATGGTTAGTTAAGCCTTTAACTTTATCGTTAGGCATACGTAAAGCACCCGTTCAGAGGTGGTAAAATAAAGAGAGAGAATCATCAAAACTCAACCATAAGATGTGCTAGCCGAGGATTCTTCCAATGAAAAGGACTATTCAGAATTCAAGAAGGTCAGAACTTACTCATAAAATAGAAGAGGATACTTAAGCTAAAGCATATGTGAACTTTTCATATAAAGGAGGGGGAAAGTGCTATACCCTAATAATTCCCAAAGGTTAATCATTGTAAGTTAACAAAATGGGAAGCTCTTGTGATAAATGTATAAGAGCTATCGTAAGATATTAGCAAAAGCAAAAATCGTTATGGGATATGAATAAAAGTTACCTAGGGGCAACCCTATTAATTATGTTGTTTTGAAGTGTGATATGAGTGGATATAGTGAAAGCATGTTTCAATAATATAGAACTTATGCTTAAGTCTATTTTTATTATATGTTTTATATTGTCTTACTAAAGTAATATGTTCTATCTATTTATATATATATATATATAAGTTAAATATTTGACATTTTTATTCTTATTGGTAATGTCTAAAGAAAATGTGATTTAGATAAATGGGTGAAAATGTCTCTCTTTAAATAATTTTTCTAAGGAAAAAGTGATTTTGACAAAAGGGTGGAAAAACATGTTTCTTTAATCAAGTACCGGATTAACTATTTCATAATTATAATTTTTCTCTCATCTTTTACATGCTTTTAAACTTCAAAATTATTTGTTTTCTTAATTTTATCCTCAAAATCCTGAAACTATAATTCCCTACTTTAAATGGTTTCTAAAAACTAAAATTATAGTGGAGTACACATCTTAATTTCAATCTCCATCATCTTTATCACTATTTAAATCTTCATCTCATTCCATTTAAGATCACGGTATTATTGTTTTAGTCAATGAGATTTGTAAGTAAAAAGCTATTATGATAACTAATATTTGGATCTTATTTATAATGTGAATTTAATGTCATATTTTATTCTATATTAAATTAGAGAATCAATCACACATTGATTCTTAAATTAATTATGTTAGTTACGTAGCATCGATCAATAGTCGCTATGCACTGGATCGATGATGGCCCAATATATAGATACAAAATTGAAGCGTAGTAATAATAGCGGCAACAATATAAATATAATAGCAGTGGAAATAAATAGTAAAGCAAAGCAAGAAGCAATCACACCAGAGTTTTTATACTACTTTAGACCTCCAGTCCTATGTCCAGTCTCAGGCTCCTTTTGGAATTTAATTAACACTCCCTCACTTCGCCCGAAGGGCTGAGCAGCAGAACAGGATTTCAGTACACTTGCCTGAGCAGCTGAACGAGACTTCAATCTTTTCTTTTACAAAGAAATAACTTGACTATATACTGTATCTTCAATGCATTGAGTAGTCAAACTGGAGTACAACTTCTATGACCTTAAAAATAATGCAGAATGATTGTGCAGAGGCTAGAAAGTGAATTAGAACCAAATCCAAATGTTGTGGAGTGAAAGAGCGCTGGTTTAAGTTTGTTTTTGAAAGAAACAGAGTTTATGGCTTTAGAAAGCAACATGGAAGTAATTTGAGAGCATAGGATTGTGTATTTGCTTTTGGGATGGTGAGGTCCTTATATAGGAGTGAAAGATGCCATTGAACAACACCAACCCTTTAGCAATTTAGTTCGGAAGAGATGCATCTATTGGAACTTCGCAACACTTGAAAAAGGAGCTTTAATAGACACCTTTAACATTCATTTTATAATGGTTATTTATAACAATCATTAATTGATTTTTCAATAGCAGGCATGGTGTAGTGGTAGAGGTGCATGCGGTTTTCTTGGATGATCTGGGTTCAAGTCCCACTTCTTGCATTTTCCTTCCAGTTTTTGCTTTTCCATGTTGTTAAGTGACGTTGGTAGTAGGCTTCAAGCCGAAGGCCTGTGTGGTTCAATGGTTGGTACATGCGATCCTTCCCACAAGCCCTGAGTTTGAACCCCGCCTTTGCCCCATATTATTCCTCCCCACATTTTAGTTCTACGCAGCTATATAAACTTCTAATCGCCTTCTTAATCAAAAGTAGTAGTGGTGTAGTGGTTTTAGCTTGTGCACTCTTCCATGCAACCTGGGTTCAAGTCTTGTTGCACTCCTTTTTCCAGCAATATAATTTTTTTATTTTTATGCAATAATAAAACATGCCGACCAATAATTAACAAAGGCAGCTGTAGTGTTGTTGGTTAGGGCGCTGCATTTCTTCCTTTGTTGCTTGGGCTTGAATCCTATTTCAAAATATTTTTCACCATTTATTCCTAACTTCTTCCTTGCTTTTTCGCATTATCACCCATCGTTTAACTACTTAACCTGCAATTACTCAATAAACATATCAGTAGCATTGTTGTATAGTTGTTATCATCAAAACATCATATATATGGTTCTTTCATTCTCCTCCCTTTTGATGATGACAACCATACAACTAAAATATAAAATAATATGACTCCTTTTAAAGAATGCTATAAATGTTCCACACATTTTTCTCCCCCCTTTTTCATCAACAAAAGGAGATAAAACATAAGTAGATATAAATTAAATTGCTCCCCCTAAATTATATACTCCCCCTAAAGTAAAGCTTCCTATTTCAAAAAATAAAAAATCATAGCCAAGTAAAAATATTTAATTTAAAGTGCAAATTGACCATTGTTAACTAATGAGTATCAGTGTATGCGGATCAAATAATATGATTATATCTACTAAATAAAACTTATATTAAACTAGTAGTATAAAAAACTGCAACAAGTAAAGTGCAATTAAACTCATATATTAAAAATATAGGATTCACGTTTTAGGAAACCATATCCAAGCAGATGTGGTTGATCCCCTATAGAAATAATTTTCATTATTTATAATCATGTCAACGCAATCGATAATATATATCAGTTTATCATTTTTGCTCAAATGAGTGGGAACCCATATTTTAAAGACATATGTCATTAAATTACTACTTTTTTTTATTTCTAAGCATAGTACTAAAATGACGAGAAGTAGGTTTAAAGCTATTTCTATTTAGTACTAGCATTAACTTTTCTATCATATAAAAACACATATCTATAACTATTATTATCATCTGTTTTAGTATATACTATTCCACTTTTATCATGTGAAGGTCTAAAACTAGATAAAAAATCGTTATTTAATTTTGTGACTTCATTTTTAAGTTTTCCAAATTTAGCTTTAAAGTCACAATTATTAATTTCAAAAGAAAAAAAAGTTTCAAAATATTAATTTCTTTATTTAATTCAAAATTCTCTTTTTTTAACGTACAGTTCTCATTTTCAAAAAGAAAAATTCAAAATTCTGAATTCTGAATTCAAAATTCATCTAGAAAATCTTTAAGAGTCCTAAAATTATTTTTCAAAACACCATGTTGATTTTCTAAATCTAATTTTTCATTTTTCAATTTCACATTTTCAAGTTCGATGGATTTCAACTTTTCTAAAATAATAAAATTAAAATTTGATATTTTATCGCTTAAACTAACTAATTCATTATTATCTTCTAATAAAGTTTGTAAATCAGAAAGTGCCTTTTTAAAGTCCTCATTTGTCATAGCTTTGATAGTATCAGGCTTTTTACTTGCTGTATTTCGATCAGATCTTTTTCTGGTCATTATTCCATGATGTTGTGACGATCGATAGAATTCTAGGCTCTAATACCACTTGTTAGTCATGTATCAATCAATAGTTGCTATGCACTGGATCGATGATGGCCAAATATATAGATACAAAATTGAAGCGTAGTAATCACAGCAGCAGCAATATAAATATAATAGCAGTGGGAATAAATAGTAAAGTAAAGCAAGAAACAATCACACCAGAATTTTTATACTGGTTCGTACCTCCAGTCCTACTTCCAGTCCTAGACTCCTTCTAGAATTTAACTAAAAAACTCCCTTACTTCGCCTGGAGGAATAGGCACCTGAGCAGCAGAACATGATTTTAGTACACTTGTTCGAGCAGCCGAATGAGACTTTATTCTTTTCTTTTACAAAGAAATAACTTGACTTATATTGTATCTTCTATACACCGAGTAGTCGAACTAGAGTACAACTTCTATGACCTTAAAAATAATGCAGAATGAGTGTGCATAGGCTGGGAAGTGAATTAGGACTAGATCCAAATGTTGTGGAGTGAAAGAGCGTTTGTTTAATTTTGCTTTTGAACAAAGAGTTTACGGCTTTAGAAATCAATATGGAAGTAATTTGAGAGAATGTGGTTGTGTATCTGCTTTTGGGATGGTGGGATGCTTATATAGGAGTGATAAGATGCCATGAACAATAGCAAACCTTCAACAATTTATTTCGGAAGATATGCATCTATTGGAACTTCGCAACACTTGAAAAAAAAGCTAAAATGAACACCTTTACCATTTGTTTTATAATGGTTATTTATAACCGTCACTGAGTGACTTTTCAATAGCATGCATGCTTTAGTGGTAGGGGCACATGCATTTCTCTTGGGTGATCTGGGTTCGAGTCCTGCTTCTTGCATTTTTCTTTCAGTTCTTTGTTTTCCATGTTGTTAAGTGACATTGGTAGTAGGCTTCAAACCAAAGGCCTGTGTGGTTCAATGGTTGGTAAGTGTGCTCCCTCCTATGCAGCCTAAGTTTGAACCTTGCCTATGCCCTATTTTATTCCTCCCTACATTTTAGTTCTACACGGCTATATAAACTTCTAATCGCCTTCTTAATCAAAAGTAGTACTGGTGTAGTGGTTTGAGCATGTGCATTCTTCCATTCAACCTGGGTACAGGTCTTGTTACACTCCCTTTTCTAGCAATATAGCCTTTTCCTTTCATGCAATAATAAAACATGCTGACCAATTATCAACAAAGGCGGTTGTAGTGCTATTGGTTAGGGCGTTGCATTTCTTCCTTTGTTGCTTGGGCTTGATTCCTATTTTGAAAAAAATTTCACCATTTATTCCCAACCTCTTCCTTGCTTTTTCGCATTATCACCCATCATAAAACTACTTAACTTACAATTACTTAATAAACATATTAATAGCATTGTCTATAGTTATTATCCTCAAAACACCATATATATGATTCTTTCAAATTCTATTGAATGCTAGTTAAATTAATTAATTAATGTTCTTTTGAAAATTAATTTCAATAAATTAATTGGATATTAAAGAAGGAATAATATGGTACTGTTCATTCTTTATCTAATCTTACTTGAAATCATTAGTGATACCAATAATCGGTTAAACTAAAAAAAAATGAACATGCAAAATTCAATCAGCTAAAATACACTTATTCTTTGGTAAATTTAGAATTTTCAAAAATATAATAGGTGTACTTCTAGTAGTTTTATAATCGACTAAAGTTAAAAATAAGAGTTTTAGAAACTTAAAACATAGAAAGAACCAAACAAAACATTACTTTTAAAGAAAAAGCATTAATAATCTATGATTTCACCAATTAGCATTTTCACATTAGAAGCTAACATACAATTTATGTCTATAGATCTTGTAATAATTCAGTCCACACCACGATTTGTAAAAGGAAAGAAATAAGTTTGTTTGGTCATCATGCTTAATTCATTTGGGGCTCAGTGTACTTATTTTGTGCAATATTCCAAATATCTTAACTATTAGATTATAAATAAACTATCATAAGACCAATAATAATTACAACCATAAATAGTGGTCATCTAGTAGTGGATCGTCCTTCTTCAAAAATGTTAAAAAGTGCATTGCAAGTGTTATTAGCATTTAAAATTTTCAAAACTTAGGTTATGAAATTTTGAAAACTGTGCGCTTTTATACCAAATGTAATCATTTCACAAGCAATTTTTACTCACCTCGGTTACCTACAAATGTATCTTAGACTCAAATTTTACGTCTAACCACTTGACTTGAACCAAATAGTCCATGGGACACGTAGGGGTATGAGCTAATGCTTTGCACATATCACACTATGAGAATCCCCTATCATGCTTCAACTTGCTCTGATACCAAATGTAAGATCCTTTCTTGTAGGTTGTCCTATCGCACTTATGTGAAATGGATCATAAGGCTATTAATACACTAGAAGTGAATGGTGTATGCCAATTATTTACAAATTAACTTGTGAATTATTATCTACTCAGATCAGCAATCAAATCACAAATAAAGAAGGTAATCATAAAGTAAATATAAAGTAAAGAAAAGTAAGAGCAGTAAAGTAAACAACACCATGAATTTTTATGCTGGTTTGGATTCCTAATCATACATCCAGTGCTATACTCCCTGTATAAAATTTTCACTACAATAGCTTGCATTCCACAGGTTTTGTTAAATAATAACATTTTCATTAACCATTCAACTCTGGCAAAGATTTTGACTTTGAGTTGACTACAGTTGACCGTGATACTGACCTCGTACAACTAAGAAGATGAATTCTCTATTGAATAACATTTCACTTCTAATGCTTTAACTCGGACCCAAAAATAGTCGCTAGATGGATCATCATGCCATGATTAACTATAATCAAACTGGTGTATTCACATTTAAGTTCCACGGTACTCTCAATTCGAGGGAACTATGTAAACAGCATCACACTAATATTTCTAGTTTGACCTAGTTGCTATCAATTCGAGGGAACTATGTAAACATCAACCATTTCGAGAACTATGAGTAATACATTGTGAAACATCATCAATGGGCGAATCGATATCCATTTCTCAAAACATCTTTGATGGGACTATTTAAAACAAAATGTCATTTTATTTCATGATTAATTACTTACGATTGTAGCTATTTGTGACTACAATCATATAACATTTTATTTTATAATTTTCTTATTATATACTTTAAATTATTTAATTAATTATATTACAATATAACGAAGTATATAAAAACAAACACCACTACTACGAATAAGATTGATTAGGGAGTTAAATGCATATAATAAATTACATAATTGCCCTTAAGGCATACCACTAACTCTGTCAACGTACTCCTGTTGTGTATAACATTTAAAGAATAACTCATCGAGAGTCTTTTATAGCTTATTGTATCTAATTCAAATAGATGATGTAAAGACCCGACTTTCCGACCCTCGAATGTTGACATTAAATATATCCATAGTATTATAAAGTTAGGATAAAAAAGAATAGAACAAGAATGAAGAATATAACATCAGAATCTCACAATAGAACGATAATATATAATATTAAAGGAACAATGCAACAACCCTGGTTTTGATGATTACCTGTAATATTAAATCATAACGGTGGCCATAATTTAATATTACAGGTAATCATCAAAATCAGGGTTATCTTATAGACATATGCTACCGAAGTTTGATCCGTAGCATGTTTTTGCCCAGATTTTTACAGTGAAAACACTGCTTGGGTTTAACTTTGAAATATCATAACTTTCTCATACTTTATCCAAATTGCATGATTCTTTTTTTATTTGAAAGATAAAGTTTTCTACTATAGCATACCAATTTTGAGCTCAATTCGATGCTGTTTGGTGCTCTGTTTTATGCCTAAAGTTGAACCCAGAATGGATTTTTAGGGCTGGGCACATTCTTGTTGAACTGTTACAAACATGGTCTGAGTCCATGTTTGAGATGGCGTAACTTTTACATTTTCTGTCAGAATTCATTGATTCTTTTTTTCTATGAAAGATGAAGTTTTTGACTTTGTACATACCAATTTTTAGTTCAATCAAAGATCGTTCGGCCACCTGTTTTATGTCCGAAAGTTGAACCCAGAGAAGTTTTCAGACCTAGGTATTATTTTGCCCAAGTGTTTATGTTCTTTTTTCCATCCGACTTTTGACTTTTACTTCATGTTTTTGTGATATTTTTGAAATGTTTTGAGGGCTATGATGCCTATTAATAGGCTAGCCAAGTTTTGATGAATTTGAAATTCAAATTTGAATTGAATTTGAATTGAATTTGAATGACAGTTTTGAGTGATTTCTTTGATTTCGAGCACAGATTTTTCCAAACAATTTTGATATAATTTTTAAAATAAGTTGGAAATACTTTTAAATTATTTTAAGCTATAAAATCTAATTATTCTCTATAATAAGGGAATTTTCAAATATTGTCTTTAAAATTGATTTCGGAAAATGGTTTTAAAAGCTTGTTTTCTCAAATAAATTATTTTATATATAAAATACATGTTTTTGCACCATTTGAGCGAATGAGAAGGAGAATTAAATGGTTTGGTAAAACATGTGGTATGGGACACGTGCGTTTATCTTATCGGTTAATTCCTGACTTGTCCGTTTGATCGTTTTGACCTTCAGGTCGAGTTTACTAATGAGATATGGTAAACTTTTCACTGCTTTGAGTGTGAAATTTACTAGCGGTTAGTAAACCGTTTAGTGCAAACGTGTGGTATGGGAAGCACGTTAACACTATTCGGGTTCCTATTCGAGAGTTTGTGACACATTTGCCATTGCGGCGTTTGCCATTACGGCGTATTTGTCTTCGAGACGTTTGCCATTGTAGCGTATTTGCCATTGCAGCGTATTTGCCATTGCGGCATATTTGTCATCGTGATGTTTTGCCTTCGGGCGAGGTACCTATTTGAGATAACAGTACTTGGCAAGGCTTCGGCCACATGCACGTGCAAACACTTTTGAGATGGTTTCTTTGACTATTTTCTCTAGTGTATCGCCCCTTTCCGGAATTGGTCCTTTGAACCATTCGATATATATTTGTGGCGATTACCTTTTGGGAATTTGAACTCTTGGAAGTTCTATTTTTGAAATTTGAATTGCCTACACTGGCATTATATGAGATTTGCCTTTTGGCGTTTACTTGAGATTTTATTCTCCTCTTTGGAGATATATTTGCCTTATGGCGTGTTTGAGATGGGATCTCTTTATGCATGTTTTGGGTTTGCCAAGATGGCGAGTTTAGGTTTTCCCCTAAACCATATTTGATGTTTTATGAATGCCGATGATATGTGGCTCGCTACTTTTAGCGTTTTATGGGTTATTTGATCTCTTTTGAGATTATATGTTTGTGTAGTGATACCATATTATCACTTGATGTAATCATACACTTTAGTTGTCCCTTCTCACTCGAGAATATTAGCATATTATCCTTATGCTCATATTATCGCTTATCTTTGTTAACTGATTTGTTTAGCTAGACTGACCCGTGTATTTTATACTTGGGTCAGACCGAGGTGTTTCAGGTTAGGTACATTTGGACTTAGCCTATTCTACTTCTGCATGGACTATTCTGCTAGCTCTTTTTATTATAGCTTTTTATGTAGTCCTTTTTGGTTTGCTACTCTGATATGTATATTCTTTTGACTCGTGTTTGTATTGTGGTCGTCATACCACATATGTAATGTATTATTTTTTTTACTCTGTGATGTATCTGTATATGTGTGTATATATGGGATTATCTGCTGTTCTGTAATGTGTTTTGCATTTGAGTTGTTGTATTTTGTTCTGATAGATCTTATAGCCACCTATGGCTTTATATTAAGTATTTATTGGATATGTCGATCCACTTGAGATAGAAAAAAAAATGCCATTTGTCGACGTATTCAATAGAGATTTAAGACAAGGCTATAGATGGTCGATCCTATCCAGCCCTATTCTTTACATTAGCAGACAGTATTACCCGGTAATACTCTTTGTTAATGTAGGTCTCGGGGTGGGGCGTCACAGCTACAGGTAATCATCAAAACCAGGGTTGTTACAAACAGTATAAAGGGTAACTCTAAATATAGAAATTTCAAAGTTACTAAAAACTAAGTACTATCATCAACCTGGACAGTTATAACTACCTGTCCTTACAATGCCAATATATACAATATAGAAATGTAGCAGAAATAAGAATACCATAGAAGGTAATCATCCAACTCTTCTCTATAAGCTTCAAAGCATCCGTAGCTAAATCTGAAAACATACACGGGGCTGACCTGAGCACTATAAGAAAATAACACTCGAATCCGTTTGGTAAATCAGCGTGAGAAACTTAAGAAATAAGAGTGATATATAATGGCACCTTGTTGAGACCGTATGAATTACCATAACGATTTTCCCTACAAATGAAACCAACCATTCATTTTGTTTAACATATAGTGATAAGATAGATAATGTCTACTGTGCAGCACATAAATCATATCAAATAGCTGCTGTGTGAATGCCACAACAGCAATAGGTATAAAATCAATACCGCTTAGGTGCATTCGTATATGAATTATTTTCCTTAGAGAAGCTCCAAGCAAACTGAAGCCGATCTCCTTGAAAAAGATTAGAAATTTCCTTCCGAGCATTGTATATCGCTAGATAGGATATACTCCAAAGTAAACACAACTGACCTAACGGTGAACTACGTGGCACCAAGTATAACCAATCCATGTGTCCAATAATCGAAAACATACTCTAGATCTAGAGTTGATATACCCTCATGGGTAAGCTAAACCCAAGATTATGCATCCTACTCTGGTTTTAGTTAATCCCGATGTCGAGGCTATGTTCGGCATCTCTCACATGAGTCCTTATCACTCAAGCAACACACGAATCCCCAATTAGATTTCTTCATCTTGAATAGATCATGAATCATTACATGGATTCAGGCATCTTGAACAAATCTCGAACCTCCATATAGGTTCCCTGCATAAGTCCTCCGAAAAATGCTAACACTATCCTCTCTCTTGGAATACCACTTAAGATAGACGGTGCCTTATGATAGCATCGTTTGAAATGTTAACACTGACAGTAACATCCCGTATCCGGAGGCCAAAAGCTAAGTGCTATGGATGCTGCAGTCATCCACAATATTAACTTCTGGTGATGAAATACAGTAACGTTAATGGTATTCATAATATCAGAAGCACTTGAATATGAACAAATCACAAATTTCCAAAAACACTAATTTTAGTGATTACATTTCAAACAAATCATATCTAAGTTACAAAAATCCCAACGTATTCCGAGGCAATGATCAAATATAATTACAATAATATGCCAAGAGCGACATATGAAGATGCCCCCTTGGATGATCAAAGCAATATAGACATAAATGTCATAATACACAGCGGAAACAAATTTAAAACGGAATCCCTAAATTTAGCTATCCGTCAACCACCTGCTCGTCTTTGGAAGATTATTCACCAAAATTTGCTAAAACCTAAAAACCTAAACCCTCAGTCTACTCAAATCAATTTTGAGCACCCGAGAGTTTAAGGGGAAACAAAAACTTCGAGTCAGACATAAAGACTGGTATGAATAATTTTTGTTACATCTCTGTTTACCGATATATAGTGAGACAACGCCGCTTAGCGGAACAGGTTTCCCCTCACTAATATCTCTTTTCAAAACATATATTTGCAAATCTTTTCCTGCAACCAAATTGGTTATAAACTGATTATAATAATAATATAGCAAGATCCATTATGCTAAAACAGGAAATAAATGGACTATCTGTCCTAAATCTGAGCTAACTGCTCCGTTTTTTACTAACTATCTTAAATCTGATTATACCAAAATATCAATATCCTTTATGCTAAATGATGGACTATCTATCCATAAAACAGGTTAAAAAGGGTGGACTAACTGTTCTTAAGAAGTAGCAAGGTCCGTTATGCTAACAAATGAAGTAACTGTTCATGTCTGAGCTAACTGCCCTTATATGGACTAACTGTCCTCTGGGCTGACTGCCCTTAAAATGGACCGACTGTCCGAATTTAATTGAGCCAACTGCCCGAATTTTCTTTGGGTTAACTACCCTTTTAATTTTTCCTTGAAAACTTTTCAAAATGATTTAGTCTGTCAAATCATATATATACAAGGAAAATATGTCTTTAGCTTTACTCTAAGCTGTTTTGCCATGTTATATATACTTTACCCAAAATAATGTTGATGATGTTCAATAAGGATTACCTATCCTTTTAGAATAAGTTAAAGTCCTTTATAACTTAAAACACTTAGGCTATCTTCCTAATCATATTATTTGAATCCTTTGTTTAAAACATTTAAACAACCTTTGGAAAACAATGAAGGTAACTCCTTTAAAACCATTTATAAAACCCTTCGAAATCATTGAAGGTAACTCCTTCAAAACCATTAATAAAGCCTTTACTTTATAAGCTTTAAAACTATGACATCCACCTTTAAATCCTTTAAACCTTAGCCATTCAAAAACATTGCAAAACCATACCTTCTGACTTGGTCGAAAGGTCTCACCTTCGACCTTGTTGAAAGGTTTTTTTCGACCTAGTCGAAAGGTCTCACCATTCGACTTTGCCGAAAGCCTTGGGAACCACCCTTATAAAATCACTGATAAAACTTTTCCAAAGCATTGAAACTTAAAACCTTTCGAAATCATTGGGTTCAATTTAAAACAAGTGGAAACCTTTCAAAACCATTCGAAGTTGACTATTTCGAAAGCTTTAATAAAACGTTTCAATTTAAAATATTTGGATTATGCCTTCAAGTTGAGCAAAAGGATCAGAAAAACATTGGAGTCGAAAGCAACTACTTCGGAACCTTTTAAAAGTAACCCTTTTAAAACATTTTCATAAACAATGAAGTGATGGTGTTGGACCAACCCTTTGAAAGCAATGGAGAGGCGACAAGGTTTAGAAAACAAAAGATTCCCTTAGAAAGCAGCTGAATCGAAATGTAGGAAGCGACAACTATGATCTTGTCGACTTAGTCGAAAGGTTTCATACCTTTTGACTTTTTCGAAAGCTTTACCTTTCGAACTTGTCGAAAAGTTTCAATTAAAACAAGAAACAACCCAATCAAAACCTTTTCTTTTAAACCATTTGACATTGTCGATAGCTAGCAGGTGTATTTTTTTTAAAACCAAAACAAAGTTTCATCTCTTTCGAAAGCTCTAACTGCACTAGACCCAGCCTTGGATCTCCACTGCACTCTGTAATCTACCAATGCTTCCAAGTCTTCCCACTCAGCTATCATTGCCAACACTACATTATGATGCTTCCTGCTAAGTGCATCTGCAACCTTGTTGCCTTTCCCTGGTTTGTACTCAATCCTAAAATCATAAGCGGCTAAGAACTCTAACTACCTCTGCTGCCTCATGTTCAGCTCCTTCTGAGAGAACAAATACTTCAGTGACTTATGATATGTATATAGCTCAAACCTTTCTCCCAAAAGGTAATGTCTCCACACCTTCAAAGCAAAAATCATCGTAGCCAATTCTAAATCATGCGTCTGATATCTGACCTCATGCGGTCTAAGTTGCCTAGAAGCATAGGCAATCACTTTCCTCTCTGCATTAGCATAGCTCCTAATCCTGTTCCACACGCATCGGTATAGACTACCAAATCTTGATTCCCTTCTGGAATAACAACCACCGGTGCATGGGTCAATAAGTGTTTCAAACTCTGGAATGCTACCTCACACTTATCGGTCCATACAAACTTCACATCCTTCCTCATCAGCCTGGTCATCGGGGCTGCTATCTGCGAGAAATCCTTAATGAACCTCCGATAATAACTAGCCAACCTAAGGAAACTCTTAATCTCGGTTACTGTCTCGGGTCTCTTCCAACTATTCACTGCCTCGATCTTAATCTGCTCCACTGGCAACCCTTCTTATGAGACCACATGACCAAGAAACTTCACCTCCTTCTTCTAGAAGTGACACTTCAAAAACTTTGCTTTCAGCTGATGCGGCCCCAGCGTCTCAAGTACCACTCTAAGATGAACTTCATGCTCTCTTTCATCCTTAGAGTAAATCAAGATATCATCTATGAAAACCAGCATGAACCAATCCAAGTGCTCTTGGAAAATCCGGTTCATCAAATCCACAAAGAAAGCGGGAGCATTCGTCAGTCCAAATGGCATAACTAACCATTTGTACGACCCATATCTGGTCCTGAACGCCGTCAAAGGTATACTATCCTTTGCAACCTTGAGCTGATGGAAACCTGTTGCCAAATCTAACTGAGAAAAATACCTTTTCTCCACTTAGCTGGTCAAAAAATCATCAATCATGGGCAATGGATATCGATTCTTTATCGTCCTCTCATTCAACTTTCGATAATCGATACATAGCCTCAACAATCCATCCGGCTTCTTAGCAAACACTGCCGCTGCACCCCACAATGAACTGATCGGTCTGATAAAACTCTTGCCTTCCAAATCCACCAACCGCACCTTCAACTCCCTCATTTTTGAAGGGGTCATCCTGCTTGGCGGCTTACTCACTGGTTCCGCTCCTGGAACCAAATCTATCTGAAACTCAATGGCCCGCTTCGGCGGCAATCCAACTACAGGCTCAAACACAACTGCGAATTCTCTAACCACGAAAACTCGGTTCAACTCATCGTCTGAATCCAAAGCACCCAACAAAGAAAACACCTCACCGCTAGTACTTCCTACGGTGAAAACAATCCGATCACTAACATCCGGGTGTCTAAGAGATATCTTCCTACCCTGGCAAAATATCTTAGCATCGTACTCACTCAACCAATCCATACCAAGGATAATCTCGAACCCCACAAAATCAAACACATGCAAACTACACTCAAAAGTATGACCTAACAGGTCAGACTTAAAATGGTCACACCTCAACCCTAGAGTTGCATACCCTCCTATTGGATTCGCAACCCGTAAGGAAGTAACTAAATATGTGGGTTCAAGGTTAAGCTTATCTATCAAACATCTAGATATAAAAGAATGCGATGCACCGGTATCAAATAAAATGCTAACAGACATACCATGAATCTGAAGCGTTCCTCCAAGAACTGCCTTTCCTCTCTCCTAGGCTATTGGCTTAGAACCAACAGGCTCTAATGCATACATCTTGCCATTACCATCTCTAATGGGCTCCTTGCACCGGTTCTTATAATGGCCTATTTGGTCACAGTTGAAACACCTGACATTCTTCCCTTTAGCTACATCCTTTGTCTTCCTTGAGTGGCACTCATTAGCAAAGTGTCCTTTCTTGTCGCATTTATAGCAGACAACCTCAGACTTCGCTTTCTCGGCTGCTCCAGCCTTCTGAGCACATTTCTTGGGAAAGAACTTCCTCTTCTACCTCTGCCCAACCTGGACTCCTTTTGCCTTGCTCTTCTTCAGAGACTCAAGGACTTCTTCTTGCCTCAAAGCCGTGTCCACAACAATATCAGAAGGATCTCTAAGATGTGACACAGTAGCACTAGCCAATTCCGGCTTCAATCCTTTAATGAGCTTCTCGTTTCGCTTCAGCACTGAATCTACAGAAGCATACCCATATCAGGCCAACTCTTCAAACTTCCTAGCATACTCAACAACCGACATCTCACCCTGCACCAGCTTAGCAAACTACCTAATCAAAGCTGATTGTGCCATCACAGACATAAACCTCTCCTGGAATCTCCTCTTGAAATCCTCCTAGGTTATTGTCTCCTCAACAACTGTCACTGTCACATTATTCCACTAGAACAATGTGGCTCCCTAATGCTGCCTGGACGCTAATCTCCTCTTCTGCTCATCAATGAGCCCCAGATCTGCCAAAATCCTTTCGCAGTGCAACAACCAGTTCTCAACTTCAATGGCATCTTCCGTTCCCATAAACGGCTTCCCTCCTAGCTTCACAAAATCACCACTCATCTTGGCAAAATGATTAACCACTGGAACTTCTGGAACCCCTACTCCTGCAGCATCTCCTCCTAACACTCCGGCTGCAACTCCTGCCTACATCATATTCTTAAAAAACTGATACATGGCTTCCATTCCGACTTGTCGGACCTCAGCACCAACATTCTCTGCCTGACCTTGGTTTCTCCCAGCATTAGGTCTGGCATTCCTTTCGGTGCTTCCTCCTCCTAGGTTAACTCTGCTTCTTCTACCATCCATATCTGTATTCAAACCTCATGAGATACAAAAAGATAAAGATAGATGAATGGAGATAAAGCGCATACTTATATATAGCAAATACAAGTACGTTAGTATAGCGTTATCCCAACCCCAATCTTACTCTAATTCCTTTGGATTTTAGTTTTCAAACCATTTTTAATTAAAATTTTCTTATATCTATGCTCTAATACCAAGTAGTAACATCTCGTATCTGGAGGCCAAAAGCTAAGTGCTATGGATGCTACAGTCATCCACGGTATTAACTTATGGTGACGAAATATAGTAATGTTATGGTATCCATAATATCAGAAGCACTTGAATATGAACAAAATCACAAATTTCCAAAAACACTAATTTTAGTGATTGCATTTCAAACAAATCATATCCAAGTTACAAAATCCCAACGTATTCCCAAGCAATGATCAAATATAATTACAACAATACGCCAAGAGCGACATATGAAGATGCCCCATTGGATGATCAAAGCAATATAGACATAAATGTCTTTATACATAGCGGAAACAAATTTAAAACAGAATTTCTAAATTTAGCTATCCGTCAACCACCTGCTCGTCTTTGGAAGCTTATTCGCCAAAATTTGCTAAAACCTGAAAACCTAAACCCTCGGCCTACTCAAGTCAATTTTAAGCACCCGAGAGTTAAAGGGGAAACAAAAACTTCGACTTAGACATAAAGCCTGGTATGAATAATTTCTGTTACATTTCTGTTTATTGATATATAGTGAGACCACGCAGCTTAGCGGAATGAGTTTCCCCTCACTAATATCTCTTTTCAAAACATATATTTTGCAAATCATTTCCTGCAACCAAACTGGTTAATCAACTGATAATAATAATAATAATATAGCAAGATCCATTATGCTAAAATAGGAAATAAATGGACTATCTGTCCTAGAGCTAACTGCTCCTTTTTTTACTAACTGTCCTAAATTTGATTATACCAAAATAGCAATATCCTTTATGCTAAATAATGGACTATCTATCCATAAAACAAGTTAAAAAGGGTGAACTAACTGTCCTTAAGAAGTCGCAAGGTCCGTTATGCTAACAAATGAACTAATTGTTCATGTCTGGGCTAACTGCCCTTATCTGGACTAACTGTCCTCTGGCTGACTGCCCTCAAAATGGACCGACTGTCCGAATTTAAATGAGCCGACAGCCCGAATTTTCTTTGGGTTAACTACCCTTTTAATTTTCCTTGAAAACCTTTTCAAAATGATTTAGTTCGTCAAATCATATATATACAAGGAAAATATATCTTTAGCTTTACTCTAAGCTATTTTGCCATGTTATATATACTTTACTCACAATAATGTTGATGATTTTCAATAAGGATTACCTATCCTTTTAAAATAAGTTAAAGTCCTTTATAACTTAAAACACTTAGGCTATCTGCCTAATCATATTATTTGAATCCTTTATTTAAAACATTTAAACAACCTTTCGAAAACAATAAAGGTAACCCCTTCAAAACCATTAATAAAACCCTTCGAAATCATTGAAGGCAACTCCTTCAAAACCATTAATAAAACCTTTACTTTATAAACTTTAAAACATATGACATCCACCTTTAAATCCTTTAAACCTTAGCCTTTCAAAAATATTGCAAAACCATACCTTCTGACTTGGTCGAAAGGTCTCACCTTCAACCTTGTCGAAAGGTTTCTTTTCGAACTAGTAGAAAGGTCTCACCTTTCGACTTTGTCGAAAGCTTGGGGAACAACCCCTATAAAATCGTTGATAAAACCTTTCGAAAGCATTGAAACTTAAAACCTTTCGAAATCAATGGGTTCAATTTAAAACGAGTGGAAACATTTCGAAACCATTCGAAGTTGACTACTTCGAAAGCTTTAATAAATCATTTCGATTTAAACATTTGGATTAAGCCTTCAAGTTGAGAAAAAGGATCAAAAAAAACATTGGAGTTGAAAGCAACTGCTTCGAAACCTTTTAAAAGTAACCCTTTTAAAACCTTTTCATAAATAATGAAGTGATGGTGTTGGAACCAACCCTTCGAAAGCAATGAAGAGGCGACAAGTTTTAGAAAACAAAAGATTCCCTTAGAAAGCAGCTGAATCGAAAGGTAGGAAGTGGCAACTATGATCTTGTAAACTTAGTCGAAAGGTTTCATACCTTTTGACTTTGTCGAAAGCTTTACCTTTCAACCTTGTCGAAAGGTTTCAATTAAAACAAGAAACAACCCAATCAAAATCTTTTCTTTTAAACCATTTGACATCATCGAAAGCTCTTTGTTGAAATCTAGCAGGCGTATTTTCTTTAAAACCAAAACAAAGTTTCATCTCTTTCGAAAGCTCTAACCTTTCGACCCTAAACCTTTCGACTCCTTTCAATTCACTATGTACAATTTGCCAAATACCATGTGCATTGATTATTGACCTAGTTGAAAGGTTTGATACCTTTCGAATTTGTCGGAAGGTTTGGAATAGAGGCGGAACTTCTCTCCGGAAGAGATGAAATAGTGAAAATCCTATTTATTCGTACTTTAAAATAGTTCTTTTGTACACAACCTACCTTATTTGTCTAAATCTGATTGGTTGCCAAATTTTTATATTCAAAAATGCTGCCGACTTTCCTTATTTGGAAATTTAATTTTTTTTGAAAAAGTCCCTTTCTTTTTTATAATTATATAAAACATTTAAGTCCCATACTTAAATAATTTTATATAACTATTAAATCATCTTAGAAAATTCTTGAAAAATTCCAGAAAATCAATTTATACATTCTTTTCAACATATAAAATTTTCGGATCCAAATAATACTTATTTTTCCTGTAAATAATTGTATAATCCAAAATACCATTTTCTTCTTTAGAAAATTCATAATAATTCCACAAAAATTCAAAAAAATATGAAAATTGAAACCCATCTCTAAAAGATCATTTTAGATCACCATAATAATTCCCAAGGTTAACGGATGTCTTTTAATAGGGTTTTAATCATAAAACATGTCATAAAATCTATATGAACATTCATAAATCATCAACATGTATATATAATCATTTTATCATTCAAAAACATGGCAAATCTTTGCAAAATCATTTGGATTTAATCTTAAACCGAAACCATAAAAATTTGGAGATGTAAACATTATTCACCTTTGCTTTAGAGATTAAGGAGCTTGAGATAATGAGTTTTGATTTGAATTTTCTTTTCCCTAAGCTTTTCCTTAGTTTCCTCTTCTTCTTTCCATGTTAATGGTAGCCGGCCTTGATTTTGAAAATTATGAAATGGCATGAAAGTGTACATAATACACGGCCCAAGGAAGGAGATATAGGAATGGCCACTTTCCCATAATACCCCTCCTCTAATTCATTTTAAACCCTTCTTTTAATTTATTTGTTTAAAAATGCACGGCTATGTTAATTAAAATCAAATCTCAATCTCCTGATCAACACATTATTTTATTTAGTTTAACTAATTAAATCTTCTAAAAATGTTATAAAAAATCTAGGGTGTTACACTGACCTTTCCCTTGGACTTAACCTTAGGATAGACAGCTCAACTCTATAGCATTCCACTTCACAACCGCTTCCATGACATAAATCGTGTATATGGTTTTGAATTGATTACAGGTTTGAATCGTCTCATATAAGTACACTCTTCTTGCTTACCGTACTCTCCAAAACCAGTCGATGAATTCATAATTAACTCAATTCTGGTTCTCTCATAACCAAGTGAAAGTTAGAGACATTTCGTACCAATGCTCCTCTCCAGGGGTTCTCATTGATATGAAATCACGAAGTCTTTCAATAACTCCTTAAGTAAATATTTGGTCAAGTTCGATAATCGATTAATCAATTATCAAGCCAAAACAATTGCTTATACAAATCAATATTCGTATGCTTAACTCGTTTCTGACATTCCAACTTAACTATTCCTCATCCAAGGGTGAAGCCAAGTAAGTTAGAGCACTGGTTGCAACAAAGCCTTGCCTACAGTCTTCATTCTTGATCTTACAAATAGATAAGTCTACCTTATCGGCTTTTAGTGTTAAGCATAGTATTAAGGATTTACATAAACAAGTAAGAAATCAACACGATTAACACGTTTCCAATATTTTCCGACTTAATAATCCACGATCACGAGGGAAGCCAGTAGGTTAGAGCTCTATTGCTCTATCCCTACTCAAACATCAATTTTGACTCTCACAAATAGATAAGTCTTACTTCGTTGGCTTTTAGTGTTAAGCGTAGTTAATCACTTTTCAAACAAGTAATTAGACAATTAACCATTTGGCCATTTAGCATTTCTAACCCCATTCTAAAGCTTTTGTTTATATTTTTAAAACGACATATATGTATAGTAACTTATTTGTAAAACTTGGTATTTAACTAAACAAGTCAAAAGATATTTTATTCCATAAGATATAAAATAGTCAACATATTTTATAAGAACTATATATACTTAAAATGATTTTAGAATACTTTATAATACTTATAATAAGCTTTAAAACATTTACACAAAATATTACTTGAAAATAACAACTTTACAATTTTCCTTAAAACTTGAAAAGAATACATTTTCTATATATTTTAACAAAATATCCCATCTTTAAAAATTCACTACTAATTCCTAAAAATTCATCTATGTCTCAAACCACTTTTTAAATACTCAAATATGAGTTAGTAAACACTAGTAAAAGAACAAAACAAAATACTTAAATTTAAATATCTTTTAAACCTTTTAAAGTCCAAAATCAAGGCTAAATGGGGCAGTTTTGCACAAGTGAAGTTTTAGCAACTTTTCGAGATGTTACTTAACTTTTTACTATCCAAGCTTTTAATAGCAACAAACATACATATAAGGCATTATAAATATGGCAAGAAACCCGTAAGGATCTCTTTACAAAGTTCCATAGAAATCATCGAATACAAGACAATTTCAAATTGCATCTACAGTGACTATCGCTATAAGTGCACTTTCAAATCCGAGTCCGATCTAAACCAAAGTCCATCTATAACCTATGTTCTTCATTCATGGTCTTGTCACAAATCATACAAGTCCATTCCAAGTCCATACATATGGATCATATGTGTCACTTACTTTCAAAGTAAGAATTCAAATAAATGTTTGAACATATATCAACAATAATTCAACAACTTAAACACAATTAAGATACAACATATGTATATTATATTTTCCATTCAAAGTGAGGTGTTAAATCACCTTTAACCATACAAAAAAACCAGATCCAAGTACCCAAGCTTAACCTCTTTCTTGCAACCATCTTTCCTTCCTCCTTTCCTTGCTTTTTCCTCTCCTCATTATATGCTTACAGCCTTCCCTCCTTGGGTGAGAGTGGCTTTGCTTCTTCAACTTATAAATAGGTAGGATGTTTTGTAATGTGGTAGTAAGGCTTACTTCAAATTTAATTTAATTTGGATTTTATTTGCAAAATATTTTGCTTTAGGAAATTATGAAGAGGAAGAAGTAGAAGATACAGATTTTATAACTCTAAGCTTTGTGAATTTGTGAATAATAAATAAAGGTGTGTCCCTCCTTATATAGGCAATAGATGGTGCTCTTTAAGCTTGCCTTCACCCCCCTTCATGTCATAGAAGCCTTATTCCTTACCTCATATCACTTCTCCTTCAAGTCACTTATCCTTTATGCTAATTACCATTATACCCTTCTCATGATTGAAAGAGTATATGGATCGTGTATTTATATCTAATATGCAAGTGTAATAAAAAAGCTAACTTATAACTAGCAGAGTAAAGTAAATAAAAGTAAAGAAACTATCACACTAGAGTTTTTATACTGGTTGGGACCTCCCGTCCTACGTCTAGTCCCGAAGCTCCCTTTCGGCCTTAACTAGTAAACAACCCTCACTTTGCCTGTAGGAATCGGCTTGATACAAAAATTCTTTCTTAGATAAGTATGTGTTATGAGAAACACTGATTTTGACTGCATAATACAAATCTTCCTATAATCTCCTTTGAGTAGTATGTGTATGTGAAGCTTTGATCTTAGGAAGTGATAAAACTGATATATTGATTGCTTTTAAAAATCAGAGTATGCAAAGAGTATAGATATGAGATTCGGAAAATTCAAGTGATTTGTTTCTTAGAATCTTTACATATTTATAGCGTTGAAGAGATTTCTTGAAGAGTAGCATCCTTTAGTATGTTCAATTCTAGTCTAAGGGTTGCAAGCTTTAAGGAAGAAGAGATGCGTTGAAGAGATACAAATGCAACTGTTAGAATGAAGCAAGTGCCTATTCATTGATTTTACCCGTTACCCAGCACAGACGTCTGTCCATAATATTCTGACATCTGTTTAAATATATATTTTCTTAAACATATACCCGAGTCAGATGTCTGATATATATTGACAGACGTCTGATACATATTAATTTCTGCAGCTACCCTGTTTGAGATACTGAAGGCTTATAAAAGTTTTGTCGTGCAACGTTGTGTTAAAAAACTACTAAAGGAGATTTTTACAAACTATCTATCTATGACTATAACACACTATACTAGCTTTTCTAATACCAATGATTCCTGGTCATCTTCAAGTCGCGATATTGTGAATTCTGTAAGCTTTTACCTGCAAATAGATGGAATATATTGTATGTGTATGATTGTATAATTGTTGTCATCGAAATCATAGAATAGAGGTTCTAACAATGATAATATCTCTTATCCATTAGAACATTCTAGAACCTTCCAAGCTTTATAAAGAGGAGAGTATGTTAATTAGTTGCTAATGTATTTATTTGATCATTACATGAGTGCATAAGAGTTCAAACAATTTATATCGATCGAAAAGTTGTTTACCGATAAACCAATTTCGGTCACATTAGCGATTTTCTATCGAAAAATATATTTTGGTAAATAATTTTCAAAAACATGTTTCTTATCATTATTTGTTAATTATATGATGTCTAACAAGGTTATACAATCATATAATTTTCAAAACGTTTTGATATTCGAAGATGAAGTGTTCGAATTTCTAGGTTGCTACATTCTCCCATACATAGAACATTTCGTCCTCGAATTCAAACAAGAATGATAATCAATGGAAATAGACGAAATAAGATATATATATATAGTACCGCTGAAACTATATAAAACTAAATTGCAAATTGTAATGCATACTAAGCGATTCCATCTCGAGTGGTGAGTATGCTACAAAAGATATACGATACTAAGATAAGAAGAAATCCCTAGTCTATAAGACCCTCTAGATGGGTCTCCTTCAAACTGTCCTCATCTTCTTTGTACCATCCTGAGCATCCTTGCTTCTTGGAACTTCTAATCTTAACAAAGGAACAAGCACACAAATACTCAAATAGTATTCACAAATTACTAGTAACCAATGCTCATGGTTCGCTTAGGTTCAAAATTCTCCCATCGTCCAAGGGCGGTAAACAATGTACTAAACATACCTTACGCTCAACAGCCTCAAGTCATTACATGGAAGACTATTCATGCTACCTTATAATAAATCGAAGAGTCATTCCCAAACTCTTCATAAGCCAAAAAACATAGTATACAAGTGTACTTAAGCTAGTACGATGCATGTGAACTATCCGTACGCAATATCTGATCTGATCACTTACTCGATCACATAAATTTCACTTCCAAACTAGTATAGATCACTTCACCTCTTTACTGCGAACTTTGATTTGGTTTCTTGATTAGAAATCCATGTTTTCCTTCCATAGACATATACTACGATAGAAAACATCGAGATCGTATCATGAATCCATATCAAGTGTCCACCGTCAAGAATCAAGTGAAAAATCCTTGTCCGGACCGGTGTAAACTGCCTCGAAAACATGTACTCAAATACTGGATCAAGAACAATCATGTAAATAAAACGATCTACGTACAACTTACGTTTTTATCCTATTGGTTTCTTAACTGCACGATTTTCTTTTTAATCACATTTATTTATACAATTAGTATGTCTTCAATACTAAAACCAGTTATCAATCATTTCATAAAACATAACTTCGAGTTTATCCACATTTTATAGCTTAAGTTCATGTTTGTATAATACTCCATTACATCCTAAGAGTATATACAAATATCAAATTTGTTTTACTTAGCAAGGATGATCTACAATATAAAATTGTTTCAACATACTACCTTCTCAATTCAAGTGTCATATAAACTCAAATTTATATTTTCAAAACACTTAGTTTCAAATTCTATAAATTCAGAAGTTCCCAATTATCCAAAATCGCCGAAAACTTCATTTCATTATAACAACCGAAAATTTTCAAACAACAGATCCTATCATGATGCACATGCCATAGTTCCTAATGCATAAGCTACATGTGTTCATGAAATAATTTAACAAGAGAAATTTAGAACTAAACACTAGTTTTTCATTTCAAATCATTTTTAAATAATATTTACATATAACTTTTGTAAATCAAAATTTACTTTGGGATTAAATCAAAATCCATTTTATCAAACAACTTTGTAGCATCCCACACTTAGAAACCCAAAAATGAATTGTCGATGATGCTACAGTCATCACCGAAATTATTTTCAAGCGGTAGAAGTGAGTCCAGTACATCCAAACTATACTGTTGGTACTTAACCAAAATCATTCCAAATTGGTATCGGATACTTTGTATAATAATACTAATTATCATGATCTCAATTTCCTAAATATCTACTTTCAAATAATACAATTATTATTTTTGCAATATCTTGAAAAACATTTTCGAAGACACCAGGATTTAAGTTCTCAAATTCTTTATTTAAATCTATTTCATTTATAAACCACATTTTATAAACCATACTTATATAAAATTACTTTCTTATATAAATCTTTTCAAAAATATTTATTTCCAAAATATTTTATCTTTCCTTTTTTGTTTATAGTTAACATATTTCACTAATTTTAACTTTGACCCAACATTATCACTGAACGCCTTATAATCACAAGGTGTTCGTTTCAATGTGCTCACGGTTATTGTCTACCCACCCCATGACGTAGAAAGTAAAACTGCTCATAAACTGGTTGAGCAAGAATCAACAACAAACAATACCTAATGCTACTAACATGCCGAGGATTTCTAAACAATCAAGGTTATGGGATATTAAACTATGAGAAGCATTGGAGTCAAATAAATGCGAATAGGTAAACCATAAACGTATAGTACACCCTCAAGAACCTGGTTCCCCTTCTGTGCTGCAAAAAAGCAAAAACCCTAGGTCACTCTCCTTTCCTGAGTATAGGACAGTCTCTGGTAACATGACGAGGCTGATGGCAATTATAACAACCCTCTGGTGCAAGTTGTGCACCAAGTTTTGTTGGCTTATATAACATGCCCATTTTGAGGCCCGAAACTAAGCGCTACAGATGCTGTAGTCATCTATAGTATTAATTTTCAATGATAAAATGCGGTCATGTTAATGGTATCAATAATTTTGAAACTGCAAGAATATGAAATAATTTCAAACACTATTTCAAAGCAAACTTTCACATTTAATTTAAAGACAATATTCCATGATCGTTACATAATCCCAAACATTGCCTAGGTTTAGATAAAATATAACTATTATAAAATACTCCAAGGGCAACATATGAAGATGCCCCCTTGGTTGATCAGGGTTGCTAAATAGACGGACACAGCTACTGTCAATATATTCATATAACAACAGACATAACATAGCGGATGATAGTAATAAAAAACTCCTATATAGCTAGCTTTACCTCCTGCACATCTTCGGTAGCATTATCCGCCAAAACCTATTTAACCTTAAACTCCCATACTCTTGACCTACTTAAATCAATTTTGAGCACTCAGAGTTCAAGGGGAAAACATAAAATTCAAGTCAGACAAAAAGCTTGCTATGAATAACAATATGTCATCTCGGTTTATAGATATTAAGTGAAACCACGTCGCTGAGCGGAACGGGTTTTCCCCTCACTAATATCCCTTTAAAAATATATCTTTTGCAAATCATAGTCCTACAACCAAACTGGTTAAAATAAACATTAACAATAATGTGCATCTATTCTACATAGGTAATTATGACTATCCATCAAATCAGTGGACTATCCGTCCCAATGTTAAGTTTTCATAGGGTAACTACCAACCTACATGGCTGACTCGGGCTGGATATACCAAATTTTCTAACTGGCTATTAGAAGAAAACTGGATGGTCTGTCCAAATACACTTGTCTTAGTGTTTACCTGACTACCTGTCAATCTTATAGTTTTGCTAGGCTTACTATGAACCTAAAATTTTTGTATGACAACCTAGCTTATCTTATCTTTATGTTTTCCTTTCTGTGTGTAAATCTACTTTTTGTCATACCCTTGACAAAGCCCCACATATTGAAATTTTGGATTTAAATCAGCTACGGTCTAACAGTTGAAGTATAAGGTGCTACCTACACCACTTCCATCTAATTTTCTAATCTCTAAGTCATTTCATCATTTCACAATCTATCCAAAAGTGATAAGAACAATAATTTCTTTAGTAAAATTCTCGACTAAATACCCTTTTCTATTTCCTTGAAAACACTTTCTTTATAAATGATTTACTAATTGAAATCATACTTTAAAAACAAGGAAAATATAGCCTTTTACTTTATCCAAAATAATTATGTCATTATATATGTCTTTACAAAACTTTATTGATGAAGTTCGAAGTCAATGAGGGTCTTCGCCCCTTAAACATAGGCTATAAGGCCAAATCTATAAACTTTGTATAGTGATAAAGCTTGGCAATCTCATTGCCACTAAGGTTCTTTGTCCCTCTTTCATATAAAAGTAAGTTAAAGTATTTAACTTATAAAACATAAGGCTATAAGACCGATAACAGGGACATCGCACTTCATAAAGTGTTTGACGTCCTAGGATATAAAACATAGTTTGCATAGTTTAAGATCATAAGGCTTAATGTCGACATAGTTAAATCTCAACATCAAACGCCTTAAAGACAAATAGGCGGCTTCATTAGGGTCGAAGTCAATATAAGCGGTATCATAGCCCTCTTTGACAATAGGTTACTAGGATTAAAAATGACAACCATTAAAGTCGAAGTTATAAAATACGACACTATATTGCCGAGGTCATTAATAGCGGCATAGTTGCCTATAGAGTCAAAGTTGATATGTTTAAAACATGCGGCGTCATTATTGCCGCTATAGGTACTTCATAAGCAATAGAGTCAGTAATGTTATGAATATACGGCCCCATACCCTTATATATAGGCATTATACCAATGCATGCGGCAAGGTCGACGTCGACGATAAGGATGTCGACTTCGAATCTCTTCAACCCTAGTTGATTCACTACATACCAACACAGGTTGGTGTCATGCGCATCGCTATCGATTGACGTCGAAGTCATAGCGGCGATGAAGGAGAATGACGACATCGTCATTGTCGACATGGCATTTCCGTAATTAATATTAAAACTACTTATTTACTAATAACAGTAAGTTCTTTTCTACCAATCCCTATTGTTTGTCAAAATCTTACTGGTTAACAAATAATTTTTCGTAATTCTTTTCAGATTTCTACCCATTACCATAATTTATCATTCCCAAAACAATTTGCGACGTATTAACTTATACTTATATTTGAAAATAAATATTAAGCTTTTATAGCCCAATAAATTTATATAAAAGCACAAACTCATGGGAAAAATCCCCGAAAATTATAATAAATCTGATTTACTATATTCTTTAACACATAAAAATTTCAGAACCAAAAACATATTTTAATTATTTTTAATAATTAAAATCCAAAATAAACCATTTTCCAACCTTAGGAAATTCACCAAATATTCTTATTAAATCAGAAAATTATGGGTTAAAACTCACTTCTAAAATAATGTTTCTAACATCATATCAAACTTTCAAGTCTTTTTGGGTATCATATGATAGATTTTCTAACTCAAACATATCAAATATTTCAATAAATTCAGCAATAAGCATATAATCATTCAAACTATCATAGCATGACATAATATGAGCAAAAGAATGGGATTTATACTTAAAACCGAAAATAATATTTAAACATGAGATGTATAACTATTATTTACCTTGAATGGTTTAAAAAGGTTGAGATTTGAATTTGATTTGATTCCCCTAAGCTTTCTACTTGATTTCCTAGCTTTTTTTCTCCTTGGATACTTTGTTTATGGCCGACCTTTAATCCTTTGATTTCATTTGTGAATAATGAAGCGAGGGAGGAAATAAGAATGGGAAGAGTTATATTTAGGAATTATACTATTTTCATATTTTTCCCTCCTCATATATCCTCCTTCTTATTAATGTTCTAACTAATTCCATTAATTCATTAATTAAGGCTTGACCCATACTATTTATCAAATCTCAATCTTCTTAAGCTTTTACATTACTTCATTTAATTTATCCAATTAAATCTCATAAATAATGTTAATTAAAATTAGAGTTGTTACAGACTCCCTACCATAAAGAATTGCATCTTCGAAATTACGATAAGGCACACATCAAACATAAAACATAGATGTAAAACATCCCATTAAACAAGTAAGGATAAGTATCCCTAATCCTACCCTCTGTTTCCCAAGTACAGTCCCTCTCATTGTTACTTCATTGGACTGTCACTAGCTTGACTGTCTAGTTCCTTAGCCTTTTCTCATCCTTAGCCACAATACGAACTGGTTGCTAAATAATGGTCATGTCTAGTTCCATTACTAACTCTTCAAATACAGTAAGAGTAACAATAGTCTCTGGATCTCGAACACATTTCCTTAGATGAGAAATATTGAAAACATTATGGACTCCTACCAGACTGCTCAGTGACTCTATCCTGTAAGCGAGTTCTTCGATTCTTTCGATGAAGGAAATGGTCCAATGAACCAAGGTGCCAATTTCCCTGACTTCCCGAATCTTACCACACCCTTCATGGTGATACTTTGACGAAAACATGATCTCCAACTGAGAATTCTAAGTCCTTTCGTCTCTTATCTGCATAAATTTTCTACCTAGACTGAGCTTCCTTCATCTCAACCTTTTCCATGGCTTCTCTTACCATATCCGGACCAAGAACAAATCTATCTTTGGTCTCTAACCAACATACAGGTGATTTACACGGACTTTCATATAAAGCTTCAAAAGGCACCATTCATGTACTAGTCTGATAACTGTTATTATAGTAAAACTCAACCAAGTGCAAATGGTCTTCCCACGCCCCACCAAAGTCTAGTGCACAAGCTCTCAACAAATCTTCGAGCACCTTATTGACTCTCTCTGTTTGCCTATCTGTCTGCAGGTGATAATCGGTACTCATCTTAAGCTTGGTACCTAAAACCTCATGTAGACTCTTCCAGAATTCACTAGTGAATAAAGAATCTCTGTCACTACCTTACTGCTAGGAATCCCATGCAGTCTAACAATATTCTTCAGAAACAACTTAGCCAATACAGGTGTTGTTCTTGTCGACTTAACAGGTATAAAGGTGCACTCTTAGTTAGTCTGTCCATTATAACCTAGAAACTTTCATTTCCTCTATTCGACTATGGCAACCCGTCAATGAAATCAATGGATATTGAGTCCCATTTCTAAACTAGTATATCTAAAGACTGAAATAATCCACTCGGCTTCTGATGTTCGGCTTTCACTTGCTAGCAATTCAGACACTATTTTACCCATAAGCCTACATCCCTTATCATACCGTCCTGGAAGAAAATTTACTTCATATCCTGATACATCTTAGTTCCTCCAGGATAAATAGTAAACTTCGATCGATGACACTCCCTAAGAACTTCTTTCCTTAGGTCACCCACATCAAGAACACACAATCGTCCCTTCTTTCACAACCATCCATTATGGTCAAGGTAAAAACCCTTCAATTCATCAATCTTAGTTTCATCGTCCAATCTTCTGATTCTTTCAGCTAACAATGAATCATCTCTTTGCTTAGAAGCAATTCTTTCGATCAATACCAGTCGAACTTCCAACAAGATAACATTGCGGTACTTTGACTAGAATTGGCAGTCTGTAACGACCCAGTATTTTCAACCATTCGCATCCATTATAAGTGTATAGGTAAACACTCATGCCGGAGTTGAATTGCTCAAAATACTGCGTTGTAAATAAAATTTGGCAAAATTCAACATATACAGTAAATAAAATAATTACAGATCACAGACACAGAGTAATATAACAATAATGCAGCGGAAACAAAGGATAGTAGTTCATGAAGCTACTATATATATATAACAGGGTTAAACAAGATACAACAGAGGTCTCGAATACAATAGATGTCTCAATACAATAATCAAATACCAGATCTGAATTCATCACTGGAATCAACAGAATAACTGAAAGCAGGATCGATAGATAGCTGGATCTCCAAGCGAAGCTCCAACTCCAAAGGTGAGTCTCTAAATGCTGTATCACTCAGTCTGACCCGAGCGTAAAGCAAAACACAAAACACTCGAGTCAGGATTAACATTCTTATATTAATAAATCCAACTCAAGTGAAATATCAACTGAAATACAAGTAACTTAAAGGATGTTTGGGATAACCATCCCCTAAGGATCCGTTAAACTATTTACTATGTAGTAATATTCGCTATTATAATAGTGTCTAAATAAGTAAAGTATAATCATATCGGAAAATAGCGTTAAGGGGATGGAGAACCTTAACGCGGTCGGATCTTAAAATCATAATCGTACTAAAGCTCGATATGGTAGGTGACACGGCACAACTAGGCAATGCCAGGGTAGATATACCAATTACGCACACGGACTGATGGATACGCATAGCAGCCACTACCGTTCCACCTCGAACAACATTCCCAAATCGGAGGATGGCCATCTAGTCAAATCAGTAAGAGTAATATATCGAAGGAATGTGTCCGAGAAGAGGTGCTACCTCACTGGTCCGAGATCGCTCCTGTTTTAGCCACCTTATGCCAACTCACGGGAGTTGGGTCCACGTAATACCTTAAGGACGTCGCCACCATCCTACTTCATTCTGGAATCTCCACCGCGTACACGGTTGTCAAAGTGGTTTTCGGTATCGACAGAGAGTATGTCCATATCCGATCCCGGTCTCTTTGCCAACCCATCGTTATTATAACACCGTGGTTATTTCAAAATAGTTATACTTCAAACCAAAATCATTATCATTTCAAAACCCAAATTTAATACGATATCATTTCACTTCAAATATATCCATTTCAAAATCGTATTACTTTCCAAAGTTATAATGCTTTCAATATCATAGTTTGGAAATCACAGTATTTTGGAAATCATAGCACTTTCCTTTTTAAACAATTTAGATATTAAAATTTCGTTATAAAATAAATAATTTCCTCAAATTTCACAAATCGATTCAAATTAACTCGAATTCCAAAAATTTAATTTAATCAAATCTCAAATCATTAGTTTCAACTCGATTCAGCTTCTAAATAAACCATTTCAAATTATCAATTTCAAATACGTATCTAAACCATAAAATAAGCCATTTCAAATTTTAATATATTTCAAAGCTTTAAATATTCATCATTTCAAAACTAAATTCGATAAATTTATATACATATCAGATTCCTTTTACAATTATTTAGTTTTGAAATATTAACTTAATCATCTCCATAACCTTTAAATTCAATTTCAATTTAAAATTCAAATAAACAAAATATCTCATTCAAATATTTATACGTTTGGAATATCCATTTAAGTCACCCTTTCCAAATTTCAAGTTGTAAATCAATTCTTTAAATTTCAAATTCAATACATTTCAAATCTAACTTATTTAAGTATAATTCTTAAATAACTATAATTTCAATCAATTTCAAATCATTATAAATTCTATATTTGAAAATATGGAATTAAATAAATACTTAACATATTATTTATCAGCTTTATTAAATCAACTTTAATAAATCTTAAAAAAATCAATATTTATCAAAACCATATATTTCTTTCAAACCATAGAAATCATTTTAAAAATGTTTATATATAGACCAACGGTGCCTGTATATAATTTTCTACCCTATGGTCAAGTGATACGGATATTTATCATTTCAATCCGCAATTTAAAACATATTCGGGTATATATCTTTTCAACCCGAAATCCCAAATTCAATTTAATGAAAATCGCTTGGGTTTATCATTTCAACCCATAACGATTTTCTCCTATTCTACAGATCGTTCGGGTATGTATCATTTCAACCCATAGTGATTCTATACTAACAGGGAACTTGCAGAGTGATAACAGATATGATAATAAAATATCAATAGTAACGGGCATATATCATCAGTATAAATAACAGATAGTGGTGTCGGATGTCATAGGTGAACATATATAGGTAATGACATGTATAACAATGCAAATAACTAACATCAGCATATTTCAATTGACATTTCAATTGAAATCAAATTTAATAACTATAAGAACATTAATCGTGAGTGATTGCTCACCTTTCGAGGCTAGAGAGGATAGACAATGAAGTTGAGCTACGAATGTAAGCACGAATCCCAAGGTAAAGCTAGATGGACACGATTCGACGAACAAACTAATAGATAGAAATCAATGAAATCAAATCAAATTGGTTTCGATGTAAACCAAAAATATATATATACATTATTATTGAAATATATATATTTTCCCCAGTATTTCAAATTAAGCCAAATATCGAAATAGTAAAAAGAAAAAAATATATTCCAAAGTCATTTTCTTAAATCTCAAATATTAAGAATTATATATATATATTACCAGATTTTTTCTATACTATATAAACTAGAATATGCCGACGTTTATATAAAATCAACATTGTTTAAATAAACAAATATAACTCTTACAGACTGTATATATACATTATCATATACAAACACTATATACTAACATATATCAAACTGTTTCAACAATACACAATACTGTAACAACAAAATTATATAAAATATATATAAACCAAACCTATAACTGAACTTATACCATAATTATTTTCATATACATAATATATAAACAAGACTGCCCAAATGTTACTTTTCGAAACCAAATACATATAACACCTCGTTGATGTTCTTTAATGTTTAACATATATTTATAAACAGAGCAAAAGACTAAAGTAATATATGTTATACTTTTAGAATATATAGGACACTATAAGCCTATGCACAGTAAACACAAAATATAACAACTTGTTATCTGCATACCAAGGATTAACTAAACTGTTATATATACGTTCATACAATATAAACCAAAATATATCAATACATATATAACCGAACGTATAATATAAAATTTGTGTGAACTTATATATATATATACACGAACATCTCAGTTATGTTATAAACAGCTTTCAAAATATACACTTTAGACAAAACAGAAAAAATATAACAGAACACATTTTTTTTTACTTATGAACAATATGTTTTATTTAAACATACTTATATATACAGACCAAAATATCTATAAAATGTATATAAAACTTTTTTCAAACAATATATATACATACATAAAATAGAATAGACATAGCTTAAAATACATATATATATATACACGAACAAGCATACAAGTATATAACTTAGGTAGTATATGATAATCACAGCTATGCAAAGACACTACTAATATATACTTTATAATAATATATATGTTGTACATATGTTATAAACAGTCTATATATAAACAAATTCATATCATAGACTTTATACAAACCATAAATATATATATCATCACTTCACACTATAGTATAAATAATATAATATATAACATTGATATATGTACGGTAGTCAAATATATTTATATATATATAGCCTTGATCAAACCTTTGCCCAGAACATTTTTATAGTTTATATACTAACGAATAAATATGCATATGTATCTCATATAAACAACAGAATATACGTTACTTACCTATATACAAACAAGGAAGGTGAGTGAAGCAACGAGGTGATGGCATGGAACAACACGAGCAGCTGAACAGGGGAGAGAAATGGAGGCTTGGCCGAAGCATCAGGTGGTGACGTTGGCGTGGCAGGTTGGGTGGAGGCGGTGGGCAGTGGTTCGGTCTGGGGTTTCGGTGAAGGGCTGACGTGATGGTGGTTACGACTGGGTAGGGTGGTTTGGGCACGGATGAAGGGAGGCGTGGAGGACTGGAAGGTGGGGTAGGCTGGGATGGTGGGGACTGGGCTGGTTCGTGGGGATTGGGCTGAGCAGTTGGGTTCGAGGAGGAGGGAACGCATCTGGCTCGAATTGCTAAGGTTTGCGGGGCGGCTGGGTGGCGGAGGAAGGCTGGCGGTAGCGTGGGAAACTACGGGTTGCCGAGGTCAGGGGAATGAGGGTGATGCAAGCTTAGGGGTTGATGGAGTTGCTCGCAGACTGTTGGCTACCGGAATTTCTAAAACTTAGGATATAAATTTTGTTATGATTTAAAGAAGAGGAACAGATCTATAAATGGAGAAATGAGAGAAAAGAGGAAGGATGAATAGTGGGAGAGATTTAGTCAAGCCTGGAGAGTTGCACACTTGTATGAAACGTAGATAAACTTTGAACTGTTAAAAGGATGAACGCAAAAGGGTAAAATGATTCTATACGTTTAGAAATTTGAAATGGCAGACGGCTGAATTCTAGAAAGTAATAAATGTTAAAATGAATGCCAGTGGCAATTCCGTTCCATCAGTTTGAAATTTGAAGGCACAAAACAAAACAAAAATGAAAAAGTTGAAAAAGTGATACCGATACATTTTACCATTTGCAGGGGTTTCACAATGTATCGGACTTCAAAACATAGAATTGCATATACCGCAGAGATCAACACTATTATATGATTAAAACGGTATATAGACATCTGTGTTACGATCATCCGATCAAAAGTCGGTATCGGTACCCAAATGCTGCAATTTTGCCAGAAATAAGATAAACGGAGCAACAAAAGTCCAAATTTTGAAAAACGAAAGATGATTACTTACTCAGAAGATGATTTACAATTTTTCTATGTAAAAATATTCAGGTTTGGAAAATATTTTATTATCACCAATTTAACTGATTAAATTGAAGTAAATTTACGCGCGAAATAAATTTTCATATTTTCGGACGAAAATTTACCAGTTGCTATCTTTAATTAGACGCATTCCAACTATCAAATTTATATTTCAAAATTTTACTGTTTAAAATTTCACAAAATTTAACTAATTACGTTATTTAACAGTTAAAATTTACGGGTCGTTACACAGTCGATCTTAACTACATGCTACAAGCAGTCAATGCTTCCAAATCTTTCCATCAGCCAACAGCTAACACTACATTCTGATGTTTCCTACTAAGTGCGTCCGCAACTTTATTTCCTTTCCTCGGTGTGTACTCAATTCCATAATCATAAGTAGCTAAAAATTCCAACCATCTCTGTTGTCTCATATTCAACTCCTTCTGAGGGAATATGTATCTTAGCAACTTGTGATCCGTATACAACTCAAATCGTTCCCCTAAAAGATAATGTCTTCACACCTTCAAAGCAAATATTACGACAACCAACTCTAAATCATGAGTAGGGTATCTAACTTCATGCGGTCTGAGTTGTCGTGAAGCATAGGCAATCACCTTACCCCTCTGCATTAACATAGCTACTAATCATGTTCCACACGCACCAGTATACACCACAAATCCTGATTCCTATCTGGAAGTACTAACACGGGCGCGTTGATCAATAAATGTTTTAGCTGCTGGAATGCCTCATCACATTTATCGGTCTAAACATACTTCACGTCCTTCCTTGTTATCTTAGTCATCGGCATTGCTATACGTGAGAAATCCTCGATGAATCTCCGGTAATAGCCAGCTCGTCCAAGAAAACTCTTTATCTCTATCCAATTCTCGAGTATCTTTTAATTATTTTCAGCTTCTATCTTAGCTGGATCCACTGACAACCCTTTTTCTGAGACTACATGATCAAGAAACTTCATCTCCATTTTCCAGAAATGACACTTCGAAAACTTTTCTTTTAACTGATGCTGCCTCAGTTTCTCAAGCACCATTCCAAGTTGAATCTTATGATCTCTTTCATCCTTATAATATATCAAAATGTCTTCTATGAATACTAATACGAATCTATCTAAATGCTCTCGGAAGATTTGGTTCATTAAATCTACGAAGAAAGCAGGTGTGTTAGTCAATCCAAATGGTATTACTAATCACTCATACAAACCATATCTTGTCATAAATGCCATCAATGGAATACTATCCTCTGCCACTCCCAATTGATGGAACCCTATTGCCAAATCCAACTAGGAAAATACTGCAAATTCTCTAACTACAAAGACCTGATTCAACTCATTGTCCTCCTCTATTACACCCAATAAAGCACAAACATCAAAACTTGGATTCTCTATCGAGTATATAATTTAGTCACTACTATTAGGGTGTCTTAATGATATTTTCCTATCATGGCAAAATATCCTAACATCATCCTTACTTAACCGGTCCATACCCAAAATAATCCCAAAGCCTACGAAATCAACACATGCAAACTGCATGCAAACACGTGACCTAATAATGCAAACTCTAAATGGTCACATCTCATCTATAGATTTTCATACCCTTATATTGCCACAACCCTTAAGGAAGTAACTGGGTATGAGGGTTCTACGTTAAGCTTATCTACCAAAGAATGAGATATAAAAGAATGAGATGCACTAGTATCAAACAATAATCTAACAGGTATACCATGAATCAAAAGCGTACCTCTCATCACAACTTTTTCTTTCCCCTCAACTGTTGGTCTCGAGGTAGCTGGTTCCAAAGAAAATACTTTTCCTTTCTCTACGTTGGCCACTTCCGGACATTTGTTCTTGTAATGTCCCACTTGGTCGTAGTTAAAGCACTTAATGTTCTTCTTTCCAACAACTTCCTTTCCCTTACCAATTGGGTACTCATGAGCATAATGTCCTTTCTTGTCACACTTGTAACAAACAACCTCAGACTTTCCTTTCTTGGTAGCTCCACCCTTATGAGCTCCCTTTTTCTGGTAAAACTTCCTCTTCTAATTATGTCCACCTTAACTCTTTGTTGGCTTGTTATTACTTAACAAAACAAGCATCGCTTCATTTCGCAAAGCCATCTCTATGACTACATCACATGGATCCCTAAGATGTAGTAATGTTTCCCTGGTAAGCTCGGGTCTCAGTCCATGGATGAACTTCTCATTCCTTTTGATAACTATGTCACGGTAGCATACCCATATCTTAACAACTTCTCAAATATGGTTGCATACTCAAGCACCGTCATATCACCTTGCACCAACTCAGCAAACTTCCTCAACGGAGTTGACTTAGCAGCCTCAGAAATAAATCTCTCTTCAAACCTCCTTCTGAACTCTGCCCAAGTCAAAGTTTCTTCTGATACCCTAACAGTCATGCTATTCCACCAGCACAATGCTGCTCCTTGTAATTTCCCAGACGTTAATCTCCTCCATTCGTCATTCAAACTAAGACCAATGAAAATCCTCTCACAATGAAGAAACTAATTCTCCACTTTAATTGCAT
This sequence comes from Allium fistulosum, assembly GCA_030737815.1. Lineage (NCBI taxonomy): Eukaryota > Viridiplantae > Streptophyta > Magnoliopsida > Asparagales > Amaryllidaceae > Allium > Allium fistulosum. The sequence continues at coordinate 1,074,809,589 of CM060901.1, read as the reverse complement.
CCTCTATTCCAATAAATGGTTTCCCTCCAAGTCTTGCATAGTCTCTACTCAAAACAGCGTAATTATTGGCAACTGGAACTTCCTGATCAGCTCCTCCAGCATTTCTACCAACCAACCCAGCAGCAGCTCCTACTTGCATTATGTTGACAAAGAACCGATACATTGCTCTCATATCAACCGGTGGTATTCCAGCACCTATAGCAGTTGTTTGTCAATTCGGATTTCTCCTAGTATTGGGACTGACATTTCCACTGGTGGTGGAGCTTCCTCCACCGATATTTACTCTTCCGTTTCCTGCCTCTATACCTTACTTCCTTAAATCTGCATTTGAACCTTAGTTAGATATGGAAGAACAGTCTAAGAGAGAGGGAGAATAAAGATAAAGCGTATACTTATATATAGCAAATACAAGTACATCACTATAGCGTTATCCCATACCCTAATCTTATTCTCCGATTCTTTTGGATTATGTTTAAAAAACCCTTTTCAAAGTTCAAAATTCTTTAGTTTTACATAAACCATGCTATGATACCAAGTTGTAACATCTCCCATTTTGAGGCTCGAAACTAAGCACTACAGATGTTGCAGTCATCTATAATATTAATTTCTGGTGAGAAAATGCAATCATGTTAATGGTATCCATAATATTAGAAGCATAAGAACATGAAATAATTTCAAACACAATGTCAAAGAAAAGTTTCACATTTCATTTAAAGATAGTATTCCATATTCATTACATAATATCAAACGTTGCCCAGGTCCAAATAAAATATAATTATTACAAAATATTCCAAGGGCGACATAAAAAGATGCCCCCTTGGTTGATCAGAGTTACTAAATAAACAGACACATCTACTGTAAATACATTCATACAACAATAGAGATAACACAGCAGATAATAGTAATAGATACACTCCTATAAGCTAGCTTTGCCTCCTACGTGTCTCTTTAAGCTTTATTCGCCAAAACCTACTTAACTTGAAAAGCCCTTATTCTCAACCTACTCAATTCTTTTGAGCACCCGAGAGTTTAAGAGGAAAACATAAACTTCAAGTCAGAAAAAAACTTAGTGTGAATAATAATATGCCATCTCGGTTTATAGATATTAATTGAGACCACGCAGCTGAGCGGAACGGGTTTTTCCTTCACTAATATCCCTTAAAAATATATCTTTTTTAAATCAAAGTCCTGTAATCAAACTGGTTAAAATAAACAATATAACAGTATATGCATGCACGCTACATAGGTAATTATGACTATCCATAAAATCAGTGGACTTTCCATCCCAATGTTAAGTTTTCATAGAGAAACTACCAACCTACATGACTGACTCGGGCCTACCAGGGATACCAAATTTTCTAAATGACTGTTAGAAGAAAACTAGACGGTCTGTCCAAATACACTTAACTTGGTGTTTACTAAATATATGTCAATCTCATAGTTTTGCTAAGCTTACTATAAAACTAAGGGTTTTGCAGGCCAACCTATAACTTATCTTATCTTTAAGTATTCCTTTTTATGCATAAACCTACTTTTTATCTTACCCTTGACGAAGCCTTACACACTGGAATTTTGGACTTATATCAGCTATGAGCTAACAACTGAAGTATAGGGCACTACCATACACCAGTCCCATCTAGTTCTCAAATCTCTGAGTTAATTCATCCTATCACAATCTATCCAAAAGTGATAAGAATAATAATTTCTCTAGTAAAATTCTAGGTTAAATACCCTTTTCTATTTTTTGAAAACACTTTCTTTATAAATGATTTAAACCTTAAAATCATACTTTCAAAATAAGGAAAATATAGCCCTTTACTTTATCCAAAATGATTATACCATGATGTATGCTTTTAAAAACTTTATTGATGAAGTTCAAAGTCAGTGGGGGTTTTTGCCTCTTAAACATAGGCCATAAGGCCAAAACTACAAACTTTGTATAGTGAAAAACCTCGGCGATCTGATCACCACTAAGAGTCTTTGTCCTATTCCATGTCAAACTAAGTTAATGTCTATAACTTATAAAATATAAGGTCATAGAGCCGATAACAGGAACATTGCACTTCATAGAGTGTCGACATCATAGGATATAAAATATAGTTTGCATACTTTAAGATCTTAAGGCTTAATGTCGACATAGTTAAATCTCGGCATCAAACGCCTTAAAGAAAAATAGGCGGCTTCAATAGGATCGAAGTCAATATAAGCGGTATCATAGCCCTCTTTGAAAATAGGTTACTAGGATTAAAAATGGCAACCATTAAAGTTGAAGTTATAAAATACGACACTATATTGCCAAAGTCATTAATAGCGGCATAGTTGCATATAGAGTTGAAGTTGATATGTTTTAAACATGCGGCGTCATTACTGCCGCTATAGGTACTTCATAAGCAATAGAGCCCGCAACGTTATGGATATGCAGCCCCATACCCTTATATATATATAATGCGGTACTAGCAATGCATGCAGCAAGGTCGATGTCGATGATGAGGATGCTGACTTCAAACTTCTTCAACCCTAGCTGATTCACTACATACCAACAGAGGTGTGTATTAAGCGTATCACTATCGATTGACGTCAAAGTCGTAGCTGCAATGAAGAGGAATGACGACGTTGTAACACCCCACCTTTATTCCCATAATATCCAAGAGTATTGCAGAGTAATACTGTTAGATAATACAGAGAATGAGGCTATATAGGGTACATACATGAATATTTCCTTGGACCGACACTGGTAAGTATTAAAACATCATGTATATAACTCACATGTACACAACATTGGTATAAAGAAATAGACACGTGTGCCTTCAGGACAAAGCGATACATAATATACAGTACAACATAGAGAATGCAGAGTCAATCGCAACAATAACATATAATATAAATACATTAATGTTGTACAATACAATTCATATGTCAATTATATATATACATATAATGAAACAATGTCAAACAAATATCATGTTATAGTCCTAATGTTGAACTCCTCTGAGTCCAATGAAATAAATGCTGGTCAAGTCGTCCTTGTACCTAAAATGTCTCGGATTGACCCGAGCATTATATATACATATACATATAAAATAATCCTTAAGGCATTAAATCATCCAAACATCTCAAATCCATATAATGATGTCATCACCCATTTAAAACATATCAAATCAATATTCACATAGAACATCGAATGGGTGAATCATCCATATCTTGAAATCACTATCAAATCCAAAAATAATAATTAATAAGGCATCCTCAAGTGAAGTCGGGCAGTAATAAAACAATGTCCACTATCTCTCTCAATCTCATATTATGAAATACCAATATCAAATCAATAAAATCAATAAGGAAGATTTGAGCTAGCTCATAATAATATCCAAATATAATCAATAATAAGTTGGTCGTTTGCTTGTAAAGAAATAGGTTGTCTGCCTAACAAGAATACTGGGTTGACCATACTCTGCACACAGTCTCAGGTATAATCTCATCTATACATAATATATGTTTATCTACTACTTCATACTTCCACATATAACCACATGTACCGGAACTAGACGGGAGATTGACAGCACGTCTGTTTGCTCTAGGAGCCATATGTGGTCCATATGACACGACTCCTACAATCATCGGTTACCATTACCTCTCCCCTCTCGGTATCGTGACAATGGTCCACCATAGACTCGACAACGTGTAGCCTCTTCGGCCATGACTACCAACATGTGCCCCTATATGGTAACTGACTGCTAGCTTATGCGATACAAGGGGCGACCAGTTCCAATCTTGTGATGCGCATCAAATATCAAAACAACAATAATAGTGCAACTAATTTAGGACGAGAACCCACAATCAGACCGCCAGGGTGGATACTGGCCAATCTGGTTCACTCCCAAAACATAAAGGGAGTCGTACAAAGATAGACAGATATATAATGTACATAACTATGTAGCTATCAAGTAGCCTCCTTACGTGCTTACCGTAGCGAGTCACGCACTACATACACAACATACTCCTGTATGAGTGCCAGCCATGAGCAAAGAATAACTGAATAAACACAACGGCATCCCATACCACCGCATGTTACTAATTCATTTTTTCGGTGCTCGCACATCACACTCGCTCCTTCTATGTTCTATATAACGAGTCTAAAAAGAAACCTAAGTATTACGGAAAGTCTCATACCAGACGGTATCACTAAACCATTTATTCTAATTTCTCGTCACATAGAATAAATAATAATAATAATCAATTAGTAAGGATGTCATCACCGTATCATACTAAAATCATCAGCTCAATCAATATCAATGGTGAATCATTCGTATAATCTTTATATAATTAAATAAGAAAAGAAATATTGGAATAGATACATACAATAGATCATCCAAATAAATATAAAATAACAAAATAATATTTAATAATGACACACTCACAACATATAATCTCTTGTAACAAATAAATATTTAGAGATAGGATAATAAATAATAAATATATATTCTAGCATTAACTAAAATATAATATACTCTATGTCAATAATCATAAATTTCTTAACTTTTTATACAATTAGACAATTGGTAAATATTCATTAATAATACTAGAAAAACTCAATTTAAATTACCAAAACAGTTTATAGAACAAAATATTGTACGTAATATTGATTACACAATTATAAAGTCTAATTGCTGTTTTAAATAATTATTAATGTCAAAATTAGTTTTATTTATTCACATCCAATAAATATATCCTCAAGCTCGATTATTTTATTTTTAATTATAAATTGTGAGGCTTGTATACATATATGATTTTCACAAATACCAGTTGTGACAACAAACTCAAATTCCAAGGCTTTGAGAAAACAACTAGACAAACAAACAACATAAAAAAACAAAAGTACTGTCCATCCATACTTAGAGCATGGACAAGTATAAAGTCATGAAGTAATAAAGAGGGTAGCAAATTCAAGAGTACTCAAATAGGCATCTAAATTAGTATAACTTGATAAAGCATAATACATGGTAATAAAACACTCACAATGTATAATTTTACATAATAAAATTATTACTTAGGATTATATAAATATACATATTTATATGTATGTATGTATGTATGTATGTACGTATGTATATTAAAATTTAAATGTATTAAATTTAGTTTGTTGTACAAAATAAATAGACACATTTATTTACTAACAACAAATATCAAGTGTTAGAGTTCACAAGAAAATGCATATAAACATAACAAATGTAGACACTGAAGAAACTTTTTATATGTATATATTAATGTACCAGGTGAAACAATGATAGAAAAATAAAACAATAAAATTGTTCAGGCTAAAACAAAAGAAGCAATAACTAAGCAACCTGAAGATAGGATGCATATTCATCTATCAAATTCATTTACGTATGCACACGCAAATATGTGTAACTTGTGTACAACATCTTATGACAATATATATAAATAAACTTGGATGCATTCCCAAAAGAGAGCTCATGAGCAGTCAATAGTAACACACATGACATTCAAATATATACATACATATACAAATGCACGCATTTACATACGTATGCAGAGGTATAAATTTAAGAAAACCGGACATGTATACAAATATACGAAAGTAAAAGGTCAAAAAGGTTAATTCAGCTAAATATGAAACAATAGGCAAAAGCTTTCATTATTGAAGCCATGTTAAGCCATGTATTATATCAGGTGCGTGAATATAAAATGGATAAAAAGTGCATGAACACTGTTGAGACTCAGCAAATTGCAACCAAAATTTGTTTAGTAAAAGAATGTACTGGCACAGGTGAAACAAAAGTGTACCAACTTAAGTGCAACATTGATTTTACAAATAGCAAACTAATTATGTTAACAGGGACCAGAGCAAGTGAATTACATAATAATACAAACTCTAGCACCCATATATATGTTAGTGAATATATATATTGTCTTGTAAGTATAAATATATAAGAGTTTAGATATATTTGTTATAATTTATTGTTAATACACACACATACACACACTCCAAGTTTAAACTATTAGAGCTTGCACGTGTACATAGGAATGCACATAAATATTTATATAAAAGGTAAAAACAGAGCAAATGAATATTAATTACTAAGCAATACTGTAAGGTTAGATATAAAATAATGTAACCATAGTTTGCAACAGCAAATAAAATCATATAACAAAACCAAAACTAGAAGAATACACAACAAAAATCAAGTATTCAACACACATGCAACAGCGAAACATAAAATATAAGGAAATGTAAACTCTTACATAAAAGTGCACACATACATGTAAATCACTCACAGGATGATACAGATTAGCCGTTGTTACACCAAAAATCTACCTTTCAACTAGGTCGAAAGGTCTTTCAACAAAGACAAAGGAAAAGAAGCACAGCCTAAACCTTTCGAAGGAGTTGAAGGGATGCAGTCATCAGAGTTTAACAGTCCCAAACCTTTCGACAAAGTCGAAAGGTTCCATCTCTCAGTATCCAAGGAGTTCCTACCTTTTGAGGAGGATGAAGAAGTCAAAGCAAGTGTGAGCCACTCTATGGTGACCTTTAAGAAAGCATAGCAAGCCTTTCGAACTGGTTAAAGCACATCCAGGATACCTATCGACAATGTCGAAAGGATTTATGAAGAAGGCAACACTCATAAGTCAGCAAAGAATGAAAGACAACCTTTTGCCAACACTGAAGGGAAGCACGGCTCTCAACAACAATCAAGTGAAGAGCAACCTTCCGACAAGGTCGAAGGGTTCACAACAATCAAGTGAAGAGCAACCTTCCAAAGAGATCGAAGGGTTCACAACAGTATATAAAATGCAAACCCTTTGATAAAGTCGAAAGGTTCATGAAGGTATAAAGAAAAGCAGTCAAAATGGCATATGAAGGGCAAACCTTCCAACAAAGTTGAAAGGTTCACAACTACATATTAAAGGGAGATCTTCTGACCCAGTCGAGAGCATGGAGTCGAAAGAGGGGCCGCCTGCATCTATAAATAAAACCCAAGGGGTCATGTTTTGGGGATCCGATTTTGCCATTCTAATCTTGTATCTTCTTAATAAAAACATTGTAACCCTAATTGGGTGTTGATTTGGGGAATTTAATGAAAAATGAAGCTTTTTCTTGGATAAAGAGGGAAGTCCTAAACTTTGTTGATTACTTTACCGTTTGCTTAAACTTTTGTTGGATCAACTCCTAATTTCCAGGTTCAATCTCATCAAAAGGTTCTTGCCGACAAGGTCGACAACTCTTCTAATACAAATAACTACTGCAAACTTTCGAAGCCATTAACTCTACAATTTGAACCTTTCAACAAGGTTGACAATACATCCGATCCAAACATCCACTGCAACCTTCTGAAGAGATTAACCTAGTGGCCTAACCTTTCGACAAGTTCAATAGTTCTTATGCTATAATAATACAAGTAACCTTTCAGAGCTATAATCCACGTGGTCTAACCTTTCGATAAGGTCAGAACCTGCTCCGTAAATATAAATATCTGGAGTTGTAAAGTTTATGTAACGACCTGTATTTTTAGCCATTTTAAATTATTAAATTTAATGTAATTATTAAATAGAAATGGTTAAAGATAAAAATTTAATGATTTTGAATGTAAGTTTCAGATAGGAACTTGGATAAAATTTTGAAATAAACTGATTTCGAAGATTTAAGTAATAAATGTTAAATGCATTAGATGTGAATAAAGTAATTGATTGATAACTGAAATTCATTTAAAATCTAATATTGAAGTTTGTTGAATATTGAACAATTAAATTGTTTAAATTTAACAGTGGAAATTATTTGAATAATTGAATTTCGAATTTAATATGATTGAAAATGATATCGAAAGTTGATGTAAATTTTATATAAACCACAATGAAGATTGTTAACATTTAAAATTGGATTTAAAAGTGAATAATTAGAAATTGGAAATTTTGTATTATAATTGAGACATTAAAATAACGATCTAGGGCATAGTCTTGGATTTCGATGAAACCAGTTCCATTGGATCTGTAATAGTGGATTATTATCGGATTTCAAATTTCGTAGTGTTTGGAGTTATCGTTTGATCGTACGAGATAGAAATCCACTGAATTTAATATCGAAAATTCAATATAATAATTGGGTCCAAAAATCTATCTTCCCCATACGGTTGAATTAGGACTCGAAACCTTTTCCATTGTGTTTGAAATAGGGGTATAACATTCTGAACGCCTAGCGGCACGCCTCGATAGGAGTTTGAGATTTTAAGTTGCATAGATCGAGACATTTTGAAATTAAATTATTATATTAATTAGTCAAACTTCCTTTCAGTTGTTATTTTATCTTTTCACTGTACCATCTCCCTCTCCTACACGCCAACATCACGTCTTGTTCCTCCCTCCATTCTCCTTTTAAAATGCACACAACCGAGCTAGTGAAAAAATATAATAACAGCGAAACTTCAAAAATCATTTTCTCCTATTCTACTCAATTAAAAATCTTGAAAATGGTTTTAAAAATCTAGTGTTGGCCTGTGCTTCGATCTAATGTATGCTTTTGGGGGTGCGATAGCTGTTTCAAAATCAACGGTGAAAGTCAAACAATAGAGAGTAGCTAGGGTTTGAGATTGCCATCCATTCGATCATCGATTCGCAGATTGGAGTTTGTATTTGAACTCAGCATGGAAATTAGCAACTCGAGGGTGAGTCTTGTGTAGTGCGGCCGTGATAGGGGAGGCGCTACCTACAGCTGCTACATCAGCGACCCACGAGGTCGCGATTCGAACAAAGGGCTCAAGCTTCAAAGTGAGGGGTCCTGGAGGTGGAGATCGAGGAGAGAAGCTTGTCGGCGCGATCAGTTTCGATTTTCATCGCCTGTAGCTCCGTATCACTGGAAATAGGTGCACATGGCCATGGGTTTATTTGTGTCATGTATAGGCATTAGGGGGAAGAAGAGATGGAGTGTTAGTGGGCCGGGTCCATATTCATTCGGATATAGGTTGTTTTAAATATAATTAAATTGTTTTATAAATTTAAATATCAATGAACTAAAAATGGTATAACTCCTACATACGAGGTCCGATTGGAATGAGATTTTTTGCGTTGAAATCATGAGGACGAGAACTTTGCAATGAAACTTGGTTGGATGGATTTAGAGACAGTCGAAAATTGGGCTAAAATTGGGTTTCGTCCGGTTTTATTTCCAATCCGGAACGTCTCGGCGACAACAAAAATAAAACCTGAGTGTTTTATAATGTTCACAATGTACTAGAATATTTTTATGCTAGTTAAATTTGAATTTATGAAGTGATATGAATTTATTGGTCGTTGTTTGATAAATTTGATTGTCATTTGAATTAACCGTTATAAATTAAAATTGACGGTTAAATTTGAAATTGAAATTGAATTGCTAGTAAATTACCCAATATTAATAACTATGAAACTGTTGAGTTATATTGTCTGTTTGTATGATTGATTGTGATGGATGCCAACTGATTGATATTTGAATGATTGAATGTTTATTTATTTTATATATATCCCGTTATCCCCTTGTAAATTAATTCCAGTATATAAACTATAAATTGAATTATTTTGAATGAATTAAGAAATATGTTGAAATGATATATACCTATAACACTGTGGTTTGGATTGAAATGATATATATCCATTCCTGAAATTAAATTGAAATAACTGATCACTTAGCCATAGGATAGAAAATTATATATGGACAACGGATTGGTTAAATTAAATGATTTTAAAATTTTTGATTTGAAATTATTTAAATGGTTTGATTTAAAAAAAATTAAAATATCAAATTTATAGAAATCAAATTATTTTCAAACTTGAGCTCTGAATGTTGAAATTTAAATTTAGTAATGGAAATTGTTTAAAAAATCGAAGTTGAGATTTTGAAGTTATAATCGAAATATAATTTGAATTTTTGGAAATCGATTTGTTGTTTAAAAGATTGAACTTTTATCCGAACTTGAATATTACTAAGTAAAAGTGATATAAAAACGATATTTCGAAATTGAGCTCGGAATTGAATTATATTTGAAGATTGGGATTTTAAACTGAATATTGGAGGATAATTTGATTTAAATGTTTTGAATCGATATTTTGAAAAACGAGCTCGAAATCGATATAAATTGAAATTGAAATTGAATTAATTGGATTTGAAAGTAGAATTGAATTAATTTGAAATTGAAGTTGAAATTAATTTGAATTGAAATCGAAATTGAATCGATTGAATGGAAATTGGAATTGATTTAAATTGGGAAGTTGGAATTGAATCGGTTTATCTTTGAAACTATTTTCAAATAAATTATTTAATATAAAACTATTTAAAAGCTATCTTCTTAAATATATAAATTATTTTGGTTTTCCAGATTATTTTGCTTATAAACCATTTTAATACTTAAACTATTTTATATTAAACTATTTTAACCATTTTTACCATTTAAACTATTTTTAACTATTTTAATTATTTAAACTATTTTAATACTATTCAAACTAATTTTCAAAAATTCAAACTAGTCAAGAGTGGAATGTTATTTTTTTAAATCATGGATTTAAATACGAATTGGGTTAAAATGAAGTTATAACCAAAATTAAAGTTCGAAACAATTTTGGAATCGAAATTGAGATATTAAGGCGAAATTGATTTTGAATTGAAATAGTATATTTTGAGTAAATATGATGATTCTGAAATGTATTTGATTGTGAAGCGAATATGATATTTTGATATCAAGTAGGAACTATTTCCGAAATGTAAAAGTACCAACCGGTGTGTAAAACGACGTTTGATTATTAAAGAGACCGGAGCCAGATATGGACATACTCGTTGTCGATACCAGAACCACTTTAACAACTGTGTACATGGAGTGACGATCCAGAATGAAGTGGTTGGATTTGGCGTCGTTTGCTAGATTTGAAGAAAGAGAACGATGATGGATTAGTCTGGCACTTGTGCCAATTTGAAATGACTAAAACAGGAGCCGTACCAGCCAAGTGGGTTAGCTACCCCAAGCGGACGCACTTCTTCGTATTACCATCATTTACATTGTGATAGATTGGTGCGCACCCTCTGGATTATGGGAGTGTTGGACGTGGTGGGAGATCATAGCTATGATGCGTTACCACTAGCCGAGAAGGGTAAACTGGTAGTATCCTACCTTGGGAATTTCCTAACGTGCCTTGTCATACTTTTATCCCTAAACGAGACCCATACGATTTTGTTTTAGTGTTGTCGTATCACGGCGCATCCCTATCCACCGACAGTTTAAATGGTGTTTTATATGCAAACTGTACGACAATGCTTAATAACGCGTTAAGAAGGATTAATGTAAAGTCTTAACGCTAAGAAAAATATTTATTTTACTGATTAGACATTATATATGTAGCATATTCTACTACATGTAAATATTTTGACGGATCCTTAAGAGATGGAAAACCCCGTAACATCTCTTGAGTTATTGCAAGCACGTTTTACACTGGATAGGAGACGAGAAATCTCATAAACATTTCTGACGCCGTAACACTCATGTTATATGCGTTATCGATTTGACTTACATAAGGATATTTTATTCCTGACTCGAGTGTTTTGTCTTTTCATTACGCTCGGGTCAGCCCTGATTTTTTCAGCTTATTGAATATTTATTCTAGAGTACGAAGACGAATATTTGGTATATTATTACTATTAGTATTCCTGCATCATGTTGTCTGTTGCATTATTTATTTATCTTTGATGTATATATATAACTCTGATGAATGTTGTATAGATTATAATCAAATGTAAAATATAAACATCTTCATGAACTATTTATTTGATTATTATATTTTGTCGTTCCGCTGCGAGATTCTATGTTTGTTTCTTCTTCTTTTCTAATTTTTCTTAATTAACCCCAATGATTATCTATGTTTCGAATGGTTTGAATTGGACATGTATGGATTATTGTCAATTTAAACCTTCCGAAATATGGGTCGTTATAGTTTATGTCAAAGGAGCTCATTCCTATACCTTTCGAAAAAGTTGAAACCTACCTCAAATAAGTGATCTAACCTTTCGACATGGTCGAAGTCTACCAAATATCCACTAAAGTGCTTGACTTCTTGGTTCAACCTAGGAAAGCTATCACCTTAACCTTTCGACAAGATTAAAATCAACCTTTAAAGGACTAACTTAGAGAATTTCAACCTAGCCGAAAAGAAAAGTTTGGTAGGAGACCTCATGCAATTTCAACTAAGACGAAAGGTTATCTAATTCAAAGATTAAATCTTTCGACGACGTCGGAAGGTCTGACCCAAGAATCAACAACAAGTGAAGCTAAATTTAAAGGCAATTCTTAAGAGTATCATGCCCTTTATTCAAACAAGTCTCTCCATCCTTCTTAGAATAACTTTGGGGTGTTGACAAAAAATCTTGTTAACATTTTTAGCGCTAGAAGGAGGGCCTGAACCTCCGCCTTTGTTAACCCCCTAACATTACTATTCTCTAACCCCCCTTGGACAAATCCTACATCAAGTTTATTTGCTTTGGAAAATCATGGCCAGAAGATTTAAAAGATCTGAACAAGGGTCTTCTGAACCACATTTGACAAGATTCTCTCAAGTAAGCATCAAAAGCTCTAATCAAGATGAAGAGCAAAGGCTCGAAGCCTTAAGGATCATAAACAAAAAGAAAGCAGAATCTTATGATCCTGAGAAATGGAGTCTAAATCCTTTTCATGTGGGTCCTATCCCTATCTTTGCACTTGGAAAAAGAACAAATGGAAGTGCTAATATCTTTAGTCAAATGAGAAGAACAATCCAACATTATTCCAAAGGCACAATCTTTGATAGAGAGATAATGAATGATTACAACGCCTTTGCGCACAAATGGCAACCAACTACAACAAGTGCACTTCCAACCTAAGAGATTCAAAAGGTAGCAAAAAGAAAAATAATTGAAGAGCATGAAATGATTAGGCTGAAAAGTAAAAAGTCAAAGTGCCATCCTCAAGAGTCAAGTTTTAGGTCAAGACTTCCAAAAGAATGCAACTTAACAACATCAATGGAAAACGTCTACTTGCTCACAAAGGATGAACTTAACTATTGGCCATCACAAAAGAAAAAGCCAAAACATGAAAGGAACTTGGGAGGGTCCTTCTATCATTATCATATGATGAATGGTCATGAAACCAACCACTGCAGAGCTCTGGAAGGGATGATCATCAATTTCTTTGGACAAGGAAAGATCAGTGAATTTGTAAAAAGGATTTGAGAAAGGGTTAATAAAGATCAACTTTCTGAAAAGAGAAAGTCTACATGGCTGAGAGTGAAATGCTCCTCATATTTGGATACTTCCTAAGATGGTAGTCTACCTAAGATGGTAGAAAAGCCTCTGTCCGCACCGAGATGGCCAGGGAAGAGCACCTCTTAGAGGGAGGGCGGGTAAGCTTTAACCGCGTCATGAGATGGCCAGGTTAAAGCACTGGACAAGCTCTTATCCGTGCCATGCTATGGCCAGGTTAAGGCACCTCCTGGAGGAAGGACGGAGTAAGCCTCTATCCACGCCATAAGATGGCCAGGGTAGAGCACTGAACAAGCCCTTGTTTGCATCGCAAAAGGGCCAAGGCAGGGCGCCTCATGGAGGAAGGTCGGGTAAGTCCATGGTTCCAGCCTCTAAGATGAGCTAACTAAGAGCACCGAACAATAATGGACTAAGATGTCCAGGCCCAAGAAGAGGCCCATTAAACAATGGACTAAGATGTCCAGGCCCAAGAAGAGGCCCATTAAATAATGGACTAAGATGTCCAAGCCCAAGAAGAGGCCCATTAAACAATGGACTAAGATGTCTAGGCCCAAGAAGAGGCCCATCAAACAATAGACTAAGATGTCCAAGCTCGAGAAAAGTCACATTCAGTAAAGGACTAAGATGTCCAAGCCCGGGAAGAGGCTCATCAAATCATGAACTAAGATGTTCAACCTCGAGAAAAAGCATATTCGATCATGGACTGAGATGTCTTAGCTCAAGAGGCAGCTAATCAAATTATTTCTGTATTCAAAACCTGAAGGGTTCATACATGTCAAAGAAGACAAAAGAAAAGGAGCGGAATGGAACGTCGCTTATCATTACCCGAATCTGGGTTACGGGACTTTCATTTCTAAAACATCATTTATTAATACCTGAATCTGGGTTTCGGGTCTCTTACATCATAATTACATCAATTAATACCCAAATCTGGGTTTTGGGATATTCGTTTTAGAACTTCACTATATAATACCCGAATCTGGGTTTCGGGTCTCTATTAACTTCTGGTTATCTTAATGTAACTGAATCTGGGTTTCGGGATTCTCATTTTAAACAATAGCTGTTAGTTCCCGAATTAGGGTTTTGGGTCTTCCATATAAGAATTTCATCATCTATTATTAGAATCTTGGTTTCAGGTATTCATCAATTATTACCTTATTATATTTGAATCTGGATATTAAGACTACTACTTATGTGAACCCTAATTTGGGAGCAAAATTTCTGGATTTCTATTCATCACAAATGCCCGAACCTGGGTCAAGGAATATTAAAGATCATAATTAAAAGTCTCCGAATGGGGGCTTCGAGTTTCTAAATTTTTAAATCCCATTAATGTTAAGGAATGGGTTGGAGAGTTACTACATCCGAATTTCAGACACTGATCTCTTAATTAGGTTCTTTATTAAATAAAGGTTATATTTTAATATTTATATCTCTATGACAAAGCAGAATTGACTATCAGCAAATTTCAAACTTTCCAGCCAAGTGGAAGGAGTTACATTCTTGATCATCTCCCATCTTAGTTAAAGATGAGATTATAGCATTTAGTATAAGCTGTTTGACGTACAATTAACAGAATGATTTGTTAATCTAAGCAAATGACATATATAGACAAATATGTCGATTTCAAGCTAACAATTAGAAATATTGTTTTCTACATGCTTTTTAGGGAAATCAAAACAACAAGGGATAGCAAAAGATTCAGCAAGTCCAAAAATCAGTGAGTGAGCAATTTAAAAAAAACATTTTAAAAGTATTGTTACAGAGAAGGATTGCAAATCAGGTGATATTTACAAAATTTATGTGATTTATATAAATTATGAAATCATTCACAAAATGACAAAATTATATACAAGATAGAATTGCATAGCTCAAATATATATAGGAGTTACAAATCTTGGGCAGCCCTATCGAGAGTTTCTGCAACTGTAGGATCAACTACGTGTCTGATGGCCGTGCTAAGAACTTCCTTAAGCTTCTTTTCTTTTTTTCCTTATTTGGTTTTCATCATCAATTGCATCTATGTTGGTCTTTAGGGCGTGATTAAAAGCTCTGTTCGCAGCCCTGACTGTTTTATTCTCTCTTTCTAATTGTGCGACACGCTTGTCGAGCAAGTAGTTGTCATGCTCTAGCTTCTGGTTTTTGGCAGCATATTCATTAATGGTCTGAGAGTACTTCACTTTCTCCTGCTCATCAAAATATTTGGCTCTTTCGAACTTTACCCTTCGATACCAGTTCCCCTCCACATTATCATCTAAACCGGGAGGAGGGTTAAGCATAGTAGGGAATTTCTGAGCTGCGAGAAGCTTTGACCTACTAGGTTTGACCATAGAAGGGGTTACTTGAGGGACTAGAAGATCAATCTTTGAAGTCTTATCGCCCAAAATGAACTCCAAAGAAGCACATTGCTCCTGGCTATCTTTTAACTTTAACTCCAAATCATATATTCGCTGAATAAGTTCAGACATTTTTTGATCGAAATCGATTGAAGGATTTGTTTTTACTTGTCGCTTAAGCGTGGTAATCGTTTCATATTTACTTTTTATTTCAGCCTCGAGGTGGGTGATGTGATCTTTTTGGCCACTGGCGATGGTTTTCGGAATAACACATTTTTGTACCATCTCACAGCCTCAATATTACCAATGAAACATTCTAATAAAATGTCATCACTAGGTACGATCGCTCTACTTCTTTACAACAACTTCTCTTTAAGAGCGTCAACACGTGACGATAAATTATAAGGAAGAGAAGTTATAGACAATTGTAGCTCCTACTTAAACAAAAGGAGTGAAATTAAAATCAAGATAGAGATAAAAGGTATCTTTATTATTATAGTTACAGATTACAACTAAAGTAGCAACAAAGTTAAAGGACACAACATGCAATTTGATTACATTTACAGTTAAGAAACTACTTTTCTAACTTTATCAAGATATTTAGCTGAAAGCGTAACCGTTGAATCAAAAGGCATAGTAACTCCTTTCGAGGTAATGACCGACAGGAATTTGCTATAGTTCCATTTCCCAGCTGGGAGACTATCACGACCACAAATTAGTTTAGAGTGAAATGTTCTGATCTCTTTAGGGAAACTTTCCTTCTCATTGCTGAGGAAGTCAAAATGGAGGCGAGGGTATTCCAAGTATAATTTTTATAAATCTCGAAGGAAACAATATCTCGCTAACATTGAAGTCTTTAAAATTGATGCATTTTCAGAGTAAAACCTTCTCAATTTAACGTATTGGTTTAAGTGGTCTCTAGGGACGACTCGACCTAAAGAACTGATATTCTGTAATAGTATAGTAAAAAGAAACTAAGCATAGAAAATAGAACAAAAACATGTACTTATAAATCAATTGGTTGTTACACATTTATAATCATTCATTTGGTTCATACAAAACAGATTTAAATAAAATTCGGAAATGAATTTATCCTTGTAGTACTTAAGTTTTTCAGAGGGGAGATCTTGAGGAATCGATCTAACCCGCGGTAAGTTCCAGCAAGCTCCAAGATGCGGGTCAGATCCATTCATCTAAGTATCTTTTATGAAAACGTCTAAGTAGACCCCCACTGAATTTGCCTAAGTACGAAAATCTATGATAAAGTGTCTACAATATGCTTTATACAAAAAATTAACTAAAATGTCTCTCTCTTCGATCAACATCCAGAATAAAGTTATTAACTCTCTATCTTCCTTCAAGAGAGCGCCGTACCGGAGACGCGCTCACTTTAGTAAAGGCGCGACCCTCTGATATTTAAAAGATGCTAATACGGAGGTGCTCCTGTCCAGACTGTGATATTTCTCAAACAAAATATTGTGCTCCTTTATCAATTTGTCTAACTCCCTTTATAACTTGTTAATTTCCGACTGTATTCTGTCAAGTTTGGTTCTATATGGGAAAGTAGACTTCTTCTTTATCTAAGACAAATGATTTAGCACTAATTATTATATTCGAAGTGAAAGGAATTCAAACAGGGAATTCCATACCAGAGAGATTAGAATTGAAGTCTTAGGAGCCTGCTCTTTCTCAGTTGGATTCTCAGTTTGGGCGGGAGCAGCCTCATCTTCCGGAGCAACAGAAGGCCCGGGGGAAGTGGATGGCATATCTTTTGAAGGGGATTGCTCTTTCTCAGGAGCTTCGGTTTGATCACCACTGTCCATCCCTAAAGCACCGGAAGGCCCCCCTTTGTCACCACCAAGGCCTTGACCTTCGGAGGAGTTATCATCATTATCATCATCATTGTTACTGTCCCAGTCAATATCAACATCATCACCTTTTTTCTCTTTCGCATCATGAGGGTCACCCTCCTCCTTAGAATCAGATTTGATGTCGAAGGAGGGGATATCAAAAGAAAGAGCTTCGAAAACATTAACTATCTCCTCCTTGCCTTCAGGTCCGGTACCCTGCCTAATTTGGTTGATTTTGTCCATTACTCTCTCGGCTAGGGCTGGATCGAGAGAGGGGAAGCTAAAGTCGGGACATTTCTCGTGATTGTCGGCATAGGCAAGCATAAAGGCATCTTCATAATGTTTCAGCATCATGGGCCCTAGGGTAACATTAGCAAACTCGGAAACTTGCTTCTTGACGTCAGAGAGGGTGCAAATACCCAGCTTGAGTGAAGCTCTGGTCCTTTTGAATTTGTCTTTCAATAAAGTATTATTGGAAACCAGGCGAGCTTTTTCATCTTTCAAGTTTTTCAGGGCTAGCTCCATTGCAAATTTTTCATCAATGGAGAGTTGGTGAGCTTGCCTCTCCGCTTCTAGGTCAGCTTCAACCCTGGTGAGGGTTTTTACTCGCTCCAACTCAGAGGAAATGTCATTTTAAGCAGTAGTTAAAGAAGATAATTGATTTCTGATTTCAGAATTCTCCTCCTGCAGCCTAGAGGATTCAACCGATGATTTCGAAACATGATCATTCAGAGCTATCTAGTTCTTAAAAATCTGCAACAAGAAGAAGTGTAACACGAGTTAGTGATTAAAGAAATCCAGTGATGATAGGATCAATTGAGTGAGAGCTTACCAAAAGTTGTTGCTCCATCAAAGAGCGATAATTTTCTGCTAAGACTGGACTGAATGTCGGTGAAGAAGAAGAGGTAGAAGATACATAATGTAGGATGAGCTCGACAAGTTCATCAAAATAGGTCGATGAAGGAGTAGAAGATGATGACTCCGGAGGAATTTGCTATCTTAGAAGGAGTTGTCAATAGAACAAGCTACATTTGCGCAAGGGTAGCTGGGGAGTTAGAGATAGTAATGCGAGGAAAAGTTCTGGGAGTAGGTGGAGTTTGCTCCATTTTATCTTTGGAAGCTTCAACGACCGGGCTCTTCGAAGCTTGTTCACGAGATATATGCTCTTCCCCTTCCTCCACATCAGTAATTTTAGCCACTTTCGTCGGAGGAGTGTCTTTAGAAGGCTTCGTTAGTTTTCTCCTTAAAGTTCTTAAGGATTTAGCGAAAGCCTCTAAGATCGATGTTACTTCCGAAGATGATGGAGGAGGGGCAGCACCACTTGAAGATATAATGGCCTTGGAGGGAGCTAAAACAAATTCAAGCGGACATAAAATCAGTCAAAGTAACTTAAAGAATTCTAGGGACAAAAACAAAAAATACTAAACTAATAATATACATGAAGTGTCAGCACAAATATGAGACATTAAAGTAAAGTGTTCGGCATCGCCTAAGGAAAGGAAGCTCTTGCCATGAGAAGTATGCATGATTGTGGGAGGAGTTCCTAGGATCCTCTGGCCAGGTAGCAGTAAAGAATGTTTTCTTAGGTTAGAAGGAGTAAAGAGCCTCAGCCTGCTCCCAAGTTGCTTTGAAGCTGCGATTAATGAATTAATGGTTTGCTTATCAGCATCACTGAGTTTCTTGGAAGATTCACCTGAGAAAAGTCAGATATTAGTTAATAGAAAACATAGAGTAAGGCAAAGACAACATTAAAGTAGACTTACGGGAGAAGGTGAAAGTCCTGTGAACATCGGCAAAGCACTTGACGAAGAAAAATTGATTCTCCCAGTCTTTGAACTTATTGGTACTATCTGATATTAGCTTCTTATATACATTGACCCTGTAAATCTGTTTGTTAAGATTACTTAACCTTGCCAACTTGGTCAAGGAGTTTAGAACTTCAGAATTAAGCGAAGGAAGTCCAGATTCCAACGCCAACATTTCCAAAGATAGAAGACGAGTGTAAACATTTGGGGATAGTTGTATTGGAGCAACTCTAACATGAGACAAGTATGAGATTGGGAACTCGGGAAAAGGAAGAAATCCACCGTGCCATATGTGGATGGTTGTGTAAGCAAAATAACCTTCTGGAAGGTTGTCAATGGTATCAGTTGGTTGAGGAGGGATAGCTTCGATCCCAGTAATACCAAAGTCTTTAAGGATAGCGTTGACTTCATTCTGAGTTTCGATGGAAGAATGTTTAGCAATGGCTTCAATTTTGGAAGAGCTCATGATTCTGCCAGATGAAAACGTTTTAATTAAATCTCTTGTTTAGAAAGAACGCAAGAATTAAACAAATAAGTTTTCTTAGATAGCTTAAGTGTGAAAATATACGCATAGTTTTAAAAATGGTGCAAAAAGTTTAAGTCAAAAAAAAACTTGATGGTTTAAGCTTTCGACAATGTCGAAATGTTCATAGATCAAAGCTTTCGACAATGTCGAAAGGTTAGCAATTCAAGCTCTTAACAATGTTGGAAAGACAATGACATCAACCTTAACCATCATGTTACAACATTATTGAAAAGCCTAAAGAGCAAATAATAAAATAAATTTCTTAACCTATCGACAAAGTCGAAAGGAGGAAATGGAACATTAACCCATTCATCACCTTTTGGACAAGGTCGAAAGCTCTACGAAGGCCTGGATACACTTCAAGGGTACCATAAGCTAGGTGGCAAGACCTTTCGACATGGTCGTAACCAAGACCTTAAAATTCCTAAGTTAAAAATATTGATATTGTTGATGTTGTCGAAAGGTCTGATCGAAGTTGTCGAACCATGTCCTACCCATTAAAGTCGAAAGGTTTCAAGTTCAACTCATGTGTGCTTTAAACGTTTCGACAAAGATGGGCAAAAACAACCTTAAGGTTGAAGAATTTCAACCTTGTCGGAAGCTAATAGTCGAAAGTTTTAAAACTCTTCAACCTTGTCGAGTGCTCGTTTTCGAAGGGTTGGATTTACTCCAATTAACCACCTAGCCTTTCGACAACATTAGAAAGGTTGGCATCACAATACCTTTCAACCCCATCGAAAGATGCTAAGGGGTAGAAAGGTCATTTTGTGCTATAAAATTGTACACGAGAGGGTTCCAGGTTATCAATCGGATTTAACTAACCCCAAACCCGATTGTAAATCCAGTTTTCAATTTTTTCTTGAAGAACAAGTAAATCAAGCATATTACCAAAATGGATTTCATCTGAAATCTATCTAATTCGATTTCGAAAAAGGTATAAAAATTGTCAATAAGTCAAAAACCCATGATTAAGACAAAAGGCAAAAATCAAAGATTTTGGATTAAAAGCTAAACCCGATAAGGGAATTTCCTTTATCAAACACCACCAACCTCAAAATCCAAAGCTAAGGATGAGTTTTGTTAATTTATAAGCTAATTTAGGAGAAATATTTTTCAGAAAACCAAAAATTGAATTTCAATTTTACGGTTTGGAAAACTGGAAATTTGATTGAAATCTAATAAGAGCAGAGATAGTCTAAGATCATGAATCGAATTTGGGAAATTACCTTGTTGTTGTAAATCAAAACTTAGGAAGTTTCAGAGAATACTTTACTTTTGCACGGTAATTTTGTTTGTAGGTAAAAGAGGAAGAAAAAGAAGAAGCGTACTATATAAGAAAAGTCGCCCAAATTCTCGACCGTTGGATCAGATTTAAATGAACATCCCAGATTAACGTGGGAAGGCCAAGAGGCAGGAAGTTTTTCATCTATCGACATAGATGACTTGGAAAGTCAAGAGCATCCCTTCGAATGGGGGGGGGCAAATGTTACACCAAAAATCTACCTTTCGACTAAGTCGAAAGATCTTTCAACAAAGACAAAAGAAAAGAAGCACAGCCCAAACCTTTCAAAGTAGTTGAAGGGATGCTGTCATCAGAGTTTAACAGTCCCAAACCTTTCGACAAAGTTGAAAGGTTCCGTCTCTCAGTATCCAAGGAATTCCTACCTTTCGAGGAGGATGAAGAAGTCAAAGCAAATGTAAGCCACTCCATGGTGACCGTTACGAAAGCATAGCAAACCTTTCGAACCGGTTAAAGCACATCCAGAATACCTTTCGATAATGTCGAAAGGTTTTATGAAGATGGCAACACTCATAAGTCAGCAAAGAATAAAAGATAACCTTTTGAAAACACTGAAGGGAAGCACAGCTCTCAACAACAATCAAGTGAAGAGCAACCTTTCGACAAGGTCGAAGGGTTCACAACAATATATAAAAGGCAAACCCTTCGACAAAGTCGAAAGGTTCATGAAGGCATAAAGAAAAATAGACCTTTCGACAATGTCGAAAGGTCCAAAATGGCATATGAAGGGCAAACCTTCCAACAAAGTCGAAAGGTTCACAACTACATATTAAAGGGAGACCTTACGATCCAGTTGAGAGCATGGAGTCGAAAGGGGAGGTCGCCTGCATCTATAAATAAGACCCAAGGGGTCATATTTTAGGGATCCGATTTTTCGATTCTAATCTTGTATCTTCTAAATAAAAACATTGTAACCTTAATTGGGTGTTGATTTGGGGAATTTAATGAAAAATTAAGCTTTTTCTTGGATAAAGAGGGAAGTCCTAAACTTTGTTGATTACTTTATTGTTTGCTTAAACTTTTGTTGGATTAACTCCTAATTTCTACGTTCAATCTCATCGAAAGGTTCTTGCCGACAAGGTCGACAACTCTTCTGATACAAATAACTACTGCAACTTTTCGTAGCCATTGACTCTACAATCTAAACCTTTTGACAAGATTGATAATACATCTGATCCAAACATCCACTGCAACCTTCGAAGAGATTAACCCAGTGGCCTAAACCTTTCGACAAGGTCGATAGTTCTTATGCTATAATAATACATGTACCTTTTGGAGCTATAATCCACGTGGTCTAACCTTTCGATAAGGTAAGAATCTGCTCCAAATATAAATATGTGGACTCGTAAAGTTTAAGTCAAAGGAGGTCATTCCCATACCTTTCGACAAAGTTGAAACCTACCTCATATAAGTGATCTAACCTTTCGACAAGGTCGAAGTCTACCAAATATCCACTAAAGTGCTTGACTTCTTGGTTCTACCCTAGGAAAGCTATCACCTTAGCCTTTCGACAAGATTAAAATCAACCTTTAAAGGACTAACTTAGGGAATTTCAACCTAGTCGAAAAGAAAACTTTGGTATGAAACCTCATACAAGTTCAACTAAGATGAAAGGTTGTCTAATTCAAAGATTAAATCTTTTGACGAGGTCGAAAGGTCTGACCTAAGAATCAACAACAAGTGAAGCTAAATTTAAAGACAATTCTTAAGAGTATCATGCCCTTTATTCAAACAATTCTATCCATCCTTCTTGGAATAACTTTGGGGTGTTGACAAGAAATCTTGTTAACAGTAGCAAAAGCAAACGGCAAAAAAGAACAAGCCACATTTACAACACTTGAAGATATACAAAAATAAGAAGTTGCAGCTAAAGAAAAATATGGGACTGTAAAATATACAGTACATATTAAAGGAAGCACATGCATAAAACGCATGCAATAACAAGCAAATGCACGCATGATCATACTAACCAACCATGTGTGTATATTTTTTAATTCACTAGCTACAGTCACTAGTCGACCGGTCACGGTCAACCTAGCGCCGTAGGAAAAAGCTTTCACTATTGAAGCCATGTGAAGACATGTATTATGTCAGGTGTGTGAATATAAAAAGGATAAAAAGTGTGTGAACAGTGTTGAGACTTACCAAATTGCAACCGAAATTTGTTTAGTAAAAGATTGTACTGGCACAGGTGAAACAAAAGTGTACCAACTCAAGTGCAATAGCAATTTTACAAATAACAAACTAATTATGTTAACAGGGCCCAGAGCAAGTGAATTACATAATAATACAAACTCTAGCACCTATATATACATTAGTGAATATATATAATGTCTTGTAAGTATAAATATATAAGTGTTTAAATATATTTGTTATAATTTATCTTAATTGTTAATATACATATATACATACATACATATATAAATAAATAAATATTTGTGTGTGTGTGTAAATTCCAAGTTTAAACTATTGGAGCTTGCACATGTATATAGGAATGAACATAAATTTTTATATATATTTATATAAGAGGTAAAAACATAGCAAATGAATATTTATCACTAAGCAATACCATAAGGTTAGACATAAAATAATGTAACCGTAGTTTGCAACATCAAATAAGATCATATAACAACACCAAAACTAGAAGAATACATAGCAAAAATCAAGTATCCAACACACATGCTGCAACGAAACATAGAATATAAGGAAATGTAAACTCTTACATAAAAGTGCATATATACATGTAAATTACTCACAGCATGACACAGATTAGCAGCAAAGGCAAACGACAAAGAAGAATATGCCACATATACAGCACTCGAAGACATACAAAAGATAAGTAGCAGCAGCTAAAGCAAAATACGGGACGGTAAAATATACAATACATATTAAAGGAAGCACACATATAAAACGCATGAAATAACAAGCATACGCACGCATGATCATACCAATTAACCATGTGTATATTTTTTTAATTCACCAGCTGCAGTCACCGGTCGACCGGTCATGGTCAACCTGGTGCCATAACCGATCGATCTCACTTGGGCTTCGTCGATTGATTTTAAAACAAAATTAACCCTAATGACCTACGTTCCCAGGCACTTCTAGTTCATAATCATCTACATATGTTTGCACTAGTATAACGTTAGAATATTTATAAGTGCTTGAAGAGATTAGCATAGATTCGTGAGTAAGTTATATTCACCTGTTACTGCGTTCTCTTTTTCTCCCTTGCCCAAGAACACACGCGCTCGCGATTATCACAGCATCGCACCCAATAAAATTCCCACTATAGATGCAAACAAGTGTTAAGAAGCACGTATATAAATTTTGTGATTTTTAGTGATTTATTGAATTTGATTTTTAATTTTAAAGTGGTGATGTAAGGGTAGGTTTTGGCTTCTGGAAGAAAAAAGGGTTAGTAGATGAAACTTGTGTGTTTGTGAAGAGGAGAGAAAATTGTAGAGTTAGAAAATTCTGGAAATTGGATTTTGGTTAAGAAAGGTCGGAATTGGGCTTGGTTACTAAAATTTAGGTCAAGCAAATATAAATATATTTGTATTTTTTTCTTTTTTTCCTTTTAAAATTAAATTCCATTCCATTTAAACAATTACAAGTTTCCAATATGAAATAACTTCTTATACAAATTGATATTATATTTTAATTACATTATTATTATAAAACAATTTTTATACTTTGACCCATTTGAATTTAAGTATTACATTTTGACAATTTAAATCCTTTTATTAAATAAATTTCATTAATTTATTAAATAAATCACCAAATTCTAGTTTAACTAAATAACTTACTATTATTAAAATTAATTAATTATTGCCAAAAATCCGGTTGTTACAGACCCCCCCTTAACAAAATTGCATCATAGCAAATTCCATAAGGAAAATCTAAATTTATTTCCAAAATTTAACACTTCAAAATAATTCTATATCACTTATCAAAATAATTCAAACTCATTACGAAAATAAATCTTTAAATTATATATGTATATACATATCCACATCTTAAAATCCCATGACTCTATAACATTTACTCATTATATATATAAAACTTTATCGAATATATATACACACACTTATTCACAAATTCTCAAATATTATAAAGTGATATTGCCTCGCCATGTATAATAGTGATTACTAATATCAGTTGGTTGCAATATTGACCATATAATCAATACTATCTCGCCAATGATCACAGTTGTGCACTAATATCCAATGGCAGCAACTATCACCAAAAATACATACCAACATGTGAAGTATCTTTTACAAACCATTTGCTAAATCAATAAATATAAACTCTAGTTTCCAAATCCTTCACAAATGTGAATCTCAAATATCACTATACCAAATTAATTTACTTTGCTAAATTTCCCATTAAAACATTCAAATTTATTTGAAAACGCTTTAACCTTTCACAAATCATTTATATCTTTCTAAATCATCATGTTCGAATGTCTCGTTCAAGCGTTTAGGAATTTCTATCGAATACGTGTGCACCTGCATCGATGGAAATCCTTAACGCACTCAACGGATAAGTAAACACAATTTTTATTTCCAAAATATCTATATGTATTACTTTTGTAAAGTTATTTAATATACCAGTTTCAAAATAATTTCAGACCTCCATTTAATACTTTACTTACATTATATATACATACTTTCTAAATAATTTCTAATTAAAAGATTCACTTTAATACTAAAGTCATTTGATAATAATATTAATCAATATTTATATATAATAAACCTTTGCTTTCACCAAAATACTTAATTATTTTTAAACAATTTCAAACAATCTTTAAAACACACTGATCTATATGTATATCACTCAACAAACCATTTCAAAAAGCAACTTATAATGACAAATAAACATCATTTATACTTATTTTCAATAAGTACAACCACATAATTAAAGTTATTTCATAGTTTTGAAAATTATACATAAATCTCGAAATCAAATTAAATTCCTGCAACTTCAAATTGTCTAGTAAACATAAGAAACTAAACCTAGGTACTCAGTAGAAACTAATAATTCCACCATGCCCTCTGATATAAACAAATCAAAACTCAACTACATTATCAAACCTCCAAAACTATGAATACAAATACTATTGGTTGGACTAACTCCTATCGTCCTTGTTACTCCAACCATTCCGTACTTCATACTATAAAGAAAATTAATTATATAACTTAATATATATATATATATAGATACATATATATATTTATAAAATTAATACGTCCCCAAATGATTACCCCAGTAATCATCATATACTAAATAATATATATACTCTTTCTTATTATAGAAAATTACCCAACTAACCCAAGGGTCGGGGACTCTAAGTCTCCTAAGGTCAAGACTCGTGTGTCTTATATATATGATGATTTGTTCTAAACTTGCTCTAATACTATTTTGTAACACCCCACCTCTATACCCATACTGTCCAAGAGTATTACAGAGTAATACTATCAGATAATACGGAGAAAGAGGCTATATAGGGTACATACATGAATATTCCCTTGGACTAACACTGGTACGTATTAAAACATCAAGTATATAACTCACATTTACATAACAGTATCGGTACGAAGCAATAGACATGTGTGCCTTCAGGGCAGAACAATACAAAATATACAGCACAACACAGAGAACATAGAGTCAATCACAGCGATAACATATAATATAAATACATTAATGTTATATAATACAATTCATATGTCAATTATACACACACACATAATGAAACAATCTCAAATAAATATCATGTAATAATCCTAATATAGAATACCTCTAAGCCTAATGAAATACATCCTGGTCAAGTCGTCCCTGTACCTCAAATGTCTCGGACTAACCTAAGCAATATAAAATAATACACGGGTCGGAATATGTCTAATCAAGGATCATAAAAAGGTGATACTGTATACAAAAGGAACAATATGATATCGCTATTAAAGATACTCAATACATTGGATAACATATCAAAGTATATATATACATATAGAATAATCCTCAAGGCATTAAATCATCCAAACATCTCAAATTCATATAATGGTGTGATCACCCATTTAAAACATATCAAATAAAAATTCATATAGAACATCGAACAGGTGAATCATCCATATCTTGCAATCACTTTCAAATCCAGAAATAATCATCAATGAGACATCCTCAAGTGAAGTCGGGAAGTAATAAAACAATACCCACTATCTCTCTCAATCTCATATTACAATATAGCAATATCAAATTAATAAAACCAATAAGGAATATTTGAGCTAGCTCACAATCCAAATATAATCAATAATAAGTAGGCCATCTGCCAGTAAAAAGTTAGGCCGTCTGCCTAAGAAGAATACGGGGTTGACCATACTCTGGACACAGTCTCAGGTATAATCTCATATATACATAATATATGTCTATCTACTACTCTCATACTTCTACATATATCCACATATACCGAAAGCAGATGGGAGACTGACAGCATGTCTGCTTGCTCCAAAAGCCATACGTGGTCCATATGACATGACTCCTACAGTCATCGGTTACCATTACCTCTTCCCTCTCGGTATCGTGATAATGATCCACCATAGGCTTGACAACGCGTAGCCTCTTCGGTCATGACTACCGACATATGCCACTATTTGGTAATTGATTGTTGGCATATGCGACACAAGGGGCGACCAATACCAATCTCGTGATGTGCATCAAATATCATAACAACAATAATGGTGTCATGGATCCGGGGCACGACCCCACGATCAAGCCGCCAGGTTGGATACTGGCCAATCTGGTTCACTCCCGAAATATAAAGGGTGTTGGACAAAGATAGACAGACATATAATGTACATAACTATGTGGCTAACAAGTTTCCTATATACGTGTTAACCACAGTGAATCACACACTACATACACAACATACCCCCCTATGAGTGTCATCCACGAGCAAAGAATAACTGAATAAATAACACAAGTCCCACACCACCTCGTGTTACTAGTTCATTTATTCGGTGCTCACACATCACTCTTGCTTCTCCTATATTCTATATAATGAGTCGAAAGAATAATCGGAAAGTATTACCGAAAGTCTCATACCAGACGGTATCACTAAACCGTTTATTCTAATTTCTCATTACATAGAATAAATAACAATAATCAATTAGTAAGGATGTCATCACTATATCATATTAAAATCATCAGCTCAATCAATATCAATGGTGAATCTTTCATATAATCTCTATATAATTAAATAAGAAAAGAAATACTGGAATAGAGATATACAATAGATTATCCAAATAAATATAAAATAATAATACAATATTTAATAATGACACATTCAAAACATATAATCTCTTATAACAAATAAATACTTCGAAATGGGATAATAAATAATAAATACATATATTCTAGCATTAACTAAAATATAATATACTCTATGTCAATAATCATAAATTTCTTAATCTTTATACAATTAGACGATTGGTAAATATTCGTTAATAATATTGGAAAAACTCATTTTAAATTCCCAAAACAGATTATAGAACAAAATATTGTAAATAACATCGATTACACAATTATAAAGTCTAATTACTATTTTAAATAATTATTTGTTATCAAAATTAGTTTTATTTATTCATAATCCAATAAATATATCCTCAAGCTTGGATATTATATTTTTAATTATAAATTGTGAGGCTTATGTGTGTATGTGTGTATATAAATATATATATATATATATAATTTTTACAAATACCAGTCGTGACAAAAAACTCAAATTCTATCAAGTTATAATAAAGTAGTAAGGTTTTGAAAAAACAACTAGACAAACAAACAACATAAAAAACAAAAGTATTGTCCGTCCATACTTAAAGCATGGACAATAATAAAGTCATGAAGTAATAAAGAGGTTAGCAAATTCAGGAATACTTGAATAGGCATTAAATTAGTATAACTAAATAAAGCATCATACATGATAATAAAACACCCAAAACATATAATTTTACATAATAAAATTATTACTTAGGATGATATAAATAAATAAATAAATATATATTCAAATTTAAATGTACTAAATTTAGTTTATTGTATAATATAAATAGACACATTTATTTACTAACAACAAATATCAAGTGTTAGTGTTCACAGGAAGTTGTATATAAACATAACAAATGTAGACACTGAAGCAACTTTTTATATGTATATATTTATGTACCAAGTAAAATAGTGACAGAAAAATAAGATGATAAAATTTCTCAAGCTAAAACAAAAGAAGCAACAACTAAGCAACCTGAAGATAGGCTGCATATTCATCTATCATATTCATTTACGTATGAACACGCAAATATGTGTAACTTGTGTACAACCGCTTATAATATTATATATAAATAAACTTGGATCATGCTCAAAAGAGAGCTCATGAGAAGTCAATAGTAACACACACTACATTCAAATATATACATACATATACAAACACATGCATTTACACACATATGTAGAGGTATAAATTTAAGAAACCCAGACATGTATACAAATATACGAAAGTAACAGGTCACAAAGGTTGGTTCAGTTAAATATGAAGCAATAGGCAAAAGCTTTCACCATTGAAGCCATGTATTATGTCAGGTGCATGAATATAAAATGGATAAAAAGTGTGTGAACAGTGTTGAGACTCAGCAAATTGCAATCGAAATTTGTTTAGTAAAAGATTGTACTAGCACAGGCGAAACAAAAGTGTACCAACTCAAGTGCAACATCAATTTTACAAATAGCAAACTAATTATGTTAACAGGGCCCAAAGCAGGTGAATTACATAATAATACAAACTCTAGCACCCATATATACGTTAGTGAATATATATATATACACATAAATTCCAAGTTTAAACTATTAGAGCTTGCACGTGTATATAGGAATGAACATAAATATTTATATATATTTATATAAGAGGTAAAAATGGAGCAAATGAATATTTATCACTAATGTAACGACCCAGAATTTTTGATAATTAAAATTCGAATATTTAATTGATTTTAAATATTAATAAATGGAATTTAGAAGTCGAATGATTTATTTTTCGAATATTGGATTTAATTGGTAATTTAATCGATAAATTAAATAGTGAAATTCCAGAGATAATTGAAAATCGAGTTTAAGATGATTGAAATTGATTTGGAAAATTTTATTTAATCATACTGGAGTTATAGAAAGGTTATAGAACTTTCCGAATCGAATTTGGAGTTAATTTGTGAAAATCGATTATTTTAATATTTAATTATCGACTGAAAAATAGCCAATTTTCGAACAGTCTCAGAATTGAACGAGACCAGTTCCATTGGATCCGTAATAGTTAGTTATTATCGGATTTCAATTTTCGTAGCAATCGGGATTGTCGATTGACCCTGGCAACTCGAAACGCATCGATATCGTTTTAATTTTAAATCGTCGAGTTAAAATAGTCATTTTTCAAACGGTCTCGGAATTCGACGAAACCAGTTTCATCGGACCCGTAATGTGATATTTTTGTAAGATTTCAAATTTCGTAATTTTTGGATTTACCGTTTGTCCGGGGCAAGCCAAAACGCCTCGAAATCGATTTAAATCGGTTTAATTTAAACTGATCGTTTTTCTCCGTATCTCGCACAGACGATCAAATTAGCTTCCGAAACCTGTTCCATTGCGTTCGGAACGCGGGGTAAACCTTACGAACGTCAGCCGGCACGCTCGAATCGGAGTTCGAAAAAATTCGATGAATAGTAAATCGTTAAATTTTCTATAAAAGCACCTCAACATCTTCACTTTGCAAACGAGATAAACCTAGCTAGGGTTTTGTTCAGCAGCCGCCTCCAATAAAACTAACGACCAGAAATTCGTAACGTTTCCTCTTCGATTTCTTCAAATCCGTTCATCAAATCAACAAATGTCCAACTAGAGAAATGTCGAGCTCGTCGAGAGCAACGTTCTCAACGGTGGTGATCGAATATAAGTTGATGGATCGTCGGCTACAAGCGTGCGTTCGTGCTGCCTTCATGCACGTTTTTCCATGAGAAGGAGAGGCCGAGCTTCAACATATTCTGGCCGATAGTGGCACTCGAGATGGGCTACAAGATGGAGATCCCTGATCGTCTTCAAGTGGGTTGTAGGCGACGCGAAAATTCGAAGTTTGATGGCGGCTTGGGTTCACTTGTACGTGACTTTCACTGGGAAGAAGAAGGATAGGGTGCAGCCCAGATTCTCATCAAAAGGAACGAACGGTCTAGATGCAGTTAGGGTTTGGAAATGTAATTAAAATTGTAAATTAATTATATAAAAA
Organism: Allium fistulosum; assembly: GCA_030737815.1. NCBI lineage: Eukaryota > Viridiplantae > Streptophyta > Magnoliopsida > Asparagales > Amaryllidaceae > Allium > Allium fistulosum. Next base: position 1,074,778,187 of record CM060901.1, on the reverse strand, counting down.
TTCGTTAAAGTTTAAAACGATGTATCTCTTTCGTACGAGGTCAGAATTCGACGAAACGAATTGCGTTGGCTTCGTTTTGGCGAGCACTTCGCTATGGAACTGAATTGGAAGCAATTGGAGTCGATGAAAATTTCGGGTAAAATTAAACGCGCGTTTAATTTTATTCGAAATAAACGCTGAAATCAGAATTTAAATCAAGGTGAGATCTTCTCACTCAAATCGAATGTGGAATTTTTGCAGTTATTATTGATTGATATGATTGCTATATTGGATGTGATATTAGATATTATAGGATATATATCTATATATATAGCAGTATATACATATTGGCATATGTATATATTGGATTGTTGATTCCCGCCTCGTATAGCGGATGAGACCCTATTGCGCCGTTAGTAAGCGGATTTATAAAAACCCATATACCGCGATAATTCCGTACTGGAGCGGAATTGGTATTGTGCTAACATCTTTGGATGCAGGGAAACAGGTTGGAGGGATCCGACTGGATTCCTCACCGTATTGATTATTTACAGATATTTTGATATATTCTGTTATCATATGATGATATATGATATTTGACTGTTGTGATGGACTGATTGGTGTTGTTACATCATCGGATTCAGTTTTGAAATGTAAAAATAACGACTTTTACTTTAAAAGGGTTTTTAAAGTGATTTTTGAAAATATACGTTTTATGGAATTTTTGAATCGATTTATAAACGTAAAATTTTAAAGTTATAAAAGTTATAATTTTTAGTGAAATATAACCGAAGTGTTGTTTTTGAAATAAAAGTCGATTTATTTATAAAATGGTTTAAGTTGGGATTTTTGAACAACTATAAACGATTTGTATAAAAAGATTTGTAAAATTGATATTTTATAAATCGAAATATTAGACTTATAAAACGAATTTTTATAAGTGTTAGAAAGAAGTATAAATGGATTTCATAAGTGAATGAAATTAATAGATTTATAACGTGAAGTTATAAAGTAAATAGATATTGTAGAATAAAAGATTTATAAGAAATTTACTTATAAATTTGACTTGTACCCTTAGATGAGATATGAATAGAAGTTGATAAATGAAATGATTTTATAAGTGGAAATTGTTATAAAGTATAAATGCGATTTATAAACGTTGTTTATAAATCCGAAATCACTTATCTTGATAAGTAAATTGTAGAAGTAAATAAAAGAAAATTTATAAGTCGAAGTTGTTATTAAAATAGAAATAGAATTTATAAACGTGTTTATAAATTCAAAATCAGTTGAATTTGAGAATTTAAATATAGAAGATTATCAAAGGAGATATATTCGCGATTTTGGATAGCGAATTATTATTGAAATAAAACGTGTAGAAAATAATGAAATGTAAATAGTAAAGTATATTCACGATTTTGGATAGTGAATATATCGTTAAGTAAAATGGATAGTTTTGGAAAGTGATATTTGAAATGAAGTGATTGTTTTAAAAGATGTTTTAAAACGTGTGAACTATCGAAATCATAGATTTCAACATTTATTGTTGAAATAGACGTTTTCGAGAGATAAGGAAATGGTGGACTATAACACTGTTGTTATAGTAAATGATTTCCGAAAGGAAATGTTTTTATATAGTATTGGGATTCATATATCTATCTAAATTCCGAATCCCTATACTAGTGATTTTGAGTCGTCGTAACGATGTTTTACGTAACATTCGTTTTGACTCAAATAGATGTTGTTAAAATTTTTGATTTCCTTAAAGAATGAAATGTATACTTAATTTGATTTAAGTATATCGAATATTTTCAAATGTTGAAAATAAATGATTTGTGAATTACTTATTTTTAAATAAGTATGGAAATGCTTTCCAAAATGAAATGAAACGTTTTGAGATTTTATCTTCTTAAAAATAAATTGAAATTGAATATTGGAAACAGTTTGAAAATCGTATATCAGTAGATATTTTGAAATATAAATTCACTATGGAATTTATAAAAGAAAGGGAAACTGTTTAGAAAAATAAACGTTGTTTTATTTTTGAAGTGTGGAAATTTTATATCTAGTAAAGATATTTTTGAAGATGAAATAATTTGGAAAATTATTTGGAATCTGATGATGTTGCGCATCTTTATTGATAGTTAAATAACCGACTATCAATAATTACCTTGAGTAGGTATTTGTTGTGAATTGGATGAATTTGAATGCCACACTTATTTTTGAATAATCGCTCACTATTCGGGTTAACCGGGAAAGGACCATGGGGTCGTATAACCCATTCCGAATATGTGATACGTCGTTATGAATTGCATTCGAAGACCGGTGTTGAAGACCGGATATTTTTTGAAAACGGAAGGATTACCGTCGAGTTACTCTACACCGACTGATCTTCGGTTTAGAGGTTTTATCACCCTTAGTGACGGGAAGTCCGGACGTGATTAGAAAATTATCCGGAAATGCAAGGGCTTCGTGAGAAGTGCCTTCGGTTCTGTTCGATCCCGGAACAGACTTATATGGATTGTGTGTCTGACGTTACAATTTGAGATATAAAGCTGATTTCTTTCAAATACATTTCTGTTGGTGGCGGAGAATTTATTCTCTTAGCTTAACACCCTTCTCTGAGACGTACGAGCTCAGAGGTTATGTAGTTGAAATTTATCAGCGATATATCCCAATTTGGTAACGTGGCATACTGAGTGTTGCTGTGAAATGATCAGTGTTTGATCATTTGTGATATGATCAGTTGTTTGATCTTATATCTTTGTGATCATAGGTTGATCATTTTGTTTGACCCGAAGCAGGGCTTTTTGAGAAAGCGTAGCTTTGTGGACGAGACTTCGTCGAGCCTCACACCCCGGAAATGGTCGAAACAGGAAGAATGCGGCAAGGTTCTAGGGAGTAGCGCCCCTTAGTGTATGTCATTCCTTCTGGATAAAGGTGGTATCATGGTATGGAGCCCAGATACTTAACCTCTGTGGTTGCTGCACAGTTATTATTACTTTGTGGTTTGTTGGAAATCGGGGATCCTCGGGAAGATCGGTGACGATCGGGGGATGGCATACGCGTGTCAGTAGTTACCTATTTTTGCAGAGGTAACCCGGCCTTGTGTTGGCAGAGATCCGGTTAGGTTCTCGGGTCGTCTATTCCAGGGACGTACCCATCGTGGATAGGAAGTTCCTTAGCCTGGCCATTTGTTGGAAATCCAAAGAAACAATACGAACTTGTACGGTTTTAGTTGTAGAACCTATCATTCACTTATGGTGGTCACCACTGTTTGGATGGTAGCTATAGTAGGCATAAGTGCGGAATGCCTATGCTGGCTAAGATTAATATTATACTTTCGAAATGTTTTCTACACTATGCACTAATAATAATATCAAAAATGATTTGATTTTTTTGCGTAGTAAGCATCTTTGACTATCATAAGAAGAAATCTCCTCCAATTCTGCGTTTGCATTGTGTGTGTGGCGGGAGGTCTTATGGTAGTTTCATTTTCCAAAAGCATTGCGAATTTACTTTAAAATCTTCCTGTTGTTTATTTTAAAGAATAACTGTTTTACGATCTCACACCAGTCACCATGACTGACTCGGAGTTTATTGTTCCCTTCTAAACTCTGGGTGCCCACCAATTTCCACACGGGCAGCCTAGAGTTATATTATCAGGATATTCTGGATATTCTGGAGCTTGGAGATAAGCTGGAGGACGAGACGTAGTATTTGTATCTGATAGTATTTATTCCGCTGTGTATTCTGTATGAGGACAGGTTATATAACCGTCCATTGTTGTATTGAGTTGTATATTGACTCTGATGATTGATGTATGTATAAAATGAGATAGTTCTTTGTTTAAAGACTAGTAATTATCTATTATATATTGTTCCGCTGCGATATGTGAGATTCTGATATTGTCTCTGTTCTGTGTTTCTATTGATGTCGTTCTGATGTTTTCTGTTGTTCTTCTTCTTTCTTCCTTCTCTTTTTCTTCTATCTCCTTCTTCTTCTACTTTTTCTTTTTCTTAAAACCCTCACTATTGGAGTTTCCGGCACTCGATTTCTCGGCAGTCGATAAAGTGAGTATCGATGTCGAATTTTCGAAAGTCGAAAATTTCGGGATGTGACAAAGTGGTATCAGAGCATATGGTTAAGCGACAACCCTGCTCTGTTGGGTGTTACTCATTAGAGATAGAGTTAGTAGTACTCTAGAATGAGTTGAGTGTAATAATAGATACGAGTGCGTATTTGTTAGTGAATATAAAATTGTTTTATATTGTGATGATTGGTTTGTTGAGTGGTATATGGATTCTGGTCGGTATTGTCCGTACAACTCTATCGATAGGGATCTCTAAACACTTATATAGAACAATTCGGCACAATATTGTTTTAAATAGGGTAAATGGAATAATTTTGCCCAAAACTATTTTTGTATAGAAAAGAAATGTTTTTCTATAAAGTACTATAGTATATGGTTGCATGGATGTTAGGAAGTAATAATAGTGAATTATCATCACTGAAATTAAATAAGAAAGTGGAATTATAACTCCAAAGTTAAGAGATGAATTCACATACAAATGAAATTTGAGAATGTAAATTATAAATGTGATTTGTAATTTAAAACGGAATTCCAGAAAAGTTTTTGGAAATGTTTGAAAAGAATTTGAAAATTTTGGAGATTTGGAAAGTTTGAATCCTTTTTGGTTTGAAAATGAATTTCAAAGGATTTTGGAAAAATGTTTGAAGGAATGAAAAGCTCTAAACTCTTTTCGGTCGCTGGAAAATAATTCTGATGATGATCGCGACATCACCGGTGTTCATTTTCGGGTTTCCAGAAGAGGAATTGCTGCCAAATTGTTTTAAATGGAAAGTGTTTGGAGAATTGAGTTTTGTTTTGAAAATTCAAAATATAAATTTGAATTGTTTTCAAAATGATTTTGAAAAGGTTGAAAAGACTCTGGAATTGAGTATTGAATTATGAAAATAAAATTGTGAATGAATGAATCAATTTGAAATTGTAAGTACAGGTGAATCAATTAAATAAAACTGAAATTGGAAGTTGAGATTCATTTTGAAGTTGTAAGCAATGAATTGAAATTGAAGAATGAAATGAGACTTGAATCAAGTGGAATAAAATCCAAACCTGAGAAAACTGAAATGGATTGAATCCGAATAAACTACTTGGATAATTAATAAATTCATGAAATGGAAGTTGAATTAGATAAATTGAGACTTGAATTGTGAACTAAATAAAAGAATAGTTCGGAATTGCAAATAAATTCAAGTAAGAAGAAATAAATTTCAAATGAATAGAATTCACAATTGTAAGTGAATAAAAAATTGAAACTGAATGTTGAAAGCAAATTTGAATAAAGTGATGATGGATTAGTAAATGAAACTAATCTAAAATAGTGCAGTTGAATAAAAGATAGTTGATGATAAATTCAATATTCAAAAGTAAACTGAATCCAAATTGAATTGAAATTGTAAATTGAATTCAAATGGAATTGAAATGTAAAGATTGAACGAAATTGAATATGCAACTTCAATAGTAAGCTAAAAAGGTATAAGTAGTTTATATTGAAATTTTGTAATAAAATTTAGCAAATGGTTTGAATATGTAACTAGATATTATGGCTAGTAGGATATACAGGTATAAAGGAATTGGAATTTGATTTTCGAAGATAAATTTGAATTGCTCGACAAAAGGTAAGTATTTGAATTCGAGTATGAGATTTGATGACTTATTTCTCTAGCCGCTTGGCTTTTTCTTTTTCTTTTTGAAATCTGAGAGTCCGTAGGGACGTTTTGTAGTCGTGCCGTATTAGCCGCGCAAAGGAGACGCTGGCGAAATTTTTCGAAAATTTCGAGTGTTAGAAAATTTTTGAGAAAATTTGAAAGTTTAAATTTGAATTTGAAATTTAAATTTGAATTGTTAAGTAAAACGATGTTGTTTTGAAACTTAGAATTGAAGTTGGAAAAATTTTAGTTGAATGATAACGAATCTTTAGTAGAAAGATTTGTTTTGATAATTTGATAAAACTATTGGATTGTGAAAAATAGTAGACGAGTTAAGGATCTTTTTCCCTAACTTGTAATTTCGAGGACGAAATTCTTTTAAGGGGGGAAGTCTGTAACGACCCAGAATTTTTGATAATTAAAATTCGAATATTTAATTGATTTTAAATATTAATAAATGGAATTTAGAAGTCGAATGATTTATTTTTCGAATATTGGATTTAATTGGTAATTTAATCGATAAATTAAATAGTGAAATTCCAGAGATAATTGAAAATCGAGTTTAAGATGATTGAAATTGATTTGGAAAATTTTATTTAATCATACTGGAGTTATAGAAAGGTTATAGAACTTTCCGAATCGAATTTGGAGTTAATTTGTGAAAATCGATTATTTTAATATTTAATTATCGACTGAAAAATAGCCAATTTTCGAACAGTCTCAGAATTGAACGAGACCAGTTCCATTGGATCCGTAATAGTTAGTTATTATCGGATTTCAATTTTCGTAGCAATCGGGATTGTCGATTGACCCTGGCAACTCGAAACGCATCGATATCGTTTTAATTTTAAATCGTCGAGTTAAAATAGTCATTTTTCAAACGGTCTCGGAATTCGACGAAACCAGTTTCATCGGATCCGTAATGTGATATTTTTGTAAGATTTCAAATTTCGTAATTTTTGGATTTACCGTTTGTCCGGGGCAAGCCAAAATGCCTCGAAATCGATTTAAATCGGTTTAATTTAAACTGATCGTTTTTCTCCGTATCTCGCACAGACGATCGAATTAGCTTCCGAAACCTGTTCCATTGCGTTCGGAACACGGGGTAAACCTTACGAACGTCAGCCGGCACGCTCGAATCGGAGTTCGAAAAAATTCGATGAATAGTAAATCGTTAAATTTTCTATAAAAGCACCTCAACATCTTCACTTTGCAAACGAGATAAACCTAGCTAGGGTTTTGTTCAGCAGCCGCCTCCAATAAAACTAACGACCAGAAATTCGTAACGTTTCCTCTTCGATTTCTTCAAATCCGTTCATCAAATCAACAAATGTCCAACTAGAGAAATGTCGAGCTCGTCGAGAGCAACGTTCTCAACGGTGGTGATCGAATATAAGTTGATGGATCGTCGGCTACAAGCGTGCGTTCGTGCTGCCTTCATGCACGTTTTTCCATGAGAAGGAGAGGCCGAGCTTCAACATATTCTGGCCGATAGTGGCACTCGAGATGGGCTACAAGATGGAGATCCCTGATCGTCTTCAAGTGGGTTGTAGGCGACGCGAAAATTCAAAGTTTGATGGCGGCTTGGGTTCACTTGTACGTGACTTTCACTGGGAAGAAGAAGGATTGGGTGCGGCCCAGATTCTCATCAAAAGGAACGAACGGTCTAGATGCAGTTAGGGTTTGGAAATGTAATTAAAATTGTAAATTAATTATATAAAAATTCGTTAAAGTTTAAAACGATGTATCTCTTTCGTACGAGGTCAGAATTCGACGAAACGAATTGCGTTGGCTTCGTTTTGGCGAGCACTTCGCTATGGAACTGAATTGGAAGCAATTGGAGTCGATGAAAATTTCGGGTAAAATTAAACGCGCGTTTAATTTTATTCGAAATAAACGCTGAAATCAGAATTTAAATCAAGGTGAGATCTTCTCACTCAAATCGAATGTGGAATTTTTGCAGTTATTATTGATTGATATGATTGCTATATTGGATGTGATATTAGATATTATAGGATATATATCTATATATATAGCAGTATATACATATTGGCATATGTATATATTGGATTGTTGATTCCCGCCTCGTATAGCGGATGAGACCCTATTGCGCCGTTAGTAAGCGGATTTATAAAAACCCATATACCGCGATAATTCCGTACTGGAGCGGAATTGGTATTGTGCTAACATCTTTGGATGCAGGGAAACAGGTTGGAGGGATCCGACTGGATTCCTCACCGTATTGATTATTTACAGATATTTTGATATATTCTGTTATCATATGATGATATATGATATTTGACTGTTGTGATGGACTGATTGGTGTTGTTACATCATCGGATTCAGTTTTGAAATGTAAAAATAACGACTTTTACTTTAAAAGGGTTTTTAAAGTGATTTTTGAAAATATACGTTTTATGGAATTTTTGAATCGATTTATAAACATAAAATTTTAAAGTTATAAAAGTTATAATTTTTAGTGAAATATAACCGAAGTGTTGTTTTTGAAATAAAAGTCGATTTATTTATAAAATGGTTTAAGTTGGGATTTTTGAACAACTATAAACGATTTGTATAAAAAGATTTGTAAAATTGATATTTTATAAATCGAAATATTAGACTTATAAAACGAATTTTTATAAGTGTTAGAAAGAAGTATAAATGGATTTCATAAGTGAATGAAATTAATAGATTTATAACGTGAAGTTATAAAGTAAATAGATATTGTAGAATAAAAGATTTATAAGAAATTTACTTATAAATTTGACTTGTACCCTTAGATGAGATATGAATAGAAGTTGATAAATGAAATGATTTTATAAGTGGAAATTGTTATAAAGTATAAATGCGATTTATAAACGTTGTTTATAAATCCGAAATCACTTATCTTGATAAGTAAATTGTAGAAGTAAATAAAAGAAACTTTATAAGTCGAAGTTGTTATTAAAATAGAAATAGAATTTATAAACGTGTTTATAAATTCAAAATCAGTTGAATTTGAGAATTTAAATATAGAAGATTATCAAAGGAGATATATTCGCGATTTTGGATAGCGAATTATTATTGAAATAAAACGTGTAGAAAATAATGAAATGTAAATAGTAAAGTATATTCACGATTTTGGATAGTGAATATATCGTTAAGTAAAATGGATAGTTTTGGAAAGTGATATTTGAAATGAAGTGATTGTTTTAAAAGATGTTTTAAAACGTGTGAACTATCGAAATCATAGATTTCAACATTTATTGTTGAAATAGACGTTTTCGAGAGATAAGGAAATGGTGGACTATAACACTGTTGCTATAGTAAATGATTTCCGAAAGGAAATGTTTTTATATAGTATTGGGATTCATATATCTATCTAAATTCCGAATCCCTATACTAGTGATTTTGAGTCGTCGTAACGATGTTTTACGTAACATTCGTTTTGACTCAAATAGATGTTGTTAAAATTTTTGATTTCCTTAAAGAATGAAATGTATACTTAATTTGATTTAAGTATATCGAATATTTTCAAATGTTGAAAATAAATGATTTGTGAATTACTTATTTTTAAATAAGTATGGAAATGCTTTCCAAAATGAAATGAAACGTTTTGAGATTTTATCTTCTTAAAAATAAATTGAAATTGAATATTGGAAACAGTTTGAAAATCGTATATCAGTAGATATTTTGAAATATAAATTCACTATGGAATTTATAAAAGAAAGGGAAACTGTTTAGAAAAATAAACGTTGTTTTATTTTTGAAGTGTGGAAATTTTATATCTAGTAAAGATATTTTTGAAGATGAAATAATTTGGAAAATTATTTGGAATCTGATGATGTTGCGCATCTTTATTGATAGTTAAATAACCGACTATCAATAATTACCTTGAGTAGGTATTTGTTGTGAATTGGATGAATTTGAATGCCACACTTATTTTTGAATAATCGCTCACTATTCGGGTTAACCGGGAAAGGACCATGGGGTCGTATAACCCATTCCGAATATGTGATACGTCGTTATGAATTGCATTCGAAGACCGGTGTTGAAGACCGGATATTTTTTGAAAACGGAAGGATTACCGTCGAGTTACTCTACACCGACTGATCTTCGGTTTAGAGGTTTTATTACCCTTAGTGACGGGAAGTCCGGACGTGATTAGAAAATTATCCGGAAATGCAAGGGCTTCGTGAGAAGTGCCTTCGGTTCTGTTCGATCCCGGAACAGACTTATATGGATTGTGTGTCTGACGTTACAATTTGAGATATAAAGCTGATTTCTTTCAAATACATTTCTGTTGGTGGCGGAGAATTTATTCTCTTAGCTTAACACCCTTCTCTGAGACGTACGAGCTCAGAGGTTATGTAGTTGAAATTTATCAGCGATATATCCCAATTTGGTAACGTGGCATACTGAGTGTTGCTGTGAAATGATCAGTGTTTGATCATTTGTGATATGATCAGTTGTTTGATCTTATATCTTTGTGATCATAGGTTGATCATTTTGTTTGACCCGAAGCAGGGCTTTTTGAGAAAGCGTAGCTTTGTGGACGAGACTTCGTCGAGCCTCACACCCCGGAAATGGTCGAAACAGGAAGAATGCGGCAAGGTTCTAGGGAGTAGCGCCCCTTAGTGTATGTCATTCCTTCTGGATAAAGGTGGTATCATGGTATGGAGCCCAGATACTTAACCTCTGTGGTTGCTGCACAGTTATTATTACTTTGTGGTTTGTTGGAAATCGGGGATCCTCGGGAAGATCGGTGACGATCGGGGGATGGCATACGCGTGTTAGTAGTTACCTATTTTTGCAGAGGTAACCCGGCCTTGTGTTGGCAGAGATCCGTTTAGGTTCTCGGGTCGTCTATTCCAGGGACGTACCCATCGTGGATAGGAAGTTCCTTAGCCTGGCCATTTGTTGGAAATCCAAAGAAACAATACGAACTTGTACGGTTTTAGTTGTAGAACCTATCATTCACTTATGGTGGTCACCACTGTTTGGATGGTAGCTATAGTAGGCATAAGTGCGGAATGCCTATGCTGGCTAAGATTAATATTATACTTTCGAAATGTTTTCTACACTATGCACTAATAATAATATCAAAAATGATTTGATTTTTTTTGCGTAGTAAGCATCTTTGACTATCATAAGAAGAAATCTCCTCCAATTCTGCGTTTGCATTGTGTGTGTGGCGGGAGGTCTTATGGTAGTTTCATTTTCCAAAAGCATTGCGAATTTACTTTAAAATCTTCCTGTTGTTTATTTTAAAGAATAACTGTTTTACGATCTCACACCAGTCACCATGACTGACTCGGAGTTTATTGTTCCCTTCTAAACTCTGGGTGCCCACCAATTTCCACACGGGCAGCCTAGAGTTATATTATCAGGATATTCTGGAACTTGGAGATAAGCTGGAGGACGAGACGTAGTATTTGTATCTGATAGTATTTATTCCGCTGTGTATTCTGTATGAGGACAGGTTATATAACCGTCCATTGTTGTATTGAGTTGTATATTGACTCTGATGATTGATGTATGTATAAAATGATATAGTTCTTTGTTTAAAGACTAGTAATTATCTATTATATATTGTTCCGCTGCGATATGTGAGATTCTGATATTGTCTCTGTTCTGTGTTTCTATTGATGTCGTTCTGATGTTTTCTGTTGTTCTTCTTCTTTCTTCCTTCTCTTTTTCTTCTATCTCCTTCTTCTTCTACCTTTTCTTTTTCTTAAAACCCTCACTATTGGAGTTTCCGGCACTCGATTTCTCGGCAGTCGATAAAGTGAGTATCGATGTCGAATTTTCGAAAGTCGAAAATTACGGGATGTGACAACTAAGCAATACCATAAGGTTAGATATAATTTAATGTAACCGTAGTTTGCAACAACAAATAAGATCATATAAAAAAACCAAAACTAGATGAATACACAACAAAAATCAAGTATCCAACACACATGCTGCAACGAAACATAGAATATAAGGAAATGTAAACTCTTACATAAAAATGCACATATACACGTAAATCGCTCATAGCATGACACAGATTTGTAGCAAAAGCAAACGATAAAGAAGAATAAGCCACATATACAACACTTGAAGATATACAAAAGAAAACAAGTAGCAGCTAAAGAAAAATATGGGACAGTAAAATATACAACACATATTAAAGGAAGCACACGCATAAAATGCACGCAATAACAAGCATACGCACGCATGATTATACAAACTAACCATGTGTGTGTGTATATATTTTTAATTCACCAACTGCAGTCACCGCTCGACCGGTCACGGTCAACCGGCGCTATAGCCGGTCATGTTGTGCAAAAATGGTAGCACTTTGCGGAAGCTTATATCAACGGATCTTTGTCACCCAAATCACAAAGAGATAACTTGGATTAAAAATAAGACGGAATTAAAATTAAAAGCAATAAGACAAGATATTCCACCCAACCACCTCCTTATTGATTCACCAAATTTTTTTTGTTTACAATTAATAGAACAAAGCTAAAATAAACAAAATAACATTGAATCAATAACCAAATTGAGAAAGGGAGCAAATATCTATATGGCTAAAATTGTTGGAGAAGAAGAACAAAGATGGAGAACAGGGAATTAGCAAATAGATTTTCCACCATACTTTTACCCTCTCTTCTAGTCTTTATTTATATAATCAATTACTTAATGACCAAGTTAACATTAGATGGCAAAAAATAATTTGATTAGCCAATTAGAGAAAGAAATAAACATAGTCAATATGCCTATTAATTAGGGGAAACAAAATCTTCTCTTTCTTTCTTTTGCATATTTCTTTCCCTCTATTTGTGATTTGTATCACCAAAATTTAACACTTCACCTTGATGCAAAATCACATATCTCCAACATATCGAGCATACCATATCTAGATCTTCACAAATCCCCATATCTCAACCACACTAAAATACAAACCTCAACCACCGTCTGCAAGTGATGCATCTCCCACATGAGGTGCACCACACAAATCCGGTCTCAAAAATGTTTGTAATACCACAAAGATCTTCGTCTTGTCTTTGTGGATTTTACAACTCGACACCCGTCTATCACTCGATCTGAGCTCATTACTTGATCACTATCGATCCCTCGAGCAACATCAACATGAAGACACCTATCTAAAATATGATCCTCAATGCTAGAATCATAAGCAGTGACCACATTAACCTCTCCACCTTGCTGTGGACTAGGTCCTTCAACCGTCACTCGCTTTCCATTTTCGACTACAGAACCAACCAAGCTATAAAGGTTTCCTTCTTCCAATACTCCTCTCATCCTTACACGACCACCTTTCTTCACTCTCAAAACTCCACCTTGAGACTCATAAGTGCAACCATGGCGATCCAACTGACCGAGAGAAATAAGATTATGCGAACAAGTGGGTACATGTCTCACTCCAGAGACTTCTCTAACCACACCATCATGCATACGAAACCGGATAGATCCAATACCACAAATCGGTAGCTCTTTTCCATTGGCTGTCCTAATCATGCCGACACTCTTCTTATAAGAAGAAAAATAATTCACATCTCTACATATGTGAAAACTGGCTCCCGAATCCATCTTCCAAGGCTTATTTTCACTAAAGAGGACATCATAAGAAGCATCACTATCGGTACCTTCAGCGAAACCTGCATGTGCATCACTACTAGTATCACCATGCGCAGCCTTTTTCTGATCTCTTTTATAAGCATAACACTTGGTACGTATGTGACCTTTCTTATTACAATAATGACAAGTGATAACACCTTTACCATTAGCATCCTTCTTCTTCCAAATTGTATCTTTCTTCGAGTCCCTTGCCACCATAGCCTCACTTTGAATTGATTTCATACCTGACCCTTTTCTTCTAAGCTCCTCATTCAAAAGACTGCTTCGAATAGTTTCCAAAGAGATAGTTCCATTAGCATTGGAATTACTCAATGAAACAACCAAAGTTTCCCAACTTTCTGAAAGCGAACTCATCAATAAAAGAGCTTGTAACTCATCATCAAAATTGACCTTCATATTTGCCAATTGATTTATTACATCCTGAAATTTATTCAAATGCTCTGCAACAGACTTCTCTTCATCTAATCTCAGTTGTACCAACTTTCGAACCAGAAAAGCCTTACTAGTAGCACTCTTTGACTCATACAAAGATACCGACTTGTCCCACAAAGCCTTCGCGGATTCACAACTAGCCATATGATGGAAAACTGAATCATCAAGATACTGGCGAATCAAAGCAATCGCCTTCTTATCCATTTTCTTCCATTTTCCCTCATCTACATCAGAGGGCTTCTTTCCATCTCCATCAATCAGATCATGAAGATCATTGAGGTACATAACATCCTCCATCTTAGGCTTCCAAATACCCCAATTTTTCCCATCCAAAATAGCCATCTTCGAAAATGAAATCATATCCGACATCAATAATTTTTCAATCCGAAATTACTCTAAGCTTTGCGATGATCTGCGCTCTGATACCAAACTGTTGTGCAAAAATGGTAGCACTTTGCGGAAGCTTATATCAACGGATCTTTGTCACCCAAATCACAAAGATATAACTTGGATTAAAAATAAGACGGAATTAAAATTAAAAGCAATAAGACAAGATATTCCACCCAACCACCTACTTTATTGATTCACCAAATTTTTTTGTTTACAATTAATAGAACAAAGCTAAAATAAACAAAATAACATTGAATCAATAACCAAATTGAGAAAGGAAGCAAATATCTATATGGCTAAAATTGTTGGAGAAGAAGAACAAAGATGGAGAACAGGGAATTAGCAAATAGATTTTCCACCATACTTTTACCCTCTCTTCTAGTCTCTATTTATATAATCAATTACTTAATGACCAAGTTAACATTAGATGGCAAAAAATAATTTGATTAGCCAATTAGAGAAAGAAATAAACATAGTCAATATGCCTATTAATTAGGGGAAACAAAATCTTCTCTTTCTTTCTTTTGCATATTTCTTTCCCTCTATTTGTGATTTGTATCACCAAAATTTAACAGGTCAATCTCACTTGGGCTTTGTCGATTGATTTTAAAACAAAATTAACCCTAATGGCTTGCATTCCTAGGCACTTCTAGTTCATAATAATTTACAAATGTTTGCGCTAATGTAGCGTTTGAATATTTATAAGTGCTTGAAGAGAGTAGGGTAAATTCGTGAGTAAGTTATACTCACCTGTTACTATATTCTCTTTTTCCTCCTTGCCCAAGAACACGCACGCTCGCGATAATCACAGCATCGCACCCAATAAAATTCCCACCATAGATGCAAACAAGTGTTAAGAAGCACATATAAATTTTGTGATATTTAATGATTTATTGAATTTGATTTTTAATTTTAAAGTGGTGATGTAAGGGTGAGTTTTGGCTTCTGGAAGAAAAATGGGTTAGCAGATGAAACTTGCATGAGTTAAATTTGCGAAGAGGAGAGAAAATTGTAGAGTTAGAAAATTCTGGAAATTTGATTTAGGTTAAGAAAGGCCAGACTTGGGCTTGGTTACTAAGGTTTAGGCCAAGCAAATATAAATATATTTGTATTTTTCTCTTTTTTTCCTTTTAAAATGAAAATCCATTTCATTTAAACAATTACAAGTTTCCAATACGAAATAACTTCTTATACAAATTGATATCATATTTTAATCACATTACTATTATAAATCAATTTTTAAACTTTTGATGCATTTGAATTCAAGTAATTACATTTTGATAATTTAAATCCTTTTATTAAATAAATTTCAAAATTCATTTATTAAATAAATCACCAAATTATAATTTAATTAAATAAATTACTATTATTAATATTAATTAATTATTTCCAAAAATCCGGTTGTTATAGATGTCGTCTTTACCGACATGGCATTTCCGTAATTAATACTAGTATAAAACGAATGTACGTGCATCTAATAGTTGAAGATATTAAATTTTTATTTAATAAAAGAATTAATGGACGGACGTGTACTATAAGTGCAAAACTTTTGGTAGTCACAACACTTTTATTTCGACCAGTTTTGTTGGCGTTGATGGCAAATTGATAGCAAAATTCCGTTGATGAACGGTCGGAAAGGGGATGGTGGTGGAGGTTGCAAAACAATGGTGAGATTCTTTTGATGGATGAGGGTATTTTTGAAATGTCAAAAAGACACCATATAAATCTATTCATTGAATTTTCTTTATTAATGATAGAGATAGACATAGAGATGTGTATTTTAATATAATTACAGACACGTATTTTTTGTTTTATTATGTTAATAGTTTATGTTATATGCATTTAATGCATATTAATTACTTAAAGATAATTTATTATTATTATATTTGTTAATTTTGCGTATTTTTATAATGAGTGAGATTGTGAAAAGAAAAGTATAAACCAAATTTTTTTTATTTATGCTTATCGATTTATCGATCGTTAACGAATAAGATGATTATAGGATATCCACGAATATAGATATCTTTTATCTGAATATAATTTTGGATACGAATGCGAATTCTAGGCTTTTGAAAATATCTGTTGATGGGCTTGCTTCAGACTTCTCTTGCCATAGAAAAAAAGAAGACGTGTGGCACTTAAAAGTTAAAACAAACCTAGAACATACAACATTTTCTTGTCCTCGTGAGCCGTTTTCAAGGAAATTATTTTTGCCATTTTGCATCCAATTTCCAATAAAAGTACAGCATGTTAAAGGCCCAAGTCACAGCTTGCATAGGATTCCTTTGAAATATTTATTTTCAGAGTCCATAGGCTTACAGACAACTAAGGCCATTGGTAATTTTCAAATTGCTGGAAATTTGTTCTATCATCCATGCAGCGCTTGGGACTCTCCATGCTTTGCCCGCATTAAAATGGATCCAGTCCATTTTTAAGCATCCATATTTACTGGTTTAAACCAATATTTGATGCTCATTTGTACACGCATGATGTGAATTGCGGAGGGTAGATTGGGAATTTCAAAAAGACACGGTTGAATCCAATGGAGTGAATTTACATTATTAGTAGTAGAGATTAAAACTGTTTATTTGCTAATAAAAGTAAGTTCTTTTCCACCAACCCCTATTGTTTGTCAAAATATTATTGATTAACAAATACTTTTTCATTATTTTTTTTAGAAATCGATCCATTACCATAATTTAAGATTACCAAAAAAATTGCAAACCATTAACTTACAATATTATTTTAATATAAATATTAAGCTTTTCTAGCCCAATAAATTTATAAAAAATCATAAAATCATGGGAAAAATCCTCGAAAATCATAATAAATTTGATTTACTATATTTTTTAACAAATAGGCCAAAAACAATATGTAATTATTGTTAATAATTAAAACCCGAAATAAACCATTTTCCAACTTTAGGAAATTCACCAAATATTCTCATTAAATCATAAAATTATGAAATTGAACACCTACATTAAAAATAATGTCTGTAACACCATGTCAAAATTTCAAGTCATTTGGATGTCATATGATAGGTTTTCTAACTCAAAATATCACTTAATTTCATAAATAATTTCAACATATTCACCGATACACATATAATCATTCAAACTATCATAGCATGACATAATATAAGCAAAAGAATCAGATTTATACTTAAAACCGAAAATAATACTTAAACATGAGATGCATAACTATTATTTACCATGAATGGTTTAAAATGTTTGGAATTTTAAGTTGATTTGATGCCTCTAAGCTTCGTACTTGATTTCCTAACTTTTCTTCTCCTTGGATACTTTGTTTATGGCCGGCCTTAACCCTTTAATTTATTTTGTGAATAATGAAGTGAGGGAGGAAATGAGAATGGGAAGGGTTAAATTTGGGAATTATACCCTTTTCTTATTTTGGCCTCCTCATATATCCTCCTTCTTATTAATGTTCTAATTAATTCCATTAGTTCGTTAATTAAGGCTCGACCCAAACTATTTATCAAATCTTAATCTCCTTAACCATTTACACTATTTTATTTTATTTATCCAATATACTCTTCTAAATAATGTTAATTAAAATTAGGATTGTTACACCTTAGTAATCGTTTCCTCCAATAATGGCGCATTCGCCACTTGTCCTCCCCCTCCAGACCTACACTTATTAGAAAAATGACTCTTCTCCCCCACACTTATAGCAGATGAGATTAGACCTATTCTTTAGCGACTGAAACTGACGTTTATTATCCCCCGCCGATGCAGAAATAGATGGGTTTGGAGCCAAGTACTCAAACCTCAAAGCCATGCTCATCAAACCCACAAAACACCCCATGACGTGATTAGTCGTGTCCCTTTGGAACTCAAAATGCATACCTACAATGAACATCTCAATCTTATTCAGTGGCATGTTTACTAACCCCAACCTAAGCCGAGACAATGCAATGAATCGATTCTCATACTCCGCAATGGCCATGACCCTTTGCTTCAGATCTAAGAAGCTCCTAAATAACAAAGTCTTTCAAGCTTCCAAAACAAACTTTATCTCAAACTCATCTTTGAATTGGGCCTAAGAGAAGTGGTTCTCTTGGACATCAGCTGTGATAGAACTCCACCAATCCATGGCTGCATCTGTCATATGTCATGATGCCAACCTACACTTCATTGTGTCATTTAGCTCCATATCTCCAAATATCTGATCACACAATCTGACCCAAGTCTGGACTTCTATAATCATCTCCAAGCCACTAAACCTCTTACCTCCCAACCTCTTATAATCATGACAGAGTGAAGCAAAACTCATCTGAGGCCTGACTTGCGCGATCTTTTCTACAACATTTAACCTTGGTCCCTCGACTAGAGCAACATTCCTTGGTCCTCAATCCCTGCCATTCGTAACAGTACTACCATGGCCACCTCTAGCATTGACAGCTTTGGAACTCATAGGTCTTACTACCTAACCAAAAGAAAAACTTCTTTAGGACCCGAAAGGATAGAGTTATTTCAAAGAAAGGATTCTAAGAAAGAGATATTCCTAAATAATAATTCAAAGGTCTAGTTTTCAAAATACAAATACGCTCTCATATGATAAAACACTCAACTTATTCTATGGTGTCACTTAACCTATTTCTAACGAGCTATACCCAACCAAAGCCAAGGTGTTCACTTAACCTTGAGCTCTGATACCAAATGTAATGACTCAACTTTTTAACCCTTGAACGTTGACACTAAATACATCCATGGTATTTAGTGCTGAGCACCCAAGTGATGGAAAGGCAGAAAGTTAGGGTAAAAAAAGAATAGAACAAGAAAGGAAGAACACAACATTAGAATCTCATAAGGAAACGGTGATATATAATATCAAACGAATAATACAAAGGGTTACTCTGAATACAGAAATTACAAAGTTACTAAAACCTAGGTACTATCATCAGCTTGGACAGTTATAACAATCTGTTCTTACAATGCCGATACATACAATACAGAAATATTGCAAAAATAAGAATACTATGAAAGGTAATCATCCAGCTCTTCTCCATAAGCTCCAAAGCATCCGTAGCTAAATCTAGAAATAAACACGGGGCAAACCCAAGCATTTTAAGAAAATAACACCTGGATCAGTCTGGTAAACCAGAGTGAGAAACTCAAGAAATAAGAGTGACATATAACAACATCTAATTGAGGTCGTACGCATCACTATAACGGTTTCCCCCTCAAATGAAACCAACCATTCATTTAGTTTAACATACAATGATATGATAGATAATGTGTGTAACATATAAATCATATCAAATAACTGTTGCATAAATGCCACAACAGTAATAGGTATACAATCAATAATGCTAAGGCACATTTGTATATGGATTGTTTTATACCGAAACACCCTAAGTAAACTGAAGTGGATGTCCATGACAAGGATCGAAAACTTCCTTCCGAGCATCGTATATTTCTAGATAGGATATTGTTATCCCGCCTTTTGGCAAGGACGTGACACCAAGAACTTGACTGGAAACCAAGGATAGTTCGTCTTGGAGATCGTTAATACACAAGTCTACTATGGATATCAGTAAATTTTGTCCAAGTCCGGATTGAGCCACAATTGACAAGGCGCGACAAGTAAAGCTATAAAAGCTAGTGTTCCAAATTTCAAGTCAATTGGAGTTCGTATGCTCAAGATATGATCGATGCAATTTCAGCAATCACCTTATTCGTATCCATCCACTAAAAGGCCTTGTTCATATCCATCCACTAAAAGGCCTTGTTCGTATCCATCAAGCCTCAACTGTTCGTATCCATCCACTGAAAGGCCTTATTCATATCCATCGGGCCTCGACTGTCCGTATCCATCCGCTGAAAGGCCTTGTTCGTATCCATCGGGCCTCGACTGTTCGTATCCATCCGCTGAAAGGCCTTGTTCGTATCCATCAACCATCAGATAACCACTCTCTATGTATCCATGCCAGTGACGTCATTCCTAGTCCACTTGCGACACGAAGTGGAGTGTGCAAAAGTGATACAAAGTAAGATGCAACCAATGGATACGAACAAAGCAGAGATTATCGATACGAACAGAGTGAGACTATCGATACGAATAGAGCAAGACTATTGATACGAACAGAGCAAGACTATCGATACGAAAAAGAGAGTTCCGATCGATACGAACCAAACAGCCTACATAAAACCCGAATTTGCATCGATCATAACTCACAATCTACAAGTCCAAATGCTAACAAATTTTCACAGGAGCTTACGTACAACCTAAAGAATGTTCCTGCTCAATTCCGACTTGATTGGGCCAAATCTTGATTGATATGAAATTGGTTTGTATCGATCACGAATCGAGCGCAAATCACATGGGATCGATCGCATGGGCCCACACACATGCCAGAAGAGGTCGCCCGATATCTGAGCGAGATATTTGCAACCTACGCCTATAAATAGCATCCCAAAGCCTACAGAAAAGGGACTTTGGATTCTTCTACGTCCAGACTCTGCCGAAATCAATATCGTACTCAAACTTCACTGTTGTACTCGAAACTTACTGCTGTAATCCGCTGTAACCAGCGAGAAAAGTCAATAAAAGATTAACTTTTGAAGTGCACGTAGGCCGGAGATAGCCGAACCACTATAAATCTTGTGCCTCTGTGTACTTCTTTCCATTTTTAGTTTGTTAATCTTCATTTTTATTCTCTACAGTACTTAGATCTGTAATCTATGATTATTTACTGCTGATCTGTGTTCATACACTGGTGCTATCACGATATTTGGGGGTTTGTGACCAATTTTGGCACAAACAGATATACTCTAAGGTAAACACAACTGACCCAATGGTGAATTATGTGGGACCAAGATTAACCAACTCCCAGCACCTAATAATCGATAGCATACTCTAGATGTGGAGTTGATATCTCCTCATGGGTAAGCTAAACCTGAGATTGTGCATCCTCCTCTTTTTTTAGTCATTCCCGATGTCAAGGCTACGTTCAACATCTCTCATATGAGTCTTTATCACTCGAGCAACACATGAATCCCTAATTGGATTCCTTCATCTTGAATAGATCACGAATCACTACATGGATTCGATCATCTTGAACAAATCTTGAACCTCCATATAGGTTCCCCGCATAAGTCCTTCGATGAATGTTAACGTTGTCCTCTCTCTTGGAATACTCCTCAAAATAGACATTCCCTCACGATAGCATCGTTCGAAGTGTTAACACCGACCTTTCGCTTAGACTTAACCTTATGCTAGATAGTTCAACTCTATAACATTCCACTTCACAACCGGTTCCAGAACATAGATCTCATATATAGTTTTGAAGTGATTACGGGTTTGAGTCATCTCATATAAGTACACTCTTATCGCTTACCGGACTCTCCAAAACCAATTGATGAATTTCCAGTTAACTAAATTCCGATTCTCTCATAAGTAAGGAAAAGCTAGAGACATTTCATATCCATGCTCCTCACCGAGGATTCTTATTGATATGAAATCGCGAAGTCTTTCGATAACTCCTTAAGTCAATATTTGGTCAAGTTCGATAATCGACTAATCGATTAACTCATTTCCGACATTCAAACTTAACTATTCCTCATCCAAGAGTGAAGTTGGGTAAGTTAGAGCATTGGTTACATCAAAGCCTTACCTAGACACTTCATTCATGAAACACACAAATAGATAAGTCTACCTCGTCGGCTTTTAGTGTTAAGTATAGTATTAATGATTTCTATAAACAAGTAAGAAATCAACACGGTTAACACGTCTTTAAAAATTTCTTACTTACTATTCCTTGGTCAAAAGGGAAGCCAGTAGTGTTAGTCCATAGGATAGTGGTTTTGATGACAACAACTATAGAAGTGTTATAAAATATGTATGTGCAGGAAATCTATATGCAGGTATCAACAAAAGAAGACTGTACAGTAAAGAAGACAAAATTGATAAAGACAAAGATCAAGAGTTCAAGATTGAAGACTCATGAGATTCAAGATATTCAAGAATTCAAGACAAATAATATAGTTAGGTTAGATATTTGTTAAAACTCCTTAAAAGCACTATCATTCTTTTTTATCCAATTTACTCGTGGAATGGAATCCACTTCGTTCTTGTTAAAGGGATGGAACCCTAGTGAGATGGAACTCACGAAATATCTAGTGGAACGGATAGTAGCCCTATTTTGTTATCCACTAATTTTGATTCAAAATGATTTTCAAAATTATCTCTTGTTTCATAAAATGATTTTCAAATATTCCTTTTCAAAAGAAAAACCTTCGTTCGTATTTCCAAAAATGTTTTAGCCTCAAAATCATATTTATCATTTTGTTATATTTTGATTTCAAAATTGTCCTTGATATTTTAGCCTCAAAATCTATTTTAATATTATATTTACTTTAGTTTATTTACCTTGATTTTAAATATATTTTAGTATATATACATATATATATATTCATAAGTATTTCTACTTCTAAATACCTTATACAAATACATAGAGTCCATTTGAATAAAGTTGCATATGTTTTAAATCATCATTTTCAAAGAAAAGCAAATCATCATTTTTACTAGACCATGTCGACATCATAGTTACTCGTCATGTCGACATGCTTCCCGTTATAGCAAAGGTTGTTTTCAAAAGAAGTGTCTATTCGTTTAAATCTCTTTGAATGGACACATCCATTCATTCTCTATAAATAGAGACTGTTATGGACGTTTTCCAGTAACTACTTTCTTTATTTTCTCTCCTCTTTATTCTCTTATCTTATTTTCTAATCATCCTATCCATATTCTGCCAAAATCTTAAGAGAATCAATCCAGAATATCTCTAGTTTGATTCTCTGCCACTCTCTTCAAAGAATCTCAGTGCTTATCAGAGTTATAGATACATTTGTACTCAAAGAAACTTATTTAGGGTTATAAAGGTGTGATCGTGTCCTTGGAAATCGATCGGGTGAACTTGTGTCCTGTGAATCAAGTGGTTCTACCCAGAGACCTGAGAATCTGGAGGGTGTACCTCGTCGCCTTGGAATCGAGGGATTGTAATCTAGATTATTATTGAATAGAAAGCCGTACGAGTTGTGCGGGACTGGATGTAGGGTAACACCGAACCAGTATAAAATTCCTGGTGTGTTCTTTCCTTTACTTGCTTTTTATTTATATTTGCATTTGTTTGTGATTCTGTGATTTGATCTGTGATTGTGTATTTGCATTAAGTTAGTTAATTCAATTTAAATCAAAGAAGTTTTAAAGAAATTCTTAAAACACTATTCACCCCCCCCCCCTCTAGTGTTAAATAGCCTTAAGATCATCTTCCGCGTCCCTGTCATTTGGTATCAGAGCAAGGTTTTCAAAAGTTTCATAATCTGAATTTTGAAAATTTTTAAAATGGCAATTTTTTATAAAATTATTAACACTGTTTTCATTTGAATATGTCACAGAATCATCATGATATTGTTGTTTAAAATTATATTTAGTTATTTTGAAAAGTCACTTGATTCTTTAAAAATTGTTATCTTGTTTTGCAGGAGAAGTGTTATGTACAAATGGATATATAATGGAAATCGACAAAGAAATGGGTACCAGATCAATTCAAAACTTTGGGTTCTCATCTACAACTTGATTTGATACTGTACTTCTCTCTATCTGCTTCGCAATGTCACTGGTTTCGTGAGAATCCGTCAAGAAATGACCAAGTTATGGTCAAATGAAGTTTTGGTGAACAAAAAGAAAAAGAAGGCAAATCCATCAAAGATATTCTTCAAAATTCATCCAGAGATTTGAATATTTTGTTCCCACTCCTTTTCAGATTGTAGTTCTTGTTCTCGTGGTCATTTTGATGGGTGGATCATCAAATTCCGATCAAAATTGAGTGAGATATGAAAGTTTGAAGTTGGCTATCCAAAACTGAAAAACTGTGTACGGGATCTTCTACATTTCTTCTACTGTTCGGCCTGTTGCATCACAATACCGTCCAAATTCGACACCCTATTACTAGATCGTAGCCCTTGCCTTCCTCTTCGACTTGCCGCTGGTTTCATCCAATTCCGTTAAGAAACGAAGGAGATATGTCTTCTAGAAGTTTGATAGTATATAGAAAAACGGGAAGAAGATGAAGAGGAGGAATTTTTATGAAAAGTGGTGACCGTTGGGCTTATTTATAGTGGTTGAAGTGTCCATTCATTCAAAATTCGAATTCAAAGTTTTGGCGCCAAGTTAGTCGATCTACTAAATCATCTGTATCTTTCTCATATGGTCTTCAAATTCAGCAAATGAATATACTGCGCTGATCAGAAAAACGAGCCCGTCGCAATAGAACAGATTTCGTCGTCAAATTCGGAAAGATATAAATGTGTGGATCACGACAATGGAGGAACGACAAAGTTAGAAAGATGGAATGCAAAAATTGGTACGCTTTACTACTATTTCATTTTTATTGTTGCATTTAGAAATATACATCTATGCATTTAGTTAGGTATAGAAATTTATCACTTTTATAAGTTTTGATATTTTGGTCCATATATCGACACACCATAGTATAAATATCAATATACAAGTCTAATGTTTTAAAAAGTCTTTTAAAATGTGTTTTCTTTCTAATAAAATCTTACAACTAATTTATTACAACTATATTAAGAAAGTAAGCATACCTTCATTCGTAGTTTTAACTTATCTAATGTTGTTTTTATTTCTCGTACTATATTTCTTTTAAGATACTAATTTTATATTTTTAAGAAATTAGTAAAAGGAATTTAGATTGTTAGAATAAGGCTTTACTTATAGATTTCTTCAATTAATAAGATTGCATCACATCACATGATACTTATCATATAAGTAGATAGTGACATACATTTTAATAAAAGCATTTTTTACATGCATAATGCCAAGTATCTTTACACATGTATTCTCATTATTATTATTTTTTTTGTACTTTAATTATATTAACTACTATAAAAATTGGGCCAAAAATCACCATTTTTGCCCAGAACTTTAGATAGCATTTCTGAAATGTTGTCTTTGCTTTTGTTACACTGCAAATACGTTTTTTTAGCATTTCTGTGCTTTGAAACACTGTAGTGTTTCTGAAACTTTTCACAGCATTTGGTAAATACCGCAGTTTCTGTTTTATAATGCTTTGAATATATATTTTAATGCAAAAACTTTTTATAGCATTCTGTAAATGCTGTCTCTTCTACTTAAAACTTTAAATTATAAAATAACGATATTTAAACTAAGTATTTTTCTCTATTCTTTTTAGAAATTATTTTCTAACTTATATTAGAATATTTAAAATTAATGTTTAGATATTCTTTAGTAATTAATTAAA
Organism: Allium fistulosum; assembly: GCA_030737815.1. Lineage (NCBI taxonomy): Eukaryota > Viridiplantae > Streptophyta > Magnoliopsida > Asparagales > Amaryllidaceae > Allium > Allium fistulosum. Next base: position 1,074,752,725 of record CM060901.1, on the reverse strand, counting down.
ATTTAAATGAAAGAGGCATTAATATAACATATGTTTATTTTAGTTTTTTTAATCTTTGTTGTTTTTAATATTTCATTACGATATTTTTTTTAAAAAAATGTTTAAACATGTTTCTAAATATTTTAGTCAATAAAAATTTAATATAAAGGTTTTATTAGTAAGTTAAGTATTTTATAAACATGGAAGTTTGGATTCTTAAAAATAAAAATAAAATAAAAACAATCAAGTTAAAATAATTATTTAAGTAGGCTATTAATTTTTATATTTGATCATATATATATATATATATATATATATATATATAGTTTAGGTCCATATCTCTTAGCAATTTAATTTTGATATTGAGTTTGATTACTACCTTTCATGAATATGTTATAGTTTTAATACCATTTATTACCTTTAAACTCTTACTTTACAACTCTTTCTATCCCATTCATTAGTTTCCTTAACTTAGGTTTAGTAATTGGTGTGTTTTACCTTTGTTTGGTTGAAGTATAATAAATAGTTTGATATATGAATATATACATATATAGACACACACACACACATATATATATATATATATGCTTGCCAATTAGATATTATTTATCACTCATATTTACCTTATAGTCTGAATATCTCTTACCATAGTATATATATCATCATATCATTGTGCAAATTATTTTACTTCATTATCATTTTATTACATATCATTATGCATCATAATTCATATCACATTTCATTGCACATTACATCATAAATTACAATGCATATCATAATCATTTGCATCACAAGTCGCACTTCATTTCGCATATTATCTCATGCTATATTGCATATGTTATACACTTCATACTGCTTTACAAACTACATATTACATACATGTATATATAACGAGTGTATTTTATTTAGGAGGAGCTTGTAGTAATGTCTTATAATATAGGATTATTAGTTTTTGGTTGATTTGATTGAATTGTTTAATTTGATTGACTTGATTGACTTGATTGAATTGTTTGATTTGATTGATTTGATTGACTTGTTTGAATTGTTTGATTTGATTGATTTGATTGACTTGTTTGAATTGTTTGATTTGTTTGACTTGTCTGACATGATTGGTTTTGATGTATGTGTTGATTGTATTGTCTGAAATATATTTATACATATTTATTGAATAATTATAGTATAATTAAGTTAATATCTTTCACAATTCATTTACTATACTTTGTTCTAGTATTAGTTTAAGGGGGAGTTTTATAGTTAGTGGTTTAGGACTAAGTTTTAGTTTTAGATCTAAGTGTTGATTATTTATGATAACACTATCATTATAATCACATGTCATAGAGTATTACATTAAGGGGGAGTTATATAGTTTAGAGATAGTTTTTGTTGATGACAAAGGGGGAGAAATATAAAATAGGTTAGTTAGGCATAGATTAAGGGGGAGTTATTAGATTTAGGGGGAGTTATAAGGAGAATATAAATATTTTATAAACAAAAGTTGTCATCATCAAAAAGGGGGAGAATGTTAGTCCATAGGATAGTGGTTTTGATGACAACAACTATAGAAGTGTTATAAAATATGTATGTGCAGGAAATCTATATGCAGGTATCAACAAAAGAAGACTGTACAGTAAAGAAGACAAAATTGATGAAGACAAAGATCAAGAGTTCAAGATTGAAGACTCATGAGATTCAAGATATTCAAGAATTCAAGACAAATAATATAGTTAGGTTAGATATTTGTTAAAACTCCTTGAAAGCACTATCATTCTTTTTTATCCAATTTACTCGTGGAATGGAATCCACTTCGTTCTTGTTAAAGGGATGGAACCCTAGTGAGATGGAACTCACGAAATATCTAGTGGAACGGATAGTAGCCCTATTTTGTTATCCACTAATTTTGATTCAAAATGATTTTCAAAATTATCTCTTGTTTCATAAAATGATTTTCAAATATTCCTTTTCAAAAGAAAAACCTTCGTTCGTATTTCCAAAAATGTTTTAGCCTCAAAATCATATTTATCATTTTGTTATATTTTGATTTCAAAATTGTCCTTGATATTTTAGCCTCAAAATCTATTTTAATATTATATTTACTTTAGTTTATTTACCTTGATTTTAAATATATTTTAGTATATATACATATATATATTCATAAGTATTTCTACTTCTAAATACCTTATACAAATACATAGAGTCCATTTGAATAAAGTTGCATATGTTTTAAATCATCATTTTCAAAGAAAAGCAAATCATCATTTTTACTAGACCATGTCGACATCATAGTTACTCGTCATGTCGACATGCTTCCCGTTATAGCAAAGGTTGTTTTCAAAAGAAGTGTCTATTCGTTTAAATCTCTTTGAATGGACACATCCATTCATTCTCTATAAATAGAGACTGTTATGGACGTTTTCCAGTAACTACTTTCTTTATTTTCTCTCCTCTTTATTCTCTTATCTTATTTTCTAATCATCCTATCCATATTCTGCCAAAATCTTAAGAGAATCAATCCAGAATATCTCTAGTTTGATTCTCTGCCACTCTCTTCAAAGAATCTCAGTGCTTATCAGAGTTATAGATACATTTGTACTCAAAGAAACTTATTTAGGGTTATAAAGGTGTGATCGTGTCCTTGGAAATCGATCGGGTGAACTTGTGTCCTGTGAATCAAGTGGTTCTACCCAGAGACCTGAGAATCTGGAGGGTGTACCTCGTCGCCTTGGAATCGAGGGATTGTAATCTAGATTATTATTGAATAGAAAGCCGTACGAGTTGTGCGGGACTGGATGTAGGGTAACACCGAACCAGTATAAAATTCCTGGTGTGTTCTTTCCTTTACTTGCTTTTTATTTATATTTGCATTTGTTTGTGATTCTGTGATTTGATCTGTGATTGTGTATTTGCATTAAGTTAGTTAATTCAATTTAAATCAAAGAAGTTTTAAAGAAATTCTTAAAACACTATTCACCCCCCCCCCCTCTAGTGTTAAATAGCCTTAAGATCATCTTCCGCGTCCCTGTCAAGTAGGTTAGAGCTCTATTGCTCCGTCCCTACTCAAACATCAATCTTAACTCTCACAAATAGATAAGCCTTACTTCGTCGGCTTTTAGTGTTAAGCATGGTTAATTACTTTTCAGACAAGTAATCAAACAATTAACCATTTTACCATTTAGCAATTCTAACCCCTTTCTAAACCTTTTGTTTATACTTTTAAAACCCTTTTTTTAAAATGGAATATATGTATAGTAACTTATTTGTAAAAGTTGGTATTTAAATAAACAAGTCAAAAGATATTTTATTCCATAAGATATAAAATAGCAAACATATTTTCTTAAAATAAATATACTTAAAAATGCTTTTAGAATACTTTAGAATACTTATAATAGGTTTAAAAATAATTACTCAAAATATTACTTAAAAATAACAACTTTACAATTTTCCTTAAAACTTGAAAGAACATGTTTTTTATATATTTTAAAAAATATCCCTTTTTAAAAAATTCACAACTAATTCTTAAAAATTCATAAATGTCTCAAACCACTTTTGAAATACTCTAATATGAGTTAATAAACTATTGTAAAAAGAATAAAACAAAATACTTAAATTTTTATATCTTTTCAAACCTTTTAAAGTCCAAAATCAATGCTAAATAGGGCAGTTTTGCACAAGTGAAGTTTTGGCCACTTTTTGAGATGTCACTAGCATTTTACTATCCATCTTTTAGTAGAAACAAACATATATATAAGATATTATAAATATTGTGAGAAACCCCTAAGGATCTCTCTAAAAGTTCCATAGAAATTGTCGAATACCAGACAATTCCAAGCTGCATCTATAGTGACTATCGCTATAATGCACTTTCAAATCTAACTTCGATATAAACCAAAGTCCATCTATAACCTATGTGCTTTGTTCAAGGTTTTTTCATAGGTCATACAAGTCCATTCCAAGTCCATACATATGGATCATGTGTGTCAGTTACTTTCAAAGCAAGAATTCAAACCAACGTTTAACATATGTCAACAGGAATTCAACAACTTAAACACAATCAAAATTCAACATATAGATGTTATATTTTCCATTCAAAGTGAGTGTTAACTCACCTTTAACCATAAAACCCACCAAGATCCAAGTACCCAAGCCTAACCTCTTCCTTGCAACCTCCTTTCCTTGCTTTTGCCTCTCCTCCTCACAATATGCTCACGACCTTCCCTCCTAGGGTGAGAGTGGCTTTGCTCCCTCAATTTCTAACTAGATAGGATGTTTTGTAATATGGTAGTAAGGCTTCACTGTGGATTTGATTTTCAAATATTTTTCTTTAGGGAATTATGAAGAGGAAGAAGAAGACATGGATTTTATAACTCTAAGATAAGTGAATTTGTGAATAATAACTAAGGGTGTGCCCCTCCTTATATGGGCAATGGATGGTACTCTTTAAGCTTGCCTTCATTCCCCTTCATGCCATGGAAGCCTTACCTCCCGTCACTTCTCTTTTATGCTTATTACCATTATACCATTCTCATGATAATATCTCATATTAATTAGAATATTCTAGAACCTTCCAAGCTTTATGAAGAGGAGAGTATGCTAATTAGTTTCTAATGTGTGCATTTGATCATTAGACAAGTGCATAAGAGTTAGAACAACTTATATTGATTGAAAAGCTATTTACCGATAAACTGATTTTTAGTCACAATATAGATTTTCCATCGGAGAATATATTTTCGTAAAAAAATTTCCAAAACAAGTTTCTTATCATTATTCATTAATCAAATAATGTCTAACAAGGTTATAAAATTATATTTCTAAAACTTAATTATATTTCAAAATGTTTCGATATTCGAAGACAAAGTGTTTGAATTTGCAGGTCGCTACAAATGATCTCTTATTGATGATGTGTAGTAGCCTTTCGAATCGATGATATTGTTAATCTTATATGAAAAAACCTTACTTTGACTATGGTCAATCGCGTGATATGAGTTCAGGTTATGACCATAATTGGGTATGTGTCAAGAAACATGATGTAACACTCTATATTTTAGAGGGTCTGTAATATGGAAAATTAAATTAAAATTAATAACAAGAAGATATTACTAAAGATGGATAAAATAGTTAATTACAAGAATTTCCAAAGAGAGATTTGATCAATTAAGTGGGGGACACTTTAAAAATCTATTTGAATGGACCGAGAGTAATTGAAGTACTTAAAGTTGGCCTTGCTAAAATAAACAATTTAGATTTTAAATAGGAAGGATTGTGTTATGGGAAGTGTAATGGTTCGACTAGGCTAGAATGGGATATTAGCTAAGCTAAATCATAGCCTTACATTCTTTGGCCACATCCACACGTTTCTATTTCATTTCATTTCATTACAAAAATGCCAAAAAGCTTAAGTCAAGGCCGACCACCATTTTGCTAAAGTGAAAAAAAAATTAAGCTAGAAGATTCAAGCAATCAACTTTAAAGAAGAAAGAATATTAAACAAGGTTTTTCTTAATCAAAAGTACTAAAAACTTTCCATAAACATATCACTACCCGTTTGGATTCAGGTTTGGTCTTGTATGAATGCTTTGATGATGATAAACATGTTTAAATGATTAAAACAATGTTTGATTATGTTTGAAGTTTTAAATGAAGTAAATTGGTTTATGTTTTAGGGTAAAACATGAATTAACCATAGTTAAATGATTTGAAATTAGGATATGATGTTTATAATGTTGAAATAAAGATAGATTTTTTAATTTCATAATTTTTGAATTAATTTGGATTTTATATGAATTTTCCAAGTTGAGAAAAAGGTTATTTTTGAGGAATTAGTTATTAAAACAATAAAATTAATTATTTTGATCTAGAATTTTAGGATAGGGTAAATTATGATAAACCTGATTTCTGGTGAATTTTTTGGATTTTTTCCATTAAATTTCAGTTTTATGTGAACTACTTGGTGAAGAAAAGAACTAACTAATTAAGGATTGTTAATTAATTAATTAGAAGTGTAGCCAACAGTTCCTTAAAAGAAAACTGTATAGTAAGAAAGCAACCAATAAGATTTCATCGCCCAATGGAATTAGGTGAAAAGAGAATACTTAACAAGGTAAGGAAATAGTTTTCAACTTAATTTGAAGATTGTCAACTTAAAAGCTATAGAATTAATCCACAAAGACTAGTATAGTCATAGTATACGAAGGCTTAGGGAAGACTATCAATACACAGTGTCTAATTGGGATTAATCCATGATAGCTTGGATAGCTATCAACTGATAATGGCCATTAGGAATCAATCTATGATGAATATATTAAGTCAATATTCAAAAACTTAATGAAGTCGTTAACCCACGATGGCTATTAGGAATCAATATGTGATGTCACTTGAGGAATCAGTACGTAATAGATCCTGAGGAGTTAACATGCAATGGCTCTAGCTCTAGGAAGATTAACCCACGACCGCTACTTGGTGTTCAATAGCGATAGTTTGGGAAGTTATCAACCCACGAAGGTTTTTTGATAAGCTAACACCCGATAGAGAAGGGATTAATCAACACTCGATGGCTATAAGATAACCAACATGCAAAAGCTAAGCTTAACATTCAAAGGCTATAAGATAGTCAATACACAATGACTAAGTTCAACATTCGAAAGCAATGAGATAACTAGCATAGGATAACTAAAGTCAATTTGCAATAGCTTAGGAAGCTATATTTTTCTAAGTAAAATGAGAATACTTAGGGCACTTTGGAAGACAGTTTACAAATGTTAAGTAACTATTTTATATGGATGAAATAAAGGATTTTATGAGTTAAAATTGTGTTAACTTATTTTTGAAATGATGTAAAGCTTAGAGAAGCTAATAAATGATAGGTTATCATTTAAATTGAAAGATAAAGATGTTTTATCTAAAGAAAAGGTTGGGTACACTATAAATGAATGAAAGCAAAGAGGTTTGAACTATGATAGTAAATATATGCCAGCTCATGAAGTTATTGGATGGTAGGGTGCCTTGACTATTAGTCTAAAATCCAATGGTATATAGCACGGTGCCACGATAGGGTTCAACACTAAAATATTTACAAACTCTAAAAGGGACCTAAGGAAAGATGCCAAAACATCAGAGTGGTATTATAACTAAAATAAATAAATCGACAACATGAACGTTAACAGCTCAGGGAACTAAGAGGGGCTATTGATGCCTAGTAATAATGCTTACTATAATATATTCAAGGTACTTACATTCAACCTTTTAGGAGAGTCAAGGTGGCTCTAGTCAGGGTGGCACCTATTGGTGGAGTGAGTGGCCATTTCATAAGGTAAAGTTGTTCAAGAAAAGAGAAAATTAGTGATAAATAGGCCTAGGGAGGTAATCACTAAATAAATTAATTTTAACTTATGATGAAAGCCAAAAATAAGATATTAAGTGATGTTTGAATGGATGATGAATGCTTCTATGAATGGTTCATAACATGATGGTAAACATAGGGTATATTTAGTCTGAATCGCTATATAACATAATTCAAAACTAGATGATAAGTGCAGGGTACACTTCTCGATTGAATATATGCACATGGTTGCTTTTTATGTAGTGTTGTTTACATATATGATATATCTTGACGATGATAAGTGTGGCGAAAACTCGTTCTGCGTTAGCGGCATGGTCTCATTATGGATGACTAGGGTAAAGATTTTATTCATACCAGGCTTTACATCTGATGCTTGTTTTAGTTATTTCTTAAACTCACGGATACTCATTCGAGTAGGTTGAATTTATGGATTAGACAGCTATCTATTGTAAGGACGAACAAAGATTTTGAAGACAAAGCGGAATTCTTATAAAAAATAAAAATGTTTTAAAATTTCTACCATGTAAAACCAGTAATTATAACTGGTTATGTGTTGTGTTGACATCTTCATATGTCGAACACAATACTACTCTTATTTTCTACTATATTTATCCCTGCGTGGGAATGGATTGGGTTAAAGATGATGTCAAGAATTTTGTAATTCAAATTGATGTAATGGAAAAAAAATTATTTAGCCACTCTATTAACTTATGTTATGCAAAGTAATAGTGAACCCACTTTGTTGCTGAGAAATGATTTTGCTGATGATTTCAACATCATCGACATCTATTTCGAGTCTTGGAGTGCGGGATGTTACAACGTGGTATCAAGCTTTGGTTTAGGGAACACTTAAGTAAAATAGATCTAAGTAGAAACTTATTAGTAGAAAATGAACACCTTGGGGTGGGTATATGCTATATATATAATGTACTTGTATTTTGATATAAATATATATTATAATATATCTATACGATTGAACCTACACTTTTTAATTTTGTTTCTTTGAACCCTTTCTTATGAAGAAGACAAGAATGGACCTACATAGCCGACGTTTGACCATAGGAATGCGAATCCTGGTAGACGAGATGATAGTACGCAAACCAAAGGCCAAGGAGGGGACGCAAACCCGGAAGTTCATATTGAAGTTGGTACTCAAGTGCCTACCCGGCTGAAGGAGGAATGGATGTGAATGTCTTGTTCCGCCAGTTTATGATGGAAACGATGATGCAAGAGCTATCTAGAGTTGTTGAGCCGAGACAAGAGGTAGCAAGGAAAGCAGACTTTTCTAAGATGAATAAAGATTTCAAGAGCTGTGGAGGAAATGAGTTCACATAGATAGAGTTTGCCTTCGACGTGTTGAACTGGTTGAAAGTATGTGAAAGTATCTTCGGAGACTTAGGATATAATAATGCTCAAAAGAGGGGATTGGCTTCCTGTCGGCTCCAGGAGGATGCATTAGTCTAGTGGGACGCTGTAGTTATTGAGGTCTAGAGGAGGAGATAATCTGGGAGCAGATTAAATAGCGATTCAAGGCTTAGTTTATCCTCAAATCTCCAAAGAGTGCCTTGTGTAGAGAATTCTTTGACTTGAAGAAGGAAGAGATGACTTTGGTAGAGTACATTTAGCGCTTCAATGCTTTGTCAAAGTATGGAAGGGAGCATATCAATACTCCACTGAAGAAGAATGAGAAGTTCACTGAAGGTTCGAAGAAAGGGCTGAATCATAATGTAATGGCTGATCTGTTGGTGCCATTTGATATGGTGGTGGAAATGACGAGGAGGTATGATCGCTGTTTCAGGAGGAGAAGAAAGCTGACGTTAGACCCAATAGTGGGGAGAATAAAAGGTTTAATCCATATCAGAAGGGCAGAAGGAATCAAAAGGGAGGAAAGACCTTTGGAAGAGGGACTCAAAAGTCGAATATGCCTAATGTCACTTGTTTTAACTATGGCCAGAAAGGGCACTGCTCCACCAAGTGTACCCAGCCAGAGAATAAGGACATGGCCAAATGCTTCATCTACAATAGGCCAGACCATAAGAAGAGGGAATAACCAAAAGCTAAGCAGGCTAAGGTTTATGCTTTGGAAGGACCTTATTCTGGACTGACTATTGAGGAGAAAGGAAAGGGCATGCTTAGAGGTATGATTTTGATTTCTAGTATATCAATTAGAATTCTGTTTGATACTGGTGCCATTCACTCTTTCATTTCGAGAGATTAGGTTGATAGGTTAGAGTTAGACACTGCCTATTTGATTACGTCCTTACGTGTGGTTTGTCCTATCGGTGGGTATGCCACTCTCGGATTAAGGTGCACTGACCTTGAGTTTGACTTGTGTGGACATTTGTTTATTTGTTACCCATATGTGCTTGATTTCATAGGGTACAAGGTGATTTTGGGTATGGACTAGTTAGTGCGTACTGACACTAGGATTTATTGTGCGGATAGGAATATCGCTATACGAAATCCAAAGGAGGAGAAAGTATTATGATAGTGTTGGATGTAATGAAGGAGAGGTCAAACTTGATGCAATGTGCAATGGAAGATCAAGAAGATGAGATCAGTAAAGTATCTGTAGTCCAAGAATTTGCAAAGTTTTCAAACCTGTAATGGGATTACCGCCAAGAAGGGCAATCGAATTCCAGATAGATTTGATGCCAGGGGCACAACTTGTTAGTAGGCCTCCTAGCAAAATGCCACCTAAGGAGATGGAAGAATTAAAGAAGCAACTGGTGGAACATGAGGATAAAAGTTTCATTAGGCCAAGTAGTTCGACATGGGGAACGTTGGCGATATTCGTAAAGAAGTCGGATGGATCTTTACGAATGTGTATTGATTATCGAAAGTTGAATGAGTTATCATTGAATTATTGTTATCATTTGCCCAATATAGATGACTTGTTTGATCAGTTAAGTGGAGCTCGGGTGTTCTTGCAGCTAGACTTGGCAAAGAATTTTCATCAACCGAGAGTAGTAGAAGATAGTGTTCCATTGACCACGCTGTGAACAAGGTATAGTTTATATAAGTGATTAGTGATGTCGTTTGGACTGACCAATGCCCTTGTGTTCTTTGTAGACATTATAAACCAAATCTTTTACGATCAATTAGACAAATTTGTATTGGTCTTCATTGATGATATCCTGATATACTCTAAGGATAAAAGAAACCATGATCCATCTTGGATTGGTGCTGGAAAAGTTGAGACAACACAAGTTGAAGGCAAAGTTTTATAAATGCTATTTTTGAAATGGAAGCTGAAGTTTCTTAGGCACATGATTTCGAAAATGGATTATACGTGGACCCATCGAAGAAAGAAGCTAATAATGGTTGGAAGAGGTCGGAGATGGTCATGTAGATGAGAACTTCTTGGTAGGCTTGTTATTATTGTAGATTCATTAAGGATTTCTCACATATAGTAGCACCCTCGACTAAGCTAACTTGAAAGAATAAGAAGTTCGTATTGACAGATAAGTACGAAGGATCATGTCAGAAGTTTAAGAAGTAAATGAAGAAAGCTCCTGTGTTGATTGTACCTGAAGGGAATTGAGTTGATATTGTATATCGATGCTTATGGAACAGGTTTAGGGGAGGTGCAGACGCATAAAGGGTGACTGGTAGCTTATGCATCATGGTATTTTAGACTATATGAGATTAGATATCCGACACATGACTTAGAGTTGGCAGCGGTGGTATCCGCGCTGAAGATTTGGAGACAGTACTTGTTGGGAGAGTGGTTTGAGCTATATATGGACCACAAATCCCTCAAGCATCTATTCTCTCAGACGGATTTAAATATAAGGCAGCAGAGATGGTTGGAAATCTTGGCGGCATATGAATTCAAAATAGAATATATGCCAGGAAAGGGGAACAAGTTTGCCGATGCTTTGAGTAGGAAGCATCAGAATAGAGTGTTAGCCATGATTGAAGAATGGAAAACATTAGAGATGTTAGCCTCCTATGGAGTGCATTATCGGTGGAATACTAGATCGAGTAGAGATCCAAGCATGCTAGCAAGTTTGGAGGTATGCTCAACACTTATGTATAAGATTGCTACAAGACAAAGAAATGAACCATTAATTTCCAAAAGAATTAGACGATTAGAGACGGGGCAGATGTTGAGGATCTAAACGGATTTGGGGTGAATTCAAAGGGATGGCTTAGAAAAAAGGAAGACCGTGTATTCCGGATATACTAAATCTTCAGAAGGAAGTTGCCGATGAAAGTCATCGATTAAAATTTGTTATTCATCCTAGAGGCACGAAGATATATAGTGATATGAAGAGAGTCTTATTTTGGGATGGGATGAAGAGAAATATAGGAGAATGTGTGAAGAAGTGTATCACCTATCAACAAGTGAAATTTGAGCAACATAAGCCAAGCAATTTACTTCAACCTTTGGAAGTACCAACTTGGAAGTGGGTGTTTCTATGGATTTTATTGACGGATTCCTAGGTCAAGGACATGAAATGATAGCATTTGGGTGATAGTTGATAGACTAACTAGGAGTGCCCATTTTATCCCTGTGAAGTCGACAAGAATGGCAGTTAGCTTAATGTATTTATATATGAAGAATGTTGTAAGACTACATGGGATACCGAGTAGTATCGTAAGTGATTGAGACTCATTGTTTACCAATGAGTTCTAGAGAAGTTTGCAGAGTGCGTTGGGTACAAAGTTGAACTTGAGAATAGCTTACCACCCACAAACTGATGGTCAAACTGAAATGGTGAACCATGTACTTAAGGGCTTACCGAGATCATGTGCCTTGGATGTTGGAGGATCTTGGGAAGATTATTTGCAATTGCAGAGTTTGCCTACAATAATAGTTACCAGTTAAGTATCGAGATGGCACTGTTTGAGGCATTGTATGTTAGATCGTGTAAGTCACTAGTTTATTGGTTGGACATGGGAGATAGACTTGTGTTAGGGCATGATTTGGTAAGATATGTTATTGAGAAGGTAGATTTGATTTGCACCAGGGTGAAGATAGCACAATCAAGGCAAAAGAGCTATGCTAACAAGCGAAGGAAAGAGCTTGAGTTCGTAGTAGGCGATCATGTGTTCATGAAGGTTTCTCTGATGCGAAGGGCTATGCGCATTGGGAATGCGGGAAGTTGGCACTTAGATATGTAGGACCATTTCCAATGATTGAGTGGATTGGTAAACTCGCTTATTGAGTCGAGTTACCAAGTAGGATTGCGGGTGTGCATAATGTTTTTCATATATTACATTTGAGGAAATGTGTGCACCACCCAATTTTAGTAGTGGAACAGAGGGCGATAGAGGATTTATCTATAGAGCTAGATTTGACATATGTGAGATGAGTAAAAGGGATAGTAGGTCATAATACGAAGGAGTTAAGAAAAAAAGTTATCTGACCTGTTTCTGTCAATGGAGTGATGACAAAGAAGATTGTACTTGGAAGGAATATCTATCTCGAGTTGTTTTAGACATTCATGTATATATAGCAAGGTGCATTGTTTGTCTATTGTATGGACTACTAGGGTACTAGCATATTCATATATGATATGATTGTGTATTAGAATCTGCACTAGTACCATTTGTTTGATGATTGTTAGGTTACATTAGTAGGGTACTAGTGTAATCTTTTGTAATTGTATGTGCTATATGATGATGACTTTGTACTTTCATGATGTTAGTATAAATCTTGTTTTTCCTTATCGAAATTTCGAGGATGAAATTTTTATAAGGAGCGAAGATTATAACACCCCATATTTTGAAGGGCTAATAATATTGGAAATTAAAACAAAATTAATACCAATAAGATATTATAAAAGATGGACAAAATAGTTTAATTGTAAGAATTTCCTAAGGAAGATTTAATTAAGCGTATGACACTTTAAAAAGTTAAGTAAATGGACCAAGGGTAATTAGAGAAATTAAGGGGCTTTGTTAATGAAAATAAACAATTTAGATTTTAAATGGGAAGGATTTTGTTAAGGGAAGAGTAATGGTGTGATCATGCTAGAATATGATATCAGCCCAAGCTAAAAACACAAGCCCACTTTCTTGGCCACATCCCCTTATTTCTACTTCATTTCATCTTATAAAAAGAAAAATCCTAAAAAGCATACAACAAGGCCAACCACCATTTCAATAAAGAGAAGAGGAAAATTTAAGCTAGAAGATTCAAGCTATTAACTTTAAAGAAGAAAAAAGATTAAACAAGGTTTTTCTTAATCAAAGGTGAGTAAAAACTTTCCTAAACTTATCCCTACCCATTTGGATTTAGGTTTGATCTTGTATGAATGCTTTGATGATGGTAGATATGTTTAAATGGTTAAAAAATATTGGTTATGTTTGAAATTTTAAATAAAGTAAATTAGTTCATGTATTAGGGTAAAACATGAATTAATCATAGTTAAATGATTTGAAATTAATATATGATGTTTGTAATGCTGATTAAATATGAGTTTTTAATTTCATAATTTTTGGAATTAACTAGTATTTTATACGAATTTCCCAAGTTGAGAAAAAGGTTGATTTTAGGGAATTAGTTATTAAAAATAATAAAAGCAACCTTTTGATCTGGAATCTTGGGACAAGGTAAAATATAATAATATATTTTTTGGTGAATTTTTGGGATTTTTCCATTGAATTTCGATTTTATATGAATTAATTAGTGAAGGAAAGAATTAGTTAATTGAGGATAGTTAATTAATTAATTAGAAGTGTAGCCAACGATTGCTAAAAAGAAAATTATAAAGTAAGAAAGCAGCCAACAGGATTTTGACATCCAACAGGATTAGGTGAAAAGAGAATACTTAACAAGGTAAGGTATAGTTTTCAACTTAATTATAAAATTGTCATTTTCAACATGAAAGCAATAGAATTAACCTACGAAGACTAGTGCAGTTATAATATGAGAAGGCTTAGAGAAGATTATCAATACACGATGGCCAATTGGGGTTAACCCACGATAGCTTGGGTAGCTATCAACTCATGGTGGCTACTTGGAATCAACCCACGATGACTATTTGAAGTCAATATGCGATAATTTAGTAAAGCTATTAACCCACGATGGATATTTTTTTGAGAGAATTAACCCATGATGGCTATTAGGAATAAATATGCGATAACACTTGAGGAATCATAAGCGATAGCTCCTAAGGAGTAAACATGCAATGACTCTAGGATGGTTAACCCAGATCACTACTCGGAGTTCAATACGCGATAGTTTGGGAAGCTATCAACCCACTAAGGTTTTCTTTGAGAAGCTAACACACGATATCAAAGGGATTAATTAACACGCGATGGCTATGGGATAACCAACACGCGAAAGCTAAGCTTAACATTCGAAGGCTAAGGGATAGCGAATACACAATAACTAGGTTCAACGTTCAAAAGCTATGGGATAGCTAGCGTGGGATAACTAAAATAAATTTGCGATAGCTAGGGAAGCTATATTTTTCTCAGTAAAATGAGAACACTTAGAGCACTTTGGAAGACAGTTTACAAATATTAATGAACTATTTTATAAGGATGAAATAAGAAGGATTTTATAAGTTAAAATTGTGTTAACTTATTTTTGAAATGAAAGTAACGCTTAGAGAAGCTAATAAATGACAGGGTATCATTTAAATCGAAAGATAAAGATGTTTTATCTAAAGAAAATGTAGGGCACGCTATAAATGAATGAAAGAAAAGGGGTTTGAACTATGATCGTATAGATATACTAGCTCATGAAGTAATTGGATGGTAGGATGCCTTGACTGTTAGTCTAAAGTCCAATGGTATATGGCAAGGTGCCACAATAGGGTTCAACACTAGAATATTTACAAATTCTAAAGTGGAGGTAAGGTAGGGTGCCAAAACATCAGGGTGGTGTAAAAATAAAATAAATAAATCGAAAATGTAAATGATAGCATTTTAGGGACTAAGAGGGGCAATTGACACCTAGTAACAATGCTTGCTAGAATGTGTTCAGGGTACTTACACTCAACCTCTTAAGAGAGTCAAAGTGACTCTAACCAGGGTGGCTCCCACTGGTGGAGTGAGTGGCCATTTCATAAGGTGACGTTGTTCGAGAAAAGATAAAATTAATGATAGATCGGCCTAGGAAGGTAATCACTAAATAAGTTTGTAACACCCCATAATTTTTACGATAAATAATTTAAAAAGAAATTAACTAATAATTTGTAACGTCGAAAATAGAATTTTTATGACGTCGGAATTTGGCTATGAAACTTGCACTATTGGGTTCGGGGAGATTTTCTGATCAATTTTCACACATAAAGTTTTTCGATGGAGTACAAATGAAAAAGTTATTAATGTTTGAGTTTTTGAATCGAAAATAATTATATATGTAATTAAGGAAATAAGTTAATCAACGTTTATAATTGCTTAGGGTTTAAGATAAGTTAAGGTGAAAATAAATTATCCTGGTCAGGTGAAAACGGAAACAAATGAACAAAAATTAAATGTCACAAATTAATTACCGTAATAAGGTACAATCGATCGACCTCAAATTTGGATGATCGACCGCTAGCGGTCGACCAGTAGGTGGCAGCGGTTAGTTGGTTGAACAGTCGATTTGAGATTTTTGACATGGCGAATGACTTGGATTAAAAATAATTTAATCCAACGGTTGGCATTGATTCGAACCCTTATAAATACAGACATAACCCCTCACTTTCTTCTCAAATTTTCTGGAGCGACGTCGGAGCTCTGCCATTTTCTCTTATCTGCAAAATTCTTAATCCTTCAAAATAGTTATAGTTTACATATGTAATGCAAATGGAGAATAGTAGAAGATGATTGAGAAAAAGAATAGGGTCGAATCAAGTCATTAAAGCCAAGGTAAATTATAAATCCGATCTAAAATCTAAATTAAATCCAAATCTCTTTTCTGATCTAGATTTCTGATAGGTATTTGTATGCTTACGGTACATGTATTCAAATAGGGAGAAAAAGTGAGTCAAACTGAATAACAGAGATTATATCTGGAGATTTATAAAGCTAAAAATACGAGTGGAAAATTATATATTTTTATATAATATTAGATTTGTATCCTTGTAAATCTGTTCTTATATGCCTAAATGTAATTTTGGAGTAATATGCCTAATTATACAAGTGTAACAAATTTGTAAACCTTGCTTACATATTCTATGGTTGATAACTTGTATTTAATATTGCATGTACTTGAACCTGCATGTGCTTGAATCTGTAAAGGGTTGGGTAGCAGTATTTCCTGAATTTAGTATTAGGTAGCAATAGTCCTTGAATTTGATAAATTATATTGTAATTCCAGATTTGTTGATTATTTGATTTATGCAAGTAAATGTGAAATAGAAGTTATCACAATAAATTGTTTGGGTTTAAGTGTTAATTTAACTCATTGTAATATAAGTTGTTGCAATGTAAATTTCTATTTATTATCAAGTTCAGTTTTGCAAATAAAAGTGTACCATTTGAAATAATAAGAAATATGCCTAAAAGAAAGAGATGCATAAAATAGGGACATTTTACCATACTTTGTATTGTCTATTTCGATATTTGCAAAATATAATTCCTTGTAATTCCAAACGTAACACAAATTCTCTTTTTGGATAAGATATAGAGATATACAGTGTTAAGCATACCTTTTGAGGGAGATGTAATTTCAATGCATTAAAATGCAGAAGTCACTAAGTACGAACTAAAGAATCGAAGTTGTGATTATAATAATGGTTAAAGTGTAATATATATATATATAATAAGGAAAAGTTGGAAATAAAATAATAAACGATAAAGCTTAGTAAGGTAATAGGATGAACAAAGATGAGATAAAAGTTAAGTTAGCGATAAATGGTAAGTAATAAAATGAGTCAGTAATGAGGTTAGCAACCAAAAGATGATAGTAAAATATAAAAAGGAACAGTAAATAGATTTAATAATAAAAGGGGGAAGTAAACGGTAAAGAATATTTAAATCCTTTAAGTTAAAAGGTAGCGGCAAATGACATTAAAATTATAATAATGTAATAACGAGTAAACACATGAAAAAGTAAAGGAATATTATTAACAATTGAACATTGGAGGTGTAATAACTAAATAGTATGGATACACACACACACAGATATATATATATATATATATATGTAGCCTCAAGTATACGTTTATGACAGGCGTGAATTAGTAAGTTAACTAATAACTTAGATTAAATGAGAATGACTCATTAAAATAGGTTGGAATGCGAGGTTAGTAGTGTTGCAAAACAGAATTCTGCCCAGCACAAGGGACCGCCACCAGTTGTGTATACATTATAATGATATGGGACATATCCAATAGGACCTGTGGAATTATATACACTTGTATATAGGTGAAGAAATACCCCAGTAGGGTTTTCTTCAATCTTGTAGGAGGGGTATTGCCTTGATTGCATTAGACAATCTAAATGGGACATTGAGCAAGAATCGGTGCTATGTTAGTGTGTTGGTACCACATTAGAGAGTAGGAGTTGTACATAGGTCGAGAATGTCATCAGTCCTGAGTGGTCAATGGAAAGATCAAGGTTACACCTGAACGGGTTACACATCGTACTAGTGTAGGTCACGCACCTCCACAGTTGTTTGCTAGTTTATTTGTTAGGAGGCAAGGCTAAATAACCCTAAGAGAACTCTTTCAAACAATTGGGGTACTCCGAGGAGCCGAGTCCTTAATAGTCCGTGGAGATGAGTCCATAATAGTCTGAGGAGCAGAGTCCTCAATAATCCATGGAGCTGAGACCATAATATGAAGCAGCTAGGTAAATCCCCAGAACGAGATAGAATATGGCTAACAATAGTAACACCATTATTAGGCACTACAGGAGTTCCTTGGTATGCACGACGAAGAGGACGTGATATTGCGTTGATGATGGATTCTAACGAGGTGCTAGGTTATGGATACTAGCGGGAATAGTATCTTGGTCCAAAAGGAGACTGTGGTACTTATATTTTATATATGTGTATATATATATATCTGTGTGTGTATGTATGTATGTATATACATATATGTAATTATAGTCTACTTTGGATAGATGGGGCATACCGTATGCGTATGTGGAGTCGAGACGACTAAATAAAATAACAAGGACATAACATGTGATGGAAGGCAATCAACACAAACTAGTGTTATGTATAAAGTGTATAATTTACCAGTCACTAGAACATTGTTCTGACCCCCTCCTCATCAGAACCCACAAGATAGCTTTAGAGGGACGTGTATTGGTGCAAGGCGAAAACAGTGGCATGACATATTTCCTTACACATGTTTGGCACTGACAAGGACGCTGGCTATTGGAAGTGTTAGTCTTGTTCAGTACTATAGGGTTAGTATACTTTACTATTCCAGTGTGAGTTATATTGATAGTGCTCTGATATGCATTTATTTATTTGCAGGATACCAAACCAAGATCAATACATTTGTGGACTTGGGTTTTCGATGTAATTCAGGCCCATTAAGTTGCGGATTGTCACAACGTTAATGATAACTTGCGATGAAAGCATAAAATATGAGATTAGGGTAAATGTTTGAATGGATGATGAATGGTCATATAACGTGGTTCATAATAGGTAAGTATATGGTATACTAAATCTGAATTGATATATGACATGGTTCAAAACTGGATGATAATTGTAGGGTACACTTCTTGATTGAATATATGCATTTGGTTGCTTTTTATGCAGTAATTTTTACATATATGATGTACCTTGATGATGATAATGTAAGGGGAAAACTCGTTCTTTGGTAGCGACGTTGTTTCATTATAGAAGACGAGGGCAAATATTTAACTCATATCAAACTTTATGCCCGACCCATGTTTTTATTATTTTCCATAAACTCACGGGTACTTATTCGAGTTGACTGAGTTTATGGATTAGACAAGTATCTATTGAAAGGATGAATAAAGATTTCGAAGACGAAGTAGGAGACTTATCTAGAAAATAAGATTATTTTAAAATTTCAGCTGTGTAAAACTAGGAATTGTTACTGATTATGTGTTGTGTTGGCATCTTCATATGTCAAACACAATACTACTCTTATTTTCTATTGTATATATCCATGCGTGGGAATGAATTGGGTCAAAGAATATGTAAAGAATTTTGTAATTCAAATTAATGTAAAAGACAAAAATTATTTTACTACTCTATTTACTTATGTTGTGCAAAATAATATTGAACCCACTTTGTTGCTGAGAAATGATTTCGGTGATGATTGCAGCATCATCGGCGTCTATTTTTGAGTCTTAGATTGAGGGATGTTACATATGAAGTGAAACACTATCAAGGCGAAGATCAGTCTCCTTCGATAGAGATGGTTATTATTACTATAATTGAAAGCTAACTCAAAGTCAAAGTATCTATTTAGAGCAATTCACTTAATCGATAAATGTTAATGGATTGAACCAAGTGACTTTGAAGTTTGAAATTCATACTTCAATATGGTCATTATTAGATTTTTTTACCTTAGACCGAGCTCTAGATGCCTAAGTGACATGGTGATGATGAAGAGATATAACATGTGCAACATATCATTTCTTAAAGGTGGCGCTTCAAAATTACTAAAAGCAGAACATTACCTAAATGATATATAAGTGATTGAACATATTTTCACTACTATACTTCAGTGAATACATACAAGTCTCTATATTTAAAATATACAAATATTACTAAGGGTTTAGTCCACACCTATGAGTCACAAACGATTCTCGGCTATCGACCAAAAATGATTTAATACGATAACTTATAAACGTTATCAATTATTAAAGGGATACAATTTATATAATGGTTGTATGAATGTGTACATATAATTATTTAATTATTATTTAGGCTTAATTTATATTAATAAAATGTGTATAAATGTTGAATGCATTTATTTAATTTTATTAAGCACTTAAACAATTAAATAATGTAGATAAATATTTTAAATGAGCCAAAATCATTCATATTATTTGTAATATGCCCCTTTCCCTTATGGATTTTGCAATGAAAAATATTTATCTTTGAAATTAAATAAGTTAGTAGATAAAGTCTCAAGTGGTTGCGATATATATCGATCATGCAGATGCCATTAGCCCCCATTACTACTATAAATAAGACCTAAGGGGTCCTTATTTCATATATAATTTATTCTTCATCTTCTACCTCCCCGTTAAATCAAATCATCCAAAATAAATTTGCAATTTGTATTTGGAGTTGGAATGAAGATTTGCTAAAGGTGAATCGGCGATCCAACGTGAGGTAACTAAGCACCATTAAAGGGAAAAAAATTATATTATACATTTATTTTAACAAATAAATATATATTAAAACTATAACATCCCCCAGTTGGAGGCCCAAAACTAACAGGTACGGATGCTGCGATCATCCATATATATTAATTCTCAGTGACCAAATGTGGTAATGTTAGATACATTGATATAACAGAAACACATGGATATGATTTTTGTTTAAAAACCATTAAACAAATTTCTCGTTCCATTTCAACCATATTCCAAATTCGTTACATAATCCCAAATTTGAGAACCACGTTTAGAGAAAATATAATTATTACAAAATATGCCAAGTGCGACATATAAATATGCCCCATTGGACGATCAGAGTCTAAACATGGGTAATTAAACAACTTTGCCTTTACGACCAAAACACAGCGGAATCAATTAAAAAAGAACTCCTAATAGCTAGCTTGCCTTCTGCATGTCTCCGAAAGCCTATTCGTCTAAAGGAGAACCTAAACAACTCAACGCTCAAACTACTCAAAATTAATTGAGCACCCAAGAGTTTAAGGGGAAAACATAACTTCGAGTCAGACATAAAGCCTGGTATGAATAATAACCTACCATCTTGAACCATTCAGATATCTAGTGAGACTACGTCACTTAGCGGAATAGGTTTTCCCGTCACTAGTATCTTACCCAAAAATTTATAATAACCATATAATGTGCTCCTACATCCACAATGGTTAAAAACATAGAAATTTAAAATATCGTGGTGATATGCAAACAAGCAAAATATCCTGGATTTCCCATCCCTATTCATTTGACTATCTGTCTCGTTATAGTTTCTAGGGTCACTGTTAACCTATTAGTTTTCATGGGCTGACTAATAACCTGTTCAAAGCTTATGGACTATCTGTCCGATTTCATAGTTTTCATGGGATCACTAAGAACCTTTTAGTTTTCATGGGCTGACTAGTATCCTGTCTAAACTCTTATGGACAACCTATCCGGTTTTATAGTTTTCATGGGATCACTAAGAACCTATTGGCCCTTGCTAATAACTTTAGTATTTCATGGGTTCTCTCTGAACGTATTAGTATCTCCAATAACTTCTTTTATATCATAGTTTTCATGGGTTGACTATGAACTTATTGACCTCCGTCAATAACTTTATCCGGATATAGTTTTCATGGGATCACTACGAACATATTGTCCCCTGCCAATAACTCTCTCCAAACATACTTTTCATGGGTTTACTATTAACCTGTCCTCCTGGATGCAACTCTATTCATTTAGGATTTAACTAAATTTATATTCACTACTGGGTCAACCTAGCTGGTTATTCTGCCATTTCTTCCCAAAATACATTTACGGGTCCATCATATAGTGAATATGTTTAGAGAAGAAGCACATACAATAACATAACAATACCAACATTTATGGTTTAATATCATTGAAATCATTTCCACATGAAACATGGTTAATACCTTTAACCTATTATTATTTTTTATCAAGGAAAGCTTCTTTAAGAACTCCAAAATTAAAAACCATTTCGAAACCTTTTTATATTGTCATGGGTTTTCCTTTAAAGATGAGATTGGCTTCTTTGTTTTGAAAACTAAGGCTTTCGAAACCTTAGACCTTTACTTTTGAAACCATTAGAATATATCTTTCAAAAGCATTCAAATCTTCTTTTCAAAACACTTAAACATTTGTCTTTCGAAACACTTTAAAATATCTCTTTCGAAAGCATCAAAACCTTCCTTTTGAACAAAACATTCCTTTCGAAAGTATTAAAGCATATATTTCCAACTTATAGAAGCACAACTTCGAAACCATTTGAAAATACCACTTTCGAAACTTTTGAGTTTAATCTTTTGGGTCAAAGTGAACATAAGCGAAAGTACCCCTTTCGCAACCATTAACCTTCAAATAAAAGAGTTTGAGGAAAATAGATGGCTTCGGAACCATCCTTTCAAAAGCTTTAATCTTTTAAGTAAAACAATTGTAAGGATAGCTTCGAAACACATTTCGAAGTCATTACCTTTGAAACCTTTAGTTTAAATGGCTACCGGAGCCCTTTCGAAAGCATTGGGAAGCGGCTTGTTATATTTATAAAAAAACCTTGCCTTTCGAACTCACTGAAAACTTTCAACCCATTCGAAAGGTATGAAGACGACATCAAAGTTTTGACTTGGTTCAAAACTACCCTTTCGGAAGCTTCTCTTTAAAACATAATTATATGACTACTCATTTGAAAACTACCCTTCAAACAAAGAGGCAGCAACCCCTTCAAAAGCTATATAATAGTAATTCAACCCTTTCAAAAGCATTCATTAAAAGCTAGGCAAGCAGCATCTCTTTTGAAAGCAAAACAATGGTCTTTAAAAGTGATTTAAAATGGTCACGACCCCTTTGAAAGCATGGTTTTGACTCTATACCTTACGCCTTTCTCCAATCCACTACTTACTGAAGTATTGATACCATGTGTATTGGTCTCGACTTGGTGGGGGGCGGAGGCATGGGGTCGAAAGGTGGCAAACGGAAGTGGTGAAGCAATAAATCTGTGCAAAACTGTTTTATTGCCTTTTTAAGTAAATGCTTTTCAATTAACTTGCCTATTTGTAAAAATATGATTGGTTGCCCTAAACCTCACCAAAATCTTTTCTAAAAGACTGCCGAATTCATCCAGAGTTAATTAAAAATAATTTACAAAGAAGCTCTTCCCTTTAACAAAACAATTAAGACATTTAAGTCCTCTAACTTAAATAATTTAATTTACATAGTAAATTACTTAGGAAAAATACCAAAAAATCATCATAATTCACTTTTACTATGTTATCTAACATATATAAATTTCGGACCCAAAATCCTTTATATAATTGCCGAAATAAATTTTAAACCCAATTACTTATTTCTTCCTTCAAAAATTCATAATAAGTTATCCATAGCTAGGATAACTATGAAAATTTAAACCCATCTCCAAAATGATGTTTTACATGACATATTAATCCTCATGGCATTCGAAACCCAATATATACAATTTTATCCTTAAAATCGAATAAAACATTTATCAAACATACTTGTTTGAATCAAACATATCATGTAATCCAAGCATATCATCATTAAAATCATCATAAAGGTTTTAAACTTAAAACCCAAAATCAAATGCTCTTTAAAAACGAAAATGAGATAATTTTGATTATTATTCACCTTGCTTTGGATAAGGAACTTGAGATTTGATCTTGCTTAATCCTCCTTTTCTTGATTCCTAATCTTTAGTAAATTTTTAATCTCCTTTTCCCCTAGGTTGTGGCCGGCTTTGAGCTCGCCTTTTCTTACATTTTTGAATTATGAACGTATGGAATGAAAATGGGAATAAGGGTTCAGGGGTTAATGGTTATGGTGGATGGCTATTTCCCATAATTTCCTTGTCTTATTCTCTTATTAGTTAACTTATGAAACCATTTTCATAAACTCATCCTTAATTTTATTTAATTAAGCATGGCCTCTATTTAATTTCCAAATCTCAATCCCCTCGTCACTCTAATCTTTACATTATTCTATTTAATTTATCTAATTAAATCTCCTGAATAAAATTAGAGGTGTTACAAAAAAAATTAATTTGAATCCATTTTAAAATAAAAATGTATATATTTTATATTATATATGTGTATATATTACATATTACAAAACTATAATAACTTATACATACATATAAAAAAAATTCCAAATATAAATAATGTACGTATTTATGCATAACTTTGTATATGTGTGTATGTATATACTAAATTTAAATGTATATATATCTGTTGTGTCTCTGTGCGCATAATATTCATTTATCTTTCATCTTATAATTATTTTAACACTACATGTGTGTGTTTTAAAATTTGAAATGTATATTATTTTTGTATCAAACTGCTCCTACTTGGTCATTCGACCATTCATGACTAGAAATTTGTGGTTAATTAAAAATAAATATGTTGAAAATCGATAAGTTTCAATCGATTGTCCAAGACAATTAACCGACTATCTAGTGGATTAGTTAGCTTGTTAACTTGAATCAATCGAATGACTCTTGTTATATTTGAACTAACAAAACCCTCAATTTTTGGATTTTAATTTGAATTTGTATAATCAAAATTATTAAATAAAAACTATATAAAAAGGTGATATATACATAAAATTTATTATTTAAATCTAATCTAGTAATTTAAAGTGCATATGCGTATGTATAGATATACATTATATTATTTAACCATTTTCATATATAGTGTGTGTGTGTGTATGATATTGTGTAATATATATATAGTGAATGTTACTAACATATGTATATGTGTAGTTATAAATCCCAATAACTATGCATTTACATGTATATATTCAGATTACTTGACATTTATATACTATAACATACACACACGCACATGTTTCCTTATATGAGTATATTGATACTCATAACAATCTATGATAAAATTAATATTAATATGAAAAATAAATAATGATTCAAATATCAAAATAAAACACACATATTAAATAAGATCAAACATATATACGATATACTTATTCACAACAATGCACAAAAAGCTCTAGTTCAACTATAATAAAAGGGAAAGAAGTTGAAATTCACCGTTTTTACCTCGTTGTTTGACATACTTTATCCAATAGTTAAATACTCCTTTTGTAATTCCTGTATTCTTATAGAGGTTATTAAGATTAGCTACTATATTTTAATTTATAATCTTTGACTAGGTGATTGTAACCTTTTGTAATCATTAATGTGAAAACCAAAATCGTTGGGTCTCCACCGACTAGTTCTATTTGATCGAACCATGTTAAATCTTTTGTGTCTTTGTTTATTTTTGTTTGTTTTGGTTTATGTTGGCAATTGGATGAATTGTGTTAGTTGTTGGCGCCTAATTGATAGGCAAGATTTCTTATTATCCTCAATAACTGATATAATAAGCACTATAAGTTTCCACTAGAGTCGTGTTAATTTCCTCCGCAATACTACCCTCTTAAGTCACCGAGCGCCAAATCTCCTTGAATTTGATAGGAAAAACTTTAATATCATGTCGAAAATATGCACAGCTACAGCAAATATGTGGAAAGTTTAAGAAATCTACCTCTTGACTATACTCTATAGACTACATTGCGTTTTATTCTTTTTCTTGTAAGTTTATCCAACTCCAAAAGCTTGCTAATTGTACTCACTTATAGTTCCGTGAGTAAGTGCGTTCTTGTGTGACATGAATTGGGTGTGAAAGGGGAATGGTTCGCGAAAGGGGAATGCATTCTTGTGTACGTAATGAGTACACACACAAAAGAAACATGGAAAAGGGGATGAAAGAGGTTGGAAAAATAAACGCGTTTAACACTTCCAAACCGTCTGAACCAACCATAGATTTTTCAATAGTTGGCTCGAATAGTTCATTTGGTGGATACCACATCAAATGTGTATGATGCGTCCCATGGGACGCTAATGTGAAAGGGACAAAAAATTAACACAAACGCCCCTAAGACTTTGTAGCCTCACTCATAATTCATAAAGGATTGTTGTAATGACCAGGGTTTTTCTGTCGTCTAATTTTGGATATTTAAGAGGTTTAAATATTGGACTTGGAATTTATAATTGAGTAACGAGTTTTTAAAACTGATATTTCAACTGATCTGTCAATTTTTGAAATCATCGATTCAATCGACGTGTTAAAATAGTGATCCGGGCCACAGTCTCGAAATTCGATGAAACCAGTTTCATTGGATCCGTAATAATGTATTATTATCAGATTCCGAATTTCGTAGTGTTTGGAGTTACCGTTTGGCCGCATGGTATATAAACGCGTTGAATTCAATATCGAAAATTAAATATAATAACTGGGTCCAAAAAGTGATCTTCTCCATACGATCAAATTAGGACTCGGAACCTTTTCCATTGTGTTTGAAATAGGGGTATAACATTATAAACACCTGGCGGCATGCCTCGATAGGGGTTCGAGATTTTAGGTTATGGAAATCGAGATATTTTAAAAAATAATAATCAAATAATGTCTAGTCAAACTTCCTTTCAGCTGCTATTACATCCCTTCACTGTACCCTTTACCCATTCAAACACGCCATCAAAACCATCATCACCCTTCGTTAAAATTGCATCTTTCCCCTTTCAAAGAAATCAAAAGTAATCTGATGGAAAAAAAAGTAAAGCACAACCTCCTTTCCCCATTTCTTTTCAGTTTCAAACAAAATCAAATTCGTTTCAAAAAAAAGAAGGGAATTCGAAATTCATTCAAATCATTGTCGCGATCGAAACCTCGTTCCAGGCGCGTGTAGGAGGAAAGGTGAGGCGCAGGGAGGAGCGGCGGTAGGGGAGGGTGTCGCGACAACTTGTAGATGCACGCGAGAGGCATGGACACTCGACGTCGATCAGTGATGGGGCAACGATGACGTCGAGGCGATGAATGATCTCGTGTACGTGTTCGTGCATGTGAGGAGGAGATTCGAGGGGAGTTGCGACAGCATGGTGGTGGCTAGACTTTGGGGATGGACGACGTAGGGTCGTTCATCGACCGTGATGACTGGGTGACGTTGAGTTTTTTTCCGGAGGCAGGGAGTCGAAGTCAGTTCGGATGGTGGGTGGAGTTGGGAGGCTCTGGCGATCGTCTGGTGGCGGCAGTGGCCTGGTATGGCGGAGACATCATGGAGAAGGGGCAACTAGGGCTTGTCGAGCTTCATTTCAGGGGTGTGTGAGGGAAGGTATTGTGGCTAACTAATATAGTTAATTACTGTATTTTAAAAAAAATTATTTCGTAAAGATCGAATATTAAAATATATAACGTTTTCATACGAGGTCTAAAATCATGAAAACAAGTCGGAATTGAAATGGATTGCAAACAAAAATCAAGGTGAGAATTTCTCACTCATTTGGATTTCCACATTTAAATTTAAATATTAAATTTAAATTATTTAATGCTTGACTGGATTGATAAAATATAGTTATCTGTTGGATGATCATATATATAGTAGTGTATATATATATTAGTAGTTGGAGTGATATTCTCGCATATTATAGCGGATGAGACCCTATGTGCCCCGCATAATAGCAGATGACCCCATATACCGCGATATCCCCCTCGAAGTGGGATTGATATTTTTATTGTTGTCTAACATCTGTGGATGTAGGAAAAACAGGTTGGAGGGATCCAACTGGATTCCTCAAACAATTTTAGTGTTTTCATATATATAAAAAAATATGATGTGAATAGAGAATCTGCTGGATTATTGTGTGTTGTAAAAAAAAATTTATGCTATAATAGCATGGAAATTGACTTTGGTATATTAAATACCATAAATATTATTTTGAATTTTTAAGGAATTAAAAGGAGATTTTTAATATAAAAATCATTATATCGAAAATTGGATTATTTAAAAGAGATTGATTTGAATAAGCAATAATGGATTTTTGATCGTATTAAATAATGCAGAAAAAATATTTTGAATAGAGATTTTAAATTAATTATATAAAGGGATTTTTAAGACTTGAGTTTTAAAATGATATTCGAAAAATAATATGGAAAGAAGTTGAAAATCAATATTAAAAATAGATTGGCAAAAATAAATGGAATTTATAAGGAATTTAATTTATAAAAGGAAATTTTATAAATAAGATATTTTTAGTGAAACTCAAAGGGGTTATAAAATAATTTGTAAACGATGTTTATAGAAAAGGAAATTAATGTCAGATGATAAATTGGAAATATAAATTTACAGGGATAATTTATATTTGAATATGGAAATAGGGTGAGAGAAAAATAGTGGTACTATTTTTGAAGCGAAAATGGTTAAGGAGACCGAAATGGAAGTGATGTGATGGAAATCGAGAGGGATTTATAAATGGAAATTTTGGTCATTGAGATTTAAAGATATATTTTTATTAACAAGTTAAGTTTTTATTTTAAAAGGGAAATTTCATTTATTAAACTATGTTGTTTAAAGTTAGTTAGTATTGAAATACTTCAGAAGTGAATTTTCAAATACTTAATATTTATTTTAATAAAAATCCTAAAATTTTAAACCTGCTTTGAAAAGTGATTTTATAAAAAGTGTTTCGATATTTTAAATAATTATTTGAATATGTCTTAAAAATAAATTGTTATTATTTTTCTTTAAAATACTTATTTTTATTTACATATGTATATATACAGTTTTCTAATGTGTTAAATTATTTATAAATCTTCTCGAGAGTTGAGAAAGGGTTATTTAGTAGATGAGACTTATAAAAGAATTCTCAAAAACGAAATTAGGAAAAAGTAAGAAACTTTCGGAAGGAGTTAGATAAAAGTGAACTTCGAAAATAAAGTAGAATTCATAAAGAAGTAGAAAGGGAAAATTGGAGTTATAAGTAAGTATATTTGACTTTGGAAATATTGAAGGGAATTAATTAAAGAATTCCGAAACTTAATAAATTCGTTATGAACGAGTTAAGAAATTTACAAATAAATTATAATTGATTTTGAGGAAATGGAATAGGGAATAATTCCTAAGTGTTGAATATAAAATGAAGTGGAAAAATATTCTTAGTATTAGGAAGGGGAGGAAATATTCCGTTGAAATATAAGGATTTGAAAACTGTTTTCAAATGTTGAAGTACTGGAAGTAATATCTTATAAATATATTTTGAAATAAATTTTGGAAAAGTTTGAAATAAGGTCTCGTGTCTGCTTTTGGATGTGTATTGATAGTTAAATAATCGACTATCAATAATTGGCCAATTTCGTTAATCACTTCGAAGAGGCCGGGATCAGATTTAATTATCCAAAAACCACTTCGAACCGGTTTGAATGTTACAAATGAATACCGTGAAGATGATGAAGACGATGATTCGGTTTGTCCAGACCCAAGACAACTTGTATGGACGAATGCTATCAGAACATCGTCATTGGAGGACGATGAGCATTCTAAGTGAAATTATCTTTGAAAGGTAATCGTAGCCTCTAGCCTCATCAACCGGAATGGCTGAAAATCGGGGGGTATGCAGCAAGGCTAAGTGGGTCATACCCAATTAGGATGTGTTATCACCTTTTGTAACAACCCGCATATCTATCAATTTTATATTTAAATATTTTATTTAAATATTTTATTGTTAGTCGGATGTTAGTCCGAAAAGCTACTTTTTGCATACGGTCAAATTAGGACTCGAGACCACCTCCATTGAGTTCAAAATGACATTTGCGATCTTTTTGAGTGTAAACTTCGATATGTTTGGAGATAGTGAAATTTTCGTCACTTTTCCCGCTTGTGACTTTGGTTTGGACTGCACCTTCCTTAGTTCAGCCCAACCCTCTTCCTCACTTGATTCACCATTTGTTTTAACATTCAAGCTTCATCAAAAATGGTGGTGGGAAGTGGAAATTAAAACTCCAAACTCAAATTCTATTGCAAATCCGAGATTCAACTCCAAATTCAAGTAGAAGATAGTGGATTCAAGCTTTGGATTGCTTCTCCTTACTTTCAATCTCCATCTTCATCAAATTCCGTGAAAAGGTGAGATTTTTAATCTCACATCTCGCCTATAACTATCATTGGGTTGTTGGAAACGACTTCCTATCACTTTAGAATTAATGTTTGCAACTGGTTTGGATTGAATTGGTGAGAAACTCAAGTTTCAGTGCTGTTTGCAAAATCTGGCCCTAGGTCGTTCTGCCTAGGTTAGGTCGTCCAGGCTGCTAGCTCGCGCGTTGAAAAGTCACCACTTTCATAGGTCGTTCACGAGTTAAGACTTAGGTCGCTTGCGTGCTTAGGTCGTTCTGGCTTAGGTCGTAGGGAAATAGGTCGTAGGTCGAAGCAGCTTTAGGTTATAGGTCGTTGCCGACCTAAAATTCCTAGGCAAACCACTAAGTCGCTCGACTTTTGTTAAGTCGTAGGTCGTTGCCGACCTATAATCTCCAGGCAAAATGTTAGGTCGTTCGCCCTTAAGTCATAGGTCGTTGCCGACCTATAATCCCACAGGCAAACTTTAAGTCGCGAGTCTTAGGTCGCGAACCACGTTAGGTCGCGTACCCTTAGGTCGTGAATCACCTTAAGTCGCGTAACTCTGTTAGGTCATAAGGCCTTTACTTCTAAGGTCGTATGGACTTAACTCCGTTAGGTCGCAAGATCTTGTTTCCCTTAGGTCGTAAGGCCTTAGGTCGCGCCTCACTGTTAGGTCGCGCACATCCTTAGGTCGCGCCTCACTGTTAGGTCGCGCACTTCGTTAGGTCGCTCGCGAGTTAGCACTTAGGTCGTTTGACCTGTTTTCCCCTGGGTCGTTCGACCTGTTCTTCTGCTAGGTCACATGGCATTCTTCCCTTAGGTCGTTTGGCTTCTCGAGGCCGCTTGCCTTCACTAGGTCGAACCCCGTACAACTCTGCGTAGGCAATCTTATCTGAAAAGCATTTAACAGAACTTCCACTTTGATGCATTTTAAGCTGATTTCCTTGGATTTTGCTCACGTCTTCGAATGTGAATTTTTGTGATAGATTGTTTCAACAATCGCTTTATGACTTGTCACTTTAAAGATATATGAAGGTTTCAATACTAGTAGTAAATATCAAAACTCTTTCATCAAAGCGATTTCATCACTATTTTAAATATCAAAAGTTCGTTTTCTCAAACCGATTTCCAATCTACTAGTATATACAAGCCTTCACTTCACTCGAATGAGAAATCGACTTAAACGACTTAGTAAAACGAGTGGTATGAAATGCTTGCGTTCACTTCGTCGGTTAGCTCTTGGACTTGTTCGATTGAACCCTTTTTATGACAATTTTCTAGTGAAGATTTATAGCTTGTTCGTAAATATTTAAGTTAAGCAAGTGGTTAGGGGACATGAAGCTAAACTCATATATTTACTAGCTTGGTGTGATTGACACTTCCTTATGATCATGACGATCATTTTTGTGATTTAGACTAGCGATTGAGCGATGTCTCTTTGTCTGCGAGGGAGACTATACCCCGTTTGTGTGATGTTTTGCCATCACATATGTAGGGTAGCGCCCTACGGTCTTCGGGCCATTACTGTGTGGAAATTTAATGGATAGCTTCCATGAGATAGCTTCTCATTTATGTGTGTACGTGTAGGTGAGTTTTCATGCTCCCATTCATGTGTTAGGCCTCCCCCTTTTTATGTGTTTTCTGGATTTCTGATGATGATTTCTGGAATTTTGTGCTTCACCAATTTTCATGATTTTCATTGATATGATATCAGTTTTTGTGCATTGGTGAATTCATGTGTTATTGACTTGTTATGAATACAAGTTTAGGGTATGATACCCTATTTTATCTTTGAGAAGATTCTTGTGATATTGATTAATCTTTTGTTGATTATCATTTACATACTTATAGTAGTATGTCGTTATGGTTATTACATGTTCATGTCATGCCTTTTACTTTATACCATATCATCTGATATTTATAGCTAGACTGATCCGTTTATTATTTTCTTATAAATAATACTCGGGTCAGACCGAGATGTTACAGGTGCTTCTGCTTGACTTCTCTTCAGGATTATTCTGACTTTTGGCTAACTACATAGATTAGTAGTTTTTGGATGTACACCTTTGAGATATAGACTCTATGTTGTGTACTTATTCTTTTGTATAGCACGTGATGCTATTCTTTTGTATTATCGTGGATCTTTCTGACCACTACTTTGATGTACACTTTCATGTGTTATATATTTATTCATATCTTCTTCCGCCTTTGTGATATGGATATCTATGACTGATTTATGTTATGATTATTTCTATGTTTGTTTCCGAAGATTATATATAGCCACCGTGTGATAGCTTTGTGTTTGTATCGGTATGTCGGATTTCCTCCTTAAAAGATATGCATTCTATTCTATCTGATGTATCGGTGCTCGCACAAAGAAGTTACATGGATGGTCGCTCCTCCACAGCCTTATTCTCCGTGCTAATTGACAGCACTACATCGTAGTGTTCTTGGTTAGCGTGGGTATAGAGGTGGGGCGTCACACCTTTCCAGATAACCTCGGATATATTATATTATATGGATACGGTGCATGCGAAAGAGCTCTCGGTAAGGGTGGGAACACCCGAGGTGATAATATATTCGGTTCTATCCAGGTTAGGGATAGGTCCGGTCTTGTGTTGCAGGGGATCCCGGCGAGGTCCTCGGTACATGTTTCTAGACGTGTATCGTGATAGGTGGTACCCCAGTGCCTATTCATTGTATGGAATCCAATCTCCAATAAGCGCCATATGGTTTTGATTGTGCCCAACTATGCTGAAACGTGAGATGCAAGCATTTCAGCTATTTCCTATTTACTTGGTTTAGACACTATTATAATATCATACGGATTTGATAAAAATGTTTTGGTTATCATAAGGTAAAAACCCGTCGTGTTTATGTGTGATGTGGTCTTACGAGATACCTTTGTTTTTAAAGGATTTTGATAAAAGTTAATAATTTAAATTGAGTGTGTTTTCTCACGCTGGTTTTCCAGACTGACTCGGGTGTTATTTTATTATAATGCTCGGGTCAGACCTAGTATTACAGAATCAGGATAGGATGCTATGGAGCTCAGGGAACGAGCTGGATGACAGAGACATACTTCCGTACTTGATTAATATTTTCCGCTGAATGAGGACAAGTTATTATAACTGTCTAGATTGATGTAGTGATTTCTGTACTATGATGATTGTAAGTATTAAACAGTTACAGATCCTTTTGTATAAAAATTTGTTATTATATTTTGTATTTTGTTCCGCCGCGATTGTGAGATTCTGTGTTGTTGTTGTATTTTATTCTACCTTTTTTTCACCCCTAATGAACTGGTGTTTCCGGCAGTCGATTGTTCGGCATTCTATACAGTGAACGTATTAATGTTGATTTTTAAAGGTCAAAAACCCTGTTCGTTACAGTTAGTATCAGAGCTGAAGGTTGAACGAGAACCTTGGCTCTTGTGGGGATTACTTATTAGAGATAGAGTCAGTAGTAATCTAGAATGAATTTGAGTGTATTAATAGATGTGAGCGCGTGTTTGTTAGTGGATATAAAATGTTTTGTATTGTGTTAGTTGATTTATTGAGTGGCTTATGAACTCCGGTCGGCGCGGTCCGTACAACTGTATCGATAATGGTTTCTAAACACTTAAATAGAGTAATTCGGCACAGTATTGTTTTGAAAAGGGGTAAATGAAATAATTTTACCCAAAGATATATTTTGATACAAAAGAAATAATTTTCTGAAATTATTATATATATTTGGAGTGTTTGGATGAAAATATTATAATCAAATAAGATTATCAAATTGGAAATGGTTTATATAACCAAATGGAAATTTGTATAAGTATAAATTATACAAATGGATTATAATTATAATTGGATTCAAACCAGAATCTGGAAAATTAAATCCAGGGAAGTTTGGAAAAAATAATAATAATAGTAGGAGTATTATTTTGGGAATATTTTTGAAAGAAAATTGTTTTAAAATGGATTTTGGAAGAAATATAGCACTGAACTCACTACAGTCGCTGAAAAATAATTCCAATGATGATCGCGACATCATAGGTGTTTATTTTCGAGTTTCTAAATGATGAGTTGCTACCATAGTAAACTAATATGGAAATTTTTTTTTGGTAAACAATTGCTGTTTTTGGAAATTCTGAAAGGAATTGTTTTGGATAAATTCGGGTTGACTTTGAAAATTTCAAAGAAATGGTTTGTTAAACCCAAAAGCTATATATTAGTTTCAAAATGATTTGAAATCAATACCGGGTGTTTAAAAATTCTGGAATCCTTATTTAATTTTTTTAGGAAATATTAGAAAATAAGTTATGAACTTATAGATGGTGAATGATTTGAAAGAAAATATGGAAATTGAATGAAAAGAAATTGGAATTTAACTTAGGCAAAAGTCAAGGAAAATAAATTAAATGAAGTGATTAAAACAAATAAAATGAAATGAGTAGAATGTGATGAAGTTAACCAAATATAAGTGAATGATGAATGTGTGTAAGTGAATGGAACAAATAAATATAAGTAAGGAAGTGTGGAAAAATTTGAAATTTGAAATTGGAATTAAATTCCTACTTGATTTAATGGAATGAATTAAAAATAAAATTTGTTTGGGATGAAATTAATTTAAATATGAATAATTCGTATATGGTTCGGAAATATGGGTTAAAGGGAATTGAAATTTAAAT
The DNA here is from genome assembly GCA_030737815.1 of Allium fistulosum. Taxonomy (NCBI): domain Eukaryota; kingdom Viridiplantae; phylum Streptophyta; class Magnoliopsida; order Asparagales; family Amaryllidaceae; genus Allium; species Allium fistulosum. Next base: position 1,074,718,019 of record CM060901.1, on the reverse strand, counting down.
TAAATTGTATTGGATTGGATCTGAAACCATATTGAATGGAATATATAAACTTGGATTGTTAAGTGACTAAATAACTATAAGTGGTAAAAAAATTAATGGAATAAAATTTGAGTGAAAATTTGGGATTGTGGATAAATAAATTTGAACAGCTTATAAAAATTTGAAATTAATGGAATAAAGGTATCTTTAAGCTATAAAGGGATGTATAATCCTGAGTAAATAATGAAATGTGAATATACCCGAGTACAAAATTGATGGAAATGTGAGAAAATAAGTTGTGTAACTTATAAAATTTGAAAAGTGAAATAGAAAACCAAAAAAAATAAAAACGGAGTGATGTTATAGTAAAGAAATAAAAATCCAAACCTAGATTATAAAATAAATTTGAACCCAAGTAAATTAAGTGAAGTGATTTTTGAAATAAAAATCAAATATTGAATTGTAAAATGGAAGTGAACTAATTAGATAAATTAATTAGTTAAGTGAATATGGAAATGGAATTTAACTTGATTAAATAAAATGGATTGTGGGCTGAAACTGAAGTTAAATATAGAACTTCAGTAATAAATAAAATTCGACTCATATATATAAGCTGATTAAATATATGTTGAATGTGACCAAATGGAATTGGTTGGAAATAGAAATGATTTGAGTTATACATATATTCAATTTAAGTGTAAATAAATTGAATATGGCATTGGGATATTATTTAAATGAATTCGAGTATGGAATTGAGTTTTGAATTGGGAATGCAAATCAATTGAAGGTGAATAAATTGAACAAGAGTCAATTTAAATAAAAGGAAGTTTTATTGCAATAGAAACAAACTTAGGTTATTTAATTGAATTGATTAGAAATAAACGAACAACTTAAGTTAATATTTTGAATGGAAGCTAGGCTTAAATAAATTTATGGATTGGATGTCGTTGACATAAAAATTTAGCAAACAAGGTTTTTGTTGAAAAATTTGAATGTGAATAAATTTGAAGTGGAGTGGAATTAAATATAAATTGATTTGGAATCAATTTAAAATAGCTATAAACTGAAATGGTTATTTTATTAAATGAATATCGCCGAATTTGCATGGAAATTTGTCGTTTGGCGTAAACGGAAGCAAATAAAATTCTATGAATTAATAGAAAGTGAATTAATTGATTTTTAAACCAATTTGGAATGGGTATGAGTTTGTTTGGAATAAATATGAATTGAATGCAAATAAATTAGTTGTACATCATTCGGATTGAATGAAATGGTATGAAAATCGATTGAAAGCAATTAAATTAGAATCAGAACCTTATAATTGCTTATAATATATGTTTGGCATGTTGGTTTATGAAGTTTATGTGTTTTAACTATTTAAATAAGTGAAATGTTATTGAATTTGATGTTTTGGAACTTACATGTTTAAATTGAGTAAGTACAGGTACCCGTAGGCTATTTGGTTAGATTTTAATCCCGCTAATTTCTTATAAAATAAGCCGCTTGCTTAAAAATGCTAAAATAAGGTACGTTTTTGGATTAAATGCAGCGTAATATAAAATATTGATATATATTTTGTTTTCCGACCGTGTGGGTCGATGTATATATATTTATCTCTCTTTTCATATTGCAAAAGGCTCTCCGTACAGGGGAGACTCTGCTAAAAAAATTCGGAAATATAGGGTGTTAGAAAAATTTTGAATTTTTTTTTGTAACGACAATTTAATTTCGAATTGTAATTGGAATAAAGGGTTTTGGAATTAAAATTGAGAACTAGTTGTTTTGATTGGAACTAAAACATTGGAAAAGTGAAATAGCAAGTTAACAAAGTGGGTTTTGAATAAGTATTGGGTTTGAAGCATTTTTCCTACCTTATTAATTTCGGAGACGAAATTCTTTTAAGGGGGAGGAATGCAACGACCCGGGTTTTTCTGTCGTCTAATTTTGGATATTTAAGAGGTTTAAATATTGGACTTGGAATTTATAATTGAGTAACGAGTTTTTAAAACTGATATTTCAACTAATCTGTCAATTTTTGAAATCAACGATTTAATCGACGCGTTAAAATAGCGATATGGGCCGCAGTCTCGATATTCGACGAAACCAGTTTCATTGGATCTGTAATAATGTATTATTATCATATTTCGAATTTCGTAGTGTTTGGAGTTATCGTTTGGCCGCACGGTATATAAACGCGTTGAATTCAATATCGAAAATTAAATATAATAACTGGGTCCAAAAAGCGATCTTCTCCATACGATCGAATTAGGACTCGGAACCTTTTCCATTGCATTCAAAATAGGGGTATAACATTATGAACTTCTAGCGGCACGCCTCGATAGGGGTTCGAGATTTTAGGTTACGAAAATCGAGATATTTTTAAAAAAATTAATTAAAGAATGTCTAGTCAAACTTCCTTTCAGCTGTTATTACATCCCTTCACTGTACCCATTACCCATTCAAACACGCCATCAAAACTACCATCTCCCTTCATTAAAATCGCGGCTTCCCCCTTTCAAAGAAATCAAAAGCAATCCGATGGAGAAAAAAAGTAAAGCACGGCCTCCTTTCCCATTTTCTTTTCAGTTTCAAACAAAATCAAATTCGTTTCAAGAAAAAAAGAAGGGAATTTGAAATTCATTCAAATCATTGTCGCGATCGAAACCTCGTTCCAGGCGCGTGCTGGAGGAAAAGTGAGGCGCAGGGAGGAGCGGCGGTAGGGGAGGGTGTCGCGACAACTTGTAGATGCGCGCGCGAGGCATGGACGCTCGGCGTCGATCAGTGATGGGGCAGCGATGAAGTCGAGGCGACGAATGATCTCGCGTACGTGTTCGTGCATGCGAGGAGGAGATTCGAGGGGAGTTGCGACAGCATGGTGGTGGCAGGACTTCGGGGGTAGACGAGGTAGGGTCGTTGATCGACCGTGATGATTGGGTGATGTTGAGTTTTTTTTCGGAGGCAGGGAGTCAAAGTCGGTTTTGATGGTGAGTGGAGTTGGGAGGCTCTGGCTATCGTCCGTGGCGGCATTGGCCTGGTATGGCGACGACAACATGGAGAAGGGGCAGCTAGGGCTTGTCGAGCTTCATTTCAAGGGTGCATGAGGGAAGGTATTGTGGCTAATTAATATAGTTAATTACTGTATTTAAAAAAATTATTTATTTCGTTAAGATCGAATATTAAAATATATAACGTTTTCGTACGAGGTCTAAAATCATGAAAACAAGTCGGGATTGAAATGGATTGCAAACAAAAATCAAGGTGAGAATTTCTCACTCATTTGGATTGCCACATTTAATTTAAATGTTTAAATTAAAATTATTTGATGCTTGACTGGATTGATAAAATATAGTTATATGTTGGATGATCATATATATAGTAGTATGTATATATATTAGTAGTTGGAGTGATATTCAAGAATATTATAGCAGATGAGACCCTATGCACCCCACATAATAGCGGATAACCCCATATACCGCGATATCCACCTCGAAGTGGGATTGGTATTTTTATTGTTGTCTAACATCTGTGGATGCAGGAAAAACAGGTTGGGGGGATCCAACTGGATTCCTCAAATATTTTTAGTGTCTTCATATATATAAAAATATATGATGTGAATGAAGAATCTGCTGGATTATTGTGTGTTGTAATTTTTTTTTTAAATGTTATAATAGCATGGAAATTAACTTTGGTATATTAAATACCATAAATATTATTTTGAATTTTTAAGGAATTAAAAGGAGATTTTAATATATAAATCTGAATATCGAAAATTGGATAATTTAAAAGAGATTGATTTGAATAAGCAATAATGGATTTTTGATCGTATTAAATAATGCGGGAAAAATATTTTGAATAGAGATTTTAAAATGAATTATATAAAGGGATTTTTAAGACTGGAGTTTTAAAATGATATTCGGAAAATAATATGGAAAGAAGTTGAAAATCGATATTAAAAATAGATTGGCAAAAATAAATGGAATTTATAAGGAATTGAATTTATAAAAGGAAATTTTATAAATAAGATATTTTTAGTGAAACTCAAAGGGGTTATAAAAAAAATTTAAACTATGTTTATAGAAAAGGAAATTAATGTCAAATGATAAATTGGAAATATAAATTTACAAGGATAATTTATATTTAAATATGAAAATAGGGTGAGAGAAAAATAGTGGGTACTATTTTTGAAGCGAAAATGGTTAAGGAGACCGAAATGAAAGTGATGTGATGGAAATCGAGAGGGATTTATAAATGGAAATTTTGGTCATTGAGATTTAAAGATATATTTTTATTAACAAGTTAAGTTTCTATTTTTAAAGGGAAATTTTATTTATTAAACTATGTACTTTAAAGTTAGTTAGTATTGAAATACTTCAGAAGTGAATTTTCAAATCCTTAATATTTATTTTAATAAAATCCTAAATTTTTAAACCTGCTTTGAAAAGTGATGTTATAAAAAGTGTTTCGATATTTTAAATAATTATTTGAATATGTCTTAAAAATAAATTATTTTTATTTTTCTTTAAAATACTTATTTTTATTTACATATGTATATATAGAGTTTTCTAATGTGTTAAATTATTTATAAATTTTCTCGAGAGTTGGGGAAAGGGTTATTTAGTAGATGAGACTTATAAGAGAATTCTCAAAAATGAAATTGGGAAAAAGTAAGAAATTTCCAAAGGAGTTAGATAAAAGTGAACTTTGAAAATGAAGTAGAATTCATAAAAGAAGTAGAAAGGGAAAATTGAAGTTATAAGTAAGTATATTTGACTTTGGAAATATTGAAGGGGATTAATTAAAGAATTCCAGACCTTAATAAATTCGTTATGAACGAGTTAAGAAATTTACAAATAAGTTGTAAATGATTTTCAGGAAAAGGAATAGAGAATAAATGGAATACTTCTTAAGTGTTGAATATAAAATGAAGTGGAAAAATATTCTAAGTATTGAGAAGGGGTGGAAATATTCCGTTGATATATAAGGATTTGAAAACTGCTTTCAAATGTTGAAGTACCGGAAGTAATATCTTATAAAGATATTTTGAAATACATTTTGAAAAAGTTTGAAATAAGGCCTGATGTCTGCCTTTGGATGTGTATTGATAGTTAAATAACCGACTATCAATAATTGGCCAATTTCGTTAATCATTTCGAAGAGGCCGGGGTCAGATTTAATAATCCGAAATCCACTTCGAACCGATTTGAACGTTACAAATGAATACCGTGAAGATGATGAAGATGATGATTCGGTTTGTCCAGACCCAAGACAACTTGTATGGACGAATGCTATCAGAACATCGTCATTGGAGGACAATGAGCATTCTAAGTGAAATTATCTTTGAAAGGTAATCGTAACCTCTAGCCTCATCAACCGGAATGGCTGAAAATCGGGGGGTATGCAACAAGGCTAAGTGGGTCATACCCAATTAGGATGTGTTATCACCTTTCTAGATAACCTCGGATATATTATATTATATGGATACGGTGCATGCGAAAGAGCTCTCAGTAAGGGTGGGAACACTCGGGGTGATAACATATTTGGTTCTATCTAGGTTAGGGATAGGGCCAGTCTTGTGTTGTAGGGGATCCCGGCGAGGTCCTCGGTATATGTTTCTAGACGTGTACCGTGATAGGTGGTACCCCAGTGCCTAGTCATTGTATGGAATCCAATCTCTAATGAGCGTCGTACGGTTTTAATTGTGCCCAACTATGCTGAAACGTGAGATGCAAGTATTTAAGCTATTTCCTATTTACTTGGTTTAGCACTATTATAATATCAGATGGATTTGATAAAAATGTTTTGGTTATCGTAAGGTAAAAACCCGTCGTGTTTATGTGTAACGTGGTCTTACGAGATACCTTTGTTTTCAAAGAATTTTTAAAAAAGTTAATAATTCAAATTGAGTGTGTTTTTTCACGCTGGTTTTCCAGACTGGCTCGGGTGTTATTTTATTATAATGCTCGGGTCAGACCGAGTATTACAGATTCAAGATAGATTGCTATGGAGCTCAGGGAACAAACTGGATGACAGAGACGTACTTCCGTACTTAATTAATATTTTCCGCTGAATGAGGACAAGTTATTATAACTGTCCAGATTAATGTAGTGATTGTTGTACTCTGATGATTGTAAGTATTAAACAGCTACAAATCCTTTTGTATAAAAATTTGTTATTATATATTATATTTTGTTCCGCTGCGATTATGAGATTCTGTGTTGTTGTTCTATTTTATTCTACCTTTTTCTTTTTCACCCTTAATGAACTAGTGTTTCCGGCACTCGATTGTTCGGCATTCTATACAGTAAACGTATTGATGTTGATTTTAGAAGGTCGAAAACCCCGTTCGTTACAATTGTTGTTAATGTTGGAGTTGATGGGTAGGAACAATGGAGAAAGCAAGTGATAGGAGTTGTGTCGTGAATGAGGTCACTGCCTTGAAAGCAAAATTCAGCACAACTATGGTGCAATCGATAATTGTCGTCCGCTCTCCAAGGTTAACACAATGTTCTTTCAAACTTGTGTGCTCAAGGTTGGAGGATTTAGAGATTTATAGAAGTCATTGTCCATGAGTTTTTGGGTATATTTGAAAATTTGATTTTATTTTAGAGGAAATTATGGAGAGAAAGAGATGAAGAAGATGACTTTTTCTATCAATGTTGTTTTCTTTTCAAAGGGGAGAAAGAGAGAGGAGAGATAATAAAAATAAATGTACAATTCTATGCTCTCTCATGAGCCCATCAATCACAATAAACAAGCATTCCATAAATAAAAAATTCTCATTAATAAAGAATGCAAAAAATCAAGAAATGAAAAGACTTTGGTTTTTATTGTAATTATCCAACAATCCCCCACTAATCAAAACAAAATCATAGAAGATGAATGAAAATAACTTGGGCAAGAAGAAGTTTCATATGTAAGTACCAATGTCTTTCGATTGAATTGATACATAAAGAAGCGAGTTCAAAACTTAATCTAAGTAGTGAATTTCTTCTTGAACTACAAAGGTTTGGGTTAAGATCTCACAACACGTACTACACTTTTAATATCTACAAGTCCATGATAAATATGCACTTTTAATGGTCATGCGTCTACCTTGGGAACTCACGAGTGCTTTAGAGAGCTCAAGTCTCTCATAGAAGGTAGTCCACCTTCAAATCCAAGTAGTGAGTCCATCAAGTGCTCCACTCTAGCACATCACTTATGGTTATGGACTCGTTAAGATAAAAATGCTCAACCTCGCAAAATAAATAAACATAATTCATCAAGTGCATCTCAAAAGCACCACCAATACTGACTATGAATTTTATATGAGTAATAAGGCATTGTCTCAATAAATTAAGAAAATCCATCAAATGCGTCTCAAAAGCACCACTAATGCTGATTATGGATTTGAAAAGGGAAAATATACTCAAACTAAGATAAATGGGTATATCCATCAAGTGTATTTCAAAAGCACCACCAAAAACTGGCTATGGAATATACAAAACAAAGAAGCTCAAACTCATAGCAAATAGTAGAATCCATTAAGTGCATCTCAAAAGCACCACCAAAAACTGGTTATGGATCACATAAAAGAAAAGAAACTCAAACTCAAAATCATATCAAATAGAAAAATCCATCAAGTGCCTCTAAAAACCATCAACAATTGGTTATGGATTATATGAATGTAGAGAAACTTAAAATCATATTAAATAGCAAAATTCATTAAGTGTGTCCGAAAAGCACAACTAAAAACTTGTTATGAATTATATTAAAGTAAAGAAACTCAAACTCGTATCAAATAGAAGAATCCATCAAGTGCGTCTCAAAAGCACCACCAAAATTAGTTATGGATTATATAAAGAAAAAAGTTTAAAATCATATCAAATAGCAAAATCAATCAAGTGCATCTCAAAAGCACTACCAAAAATTGGTTATAAATTATACAAAAGCATAGAATTTTAGGTTCATATCAAATAGCAAAATCCATCAAGTACGTTAGGAAAGCATCACCAAAAACTGGTTATGGATTATATAAAAACAATCATATTCATAAACAAAAAAAGGAAGAGAAAGTAATAATGTTGCGTTATTTGACCACTAATTTTCTTTGAAAATATGTAGAAAGTTGATCCATGAAGTTCTATTTGATCTTATTCATTTTTGTGAGATCACTTCTTGAACCAATTTCTCAATTGCGTTAGGTCCAAAATAGATGGGTCTTCACTTTTCGTTACATGCTCTTATAGAAATTCCAAATTTTAATTCAAATTTTGAAGTTGTTCCTTTCTTTGATTTTTGTTGTATTTTTTTTCTTCTTTTTTGGTTGCCCACCCTTGTTGGTCGTATGGATGGTTTTGAGTGTAATTTCTCTGTTTTTACTCCTCCATCTATTTGACCATAGGGTCTCTGGCATCGTGTTCTGTTGTATTGTTAATATACTGACATAATATGTACTATTTTTCCTGGCTAGGCACTCATTTAGGTTAGGGGGGTTGCGAGGTTTTAACGAGACATATTATGGAAGTATATGTTTTTTCTCGGTTTGTTAATAAAGTACCTATTCCAAAAAAGTAATAGTATGTTTAATAATCCAAGAGAAACATGTCGCTTCCACTAATTTTAACACATTTACTCTTTGACAAATTATGTTATTTATTCTCATATTTTTGAAGAATCGTAAAGATAACATAGGTGTCACATCAAAACGATCGCATTTTTCTATGTTTTTCTCAACGTTGTGAGATCAACTTTTATCACATTAGTCTTTTGTAAATCCGTTGTCTCATTATAGAAAGACGTGAAGGAACACAAAATCAAATACGTAATTTTTATTGTTGATTTTTCTAAACCACGGTAGACCTACCTTAGCTAGATAACCCCACATTTCAAAAAAATTAGTTTAGAACACATTTTCATAATCCAACAATAGCTCTTTCTGGTTTCTTATAAGGAACTATGTTAGTACAAAACAACCTAACAAATTAGCTTCCTCCGCATATAATCTAACCTGTAAAGATTGATATTCAATTTTATATCTTTGGTTACGTTCAATAATGTTTTAACATGTTTTGTATTTTCATACTTACAAACAAATATCAACACAATACATGTAAAAATAATGATCAAATAAAACTAATCATGAATTAACATAATACTCAATTCAACTCACGACATTCTTCTATCTTCATGCATAAACTCATACAGCATGCACTTATTTAATGTGACATGTCAAACATTGGGTCTCATAACCGAGTTCAAACAAAGAGGAAAACGCATAAATCATCATGTTTACACACATATTCTGCACTTATAATTAAAACTTCAGTCTCATACATGTGTTTAAAATAAGTAATTTTCTCATATTTTTAATCTTTATATTGGTAGTCTAAATACGTATTTTCTCAACAAGAAATTTTCCTTAGGCTCCTACATGGACCAAAATAACTATTTTTCATATTTTCAAAAATCATATGACAGTGACTGTTTATAAATATAAACATCTCATTTTAAAATACTTTATGGTATATTTAAATGAAACTTATTCCCTATGATGTATAAATATTCTTCATAAATATACTTCACCTTATTTTCAGTATTCATCATTTTATTTTATTTCAAAGACAAACTCACTCTATAATTTTCTACCATACAAGTTTTGTGTATGTTGTACCATCGCTATGTTATAATACATAAGTTTTTTTTTCACTTTCAATAAATTTATTCATGTCAACAAAGTGAATGTTTAAAATCCTTTTGTAATACATTTCATTTTAAATTATATTGTCAAGTACATATGCATAACAAAAATGGATGAGTTTAATATTGAACAGTAATCAGATGGTGGAATATATGCTGATGTCTTTGAGATGATAACATTCTTTTTTCATCATGGATGAATATTTTCATAACCAATATATGAATTAAATATTCATAATTTCTCCATTCTCATAATTGACTTAATATAAAACCTTGAAATATTTAACATTTTTGCTATAAAACTTTATACGCAAATATCCTCTGAATTCTAGCATCAAAAACCATGATAATCATTTTCCAAAATAGGCTTAATTGATATTATAAAAACTCATAATCTCTATATTTAAAATATTAGATTTAAGTTCTTTTCATAATAAATCCAACTTCATAAATCAAAAAACATAAAACCTCTTTGTTAGTTGGTTTAATTTTTCTTTTCATAATGATGTGTCAATCAAATTCGTTTTTAATTCAAACATTAAATAAAGCATTATATGTTCTTAATTTGCTTTCATATAAAGTCATAAATCAATTATATAACAATTCAAATACCATGTCTTCAATGCTCATAAAATTCTTAATAAAAACAATTAAAGCAAATCAATATTTTTACCATTTGCCTATATGTTATTTACTCGTTTGTGCATTTGCAAGTAGAGCGCAACTTTATTATCAGAATTCTCAAGCAACAATTAATTCATATAAATTCATTTGCAAGTCTATCCATTTGGATACTTAATTTTATTATCAGAAAAAACAATAATGAATTCTCATGCAAAAGAAGTGAATTGTTAAATTAACCATGTTATATTTACAAGCATTTATGATTTTTAAATGTTGTTTTAACTCCTTTTAGAAATGGAAGAACAAAATTCATATTTTCTATCAAGAGTTTCATTAGCTCATACCAATTTATACTTATGGTCACTAACTATAACTTGTATCACGTTTAAAAGTAAACTATACGAATTTGAATTTTATTGTACATCATGTTTGATTCAATATTACACTCCATATATAGAACGCAATAATTTAAATCAAAGATGCATAATTATAGTGTCTAAATTTACACATAAAGAATATTTAAGTATACATTCTTTATTCTTATACATCTATTAGAAAGCTCCACCATAACTTTAATAATGCTTTTATCATTAACTTATATATGTTAGTAAATATATTTTTGTACCATAGCATATTAAAATTTATGTTGACATGATTAACGTATGTCACTAACCAAAGCAATTTCTTAAAACACGATATATTCTCGACATTATCATTAATATGAAGTCATTCTCAAAACCAAACACACACAAAAAAAGGTTCAAACAAGTAGGCAAAAGGGAAAAAGTGGAACGTACTTTAATATACTTCTTACCGTTCTAGTAATTTGAATACCTTAGATTCAATTCAAATTTGCACAAAATCCTTGTTTTTCTTCTCATTCACTAACCATCATAACATTGTAATCTTTTCTCCAAAACCCAAATAGATTAGTCCTCATGAAAGTTGGATTTAATTTCGCTTTCAAATTGTTGGAGTTGATGGGTAGGAACAATGTAAAAAGCAAATGATAAGAGTTATGTCATGGATGAGGTCGCTGTCTTAAAAGCGAAATTCAGCACGACTATCGTACAATCGATAATTGATGTCCGCTCTCAAATATTAACACAACGATCATTCAAACTTATGCGCTTAATGTTGAATGATTTGGAAATTTGTAAAAGTCACAGTGCAAGAGTTTTTGAATATATCTTAAAAATTGATTTTATTTCAAAGTAAATAATGAAGAGAAACACCTGAACGAATTGACTTTATTTATTTATTTTATTTTATTGTAAATTTTGTTCTCTTTTTCAAAGGAGGAGAAGAGCGAATAAAAATAGACTAAAATTTTCTACTCTAATGAATGTTTTTTTTTTTAAATAAAATAAAATTATCCATAAATAAGTAACACGTTGTCCATAAATCAGACGACAAACCAATATTTTACTGCAATCCTCTTTACTATCAAACCGCACTAAATCAAACTGCTTCTCTTTCTTTTTTTCCTTGCGTTTCTCAGTTATCGTCTTTGATTGCAGATCGACAGTATTTCAACACTTTTGGTCAGCCAATTTTTTCATGCTAGTTGTAATGTTTCTTATCCTTTTCAGCTGTTTGAGAATTTGTAAATTAAATAATACCACTTGTATAATAGCTTATACATGTTACGTCACCCAAACTGGAGCTACCTACTTAAAATTTCTATTGTTATGGTGTATGCGTGCTTCACTCGCATGTAAAATTCCAAACTATAATACTATCCTAAAATCAACTAACTTACGAAATTGATAATCGGATAAGATTTTGTTCTGCAATTTACTGCATAAAATAAGATTTAAACTGGTACAGCATCAAACATTATCATGTGCTTCTTACAGCTGACAATACAGTTGAATCAGAAATAATATCAAACAAAAACAATTTTGAATTTTGATATTGAACTCTGAATACTGAATTTCGAATAATCAATCATCTCTGTCATCACCCTCTATTTTTTATAATGTGTTGCTTTACTTGAACTGAGGATAGGAATGCACAGATAATTAGGACAGAGGAGTTCATTTGATTTCTACCATCCGTACATCTTATCAAATAATTGATCTTCGCCTGCTATGTTATATGAAAGCAATGTGTGTCAAGTTGTGTAATATATCTAGTACACATGCTTTAAACATGGTCATTATATAAACTATCGTTAGTACTGCTCAACTTTCTCTCAGGCTCCACATTACTCAATATAAAATCAAATGATATAGGATTCATTGCATATGGCTTTCCCATCCACTCTTTATCTTCTTATCTTGTTCTTCTTTGCTTTCTCCACTATACTGGTAAATAGCAAGACCCACAAACACATTTGGGAAATTTCGTACCAGTTCAAGTCTCCAGACTGCTTGCGAAAGCTAGTCGTAACCATAAATGGCCAAAGCCCAGGACCAACTATAAATGCACAGGAAGGAGACACTATAGTAGTTGAGGTTATAAATAAGCTTTTTATGGAGAATGTCGCTATTCACTGGCATGGAATTAGACAGGTAGTAAAAATAAAGTTAGCTCAAAATTAATATTGCTTGTTTTATGATATTTATTTATTATATGTGATTCTGGAACATATAGAAAGGCACACCATGGTGCGATGGGACAGGAGGCGTGAGCCAATGCCCGATCATGCCAGGAGAGACATTCATTTACAAATTTGTGGTCGACAGAGTAAGAGACATCAATTTTTTTTTTTTTTTCCAATAATAATAACTTCAATGAAGTTACTTAAACTCATAATATTTAGGCAGGAACATACATGTATCATTCACACTATGGTACACAGAGATCAGCTGGGTTGCATGGAATGATTGTAGTACAGGTGCCTAATGAAAGTGTAGAGCCATTCTCATACGATTACGAGCATAGTCTGATTCTCAATGACTGGTGGCACAAAAGCAGTTATGAGCAAGCGGTGGATCTCTCTTCCATACCTTTTGTTTGGGTCGGAGAGCCTCAGGTATGTATGACAGGACACAATTTTTTTTAATATATATTTTTTCCCTTTTACAGATATCGTTTGATTCAAATATTACGAACTATAATTTGCAGAGCCTTTTAATGAACGGAAGAGGAAGGTATAACTGCTCCATACCAGGAACAAACGGCATTTGCAATCAATCTCATGATGATTGCTTGCCTGCAGCACTTACAGTCACTCCAGGCAAAACTTATCGGCTTCGAATTGCAAGCATTACTTCCTTGGTCGTTCTTAGTCTTGAAATAGAGGTCAATGTTTTTCACATTTAGGATTCTTTTTTATTTTTCATACAAAACTTTAACTAATGCATGCCTAAATATCACATCAGGGTCACAAAATGTCTGTAGTCGAAGCTGATGGACACTACGTAAAGCCGTTCACGGTAAACAACTTATACATCCACTCAGGCGAAACATACTCCGTAATTCTAACAGCAAACCAAGATCCATCCAGAAACTACTGGATAGCCATCAACGTCGTAGATGAACCATCCGAAACTCCAACAGGCACCACAATACTAAACTACTACCCAAACAATTTACGAAAACCACCCCCAACAATTCCACCTTCAGGCCCCTTATGGAACGACACAGAAGATAGATTCCAACAAAGCATATCCATCCATTCACATCCTGATCACATCCATCCTCCTCCAACGAAATCTGACCGTACAGTCCTCCTACTAGGTTCAGTCAACGTAGTCAATGGCCACATTCGTTTCGCTATCAACAATGTAACTTTAGACATCCCTCATACACCTTACTTAGTATCTCTGAAGCACAAAATGAACCACGCTTTCGATCAAAACCCACCTCCAGAAACTTATGATTATAAAAACTACGATATATATGGAGTGTATACGAAAATGAATGCTATATTGACTAGCTCACTTTACAGGTTAGAGTTCAATTCTACAGTTGATGTAGTGTTGCAGAATACAAATACGAATAGAGTTAATGAGAGTTTGTCGCACCCATGGCATATGCATGGGCACGACTTTTGGGTTTTGGGTTATGGTAAAGGGAAGTTTGACCCAGATGTGGATCCCAAAAACTATAACTTGGTGGATCCGATAATGAAGAATACAGTTCCTTTGCATCCTTATGGGTGGACTGCTATCAGGTTTAGAGCAGATAATCCAGGTGTCTGGCTCTTTCATTGCCATGTTGAGGCTCATTTATTCATGGGTATGGGCATTGTTTTCGAAGAAGGGATCGATTTGGTGGATAAGCTTCCTAAGAATATCATGGGTTGTGGAGAGTCCAAATTCATGCATGACTAGAAATATGTCCATTGTATTGTGAATGTAATCGGTGTATCCATTGTGTATTGTATACATTCTATTTCTTGCTAAAAGATTACTAGAAATATCATTCTATTTGAACCATATATTCATGCATAATTCAGCACAATACAAAGCTTGACCATGTATAAAAAAGTCAAAATACATGGTAGACAAAAACAGTATATACTAGCTCACATTTATAGTAGAGTTTTCTTCGTATTTGGGAGTACACGTGCCAGTTTCTTCTTCTGCCACGTGTGAGCAGCTTGTTGTGGGCTCCATGTGCTCTTGAGGAACCGGTGGTTGTATGTCCTGGGGACCTAATGGCTGTCGTAGCATTCATTCAAACATCATAAACTGTACATGATGCACTAATAAATTCATGCTACATATAAAACAATTCCTACCTGCATCATTGGAAAAGGAGCAGAAGGGGTAAAAGCCGTGAGTAGCTCAGTTGAGGTATAAGCCTGATGCCACATCTCATTTGGATTGCCAATGTGGCATGCTCCTATTCGTGGGTCCATTTGTAAGCCGGGGTTTGAAGAAAGAGGGTCATACATTGCATGGTCTCTAATCATCAATAAATCATGTAATGATCATTCATAATGTGTATAATTTCTCAATAAGTTTAATAATGGAGATGAATATAATACCTTAAAGGCAATAAAGGATCGTGATTAAGGAAAAATTGGTTGTTAGCAGGTTGTGCTTCGTCTGAAACCCAATTAACAACATCATTCCCATACGCACTATGCATTCCTTCTTGTTGTGGTTGCAAGAAAATCTACATATCAAAAGTGTCAGATGATTACTGCTGTTTTATTTGAAATTTTAGTTTCATGTATTTTCCTCCCTCTTACTTTTTGATTTACCTGCAAGCCAGAAGATGAAGGATCAAAGGAAGATAGATGACTACTCAGCAAATACTTCTGAAATAAAAAATATATATATTACTAAGATTTCTTACTTCCATATATTTGTTTTTATATATATACATATATGTGTGTAAACATTCTTACCTTTCTTTCAGTTACTCGTTCCAAGGCATCAAGCATAAACTTTTCACATGCTTCGAGCTGCTGTATGGTTGACATATTCGTCGGCTCTGGCTCATAATATCTGAAATTTTGCTTAAATGTTATCATTACCACCATAATTTTTCAACTAAATTATAAAACTAAGTCTGGTTTGAAACTTATTGCAAGAATGGACTTGCTCGGAGGCTTGTTACAAAAATAAACATTGATTGGATGCAATTTTGCGCATTTAAAAAATATGAAAATTCATATTCAAATATGTATCTGCACATTTTTAAAGTGTGTAAATACAATAAATTTGCATTTGCACATTTTTAAAATTCGCAAATATTTTGTAGCAAGTTTGAGAGCAAACATATTCTTAAAATAAGCTTTTTATATTTTTTTTCTGCAAACCCATACGTAAGACAGTCCTAAGTTTTCAGTTTCATTTCAGGAAAATTTACACACCTAAGCCTTTCTTCCAATATCTGTAATTGTTGTTGATATCTAATGTTCTCCTGTCTAATCTCCTATCAAATGAAAATAAAAAGAATATGAACCAGGATTAACAAAAGTAATTTAGTAGAAAATAGAAAATGGTATATATACCTCTAGGTGAGAGTTCACGACTCCAGGGCTGATGGAACACAAATTTGTCATAAAAGGAACATGAGTAGACTGGAGTATTCTCAAAATTCTATATATATACAAAAAGAAGCTATGACAAAATCATTGTTAGATCCTACATACTTATTTAGTTGAGTTGCCATATCGCTTTCACACTTGAGTTTTTTCAGTGTCCTGATTAGAAACTGCATGATTTCGACAAACAAACTAGATATTTCTTGGAGTTAATGAAGAGAAACCAACATAAAAATGTAAATCATCTAACCTCTTTATTTTGAAATACCCTGCATCGAGTCAAATAAAATAAATTAAGAAAACCAATCAATGATAATCGTACAACTATACGAGAAGTTTAAAATTTAAATTAAGATCATACCCTCCTCTATCATTCTCCGGTAGATTAACATATCGAGCAAGCACATCCTCAATCCTGTCCATGAAGAAAAACAAACTCGTTGCACCAAAATTTAAAATTCAATGGTATAAATAAAATTAGAACAGGAATGACAATCAAAGATATATTGACAATTATATACATTTTCATCAAGGTAATGTACCTTCGTCTGCCAGAAAAATGGCTTAGCCTTCCGGATGGAGAAAACATGATAAGTGCAATATCAATGTCGCAAAGAATTGAGAGCTCATAAGCTTTCTTGATAAGCCCATTTCTACGCTTAGAAAATGTTACTTGTCTGTTAGTGTTATTTTCAATTCTCTTTATTTGAAGTTTAACACGTCCCATGATAACAATAAATATGATTCTAAGAAAAGGAAGTATAGAAAAATGGAAATACCAAGATTGGGAAAGAAAGAAAAATGCTAAATAAAAGAAAATGTAAAATAAAGAAAGAGAAAGAGAGGGAAAAGTTGGATGAGAGAAAATAAAGGAGAACAAGCGAAGGAGAGAAATTTGTGTATGGAATTAATTTCTGCTCGCCACTTGGCACAGTTTTTTTATGCTTCTTATTTTTATGGTCCAAGTATTTTCTTTATGTTTCAAAACAACCAGTGATTAAAACAATGGGGTCTGTCTGAATTTCCCACTTTTCTAGTTTTGATGGAAATTTTGCTAGCATAATTGATGAAAAGTTAAAGTTATTAAATATTGGCTCTTTTTAACAAAATATGAATAAATTTTAATATAACTTCGATAATCATTGATAACTATTAGGATAGTGTCCGAAATTAAGAGCAAAATACGAGATTGCAGCACCATAATTTCTATGTTCCACGTGCTAAAACATATGAATTGTTTTTCTGGTTTAATAGAATTTTCAGAACTAAGGCACAAACATGACAGTATAAGTCACCACCGAGTATGCAGAAATTAAATATAAATATATATAAACTTATTTTGTGAGATGTTTATCATACATAACATAATTTAGCAAATATTATGTCAGGACTAGCGTCCACAGATTGACTAAAAACAGTATAAAAAGACTCGTGTTTAATTTAGCATTTGAGCGCAAGTCTATAAATAAAATCTCTGACAAACAGAGGAAGATAATGAACTATAGTAAAGATAGTTGATAGCTGCCCATAAGAAAACCAAGCAGGGGGGCTCTTCTTCAAAACAACATCAACAGTTTTCTTTGCGAACTCTTCTGCAGGAGTAGCTCTGGGTCCTTGAGAAAGAGTAGTTCGTGAGCGTATTGCAGCCTCAAATTGTTTATAATATTTCCATTCGGGCATTTTGCTATACTTTGCCATTGATGAATTTCCTAGATTTGATTTAATTGCACCTGGAACTACACATATGACATTTATGTTGAAACTCCTCAGTTCCAGCCTGCAATGAATGTGAAACAAGATCAAAATATATAAACAGTGACTGAACACTTTTCTTTTGTACTGCAAAAAGTGGCACTATATGAATTAGAATTAGCATCATTCACAAAGAGAAGTTCTACCAGTGAATACTGATGGCAACTAACTGATGTTCTCTCTAAGAGTGAAATTCAGGATCAAAATATAAGATTTACGTGTTAGCTATAATTACTTAACTTCAGGATCAGTAATGAAGCATGTTATTGTGTGTGTAAGTTCTGTACAAATTATCTAATTACTACAAAGCATGTGAATTTGTTCTGTGCTTTGAACGTACCTTAAAGTATCCGTTAATGCATGGATAGCAGCTTTAGTAGCAGAATAAACACCAGCCCATGGTCCAGGAGCCAAAGCAGTGACACTTCCTATATTTACAATTTTTCCTTTTCTACGAGTAATCATGTGAGGAACTACGGCTTGTATTACCCTCATTGTCCCTGATAAAGAAAGACAGAATGTTGATAGCTTATAAATATCCTACATTACTGGCAAATGAATGTGTATACATAGTCAAAATGAAACTGGAAGAAACTACCTCAGGAATAGACTGATTATCCAACTTAACCACTTTCGCCACATTGGTCAAATCAAGCTGATTTTTTCCTTAAAAGGCCTTTCAATTGTTTGTAATGATATGTTACTATATATATTCCAAACGAAGTTTCAATAGGCGAGGTGACACTATTTTTTCTACGGAAGTCATAAACATGCATCAATTGCATATGCAATAAGCATATTATGAAAATCATTGCAACTTATTTTTTCTAGCAATGGTGTAGAGGCAAACTCGTTTGAACACAATACCAGCTGAAACAGAATAGATTAGATCCACAAAGCACTAAGGTAAATTAAAAAGCAGTGGTTTCGTACAAAGCCAGTCAAAAGTCAATTATTAGACATCAAAATTAAATAGACAACATTACATAATATTGCATGCCGAGAAAGGGGAAAAAATATACTCAAAGCATACATGTTAACCTAACCATAAATGGTAATTACTAAAAGAGGAAAAATTTGTACAAAGGGAAAGACAGATAAAGGAAAAACTTCTGAAAATAAGAAAATCATTAAGGGGAAAATATAAATTTGAGCATATTATTTTTACATTAAATATTGACCAAAACACCCTTTTATCACTTTCACATTTTCCAAATTACCAAAATTCAAATTTAAATCTGAAAGCTAAATTCAAAAGGTTTAAACTTTGAAAAACTCGGATTATGGAGAAAAAAAACTTTAAGAATTCAAATTGACAAAAAAAAATTAATAACATTAAAATAAAATAAATATAAATAAATAAATCCATAGGTTCAAATCTGAGAAGTTCAAGGTTAAAAAAAATCAAGTTTGAAAACTTTCAATTTACCTGTTTAAATAAATATTGAAATTTTAAAGATAACATATTTTAAAACCCAAATTTTTAAATCTAAATTACAAAGATTTAATTTTACACAAAAAAAATGTTCAAATTTTAAGAAATTATATTTAAAATATCCAAACTGTAAAAAAGTCGAATTTCAAGAAGCTCAAACTAAAAATATAAATAAATAATTCAAAAAGTATGAAAAATTAAGAACATTTAAACCTTAGAAATTAAAAAATAAAATATATTAAGTTCCCACTATTTCTATCTCTTCACGATACTAAATATTATTGAAGTAAAAAACAAATAAAAAAATGAAAGGATAAAAGTTAAATTTAATGCTTTTTCTACTAAAGGAAAAACAATACTTTGTAATTTTTCTAACTCTAACAATTCAATTTTACCCTAAGCAACTCATTTCAATCATCCCTTTTATCCAAAACATTTCCCTTTTTCACTATGCCCCAAAATAATACAACATTCACTAGCCATTTACATGATGTTTTTATCATAAATGAGGGTAGTTGTTAGTCAACACTCCTAACAAGATGTAACATATTTCTCATTCTCTCAACAAGATTAAAATTTATTTTCGATATAAAGTAAGATATTCGTGCAAGTTATACTATCAAAATATAAGCTTTTAATGGTAGAGGGTGGATTGATAATGAGTTATTTCTGTGATACTAATCGTTGAGCAACTGGTTAGATGTCCAGAGTTTGACTATCATCATCTCAGCATATTCTCAAATAATTGTGCATGTAACCATATTCAATCTACAACTTAGTTGAACCACGATCCTGATTAAACCAATCAGTCAAGTTCGATTTGTACTACACAACTTTTTGAAATATTAGCAGTAAAAAATTCGATTGTTATAGTGCAAAAATTCATAAGCATAACACAATCAAGAGTTGTTTAGGACTTAAAGATTGTCATACTACACAACTTTTTTTTCCCTTGTAGCTTTTAAATAATTTTAAGTAAAATGTAAGAAAAGTAGGTGTTTGGATAATTTTATTTTTTAAATTGGATACTGAGATGACAGTACATAGTTGTACTACATGAAGAGAGTCAAGCGGAGTCTCGACAATCAATCTCTGAATTAGGCTTAGTTAGCAAAAAGCTCCTCAATCTAGAAAGCATTTCAAAGCTGAGCTACGTGTGAAACGGTACTTGTCAAAAGGAAAGTGAAGCACACACTGAACACCAATATACAAGTTTTAGGTAGTATATAGTATACTACAAGTCCACATATGTCCAGTGATTCAAGTCACGCTACACAGCGAACATGTGACCTCACGGATCAAAGCCGCAACGTCTAATAATTGGAATAGTGGTGTTGGATAAATATATGTGTGTATAATTGGATCCAACTCAAAACTTCTCTTTTTTTCTCCCTTATTTTTAGAATTGTTTTCTTTTTTAACTGGCCACGTTCCACGTTTTAGCTTCTTTTCCCACTATTTTTAACTCAATTATTTATTTTCAAGCAAGCCTCTTCATCAATCCAAAACCCTTTCTCTACCTAATAAGCTAACCTTCTCCACAACACAATAAAGCCTAATCTATTCTTCTCGAACATTTAATTTTCTAAAATCAAACATTGACCATTACATTTCATACTCCATCATCACTTCTCATCTTCCATCTCTTTCCTTGCGCCAGACCAATCAATCCTGATTTTGCAAATCTTCCATCAGATTATGCGATTGTACGCGGAAAAAATTGCTTCTTATGCCATTTTAATTCAAGGTATTGGTTTTTTTTTCAATTTTTCTCTCTGACTTTTAATTAATTATAAATCATTTTTCACTTATTTGTTGAATTTTTCCAATTTGATTTCATTTTTCAATCAGAAGGAATCCACTAAGGTTCGTTGAACTCGTCTCCAATCATCCAATGGTGGCATATCAATGATTTCTAGGGGAGATTTATCAGTCGTAAGCACCTAAGTTCGTAGAAATCTTCTTCCACTGACATCCTCGACAATGAAATCTTGATCCTACTAGGTAGAATCCTAATAACTCTTCGACGGACCTAGCTTTGTGGGTAAACTGATTCCTGGATCATATTTTGAATTTGCTTAGTTTTGATTCTATTTTATACAATACATATTAGATGACTCCATCAAGATTTAACTATGATATCACCTTTTCAGTTTCATTAGCTATTCGTAGTAATCTGATAAATATGGTGATATGATGTGATATTTGAGCATTTTTCTTGTTTACTATTATAGGTAAACAGTGCAGAAGAAAGTTAATTTGTGAATGTGGTTCTATATTTAAATTTAGGATTTCATAATAGTGATAGTTGATCGAAGTAGTCAATAATTCCTATCCATAATATTTTTATGCTATCTTATTTGCGGGTAGAAAGATGCAATACACAAAGCAACGAAATTTCACTTCATTTCCATCAATTAAAAGTAGATAGCCTCGTAAACGTAAGTATTGTTCATGGTATTAGTTTTTTTTTAAAAACTCTACTCCGGAGAGTAGAGCCAGGGAACTCGGTTGTCCACCACACCGGTCCACCATTTTAGCTAGCCCAACCTAGAGTTTCAATTCCGCAACCTTTTCTATTCGGTTTTTAACATGGAATAACCACTCCAAGCCTTAAGGGAAACACAACTCGGTTTGGCAAGACTCGAAACCACGACCTCAGGGAACTTCGTTACATGGTTGCTAAGCAGCCCTGACTAACTGAGCTATACTCGCGGACGGCATGGTATTAGTTTTTGTTATACTATTAATTATTTATTACCTTCAATGTTAGTTTGTTGTGAGAAATATAATCATATGAGGATATAACATTTATTTGTGTTTAAATCAAGGTATGAGATTCCAGCCGGAATCTCGACTCGAGATTCCGGCCATCCCGGATCGGTTCCGATCGAAGGCAGAACGAGATTAAGGTAAAAATTCGTCCCATTTAAACTCAATATAAAAAAATTGAATCTATGCTCAAAAGCAGCAAAATCAAATAAAAAAGCAATTGAATCGAAAAAAAAATCAAAAATCAATTACCTCCAACAAAATCGACGAGGCATCATCAAACAATTAACGTTGAATTGCAATAAAATCAAACCCTAATTAAGTTGTACGTGATTCAATTGTTGTAGTCTTGTTTTTTTCCCTTTAGAGTCGACGTCAGCTCTGCGAAAGACTAGGATGAGAGACGATTGAAAGATTAAGACGAGAGTGTTTTAAGAAAAAGATTTGTTGTTTTAGGGCTAGATATTGTGTAGGCTATTAATTGGATCTGCTAAGGTAAATTAAATATAATATATTTGGGCTTGTTAAATTAAATGTAATGTTAATTCTAATTAATTGCGCCTTTGTTTAGATGGTTTAATTATAATGTTTCATTCTAATTTAGATTAACTGATAAATTATAATATTTAGTGTAATTTTAATGTTTTATATTTAAATTCTGTTCAATTTGGGTACATTATGGCAAATCAAAATAACGTTCTGGCAATTGGAACTGAAACACAAACTCAAAGTGAAACTTTCGAAATCTACCGAAATCGTGAAAATTTCAAATTACCGAAACAGCGTTCTCAAACCTTTGTTTAACTTTTGACTATGCATAGAATAATGATATGCAAATAAGATATGTTTGACAGTTGTGCCGACATCTTAACCGTTTGCCTTAGTATTTTATTATACACAAAATTCAAGCCATGGAGCTTGAAATCTACAAACTACCAAAACAATATGATAAATTCACCTTTTTATTAATGATACAAGAAAAAACACAATACTATTCAAAATCAACTTCATGTTTCTTCCTCAAAGATTGACTCTAATCTTCTACCAATTTTTTGCATTAAAAAAGTTAACAAAGGTAATACGGCTTTTTACGTCAATCCATTATGATCAGATGTTCACTATACTTCCAAAATGTATAGATTAATCCAAATATGAGTAAGTTTTAAGGTAGATTAAAAGCAAATCAACAATAAAAGAGACCTTTTTATTTCACTACGAATATATATATATATATATATATATATATATATGCACTTGCGCGCACGAGTGCGCTCTTTTCAAGAAATCTTTTCTGAGTTAATGTAAACATAATACTCAATGTAAAATTTGCAGATGAATTTGTTAGGTTATTAATATATTTTTACAGTTCAAGTTGTTATTAGCATCTGTTTGTTACAGAGCCTTGCTTTGTATTACATAACATAAATTAATAAAGTTTGCACAATGTGTGGCAACGCATAGATATCATAAATTGCACTTTTTTCAAATAGTATTTTTTAATAAGGCACTAAAGTTGCGGAAGATCGTTCGGGATGATTAATTTATTTTAGAAGATTTCCTAATGAGAACCACATAAATATATCAATGTTCCCATTACATTGCTTCTATATTTCTTTAAATATGAAATAGCGATATAGTTATTAATGGCGCACATCACAAAAAGAGGGAAAGCCTCTCTGAAGCCTTGACGCACGACGCTGCAAATGATGTGCGCATTTTTACTGCACATGTTAAGAATTTTTTTATAAATTTAATATCTATAACAATTAATTTAAAAAGTTCAATATAATTCATATATTTTTTACTAAAATATATGTAATTAAGATTAACTTTAGACATTTCGTAAAAAAACATTATCAAATACAATATTATAATTGATTATATAAGCATAATAGTTTTCAAAAGCCAAAACAAAGTTTTCAAAATGGAATTTGAATCGTAAACAAAAAAGTTCAAACTTTGAATCGAAACGAGATTTAAACCATAGTTTCAAGAAATCCATATTTTTAAGTTTTGTACGTAATTTTTAAATTGATTTTGATGTTTAAACTTCTATATCTAAACCGAAAACTCAATTTTCTCTTCTTTTCAATCTTATTTTGCTTAGAAAACATTAGTATTGAAATTGTGGTGCCAATAATAGTAATTATATTTTTCAACTCAATATCTGCACCCAAATCATATTAATTTTTATGTAGTTTGGATGGTGAAAAATGAAAAAAAAAATGAAAAACAATAAATAACGAAAAGACACTCCATTTGCATCATTTGGTGCTTTTCATGTGTGTCGCGTCATAGGGAGAAAGGCGCAAACGCCGTGTCATGGCGCGCGCCTTAGCACGCTTTCATAATTATGAGTAGCATTGTTTTTTCAACAACTTCCCACTATATTTAAATACAAGTTTTTCTTAAACAATCACATTGTTATTGGAAACTACACTAATTTTGAATTTTGTGAATGTTATCTACTTAAGAATGTATTGCAATGAGATATGTAAGGATTGTCGAGATAGACTTTCTCAAAAGAATTGTTTTTGTGTACTTCTATCCCTACGTGTGTTTGTATGTGGTGATATATTCAGTGTTAGATAAGAACTTAAAAGCACAATGTAATTACATGTGTGGATTTACCCAATCAAATTGACAGTCGATTCGAGAAATTTACACTCACGGTAATTTTTCCAAGAATATGAACAGCCACTAGAAGTTTCCATTAATATAAACAATCCAATTTAATAGATCATGCATTATAATATGAATTTGTGCAACTAAAGTGGTGATTAGATTGTTTTGGATTAGTGTTGCTATTGAATATTTTGCGTTCATGACCTAGCGGATTATTTTGTGTAGTGGTTATTTATTTGCTAAATTATGTAGCTCAAGTGGATGACTTTTACCTGGGATCAATACAAAATAAATATAAGAACTGTACTTGCTTATTCATCCTTATGTTCTAAAATTTAGTTTGTAATAGGTTAGTGTGGTTATATTATTTTGTGTCTATTTAATCTCATTTACTATTATTACATACCTGTCATAAAATCGAGTAAGAACATGATTTGGTTTCACAATTTTAAATAGTTCCACGAGTACAAGTGCAGACTCACATATCTCATGTTTAATATGTCATTCACAAATGTTTCAAGCTTTGAAAAGGTAACATAACAAGCTCCAAGAAGTTGAAAAATTGCAATGTCTTCAAAGATGACGAGTTAATAATACAAAATATGTAGATTACTGTTGCACGGAACACCATCCTGCAGAGAGTTCAACTTCTAGATTTTACGTTTATCTCATAGCTGACTACTGTCAGTTTGAATATTGCAATTTAATAGTTTTTCTATACCTTTTTGTTCGCATTTGTTGAGTATTGGTACTTTTGAGTATGTTAAGGTTTAAGTCTTCAAAATATAAATGTAACTTGCTTCCTGCAATGTAGGAATGTAGCTTACACGTTTACTTTTTGTAACAATATAGTTTTTAAGATCGTATATAGGTCATAATTTTGTATGCTTCTTGCTTTCTTTTCATGTTTTTGCAGAGGTATTTTGAGATTTTCAATTCAACCACTTGCAACAAGGTGATTGAAAATTTAAAATTAAAAATTATTTGATTTACCTTGAACTTAAATTAAACGCACACTGCTAATGTTATTTTTCATGTACCACGTCCCTGATTCACATGAAGGCATTGTTATTGTTAGTATTTTGTACACTGCACAAAAATTGTAAAAAGGACAAACCATATACAGCATTAATTTGTTCTAATTCATAAAATTTTATTGAAAGGCAATGTGCAAACTGGTTTGCGTAATGAAGTTTCTTGCAAGATAGTTGTAAATTGTAGGCAAAGTAATGTACGTAAGTTGGTAGTGCTGTTTCAGTTATTCTAGATCACTACTTTTTAACTTTCATCACTTGTTTCAGTTATACATTAGACAATCTGTTCTTAAGATATTTTCTCTTTTCTTACTGTGTTCATTTTCAGATTATCATATGTTATTCCCAAGAAAATGACATTTATCGTATTAAAGAACACCATATGCAAAACACAGATTCACATTAGTTAAACTAAAATATTTATAAAATTAACTTCAAGGTTGACAAGAAAGAATAGACAAGTAATTGTAGGGCTGTTATGATAATGGTAAATTTATCATTACCATACAAATACCAAGCAACTGGTAACCAATATCGAGCTATATCGATGTACCAATGCTATCGGTATGGTAACGGTAAATGTAACGGTAAAGAAATGTCAAAACCAGCTATAACGGCAAATTCACCAGTCATTTTAAAATCATTATTTCAATTAATCCTAACCACAAAACTTGAAAGTTTATCATATTTTAAGCAGATGCTTGTAGTATCATTTATAATTATATTTCTTTTTTGACTTTATTAACTTCGAAGTAGTAAAATTAATTTTTCGTGTTGTTGTAGATAATTTGTGAAGAATCAAGAAAATTTTCTCCGTCAACTAAAATAAGTCAAATTTTTTATATAAGCATTAATGAAGTTGAAATTAATAATAAAATATTTACTTTTTTATCATTATCAAAATTTTAGTGTCTTGCGTATTGGTTAATCTATCATTACCAGTCAACGGTTTATCAGTTTATCGGTATACCAACGAACATTTTACCAGCGGTAACAGTAAAATATAGGTAGTCATTTTTGGGTACGGTAGCGGTTTTCTTGTATCGGTAACGATTATCATTACCATAACAGCCATAAATAATTGTTTGTTATGATTTATTGCTTGTCAAACACTTCAAAATACAAATAATTTGTAAGTATTATTTTTCTCACTTATTCGTCAAACATCCTCTTACTAGCAGTTTTTATATATCAAAAGCGGCTTAATTAAAATGGCTATATCCATTTAATTAAGCTTTTATTTGAAAAACAACCTGCATTGGGCATGCATATCCTACCAATTTGTCGATTACAGATTGAGAAGGTGTTTGTCAATGACTTATTTTTAACAAAAGTAGCTAATAAGTAACTTTTACAATTTGAAGTGATTGATAACAACTTAAAATTTTGATTTAAAAGTAGAAAATAAGTTCATAAGTCATAAGCAATAAATACTTGTTTACGATTTATTTTAAAATTTACAACCAAATTTTACCATAAGTTAACTTATCTATCCAAATACTATTACTTTTAACTACTCACTCAAAACTACTTATAACTTACTATTCAAGACTACTTGAAGATACATAAACTAAGAGAATTGTTAAAGGAAGAAATGGTAGATCAAATCGTAAAGGAAGAGATCCGATCTTAAACGGAATTTATATCGTAAGATTTAAAGATTTGACAACAATGTACAGAATGGTACATGAAAGAGAAGGAGAAAGATATAGTGAAGTTGAATTAGTGATTTTGTTTAATTTTTAGAAGGGAGACTGATTATTTGTTTCCCTTAGAAGAAAAAAATGGCTCTCTTTGTTTAAAGATAAAAAAGACCGAATGTTTAATTAAATAAGTGACCAGAAGTTATTAATTTGTTTGTTTTGAAGTAAGTGGTCCAATTAAGCTCTTTTGTTAAGTGAAATGAATAAGTAAAATTTTAGTACTTATTGTTTGTGTTGATCACTTATTAACTGCATTTTCCAATTATAATCTTATGTAACACAACATTTAATTGTTTTGTATTGTTTTTAGTATAGCAAACTAGGGCTTGTCATCCGAAAAAACCGTCCGCATCTGTATCCAAAAAGCGAATAAATATCTAATATCTGAAAAAACAAATGCGGATGCGGATACGAAGACATCCACATCCGAAAATTATCCATCCAATTTTTTACAAGATTATAGTTTAAATTATGTGCATTCTAGTACAATGAAATATATTTATTTATTGTTTTATTAAGTTAGAAGTTCATATTATATACACTAAATGCATATTAAGTGCTCAAAATTATTTATTATCATCAATTTGTTTATTTTTAACACTTTAATAATCAATGAGATGAAAAAAGTTTATGTTAAACTAAAAAAATTCATTTATGTTTCTCGATTTATTTGTCGTTAGCGGGTAGGATGATTATCCGATGTACATCCACACCCGCGGATATCCGAAAATGATTTCGGATACGAATATGACACTATGCACATCCGAAAGTATGATAGGCCTATATCAAATAATTAGAAAAGCTTAAACATAACATCAATTTTGTTTCTAGTTATCTCTGTCTATGTTAAAGTAATTTTCTTTGTTTTTTTAATTATAATTTATATTGTTGGAAACGAATATAAAAAAAACAATTGTCCAAAATAAAGTAATGGCAGTCTACGTAACGTTTGAGTACAATTTGAAGTTAAAAATGGTAATTTGTAATTTGATTAATAAAATTTTTTAATTTAGGAATAAATAAAAACAAATATGTAATGCGGGTGTGAGAAAATAATAAATAAATTTGTTTTTTGGTTTGTATATAAAAATATGACACAAGATAAGATGATTAAGTGAGTTTTGTATAGCAGTGCATCATCAAAGAATAATAAATTTTAATTTAGAAGGGTATTGTTATTGACACTCAAGTTATGGATGTGATGTGGTCATTTTCTTCCAAAAAGCTTTTTTTTAACTATGAGGGGTACTAATCAAACTAGCCTCTTTATAAAATTACAATCAAACAGACATAATTGTTCTTTCTTTTATTTATCCTAAATTTTGCTTAATCATCATTAATGTTTAATCCAAAATCATTAATCAAATAATGGAGAATTCAAATTCACCTTCAGATAGAATTGCAAATGAAAAGGAGACAAGGTTGATTCTTACCGAAGAAAGCATTCAATATAGTAATTTTAAACCCTAACTTTTACAAGTGTTAAAAAAACACATAATAAATTGGATTAAGAAATTACATTTCCTTCATCTTTTCAGCAAAGTCTGGATCTGATTACGAAGATCGAGATGAATTTTTAACTCTTACCATTATTTTCTTTTTAAAAATGAAGGAGAACGAAAGATTAAATGAAAACGTTTAAGGTTTTGAAGGTTTAACAAAGGGCAAAAAGGTTAAAAATATATGGTTAATCAATAGCATTTGAACTTAATTTTGTTTTCCATAACCATAACCATAACCATTTAGAAATCTTTTTTTTCCCCTTATCTACATCCATAATGCTTCTCCAAGATAAGTTACTGCCAAACATGCTTTAACATAACAAATATCTCATGAAAATAATTTAAAAGAATAAGATTGATTACCATAAACATTGGTACTGAACAAATTTTCAACGTCAGCCATAGGAACTTCAGCCAATGGAGCAACCAAATGTGAACCAGCATTATTAACAAGCACATCAATCCTTCCAAATTTATCCATTGCCTTCTGAACCACTCTCCTTATGCTTTCTTCGGAGCAGACATCGAGTTCTTGCAGAAAAAAATTAGGGTTATTTTCAAGACTACTCATTGATGCCACAGATCTACTGGTAGCTACCACGATGCAATCTTTAGCAGCGAATGCACGTGCTAGGGCGTATCCGATACCTCCGTCAGAACAACCAGTGATCAAAACAATGGGGATTTCTGAATTTTCCATTTGGGTGAAAATTTAGTATAATTGGAGAAAAGGAAAAGAAAGTTATGAAAAGACGGATTCTTTCTGAAAAAGTATTGAGAACTCTGCAAGAAAACAATCCCAATCACGTAAAAGAAAAACTCAAAATGCCATATTGTATGGAGTAACTAGATAAAAATAAAGAAGACAAATACATGAAAAAATCGATGTTTCGGAGGGAGGAAAAAAAACAAAAAAACAAAAGGAGCTGTTGGACAACCAAAGGAAAATTAATGGAAAAGTCTCGGATATGAAATATCTAGGGAATTGGGCAAAAAGTAAACCTTTACTGAATATCTCCCCTCACTCCCGTGTCTTCTTGTATTTTTAACATGTTATCAGCGTAGTCCCTAACTAATAAATACTCATAGTTGTAGATGTATGATAATATGGTTGATCGGATCCATTATTTTTCATTTAGATCAATTTCGTTCTCTTAATATACTCAGATCAAAAGGTTGAAAGACTATTTTGACGTAGAAATATAGAACTAAATATTCTGCATGTGGTTTATGAAATAAATTTAATTTGAAATGACTTTTCATGAAATATTCTTAATTCCCTAAATTTTTAAAACAACTTGCGTTGATTAAAGATCTACATGTTTGTTTTGATATATTTCACAAAAAATCGTGGAGTTTTTTTTAAAAGAAATAATCTGGATCTGAGATGTATAGTTATTTTTATTTATGTTATGAATGATATAAACATATCTATGTAATCTAGAGCCATTTATGCAAGAAGATATAAAATTCTATTTCTTCTTTATGATTTTGAGACTTTGGTTTGATTTTACCATTGAGTAATATTCAGTTACGATTTGAACATTCAGGTTATATTAGTCGATGTTCATAGTCTAGTGTATTATTAAACATATGAGTAATTAAAATTTTAGAATTTTATGTAAAGTTTGGGTCCTTTCTTATTAATACGATGGAAATATATTATTAAGTTTGGTCTTGTATTTATCTGCTTGGAATTCTCAAATTTGTGTTGTTTTGATTGTTAAAGGTTTTGCCTTTGATAGTTGTGTTGTTTCACATTCCTTTCTACGGGTTTAAAAGGAATGGATTTAAGTTTACATCTTTTGACCATGTTGTTTGTTATTAACACATCTGTGGTTTTTTAACAACAAAAGTGATACTTATTTCAAGCAGGGCACTCATTTCGATGTCTCAGAAGCTCAAACCCATGACCTCTAGAACCTACGTTTAAAGCACCATACCTGTAACACTTGAGTTAGAGCTCCTTGATGTATGTACGTATATAAAGCTGATTTAAGGTGACATTGATTTTCAAATTGAAATGTTTGTTCAACTGATTTATATATTTGCAATGAACTCAATTTATTATGTCAACGGATTATATTTTAGATCATATAACGGTCAACTACATTCATTTTTTTTTATCATAAATGCATTAAATGTGGTTGTTATGCTAATAAATTAACTTACTTATTATCATAAATGCACTTAATGTGCCAGTTACGGTAAATTAAATGATGGTATATGTTTATATATGGAATAAGAATGAGCATATGGTTTATTATTTGATGCATTTATTTAAGTGATGTCTAATATAATGAAGAACTAAAGATATGTTATTTATTTTTTAGATTTGTAGCGATGGACTTACAAGATCTAACCGTTTATATACGAAAAAGTTGTTTATTTCTTGATTCGAATAATAGAACAAATATTCCAAAACCATTTTATGATAAATATATTGATCTAGAAGATCTAAAGTTATTTTGAAAGCAAAGATAATATTTTAGAGTTGATTTGGTAATAAAAGCAGGTTATGATTCTATTTAGTATGAATTCAAATTTTGTTGTTTAGATTCCATTTCAAAATCAAAATTGATTTTTGGAATTATTTTGGATCTATATGAAAAAATCAATGTATAATATACCTTTTTAGTAAAGTTTATTTTGGATTATATGATGAATTTGAATGCTATTGAGATTTGGTGGTATATTTATTGAGATCTAATGGTATATTGTATAATTTTGCATCACGTTTCACATGCAAGGTTAACTTTTGGTTATGTGTGGTTTTGATTTGAATTAGGAATGAGATATTGAATAGAACTATGAAATATTTTACTTTTAGACACATGGATATCTAATATACTTCAAACTTGAAGTTTGAGTGAGTACCATAAAAAATTAATAGATCTGATCTTTATTAATCATACCATGTTGTAAAACCTGAAGTTTTAATAAATTATTTTTGTGTACATAGCCTAGCTATTTTGTTGAAGAAATACATCTTAATATTCTCCAAAAAATATAACTCATATAGTAACAACCCATACTCTAGTGCGCTTGAATTTTCGCTAAATCGAAAAATCAAGTTCACCAAAGTCTGGATCGTTGGTTTGGTATTTTGGAAATAAACAAATAAATGCATATCAGAGCACTATCGATATAACTCACAGCGGAATAGTAAAGCATGGTAAATCAAATAGTACTAACCAAGACTAGCACTTCCAATAACTAGTGTCCTTATTAGTGTCGAGCATGCATAATAAAACCTGTCCTTCCACCGTTCCTATCTTACAACAATATCCGTCCCTCTAAAGCTATCATGTGGGTTGAAATGAGAAAGGAGATTGGATAAATATTTCGGTGACTAGTAAATTATACATTTTACACATAACAGTAGTTTATACCGATTGTCTTCCATCACATGTTAAGTCTTTTTATTTTTTCTTAGTTGTCTCGACTCCACATACGCGTACAATACGCTCCATCTACCGGAAGTATATCATAACTACATACGTGTGTGTGTGTTGTATGTGTGTGTGTGTGTGTGTGTGTGTGTGTGTGTATATATATAAGTAACACAGTCTCCCTTTGGATCAAGATACTATCCCCGCTAGTATCCATAATCCAGCACCTCGTCAGGATCCATCATCATCGCAGTATCATGTCATCGTCGTCGTGCATACCAACGGAACTCCTTGTAGAGCCTAATAACGGCGTCACAATATGTGACGCCTCACCTCTATATTCACACTAACCAAGGATACTACTGGGTAATGCCATCAATTAGTACGAAGAATAAGGCTGTTGAGGAGCGACCAACTATATAATTAATTTGAGCGAGAACCGATATGTCAGATAGTATATCAGAGGAAATCTGACATATCCAATCCAAACTCAAATCTACTACACAGTGGCTATGAGGCCTTCGGAAACAAATATAAAATAAGCATAACACAAATCAGTCACATATATTCATATCGCTAAGGCGGAAACAGATATGAATATAACACACAAAAGTGTACATCAAAATAGTGGTTATACAAGATCCACTACATCACAAAAGAATAGGTACAAGTGCTAAGCAAAAGAATATGTATACATCAAGAGTCTCTATCTCAAATGTATAAAAGCAAAAACTATTAAGCTAAAGTAGTTAGCCAAAAGTCAGAAGCTAGCCCCTAATAAGAAGTCAAGTGGAAGCACCTGTAACACCTCGGTCTGACCCAAGTATTATTTAAGAAGAAAATAATAAACGGATCAGTCTAGCTATAAATATCATATGAGATGAGAAAGGATAAGAGATACGACAAAA
The DNA here is from genome assembly GCA_030737815.1 of Allium fistulosum. Taxonomy (NCBI): domain Eukaryota; kingdom Viridiplantae; phylum Streptophyta; class Magnoliopsida; order Asparagales; family Amaryllidaceae; genus Allium; species Allium fistulosum. The sequence continues at coordinate 1,074,684,665 of CM060901.1, read as the reverse complement.
ATGTATGATAACAATAATGCCATACTGTAACAAGTATACATTCGATAACAATAAAATTCATACAATATCTCAAATCTCGTCAAATATCCAAAAAGAATATCACATTCTTTAGCTATTCACCAAACCCCAAATATTGACAAAACATATCAATGTCAATCGCAAAAATTGGTGAAACACAAATTCTAGAAATCAACAATTAGAAATCCAAAAAACACAAAGAGGGAGGCCTATCACAAACGGGAGCATGACAACTCACCAACACGTGTATCACAAACGGAACACTATTCCATGGTCGCTAACCATCAAGTTTGAGCCGAGGCTCCACAAACGGCCTGAAGGCCATGGGTCGCTACCCCACCAATTTGAGCCGAAGCTCCACTAAAATGGGGTTTAGTCCCCCACACAAACAAAGAGACATCGCACATCGCTAGTCTAAATCACAAAATGATCATCATTGATCGATAAGTGTAAATTACTCTAAGCTAGTAAATAAATGATTTTAGCTTCATGTCCCATAACCACTGGCTTAACTTAAATATTTACGAACATATTATAGATTTCCACTCGAAAATTATCACGAGATTTCAATCGAACAAGTCCAAGAATTAACCGACGAAGTAAACGCAAGCATTTCATACCACTTGTTTTGCTAAGTCGTTTAATTAGATTTCGCATACGAATGAGGTAAAGGTTTATATATACTAATAGATTGGAAAATGGTTTTAAAAACGAACTTTGTATTAAAAGTAACGTTGAAATCGGTTTTGTGAAAGAGTTTGAGTATTTACTACCAGTATAGAAACCTTTGTATTTAAAAGTGACAAATCACAGAAATGATTGTAAAAACAATCTATCAACAAAAATCCACATTCGACGACGTGAATTCCAACCATAAAAATCGATATCAAATCCCAATCAAATGGACATTCCCAAAAATCCATAAATGAAGTCATCAAAGTCGATAATAATTGACAACAACTAACCGGATCAACAAAAATCGATAAAAATTAGAAATCCACTCAAAACAGCCAAAATATGCAAAACTGCACAGAACAAGACGTCTGGTTGGGCAACCAGACGTCTAGATTTTGTCTCTGCCTTTTTTTCTTTTTCCAGGGACCCCTTCCAGACGTCTGGATTTTTCAACCAGACGTCTGGATTTCCTTCCAGACGTTTGGATTTTCCTGCTAGGCAAAAATCAGCCTAGCCCAAAAAGGGCAAAAACCCAAACCGGAAGTGATCGAACGAGCGATGGATGCTAGGGATTTATGCCAATCGACAACCCAGCCCTATAGGCTCTTCGATATACCACCAAAAACATGTCAAAACATCCAAGATAGGATTTTAAAGATTTTGACTTCAAAATACCAAAATTGGAAAATTCACCAAATCAATTCAAATCAAAAGCAATTGAACATGAAATAGATGTTAGGAATTCATACCTAACAACAAATGAAAGCTATAGACATAGATGTGAGTTCAAGAACTCACCTTTAAAACTCAAAAACAATGAATGAGAAGCTCTAAAACAAGGCAAGATCAATTCCTCTTCAATACACCTCTAGAATCTTCAATATATTATCAAAGGTGGAGTTTTTCCTAAGTTAGATTATAGGAATTTCTGAAAATTGAAGAGAGATTGAGATGGAGAAGATGAAGAGGATGCTTACCTAAGCTTCTCTTTGATTTTAGAGCAAGAACTTGAATTTCCTAAGAAAACTAGGGCTTAGGAATTTTAATTTCACATTTTTCCCTATTATTTCCTTTAGCTTGAGTGTTAGGAAATGTTATGAATGAATGAAGAGGAGTGGAGTGGGAGTTATTAGGTAGAGGAGTTGGGGTTACCTTGTTAGGTTAGTGGGCTGAAACCCAAATCCAAAGCCCCAAATGAAAATATCAAAATTCTAATCAACTTCAAACATATCGATGTTTATACTCAAAAAGGTCGCAAACGCCGTTTTGGACTCAATGGAAGTGGTCTCGAGTCCAGATTCGACCGTTTACAAAAAGTCACATTTCGGACTTCAAATTCAACTAATGATGCTATATTTAAATTCAACATTTAAATATATAATTGTAAAATATGCGGGTTGTTACAAACTCTCCTTCTTAAAGAAATTGCGTCATCGCAATACTTAAGAAGAAAATAAAGAGTAACAACCACACTAAGGCATAACAACACAAAAGAAAAATTTGAAGTAAGAAGTTCACCTTAAGGAGCATGAAAGAGTAAGTCCGAATGTGTTCGCTCGATGAATTCTATGGATTCCCAAGAACAATCCTTAGGATTTGAGTACCATTGGACTTTCACAAGCGGGACATCTTTATTACGAAGGCGTTTAACCTCCGTAGCAATGATGCGAATTGGATGTTGCTCATAAGTCAAATTAGGTGAAACTTCAATTTCTTCAATAACACCGGGCTCAAGAACAGAATCGGAATCTCTAAGGCATTTCCGTAGTTGAGAAACGTGTAATACGTCATGAATAACAGAAAAGTGAGTCGGTAATAAAAGGCGATAAGCCACGAAACCAATGCGTTCGGTGATGGGAAATGGGCCAATATATCGAGGTGCTAACTTTCCCAATCGACTAAAACACACAATGCCCTTCATTGGTGAAACATGAATAAATACCAAATCTCCCATAGAAAATTCTAATTTCCTTCTTCGGTTATCGGCATAGAATTTTTGTCTACTTTGAGCTTCTTTCATCCTATGACGAATAAGGTCAATCTTTTCTGTGGCATCACGAATAAAATCTGGACCTTAAACCAGCTTCTCATCGACTTCAAGCCAACATGAAGGAGATCGGCACGGCCTTCCGTAGAGTGCCTCGAAAGGTGCCATACCAATACTAGATTGGAAGCTATTATTATAGGAAAACTCAACAAGAGAAATATGATCTTCCCAACTTCCACCAAAATCAAGAACACATGCACGAAGGAGATCTTCAAGAGTGTGATTCACACGCTCTGTTTGTCCATCGGACTGAGGATGATAAGTGGTGCTAAAATTAAGCTTCGTTCCCAAAGCTTTTTGAAGACCCTTCCAAAATCGACTAGTAAATAATGGATCACGATCGCTAACAATAGAAGTAGGAACTCCATGCAATTTAACAATTTCTTTAACATAGAGTTTGGCCAAAAGTGGTACGGTCCGATTGGATCGAACGAGAATAAAATGGGCGGATTTTGTAAGTCTATCTACAATCACCCATAAACTGTCATGACCCAAACGAGAACAGGGAAGACCGTCAATAAAGTCCATGGAGACTTGATCCCACTTCCAAACTGGAATGTCCAAAGGTTGCAATAACCCACCGGGCCTTTGATGCTCGGCCTTAATGAGTTGGCAAGTCATGCAATGCTTAATAAAGTTAGCAATATCAGATTTCATTCCATCCCAATAATAAAGTCGCTTCATGCCCGCATACATTTTACTACTACCGAGATGAATGGTAAATTTTGAACAATGAGAATCTTCTAAAATGTCTTTACAAAGATCACTAATATTTGTCACAATAAGTCTACCAAATTTTCGAATGCCTCCACGAGCATTGATTTCAAAGTCTTTCAAACCATCAATATTTCTATCCCTAAAACTTTGGCTAAGATAAGCCAATTCGGGATCATGCTTTTGAGCTTCAAGAATCCGGTCTAAAAGAGGAGGATGAGCCTCAAGGCTACATAAAACAAGAGATGAACATGAATCAGATTCACGATCTCGAATCTCACAAGTGGACAAAGTCTCGAGATCATTCCATTCGGATATCATCATGGAAACAATCGCTTGTTGCTTTCAGCTAAGGGCATCGGCAACACGATTTCCCTTTCTGGGAGTATAGAGAATATCAAGATCATAAGATGCAAGGAATTTGAGCCAACGTTGTTGATGCAAATTAAGTTCCTTTTGAGAGAACAAATACTTCAAAGATTTATGATCGGTGTAGAGAACAAATTTCTCTCCCAAAAGATAATGACGCCAAATTCTAAGGGCGAAAACAATGGCCGCGAGCTCTAAATCATGAGTGGCATATCTAGTCTCGGCAGGCTTTAATTGCCTAGAAGCATAAGCGATAACACGTTTCCTTTGCATGAGAACGTCTCCCAAACCAACACGACTAGCATCGGTATAAACAACAAAGTCTTGGTTCCCCTTAGGAATCACAAGAATAGGAGCATCAGAAAGGAGTTCTTTTAATTTTTGAAAAGCAGCTTCACATTTGTTTGACCAAATGTACTTAACCCCCTTCTTTGTTAAACTAGTAAGAGGCACGGAAATTTTAGAGAAGGGTTTTATGAAACGACGGTAATAGCCCGCCAATCCAAAAAAGCTACGAATTTCCGTCACACTCTCCGGTCTCTTCCAATTTTGAATCGCCTCAATCTTTGAAGGATCGACGGAAATTTTGGATTCAGAAATAATATGTCCTAAAAATTTCACACGGGATTGCCAAAAGTGGCACTTAGAAATTTTTTCTTTCAATTGATTGCTCCTAAGAGTTTCTAACACAATCCGAAGATGTTTTCATGCTCTTCCTCGGTTTTAGAATAAACAAGAATATCATCAATAAAGATGAGAACAAATCGATCGAGGAAGTCTTTGAAAACTCGATTCATAAGGTCTACGAAATAAGCTGGAGCATTCGTCAAACCAAATGGCATAATAAGCCATTCATAAGATCCATAACGAGTACAGAACGATGTCAAATGAATGCTATCCTCTGCAATACGAAGCTGATGAAAACCGGTTGCTAAGTCTAACTATGAAAAGACTCTAGCACCGCTAAGTTGATCGAATAGATCATCTATCCGAGGTAAGGGATATTTATTCTTGATGGTGAGATCATTAAGCTTGCGATAGTCAACATAAAGCCTAAGTGTACCATCAGATTTTTTCACAAAGATAGCTGAAGCTCCCCATGGAGAGGAACTAGAACGAATAAACTGTTTTGCTTCCAAATCAGATAATTGTTTACGCATCTCCTCATTTTCCTTATTGGACATACAATAAGGAGGACTAGTGATAGGTAGAGCTCCAGGGATTAGATTAATTCTGAACTCAATTGATCGCTTAGGGGGTAATCCTAAAACGGGCTCAAATATATTGGGAAATTCACGAACAACGTGAATGAGGGAAATGACATCTTCCTCATCATCATTATCGTCATCATGCGGATTTAGAGAATATAAGGATGCTACCGAATTGGAATCTAAATCTTTAAGAACAATAGAAATCTGCTTAACAGATTGAGGATGTCGAAGATGGATAGTCCTCTCGGGACATAGGATATGGGCTTCATAACGATTAAGCCAATCCATTCCCAAAATCATTCGAAACCTAGGTAACGCATAACATGCAAATCGGCATGGAAAGCATAATCACATAAAATAATCTCGACATCTTTACAAAACAAACTAAGTGTTGCAGATCCACCAACAGGATTCGCAATTCTCAATGAAGTCATCAAGCCCATAACATTTAGAGACAAAGCATCAACAAGTTCTTTTGATATAAAAGAGTGAGATGCACCCGTATCAAAAAGAATTCGAATAGGAAGATCACGAAATATAATAATGCCATCAAGGACAGAATGAGAAATACCTTGACCAAGAGAAGTGTTACTAGGAGCTTGCACAACATTTAGCTTTCCCTCTTTCTTGCTTTGAAGTTTGGGACAAGAAGATATAAGATGACCCGAACCCTTGCAATAGCGACAAGTAATGGGCTTCAGACACTTATTTGCATAGTGGTCCTTAGAACACAATTATAGCATTCTCCACAACTAGAAGTAGGAGTCCTAGCCACCGAAGTTGCTTGCTTCCCTTTCTTGTTGGGATTAGGGCCTTTGAAATTAATAAGCCTCTTCTTGTTGTTGTTGAAGTTCTGTTTGGCACCCACAACTTCAACATCACTTTCTTTATCGGCCTCTTCAAGCCGAAGAGCGATATCAACAAGCCGACTAAAAGAAACTTCTAGTTTCAGAAGTAAAGGCTTTTTGAGGTTCTTATTCAACGCATAGACAAACCTCTGATTTTTCTTCAATGGGGTATTATTATACTCAACCCCATATTTAGAGAGAGATTCAAAAGATGCGATGTAATCCATCACAGAAGATTCACCTTGAACAAGGTCAATAAAGCGTTGGGCCAAAGTTACTTTTTCAGCCTCCGGCACAAACTTTAACTCGAACCTCTCCCGGAATTGCTCCCAAGTAAGATCCGCTTCAATAATTTCCGAAATCAAAAGCTCATACCAACCTAATGCTCTTTCCTGCAGCATGCTAGAAGTCACTTGGACACGATGTAGATCCACAAGGTTCATGCGAGAAAAGATGCGATCGTGTGTTCTAAGCCAAGCTTGGACTTCGATAATGCTTTCGGAACCCTTGAATGGCCTTTCACCCAAATTGGTATAATCACTACACAAGCGTGCGAACCTGGATTTAGGATGACTAGGCCCAGGAATGGGTCCGGCAGATTGGGCATTCTTTACAAGATCTAAAAGCTGTTGGGCAGACATGAATACGCCATCCTGAGGAGTAGCACTAGATTGACCAGTGCTGGGACGGCCGGGTCTAACCATTTCTCTTCTTTAAGAAAGAAAGAAAGAAGAGGACAAAGGTTATTCTTAGAATGACTATCAAACAAACTTGATTGATAAAACAAGGCATCATAAAAGAAAATAGGATAAAACGGGTCCTATGACTCGAATTAAATCCTAAGGCACGATTCCTAAGAGAGACTTAGGACAATGATCCTTGCTAGATTATTCTACATTGTTCCAAAGTTTGGCTCTGATAACAAGGTGTGACGCCCCACCTCTATACTCACACTAACCAAGGACACTACTGGGTAATGCCGTCAATTAGTACGAAGAATAAGGCTGTTGAGGCGCGACCAACTGTATAATTGATTTGAGTGAGAACCGATATGTTAGATAGTATATCAGAGGAAATATGAGATATCCAATCCAAAACTCAAATCTACTACACGGTGGCTATGAGGCCTTCGGAAACAAATATAATATAAGCATAACACAAATCAGTCACAAATATTCATATCACTAAGGCGGAAACAGATATGAATATAACACACAAAAGTGTACATCAAAATAGTGGTCATACAAGATCCACTACATCACAAAAGAATAGGTAAAAGTGCTAAGAAAAAGAATATGTATACATCAAGAGTCTCTATCTCAAATGTATAAAAGCAAAAACTACTAAGCTAAAGTAGTTAGCCAAAAGTCAGAAGCTAGCCCCTGCTAAAAAGTCAAGTGGAAGCACTTGTAACACCTCGGTCTGACCCGAGTATTATTTAAGAAGAAAAATAATAAACAGATCAATCTAGCTATAAATATCATATGAGATGAGAAAGGATAAGAGATACCACAAAAATGTATGATAACAATAATGCCATACTATAACAAGTATACATTCGATAACAATAAAATTCATACAATATCTCAAATCTCGTCAAATATCCAAAAAGAATAGCTATTCACCAAACCCCAAATATTGACAAAACATATCAATGTCAATCGCAAAAATTGGTGAAACACAAATTCTAGAAATTAACAATTAGAAATCCAGAAAACACAAAGGGGGAGGCCTATCACAAACGGGAGCATGAAAACTCACCAACACGTGTATCACAAACGGAACACTATTCCATGGTCGCTAACCATCAAGTTTGAGCCGAGGCTCCACAAACGGCCTGAAGGCCATGGGTCGCTACCCCACCAATATAAGCCGAAGCTCCACTGAAACGGGGTATAGTCCCCCACACAAACAAAGAGACATCGCACATCGCTAGTCTAAATCACAAAACGATCATCATTGATCGATAAGTGTAAATTACTCTAAGCTAGTAAATAAATGATTTTAGCTTCATGTCCCATAACCACTAGCTTAACTTAAATATTTACGAACAGATTGTAGATTTCCACTCGAAAATTGTCACGAGATTTCAATCGAACAAATCCAAGAATTAACCGACGAAGTAAACGCAAGCGTTTCATACCACTTGTTTTGCTAAGTCGTTTAATTAGATTTCTCATACGAATGAGGTAAAGGTTTATATATACTAATAGATTGGAAAATTTTTTAAAAACGAACTTTGTATTAAAAGTAACGTTGAAATCAGTTTTGTGAAAGAGTTTGAGTATTTACTACCAGTATAGAAACCTTTGTATTTAAAAGTGACAAATCACAGAAATGATTGTAAAAACAATCTATCACCAAAAATCCACATTCGACGACGTGAATTCCAACCATAAAAATCAATATCAAATCCCAATCAAATGGATATTATCAAAAATCCATAAATGAAGTCATCAAAGTCGATAATAATTGACAACAACTAACCTGATCAACAAAAATCGATAAAAATTGGAAATCCACTCAAAAACAGCCAAAATAGGCAAAACTGCACAGAACCAGACGTCTGGTTGGGGAACTAGATGTCTGGATTTTGTCTCTTCCTTTTTTTCTTTTTCCAAGGACCCCTTCCAGACGTTTGGATTTTTCAACCAGACGTCTGGATTTTCTTCCAGACGTCTGGATTTTCCTGCTACGCAAAAATCAGCCTAGCCCAAAAAGGGCAAAAATCCAAACCGGAAGCGATCGAACGAGCGATGGATGCTAGGGATTTATGCCAATCGACAACCCATCCCTATAGGCTCTTCGATACACCACCAAAAACATGTCAAAACATCCAAGATAGGATCTTTAAAGATTTTGACTTCAAAATACCAAAATTGGAAAATTCACCAAATCAATTCAAATCAAAAGCAATTGTACATGAAATAGATGTTAGGAATTCATACCTAACAACAAATGAAAGCTATAGACATAGATGTGAGTTCAAAAACTCATCTTTAAAACTCAAAAACAACGAATGAGAAGCTCTAAAACAAGGCAAGATCAATTCCTCTTCAATACACCTCTAGAATCTTCCATCTATTATCAAAGGTGAAGTTTTTCCTAAGTTAGGTTATAGGAATTTCTGAAAATTGAAGAGAGATTGAGATGGAGAAGATGAAGAGGATGCTTACCTAAGCTTCTCTTTGATTTTAGAGCAAGAACTTGAATTTCCTAAGAAAACTAGGGCTTAGGAATTTTAATTTCCCATCTTTTCCCCCGTTCTTTCCTTTAGATTGAGTGTTAGGAAATGTTATGAATGAATGAAGAGGAGTGAAGTGGGAGTTATTAGGTAGAGGAGGGGTTACCTTGTTAGGTTAGTGGGTTGAAACCCAAATCCAAAGCCCCAAATGAAAATATCAAAATTCTAATTAACTCCAAACATATCGATATTTATACTCAAAAAAGTCGCAAACGTCGTTTTGGACTCAATGAAAGTGGTCTCGAGTCCTGATTCGACCGTTTACAAAAAGTCACATTTCGGACTTCAAATTCTACTAACGATGCTATATTTAAATTCAACATTTAAATATATAGTCGTAAAATATGCGAGTTGTTACACAATAATTTAGCCTTATCCTATCTCGCCTTGGGGATATTCTAATTGTTTGCTTCCTGTTGTGGACTCGGCTCCACGGACTATAGATTACTCGGCTCCTCGGACTATAGTGGACTCAGCTCCATGGACTACATAGGACTCTGCTCGTCAGACTATTATGGACTCAGCCCCACGGACTATTGTTGACTCTACTCCTCGAACTATTATGGACTTAGCTCCACAGACTATGATGACCCAGCTTCTTGGAGTACCCCAATCGTTTGAAAGATCTTTCTTAAGAGTTATCTAGCATTGCCTCCTAAAAAACAAAGTAGCAAACAACCATGGTGGTGCATGGCTCAAACGTGACCTATACTAGTAGGAAGTGCAGCTCGTAGGTGTAACCCTCGTGTTTTCAGTTGACCGCTCTGGACCGATGACGTTCATGACCTATGTACAACTCCTACTCCCTAATATGATCCTAACACACTGACATAGCACTGATCTTTGCTCACCATCCTATTTAAATTGCATAACGCAATCAAGGCAATACCCCCTAAATGATTGAAGTAGACTCTACTAGGGGTTTCACCTATGCGTAAGCGCATATAAATCCGCGGGTCCTACAGTTGGATATGCACCGCATTAGTATAATGTATACATAGCTGCTAGTAGCCCCTTGTGGTCGGTAAATTTATGTTGTGTAACACTACTGACCTGCATTCCAACCCATATTAATGACTATGTCATTCTTATCCACTTAAATTATTTACTAACTTTAATAATTCACACTTGTCATAAATGCATACTTAAGGCTACATGTGCGAGCGCGTGTGTATCTGTGTGTGTGTTCATTCATACTTGTTTAATTATTGTGCCTCTACTGATTTACTGTTAATAACATTTCTTTACTTCCTTATACATTTACTTCTTATTTAATTTAAGGTAATTTACTGCTTTCATTTAAAAGATCTAAATATCTTTTTCCATTTACTTCCCTTTTCTCCATATTTAATTTTCTATCTCTATTTCCTTATTAACCTTTATTTCTCTCCCTTATTTAAGGGACTTTCCATACCCTTTTATTTTAAATTATCACTTGCCTACATTTTCATCATTTTTATTTAATTTCCTTCTTGCTTATATCGCATATTTGTTAATTCTTCTCTTAGACCGTTGTTATTATCACATTTATAATTCTTCAATTAATCCTTAGGGATTTCTGCATTTTCATATACTGGAATTACATTTCTCCCCAAATGGAAAGGTTAATCCTATAAATTTCTATATCTTATTCAAAGGAAAATTCATGTTACGTTTGAAATTATAATGAATTATCTTTTACTTAGTTATTGAAATAGACAATACAAAATACGGTAAATATCTCTATTTTATACATCTCTTTCCTTTTAGGTGTGTTCCTTGTTATTTCAAACGATACACTTTATTTATGAATCTGAACTTGATAATCTATAGAAATTTACATTGCAACATACTACATTTCAATGAATTAAAATACTACTTAAATCCCTATAGTTTACTATGTTAACTCTAGTTTACATTTTATCTACATAAGACATTTAAATCTACAAATCTGGAACTACTACATAATTTATAAGTTTCAAGGCCTACTAGTACCCAATACTTTCCAGATTCTCATACATGCAATATTAAAATTAAGCTATCAATCGTAGAATATGTAGGCAAGATTTATAAATTCATTACACATATACAATTTTAGCCAACAACTTCAAGTTTACAGTTAGGCATATAGAAATAGATTTACAACGATATAAATCCAATATAACATAAAAATATATACTTTCTCAATCATCTTTTTAGCTTTTCAAATCTCCAGATTTGATCCATGCTATTCAATTTGACTCCTTTTTATCCCTATTTGAATACATACACCGCAAACATACATATACTAACCAGAAATCTAGATCAGATGAGAAATTTGTATTTAATTTAAATTCTAGATATTGTTTTATAATTTACCATGGTTTGGTAGTTTGATTTGACCCTTATCTTCTACTATTCTCCACTTGTATATACGTATAAACTATAACTATTTTTATGAATTTAGAATTTTATGGAGAAGAGAAAATGAAAGAGTTTCGCCGTGCTTTAGAAAATATGAGAAGAAAAGTAAGGGGTTAGACCTGTATTTATTGGGGTTCGAATCAATGCCAACTGTTAGATTAAACTATTTTAAATTTCGGCCGTTTGGCCACATCGAAATACTTCAATTGACAGCTTGACCGGTTGACCACCGTCCCTTACCAGTCGATCGTTAACGGTCGACCATCGCAATTTAGGGGTCGAGCGGTCGATGTTAATTTGGTTAATTAATATTACCGTTGACGTTTGTTGATTTGACACCTTATCGAGACCATTTATTTCTGTTTTCCATTCATGTTAACTTTCTTAAACCCTAAGCAACCATTAAAGTTTATTAACGTTAATTTATTTCACTAATTACATTTTTTTCTTAATTACATATATAATTATTTTCGATTCAAAAACTTCAAACGTTAATAATTTTTTCGTATGAACTCCTATCAGAAAACTTTATATATGAAAATTGATCAGAAAATCATTGCGAACCCAATGGTGCAAATTTCGTAGTCAAATTCTGATGTTCGTGGGAACTCTATTTTTCAGCGTTATTATTTATTTATTTATTTTAAATTAATTATCGCTAAAATTACGGGGTGTTACATTCTTCTCTCTTAAAAGAATTTCCTCCTCGAAATTCCTTAAGGACGAAATCACATAACATAACACGCAACCATTCTAGCATCCATCCAATCAGTGTACAACAAATTTTTTGCAACCAATTGTGTATAAGTGCACGGTGTATCACAACATATATGATATGCATATTGAGCAATTCTAAATCGGTGCCTCCTGTATGAATGCATTTCTTTTAAACAAGTTCGAAAATATGATGCAAACAATCTATATATACTAGCAGTTTTATATGTATGCAAATTTTTAAAATTAAAATCTTTGTTTTTATATTCAAATTTTCCCACACTTCCACGAATGGAAGTATAGTTCAACCAACTTTTTTCATCCAAATCCTACCATCCAAAATCCTAGCACATCATTTATAACATCCAATTTTAGAAAAATTCTATTTTCTAAATATATATTCTTATATTGAAAGAGAGTTTAGATGGAGAATTCCATATTTCCATCATTCTCTTGTGTACCATTATCCACTGTATCTTGGAACTTTCTCTTTTACCCTTAATTCATTTTCAACTTTTTTAAGTACAGTGCACATAAGAAAATTTACTTTTTAATTTTTAAAATAGAGTTATTTTAAAATAAGTTTTGTTCACCAATCGATGATGTATGGAAAAAGAATCCTACAACTAAAACAGCTTTTTCCCTTGTCACTAACTACCTTTTACTTTACTGTCACTTTTGATGCACAATAAAATTCATACTTGCTAATTCGTCAACTTTTTCATATGCTAAGCATGTGGCATTTCAAAAACAAAAAATCCTCTTCTTTTCCGTTCAGAATCTTTCGAAATTAAACTTTGAAATACTTGAAAAAATATTAAAAAAAATTAAATTTCGCCGTTTTTTTTCAAAACTTTCAATAAAAATACTTTATCCTTTAAATTTTGAATAAAAAATTTCAAAAGTAATTTTTTTTCAAAACAAACTACGTCATGTCCTACGTAGTTGGGACTTAGTCAATAGTTTAATGTCTGTAATAAACTCTATTCTATTACACGGTAAATGTCAATTTCAAATTTTTATTTCATTTATTTTTAAAATAACAACCAACATACAAGTTCGTATATAAATTTTGGATTTTAAGACACAGGGATAATGATCTGTGGTATCGCAACAACCTTTGTCCTTTACTCGCCAAAATTTATCTCCCAAACTTTTATTGCTTTTTAGGACTTAAATTTACTTTTTTTAGTAGCTAATTTAATAAATTTTCTAATTTATTTTATAACCTTCCAACCTTTTATCTATTTATATTGCATTAGTTAAATATCTACATGAGATTTCCCTACTTACACGCTTTTCTAATTAATATGGCGGTCCATCTAGAAAACTAATTTTCAATAGGAAAATTTCTCATGATATCGTACACGTTTTATATAACAGAAACAACTAATGCTTACAATCCAAACCTTAAAAAAGCAATTGTTGGAAGCTACCCTTCAACATCAACTAACAATAACGATGTCATGGCCCTATCACTTCTTACTTACATTTAATGGACCTTTCTAATCTATTATTCTACTATAACCTATATAACTTAACTTTCCTTTTTGGCATCTAATAATTAAAGTCCTTCCATTAATTCCATTATCATAACCAATTATGGGATAAACTGTGCACCCTCACATTGTAGTGGGTAAGAAATATAAACTATGCACATTTAGAATAACTGATTGACAAATTGACTTGGTGGAATAACTTTTTCACCTTTTACTTTGAGTCTACCAACGTCCTCTATGTGTGTTTGCCATCTTATTATCCTCTATTACTATCTTTTCTTAATCCAAATCTCTTGATAGTATTCTCAAATTTTTGGTATTTACTTTTTTTATCCTTCACCTTTCTTGCGAGCTTACTCTAGAAATCGTAGAAGTATACTTGAACCATTTATCTTTGTGGGTTCTTCTTGTGACTTGCACACATGTCTAATAAAACATTCCTAGGTTCCCACCAATGTTCTTACACTCTACGGGGATTCCTTATTGCTACCCTATGAGCTACCTCCTCTATTTTCTTCATACTGTATTTTCTTTTCAGCTTATGTAAGTAACGTAAGTAGCAATGTTACACAAGTGTGACTTAATTTATCTTTATCTTTATCTTCACTACTAATAATAAGAATCAATGGATTGATATCAACCGTGTCTTTTTGAAATACCCATTATACCCTTTACACTTTTATTTCACCGTATCTCTCTTCTATCGACTTTTGCAGCATTCCTAAACTAAAAAACCCCATTGCTATTGATTTCATCTCTTTGCGGTTCCACAACCAGAAACTAGGGTTAGCTCACCGAATTTCCAGATCTGCCATCCTCTCCACCTTTCATTCGATCGTTGATCATCGATTGATCGATTATCAACTAAGTATTGTCCGTTAAACTACGGTTTTTGATATAACATCTTCTAAAACTTCGATTATGGACTGAGCACATAATTAAGTTGGATTTTTGATTCAGCATCGATAGAGAATTAAGTTTGGTCATCCTTCATGCGACATCATTAACTTTCAATCTAAGGTAAGTATTGTTTATTTTCATTAGTTCCTTCAAATTTGGAGTAGTATTTGGGTTCCTTAACAATTTGTCTTTTATAATTAAATTCAAGGTTAAGTTTTTTTTCCTATTTTGTTGATATCCATCTCTTTTGATATTGAATGACAACTTTGGGCTTTTTTATTGATTTTCCTGGAGTTATCTCAATGGATAACTTCTGTAATTACATTCTGTTTTCATTTGTCTAAGTGTTCCTACATTTGTTAGCTGAAAATAGATTCATTCAACAGATAAAATAGTTGCTTGCTTTGAAATATTTCATCTCCTTTACTTACATGTGCATGTGTGTAAGCTGCCTGAGCATCAAGATCTAATTTTTCTTTTAGGTTACATACTTGCATTTGCATGGATATAAGTTAGTCGTTGTATTTGTGGCAATTTTAGTACTCCGTATTATTTGATGGATCAATAAATACAAACTGGAATACTTTTAAATCATAACTAAAACTGAGCCTAATACATGAGGAGAAATTGATAGATATTAAAATTGACTCTATTAGATATCTAAGGAGTTTGAATGGTTTTCAGTACTAATCCACCAAGTGTTTTTTAGACAAAATTCATGACGGCTGCATTATAGAAGTTAATATTAGAATCTTCATAAGGTTTAACAATTAACTCATCAAATGATATACTGAATAAATTGGTTGCATATGCAAATAAGCTTTTAGATGAATATGCATTTGAGAAAAATGAATATGTGTTATAACATGGTAAATGAACTCTGTTATAACACTTTTTTTTACAAACAGACCCTCTTCCATATATTGTAAATATTTGGATTATAACTCGACTGATTCTCTATGTTATAACACTATTAATTCACTGTGTTATAACACAATTCGTATTCTTCCATGTATTCTATGTCTAACCTTTTGCAAAGTCGCCATTCTGAAAAATGTTAGTCATGATGACACCTAGATGAACTGAATTTGAGGTTATGTTCACCTTTCCTTCCTATTAAAGATAATATTAAATAAAAATATCAATCAGTGCATAAAAATGTCCATAACAAGCAAGAAAAAAATTCACTTACAAGTGTTATATACATGAGTTACATAACATAAAACCAAACTACACAAACCTTGAAATGTTTAGAAAGCTCATTTATATGCAATATATTTGCCTGTTTTGATTGGTTATAAGCAACGTGGGTTTTAAATATGTAAAAATAACACAAGAAAGGTGCACATTGAGATGTATATTTAGTAAGATATCAAGTAGCTAGGAGTCGATGTAAATCACAATAATTCATATTTGCATTAAAATTACCCGGATTCATCATTGATGTTATCAAAACAGATTCCTTCTGAATATGACCATTTGTGTCCCTCAGAAGATACATTAACAATCCTTCCTTTAATTGTACTTTTTTCTGATGTTTCTTTCATATTCTCTAACAAAAGATTAGTAAGCAGAAAATGACCTGTAAAATAAATGGCCCATAATAAAAACTAATCACATTTCAAATTGTTTTCTACCTGATTTTATTTATTGCAAAAGACAAAATGATGTGCCTCAGAAGGTAGCTCATCACAAAGTTTCACAACGATAATAATTTATTTATTACCATAAGTTCATAGAAATCAATACCATAATTATACTTTATAGATTTTATCAAATAAAATAGTACCTAAATAGGAAACAAATTAGGTATATTTTCGTAGAAATGAATTCTACAAAATATTGTTTCAAGCTATCATCTTCTATTTTGACTTATAAGATTTTTAGGACATTTTGCAAATGAAACATATTGCTTTCGAAGATTAGTTTCCCACTCATTTTACACATAGTTTTCCCAAACTAAATTGACAGTATAGTTATTCTGTTCTTTTACATGGTCTGTGAACTTTTTACTCTTAATTTTTTTGAAATTATTCGCTTCGCTGCCCTATTTATTTTTTATTTTGGTAAACTGCAGTCGTATTGATTTTTATGACTACTTAATTTATTTTTGTACACAGATCATAATTGTTATAGTTGTTGCCTCATAAAGGAAATACGATATTGTTGGTGCAATGACATATGTTCTTGGACATGTATGCTTTTGTGTTATGTATGATGTTGAAGTATATGTTTGTGAAAATGCTAAGTAATGTTGTTTTACTGAAATTCATAGATTTGTTAGTGTTTTAGATCATATTCACACTTTAGCCATGATGTACATTATGTTTCAGTATGGATTCATTTTAAAATCTGTAAACTATAAAAGGTTCTAATGATCATCAAATTATGTTTTCTTAAGTGCATAAAACTTAGCATGTCATCCTGCATTCAAGTTAAATTGTCATCCAACTGTTTATTAAATATTTTGACAACTTTTATGCGATATTTTTAATATTAATTTTGGAGGTTCCCAAAATTGGTTTACTTACATATCTACTACTACTTTAATATTCAAATATTCTTACTCACCACATTTTATGTTTCGTATACATAAAACTCATTTGAAACATGTTTGCCTTTTTTATTTGATATGAAAATATCATATTAGCATGTGAATATCGCATACTAAAATTTCAAACTATCACGTTACTTTGATTCATAATATTAGCACTATTTGGTGATGAGTCTCATCACTAAATTCGTGACTTTTGATGCAGGTGAACATAAGAATTGAGTTGTTCTTATACTGTTCAAATGCATAACCAAGTTATTTTGTATGTTGGGTGAACTATATGAATTGAGTCTCCTCGGGAGTTCATTATCCAATAGATCGTCTCCATTATCTCAGTAGTCTATTAGGCTTAACGGATTGAACCAAAAGCTTGCATTTGACCGATGAAACGGGGGATCTGTCATTCCAAATTGCATCTCATCTTGAAGCACTTCAAATGCATTGGAGATAGAGTTGCTGCAACTGCCAAGGAGGACCGACATCGGCTTTAAGGGCCATCGTCTCTGGCTGAAGAGATTGGGAAAAGGCCAACGTGGGGGAGTAAATCTTTCGCAGTGGGGAATCTCCTGCCAGAGCATGAAGAGTGCTTCAACATTCTGGACATGCTTTGGGCCACAGGGTTAGTAAGCATTGGACTTTGGGAAGATTACTTGTCGATAAGCTCAGTTTGTTGTAAGGAAGCGGGAAGTGTTGTTATGAGTTTGGGATACGTGACGTTGGGTTGGGTTTGAAGGGTAGTAGGGTGAAGAGTTTATGAAATTTAATGGGTTTATGGGCTGGCTCAATGCAATATCAATAGGTTGGAGTGAAGTTCGTTGTTGCATGATCACAGGCTATACTGTAAACTAGAAAAAATATGACTCCATGAGCAACGGAAAAATATAATTCCATATGCAAGGAAAAATATGATCATAGTTAATTTTTATATAGTTCTGTTTTGCACTATAAAATTTACTATTTTTTTTAATTGATTTACTTCATGAATCCAAGCAAATTATTTTTAACTATCTTGGCCTTCAAACAAAAAAATATACAATGCATAACCAGGTTTTATTGTTTTACCTACGTTTTTGTATCCAAGTATGCAAGGCAATTGTGCTAATTTCAGTATTTCAGTTTCATAATATAGAACATTTGATAATGTTGTATTTGTTTTGCTTCCTATTTTTTATAGCATTGACTGCTTTGTTTAGATTTCTCTATGTTCAATTATTTGATATCCGGTAGTTCTAACATTTTTCCATCACCTTAATTGGTGAAAAATGATAACAAAAACAAGTAGAAGCCTATTGCAATGTAAATGTTGTGGTCTGAACACAGGCCTATGCGTATATGAATTAAACCCTTTTAAGGAGCAATACTGATGGCGTGTATTTTATATGTTTTTCATGTTATTTGACTTAAATATTACAAAATATCACCACTACATTTTTGCAGTTGTCTTTAAATTTTGATGACAGTTTTTATAAACCCCCGATTCGTTTGAGGAGCTCGATTTGCCCGTTATCCTTTGAGGAGCTCGATCTGTCCATTATGAACATTGATAAGTTCTTGAAAGGATTATTAGATAATGATTCTCAGTCCATCGCTGAAATGAAAAAAAATTCCTGAAGCCAACTGAAAGCATGGCTTTTTTCATTTATGTTGATCAATTGTTTTGACAGAACTAAATGCAGGTCCATCTGGGCGTGCATATATACTAATTGATAAATAATGATGGAAACAATGTCAGATTAAGCCACTAACACTTTCATTGCTTCAGAAGTTACCACTTGGATCTTTCATAGACATTTGCAGTCATTAAAACTACCAACGACTCTGATGGGATCGTTAAGTGATCATCCCAAACGGACCATAATAATAATTTGTTTGAAGCCACCTTTCAAATTTTAAAATATAAACATGGTTGTATATTAGAGTCAACTTTCAAATTTGAAATTCCAATAAGTCACGGTAGAAATCATGCTCATTGATTTCTCACTATTAATAGAATTGTGAAGTGATGATGTATTTAAATACATTTTTGCTCACAGTCCACATTAGCTAAAAGAACATATGCATGTAAAAGTTCAAGTATTATTTCCATTTCCAGTAGTATAAAATAAACCAAAATAAAAGAAACGAATGTTAAAACTATGAATGCTTTCAAGTTATTGGCTCTATGAATGTTCTTCAGTTGTCGCACTCTTCTCGATCGTTGTTTCAGGTTCAATTTATGTTGACAATGGTACTATCAAATCTAATTCCATAGGTGCAAATATAAATGAATGCACATTGTGATTAAATGCAGGCCCACCTGGACGTGCATATATACTCGTTATTATATTATTATACATATATTTATATATAACTATTTAATGTATATATATTAAAAAAATTAATACAATTGCATATATTGTTTTTGGCTTTATAAATATATATATAAATATATATTATAAACGATTTAACTTCATTTTTTATACATACATATAGAATATGCATATTTTATACATATGTTTATATACATATATATTTAAATTTAAATTTTCATATAAAATCATTTAAATAATATCATAATTATATACGTATATACACACATATTTATTTGTAATATTATATATATATATAAGTAAAAGTATATAAACACACATTTGGACAATATATATTTATATATTAGATGAGCTAACGTGTTTATTGCGATGTAAATCCCAATATCTGTACACAGGCATGTTATACCTTGGACGGATTGATCTGTTACACATGCGCGCGCGCACACACACACATATGTGTGTGTATGATACAAATACGTATATAATATAACATAAATTAAATAATACTATATTATATTATAAATTTAAATAAAATAAATATTTTATTTAAAAGAAATTTAGAAACATTCTAAATAAATTAGACTTCATAGGACTAATTAAGACCCAATATGGTAAAAAAAATGAAATGCACGCATAACTTCCGCTGCGGTCTGACCTAGTTCCAACAATAGTATCAAAGTCCAATAACCTATGCGGTCAAAATTAGTAATGTTATGGTTAATTAATTAAACTCATAACCCAGTTAGTAGGGTGTCTAAGAAAGGTAGTTTCAAAAATTGGGTTGGGTAATCCAGTACCCTACCTTACCTGGTTATCGGCCTGGCCCGAACAGATATGTTAGCCCAAAAAGTTGTCCCTAATTACAAAGGCCCGATTTGAATTGGGACTTGGCTAATTTTCAAAATTGTTTAAAAATTAAAAATATACGATTTTAAATTTAAAAGTTAAATTTAAAATAAGATGTACATATATTATAAAGTTATAATATAATTAAAAAATTCGAAATGTTTGAAAAATAATATAAATTAATTTTGAAAATTTAAAATTATTAATAAGATTAATAAAATTAATTAATTAAGTTAATTAATCAAAAAATATATACATGTATTATATATTTTGATATATGTTATGATATTTTAAAACGTGTAAGATATCATAAGTATACATGTATGTATATGATATGATTTTTCAAAATCAATATAATTAAATTAAAATTTTCTAATCAAATTAATTTTATTTAATTAAAAGGTTAATTAATTAAATAAATTAATTAAAAGGTTAATTTACTAAATAAATAAATTAAAGGTTAATTAATTAAACAAAAATATACATATAAGAGATGTATGTGTTATACTATAAAGGTTATAATATATAATAAATATTTATTATAAAAGTTATACTAAGATAATATAAAGTAATTTAAAATGTTAATTGATTAAAATTAATTAAATAAGATTTAATTAATATAATATTATACATAAGACTATATTATATGAGTAATATGAAATATAAAAGTTATATAGTAACAAACTTATACAATATGGATGTATAAATAAAGGTGGAACATTAAGAAGCCCTAAATAGACTCAAAGAATAAATACATACGTAAACGTACATATACTGTGATTTTCGATGCATCAGACACTTGAATCGTGAGGGTATTTCATAAGATATACATTATGCCATAAGTCGATAGCACCTAATATAATATATCAAAGATTATGAATCTTCAATATAATGTTGTCCTCTACCATGTATATAGTAATAAATTGCTTGCATACTCCTTAGTAGTTGAGAAACTCAAGCTAGAGATGTTGTGTGTAGAATTATTAATATACTTAATAGACGAGGTAAGATAATTATATGTACTTGTTGAGCAAACTCAAGGTACACATACTATGCTTAGGCTATCGCGATATGGTATATATGAGCGAATAATTTCGTTTCGATTTGTTGAGCAAACTCAAAGGCGAAGTGAAATTAGAACAAGGTACCAAGGTTAGGAGTTGTATATGATACAACCGATAAGAAGTTATCCATCATTTGTGGGGCTATGACTTATTGAGCAAACTCAAGGTCAGAATCTCAAGATATACGAGTCCTAACACCCACTAGTGAAGTAGAAAGAATTCTACGTTTCGTTTTAGGGTTTAGAGAAACATAAAAGACAAGTGAGAGCTTTATTGGAAAAATTAAATGATAACATTTAACTTTTCTAATATTATAAGAACGTATGCTATATAATATTATAATAATCTACATTGATAAATTTATGCATTTAATATGATTGATAAAATGTTTATCAATTAAGATATACAATTGAACTGAATTGCATGTTGAAAAATGGAACTATAACATGTACTCACCGTTTAATACTTCTTGCAAGTTAATGTTTATATACCCATGCAAGTTCCTAATTTTACAACTACTTAATACGTTTGTAATTTGATTGCTTACGTGTTTATTTGGTCGAGACCGTGTATTGCATTCTATGAGTTCCGAACTCAAAAGCAATACAAGACTATGGATATTTGATCCATATATGCATATAAATGTTATAGGGTGAATGGTCACAGTTTGTAATATATAATATTTCGATGAAATTAGTTCATCTGAAATAAGAAAATAAACCATAGTGTGAGATCAAGACAATGTAAATCTAAGAACTCGATTGCTGAAATATCAGTTTGATCAGTTTACGTAAGATGCATAATATTTGATGTCCTTAAATGATAAGGATGATCAAATGCATTTTTGTAAAGAGTTTGTTATGATATTATAGTAAGGAATTTCTTTTGAATGGTTTGACCATTTAAAAAGAAAAAAGAATGTACAAGAGTGGATGTGATTTAAGGTATAGTTGGAATAAAGAAAATGAATAGTCACTTCTGCTTCATAAAGCAACATCGAAAACGAGAATTGTGATAATAACAATTGGTGCTGAACATTGGAATAAGAAATATGATTTCTATTCCAAAATATATTTTCATACAGAATAGTGTTCTCTGTGAGATTTATTTCTTTGAGTTCAAGATATTTGATTAAAGAACTCTCCATTGTAAACTAGTCGTAGTATATGAAATAAATAATCTATAGTAAGTAAATCATGGACATCCGAATTCAATACGCTATTATAGTAATAGAAGAAATAGTGGGAGAGTTCCATGTAACACTTATTGATTGCATCAAGTTACGAAATTTTTTTTCGTAAAATCTACCGCACATTATTTATGAAATAATGACTATTTTTGTGCTGACTGCAAAATAGATGTAGTTATATTTCAATGTTAAAATTATGAATATTCATCATGAAATAAAACTATAATGTGGTATTTATTTTCACAACAAAGTAATGCATTGAAAATACTAAAGTATCCAAAATTATTTACAATTATTTTGAAATTATCGACTAAGCCGTAGTTTTGAGAAATAATTTTTATTATAGATTATGCATCATATGATACTAGTTGATTATACCTCAAACAATTAAAAGGCTATGCACCCATTTAGTGGGAGCATAATACGAGTTGATGAACTCTTCAGATTGATACATATAGATGTATGCAATTGTAAGTCTATCAATACCAAAGCAGTTCCACATTCTTAGTTATATTCACCGATAAGTTATCATAGACACGAACATGTGTATTTGGTACGCATGTATAAGTTTATGATAAGATTATAAAATATAAAACAAAAGTTAATAGTATAACATGCGAGAAAAATGATTCGATTTGATCGAATGAGTGAGTATATTGGAAATCTTTATGTATGTACCTAATATGAATAAAGATTCAGCTTCAAAGGTCACTCCTCCTTATAATACAATGTATTGATAAGGAGTAATCTAATTTTGTTGGACAAAGCATAATTAATAATGAGTGAAGTTGATTAAACTCTTTCTATAAGGTGCATACTTAAGAGTAGTACACAAGGTTAAATTTAATACCATCCAAAAAATATTTTACAAAACCATAAAGATAAGGGTTTATAATAAACCTCTAAATATCCTAGGCCAAGGAGTTAGCAGGTTGTGCGAGTTGAAAGACTACACGTAATAGTTGTACGTAAGGGATCTTGTATGAATCGTCCCAAGAGAATTTTGGGAACGATAGTCATTAGATGACTAATTTATGTTGTGAACATCAATATATTATTAACTAATGCAAAATCAGTTTTATATATGGCAATCCATAAAATGCTTATGAATGTGTGTTCCATTGTATTGAGAAACAACCATTGTTTCAAGAAATACCAACTTCATGGCGAAAAAATTTCTTGAGAAATTTCTTGGTATAAAATGAATTTGATTACGATCCAATGATAAAATTGATTATAGGGGATGAAATGAAATTGACCGAACCTAAATAAACACAAATACATGAGTATTCTTGTACATTAAAGAGAAACTGTGAGTTTTCTGTCAATATCAGAAATAAACGATCCTCGGTTGTTTTAGTAAACCATTAAGAGTACAGACTCTATGATATGGCATGATGCGTAGATCCGAAATAAATTCCAAGTACTTTATCAAAATACGATTTTGACAGTTGTACCCGAAGGAATATGATTCATTGGCCGCAAATGTGTCTTTAAGAGCACAACACCAGAAAAGGGTGTTTGTAACGAATATAACCGTTACAAACTAAATTTGTAACCGTTACAAACGTGTGCATGGCAATTTTTGTCATGGAAATTGTTATGGTTATAATCGTTATATATTAAAAAAATTATAACGCTTATTAACGTTACTAATGAAAATATTGTAATGCTTATTATTGTTACCAATGAAAAGTTTGTAACGCTTATTACAGTTACAAGTGAAAATTTTATCACGCTTATTATCTATGGGAATGAAACAGATGTAATGTTTATAATTCACATTTATATTACTAATACCGTTACTAATTTACTGAAGCATATTAAACGCACTAATGTCACATTTTAATTTTTAAAGCATATAACATCAAAATACAAAGCAATATACAATAATTTCTCGATACAAATAACAATATATCACATTTCATTTCCTAATACATATAATAGTTTTATTTCCTAAAACAAATTCCATTTCAACAAATATCATAATTCAACATACAACCATTCTCCTTACATGATAAAATCAAAGTATCACAATGCAACATACAATCGTTCTCCTTACATAATAAACATCAAAATACCAAATAACATTAAAGTATCACAAGCTAGAAACAAGTCAAGAAGCTTACAAATTAGATGTCATTATCATAAGCAAGGCAGTTTTCTGAGTTGTCTTACTTTCGCTGCTTCTATCAAAGCCTACATAGTTTATCCTATACGATATAATATGAATCAAGACATGAAAGCAAAAATGTTTGGGATTTGCAAAATGGTATATTAATAAATAATCACTATCTTTCCAACTCATATGGTATATATGTTAGAAATCACTATATTGATGAATGAGATATTGTTCCACATCGCCAAAAATTTGTGCATTTTCATGTTTATATACTACTTCCCTCAAACTCATATTGGCCCTTAGGGTCAGGTAATTTTGTGCGAGGGGAAAGACCTATATGGCCATGAACTAACACATACGCGCGCGCGCCGCCGCCCGCCTGTACCGGGTCGGGTGCAGGTGCCGGTCCAATAAGAGCGAATCGTGTAATATTTTTGCTGCACAAAAGTGAACAGTTTTTCTACTGTTTAAATTCAAACAGAAGCGACTGTTGGATTTGAATGGACGTGGATTTTCCCAACGAAAATGACCGTTGCGAACTGTTTGAACGGACACTGCTGAAATAGCCATTGTAACTAAAGTGACGCGACCGTGGCCGTTGCAAATGAAGAGACATGGCTTTTCCCAATGAACATAATCGTCATGAATTCTTCTATAAAAGGAGCAGGATACCTGATCATTTTTCCACTCAATTTTCTTTTTTTCTTCCTCTTCGTTTTTGAAAACTCTATAATCCGAGCGGTCCTGCGAATCACATAGAAGATCATACTCACCGCAATCTCGAGCAGATCACGTCTATTGTATCTTGGGAGACTTTGAATAAAGTCTTAAGGAAACTGTTATGGCAAGCCTTAGACGAAATTTCTTTCTTTATCCGGTTAGATTTCTTGTTTAGATATATATATACACATATCATTCTTTAATCTTTCCGTTTCGAAGTTGTGCTGTTTCTACAAAGTAGTACAACGATTGTTTATCGCTATAGTTTAATGCAGCACTTTGTTGTTGTTATTGCTGTAGTTTGTTGTTGTAAATTCATTATAATAATAGTTTTGTTCAAAATTACTGATATATAATTCCAAAGTAGTGGAAATTTGATTTGTAATCTTCAGTGAGGAGTTTATAACCGATTGATCTCTATTTTTTGTATACACATAAAATACCATCTTAAGACTTTCCTGTTTTCACTAAAACAGAGATGGTGGTGGTTGAACTATCAACAAAAACTGTTACCCACAACAGGCCTGATCCGTTTAGAGGAGACGGTGATGACTTCTTGACATGGAAGAATCAAATGCTATTTTATCTTACCACGTTAGGGCTGCAGAAGTGCATTGAGGAGGATGAACCAAAGCCCAAAGACGGACAGACTGGAGAAAAAGACGCAAATTTTTTTCTCAAAATTGGCTCATGGAAGCATTCAGAATTCCTATGCCGAAACTACATACTGAATTGTTTGGATAAAGTACTGTATAAAGTGTATCAGCTACACCAGACAGCAAATTCCCTATGGATTGCACTTGCAAATAAATACAAAACATAGAAAGTTAGTTTGAAGAAGTTCATGGTAGATAAATTTATGGAATACAAAATGGTGGATTCCAAATCCCTAACTAGTCAAGTGCAGGAACTCCAACTTATAATCCATGTACTTGAATTAGAAGGATATAAAGTTGGAGAGTCATTTCTTGTTGAAGCGATAACAGGAAAATTACCACCATCCTGGAGAGACTTTCGCAACTATTTGAAACATAAGAAAAATGAGATTTCCTTAGAAGATCTCATTGTCAGATTAAAAATTGAGGCAGATAATCGCGGAATAACACAACTCAAAGACGAAGAGGCACTTGTTACATAAGGGTCAAAGAAGAAAGGACACTTCAATAACAAAAAGAAAAAGAGAAAGACACCAGATAATCAATACAAAGATAAACAAACCAGGAAATTCAAAGGCGAATGTTGGGTCTGCGGAAAGACTGGGCATGCAGCTAAAGATTGCAGGCACAAGAAGACGAATGACAAATCGATGGCAAATATAGTGGAAAATTTGAGTTCAACCATTGAGGAGATGGAATTTTCAGGAGTTGTTTCAGAATGCAACTTAGTATAGAACCCTGCACAATGGTGGGTAGACATAGGTGCTACTCGTCATATTTTTTCCGATACATCTATGTTCTCCACTTATAAGAAATACGATCAGAAAGAAAAACTCTACTTGGGCAATTCTATAGTTTCCATGATCGAAGGTAACGACACCGTTGTCCTCAAATTTACATCTGGAAAAACCGTGACACTTAATGAAGTTCTTCATGTTCTAGATATCCGCAAGAATCTTTTCTCTAGACCTGTGCTCTCAAAGAAAGGCTTTCGTATGGTCTGCGAGTCAGATAAAGTAGTTCTGTCTAAGGCTGGAATTTATATAGGAAGGGGTTATTTATGTGATGGCCTATTTAAGACAAATGTAGCCATAGTCGGCAATAAAACTATGTATTCTGATTGTGCTATTAATAAAAATGAAGTTTCTTATTTGGTTGAGCATGAAATTTTACTATGGCATGATAGATTAGAACACATAAATTTCCGAAAAATGAAAAAATTAGCAAACTTGGGATTAATTCCTAAAGTCCAAGTAGATAAAAATTACAAATGTGAGACATGTGTAGAAGCAAAATTGGTTAAAAACCATTTCATACTGTTGATAGAAGTACAGAACCACTAGGTTTGGTTCACACTGATTTATGTGATTTTAAATCATTAGCTACAAGAGGTGGGAAAATGTACTTTATCACTTTTATTGACAACTATACACGATATTGCTATGTATATCCTTTAAATAGTAAAGATGAAGCAATTACATCATTTATAAAGTATAAGGATAAAGTAGAAAATCAGTTAAATAAAAAGATCAAGATATTGAGATCTGACTGAGGTGGAGAATATGAATCACCATTTGAAAAATTCTGTGCAGAAAATGGTATAATCCATCAAACAACAACTCCATATTCACCACAACAAAATGGTATTGCCGAGAGAAAGAATAGAACATTAAAAGATATGATTAATGTAATGCTATTGACCTTTGGCCTACCGACGAACTTGTGGGGGGGAAGCCTTAAATATGTCTAATCACATATTAAACAAGGTTCCTCACAATAAAACAGGAACAATTCCATATGAGTTACGGAAATGACACATACTAGCTTCAAATACCTCAAAGTGTGGGGGTGCTTGGAAAAAGTTCTAGTTCCACCTGCCAAGAAAGTCAAACTTGGACCAAAAACCGTAGACTGTTACTATCTAGGACTAGCCCAAAATAGTAGTGCCTACAGATTTTTGGTATTCAAGTCTGATATAGCTGATATTAATGTAAATACAATCATAGAGTCGAGATATGCCTCATTCTTTGAAGATGTGTTTCCGCACAAAAGGAATGAAGGAAATTATGTCCCTAAAAGGACAAGAGAAGAATCAAGCAAGCCACATAAAGATGAAACTCTTCGTGAAATTGAGGAAGTTGAACCAAGAAGAAGCGTAAGGGTAGGAACATCCATGACATTTGGTTTAGAATTTCTAACATACATGTTAGAACACGAACCTCAAACGTACAAGGAAGCAATGTCATCTTCTGAATCTTCATGTTGGAAAGAAGCAATCAAAAGTGAAATTGATTCAATTCTAAGTAATAAAACTTGGGAAATAGTTGATCTTCCACCTGGAATAAAACAGATTGGTTGTAAATGGATCTTCAAAAAGAACATGAAACCAGATGGCACTATTGACAAATATAAAACAAGATTGGCAGCCAAAGGATATCGTCAAAAAGAAGGTATAGACTTCTTTGATACTTATTCACCAGTTACACGAAAAACCTCAATAAGAATGTTAATAGCAATTGCATCCATATATAATCTAGTGATTCATCAAATGGATGTAAAAAGAGCATTCTTAAATGGAAATCTTGATGAGGAGATTTACATGGAGCAACCTGAGGGTTTTATTTTCAAAGGAAATGAAAATAAAGTATGTAGATTAGTAAAATCATTATACGGACTAAAACAAGCTTCAAAACAATGACACGCAAAATTTGATAGTGTCCTGATGAAAAATGGTTTCCGTATAAATGAATGTGATAAATGTGTTTATTATAAACAAGTTGGACAATCATACGTGATGATTTGTTTATATGTAGACGATATGCTAATCTTTGGTCCTAATAGTAAGGTAATAGGGACCATAAAGAAAATGTTAATCAACAATTTCGATATGAAAGATTTAGAAGTTACAAAAGTTATTTTGGGAATTAAAATAATAAAAACACCTAATGGAATTGAACTATCTCAGCCACACTATGTGGAAAAAGTGATTGAAAAATTCTCAAATTACGGAATTAAAGGAGTAAAAACACCTTTTAATCCATCGGAAGTACCACATAAAAATAATAATTAGAGTGTAATGGAACCGGAATACTCTCGTGTAATAGGATGTCTAATGTACCTCATGAATTGCACAAGACCAGATATAGCTTATGCAGTAAGTCGACTAAGCAGGTATACAAGCAACCCAGGGAAGAAACACTGGAAAGCACTAATGAGAGTGTTGGGATATTTAAAGAGTACCACAAACTTTTTCCTACATTATGGAAAATATCCTACCGTCTTAGAAGGATATAGTGATGCAAACTGGATTTTTGATTCAGAGGAATCTAAATCAATTAGTGGTTATGTCTTCACCTTAGCAGGAGCAGCAGTGTCATGGAAATCTACTAAACAAACGTGCATAGCTCGATCCACTATGGAATCAGTGTTCATCGCTTTAGATAAAGCAGACGAAGAAGCAGAATGGCTTCGTCATTTTTTAGAAGATATGCCATTTTGGCCTAAACCTGTACCGGCCATATGCATACACTGTGATAATCAAGCAGCGTTAAACAGAGTGCAAAACTTTGTGTATAATGGAAAGTCTCAACATATTCGTCAACGCCATAACACAGTTGGACAGTTACTCTCAAATGGAACTATTTCAATTGATTATGTGAGAACTACTGATAACCTTGCGGATCCATATACCAAAGGTTTATCAAGAGAAAAATAGACTGCGCATCGAGGGGAATGTGTTTAAAAGCCTAAACCAATAAAAGTTATCTTATACGGAAACCTATCCTAGCGACTGGAGATCTCACGGACTAGGATCAATAGGCAAACCGGTTCTGAGTAACTTAAGAAGTAATGCATTTGTTTGGACTTAGTCCTACTCTATTCCTATGGTGCACAATATAATGCATGCCTATAGAAGTATTAAAAGGTTAAAGCTATGCTTTTTAATGATGACCATATCTTGAAAATAACAAGTGGGGTATATGTAGGATACTCTTAATGATTGTGATCACCTATGTTAGTGTAAGCCGGGTCGGTTCTATGAGAATATTAAAGGCTTAAATTCTCTAAAACACTCGCAGAACCAAATTTGTTCAGTACCAAAATGAACACAACCAAGAGATTGGATGTGAAGGGAAACAATGCTTTGTAAACCTTATTGACTGGTTACGCACAAACGGCTGACGGTTCAAGATGAAATAATTCACCGATTAGCCAAGTATATCCGATAAGTTTTAACTAGAGAAAGTTCAAAGTGAAATATCTACTTATCCTCGATATAGCATTATTTCCATATGAACTGTGTGATATTACACTTTGTGTGGGGGAGACATATATCGTCATTCATGTAGGGGATTGTTAGAAATCACTATATTGATGAATGAGATATTGTCCCACATCATAAAAAATTTGTGCATTTTCATGTTTATATACTACTTCCCTCAAATCCATATTGGCCCTTAGGGTCAGGTAATTTTGTGCGAGGGGGAGGACCTATATGGCCATGAACTAACACATACGCGCGCCGTCGCCCTCCCGTATCGAACCGGACCGGGTTTCCCAACGAACATAACCTTTGGGAATTCGCCTATAAAATGAGCAGGAAACCTGATCATTTTCCCACTCAATTTTCTTTTTTCTTCCTCTTTGTTTCTGAAAACTCTATAATCCGAGCGCTCCTGCGAATCACACAGAAGATCATACTCACCGCAACATCGAGCGGATCACGTTTGTTGTATCTTGGGAGACTTTGAATAAAGTCTTAAGGAAATTGTTACGGCAAGCCACAGACGAAAATTCTTTCTTTATCCGGTTAGATTTCTTGTTTGTTTATATACACACACACACACATCATTCTGTAATCTTTCCGTTTTGAAGTTGTGCTGTTTCTACGAAGTACTACAACGATTGTTTATCGCTATAGTTTAACGTAACACTTTGTTGTTATTATTGTTGTCGTAAATTCATTACAACGATTGTTGTTGTTCAAAATTACTGATACATAATGTAACGACTCGACTTTTCGATGCTCAAAAATCGACATTAATACGTCCACTGTATCAACTGTCGAGCAATCGAATGCCGGAAAACCGAATTGTTATGGAGAAAAAGAAGAGGTAGAAGAAGATAGAAGAAAAAGAAAGAAAAAGAACACAGAAACAATATCAGAATCTCACATTCGCAGCGGAACAACATATAATAGATAAATGAATAATCTTTAAATCAAAGAACTATATCATTTTATACATTACATCATCATCAGAGTTTACAACAACAATATAAAACACAACTGGACAGTTATATAAACTTGTCCTCATACAGAATACACAGCGGAATAAATAATATCATATACAAGTGATACGTCTCGCCATCCAGCTCGTCACTGAGCTCCACAGCATCGCCTGAATCCAGAATGACCTGATAACTTGACTCTAGACTGCCCGTGTGGAAATTGGTGGGCACCCAGAGTTTAGGAAGGAAACAATAAACTCTAGGTCAGTCATGATGACTGGTGTGAGAAATAAAATAGTTTTTCTCAAAGAAAATAAAACAATTTCGCAATGCTTTTGGAAAATGAAACTACCATAAGACCTCCCGCCACACACACAATGCAAACGCAGAATTGGAGGAGATTTCTTATTATGATAGTCAAAAATGCTTACTACGCAAAATCATTCGATATTATTATCATTAGTTCATAGTGTCGAAAACCATTTTGAAAATATAATATTAATCTTAGCCAGCATACAACCATTATTGTATGCCTACTATAGCTACTACGTTCAATAGTAGGTTACCGCCACATTCCATAGCAGGTAATACAACTAAAACCGTACAGGGTTCGTATTGTTTCTTTTGATTTCCAACAAATGGTCAGGCAAAGGAACTTCCTTACACCGAAATAGAAACGCCTCTGGAAAGATGCCCCGAGAACCTAACCGGATCTCTGCAAACACAAGGCCGACGTTACCTCACACTGAAAAGCTGTAACTAGGTAACTAACACACGAGTTATGTCATCCCCCGGTCATCACCGACCTTTATCCGAGGATCCTCAATCACAAAGCAACAACCACAAAGTATAATCAACATAGGTAAAATATCTGGGCTCCATACCATGATATCACCTTTTATCCAGAAGGAAATGACATACCCTAGGGGCGCTACCCCTACAAACCTTTGCCGCAACATTCCTGTTTCGACCATTACCAGGTTGTGAGGCTCGATGAAGTCTCGTCCACAAAGCTACGCTTTTTCACAAAGCAACGCTTTGATCAACAATGATCAACAACACTTCGTATGCCACATTACCAAATTGGGAATGTATCACAAGTAACCATCAACTACATAACCTCTGAGCTCGTACGTCTCAGAGAAGGGTGTTAAGCTAAGAGAATAAATTCTCCGCCACCAATAGAAATGTATTTGATAGAAACCAGCTTTACATCTCAAAGTGTAACGTCAGACACACATCCATACAAGTCCGTTCCGGGATCGAACGAAACCGAAGGCACTTCCAAAGAAGCCCTTGCAATCCGGATAATTTCTAATCACGTCCGGACTCCCCATCATAAAAAGAGTGATATAAATCTCTATACCGGAGCAACTCGATGCAGAGACATTCGACAGGTTGTCCTTTCATTTTCGAAAATATCCGGTCTTCAACACCGGTCTTAAATACGATCCATATCGTCATATCACTAATTCGGAATGGGTTATATGACACAAAGGTCTTTTCCCGGCTAACCCGAATAGTGAGCGTTTGTTTTAAAAACAAATCAAGTGCCATTTCAAAGGCAAATATTGATAGTCGGTTATTTAACTATCAACAACATTCACAACAATCAACCAATTTAAATAATTTTTCCAAAATTATTAAATTTCAAATCTCTTCGCGAGATACGGTTTAACACTTCAACCATTTGAAAACAATTTCAAATCACATTCGTTTAAACCAATTATATAAATCCTTATCGATTTATTTCAAATTTACATCTCAAATCTATAAATTTATTTCCACACTTCATCACTTTGAAAACCAATTTCAAATCATATTTTCCACACTTCAAAAATAAATCAATGTTTATTTTTAAAACAAATTCCCCTTTCCTTTATAAATTCCATTGTGAAATTAAATTTCCAAATATCCATTTTTAACTCCAAATCAACTTTCAAATTGATTTCCAAATTTGTTTCAAAACCCAAATTGATATTCCAAACATTTATTTCAAACACCAAATCAATTACAAATTGATTTCAAAATTCATTTCAACACAAAATCAATTTTTTTCATTCAACATCAAATAAATTTTCATATCGATTTCCCAAAGATTTATTTTCAAATACCAAATCAATTATAAATTGATTTCTAAATTTTAATCACCTTTTAAAATTAATTCCTTTATCGCTTCCAAACCATTTAAAATTTCATTTTAAATAAATTTTCCAACTTTCGAATAATACTATTCATAATCCATTTATAAAAATCCTTTACCATATTTTAGAAATAATTTGATAAGATTTCGAAAATCAACTTTATACTTTAAAATCCTTTCTTTTAAATTCACCCAATTCTTTCAAAAGAATTTACTTAAAATTTCCAATTTTAATTTTAAAAATCAAATTTCATTCATCTCTGGTATCCAACGATACCAAAAATACATTCGGCTAAATTATAGCCTTCAACACATTCAATCACAGATATAATCATTCCCAGATTATAAATAAATAATCACACGGCGATTATAAATAATTCAACACACAACATTGAAATAAATTCAAATGTTTGAGGAATCCAGTTGGATCCCTCCAACCTGTTTCCCTGCATCCACAGATGTTAGCACAATACCAATTTCACTTTAATGTGAAATTATCGTGGTATATGGGATTTAGAAATATTATCCGCTATTATGCGGCGCAATAGGGTCTCATCCGCTATATAATGTGGGAAATCAACAACTCTAATATATACATATTCCAATATATATATATTGCTATATATATATATATAATACCAATTCCACTTCAATGTGAAATTACCGTGGTATATGTTTTTAATAAATAACGTCCGCTTAATATACGGCGTATAGGGTCTATTTAACACAATAGATAGCAGTTTATCATTCAATCATCAAAATCATCACTATCAACAATTTTAAATCTAACTATTTAAAATTTAATTCGAAACAAAACATTCGATTGAGTGAGAAGTTCTCACCTTGCTTTCAATAACGGTTGTAGTATTTTATTTCGGATAAAATTAAACGCGCGTTTAATTTTACTCAAAATTTTCACTGACTCCAATTGACTCCAAACCAGCTCCATTGCGTAGTGCTCGATAAAACGAATCCGACGCAATTCGTTTCGTCGAATTCCGACCTCGTATGCAAAAGTTATCGCGTTACAAAGATTATACGAATTATTAATATAAAAAATTTCAATTTCCTTTTTATATTTTATACCCTAGTTTCAATCCAGGTCGTTCATTTTTGAATTGCAGATCAGGGCCGTCCTCCACTCCTTCTCCCTCTTCTTCCATTACGTGTAAACTCACGTACAACAACTCATAGTCGCCGCTAGGGTTTCAATTATTGCGACCTCCACACTCGACTTGAAGACGATCGGCCACCTCCATCGCGAAGCTTGTCACGAGCACTACACTCGGCCAGAGCACCATGAAGCTCGGCCCCATCATAGCCTCGAACGGTGTGAAAAACGCAGCGACTTTGAACTGAAATTGCTGTCGATCCGTGGCTCCGTTTCCGATCTCCACCGTTGGATAGCTAGATCTTGATGCCCTCTACAACTTTGTAGTTGACGACTTTTGCTAATTGTTTGTAGATTTGGAGATAATAGAGGAGGAAGTTTCGAAATTCTCAGCCATTAAAATCTAGGGCCGGCTGCTGTTGAAACCCTAGGGCTTGAGTGCAAAATGAAATGTTGAGGTCCTTATATAGAAAATTTCTCAAAACACTATTCATCGAAAATTTTCCGAACTCCAAACGAAGCGTGCCGGCTGGCGTTTCTAAGGTTTACCCCCACGTTCCGAACACAATGGAACATGTTTCGGGAGCTAATTCGATCGTATGTGAGAGTTACGGAAATAAACGATCAAATTTAAATCAAATCGATTTAAACCGATTTCGATGCGTTTTGGCTTGCCTCGGACAAACGGTACATCCGATTAACTCAAAATTTGAAATCATACAATAATTTCACATTACGGATCCGATGAAACTAGTTTCGTCGAAATCCGAGACTGTTTGAAAAATGACTATTTTTAGTCGTCAATTAAATATTAAAATATTCAATTTCCACAAATTAACTTTTAAATAGAATTTAAAAGTTCTATAACATCGTTATAACTCCAACATGATTTAATATAACTTTATAAATCATTTTAATCACATTTGATTCAGATTTCAATTATCTACCCAATTTCAAGTATTAAATTAATAATTTAATCGCCCAATTAAATCACTATATCGAAATTAAATTAATTCGACTTCCAAATCTTACTTATTAATATTTAAAATCAATTAAATATATGAATTTCAAATGACGGAAATTCTGGGTCGTTACAAACTTCCCCCCTTAAAAGAATTTCGTCCTCGAAATTGCAAAGTAAGAAAAATGCCCCAAATTCATTGACTTTCCAAAAATTCACTTACTGAAAATTTTATATTCACCTTTTCCAAAACCTTTAACTTCAACCAAAACAATGGTTTCCATTTTCTAGTTCAATTCCTACCCTTTCATTACAATTTGGAAATCAATTTTTCATTAACAAAAATTTTCCAAAATTTTCAAAATTTTTCTAACGCCTTAAATTTTCAGAAAAATTCGCCAGCGTCTCCTTTGCGCAGTTCGAACGTAGTAGGATCACAATAGACATAAATATATATACATCGACCCACCCGGTCGGAAAAGCAGAAAAACAGTTCATATTTCCTATTTTTATTGCGTAGGCGTACCTTTTTAGCATTTTTAAGCAAAGCAGTTATTAATTTAGCATTTTAGCGCAACCAAATCAACCGAACGGCAGCCACGGCACCTGTACTTACTCAATTCAAACATGTAAGTGACATATATATGAAATCTATTCACATTTCACTTGTTTTCAATAATAACAAGTAGTTTTCATAAGCAATACATGTGATATTCATTCATAAGCACATATTCAAGGTTTTTACACTAGTTTCATTTGTTTGCAACCAAATTACATACCATTCCATTCAATCTGAATAGTTTCAACTCAATTTATTACATTCAATTCATTTTCAATTAGTTTACATTCACTAATTTACATTCACATTAGTTCACTTCCAGTTTAAATCCAATTTCATAGCTTTCAATTTCTATCAATTCAATTTCATTATACTTAATGAATTATACTATACACAATAAACCAACAATCATATAACAATCAATGTCATAACCAACACAACCAAATTTATCCAATTTACTTTACTTCACATTCAATTTGGTTCAACATTTTTAATTCCAATTGGTTTAATATTAAATTGACTTCCATTCAATTTATTCAATTTCCAATTTATTAGCTTCAATGAATTAATACTTATATCCATTATTCCATATCAATTCTTTTACATTCGATTGATTAACATTCAATCCATTTGTTGATTCTATTGCTAATTCATTTTACAAATAAAGTTGAATCTCCTTTATAAACCTCAAGTTCATATTCATTTAATAAATTCACTTTATTAATTTTACTTCGATACCAAAATTAACTTCATTTAATCATCACTTAAGTTATATTCCAATTAAACATCATTTGTTTAACTTAACTTAAATTTCCACTTATAAATCCAATTCAGATTTTGTTTTCCTTTTATTTATAAATCACATTTATAAATCTTTTTCTCATATAATTTCAATATTTAACTTTACTTTTGCAAAATTATTTCACAATTGTAAATCATTTTGATTATGATTCCATACTAAATAATTCATTTGCTTATATAAGTTATTCTTTACTTATACAATTGTTGCTTTTATTTAGATTATTCAAACAACTTTTATTAACATATATATATTCACATTTTCAACAACCAAACAATCAATTATATACAATTTAATAATTCCTGAAAAATTATTTCCTTTACATACAAAATATAATCGAGGTAAAATTATTTCATTTACCCAATTTAAAACGATACTATGTCGACTTGCCTCGTTTAAGTGTTTAGAAACCCCTATCGATAATATGGCGTCCCACATACCGACCAAAATTCATAAACAACTCAACGGATAAGCAAACACAATATAAAATAATTTTATATTCACTAACAAATACGCACTCGTATCTATTATTATACTTACACTCATTCTAGAGTACTACTGACTCTATCTCTAATGAGTAACACCCAACAGAGCCAAAGTTATCGCTTAACCATATGCTCTGATACCAAATGTAACGACTCGACTTTTCGACGCTCGAAAATCGACATTAATACGTCCACTGTATCAATTGTCGAGCAATCGAATGCCAGAAAACCGAATTGTTATGGAGAAAAAGAAGAGGTAGAAGAAGACAGAAGAAAAAGAAAGAAAAAAACATAGAAACAATATCAGAATCTCACATTCGCAGCGGAACAACATATAATAGATAAATGAATAATCTTTAAATCAAAGAACTATATCATTTTATACATTACATCATCATCAGAGTTTACAACAACAATATACAACACAACTGGACAGTTATATAAACTTGTCCTCATACAGAAAACACAACGGAATAAATAATATCATATACAAGTGATACGTCTCGCCATCCAGCTCGTTACTGAGCTCCATAGCATCGCCTGAATCCAGAATGACCTGATAACCTGACTCTAGACTGCCCGTGTGGAAATTGGTGGGCACCCAGTGTTTAGGAAGGAAACAATAAACTCCAGGTCAGTCATGGTGACTGGTGTGAGAACTAAAACAGTTTATCTTCTCAAAGAAAATAAAACAATTTCGCAATGCTTTTGGAAAATGAAACTACCATAAGACCTCCCGCCACACACACAATGCAAACGCAGAATTGGAGGAGATTTCTTCTTATGATAGTCAAAAATGCTTACTACGCAAAATCATTCGATATTATTATCATTAGTGCATAGTGTCGAAAACCATTTCGAAAATATAATATTAATCTTAGCTAGCATACAACCATAATTGTATGCCTACTATAGCTACTACGTTCAATAGCAGGTTACCGCCACATTCCATAGCAGGTAATACAACTAAAACCGTACAGGGTTCGTATTGTTTCTTTGGATTTCCAACAAATGGTCAGGCAAAGGAACTTCCTTACACCGAAATAGAAACGCCTCTGGAAAGATGCCCCGAGAACCTAACCGGATCTCTGCAAACACAAGGCCGACGTTACCTCACGCTGAAAAGCTGTAACTAGGTAACTAACACACGAGTTATGTCATCCCCCGGTCGTCACCGACCTTTATTCGAGGATCCTCAATCACAAAGCAACAACCACAAAGTATAATCAACATAGGTAAAATATCTGGGCTCCATACCATGATATCACCTTTTATCCAGAAGGAAATGACATACCCTAGGGGAGCTACCCCTACAAACCTTTGCCGCAACATTCCTGTTTCGACCATTACCGGGTTGTGAGGCTCGACGAAGTCTTGTCCACAAAGCTACGCTTTTTCACAAAGAAACTCTTTTTCACAAAGCAACGCTTTTTCACAAAGCAACGCTTTGATCAACAATGATCAACAGCACTTCGTATGCCACATTACCAAATTGGGAATGTATCACTAGTAACCATCAACTACATAACCTCTGAGCTCGTACGTCTCAGAGAAGGGAGTTAAGCTAAGAGAATAAATTCTCCGCCACAACAGAAATGTATTTGATAGAAACCAGCTTTACATCTCAAAGTGTTACGTCAGACACACATCCATACAAGTCCATTCCGAGATCGAACGGAACCGAAGGCACTTCCAAAGAAGCCCTTGCAATCCGGATAATTTCTAATCACGTCCGGACTCCCCATCATAAAAAGAGTGATATAAATCTCTATACCGGAGCAACTCGATGCAAAGACATTCGACAGGTTGTCCTTTCATTTTCGAAAATATCCAGTCTTCAACACCGGTCTTCAATACGATCCATATCGTCGTATCACTAATTCGGAATGGGTTATATGACACAAAGGTCTTTTCCCGGCTAACCCGAATAGTGAGCGTTTGTTTTAAAAACAAATCAAGTGCCATTTCAAAGGCAAATATTGATAGTCGGTTATTTAACTACCAACAACATTCACAACAATCAACCAATTTAAATAATTTTTCCCAAATTATTAAATTTCAAATCTCTTCGCGAGATACGGTTTAACACTTCAACCATTTGAAAACAATTTCAAATCACATTCGTTTAAACCAATTATATAAATCCTTATCAATTTATTTCAAATTTACATCTCAAATCTGTAAATTTATTTCCACACTTCATCACTTTGAAAACCAATTTCAAATCATATTTTCCACACTTCAAAAATAAATCAATGTTTATTTTTAAAACAAATTCCCCTTTCCTTTATAAATTCCATTATGAAATTAAATTTCCAAATATCCATTTTTAACTCCAAATCAACTTTCAAATTGATTTCCAAATTTGTTTCAAAACCCAAATTGATTTTCCAAACATTTATTTCAAACACCAAATCAATTACAAATTGATTTCAAAATTCATTTCAACACAAAATCAATTTTTTTCATTCAACATCAAATAAATTTTCATATCGATTTCCCAAAGATTTATTTTCAAATACCAAATCAATTATAAATTGATTTCTAAATTTTAATCACCTTTTAAAATTAATTCATTTATCTCTTCCAAACCATTTAAAATTTCATTTTAAATAAATTTTCCAACTTTCGAATAATACTATTCAAAATCCATTTATAAAAATCCTTTACCATATTTTAGAAATAATTCGATATGATTTCGAAAATCAACTTTATACTATAAAATCCTTTCTTTTAAATTCACCCAATTCTTTTAAAAGAATTTACTTAAAATTTCCAATTTTAATTTTAAAAATCAAATTTCATTCATCTCTGGTATCCAACGATACCAAAAATACATTCGGCTAAATTATAGCCTTCAACACATTCAATCACAGATATAATCATTCCTAGATTATAAATAAATAATCACACGGCGATTATAAATAATTCAACACACAACATTGAAATAAATTCAAATGTTTGAGGAATCCAGTTGGATCCCTCCAACCTGTTTCCCTGCATCCACAGATGTTAGCACAATACCAATTTCACTTTAATGTGAAATTATCGCGGTATATGGGATTTAGAAATATTTTCCGCTATTATGCGGCGCAATAGGGTCTCATCCGCTATATAATGTGGGAAATCAACAACTCTAATATATACATATTCCAATATATATATATATATATATATATATTGCTATATGCATATATAATACCAATTCCACTTCAATGTGAAATTATCGCGGTATATGTTTTTAATAAATAACGTCCGCTTAATATACGGCGTATAGGGTCTATTTAACACAATAGATAGCAGTTTATCATTCAATTATCAAAAATCATCACTATCAACAATTTTAAATCTAACTATTTAAAATTTAAATTGAAACATTCGATTGAGTGAGAAGTTCTCACCTTGCTTTCAATAACGGTTGCAGTATTTTATTTCGGATAAAATTAAACGCGCGTTTAATTTTACTCAAAATTTTCACTGACTCCAATTGACTCCAAACCAGCTCCATTGCATAGTGCTCGATAAAACGAACCCGACGCAATTTGTTTCGTCGAATTCCGACCTCGTATGCAAAAGTTATCGCGTTACAAAGATTATACGAATTATTAATATAAAAATTTTCAATTTCCTTTTTATATTTTATACCCTAGTTTCAATCCAGGCCGTTCGTTTTTGAATTGCAGATTAGGGCCGTCCTCCACTCCTTCTCCCTCTTCTTCCTTTACGTGAAAACTCACGTACAACAACCCATAACCGCCGCTAGGGTTTCAATTAATGCGACCTCCACACTCGACTTGAAGACGATCGGCCACCTCCATCGCGAAGCTTGTCACGAGCACTACACTCGGCCAGAGCACCATGAAGCTCGGCCCCATCATAGCCTCGAACGGCATGAAAAATGCAGCGACTTTGAACTGAAATTGCCGTCGATCCGTGGCTCCGTTTCCGATCTCCACCGTTGGATAGCTAGATCTTGATGCCCTCTACAACTTTGTAGTTGATGACTTTTGCTAATTGTTTGTAGATTTGGAGATAATAGAGGAGGAAGTTTCGAAATTCTTAGCCATTAAAATCTAGGGCGGCTGCTGTTGAAACCCTAGGGTTTGAGTGCAAAATGAAATGTTGAGGTCGTTATATAGAAAATTTCTCAAAACACTATTCATCGAAAATTTTCCGAACTCCAAACGAAGCGTGCCGGCTAGCGTTTCCAAGGTTTACTCCGCGTTCCGAACACAATGGAACGTGTTTCGGGAGGTAATTCGATCGTATGTGAGAGTTACAGAAATAAACGATCAAATTTAAATCAAATCGATTTAAACCGATTTCGATGCGTTTTGGCTTGCCCCGGACAAACGGTACATC
Source organism: Allium fistulosum (assembly GCA_030737815.1). Lineage (NCBI taxonomy): Eukaryota > Viridiplantae > Streptophyta > Magnoliopsida > Asparagales > Amaryllidaceae > Allium > Allium fistulosum. The sequence goes on along the minus strand of CM060901.1, from coordinate 1,074,642,935 downwards.
CGATTGACACGAAATTTGAAATCATACAATAATTTCACATTACGGATCCGATGAAACTAGTTTCGTCGAAATCCGAGACTGTTTGAAAAATGACTATTTTTAGTCGTCAATTAAATATTAAAATATTCAATTTCCACAGATTAACTTTTAAATCGAATTTAAAAGTTCTATAACATCGTTATAACTCCAACATGATTTAATATAACTTTATAAATCATTTTTAATCACATTTGATTCAGATTTCAATTATCTACCCAATTTCAAGTATTAAATTAATAATTTAATCGCCCAATTAAATCACTATATCGAAATTAAATTAATTCGACTTCCAAATCTTACTTATTAATATTTAAAATCAATTAAATATACGAATTTCAAATGATGGAAATTCGGGGTCGTTACACATAATTCCAAAGTAGTGATAATCTGATTTGTAATCTTCAGTGAGGATTTTATTACTAATTGATCTCTGTTTTTTGTATACACATAAAATAATAATATATACAAACAAGTTTAAGATTTGCAATACAATATATACTAACAAAAAAGTTCAGTTTGAGTTTAGAACTTGCCAAAGCAAAATAATACATTTACAATCAACCTAATGGAACACTAGCATTTATAGAGTTTCCAAATTATACAATTTATTTCAACTAAATTAAATTTACAACAAACCAAATGGAACAGCAATTAAGTTGCACTCAGTTGCAATAGTAAATAAGCGTAACTCAGTTGCTCATTGCAACTAAGTTGTGCACTCAGTTGCACCGTGCAACCAAGTTGCACTCATTTGCTTTCAACTAAGTGCGCAACTCGGTTGCACACTGAGTGCACAACCTAGCGCAACTCAGTTGCATCTACAACTTAGTAGGCAATGCATGAGTTGCACACTGCAATGGTATGCACAACTTAGCGCAACTCAGTTTAAACAACAACTGAGTGGGCAATGCACTCAGTTGCAGTTTGCAACAGAGTGTGCAACCAGTTGCAACAACGACTATGTGCAACTCAGTTACAACAGCGACTGTGTACAACTCAACTGAGTGTGCAATTCTATCGAGAAATATGGTAAGGGTTGAGAAACATGATGCGGTAATTAGTTTTGTGCATGGTAGAAAAGGCAGTTGACTTAGGTGTAACCTCGGGAGACTGAAGTAATTAGATAACGAAAATATAGTAGCCAAATTCAAAGGCATGCAAGTACATTAATCATACGAGTACATATGCACGTCCAGGTGGGCCTGCATTTAACCACAATGTGCATGCATTTTTATTTGTACCTGTGAAAGTAGATTTGATAGTAGCATCCCCACATTTGAACGTCGCCTAGGCAGAAACCGCTATTTTTTTTGTTCTGACTGCAATAACTTCTTCATACTAACTCGGAATCAGGCAAAACTTCGACCGATGAATTCCTACATAAATTACAGACAATATGGTACACTCGGATACTTCATCTTGTGAACGCACACTGTAGTTCTCCAAGGGGACTGACAGTTTACTTAGAAAATAACATGGCACAACATCCTCATATTTGAACTCCGCCTAGTGCAGAAGCCGCTATTTTTTTATTCAGACTGCTATATTTTCTTCATACTAACTTGGAATCCGGCGAGACTTCGACATATTAACTCCCACCTAAATTACGGACAATATGGAACACTCGGATACTTCATCTTATGAACGCACACTGTAGTTCTCCATGGGCAGTGACAGTTGTACTTAGAAAATAACAGGATACCACATCCCCATATTTGAACTCTGCCTAGTGCAGAAGCCGTTATTTTTTTGTTCAGACTGCAATATTTTCTTCATACTAACTCGGAATCCGGCGAGACTTCGATCGATTAACTCCCACCTAAATTACGGACAATATGAAACACTCGGATACTTCATCTTGTGAACGTACACTGTAGTTCTCCATGGGGATCGACAGTTGTACTCAGAAAATAACAGGCTATATTCCCATATTTGAATACTATTTCTCTATAAGATAAGATGTAAAAGGGTATATTTGGAATTTCAAAAAGACACTGAGTAAATCTATTCAATGAATTCTCTTTATTAGTAGTAAAGATAAAGATAGAGTGAACGATTTCCATTATTATAATGAGGGGTATTTCTGGTATTTCAAAAAGACACGGTTGAATTCCTATTCAAGGAATTCTCATTATTAGTAGTAAAGATATGAATCTAAGGAAATATGGATTAACAAAAAATGAGATGTTTTTACTGAATGCATGGTATATAATAGGAGACTTAATTTTCAACTTTCTCTAGGTTGTGTTCTGTTAAAATTGATTTGACACTTTATGAATTAATTCCTATATATTTCAGTGTTAAACATCTCAAAATTTATATCTTTTCATTTCAGCAAAACAATGTTTGCTTCGTCCCCCTTACAGTACTTGCACATGTACATAGAGTTTAATAACGACACATATGTGCACACTACAAAAGAAGCACTGTTTAGCGATGGCTATTAGCCATTGGCGGCCGTCGCTAGCCGTCGCTAAATGTCGTTGCAAATTATCTCGTTGCAACAAAAGAAAGCGACGACCATACCAACGGCTTCATCGTTCTTTTTGCAACGGCTTGTAACGGTTAAGTGTCCACGTGGAAGCAACCGTTGGGGTTGTTGGTTTCCCGAGTTGTTGATGCAAAGCATTGCAATTTGGCCGTCGCTATATTCGACCATTTGGCCGTCGCTAGCCGTTGCAATCCTGGAACAAATTAGCTGCCACATTGCAGCACCTTCAACCCTCAATCCCAATCAATCCAAATAATATAATTCCATCATTCCACACATATAACACCATTCCATCATACCATATAATCAATATCAACACAACCAAATCATCAAATATTGCATATTCCAACATATATTCACAAAATCATATAAGAAAATCAACATAACCAAATATGAAAATCCACCAAACCAACCCACATAACTAAATTAAACGACCAGTACATATCAAGTGCCAAAGTATCAATGACAACAACCAAAATACCAAATCCACCAAAACACTAAGTATCAATCACAACATCCAAATTACCAAATGTCAAACCCCTCATAATATGTACATACATACATACATACATACATATATATATATATATAAAGCGTACCCGTCAAAACAAACCAACTAAGCATCATCATCATCTGCACCTCCTTCCCCGGGCATTGACCTATGCTCCTGATAGAAGGCAGCAATACGCTCATCTATCTGCGTCGCCAAATGACTCTTCCACCAATCATTGAGCTCATCCAATTGTGTTTGCATCCGAGCAATCTCTTCCTCGTCTATGGATCTCCTATATGCTCTTTGGAAATTAAGAGCCTGTGAAATAATTCAACTGAATAAGAAGTTCATGGCATACAATAACAATAAGAAAACTCAAGTTATCGGCAATAAACTCAAATGAATAAGAAGTTCATGGCATACAGGTTTCTACTGTGTAAACGTTGAGTACATACCATATTGCCGAAACTATAACGCCTTTTTCGACTTGCCGGTTCAATGATTGAGTCCCATATCCGATTAGACTCATCAACTGTAAGCGACTCCCGTCCACTCGCTTGTATCGCTCATTCATGCTCTGCATTTTATCTCTCCTACAATTACGAACAGATATTTGACACAATTGATATACAATTTACTTATTTACTGTGAAATAAACGAATATGAATTATTTTCATTGTAGAAATAAACATATTTACCATTACAAAAGCAGCCTTGTCGTCCGACCAATCATATGAAACATTCCCATCCTCATCTGTATGCTCCACTGCATGTGTGACTCTGAAAACCTCAGCCGCTGTAGGCTCCCTTCCATACTTTGCCCACTGAATATATATAAGAATAAATTATATTGATAAATTGCATGAGTATATACAAGAATAGATTATATACAAGAATAGAATAGAATAGTTAATTTATTTACCAATTTCCTCCTATGTTATTGGAAGGATTTTGAGCCACCACGATGTAAAGCAGGGTTTTTGTTCGTATTAGCCTTGTTTCTTGCCGATAATTCCTATTAATTTATACACACTATAATGTAAAATAATTCAACACATTTAAATGTAAAAATATAGTGACAATATAACTTACTTTGAATGCTTCAGATTCCCAATATTGTTGGAATCCAGCCCAAATATCATCCCCCATCTAACTTGGCTTTTTCCCTGAACTCTTAGCCCTTGAAAGAGTCTCTCTGTAATTTTTCCGCATCTTTTTATTCCAATGATTTATAAAAACATCCATATCCTGCGGATCCACACGTACAACTGCCTGCATATTGAATTATCATACGTGTTATGTAAAAGAGATTATATAATTAAAAAACAATGAGCAGAACAGAATACATAAAACTGATATCATAAGGCATGATGGCATATTGTTTTTTGTTTCATATAAGGCATAATTATATATTACAAAGTTGTACTTACCATAAGATCAGCCCATATTGCGTTTTTTATATGTGTTGGGATGTTATCCCACTAAGGCCAATAGCCGGACATCCTACTTTTGTATGCTTCCTTTGATACTTGTAAAATGAAATCGGACGGCTCCACCTCGAACCCTTTGTAGAAATGTTGATGTATATATTCAATATATTTCATATAATATAATTCAAATAAGTTTGATACATACCCAGCACTTTTCGGAACTATCTCCACAACTCGACGGAGATCTGGCTCAGAGCTACTCGGACCTGCTCCAAGTGAAGGTGATTGAGATGTACTACGTCGATAAAGGCGCCTATCAGACATAGCTCCAAGTGAAGGTGACTGAGATGTACTACGTCGATAACGGCGCCTATCAGACATAGCTCCAAGTGAAGGTGACTGAGATGTACTGCTTAGAAAAAAGTACTGATAACATAAGCATCACATAATCATCAATCAATATCACATAATCATTAATCGTCGCATAATCATCACATAATTATTAATCAAGTGGTAATCATCACATAAACATACTCTGCACATAATCATCGAAAAAAGCGTACATAAAAAGAATAATGCATAACTCAGAATGATACAAATCATATATAGTCATCAGTATTATTACATAGCTCAGAATATTACATAACATAGTCATTATTGTTAATACATAGCTCAGAATTATACAAAAAGCGATGCCATCTATGATCAGTCTTCATCGTATTCTGATTCAGACTCGGTCTCGTACCCTAAATCATTTTCTTCGGTACTTACAAATGCATCTACTAAAACATTCGATTCATCAGTCAACGACCCTACATCAATGTCATCAGTTATCACTATTTCAGTATTTGGCTCGAGATCCGCTTGATACGCTGCTTCATCTGGAATATTATTTCCATCAAATGTATATCTTGCCTTCGTTTTAAAAACAGCCCACCAGTCTGCTTTATCTTTTTTTAAGGACGGATATGGAGCAAAATAAACTTGTAAAGCTTGCTTAGCTAATACAAAAGGATCATACTTATAGTAATGCGATGTATGCCTTATTTCAATTAGCTTATAATCTTTCTGCACATTAATTCCAAAGCCAAGAACATTACTAAACCAGTTGCATTTGAATAAAACAACTTTCTCTGCAGGTTGTATATAATATGTCAACTCTAAAACTTGTGTTAAGACGCCGTAAAAATCTTTTATATGCTCCTCTGAATCATCACTTCCTTTAACAAATACACCACTGTTATATGTTAATTTTTCAGCCCTGTAATCTTTGGTGTTGAATTTAAATCCATTGACGAAGAATATTGGATAAGTCTTGACATTTCGTTTTGGTCCTATAGCAAGATGTCGTAATCCTTCGTCAATAACACAGTTTCCTGTATCATGAACGTAGTTTGAAAACCATCTAGCAAATTCTTTACTGAGATCACCAGATGGATGTTGTGATTTGTATATGCTGCAAATATGTATTATATTCCTTTATAATTAGTGTAACGACCCTGAATTTTGAACAAATTAAATTGGAAATATTTAATTAATTTTAAATATTTGAACGATGATTTAATTTGAATCCCCGATATAACCTTGAATTTGGTGATCAAATTTTGAAATTTAATCTATATAGTGTTGAATAAAAATTCGAATCTTCAATTTTAAGTTGAAGAAAAATATTTCGAAAGCTTTTAAAATTCGTATTGATAATACTGAAGATAATTGAAGCTTCAGAATCAAATTTGAAATTGATTTGATCAGTTTTTAATTCATATCGTTTGAATCGATATTTAAAAATAGCCGTCCGAGGCGCAGTCTCGGAATTCGTCGAAACCAGTTCCATTGGATCTGTAATATTGTATTATTATCGGACTTCAATTTTCGTTTTAATTGGAGTTGTTGTGTGAGCATACGATTATAAAACACGCTGAAATTTATATCGAGACGATTTAAATTTGAATTGAATTTAATATAGGTATATTCACATACTAATCGCCATCAGCTGAAATTATATCAACATCAACCTACTTTTATCTCCCATCGCAGTTTTCTTTCCTTTCATTTGTCAGTGAAGTTAATTGTCTAAGGCACGCAACTTTTCTCTTCATTTTCTTTAAGGGGTCGAGACTTTTCCCTTTTAACTATCTTCAATTCGAAAAAAAAAATCATATCATTCAAATAAAAATCAACGAGACCCGGGTCTCTTTACAAATCAAAATCGCGACGATTAGAGCTTCGAGGAGCAGCTCGAACTCGTGTTTTGTTCGCGAGGCTTGGGAGTGTCGCGATCCAAGTGAGGGCATCATTCGATCGAAATTTTTGGGGATTCTCGAGCTCAGACTCGAGCACGATGGCGATTCACGATTGGGAGTGAGGGCCGCGGCAATGGAGCGGCGACAGGAGAGCATTGCTCGCGCACGCAAAACGATGGTCAGAATCGATGTCGCGATTCTGGGTGGGTGTGCGCGTTGAGATGGGTCGCGAGCGCGATTTCGTGATGTTGAATGGGGTTTGCGACGTGAAGTAGGAGGATACTTCGGCAGTTCTGGTGGTCGTGGCCAGAGGCAGACATGAGGCAGTGGAGGTCAGTCATCGTGCTCGCGAACTGATGATGGCTGGATGGTTGATGGCCGCGTGTGCGCGCGTGTGCTGGGAGGCGACGCTGGCGCGTGGGTTGGGGTTAGTCAGTACGATCTGGGGATGTCGATCGAGACAGTGAGGTAGTTTCTTGTGTTGTTTATTTAGATTTATAGATTTATATATATATACGAATTTATAGTAAAGTTAAATATATATGTAGATTGAAATAGATTTATATATGTGTATAAGTGAATAAATTTACAGTAATGGGAATGTTTATAAAAAAGGAGAAAACAATTATTAAAGGAGAAATTGGTTAAGTAGATAAATAGAACAATAATTTAAGTGTTCGATTTAATTCGAATATTGATATATTGTATAAATTGTTATACAAGGTTAAACCGTGAAGAAATGATCAAATTGGAAAATGGGATTGCAAAATAAAAGCAAAGGTGAGATTTTTCTCACTCGAATGGAAAAAATTAATTTTGCAGTTATTGATTGATGATTGCTATTTGGATGTGATATTAGATATAGTAGGATATATCTATATATATAGCAATATATACATATTGGCATATGTATATATTGGATTGATTGATTTCCCGCCTCGTATAGCGGATGAGACCCTATTGCGCCGTTAGTAAGCGGATGATATTTATAAAACCCATATACAGCGATATTCCACCTCGAAGTGGAATTGGTATTGTGCTAACGTCTGTGGATGCAGGGAAACAGGTTGGAGGGATCCAACTGGATTCCTCACCAGTATTTATTTATTTACAGATATTGATGTATATTCTGTTATCATATTGATATATGAGGTTTGTTGTTGTGATTGACTAGTTGGTGCTGTTGCATCATCGGATTCAGTTTTGAAATTTAGAAATAACGACTTTACTTTAAAAGGATTTTAAAGTGATTTTTGAAAGTAGACGTTTTATTGAATTTTTAAATTGATTTATTTCAATAAATAAACGTCTAAAATTTAACGTTATAAAAGTTAAGATTTTTGGTGAAATATAACCAAAGTGTCGTTTTTGAAATAAAGGTTGATTTATTTATAAAATGGTTTAAGTTAGGATTTTTGAATAACTATAAACGATTCGTATAAAAGAGTTATAAAATTGATATCTATAAATTTAAAAATATTGGAATTATAAAACGAGTTTTTATAAGTGTTAAAAATGAAATAATTATGGAATTCATAAGTGTATGAAATTTATAGATTTATAAATTGTGAAGTTGACAATGAATGAAATTGTAGAATGAAAGATTTATAAGAAATTAACTTATAAATTTGATTTTTTACTTTTAAATGGATCTTGATTGAATTTGTTAATAAAGGAGATTTATAAATCAAAGTTGTTATGAAATATTAAGGTGGATTTATAAACGTTGTTTTATAAATCCGAAACCAATTGAATTTGGTAATTTTAAACGTAGAAGTTATTAAAGGAGATATATTCGTGATTTTGGACAGCGAATTATCCTTTAAGTTAAATGTTGTAAATAATAAGAGTTGGTTGGGAATTTTATCCACGATTTTGGATAGTGGATAATTCTTGAAATAAAATGTGTAGAAAATATTGAAAATTTGGTTAGTGAAGTATATTCATGATTTTGGACAGTGAATATATATTATTATGTAAAATGAATCTGGTCTTGGGAAAGTGATATTAAAATAGCATGAAAACGATTTAACGATGTTTTCAAAAGTGTTTAATATCGAAATCATAGATTTCAACATTCATTATTGAAATAGACGTTTTCGAGCAATAAGGAAATGGTGGACTATAACACTGTTGTTATAGTAAATGGTTTCCGAAAGGAAATGTTTTTATCTAGTATTGGGATTTATACATCTATCTTAATTCCAAATCCCTATACTAGTGATTTTGAGTCGTCGTAACGATGTTTTACGTAACATTCGTTTTGACTCAAATAAATGTGCTTAAGAGAATGATTTCCTTAAAGAATGAATTTATACTTAAAATTGATTTAAGTATATCAATATTTTCAAATGTTGGAAATAAATGATTTGTGAAATACTTATTATTAAATAAGTATGGAAATGTTTTCCAATATGAAATGAAACGTTTTGAGATTTTATCTTCCTAAAGATAAATTGAAAGTGAATATTGACATCGATTTGAAAATCGTATATCAGTAGATATTTTGAAATATAAATTCATTATGGAATTTATAAAAAGAAATGGAAATTCGTTTTAAAAATAAATATTGATTTATTTTTGAAGTGTGGAAATTTTATATCTAGTAAAGATATTTTGGAAAATAAATTATTTGGAAAATTATTTGGAATCTGATGATGTTGCGCATCTTTATTGATAGTTAAATAACCGACTATCGATAATTACCTTGAATGGGTATTTGTTGTGAATTGGATGAATTGAATGCCACACTTATTTTTGAATAAGCGCTCACTATTCGGGTTAGCCGGGAAAGGACCATGGGGTCGTATAACCCATTCCGAATATGTGATACGTCGTTATGAATCGCATTTGATGACCGGTGTTGAAGACCGGATATTTTTGAAAACGGAAGGATTACCGTCGAGTTACTCTACATCGGTTGATCTCCGATTTAGAGGTTTTATCACCCTTAGTGACAGGAAGTCCGGACGTGATTGGAAATTATCCGGATTTGCAAGGGCTTCGTGAGAAGTGCCTTCGGTTCTGTTCGATCCCGGAACAGACTTGTATGGATTGTATGTTTGACATTACACTTTGAGATATAAAGCTGATTTCTTTCAAATACATATCTGTTGGTGGCGGAGAATTTATTCTCTTAGCTTAACACCCTTCTCTGAGACGTACGAGCTCAGAGGTTATGTAGTTGAAGTTATCAGCGATATATTCCCAATTTGGTAATGTGGCATGCTGAGTGTTGCTGTGTGATGATCAGTGTTTGATCATTTGTGATATGATCATTTGTTTGATCATTTATCTTTGTGATCATAGGTTGATCATCTGTTGACCCAAAGCGTGGCTTTTTGAAAAAGCGTAGCTTTGTGGACGAGACTTCGTCAGGGCCTCAACAACCCGGAAATGGTCGAAACAGGAATGTTGCGGCAAGGTTATGAGGGTCGCGCCCTTTAGGGTATGTCATTTCCTTCTGGAAAGGGGTAGTATCATGGTATGGATCCCAGATACTTACTCATGTGGATACACTTCCTTTATGATGTGTGATGTTGGATATCGAGCGCTCGGATAAAGGTCCCAAAGGACCGGGTGATGACATATTCGTGAGTTACCTATTATAGGGGTAACCCGGCCTTGTTTGGCAGAGAGCAGTTTGTCTCTCGGGACGTCCAACCAGAGGCGATCCTATTCGGCAGGAGGAAAGGAAGTTCCTTAGCCTGACCATTTGTTGGAAAATCCAAAGAAACAATACGAACCCTTTACGATTGAAATTGTATAACCTGTCTCCTCAGGAGGCAGCTATAGCAGGCATAATATAATGGTATCTATGCTGGCTAAGATTTATATTCTACTTTCGAAATGTTTTCTACACTAGACATTAATAATAATAATCCAATGATTTTGCGTAGTAAGCATCTTTGACTATCATAAGAAGAAATCTCCTCCAATTCTGCGTTTGCATTGTGTGTGTGGTGGGAGGTCTTATGGTAGTTTCATTTTCCAAAAGCATTGCGAATTGACTTTAAAATTTTCCTGTTGTTTATTTTAAAGATAAACTGTTTTACGATCTCACACCAGTCACCATGACTGACTCGGAGTTTATTGTTCCCTTCTAAACTCTGGGTGCCCACCAATTTCCACACGGGCAGTCTAGAGTTAGGTTATCAGGATATTCTGGATATTCTGGAGCTTTGAAGATAAGCTGGACGACGAGACGTAGTATTTGTATCTGATAGTATTTATTCCGCTGTGTATTCTGTATGAGGACAAGTTTATATAACTGTCCATTGTTGTATTGAGTTGTATATTGACTCTGATGATTGATGTATGTATAAACTGATATAGTTCTTTGTTTTAAAAGACTAGTGATTATCTATTATATATTGTTCCGCTGCGATATGTGAGATTCTAATATTATTTCTGTTCTGTATTTTCTGTTGTTCTTCTTTCTTTTTCTTCTATCCTTTCTTCTACCTCTTCTTAAAAACCATAATGGTTCGGTTTTCCGTTCATCTTGAGTTAATCAATGGAGATTAATGTATATTCAAGGGGTACGGAAAAGCGGGCTATTACATTTGGTATCAGTGCATATGGTTAAGCGACAACCCTGCTCTGTTGGGTGTTACTCATTAGAGATAGAGTCAGTAGTACTCTAGAATGAGTTGAGTGTAATAATAGATATGAGCGCGTATTTGTTATTGAATATAAAAATTGTTTTGTATTGCGTTGACTTATCGATTGATTGTTTATAAATTCTGGTCGGTGCAGTCTAGCTAACTGTAATCGATAGGGGTTTCTAAACTCTTAAACAAGATAGACCGACACAGTATTGTTTTAAACAGGGTGAATGAAATAATTTTGCCCAAAACTATTTTTGTATAGAAAAGAAATGATTTTCTATGAATTATCACGATATATGGTTGCATGGTTGTTAGGAAAGTGATAACATTGAATTATTATCATTATTATATGAAATTGAATAAGAAATTGAAATCATAACTCCAAAGTTAAGAAATGAATTCATATACAAATGAAATTTAAGAATATAAATTTTAAAAGTGATTTGTAATTTGAAACGGAATTCCAGAAAAGTATTTGGAAATGTTTTGAAAAGAATTTGAAAATTTTGGAGATTTGGAAAGTTTAAATCATTTTGGTTTGAAAATGATTTTCAAAGGATTTTGGAAGAATGTTTTGAAGGAATGAAAAGCTCTAAACTCTTTTCGGTCGCTGGAAAATAACTTCGGTAATGACTACAGCATCATCGATGTTCATTTTCGGGTTTCCAAAAGAGGAATTGCTGCCAAATTATTTTAAATGGAAGTTGTTTGGAAAATTTGGGTTTTGTTTTAGAAATTCAGAAGATAAATTGAATTGATTTCAAAATGGGTTTTGAAAGGTTGAAAGACTTTGGAATACTATGTAAAAATATTTATGGAATATTATTGAATTGATAACTTATACGAATTGAATTTTGATAGAATAAATTTAACTTAAAAGATGAAGTTAAATTAATGCAAGTACAAGTGAATCAATTAAATGAAAGTGAGATTGAATGTTGAAATTCATTTCGAATTTGTAAGCAATAGAATTGAATTGAATAATTATAAATGAAAGATGAATTAAAATTCATATGGGATTTGAAATCCAGTTTAATATGAGTGGTTATAAACCAAAATAGTAAATTGTAATAAATTTTGGGGATGAACAAAAGAATAAAACTGGAATTGAAACTGAATGTTGAAAACAAATTTGAATAAAGTGAATTAGAATTTGTGATGAATTAGTAATTGGAACTAATTTAAAATAGTGCAGTTGTGAATGAAAGTAAATTGATAGAAATTCAATATTCAGAAAGTAAACTAGAATCCAAATCAAACTGGAATTGTGAATTGAATTCAAATGAAAATGAAATGTAAAATTGAATGAAAATAGATATGTAACTTCAATAGTGAAGTAAAAATGTATAAGAAGCATATATTGAAAATGTTGTAATGGAATTTGCAAAATGGTTTGAATATGTAACTAGATATTATGGCTAGTAGGATATACAGGTGTATTAAAGGAATTGGATTTGATTTCAAAGATAAATTTGAGTTTGCTCGAAAAGGTAAGTATTTAAATTTCGATATGAGATTTGATGATTTCTTGTCTAGCCGCTTGGCTTTTTCTTTTTCTTTTTGAAATCTGAGAGTCCGTAGGGACGTTTTATAGTCGTACCGTATTAGCCGCGCAAAGGAGACGCTGGCGAAATTTTTCAAAAATTTAGAGTGTTAGAAAATTTTTGAGAAAATTTTTAAATTTAAAATTTGAATTTGAATTTGAATTTTGAAGTAAAACAATATGTGTTTTGAAACTTATAATTGAAGTTAGAAAGTTAGTTGAATAATAACGAATCTTTAGTAGAAAGATTTGTTTTGAAAATTTGATAAAACTATTGTATGTTGAGAAATAGTAGACGAGTTAAGGACCATTTTTCCTAACTTGTAATTTCGGGACGAAATTCTTTTAAGGAGGGAAGTTTGTAACGACCCTGAATTTTGAACAAATTAAATTGGAAATATTTAATTAATTTTAAATATTTGAACGATGATTTAATTTGAATCCCCGATATAACCTTCAATTTGGTGATTAAATTTTGAAATTTAATCTATATAGTGTTGAATAAAAATTCGAATCTTCAATTTTAAGTTGAAGAAAAATATTTCGAAAGCTTTTAAAATTCGTATTGATAATACTGAAGATAATTGAAGCTTCAGAATCAAATTTGAAATTGATTTGATCAGTTTTGAATTCATATCGTTTGAATCAATATTTAAAAATAGCCGTCCGAGGCGTAGTCTCGGAATTCGTCGAAACCAGTTCCATTGGATCCGTAATATTGTATTATTATCGGACTTCAATTTTCGTAGTAATTGGAGTTGTTATGTGAGCGTACGATTATAAAACACGCTGAAATTTATATCGAGACGATTTAAATTTGAATTGAATTTAATATAGGTATATTCATATACTAATCGCCATCAGCTGAAATTATATCAACATCAACCTACTTTTATCTCCCATCGCAGTTTTCTTTCCTTTCATTTGTCAGTGAAGTTAATTGTCTGAGGCACACAAATTTTCTCTTCATTTTCTTTAAGGGGTCGAGACTTTTCCCTTTTCACTATCTTCAATTCGAAAAAAAAAAACATATCATTCAAATAAAAATCAACGAGACCCGGGTCTCTTTCCAAATCAAAATCGCGACGATTAGAGCTTCGAGGAGCAGCTCGAACTCGTGTTCTGTTCGTGAGGCTTGGGAGTGTCGCGATCCAAGTGAGGGCATCATTCGATCGAAATTTTTGAGGATTCTCGAGCTCAGACTCGAGCACGATGGCGATTCACGATTGGGAGTGAGGGCCGCGGCAATGGAGCGGCGACAGGAGAGCATTGCTCGCGCACGCGAAACGATGGTCAGAATCGATGTCGCGATTCTGGGTGGGTGTGCGCGTTGAGATGGGTCGCGAGCGCGATTTCGTGATGTTGAATGGGGTTTGCGACGTGAAGTAGGAGGATACTTCGGCAGTTCTGGTGGTCGTGGCCAGAGGCAGACGTGAGGCAGTGGAGTTCAGTCATCGTGCTCGCGAACTGATGATGGCTGGATGGTTGATGGCCGCGTGTGCGCGCGTGTGCTGGGAGGCGACGCTGGCGCGTGGGTTGGGGTTAGTCAGTACGATCTGGGGATGTCGATCGAGACAGTGAGGTAGTTTCTTGTGTTGTTTATTTAGATTTATAGATTTATATATATATACGAATTTACAGTAAAGTTAAATATATATGTAGATTGAAATAGATTTATATATATGTATAAGTGAATAAATTTACAGTAATGGGAATGTTTATAAAAAAGGAGAAAACAATTATTAAAGGAGAAATTGGTTAAGTAGATAAATAGAACAATAATTTAAGTGTTTGATTTAATTCGAATATTGATATATTGTATAAATTGTTATACAAGGTTAAACCGTGAAGAAATGATCAAATTGGAAAATGGGATTGCAAAATAAAAGCAAAGGTGAGATTTTTCTCACTCGAATGGAAAAATTAATTTTGCAGTTATTGATTGATGATTGCTATTTGGATGTGATATTAGATATAGTAGGATATATCTATATATATAGCAATATATACATATTGGCATATGTATATATTGGATTGATTGATTTCCCGCCTCGTATAGCGGATGAGACCCTATTGCGCCGTTAATAAGCGGATGATATTTATAAAACCCATATACCGCGATATTCCACCTCGAAGTGGAATTGGTATTGTGCTAACGTCTGTGGATGCAGGGAAACAGGTTGGAGGGATCCAATTGGATTCCTCACCAGTATTTATTTATTTACAGATATTGATGTATATTCTGTTATCATATTGATATATGAGGTTTGTTGTTGTGATTGACTAGTTGGTGCTGTTGCATCATCGGATTCAGTTTTGAAATTTAAAAATAACGACTTTACTTTAAAAGGATTTTAAAGTGATTTTTGAAAGTAGACGTTTTATTGAATTTTTGAATCGATTTATTTCAATAAATAAACGTCTAAAATTTAAAGTTATAAAAGTTAAGATTTTTGGTGAAATATAACCAAAGTGTCGTTTTTGAAATAAAGGTTGATTTATTTATAAAATGGTTTAAGTTGGGATTTTTGAATAACTATAAACGATTCGTATAAAAGAGTTATAAAATTGATATCTATAAATTTAAAAATATTGGAATTATAAAACGAGTTTTTATAAGTGTTAAAAATGAAATAATTATGGAATTCATAAGTGTATGAAATTTATAGATTTATAAATTGTGAAGTTGACAATGAATGAAATTGTAGAATGAAAGATTTATAAGAAATTAACTTATAAATTTGATTTTTTACTTTTAAATGGATCTTGATTGAATTTGTTAATAAAAGAGATTTATAAATCAAAGTTGTTATGAAATATTAAGGTGAATTTATAAACGTTGTTTTATAAATCCGAAACCAATTGAATTTGGTAATTTTAAACGTAGAAGTTATTAAAGGAGATATATTCGTGATTTTGGACAGCGAATTATCCTTTAAGTTAAATGTTGTAAATAATAAGAGTTGGTTGGGAATTTTATCCACGATTTTGGATAGTGGATAATTCTTGAAATAAAATGTGTAGAAAATATTGAAAATTTGGTTAGTGAAGTATATTCACGATTTTGGACAGTGAATATATATTATTAAGTAAAATGAATCTGGTCTTGGGAAAGTGATATTAAAATAGCATGAAAACGATTTAACGATGTTTTCAAAAGTGTTTAATATCGAAATCATAGATTTCAACATTCATTGTTGAAATAGACGTTTTCGAGCAATAAGGAAATGGTGGACTATAACACTGTTGTTATAGTAAATGATTTCCGAAAGGAAATGTTTTTATCTAGTATTGGGATTTATACATCTATCTTAATTCCGAATCCCTATACTAGTGATTTTGAGTCGTCATAACGATGTTTTACGTAACATTCGTTTTGACTCAAATAAATGTGCTTAAGAGAATGATTTCCTTAAAGAATGAATTTATACTTAAAATTGATTTAAGTATATCGATATTTTCAAATGTTGGAAATAAATGATTTGTGAAATACTTATTATTAAATAAGTATGGAAATGTTTTCCAATATGAAATGAAACGTTTTGAGATTTTATCTTCTTAAAGATAAATCGAAAGTGAATATTGACATCGATTTGAAAATCGTATATTAGTAGATATTTTGAAATATAAATTCATTATGGAATTTATAAAAAGAAATGGAAATTTGTTTTAAAAATAAATATTGATTTATTTTTGAAGTGTGGAAATTTTATATCTAGTAAAGATATTTTGGAGAATAAATAATTTGGAAAATTATTTGGAATCTGATGATGTTGCGCATCTTTATTGATAGTTAAATAACCGACTATCGATAATTACCTTGAATGGGTATTTGTTGTGAATTGGATGAATTGAATGCCACACTTATTTTTGAATAAGCGCTCACTATTCGGGTTAGCCGAGAAAGGACCATGGGGTCGTATAACCCATTCCGAATATATGATACGTCGTTATGAATCGCATTTGATGACCGGTGTTGAAGACCGGATATTTTTGAAAACGGAAGGATTACCGTCGAGTTACTCTACATCGGTTGATCTCCGATTTAGAGGTTTTATCACCCTTAGTGACGGGAAGTCCGGACGTGATTGGAAATTATCCGGATTTGCAAGGGCTTCGTGAGAAGTGCCTTCGGTTCTGTTCGATCCCGGAACAGACTTGTATGGATTGTATGTCTGACATTACACTTTGAGATATAAAGCTGATTTCTTTCAAATACATATCTGTTGGTGGCGGAGAATTTATTCTCTTAGCTTAACACCCTTCTCTGAGACGTACGAGCTCAGAGGTTATGTAGTTGAAGTTATCAGCGATATATTCACAATTTGGTAATGTGGCATGCTGAGTGTTGCTGTGTGATGATCAGTGTTTGATCATTTGTGATATGATCATTTGTTTGATCATTTATCTTTGTGATCATAGGTTGATCATCTGTTGACCCAAAGCGTGGCTTTTTGAAAAAGCGTAGCTTTGTGGACGAGACTTCGTCAGGGCCTCAACAACCCGGAAATGGTCGAAACAGGAATGTTGCGGCAAGGTTATGAGGGTCGCGCCCTTTAGGGTATGTCATTTCCTTATGGAAAGGGGTAGTATCATGGTATGGATCCCAGATACTTACTCATGTGGATACACTTCCTTTATGATGTGTGATGTTGGATATCGAGCGCTCAGATAAAGGTCCCAAAGGACCGGGTGATGACATATTCGTGAGTTACCTGTTATAGGGGTAACCCGGCCTTGTTTGGCAGAGAGCAGTTTGTCTCTCGGGACGTCCAGCCAGAGGCGATCCTATTCGGCAGGAGGATTGGAAGTTCCTTAGCCTGACCATTTGTTGAAAAATCCAAAGAAACAATACGAACCCTTTACGATTGAAATTGTATAACCTGTCTCCTCAGGAGGCAGCTATAGCAGGCATAATATAATGGTACCTATGCTGGCTAAGATTTATATTCTACTTTCGAAATGTTTTCTACACTAGACATTAATAATAATAATCCAATGATTTTGCGTAGTAAGCATCTTTGACTATCATAAGAAGAAATCTCCTCCAATTCTGCGTTTGCATTGTGTGTGTGGTGGGAGGTCTTATGGTAGTTTCATTTTCAAAAAGCATTGCGAATTGACTTTAAAATTTTCCTGTTGTTTATTTTAAAGATAAACTATTTTACGATCTCACACCAGTCACCATGACTGACTCGGAGTTTATTGTTCCCTTCTAAACTCTAGGTGCCCACCAATTTCCACACGGGCAGTCTAGAGTTAGGTTATCAGGATATTCTGGATATTCTGGAGCTTTGAAGATAAACTGGACGACGAGACGTAGTATTTGTATCTGATAGTATTTATTCCACTGTGTATTCTATATGAGGACAAGTTTATATAACTGTCCATTGTTGTATTGAGTTGTATATTGACTCTGATGATTGATGTATGTATAAACTGATATAGTTCTTTGTTTTAAAAGACTAGTGATTATCTATTATATATTGTTCCGCTGCGATATGTGAGATTCTGATATTGTTTCTGTTCTGTATTTTCTGTTGTTCTTCTTTCTTTTTCTTCTATCTTTTCTTCTACCTCTTCTTAAAAACCATAATGGTTCGGTTTTCCGTTCATCTTGAGTTAATCAATGGAGATTAGTGTATATTCAAGGGGTACGGAAAAGCGGGCTATTACAATTAGTATATACATGTATAATTGAAATATATATGAATTCATAAGTACCTGACAAATGGTGCAACTTCAGCACAATTTAAAAGAACATATGTGTGTGCCACATGGTAATCTCTATCATCTAACCATATTTCCACACATTTTCCAGCAGGTCTTCCATGTTGTTTAAATATAGATAACATTGTTTTAGAAGAATCCTGCTCAATAGTTTCTTCATTACGGGGAACACTTACGAACGATAAGTTCACATCGTTACTAAAGTAATGTGAGAAAAAAATGAAGGTTCTTCTTCAAGGTACGATTTGCAAATCGAACCTTCTACTCGTGCTTTTTGTCTAATTTTTTTCTTCAAATGATTCAGGTATCTATAACAAAATTAATTAAATTTATATGGTGGTACAAAAACCGAAATTAATTAAATTACCTCTCAAATGGATACATCCATATTGCACAGGACCACGAAGGAGTGCTTCAGATGGAAGATGAACATGTAAATGCTCCATTACATTAAAAAAACCAGGCGGAAATATTTTCTCCAGTTTGCATAGAAGTACAAGGATTTCTACTTCAAGTTTACATATACGATCTACCTTTAACGTCGTAGAACAAAGATGTTTATAAAACATACTTAATTCTGTTATAACACTCCATATTTTTGCAGGCAGCAGTTCTTTGAAAATCACGGGAAAAAAATACTCCATCATAATGTGGCAATCGTGACTTTTCATCCCACTCAATTTGCTGTTTTTAAAGTCAACACATCTACGGAGGTTAGAAGAAATCCCATCAGGACATCTAAGTCCTTCCACCCACTTTAGAACGAGTTTTACTTGCTTGTTGTCCAGCTCATAGCATGCTTTGGGTTTCTTATTATCATCGTATAATTGCAGTTCGGACCGCTTACAAAAGTGTAATATATCACGTCTTGAATTCGCATCTTCCTTGGTTTTCCCCTTCACATTCATAATTGTGTTAAACACGTTGTCGAACACGTTTTTTTCGTTACGCATGACGTCAATGTTATGTCGGAGTAGGAGATTTTTCCAGTATGGTAACTCCCAAAATATACTTTGCTTGCACCAGTTATGAATGTCCTATTTACTTGGAATTTCAACCTGTACCCCAGTTTCATGTATCTTTGGGTAGTCTTTTATAATTTCATATACCTCTTCACTTGTCCAAACCTTAGGTGGTAGCATACTCTCTACTCTGTTAGCTTTAAAGTTCTTTTTATCCGTTCTAAATTTATGATTGGTATGTAGAAAACACCGATGACAGTCAAAACAAGAAATTTTCTTCCCATACTTTAATGAAAATGCTCGTGTTTCATCCATACAATAAGGACAAGCTAGACGTCCAGATGTGCTCCAACCTGAAAGCATGCCATACGCGGGAAAATCACTAATAGTCCATAATAAAGAAGCAAACATACGAAAATTCCTTTTTCTCGAAATGTCGTACGTTTCAACTCCTTCATGCCACAGTGTTTTCAACTCGTCGATTAGTGGTTGTAAATAAACATCAATTCCTTGTGTCGGATCATCGGGACCGGGGACGACAATCGTTAGAAACATATATGGAGTTTTCATACACATCCATGGAGGTAAATTATAAGGAGTAATAATAATTGGCCATGTTGAATATTTACTACCAAACTGAGAAAATGGCGAAAATCCATCCGTACATAAGCCAAGCCTAACATTACGGCTCTCTGCCGCAAATTCAGGATAAGTCTTATCGAAATGTTTCCATGCTTCTCCATCAGGTGGATGTATCAAAGTTCCTTCTTCTGGTGTTCTCACACTGTGCCATCGCATATGACATGCTGTAGCAGAAGATGCATATAACCATTGAAGTCTGGGAGTGATGGGTAAATAATGCATCCTCTTATATGGAACTTCTTTTCCTTTCTTTTTTCTTGGTTTGTATCTTTCCTCGTTACATATTCTGCATTTAGTAAGATGAGCGTCTTCTTTCCAATACAACATGCAACCTTTTACACATGTATCTATCTTCTGGTACGGCAATCCAAAAGAATACATAAGTTTTTTTACTTTATAATGACTATCACATATCAAATTATTAGGTGGCATGTGTCGTTTTGCAGTTTGTACAACTGCTGTAAATGCAGCTTCTGTAAGATTAAATTTTGATTTCATAGTGATGTATTCGGCGGTTACATATAATTCGGTTCCGCTTGTACATCCATCCCACAATGGCCTCTTAGCAGAATCCAATAAATCATAAAAAAATTTAGCTTCCGCGGTCGGCTCTTCGTCAACATTTTCGTTCCCATCATCACCTTGGTCAAAGGTAGGAAACATTGATCGTGCAGCATCTTGCACCATGTTTTCTATAGGATTGGTCATAGTATTATCATCCTCTAACACTACAGGATTAGGTGTAGGTTGAACAAGTTCTCCATGACGATCCCATAAGTAATAATTCGGTAAAAAAATCAATTTTTTACAAATGTACTTCTTCTACATCTAGTTTCCAATGCTTTAGATGTTTGCACTTACTACACGGACAACGAATGTCTACGTTATTTCGATTATTAGATTGAGCAAATCTAATAAATACTTGTACACCGTTATAGAAACGTTCTTTTATTGATCCTTTCATACCTTTTCTAGGTTCATACATCCAACTACGTTCGAGAAAATAATTGAACATATTTCCTGATTTGTAAAATGTAGGTTAGAAGATTGAATAACACACTTCATATTAAAGTCTTGTAAAAATTTATATATAACCCTTTACTATTTTAACAAAATCAAATAAATATTGCATTCAAATTTTCAATTCTTAATTTATTGTGTTTTTACTTTGACGGCCGGTGATCCTACTTCCCATTACAAACACAATAACGTAATCATATTTTATAAATCATTTCAGGTTAAACGATTCTAAAAAATTTCGGTAGCACTTCCCTTTATTCCCTGTATCATACACAAATGCGTGTACACAGGGAAAAAAGGAAGTGCCATCGAAATTTTCTGAACCGTTTATACTGAAATGATTTATAAAATATGATTACATTATTGTGTTTGTAACTTGTCCAAATACTAGGACAAATCCAACAAATGTTGTATCAGATGAATATAGATATCCGTTCTGTAGAAAAACAAATATCCATATAACGATCATATACAACACTTGTCAAACGGGGCCAAAAATTCTCTAAGGGGTTCACATAAATAAAGCACAAATTAAAAAATATTAATATTGAAGTATTAGTGGTCTGTAGTGAAATAATGATCTTAAATTTTTTTAGTAATGTAGCTAAATAGAATTTGTTTAATTATGAATCAAAATCCATGCGAACTATCAGTAACTCGGAAAATATGCCTTATCTCGCAAATAGGAACTATGAGTTACTATTTTAACTTTTGTTTAACTACATAAATTGTAATTAACGATTTTGTGAACTAAATAAGTAGTTAGCACTTACAATAGTATAACAAACATTCTCGTAAACTTATCAATAAACATATTATTCAATAATCATGGCCTATTTTTTGGTTTTTAAATTAGCCATAATTTTTAACAACATAGTAAACAATAAATTCACTAATTAATACCACCAACAACACTAATTATCATCATCTAATACGCAATAATCACCATTTTCAAACACACAATCGACTAATTTTCAAAATTAGGTTTACCATTATATACCCAATTCAAATAATAAACTATATATCATAAACTAATAACATATATTCATCAATTCCAAACCCCTAAATCATCCAATTCCAAATCCCTAAATCATCCAATTCCAAATCCCTAAATCATCAACTAATTTAATTTAAACCTAAATTAAACAAAGATAATGGAAAATAGGACAAACCGGCAAGTTTGGAGAGGTTGAAATTAGCGATGGAAGCTTGCGACGGCTCCTGGCGGCGGACGGCGGCGGCGGCTTGCGGGGGAGACTGAACTGAGATGATTTGGGGGGAGAGTGAGAGTGATTTTTTCTGTCTCGGCTAGCAGGTATGTATTCGTGATAAGCGATGGCCGCTTTTTTTAGCCGTCGCTAGGTGCTGTTGCTTTTCCAAGCGTTTCTTGTAGTGGCATATTAAATCATTCCAGTGGAAGCATACATGTAAATATGTTTTATATGTGCATCTTAAACAATCCAACACATAAAGAGTATTAGATCATCACTTGAATAAGTAAAACTATTATATACTCAATTTAATTTACAATAACAACCCATTTATTTGAAGAAGTAAAACATGGCTTTTGTTAAGAGTTTAAGATCGAGGGGAAGCCTCCACTATTCAAGCACTCTACTTAAGTTTAAGAAGTGAAACATTATTTTAATACTCACAAATCATAAATATTCATTTAGTTTTATCATTTAATATTTTTAGTGATATACTTAGTGTGATTGGTTTCTTATGGTTTATGTTCACAATATGCATGCAAATTTTACTTTGACTGTGAACATGCTCTCTGTATATAAAGAAATAAATTCATGGTTCTAAAAGTCATATACAAAGCCAAGGTTTCCATATTGCCAATACATTCAGTGACTCTTAAGAGTTTAACGTTTGTTCCAATAGACCATGGAGAATAATGTGCTTAACAAAAAAGAAATAGTCATCGTAATCGTGACTAAAAATCTATTAACAACATCCTAGCTATAAAATGGATTATAGGAAACAAAGATAAATAATTAGAAAATAGTTGGTTCAAAATGCATGGGTTCAGAGATTAATTACTACTACAAATATTTCAACAAGAATTTTTCATTATAACACAATTTTCTAGTTGATGTTTATTAGGAAAACAATGAACTTATGGTTAGCAAATGAGATTTCAGTTAATTAAATAATTTTCTTAAGGGTTAAATCCAAGTCTCTTAATGTCAATGGTCAACGACCATTTAAATTGTTACCTAAATCTAACACACTATTTTACAGATGAATCTTCAATATACACGATATCGTTCAATCAGAAAACGTTTTCATCAGAAAAATATGTTGCTGAGTGAAAGTAGTAGTTGAAGAATTTTTTAGAATAAGGCATAATTAAAAGAAGACTGAACAAAACAATAAATTACAAAAAAGCTATCTTACAAATTCAAATGTAGTTGCATATGAAAATAAAACATAAAAGAAAAAAATAAAGCATGTAATAAAATACTAATCTTTAAAAAAACCAAGAATGTAGATTTGCTTTCAAGTAAGTTCGGCATAGGCGAATGTTAATCAAAGGCAGGTTATTCTAAAACATAAAACCCAGTTAGTAAAGCTTGAAAAAAAAACAAATGCATTTTCAATGTCTTCAGTTTTATTATTTTTTGATCATGCACATATCTCTATCAAAGTACATTTAACAACGATTCGGTCGATTAGAAATAATGGTGAAAGAACTTGATATTCGACAAATCATAACATCAGGGATTTATAAGACTTGTATTATAAAATAACTCATGTAAAGTTTGCCGTACAAAATTGTAAAATCATCCAATACTCAAAATGAATGAGTGAATTAAATTGAAAAGAGAATCTTAATCTTATTGTTTGATTATCAAAGTATCATAATAATGTCGTTGGCACATAGATAATTTTTTTTATCTTATATGCATAGGTATATTAAATTTATAAAATGAATTCGCTTATATTCTATGCATAAAATTAGCTTAGTTTCTAACTGAGCTTAGCTCAGTTTCTAACTGAGCTTAGCTCAGTTTCTAACTGAGCTTTAGAAACCGAGCTAGCTCAGTAACAAAACTGAGCTAGCTCAGAGCTCAGTTTTTGAACTACGCTTAGCTCAGTTTTTGTAACTGCACTTGGAACTGAGAGCTAGCTCAGTTACAAAAACCGAGCTTCTCAGTTTTCTAATTGAGCTTAGCTCGGTTTTCTAACATAGCAACATTTGCATGTGCTCAATAGTCAAGGAGAAAGTATTGAGCTTAGAATAGCAAGTTTAATATATCTACTAAAAGTAGTTCCCCTCCATTGCATATTAGATGGCTTTTAAAGAAAAAAAATAGAAGTATTGATGGTCTTAAGTGGATATGCATGTGCAGTGTAAACAATAATTGATAGAAAAAGATAAGTGCAGAACTAAATTATTTAAGTTTCAATTAACAATTTATTTGCTGAATAATAATAATGAGGTATTATCATTATATATAGGAAAGTTAAAGAAGCAAGTTTAAATTAATAAGGAGGTAAACCTGTGAGATAATTGCTATTTAACTTTTGAATTTATTATTCCACATAATATGTGTATATGTGTGTGTGATTGGAAACTACTAATTTTATAGACATTTTTTTTGAAAATTGGTAAACGGGCCAAGCCCAAAGAGTTACATAAGGTGGGATATTTCGGGTAAATAGATTACTACCCGATACCACATACATAAGACACAAACCCTAGAACATATTAGGGTAAATTGGTACCTCCTCAAACACGAAAAGAAAATAAAAATGGCGGACCGCCATGAGCGATTTAGCTGTAAACTCCACAATATCTTGCTTAAGCTCTATCTCATCTTCTTACTACTCTTGCCTCTCTCCCAGTATGAAAGACTCTGGTTGAATTTGCTTCTCAAGCTGCTATCGGCATTATTTGAGCTAATATGATTTCTCGAGTCTAAGTTGTGCTTTGCGTGGCTAAGATCTACAGATCTGGTGTTAACGCAACCCAGATCTGTAGATTTGTAGCTGCCTTCGCCTTCTTCAGAGTAATTGTTGGTTGGAGGCTCGTAGTTGACTTGATTGATTCGCTGATGAATACTAGAATCAGTTTGATAATCCCTTGGATTGAGTAGATAATGCTCAATATGCTTACTGCCAGCCTCTTTGCTCCAATAATCCACAAGGAAATCAAATCTGGTCTGATTTTTGATCTTTTTCTTAGATTTTTGGAGAATGATTTTGCTATCATTTTCAATAATAGTCCATCTTTGCTCTTTGGACAGCTTTGTTTTGTTGTGAGTACGGTTGTTTCTATCTTTCCATAAATGATAAACCGCAGTAGTTAAAAGAACATGCGCAAGGTCTCTTTCAAAGGATTTACTTCTGAAATGATTGTTGATATCAGTAATAATTTGATTAAGATCCATGCTGTTTGTATTGTTCATCCCCAACTTATATTTGATTTGACTCCATATATAATAACTGTAGCTGCATTCAAAGAATAAATGAGTCACTGTTTCATTCGATAAATTGCATAAGGAACAGAGTGAAGAATTATTTCTACCCCACTTATTGATTATATCTAAAGTTGGCAATCTATTATTAATAGCAAAGTATGTGCAGATATCCATCTTTGGATTATTCACCCTATTCCATATGCAATTGTACCAGTCTACAGTAGGTTGTTTGTTTCTGATATGCTCTCAAGTTTTTTTGAAAGAAAACTTACCATTACGGTTAGCTAACCATTCCCAGTAATCACTTTCGGCATCATGATCTAAGAGGATATTAATAATAGAATTTTTATGATGATTAGTGATTGGATGAAGCTGGGGTTGCCAGTGATTATTTTTAATAATGAAATTTACACTAGCATTAGCTTCACCACATATAGCAATATTATCCCAACCAACCTTATTTATAAGAGAGTCATTTTGAAACCAAGGGTCAAACCAAAGACTAGTTTCATGTCCAGCTTTAAATTTTCTTTGTATTAAAGATTTTCCTAAAACCCTGCATTTTAAAATTTGATGCCAAGCATTGGATTGGTTATTTTTTGGTAAAGTAGTCCAGAAGTTTTCATTTTAAAGATATTTGCATGTCATCCATTTTGTCCATAATGAATCACCACTTATAAATCTCCAAAAAAGTTTTAATTGACAAGTTAAACTAAGATCATTAAGATTTCTGATACCAAGCCCACCTTCATTTTTGGGTTTGCATACTTTGTCCTAACTGATTTTATGGTATTTTCCTCTCCAAAGAAATTCAGTACATCTGCTTTCAATTTTTTTAATTGTAGCAATAGGGATGTGGTGTGTTTGAAACCAGTATAGAATAATGGCATAAACAACAGTCTTAATTAACTCAATTCTACCAGCAATAGATAGAAGCTTGCATGGCCAAGTTTCCATTTTGTTTTGAATTTTTTCTATCAGATAGGAACAATCACTATCTTTGATTTGATTAGCAGATAAAGGAAGACCTAAATATTTAATAGGAAGATTACCTTCACTTACTTTAAGAGCATCCAGAACTTCTTTTTTGTACCTGCAATATTTGCTGAAATATGCCTTTGTTTTAAATTCATTAATTTTAAGACCAGCATATGTGTACATATTCTCAAAAACCTCACTAATAGCCTCTACATTATCTTTGTTAGCTTTAGAGAACAACATAAGATCATCGACATAAATCAGGTTAGTAATGGATGGTTGTACTCTATTTATTGAGAAATATTGTTTTTGATAGTTTCAATATCAATAAGAATAGAAAAATATTCCATAGCTAAGGTAAAAAGATAGGGAGAAAGAGGGTCTCCCTGTCTGATACCCTTGTTACTCTTGATGAAACCCTCAGGTTTACCTTGAAATAATATAGAGAAGGTGGGTGTATTAATGCATTCAAAAATTAACCTACAAAATTTAGCAGGAAAATTCATGCATTTCATGATATGGATAATAAATTTTCTGTTAACTTTGTCATATGCTTTTTGGAGATCAACTTTGAGACACATTTTATCCCCTTTTTTATAATTGAAATTCCTGACCATTTCATGTGCTAGCAAAGAATTTTCATATATTAGTCTGCCAGGTATATAAGCACATTGATTTTCAGAAATTAAAAAGGGGAGAAACAGTTTTATTCTATTACTTAAAATGGTAGCAATGATTTTATAAACAAAATTGCAACAAGATATTGGTCTGTAATCTTCAATACAAGTTAGATTTTTGTTTTTTGGAATTAAGGTAATGAAAGTATGATTAAAACTTTTAAGCAATTTACCTTCATTCATAAATTCATTAACTACTTTAGAAATATGATCTTTGATATTTTCCCAATGAGTTTTGAAATTTTTTGCATTGAAACCATCTAGACCAGGACTTTTGTTATCTCCGGCATTAAAAATAATTGCTTTGATTTCATCTATACTAACAGGAGCTAATAAGATGTCAACAGCATTATCATTTAACACATTCTTACACACAATATTAGGAAAATTAGTTTCATTTGAGTCAGAAAAATATAACTGAGAATAGTAATTAATAGCCTCATTGACAATCTTTTCAAAGTCATTTATGCACTCACCTTTACTATCAATAATTTTACCTATATTGTTGATATGCTTCCTGCAGCTCATTTTGGCATGAAAAAATTTGGTGCATTCATCTCCCATAGTAAGCCAGTCTAATTTAGCTTTTTGCTTGTAATTGACAGTGTTTATATAAAGTTCTTGAGAAAGTTTAGCTTGATTAGAAAAGAATTTATCAATAATATCAGTATTGTCAGGGTTATCATCAGCAAGTTTTTGTAAAAATTTCCCTTCCTCCCTTAATTTATTTAAACAGTCATTCTTACTAAAGTTAGCCTTATTCCAGTTTTTGATTTTATTTTTTGTATTTTTAAGAAACATGTTGAACTAGACTTGATAAGAACCATTATTTGAAAAAGTAAAACAATCTTTAATAATATCATTATAATCATTGCTTAAGACCCAACCATTTTTAAATCTAAAAGGAGCAGCTTTAAGATTATTATTATTAGTTTGATTTTGAAAAAAGTTCATCAGTAAAGGGGTATGATCACTTGTATTTTGCTCAATAGAGTAACAACAGAAATTTGGAAAAGAAGTACAAATTTTTTCATTAATTAACACTCTATCAAGCTTGCAATGAATATTTTTCTCCTTTCCAGATTTCCAAGTGTATTTATTGCCATTCATATTAGGTTCAATAAGCCCAGATTCAAGTAAAAATTTATTAATTTTTTCAAGCTTACTGTGGGGAATTTTATTACCACCAAATTTTTCATTAGCATGAAAAATAGTATTAAAGTCACCCAAAATAATCCAAGGGAAAGCATAGCTTTGACTAAGAGCTTTTAATCTATACCATAATCTGTTTCTTTCATTTTCAAAATTACTACCGTATATATATTCGTTATTTTAAGGGAGAAACCACCAACATTTTTGAAGTTGCAGTCAATAAATTGAATATCCTTATTGAAATTAACCAAATTCCAAATATTAGAGTCCCATATGACAAGTATTCTACCTTTACTACAACAATCATTATTGTTTATGGATTTCCAGTTATTGGAGAGTTTAAAACAGAATTTCTCAGTATTAGTATCATCCATCTTGTTTTCAATGAGGGCAACTACTGATGGTTTGTAAATTCTAACCATATTTAAAATGTCAGTTTGTTTAGCAGGGGAATTCATACCCCTAACATTCCAGGCCATGATAGTCATAAAAAATAATAAAAGGATAAAGTGAAAGAATAAGGGTTTCAGATTGAACCTGATACACTGCTACCCTTACCCTTCTTCTTTTTCTCTGATCTTTTAGCTTTAAGTCTTGTGGTCATTTCATTCCAGTATGGATTGATTGATATGTATTTTTGCCCAAAAGGTTTCTTCTCTTTGTTTGTGCTCTTATATTTACCAATTGCTTTAGTCTTGGGAATATGTAATTCTGATATATCAAATTGCTTTTCAGATTCCTCCATAACATTATCAGATGTAGATGCAATATAACTTTCTGGGATTTGAATGCGAGAGATGTCAAACTCCTCAGCATTGCGAGGCATGGTTGAGTGGATGCCAACATTGTCCTCAACTTCTGCAGCATTATCTTATGGAGGTTCACTCTCCATGTTATATTCTGGACTCTGGTTGGAACTCAAAGGCGGGATGTTGTTTGTGTCTGTATCATGTTTATTTGTAATTAAACATAACTCTGAAATGGGGGGATTTTAGAGTTAAAGACCTCTTCGTTACTGATACCCTCCTTTGAGCTGCGTTGTGAACTATCTTTTGAATTTTCTTTTATGCTTTCTGTATGATGAACTTCCGAAGCAAGGATCTGGTCATCTTGATCAGTGAGCGAATGAGATGTTGTTTCTTGACTGAAGATGATACCTTTCTGGTTGATTCGATCTTTGTTCTTTTGAATTTTTGATTCTTTTAGTGTCTCCTCATTGAGATGCGATTCTTGAAATGTTGTATCTGCATCATTTACTTGATCAGTGGCTATTCCTTTGTTTTGATTGTGAGCTCTGGGTATCCACCTTTGTTCTGAGACACATTGTTCTCTAATGTGTCCAAAGCATTTACAGATACTACACTTCGGTGGTACCCATTTATATTCAATCTTTTGAGTGATGTTTTCCCCATTGTATAATGTAAGATTTATTTCTTGAGGAAGTTCATCATCTGCAGATACCTCCACCAGAAGATGAGCGTAATTCAATCTCGTTTTCAAGGTTGTAGCTGCATCCATTTTTATGGGTTTTCCGATAATGCTGGCCATTACACTGAACGCTTCACGATCCCATAATTTGAGATTGACATTGGGTAACTTAACCCATATCGGCATCGTACTAACGAGATCCCTGTCCATTTTCAGGGACTCAGATCATCTTCTCATTATGATGAGCTTCCCATTATAGAAGTATGGGCCATTCTGAATGATTGAATTGCAATCTTGAACTTCTTTGAATTTAACAATAAAGAACCCTTTTCTCTAGTAAAAATTTCAAATTCTCCAACAGGTTTCCATACACGTTGAATGTAAGCTTTGAAAAACATATAATATGGTTTGGTACCAACAACATAAACTAAAATCGAATTGCTCCTGCAATTGATTGCTCTTTTGTAGACAGATTCTTTTATCAAACCATATTTCTTACTATTAATTTTGATGGGAGCAATAGTTTCAAGATTGCATTCATCATCATTTGGTTCTTTGGATTGCTCAGAAACGATTTCAGCCCAAGATTTTTGCCCTTGTGCTTTATTCAGAGAGAAATTTGTGGGTTTCCACGGTTGATACGATTGATTTCTCGTATTCAGAGGAGGGACGGTTGAACTCTAACCATCTGTCTTCTTTGTTTCAGTATTATTGCCCCACAAATTTCTCTGATACCCGGGCATATAGGGTTGTCGTTTCTTTTGTGATCTTGATTGAACTAGTTGAAACCCATCTTTATCTATGATGATTCCATTGCTTGATTCTCTGATGTGAGATTCAGATGGTCTATTTAGATGCCTTGAAAAAGAAAGATGAGAAAGATTTCTGTGAGGAGAGAGATTTTTCCCCATGGCTGAGGAAAACCCTAGATTTTTTTCTTTCTAAGAATCACTAATTTTATAGACATAATATAGTGGAAAATGACTTCTTTGAAATCCAAGACTACTTTTTTTTTTGAAAACCCAGGAGAACCCGGCGGGCTGGTAAACTCCTGAGGAGGGTATAGTAAAGCCGTCCGCTGATCCAAGCCCCCATACCCCCGGGTAAATTTATATAGGATAGGCAAGCGCATGGTAGTAATCGAACCTGGGTCTTGTTACCAGAACCCAAGCCTCCTTTCCACTGCGCCGCACCCGCGGACTACCAAGACTACTTCTAAACTGTAATAAAATATAATTTTTTTTGGTTTATTTCTTCCAGATAGCTATAATATATTTTGCGCACTAACAAATAAAGCAGATACCTAAATGGTAACCCCAGGTCATAGGGAAGTATTTAAAATATATTTTACCTATATTTCACCTTTGGATATTTCTGGAAGGAAAGCATGATTTGCATACTGGTGTTGCATCTTGTTGCTGCATTTATATAACTATCCGTTCTTCTACGTTTATGCCCTCTTGCTCATGGATTCAAAATAACTGTTGGAAAGTTAACAAAAATAGATGAGTTGTGCGGGGGTAAGAGCAACATTGTGGTTTTAATTAAACTAATACCGAAGGCTACAGGAATAAAATTTATGGTGGACGTGATCATAATGTACTTGAAACTTACAGTCCAAACTAGAAAAAATCAACAGCAACATATTATTTATTATAAAATCAAGGTATATATGGTCCAAAATTCTAATAATTTTTACAATCCATGAATACAAACTACAATAGCATTTGATTTACATATATTAGGAAAATCATTAAAACTTGAAGTTGTTTTAAACTCACTTTACAAATTAGTGAATTCGGTACTAAATAATTGTTTGTCCGCCAAATTTGGTTATGTAAAAATAAACATGCACTACCAACAAAAGGAACGATAATTTGATTGAAGTCAAACTTAAACTTAATTACTACTAGTAGTATATGTTACTGTATTATTTAAAAATTATTGGCTAAAGTGCTATACTTTTAATATAAAAATATTTCGCTCATTGTATATATTACTATTTTATACAAAAAATTTATTAGCAAAAGTAATATACTTATAATATACAATATTTATCTGAGGAGGTATCTCCATTTTGCCAATTCTGACCCCAGTAAATGAAAAACAATGGTTAATTTTACAAACTTCTTAAACAATTTTATCTACAATCTTGATCAGATAGATGGGTCTTCTCATTCCTCACCATCTCACTCTCCTCCTCCTCCACCGAATCCATTGCCGCTTGCACCACCACTGACAGCGAAGAAAGCTCCTGATACCATTGAAGAAGGTTTTCAAGTTGTACAAAACAGAAGATCTAAACAATTGAATAAAGAATCTACAGTCAATTTGCAGCGTGCTGGTATAGGTTCTTATCAATCAAACCTGAAACAAGGTAATACGTATCACTCTAAGAAGTACTACAAAAATACAAATCAAGGATCTTTCAATTCAAGAAATTCTGTATATGGAGGAAATTCTGCAAGAAATATTGCAAGAACCAACCAACAAGTTTCAAACTCCGAAATTCAATTCAGAAATTTAAGAATCAATTCAAGAATCATTCAAAATAATGGTACTTCATCTCAACCCAGTACTAACCTGATCAAACCTTCTTCATGGGCAGAAATGATCAAGAAAGGAGGTTCAAATTCTGAATTTGACCTGAAATATGCAGCTCCTTTATCCATTAATGAGAAGAAAATAGTGGTGGTGAGTGCGGAGGCCAGTAGAAGGGCTGAGAGTAAATGGAGTTTCTTAGTTTTTGCCTATGTATTCGGCAATATACCTGCTTATCATCATTTCAAGGCGGTTATTGCTAAATCATGTAATCCCACTGGTAATTTCGACATTTTTCCTCCTAATGATGGATTCTTTCTAATCAGATTTTCTAATGCTACTGAATGTGATAATGCAATTAATGGGGGTCCATTTTTATTAATGGAAAGCTTATCATTATGAAAAAGTGGAGTAGTAAAATTAGTCTTGATAGGGATTTACTCTCTACTATGCCTATATGGATTAAACTGCCCGAATTATATCTTAGATTATGGGACAGTGAAATTTTAAGTGCTATTGCCAGTGTGGTTGGTACTCCTCTCAAATTAGATGATCACACTACAAAAGAAACAAGACTTTCTTTTGCAAGAATACTTAATGAAATTAAAGAAGATTCAGATCTTCCAAATGAAGCTACTATTTCTTTGCATGATGGTGAAAACTTAGTTCAAAACATTAAATATGAATGGGTTCCTCCTAGATGCAAAACATGTTCTTGTTTTGGACATTCAATAGAAAATTGTGACTCTAAATTGGTTTGGAAAGAAAAACAAAGCACGCAAGAAAATCAAAAGTCAATTGCAGCACCATTACTATGAAAGGAGAAGTTACTGCAGAAAAAGCATTATCTGATCTTAACAACAACAAAAATCCACAATCTTTTAATGATATTTCTGGAAAGAATTTGAATATAGAAGAAACATTTATTATTCAAGAACTTCCCCTTGAAAAGGATTCACAAGAAGGTATTAAAGATCTAACAATTGAAGGCAATGAAATTGAAATCATTTCTGAAACATCTGAAGGAGTAGAGAAAAACACTGAAATATCTCAAGCAAAGGTAATGGATAATCAAGCAAATGAGGTCCCAACTGATACAGAGGCTATGAATTTGGATGATGGTTCTTACATTAATAATATTTTAAGTAAAGAACCATCTGAAAACCCCAATATCAGTCACCTTTCTTTTCATCTCTCTCCAATTATCAAAAATTCAAATTCAAATTCAGATTATAATATTCAAAAGGCTATCAGCTTGGTTTCAAATACTTCTTCATTCTCAAGGAAAAACAGAAAAAACAGAAAGGAAAAAAGAAAAGGCAGAATGAAAAGTATTAAAGAGATAGTTGATAATGGAAGTACTGAGGATGCAGAAGATAGTGAATTCAAAAAGAAATACATCATCAAAAATTCCAAATGGGAAGAACAGTTAAAAGCTCTTAGCAAAATTACATACAAAAAGAAAGGGAAAAGGATAGAAACTTTTGAAGAAGAGGGCAATCACAGTGCATAACTGTTGCTGCTCCATGTATTCTTTATGTATCCTTCTATTTTAATCTTTAATTTTTTCATTATGTCGATAATTACTTGGAATGTCAGAGGTCTCAATTACCCTGAAAGAAGATTAGACCTATCTAATCTTCTTAAGGCAGAAAATCCTAGTATAGTTGGCTTGCTTGAACATAAATTAGATAATTCTATGATTAAGGATTATCATATTAAAAGCTTAAATAATTGGAATATTGTTAATAATAATCAGATTGGGGGGGGGGAATGGTAGAATCATGGTCATTTGGGATCCTAATATTTGGGATATCTCTCAACATTTTGTTAATTTCCAATTTATTCATTGTAAATGTATTAACAAAGGTGGTTTTCAAATAGAAATTACCTTTGTCTATGCATCAAACAATGAGTATGAAAGGCAAATTCTTTGGGAAAACCTTGATCAGATTAATTCTAATATGAACTCCCCTTGGATTATTATTGGTGATTTTAATACTATTATGCATGCTCATGGAAAAAGGGACGGGGCCCTTTTCCTTCTAAAAAATTAGATATTATAAACAAGTTTTTACTCAAAACTGGTTTGTATGAACCGACTATTTTTGGAAATAAATATACTTGAAAATATGGAAAATTTAGAAACATCCACTGCAAACTAGATAGAATCTTACTTAATCTTAGATTTACTAATTTTTTTAAAGATTTCAAATGCTACACTTTACCTCAAGCCTCTAGTGACCACACCCCAATTCAAAATTTTCTCACTCAAAATAAATTTTAAAAGAAAAATTCCCCTTTCAAATTTATTAATGGGTGGGTTTATGAAAACAATTACAAAGATATCATCAAAAACAGTCTGTCTTCTAAAGTACAGGGCACTGTTGTAACGACCCATAAATTTTAGTGGTTTTATTTATTTAATTAATTGAATTTTATGAAATTTTAAATAATAAAATTTTGAAATAAAAATTTGATATTTGGATTACGTCCATTAAAACATAGCAAATGGTAAATTTTCATCAGATGATATGGAAGTTTATTTTTATTATGTAATACTATTTCAATTCAAATCAGTTAATATTTTGATGATAATAAATGTTTTCCAAACCTGAATATTTCTATATAATAAATTTGTAAATCATCTTCTGAGTAAGATGACATATTTTGTTTCGTCAAATTTTGACTGTTATTGCTCCGTTTATCTTATTTTCGACAGATTTGCAGCATTTTTGGT
Source organism: Allium fistulosum (assembly GCA_030737815.1). NCBI lineage: Eukaryota > Viridiplantae > Streptophyta > Magnoliopsida > Asparagales > Amaryllidaceae > Allium > Allium fistulosum. The sequence continues at coordinate 1,074,607,783 of CM060901.1, read as the reverse complement.
ACGGAATATCGACCTTTGATAGTTCGGTCATATCACTGATATCTGTATACCGTTTTGATCGTCTCGTCGTGCTGATCTCAGCGGTATCTTCATTCTATTTTTCAAACTCTGGTACGCCGGGGAATCAATAAAACGATTTCGTATCGGTACCGTTTAAAACTTTTGATCTACCCGTAACCATTCATCTTCCCATCGTGCGAAGCTGTAAAGCCACTAGTCATTATTTTTCCCAGAATTCAATGTTGTCACTTACTATTCCCAACTGATCATTCTTTTTCCTTTCAAAAAAAGAAAAGAGGAAAAGAAACTCATCACGTCCTTTGATTTTTCCACCATGATCTGCTTCGTCCCTTTCATCTCCAAACCCACGTCTGCACGTCTCACCATAACAATTAGACTTTCGCTTCAACAAAAGGAATACAACAAGTTATACGAACGTTCGAAGCCTATCCTCGATTCCGCCTCTTCCCTTTCATGCGCGCAAGCAACTCACCGCATGATGTTTCTGATGCGCCTTGCCAAACGCTCACCGCATCCGCCAACCTCTGTCGCACTACCCTATCATCCACCTCCTGATCCACTTCGGCCTTATCAGCCCCTCCTTGCCTCCTCTCCTCTTGGTCGAAAAAAAAAGAAAGGGAAATATGAAACAAGTATCATATATGTACTATATATTAAGTTAGTGTATATATATATATTAGTTGTGTACGTGTTTTGTTTTGTATATATATAAGTTATATAAGTAGTTATTTTATATTAATATATACATATATAAATGCTGTCACATGTTTGATTTCATATGGCTTGTTCATAATACTACCTGTGTACATACAAAGCTTGTGCAAATTTATTCATTCTGCTAGTAATAGGTCAGTTTATATATTTACTACATGTATTAGTTATACAGATATATTATTAGTTTATGTAATCTGTTGGATAATGTATTTGTATATATATTTATACATATATAGGTTTGCTTTTCAAAACTGTTAGTTTAAGACCAATACTTATATATATCTGTTAGTTTTTATATATTTATATTTATTCACATCGGTATGTATAAGCTTATAGTAGTATTGCATCGTATCTGTTGGTATAAATTATATATGGATAGGATATAGAATGTCTGCATGTATATATTAGTTCATACATATGGTCTATTGAGCTGTAAATTTATAAGTTGATTTATATATTAGTTATATATACATAGAAGTATTTTATTTATGTTGTTGGTATGTAATGCTTATAAAGGTTTACTTTATATATACCAGTACGTATGGCACGTCCGATGGACGTGTGAAAAGGAAAATATGCATTAACTTATTTTTAATGTTGAGAAATACATGATCTAATTTCGTTTTTTCCATTGGATAATTATAACAATACGTAAAAATAGAAACTATTTTATATTTTGACGCGTTAACCAAGAACTGAAGAAACTCAAAATTATTTAGTTGGCATATAAATATAATTATCATGCAGACTAAAAACTGGTAGGCTTCATTTAAAAAAAATGGTATTCTTAGCATTTAGAGAATAACCAAAGTGGCATCATGTTCAACTATTTCACATCCTTGGTTTAGCAGAATATTTGATGGTCTATTTTAGCAATTCAAAAGCCTTCAAGTACAAATAGAAACTAATCCTTCCCTTTGATAACATTACAATTTGAAAACTATATATATATATATATATATATATATATCATCAACAACATCTTATATAAGTCAATAAGTAAAATTGAATAAGCATTCTACATACAAAAAGAATAAATCTGTGTACATATATTAAGAATATTATAAAACAAAACAACCAATAAAGTACTCAACCTATAGCCTTATTGGCATTAGCTATAAGTACAATCAACAATTTTGAAGCAAATTCAGGTCCTTCTCTTCTTCTTAACAGCTTCTAAAGTGAAAGCATCATCTAACATTATTTTTGAGACGGAAGCCATTTTTAATGGTTCCAAAGACTGAAAAAATTAAAAGAAAAACACATTAGTAAGTTAAGAATTGAAAGTAACATATCAGTGTATTCCAGTTTCTTGATCATAACTTACCAAAGTCAAAAACGCATGTATAAAGTTTGAAGTATATGTAAAATCAGAATGTTGTTGTTGGGTCTAGAATTATGTTAAGTACAACATGTGAAATACAAAGAAACTAAACAAAATGAAGTGGGATAATGTGCATGTATAAATGCAAAAATATGCGTCAACTTAACCAAATATAGAAACCGCTACTATAACAGTATTAGACCCAAAGACCTGTCAAATAATTACATGCCTATTTTGACCTATGCAATGAGGCCGGTCTTCAGCCAGGTTTTAAATCCATATTATGAATAATACTATGTCGTTTACAAAAATATAATTTAGGAGGTATATAATTTATTCTTACCTTATACACCAAAGAAGTGATTATAAGTTTAGGTTTAGTCATGGATTATAACATTTGATGAAATAGAGGATTAACTAAAAGATGAAAAATAGTAGTTTTTTTACTTTAGTAAGAGGTTTGTGAATCAGTAGTAAGAGGTTTGTTAATCAGTAGGATAGAGAATTGTAAGCAGTAATTAATTACTGAGGTTATCTTGAATGATGATGGGGTATATAAAGAAAATATCATTTATTACTGAAATTATGCACTTTAGTAATTTCAAGAGCTTCATATTTTAATATAAAAACTTCATTTAGAATATTCGCATTATAATGTAGATTAATCCATATAAGTTGAAAATCTGTGATGATGTTATGTATACAAAGTGAAATTCTAAGTTAATATAGGCAGTTTAGCTTCTTACAAAAGTTTCAAAACTGATGAAGACCATCTTATTAACTACACTGACATATAAACTAATGAAGACCATCCCATTAACTACATATGCTATTGTTTTGTATGTGTAAATAAAATGCAGTAAAGAGGTTATACATGCGACTAATAGCATTGCTATATTCCATTTCAATATAACTCCGATTCCATTACAGTACATTATATTATTTAGTTCAGCAAGAGAGATAATTACTATATTAATCAGATAACACTCATAGTAAAAAATGATTTAATTGAATACCTAAATAAATAATATCTGATTATTTTCTTTCCTTATTTCATTTAACAACAAAATTTTTGTCTCCAAAATATATAGTAGGTAAAATCAACTTTCTAACTGGGCACAAAATAACCTTCCACATTTGTCAACTCTAGCATGCCTTTATGGAGGGTACTAATTTTTCCTTCCTACATTGCATAGACCATATCCTAAAATCATGGAATAATATATAATACATTCAAAAACATCCCCACATGCTGTGAAGTGATAGATTTAAAATAGCTCTGCATATCACGGTCTCCTAAGTCTGCTATTCTGTCAATAATATTTATGCTCTGGCGATTTAAACTTAATGGACTTGTATACAAAGTTAATTTCAGAATTTACCAAGAATTAATAAGTTGAGGGACATAAAAATTTAGTTTATTCACCTTTTTAGGAAGACATTGTTCCCCATAAAGTGATATTAATTAATATAGTATGGATGTTCGGCAATCTTTAAAATAATTACCATGGATTTACTTAAAGATGAAGATAAACTAAGTAGCTTCCCTTCACAATGTATTTTTGTGAAGGACTACATAAAAAGTACAAAGATATTAAAGTATATGTTATCAAATTTGCAGCAAATCAAGCTAAGAACTAACTGCCACATCCTTTAAATGATCTGAATCACATCATTTTAGCGGCTATTACAAAATTTGGGAAAGCCTATTACCTTCATCAGGATACCTTTTGATTTGAGTGATTGCAGAGATTGTGCATTTTTTCAAGTTGCTAATGATTTTAGATAAGATTTTGATCTTCTAGTGTGGAAGAAGGTTCCTTGAATATTAAAAGAGTGTGTCATGATGAGGGGGGAATATCTCAATGTTGGATAAGAACATGAGAATCATGAATGACAATTATAATATAACAAACAGTTAAGGGGGTAATTTAATCATGTCAAAAGCTCCATTTCGTTGTATTCTCGTCACAATGTAAAAATATAACCATACATACTCATTTTCCAAGTTGAGAGGGGAAAAAAGAAAAACAAAACATACCCATTTTCTTTGTTCAGATTTTGTTCTCTGTAGGAACACCTATGGTAGCCATGATTCAACTGATGCAGTGTTATGAAGATGCTGTGTGAGTTGAAGTATGCATGTACCAGATAACTATGGTCGGTGGCATCATTGTTAGCAATCTAGAGTTAATCGCTGGTGGATTTAGATGTTATTCTCCTTTTGCTATGCCTAAAAAGATCATATCGATCTAAAGTATCGTTCTTGAATAGTCCATAAATTTGCTCAAACTCATTCTTTGTAACTACTGTGTGCTATCGCAACTCTCGATTAGACATGATCTTGAACCGACCTATTATTTAACATTCATAATAAATGGAAAGAAGTAACAAAGCCAATTGAGTAGATATCAATTCCAAAACTATAATTGGTCAAATTTCCAAACCTGGAGCAGTAATCATGTAGCTTCCAAATCCAGATTTTATGTAGAATAATTCTGGTTTTTCTCGAGCTGCAGTTTTATTGCTATGTAGAAATTGCGAATGAATAGATTGATTTATTCATTTGATAAACGAAGAAAGGTAAGAAGAAGACTGTGCGGACATTGAATTAGGGATGAATTGAGACGTGCGCATAACTGAAAAGATGTGGTTATAGCATGAAGAGTACAAAAGTGCCCTTTATTGTTTAATTATGAGCCATCAAAGAAGTTAGGGTATTTTAGTATTTTCAAAAGCTTCAAATAGAGGTATTCCTATTATATATAGATATATATATATATATATATATATGATTTTGAGTTATGGTTATTAAATGCATATTTTGAAATTTTGAACAAATTCAAATGGGAAATTTAGTTATATTTTTATATATATGAGTTATATATTACAGTATATATATGTTAGTCTACATACATTTTTGTTAACTTGTTCACCCATTTTGTTTTGTTTTGTGATCTGCATATATATTCATTATTAGCCTGCACATATATTTGTTACATATGTACTATTTTGGATTTAATGTACAAGTTTCAATAGTTAATATATATAATGTTTTATAAATATTGTGTTTAGTATGGATTTTTAAATGTAAGTATATATGGGATATCCCTGGCAAACAGTGAGCAGGGCTCTTTTTATGTGTATTGATGTTTATATATATTATATTATTTATATTATAGTATGAAGTGATGGTATATATATATAAGTCCTATATACACTTTGATATGTATACACTCAGGTTTTGATTGCAGTTTATAATAAAGGTGATGTTTGTTTATTAAAGTATTGATTTCTAAATTTTATTATGTAGATGTGTTTGTTTTACACGTGTTTCTATTTAAAACGATGATTTTATTTATATATATTTATTTTATTTTATTTTTAATTTTTGTCCTAAATTTACATATCGATTTTAATAAAATAACAAATATTTCTGTATATATCAAACTGATTCTGATTCAGTTCATCAATTCTTGATTATCAGCCTTGTTAGTCCAATTCGTGCCAATCTAGTTTAGTTTTGGGATTCGAGATTGGATTCGTAACTCATCTCATTCTCGTACATCTCTAGCCTTGAAAGGTGAGCCATCACTCATGATTAATGTTCTTATATTTATTAAATTTGATTTCAATTGAAACGACAATTGAAATATGCTGCTGTTAGTTATTTACATTGTTATATATATGCTATTATTTCTATCAGTTCACCCTGTGACATCTGAAACCGTTATCTGTTATTTATTTTGATGATATATGCCTGTTATATTATTATCATATCTGTTATCACTCTGCAAGTTCCCTATTAGTATAGAATTCACTATGGGTTGAAATGATACATACGCGAACGATCTGTAGAATAGGAGAAAATTGTTATGGGTTGAAATGATAAACCCAAGCGATTTTCAATTGAATTGAATTTGGGATTGGGGGTTGAAAAGATATATACCCGTATATATATTTAAATTACAGATTGAAATGATAAATATCCGTATCACTTGACCATAGGGTATAAAATTATATATAGACACCGTCGGTCTATATATATATATATATATATATATATTTATATATATATTTTGAAAATAACTTCTATGGTTTTGAAAAGAAATATATGGTTTTTTAATAAATATTGATTTTAAAGATTTATTAAAATTGATTTAATAAAGTTGATATAATATGTTGAAGTATTTATTTAATATCTATATTTTTCAAATATAGAGTTTATAATGATTCAGGTTGGAAAGATAAATTTGAAATTGATTTGGAATTATATTTACTTAAGAATTATACTTAAATAAGTTTGATTTGAAAATTTTAAATTTGAGATTTTAAAGATATGATTTTATAACTTGATTTTTGGTTTAAAGTGATTAAATGAATATTTCAAGTTTAATAAATCGAAAGAAATATTTAGTGGTTTGAAATTTGGGGTTTTATTTAAATGATATTTGGTTTATTAAGTGAATATTTCAAACTAAATAATAGTAAAGTGGATTTGATATATATATGAAATTATCGAATTTAGTTTTGAAATGTTGAATATTTAAAGCTTTAAAATATATTGAAATTGAAATGGCTTATTTTATGGTTCAAATATGTATTTGAAAATCGATAATTTGAAATGGTTTATTGAGTAGCTGAATCGAGTTGAAATTGATGATTTGAGATTTGATTAAATTTGAACTTTGGAATTCGAGTTGATTTGAATTGATTTGTAAAATTAAAGGAAACTATTTGTATATAAAGTATTTTTAAACTATATCTAAAACTATTTATATTTTACTTTATAAATTATTTAAATATAAACCATTTTCAATATAAATTATTTTATTATAAACTATTTTAACTTATAACTATTTTATATAAACTATTTAAATATACTAATTATTTTAATATAAATTGTTTTAACCTATAACTATTTTATATAAATTATTTTATTTTATAAACTATTTTATTTTATATACTATTATTAATATCTAAATTGTTTGAAGGAAAGTGTTATGATTTCAAAGTGTTATGATTTCCAAATTTATGAATTTCAAATTATTATGATTTCCAAAGTATTATTATTTCAAATTGTTTTGGTTTCGAAAGTATTATATCTTTGAAAGTACTATGATTTTGGAAGTGAATATTTTTAAAATGGAAATGATATCATATTGATTTGGTTTTTGAAATGGAAATGATATTTTGGTATTGAAGTATAAACTATTTTGAAATGACCGCGGTGTTATAATAACGTTTGGTTGTTAAAGAGACCGGGGTCGGATATGGGCATACTCTCTGTCGATACCGAAAACCACTTTAACAACTGTGTACGCGGTGGAGGTTCCAGAATGAAGTAGGATGGTGGCGACGATCCTATATGAGGTATATACGTGGACCCAACTCCCGTGAGTTGGCATAAGGTGGCTAAAACAGGAGCGATTCCGGGCCAATGAGGTAGCTCCTTTGATCGGACACACTCCATCGTATGGCATTCTATTACTTGTGATTGATTTGGTGCGCACCCTTGATTCGGAAGTTGGCTTGAGGTGGGTGATTGCTGCGGCTCTGCGTTACCACCAGTCCGGATGCGTAATTGGTATATCTACCCTGGCATTGCCTTATTGTGCCGTGTCACCTACCCTAACGTGCTTTACTACGAGTTTGTTTTGTACCATACCTATGGAGTGCCCTCTGACGACGCCCATTACGGAGGAGATTACCGTACTGTATAGACTATGGGAATATATAAATGTGTTAAGGTGGAAAATGTAAAGCCTTAACGCTATTTTGATAGTTTACTTTACTTTAGACATATTATAATAGCATATTACTACATAGTAGATAGTTTAACGGATCCTTAGAGGATGGTTATCCCAAACATCCTTTAAGTTACTGTATTTCAGTTGATATTTCACTTGAGTTGGATTTATTGATATAAGAATGTTAATCCTGACTCGAGTGTTTTGTGTTTGCTTTACGCTCGAGTCAGACTGAGTGATACAGCATTTGAGACTCACCTTTGGAATTGGAGCTTTGCTTGGAGATCCAGCTATCTATCGATTCTGCTTTCACTTATTCAGTTGATTCCAGTGATGTATTCTGATCTTGTATTTGATTATTGTATTGAGACATCTATGTATTCATGACTTCTGTTGTATCTTGTTTAACTTTGTATATATATAGTAGCTTCATGAACTACTATTCTTCTGTTTCCGCTGCATTATTGTTATATTACTCCGTGTCTGTGATTCTGTGATTTTTATTTACTGTATATACTAGTTTTGCCCAATTTAAATTAACAATATGATATTTGAGCAATTCAAATCCGACATGTATGGATGCAAATGGTTGAAAATTTTGGGATGTTACATGTGGTATCAGATCTCTGGTTTTAGGCAAAACTTAGCATATGTAATAAATTTGGTTACAGAATCACTTTCGTTCGAGCTTGAATTTCTTCCTTTTGACTCGGTTCCCTTTCAATTTTGGAACGTTCCCCTCGGTTCCAAAATCCATTCTTGTCTCTCCCTATTCGTGTTTCTTGATTTCGGAGCACCCCATAGCTCTACTGAATGATTGTAAAGGGGTGAAACTTCTTTACAACAAGCATTGATTCACCGGAGATTTCTACATCCTCGGTTTATGATGCTACTATCTTTTGCTATGGCCGAATTCTATCTATTGCGATCAAATGTCGGTTCACCTCAGGATTCTGCATCGATCTTATTCTTGAAGTCACGGTTGACCCGGATAAGGTCGCCCGCGATTAATTTTAGTATATCCATCTTCCTATTTGAAATTTAATTATTTTATCTCCCGCTCAAGCCTATCTTCTAGTTGAATTCTCTTTGATTAGAGTTCCTATAAATTTGAATCTTTATCCTTATTTTGAAATCTATTCTTGTATCATCGAGTGAGGGAGTGTATTTGTATTAATATTAAAATGTTTTATATTGTGTTGTTTGAGTTGTTGATGTTGATTTGGGTTTTCAATCGATTCGTCTGATCAATGCTATCGATAGGAATTCCAAAACACTTGAACAGAACAAACTGACACAATATTATTTTCAAATTTGGTAAATAAATAAATTTTGTATGATTATATTATATATGTATAATATTTCTGAAATCAAATAGTTAACTAAATTGGTTGTTAAATGGTAACATTTGATTATCATTTATTATTTTGTAAACTATTGACTATTACCACATTATAAATAAATGAAAATATAAACATGGTTTATAAATTGATTTGGAATTTGAAATATATTTAAAACAGGAATTTGAGAATTTAATTTTCCGATGATTTCAAACTTTGGTTTTAAGTTTTAAAATGTATATTATTTAAAGTATTTTCGAATAGAAATCGTTTCCAAAGAATGTTTAAAAGTTTAATCAGTACTCTTCTCTTTGTCGCTGGGAAATAATTTCGGTGATGGCAGCCGCATCATCGACATTCATTTTCGAGTTTCGGGGCAAAGAGACCATCAGTAGCTTTGCAACACTTTTGTTTTGAAATGAATTTGACTTGAATTTCTAAAGTATGACTTGATTTATAATATACAAGTATATGATTATAGATTTGATTTGATATATAGTATATATTTATCTCTAAATGGTTTGAAGTTAATCAGAAATTTAATCCTTAAATTTATGATTTAAAGATGATTTCAATTATAAACTGAGGTCAAAATTTTAGATAAATATTTAAACTTGAGATAATTGAATTGGAAAATTTTATTTGTATAATACTAAATTGCATTCCGATATAACTTACCTAAATTATTCAGAAGTTAGAAATGTAATTGAATAGTATACAATATAAAATGATTTTATAAAAAAAATTGAGTGGTTATAATAAATGTTATACACTTAATTTTTAATTATAAAATGTTAATAGAGATAAATAGAATAATAGGTTGATTAAAGAGTAAATGAGCCAAATTAAATAAAATTTTGTTTTGAAAGAAACCTTTTGTATCAAATATTAATAAATTGAAATTAAATCAACTCAATGAAATACCTTGAATTTAAAATCAATTATTGAATATAAATTAATTTGAATTGAAATTTTAAATGGTTTTAAATTAATTATTTTATATTGTCTTTCAATTTATTTTTCTTTCTGGTTGTTTCTATTCTCCTACCTCCTTTCTTTTCGAGGACGAAAAGTTTTGAGTGGGGGAGAGTGTAACGACCCGTAAATTTTAGTGGTTTTATTTATTTAATTAATTGAATTTTGTGAAATTTTAAATAATAAATTTTGAAATAAAAATTTGATATTTGGATTACGTCTATTAAAACATAGCAAATGGTAAATTTTCATCAGATGATATGGAAGTTTTTTTTTATTGTGTAATTCTATTTCAATTCAAATCAGTTAATATTTTGATGATAATAAATGTTTTCCAAACCTGAATATTTCTATACAATAAATTTGTAAATCATCTTCTAAGTGAGACGGCATATTTCGTTTCGTCAAATTTTGACTGCTATTGCTCCGTTTATCTTATTTTCGACAGATTTGCAGCATTTTTGGTACCGAATATCGACTTTTGATAGTTTGGTCATATCACTGATATCTGTATACCATTTTGATCGTCTCGTCGTGCTGATCTCAGCGGTATCTTCATTTCTGTTTTTCAAACTCTGGTACGCCGGGGAATCAATAAAACGATTTCGTATCGGTACCGTTTAAAACTTTTGATCTACCTGTAACCATTCATCTTCCCATCGTGCGAAGCTGTAAAGCCACTAGTCATTATTTTTCCCAGAATTCAATGTTGTCACTTACTATTCCCAACTGACCATTCTTCTTCCTTTCAAAAAAAGAAAAGAGGAAAAGAAACTCATCACGTCCTTTGATTTTTCCACCATGATCTCCTTCGTCCCTTTCATCTCCAAACCCACGTCTGCACGTCTCACCACAACAATTAGACTTCCGCTTCAACAAAAGGAATACAACAAGTTATACGAACGTTCGAAGCCTGTGCTCGATTCCGCCTCTTCCCTTTCATGCGCGCAAGCAACTCACCGCATCACGCTTCCGATGCGCCTCGCCAAATGCTCACCGCATCCGTCAACCTCTACCGCACTACCCTATCATCCACCTCCTGATCCACTTTGGCCTTATCAGCAGCCCCTCCTTGCCTTCTCTCCTCTTGGTCTAAAATAAGAAAGGGAAATATGAAACAAGTATCATATATGTACTATATATTAAGTTAGTATATATATATATATATTAGTTGTGTACATGCTTTGTTTTGTATATATATAAGTTATATAAGTGGTTATTTTATATTATATATATACATATATAAATGCTGTCACATGTTTGATTTCATATGGCTTGTTCATAATACTACTTGTATACATACAAAGCTTGTGCAAATTTATTCATTCTGCTAGTAATAGGTCAGTTTATATATTTACTACATGTATTAGTTATACAGATATATTATTAGTTTATGTAATCTGTTGGATAATGTATTTGTATATATATTTATACATATATAGGTTTGCTTTTCAAAACTGTTAGTTTAAGACCAATGCTTATATATATCTGTTAGTTTTTACATATTTATATTTATTCACATCGGTATGTATAAGCTTATAGTAGTATTGCATCGTATCTGTTGGTATAAATTATATATGGATAGGATATAAAATGTCTGCATGTATATTAGTTCATACATATGGTCTATTGAGCTGTAAATTTATAAGTTGATTTATATATTAGTTATATATACATAGAAGTATTTTATTTATGTTGTTGGTATGTAATGGTTATAAAGGTTTACTTTATATATATATATATGATTTTGATTTATGGTTATTAAATGCATATTTTGAAATTTTGAACAAATTCAAATGGGAAATTTAGTTATATGTTTATATATATGAGTTATATATTACTATATATATATATATGTTAGTCTGCATACATTTTTGTTAACTTGTTCACCCATTTTGTTTTGTTTTGTGATCTGCATATGTATACATTATTAGCCTGCATATATTTTTGTTATATATGTACTATTTTGGATTTAATGTACAAGTTTCAATAGTTAATATATATACTGTTTTATAAATATTGTGTTTAGTATGGATTTTTAAATGTAAGTATATATGGGATATCCTTGGCAAACAGTGAGCAGGGCTTTGTTTATGTGTATTGATGTTTATATATATTATATTATTTATATTATAGTATGAAGTAATGGTATATATATATATATAAGTCCTATATACACTTTGATATGTATACAGTCGGGTTTTGATTGCAGTTTATAATAAAGGTGATGTTTGTTTATTAAAGTATTGATTTCTAAATTTTATTATGTAGATGTGTTTGTTTTACACGTGTTTCTATTTAAAACGATGATTTTATTTATATATATTTATTTTATTTTATTTTTAATTTTTGTCTTAAATTTACATATTGATTTTAATAAAATAACAAATATTTCTGTATATATCAAACTGATTCTGATTCAGTTCATCAATTCTTGATTATCAGCCTTGTTCGTCAAATTCGTGCCAATCTAGTTTTGTTTTGGGATTCGAGGGCTTAGATTCGTAACTCATCTCATTCTCGTACATCTCTAGCCTTGAAAGGTGAGCCATCACTCACGATTAACGTTCTTATATTTATTAAATTTGATTTCAATTGAAACGACAATTGAAATATGCTGCTGTTAGTTATTTACATTATTATATATATGCTATTATCTGTACCAGTTCACCTGTGACATCTGAAACCGTTATCTGTTATTTATTTTGATGATATATGCCTGTTATATTATTATCATATCTGTTATCACTCTGCAAGTTCCCTGTTAGTTTAGAATTCACTATGGGTTGAAATGATACATACCCGAACAATCTGTAGAATAGGAGAAAATCGTTATGGGTTGAAACGATAAACCCAAGCGATTTTCAATTGAATTGAATTTGGGATTGCGTGTTGAAAAGATATATAGCTGTATATATATTTAAATTATGGATTGAAATGATAAATATCCATATCACTTGACCGTAGGGTAGAAAATTATATACAGACACCGTTGATCTATATATATATATATATTGAAAATGTCTTCTATGGTTTTGAAAAGAAATATATGGTTTTTAATAAATATTGATTTTAAAGATTTATTAAAATTGATTTAATAAAGTTGATATAATATGTTTAAGTATTTATTTAATATCTATATTTTTCAAATATAGAGTTTATAATGATTCAAGTTGGAAAGATAAATTTGACATTGATTTGGAATTATATTTACTTAAGAATTATACTTAAATAAGTTTGATTTGAAAATTTTAAATTTGAGATTTTAAAGATATGATTTTATAACTTGATTTTTGGTTTAAAGTGATTAAATGAATATTTCAAGTTTAATAAATCAAAAGAAATATTTAGTGGTTTGAAATTTGGGGTTTTATTTAAATGATATTGGGTTTATTAAGTGAATATTTCAAACTAAATAATAGTAAAGTGAATTAGATATATATATGAAATTATCGAATTTAGTTTTGAAATGTTGAATATTTAAAGCTTTGAAATATATTGAAATTGAAATGGCTTATTTTATGGTTCAAATATGTATTTGAAAATCGATAATTTGAAATGGTTTATTGAGAAGCTGAATCGAGTTGAAATTGATGATTTGAGATTTGATTAAATTTGAACTTTGGAATTCGAGTTGATTTGAATCGATTTGTGAAATTTGAGGAAACTATTTTTATATAAAGTATTTTTAAACTATATCTAAAACTATTAATATTTTACTTTATAAATTATTTTAATATAAACTATTTTAATATAAATCATTTTCAATATAAATTATTTTATTATAAACTATTTTAACTTATAACTATTTTATATAAACTATTTAAATATACTAATTATTTTAATATAAATTGTTTTAACTTATAACTATTTTATATAAATTATTTTATTCTATAAACTATTTTATTTTATATACAATTATTAATATCTAAATTGTTTGAAGGAAAGTGTTATGATTTCAAAGTGTTATGATTTCCATAGTTATGAATTTCAAAGTATTATGATTTCCAAAGTATTATTATTTCAAATTGTTTTGGTTCCGAAAGTATTATATCTTTGAAAGTACCATGATTTTGGAAGTGAATATTTTTGTAATGGAAATGATATCGTATTGATTTGGTTTTTGAAATGGAAATGATATTTTGGTTTTGAAGTATAAACTATTTTGAAATTACCGCGGTGTTATAATAACGTTTGGTTGTTAAAGAGACCGGGATCGGATATGGGCATACTCTCTGTCGATATCGAAAACCACTTTAACAACTGTGTACATGGTGGAGGTTCCCGAATGAAGTAGGATGGTGGCGACGATCCTATATGAGGTATATACGTGGACCCAACTCTCATGAGTTGGCATAAGGTGACTAAAACAGGAGCAATTCCGGGCCAATGAGGTAGCTCCTCTGATCGGATACACTCCATCGTATGCCATTCTATTACTTGTGATTGATTTGGTGCGCACCCTTGATTCGGGAGTGTGGCTCGAGGTGGGCGATTGCTGCGGCTCTGCGTTACCACCAGTCCAGATGCGTAATTGGTATATCTACCCTGGCATTGTGATGCAGCACTTACCGTATTGAATCGATGCCGACTTACCCAAGGTCGAAGACGACCTAACTCTGCCGACCTACCCTCTACCGACCTACCCCTTCCCATTGCCGACCTACGACTTATCACCTCCGACCCAATAGCCTCCGACCTAAATCCCACTCCCATTGCCGAGCTAAGCTCCACTCCAATTGCCGACCTAACTCAAAGTGACGACCTAACAGACTTCGACTCATCAACTGCCGACCTAGCTACTTCTCCCCAACCTTGCCCTAACTCGCGAACGAGTTATCGACGCTCCGGCCTAATCACCTTGTTACCCATCTCCGACCCAAGCCTGAGACGATGTAGATTCTCTTCCAATCTAACCCTATGTCGCTGCCGACTTCCAATAGCTCGCGAACGACTTTCGTCGATTTCATCTAAGTCGCGAATGAAGAAACAAGGAGGAAGGTCAACGACCTTAGCTTAAGTCGGTGATGATCTTATAAGTCGCGTGAATATTTTTTAAGTCGGAACCGACCTAAAGACTTGTAATATTTTAAACTTTTTCTGAACTGTTGTAAATAGCAGGCGACTTATGTTAAGTCGGAGATGTGATAAGTCGGTTGCCGACTTATGACTTGTATTTTTCTGTGTTGGTGTGTTGTAGCCTATAAATAGGTAGTTGAAGTCATTTGTAAAGGTTGTTGAAAATTGAATAAAAATTCTCTTTTGTTAGCTTGTTGCTTACAATTTCAATTGGTAGTCGAGTGTATCTCCTATCTCCACTAACGTCATTCGAGTGCGCTCGGATCATCGTTTGTTGAAGCCGATTCACGGTATCTTGTGCGCAAGATCAACGTCGAAGAATCGTAGATCTCTTTCCCGGTATCTTCGGATCAACGAGTCAGAGATAGCTAGAGTTCGGTATCTTCGGATCAACGAATTCGGGCATTTCAGTATCCATCAATACACAGATTGCTATTTTCATCGATTGAAGATCGTTTTGAATTATCCGCTGCGTCAGTTTGGTATCAGAGCTTGTTTTAGCCAATCATAGCTAAATCGAGTCTTGGAGCCGAGAATTTGAAGTGTTGAAGTTGTGTTCATCGTGTTCATCATATTTTTGCAACAAAGTTGGAGTTTCGATCCATTTCATTTTGGATCAAAGTTCGAAAGGTGTTTGAAACTTGAAGTGTGAATTTGTTGAAGTGTTTGTGAAGTATTCAATCATGCCGCCAAGACGAGTTCAACGTCATCGCAATATCAATGCTTTGTACGGAAGAGAAGAGGCCAACGAAATGGAGCAACGAATCAACGAGAATTTCAATGAAAAGCTTACGGAAGGGATTGGTCGATTAGAAAGGATGATGTTGGAAATGAGTCAAAATCAGAGAAGAGTGTCACCTGAATCGAGCCATGGAAGAAGTAGGATTTCACCACATTCTAATCGGGAGAGAAGTGTTGATAGTGATCATAGAAGCGTGGATCGAGATTGTGATAGAAATATTGAAGATCGAAATCGTGATAGAAATGTAAATGATCGTGATCGTAGGAATGTTGGTGGAAGACGTGATGGTGGTAGAGATGTTGGTGGTCAGGATCGACATCGATATACATCGGATGGTGAAGAAGAGTATGATGGTGGTAGTGTTCATGGACGAGGACGTGGACGAGGAAGGAATCAGTCAGAATACGATCACAAGTGGGAATCTGGGATGAAGACAGAAATTCCAGAATTCAAAGGTGGTATGCAGGCTGAGGAATTTTTGGATTGGATGGCTAATGTTGAAGAAATTTTTGATTTCAAAGAAGTTCCAGAACGTCGTAGAGTGAAGTTGGTTGCTACAAGGTTGAGGGGTAGAGCTTTGGCATGGTGGCAGCAAACTAAACTTACACGTGAACGAATGGGGAAGTCAAAAATTGAATCTTGGGAGAAGATGAAAAAATTGATGAAAGCAACGTTCTTACTTTACAATTATCAATCTCTGATGTATCAACGTTTGTAGAACTTGAGGCAGGGCACAAAGACTGTTAATGATTACGCGGATGAGTTTTACCAGCTTATTGCGAGGAATGACATTATGGAAACGGAAGAGCAGCTGACATCTAGATTCATTGGGGGATTGAGAATGCAGATTCAGGATATGGTTAATATGTTCGATCCAAGATCTGTGGCGGAAGCACATCAGAAAGCGTTGGCTTGGGAGAAGCAGGGACGACGAGGAGGTGGTGTGTTTACGAATTCCAATAATCAAGTGAAGGGTGTTGGTGGAAGTTCTAATGTTTCTAAACCTGTCAGTAAACCAGTGGTGAAGGAGGTTGAGAAGGCGAAGGTTAACAATAGTTTCAAATGTTACAATTGTCAGGAGATGGGTCATAAAAGCAATGAGTGTCCAAAGCCAAAGAAGAGAGCAATGATTGCTGAGGTTGAGGATGGGGATGAAGAAGCTGAATGTTTTAATTCTTTACCAGTTGAGGAGGAAGATTTACTGTCGGGAGATGACGGGTATGCATTGATGATGAGGAGAAGTTGTTTAACACCGAAGCAAGAGGAGGAAAGTAGTTGGTTGAGGAACAATATCTTTCAATCTACATGCACTATTCTGGGAAGAGTTTGTAAATTTGTTATTGATGCTGGGAGTTGCGATAATATTATCTCTACAGAAGCAGTGAAGAAGTTGGAGTTGAAAACTGAGAAACATCCTAAACCGTACAAGTTAGCTTGGTTGAGGAAGGGTGGTGAAGTGAAAGTTGGACGTCGAGCTTGTGTGAAGTTTTCAATTGGGCAGAAATACAAAGATGAAATCTGGTGTGACGTCGTAGATATGGACGTTTGTCATTTGTTGCTGGGGAGACCGTGGCAGTTTGATAGAGCGGTACAACATGATGGACGGACCAACAGTTACAGTTTCATGTTCGAAGGTACAAAGATTACTCTGGTTCCGAAGAAACGCCAACAGGAAGAAAACAAAGTGGAGGAAATCGAAGAGCTGAAAACTTTATTGACTTTGAAGGAGTTTGTTAAAGAAGTTGAAGAAGAGCCGGAAGTATTCTTGTTAATTGGACGAGAAAGCAGTGAAGAGATTGAAATTCCAGAAGAAGTTAAACCAGTTCTGAAAGAATTTGACGATGTATTTCCAGATGAGTTACCAACGGAGTTGCCACCGTTGAGGGATATACAACATCAGATAGATCTTGTTCCCGGTGCTGTATTGCCACACAGAACACATTATCGAATGAGTCCGAAGGAACATGAAGAATTGCGGAGGCAGGTAGAGGAATTGCTTGAACAGGGGCGTGTGCAGGAGAGTCTGAGTCCTTGTGCTGTACCAGCTTTATTGGTACCCAAGAAGGATGGGACATGGAGAATGTGCACTGACAGTCGAGCATTGAATAAGATTACTGTGAGATATAGATTTCCAATGCCGAGGTTGGATGACTTGTTGGATCAAATAAGTGGAGCTACTATCTTTTCGAAGATTGATTTGAAGAGTGGATATCATCAAATTCGTATCAGACCAGGAGATGAGTGGAAGACTGCTTTTAAAACCAGAGAGGGTCTATACGAATGGTTGGTCATGCCATTTGGTTTATCCAATGCACCAAGTACTTTTATGAGGGTGATGAATCAGATTTTTCGACCGTTCATTGGGAAATTTGTGGTGGTGTATTTCGATGATATTCTAATTTACAGTGGGAGTCCAGAGGAACATTTGAATCATCTTAGAGAAGTGCTGATGGTATTGCGACAAGAACAATTCTATGCTGCAACGAAGAAATGCGTGTTCATGACACATAGTGTTTTATTTTTGGGGTATGTTGTTTCAGAGAAAGGAATACAAGTTGACCAAAGTAAAGTTGAGGCGATCAGAAATTGGCCGCAGCCCAAGACGATAACGGAAGTTCGTAGTTTTCATGGGTTGGCTTCATTTTATCGAAGGTTTATCCCACACTTTAGTAGTGTGATGGCGCCTGTTACAGATTGTATGAAAGGCAAACAGTTTTCATGGTCAGAGGAAGCAGGGATTGCTTTTGGAAAAATCAAGGAATTGCTGACATCTGCACCAATTCTAGTGCTACCTGATTTTCAGTTGGTGTTTGAACTACATACTGATGCATCCAAGGTTGGGATTGGAGGGGTGTTGAGTCAGAAGGGGCGTCCTATTGCATATTTCAGTGAGAAGTTGTCCGGAGCGAAGATGCGATACAGTACATATGATGTGGAGTTTTATGCTGTTGTACAATCTATTAAACACTGGAGACACTATCTATTTCAGAAGGAGTTCGTTCTTTACACTGATCATGAAGCATTGAAGCATTTGCAAGGGCAAGACAAGATTTCAGCGAGACATGCATCGTGGATTGCTTATTTACAGCAGTTTACTTTTGTCGTTAAGCACAAGTCAGGGGTAACCAATCGTGTGGCTGATGCTTTGAGCAGGAGGAGTCATTTGTTGACGACAATGAAAGTTGAAGTGACAGGGTTTGAATTATTGCCAGAATTGATTGAAGAAGATCCTTACTTTGTGAAATTTGTTGAAAAGGTAAAGGAAGGAAATACGGATGAATTTGTGTTGGTGGATGGTTTTCTGTTTAAAGGAAATCGCCTGTGCATTCCAGACTGTAGCTTGAGAATGAAGATTGTTAAAGAACTACATGAAGAAGGCCATGTGGGTAGAGATCGTACCTTACAGTTGATTTCACAATCCTACTTTTGGCCATCGATGAGGAAAGAGGTGGAAAGGTTTGTGGAGCGTTGTCATATTTGTCAGGTTTCGAAAGGAACTGCGACTAATGCGGGTTTATATATGCCATTACCTGTACCAGTTAAACCATGGGTTGATGTGAGTATGGACTTTGTGTTGGGATTGCCGAGAACGCAGCGTGGTAATGATTCCATTTATGTGGTGGTTGACAGGTTCTCGAAAATGGCACACTTTATTGCTTGTAAGAAAACGGCAGATGCTGTTCATGTTGCTCAGTTGTTTTTCAAGGAGATCTATCGACTTCATGGATTGCCAGAATCTATTGTGTCAGATAGAGATACTCGATTTCTGAGTCACTTTTGGTTGAGTTTGTGGAAAATGGTGGGAACAAAGCTGAAGTTCAGTAGTGCTTATCATCCGCAAACTGATGGACAAACGGAGGTGGTTAATCGATCGTTGGGAAACTTGTTGAGGTGTCTTGTTCAAGATAACCTAAAGAGTTGGGATGTGAAGTTATGTCAGGCAGAATTTGCCCATAATCATGCTGTGAATCGAAGTACGGGGTTCAGTCCATTCCAGATTGTTTATTCGAGCTTACCGAAGGGACCGTTGGGTTTAACGGTAATACCACAATCAATGAAGACAGTTAAGAAAGCTGCTGATTTTGTTGAAGGGTTGACGGAATGCCATAGAATCGTTCAGGAACGATTGGAAAAGACAAATGAGAAGTATAAACAAATAGCGGATAAGAAACGAAGAAGTGTAGTCTTCAAAGAAGGTGATTTTGTTTACGCAGTATTGACGAAAGATCGTTTTCCAGTTGGGGCTTACAACAAGTTGAAAGCACGAAAGATTGGACCAGTAGAAATCTTGAAGAAAATCAATGACAATGCTTATCAGTTAAAGTTGCCAGATCATATTCACACTGCAGACGTTTTCAACGTTAAACATTTGGTTCCATACTATGGGGAGGAATTTGTCGACGGTGACAAGGGTGTGAATTCGAGGACGAATTCCTTCCAACAAGGGGAGGATGATGCAGCACTTACCGTATTGAATCGATGCCGACTTACCCAAGGTCGAAGACGACCTAACTCTGCCGACCTACCCTCTGCCGACCTACCCCTTCCCATTGCCGACCTACGACTTATCACCTCCGACCCAATAGCCTCCGACCTAAATCCCACTCCCATTGCCGAGCTAAGCTCCACTCCAATTGCCGACCTAACTCAAAGTGACGACCTAACAGACTTCGACTCATCAACTGCCGACCTAGCTACTTCTCCCCAACCTTGCCCTAACTCGCGAACGAGTTATCGACGCTCCGGCCTAATCACCTTGTTACCCATCTCCGACCCAAGCCTGAGACGATGTAGATTCTCTTCCAATCTAACCCTATGTCGCTGCCGACTTCCAATAGCTCGCGAACGACTTTCGTCGATTTCATCTAAGTCGCGAATGAAGAAACAAGGAGGAAGGTCAACGACCTTAGCTTAAGTCGGTGATGATCTTATAAGTCGCGTGAATATTTTTTAAGTCGGAACCGACCTAAAGACTTGTAATATTTTAAACTTTTTCTGAACTGTTGTAAATAGCAGGCGACTTATGTTAAGTCGGAGATGTGATAAGTCGGTTGCCGACTTATGACTTGTATTTTTCTGTGTTGGTGTGTTGTAGCCTATAAATAGGTAGTTGAAGTCATTTGTAAAGGTTGTTGAAAATTGAATAAAAATTCTCTTTTGTTAGCTTGTTGCTTACAATTTCAATTGGTAGTCGAGTGTATCTCCTATCTCCACTAACGTCATTCGAGTGCGCTCGGATCATCGTTTGTTGAAGCCGATTCACGGTATCTTGTGCGCAAGATCAACGTCGAAGAATCGTAGATCTCTTTCCCGGTATCTTCGGATCAACGAGTCAGAGATAGCTAGAGTTCGGTATCTTCGGATCAACGAATTCGGGCATTTCAGTATCCATCAATACACAGATTGCTATTTTCATCGATTGAAGATCGTTTTGAATTATCCGCTGCGTCACATTGCCTTGTTGTGCCGTGTCACATACCCTAGCGTGCTTTACTACGAGTTTGTTTTGTACCATACCTATGGAGTGCCCTCTGACGACTCCCATTACAGGGGAGATTACGGTACTGTATAGACTATGGGAATATATAAATGTGTTAAGGTGGAAAATGTAAAGCCTTAATGCTATTTTGATAGTTTACTTTACTTTAGACATATTATAATAGCGTATTACTACATAGTAGATAGTTTAACGGATCCTTAGAGGATGGTTATCCCAAAAATCCTTTAAGTTACTGTATTTAGTTGATTTTTTACTTGAGTTGGATTTATTGATATAAGAATGTTAATCCTGACTCGAGTGTTTTGTGTTTGCTTTACGCTCGGGTCAGACTGAGTGATACAACATTTGAGACTCACCTTTGGAGTTAGAGCTTCGCTTGGAGATCCAGCTATCTATCGATTCTGCTTTCACTTATTCAGTTGATTCCAATGATGTATTCTGATCTTGTATTTGATTATTGTATTGAGACATCTATGTATTCATGACTTCTGTTGTATTTGGTTTAACTCTGTTATATATATATAATAGCTTCAAAACTACTATTCTTCTGTTTCCGCTGCATTATTGTTATATTACTCTGTGTCTGTGATTCTGTGATTTTTATTTACTGTATATGCTGAGTTTTTGCTAAATTTAAATTAACAATCTCATATTTTGAGCAATTCAAATCCGACATGTATGGATGCGAATGGTTGAAACTTTCGAGATGTTACAACTGTCCAGTACAAATTTAGTAAATTTCTTCAAATCACAAAAGAAAACTTGAAAAACTTGAAAAACTAGAATAAATCAGAAATAAAAATGATGTTTCTCATTTTAGAGAGGAATGTGAGTTCAGACAGAATGCTTTAGATAATGACTGCTCAGACATTGATAATGTCAACAAATTTTTTGAAGCCCAAAATAATTTAATCAAGTCCCTTCAAGTGGAGTCTATAAATTTGAGGTAAAAAGCTAAAGTAGATTGGCTTACCCAAGGTGATGAGGCTAGTAAATTTTTTTCTACTAGGATGTCTAGCAGAAAATTTAGAAATGATATTGGTAAAATTATAGATGTTAAAGGTAATGTTATTAATGATGAATCTTGCATTTAAAAGTAAGCTATTAATTACTTTACTAATCTCTACAATAATAATAGTTACTCTAATATTTTTCCTATTGAATCTAAGTTTAAACTGAATGTTAATAGTCATGATATTCTTCTTGCCCCCATCCGCCTTGAGGAAATTAAAAACATTATTGTTCGTTCTAATAATGGTAAAAGCCCTAGCACTGATGGCTTTGGTGCAAAATTTTATAAAACTCGTTGGGATGATATAAAGTGTTTTTTATTTGATTCTATTTCTGAGTATTTTAGAACTGGTAAGCTTTTAAAAAATCTTAACCATACTTTTATAACTTTGGTTCCAAAAATTCAAATCCCAAATAGTCTGGAGGATTTCAGACCTATTTCTTGTTGTAACTTCATTTATAAAATTATTTCTAATATTTTGTGCAATAGAACTAAAATATTTTTAAAATACCTAATTTCTGAAAACCAAAGCACTTTCATACCTGGCGGACTCATTGTTGAAAACACCCTCCTTGCTCATGAGTTGATTAGAAACTTTAATAATAAAAATAGAAATCTCATGTGTGTCAAGATAGATTTACACAAAGCCTTTGATAAGATTAATAGGCATTTTATTATTTATATGATGCAACAAATGAGTTTTGATAAAAAAAATTGTTCTCTTATACAAGAATGCATCAATAATGTCTCCTACTCAATTTTGGTTAATGGTTCTCCTAAGGGGTTTATTCATAGCAATAGAGGTATTAGGCAAGGAGACCCACTTTCTCCTTACTTATTCACTGTTGCTATGGAATATTTCTCTATTCTTTTGGAAACTGAGCTTATCAAAGGAAATATTAAACCCATTAATAGAACCAAACCATTTTTTTACTCATTTGTTATATGCAGACGATCTTCTTTTATTTTTACATGCAGACTCTCATAGTGCTAAAACCATTGCAAACATTTTTATGAAATTGGAAGAAAATGCAGGTCTGAAAGTGAATGATTTTAAAAGTAAAATTTATTTTAGTAAAGGTTGTACCAGAAAATCTGATATTCTTAACATTCTTAAATTTAATGAAGGCAGTCTGCTAGTAAAATATTTGGGCTTGCCTCTGAGTGTTAATCAAATTAATGATTTAGACTGCACTAGACTTTTGAACATTATTCAGAATAAATTTAAGGGTTGGGCTTGTAAGCTTCTGTCTTTAGCTGGTAGATTAGAGCTAACCCACACTATCATCATTGCAATCATAATGTATTAGATTCAAGCCCACAATATTCCAGTTAAAGTGTAACGACCCTAGATTTTAATTTAATTTAAATTGATAATTAAATGTATTTTTGAATAAAAATTGTAAAATTTAATTATAAATGGAAGCGAGTTTCCCCGATTCAAATAGAAAATATATAAAGTCATATGATTTGAAAATTTGTATATATGGGAATATATATGTATACGGGCATGTATAAATAATTTGAGTTGATTTGAAATGTATATATTTGATTTGAATTTAAATCTTAAATAAATGGTTTAATAATAATTAATAATAATAATACATATTAAAATTTATGGTTAATAATAATTTGAATTTATAAATTAAATATAAGGCAATAAATATTAAAGTAAAATAAATAATTGAGTTTATAAAATAATACAAGGCAATAAATGTAAGTTAAACAAATAAATAAAATAGATATACATGGTTAAAATTCAAACAATACGTTAATAAATTATGTAAAATATAAAATAAACACATTAGCAAATTTAACAACATATTAAAATAGAAATTTATTTATAGTAATAAGACAATGGAACAAAAGAAATGACAAAGCAAAGTTCTAAATATAAAGTGATAAAACAAAGAAAAAAGAAATATACATTCAAAATAAAATAACATAACTAAAAATAAGTATGTAAATAAAATAAGAAACAAAAGTACCTACCCCTATCTTCTCAGCCGAAATTAACAAGATAAGTAAAGATACAAATGAAAAGTTTGCATAGGAAGAAGTCAATAATATCTTCATGTATAGTTGAACAGTTGAAATGAAGTATGGGAAAAAAATATAAAGGGTACAATACTAATTAATGTAAGTATGCTAAAGATCATCTCAGCCATAATACCATATCACTGCAACCATGCTTATAGTACAAACTTGTAACCCATGTACACATCTCCTTTATACCAGCCTTCTCCTCTCAATTCATTCGAAACTGAGAAAAACTAAAGTAGCATCATCTCAAAACTTAAAACAATACTTCAATCTAAAATAAACGCAAATCCAAAGCCTAGGAATTCAGCCTGTAAGCAAAGAAAGACAGGATCATCTATTTAGTATAGAATCAAACCAAATACAAGATTCCAGAAAAACAATCAAAAGAAAAAATCAAGAAGCAACTCAACATTCCAGAGTTCAAAACAAAGATCAGATTCAAAGATTCTAAATAAAAGTTCAAATCATTTTAAATTCCAAACTTTTGTTCAAGCTTCTCTGTTCTTCAATCATGACAGGTGAGCAAACCTTCTTTTAAACTAGCCTTCTTTATATCTTTTACCAGTGAGTAACATATGTGTTTTTTTAGTTTGAATTTGTTACATATATATATATGTCTGTTTTTACATACATATAAATCCTCTGAATATATTTGAAAAACTGGGAGTACAAGTTACTGTTATACAGGTTTTCTGTTCTAAGATTTTTAGATACCAGACTTTGATTTAAAATTCATTTTCACCTGATCTACTTGATGCTTGGGTTTAGTGTTAAAACAAGAATTGATTGTTATAGTGTATATTCAAGACTTAAATTTTATTTAAGTTGAATCAACTTAGGATTCTCTCTGGAAAGCATGAAATTCGAATACAATTTCAAATAAGTCAAAATTTAAACTTTTTAAATTTTCGAATTCAGGAATGCAAACCGAATTCTTATGTTATGATATGATTTTTAAAACAAAAATGAAGATTTCTAGTTAAATAGTATGAGTGCAGTTCATGGTTGAACGGAATTTGCATTTTGATCGAGTCGGGACGATTGAACAGACCTTAAATGATAATATTTGGGTTGAAGAAAGTTTGAGCATCTAGGATTACGAGAAAATTGTCGAATTATTTTTCCATTGCATAAATTTTGAATACGAGATTAAACTAGGGTTTAAGAACCCATTTTCGTTCAAGGTAAAAACGTCGGAGCTGCGCCGTCGATAGGCGACCGGACTTCACGTCACCGGCGCCATTAGAAGCGTCACATGTCGACGAAGCCGTGGACCAAAATTCGTGGCCTCTAACGATCGGAGGAGGCGGGACAAGGCGTTTGTTTGAGGGTTTTGTTCGTTCCAGTTTTGGGTTTGGGGACGAGATTTCGAAATCATGATTTGTTCGAGCTTTTGAGTGTTCGAGAGATTCGAGAGCATCATCGTGGACGTGTTGGCGACCAGCAGTTCTGCCTGAGGTGACGATTCCAGTTGTGCACGTGCACGAGGATTGGTGGCGTGTCAGCGTGATTGGTTGGGGAAGAAGAAGTTGGTCTGGGGTTTTCTTCGTGCTTTTCTCGTGTATTACTCGAAGCACTGGGTAGTTTGCTCGAGGCAGTGGGGCAGTGGACTCGAAGTAAAAAGGGGGAAGGCTCGGGTAAATGTTTGTTCCAAGTTTTAAAACCTGAACTTGTTGGTTTTGTTTTAAACAGAACATGAATTCAAACAGATTTTTATATAAGTTTAAAATCAGATTTTGGAAGATGGAATTCAAATTTAGTTTTTAAATAAATGAAGTTTTATAAAATTTAAAGTATTCAAACAACTTTAAGATGTTCAAGTATACTTTATACAATGATTTGAATTTAAATAATTGGGTTCAAACTCTTATAAATTTCTTTTATAAGACTAATATTATTTAACCTATGAAGTTTAAAATAATTTGATTTAAAACTTAAATTCAAATTTGAACTAAATTGTAAGTTCAAAAGTAAAAGTTTAAAAATATGTACGTTAATGTTAATTAAGTCATTAATAAAGAAACGGGTTATCTTAGAGATAATTAAGGTAATTAAAATGATTTAATTAATAAGGTAATTAAAGAATGATTTATTTAATTTATAAATAAATAAAATTTAGATTAATTTATAATTAGAAATGATTAATAATGAATTAATCTAAGATAATTTCTTAAGAAAGTAATTTAAGAAATGTTATTAGTTAATGAAGATAATTAACTAGAAATTATTAAGTAATTAAATTAATGTGATTAAATTTGATAATTAATCAGATTTATTAATTAAGATAATCAATTGTAAATTGTTAATTACTTAATGAAAGCAATTAAGGGGTTAATAAATTATGTAATTGGTTTAAGGTTAATTAATTAAAGGTTAATTAATAAATGATTAAAGATTAATTAATTGAAATGATTTATAATTAATTAATTAATGATTAATTAACCAAGATTTGTAGTTTATTTATAAGAAATTAATCTGATTTGAATTAATCAGACAATTAACTGACCTTACTTATGAATGTTTGGATTCTATGGAATGTTAAATTGTTTGATATCCCTGATATATGATGCTTTGTGATACATCCTGATTTATGTTGTGATCTGTAATTTACTTATCTGTGATATATATATCTGTGATCTGTGAATGAAGATGAGCGTTATAGTTTATATCGCTTATCAACTATATTTTTGTGTTTTAATCTGTGATGATTGAATGATGCACTATCGTCTTAAAACCCCTGGACCACACCTCTACACACACAAATATGGATTTCACGTGGGAATCGGTTAAGTCACAGATGATTTAAAATTTATGTTTTGAAATTGAAATTTTAATTTCAATTGATTTTGAAATTGGAAATTGGGGTTTAATATGAAAAGCTTTTGAAAGGAGTTTTAAAGATAGTTTGGATATCTTGAAATTTAAATAATTTGATTTAAACTTAAATTCAAGATTTGAAATTGAATTCTATGATTTGAAACTAGGGATTAAAGATGTTATACCCGTTATATAAGGGTTAAAATATTTTAAAAGTATAAATTTTGGAATGTGAATATAATTCAAGTGCTTTAAATCGTGCAAATATAATTGGATTTTTCTGAAATGAATACTATTTGTTTTCAAATAATAACGGCTTTCATATAAGAAGTGAACTTCCAATTTGTGTTGAGAGGTTTCAAATTTAAAATGAAATTGAAATATTTTGAAAGGCTAAGAATGAATTCTTTTTGAAAGCTATGAATTGAATCTGTTATCTTTAACAGATTTAAAATGATGATTTGTTTAAACCATTTGAAATGGAATTGTTTTGAAAGCTATAAGTTAAATCTTTGTTTTAAAGATTTAACGAGTTAATCAAATTGAAATGGGAATTGATTTGGAAAAATCTGTAAATGAATCTTTTTGTTTAAAAGATTTGAAATGGTAATTGGTTTAAACCATTTGAAAGAAAGTTTGGAATTATTAAGTTGTGACTTAATTGAAAACCCCAGATCCATATGTTTTAAATATTGCGCTCATTTTTCGGGTTAGCCGGGAAAAGACCTTTGTGTCATATAACCCATTCCGAATTAATGATACGTCGTATATGGATCGCATTTGAAGACCGGTGTTGAAGATCGGGTATTTGCGAGAACGATAGGATAACCTATCGATTGTCTCTGCACCGAGTGGCCCCGGTATAGAGATCCCCTAAGTGATGGGAAATCCGATCGGGATTGTGAATACCCGGATTGCAAGGGCTTCTTTGGAAGTGCCTTCGGTTCTATTCGAACCCGGAACAGACTTGTATGGTTACATGTCTGACATTACACTTTGAGATATAAAGAAGATTTCTTTCAAATACATTTCTGTTGGTGGAGGAGAATTTATTCTCTTAGCTTAACACCCTTCTCTGAGACGTACGAGCTCAGAGGTTATGTAGTTGAAATTTATCAGCAATATATTCCCAATTTGGTAATGTGACATGCTGAGTGTTGCTGTGTGATGATCATTGTTTAATCATTTGTGATATGATCATTTATCTTTGTGATCATTACTTTGATCATCTGTTGACCCAAAGCATGGCTTTGTGACAAAGCGTAGCTTTGTGGACGAGACTTCGTCAGACCTCACAACCCGGAAATGGTCGAAACAGGAAAGATGCGGCAAGGTTTCAGGGGTAGCTTCCCTAGGGTATGACCATTCCTTCTGGAAAAGGGTAGTATCATGGTATGGAGCCCAGATACTTACTCATGTGGACACACTTTATTTATTATGTGTGATGTTGGTTTAGAGGCGCCTCGTTTAAAGGTCCCAAAGGACCGGGGGTGGCATATATGAGGTTTTGTATATTCCCCGGGAAGGGGGGTAGCCGGCCTTGTTTGGCAGAGAACAGTTTGGTTCTCGGGACGTCCTTCCAGAGGCGTTTCCATGTGGCAATGGGAAGTTCCTTGGCCTGACCATTTGTTGGAAATCCAAACAAAACAATACGAGCCCTATACGTTTTTAGTTGTAGAACCTGCCATTTAATATGGTAGCTATAGTAGGCATACTATAATGGTACCTATGCTGGCTAAGATTTATATTCTACTTTCGAAATGTTTTCTACACTATGCACTAATAATAATATCAAAAATGATTTGATTTTGCGTAGTAAGCATCTTTGACTATCATAAGAAGAAATCTCCTCCAATTCTGCGTTTGCATTGTGTGTGTGGCGAGAGGTCTTATGGTAGTTTCATTTTCTAAAAACATTGCGAATTGACTTTAAAATTCTTTGCTATTTGTTTTAAAGATAAACTGTTTTTGTTGCTCACACCAGTCCCATGACTGATTCGGAGTTTACTGTTTCTTTTCTAAACTCTGGATGCTCAAAATTTTTCTACACGAGCAGTCTAGAGTTGGGTTTTTCAAATAGTCAGATTAGTAGATTTACTGAAGCTAGTTCAATATTTGGATATGGACTGCACTTGCTTATCTTTGTGCATCGTTATTGGGAGTTCGAGCTATTTTTGGATTGGTGCTTTGGAGATGAAGATTATCCGCTGCTGATGTTATCGTTTTCTTTTCCGCTGCTATTTCTTGTATCATATCTCTGATGTATATTGATATTCATTGTATCACTCTGTTGTATTAGATATTGTATATCAATGTATTATTCATTTCTTCTGCTGTGTTATTTACTTAATTGTGTTATAAGCTCCGGTGACTCGGATTTGAACGGTCGGATCTACGGCATTCGAGTACGATGTAAAGTATGGATGTCGATTTTCGAGCGGGAAAAATTCGACTCGTTACATAAAGCTATTCATAAATTGGAAAAAACTTGTGCCAACTTTATTTGGAAAGGAAAACAACATAAAATTGCTTGGGATATGGTCTGTAAACCAAAAAAATCTAGTGGGCTAGGCCTTAGAAATATAATTGATTCGAGAGAAGTTTGTAAACTCAAACTTTTTTGGAAATTTTTCAATGGGAATTCATTATGGGCTAGATGGATGAAAACAAAATATCTTAAAAACAAGAATTTTTGGACTGCTAAAACTGAAAATCATTATTCTTTCTCTTGGAAAAATATTTTAAGTTGTAGGGATATTGGTCTAAGAATTTTGGAAAGAAAATTTAAGGATGGTAACCAGACCAGTCTATGGTTTGACCCATGGATACATGGTAAAAATTTGGTCAGTCTTTTGGGTTGGAATAGTTTACTTTGGTTTGGTGGGACTTTTGATAATGTTAACATCATTATCCAAAATAATACTTGGAATACATTTAGCCATCAAACTACTTCAATTTTCAATGATGCCATAAAAAAGATTATTATTGACCCAAATCTTCAAAAAGACACATGAGATTGGAGACTTTCAAAAAAGGGGTTTTCTCTTTTAAAAAAACTTGGAAATTTATTAGAGGTCATGAAACTGAAGTAGATTGGTACAGTGTTATCTGGAATAAATCGAATTGCCCAAAAATGTCCCATTGTGCTTTCTTTGATGTTTTTAACAGGTTGCCAACAAGGGACATGTGCTTTAATTGGAACAAAAATGGGGAAACAATTTGTCTACTTTGCAAACAAGAGGCCGAAAGTATAAATCATCTATTTTTTTATTGTGTTTTTCCAAATCATATTTGGTTTATAGCCAAATAAAAACTCAAAATAAATCAGCATCATGCCGTGCAAAACATCATAGAAAGCATCAAATACATACAGGAAAACTTCAAGGAAAAATCAAAAGATTTCAGAAATGCTAACACTATTCTCACAACAACTATCTTTCACATTTGGAAAGAAAGAAACCAAAAACTGCATACTCAAAAGGAAACAGGAAGCATTCAACTTTGGAAAACAATAGAAATGGAGAGCCAAATTCTCCTCAAAAAATTTGAAAACCAACACAAATACTTTGACAATCTCAATCAAATTTTCTGGAGAGCAGACAGCTATAAGGAAGAGTTAGAAACTTTCTTACAGAATGAGAAATTCAACTCTAATTTCACTGGAGGCAGACCCCTTCACCATAGTGGCAATCACTGGATGAAGGAGCCTATTAGCCTCAGGAGTTCCAAATATGAGGCTGCCTCTACTGGTGGTGGCCACCTCTACCAGCAAATCAGTGTTCCACCCTACAACAAAAAGGGAAGTATACATTATTATAAACATAACAATAATAACTATACAAATTCAAACACTGATTTTTCTTTTAATTCACCTGATAAGGGCGAAGGCTACCGCACACACATGAATAAGGAGCACTTGGATTATCACCTACATAAAGATAAGATTTTGCAGCTGGATATGAATAATCAGAGAGTTTCGGAAGATTTCTACAAAAGTAACATCAATAATCTTCTTTATCACTTATCTATTTGGGACAAAGGAGATTGTAGCAAGTAGCATGCTAATGAAGAGCTTGCAACAAGAGATAACAGCAAGCTTTATGCTAATAGGAAGCATGCTGCAGTTGATTACTTGGATTTCTGCTCAGCTGCTCATAATCTCGATTATCATAAGCAAAAGACCCAACTTTGGACGGAGATCCAAGACATTTCTAATCGTGACTCCCCAAACAACAGAGATCCACTCTCATCTGAGTTTTTCATCAAGAATAGAAAGCGAAAGGAGCATTCTTAGAATATAATCTCCTCTCAGCATCATACGCGTACATTAACTCGAGACTCTCTTGAAATTAATGTCGAAGATAGCAAGGAGAAGGATTTTGCATGGAAGCCTCCTTGATTTCTCTGTTTTGTTGCAAAATCGCCATGGATCACATTATTTTCCCCATTTTTTTTTAGTTTAGGGCTTCATTCTCCTTTTTGTTTCTGAGAAAAAGTAGCGGCGAGGGTTTTGTGTTTGTTGCTTTATTCGGGTAGGGTATATTGTTACCTACCTGTTAACTGCTACCGGGCCTTCGGCCTATTTTACCTGTTTAAAAAAATACAATATTTTGAAAGAAACTGAGGATCTAGTAATATGAATATTTGTCTAAGTTGTAATTTATGCGGAATAAAAATACTGAATAGTAAAGTGCACCAAATATTTTTATACTGGTTCGAACTTCCCGTTCTACATCCAGTCTTAGACTCTTTCTGGATTTAAAACAACACCCTCACTTAACCCCAAGGAATATGTATTACAACTACCTGAGTTTTCGAACATGATTTCGTGCTTGAAGATCTCAACAGGACTTCAACTACAAAAGAGTAGATAAGTTTGTGACTTCATATGCTCTAGTATAGCACGATGAGTCGATAAGTACAACCTTCTTGTAATCTTATTCTTAGTGGTATGTAGCATATTCGTGAAGAATTGGAAATGAATTGATCATAAGAGAAGTATACTTGAATATGCAAGTGATAAAATTGAAAGCAATATTAATCTTTTGAAAGCACTGAGAATTCAAGACAAGATATAGAAATGAAAGAGAGTATAATTATTAATTGTAGTCAAGAATGAGATTTATTTATATAGAAATCAAATGGTTGCAACTATTTGTGAAGTGAGATTGATAGAGTTAGGGGTATAACCTAGGGGCAATTACATAATTTGTTACATATATCTAACTCATTGACCAATCTTGTTCAAAGTAAAGGTGTTTTCTTTCTATTATATACTTGATATAATGTGTCATATTAATTAACTAATTTAATTAAAAGTATATTTAATAGAAAACCCATAATGGTATGTTTTGTGATAGTAGTTACAAAGTGTTGATAAATATACCATTTTAAATGTTCCTAGTCAAGATGCATCAAGATTGGATATCGATGTATCGATACATTGAGACTAGAGTACGTAACACTCTCCAAATGTTGGGCAGTGTATTACTCATGACTACTGAGGGCACCTATGGATTACGTACTGGTAATTATTATATAATTGTAGAACGATTCACTCGATAGTGTTCTGTTGTTAATATAACTAAAGTCAAACTGAAAATATCAATGTGACTGATTTACACAGTTCACTCGACTTGAGGATATTGTGGATCTTCAATATGAAGCTCCGCTTTGATTATAGTAAAATCATGGTATGACGTTTCATCGAGTGACTATAGTTGGGTTGAGTAGAAGTATTGGAAGTGAAGCACTATTCAAGAGAGGATTTGTCTCATCGGGTATATGGAGTTAGTATCACGGTCAACTCAAGTCAACTCAAAGTCAAAGTCTCTGGCCAAAGCATTTCGGTTAATAATAATAATTATTAAACCAAGGCTTTGTGTTTGGATTATAGAGTTGAATGTGGACGATATTGGAATTTTGACCATTGTCAATTTCCATAAGTCCAAAGTGATATAGCTTTGACGAAGATAATTGGTGTAAATAAATGTCACAACCGGGTAACGTTTATTAAACTAAAATTGGATATTACTGAAACTGATTAAGCGATAAATTTGGCCACAACGTCACACCACCTGCAAAGTGACGTGTGGACGTTAACATTCGAATAGTTTGATGTTAATCGCCGACCGAATTTACACCTAAGAGTCACATAACTGAAATGATGAATTCTCTTTAGACCGAATGATTTAATTAGTTTATAATTGTTATAAATTATTTAAGATTTTTGAAATATTAATTATGAAATTTGAATTTGGTTTGAGAAACAAATATTGTGTGTCTATATATATATTTATAATAGTTATAAATATGTCAATCAATATGAGATATTGATAAGAAATTAAATTAGATTTAATTACCATATTTGTTTGGACTTAAATGAGGTATTAATCCATAGATTTGGAAGAGATTTTTGGCTGCAATTATATGACAGGGACGGCCAAAAATGGAGGCAGCTAGGGTTTAAAATAGATGGAGGAAATTAGAAAAGAAAAAGGAAAGATATGATCCTCGTTTATTTCTCTTAAACATTATAAAATGCCTCTCTAACCGTAACCTAATGATAGATTTCAAGCCGACTCCATCTTCTAAATTATGGCTATCATTACCTTCTAATTACTGCCGAAACAAAGCTTCATTTATCCCTAAAATTCTCAAGTGAAATTCAAGTTAAAACAAAACTATTCGATAGTGGAAGTCGTTGATTCCAGACTAGCAATCTGACAAATCAAGGAACTTTTAGAG
The DNA here is from genome assembly GCA_030737815.1 of Allium fistulosum. Classification (NCBI taxonomy): domain Eukaryota; kingdom Viridiplantae; phylum Streptophyta; class Magnoliopsida; order Asparagales; family Amaryllidaceae; genus Allium; species Allium fistulosum. The sequence goes on along the minus strand of CM060901.1, from coordinate 1,074,573,719 downwards.
GAAGAGAATTCATTATTTCAATGTGGACTTAAGGACATCTATTTTGGGTAATATTTATTTATGTATTGATTATATTATCATGTTTTTAAAATTTATTAATCATGTAAACTTAGTTATATAAACAGATTATTGTCATTTCATAAGTTAGGTGAGATTTTTGTATGTAATGTTGTGGTCACAATGGAGATTGGATATATGTATAAAATTTGTTGATCTAGTTCATGATTTATATTTGTAATCTAATATTAAATATTAAAATAAATTTTAGTTTAAAATTATATATGTTTACACACACATATATTAATTTAAGATTTAACATTCACATACAATTTTGAACTAAAACATATATTTTCATACATAATGTATAATATTGATATAAATTTTTTCAAACACTTGTTTATGTTTATTATGAATTATAAGTGCTGAAAATAATTTATTATTATTAATATATATATTATTATCGATATTTAATGATTATGTGATTCAATAAATTCATTTTAAATAATTCATGTCTCAAAAATTCAATTTAATATTTTTTAAAATTAATTCATCATGTCAGGTGCTTTTGAAAAAAGTTTCCGAATTTTTCAACTTAATTTTTTATTTTTAAAAATTAATTTACTTTCGACTTGTTATCAATAATTTAATTAAAAATATTATTTTAACTGAGAAAAATCTAGAAATTTTTCCTAAGCCCTAAAATGTGGTTCTAGCTTATTTAAAAAGTCAAAATTTGAATTTTTATCATATAACTATTTTATACTAATTAATTATGACCGATACTACTCAATTCTTTATATATATATATATTAAAATATTAAAATCATTATAACTTCAAATCTGATATGTTTTCAAACTAGTAAGTTATAAAAAAATTATTTTATTATATATATATATATATATATCTTTATTGTTATTTATAATACAATGTGTAGTTATATAAATAAATAAATATTTTATGTAACATTTTAATGGTAAAACATAATTTTATATATACATAAATATATATGCATATATACAAATAATCATTTTAAATTTATATCTATACATTCATGCAAATATTTGACAACATACAATACATACAAAATGAGCTAATGTGTCCGTTGTGATGTATATCGCAGCATCTATATACAAGCATGTTATATTTTGCATGGATTATTATGTTACACATGCACACACATGTATATGATACACATGCACACATATATATGCATATATATATATATATATATTTATATTAAGTAAAACCAAAATTAAATAAATCTCAAACTACAATTTATAAATTTAAATAAAATACATGATTTTATTTAAACTAAATTTAGAAATGTTCTAAATGAATTAAACTTCATAGGCCCAATAAAGATTCAATAGGGTAAAAAAATTAAAATCCACCCATTTATTCCGCTATAGGCTTCCCTAGATCCAACAGAGATGACTTATGGAAGAGTTGCTGCCATTACTAAAGAGAAGCGTCTCTTCATGGAGAAGAGAATCTCTTTAAAAATTTGAACTAAAAAATAATTGTTATGTCGATCAATCGACTGAATTGGTTCAACCAGCAGATTGAATTTTTTTCAAATTTGACAAAAATTTCCAGAAAAGAAATAGTGTAAAAAACACTACTTTCAGTCAACTGAATTCATGGTTGGTCGACTAAATTGTCTAATTTTTTGTTATGAAGTGTGCACGTATTTCAGTTAACTGACAAGGTTGATTCAGTCAACCGAATTATGCTGATTTTGTTTTGAAACTTGCAAATACATTTGTGATCAATCATATGTGCGTGTATACCACTTAGAAGAGATTTTAACATATATAAACTCTAGACTACTGACTCTATGACTAATATAATATTTGTGTCATCTTTGTCTTCATCATGTAGATATCTTCATTTAGTTGATTTCTTTTCCTGCAATAGTCATTAGTATACAAAATATATTCTTGTATAGTTGTCATTATCAAAACATCAAAGTATGAGGCTCCAACATTCTCCCCCTTCTTGATGATAACTACTATACAAGTTAATTTCAAAATAAATCAAACTATATATAGTTCTCCCCCTAAGATTGTACTTCCCCTATCAATATGTCCGTCCGTGTCTAGTTTTTATCCCTCTTTGTCATCGACAAAAAGGAAATAGGTATCAATTAGATTAATATGAATATTTATATGGATAGAATATTCTTGTATAAATTCAAAAGCATACCAATATAAAAAACATTAAAAAATATGTTTAGATATTTAAAAGAATATTCTTCTTACCATAGTCACGATGTTAAACATTACAAAAGAACATCACAGAGCACAGTACACATACTACTTACCACATTGTCACAATGTTAAACATCACAAAAGAACATCACATATCACAATACTACTTACCACGTTGTCACAAACTAAACAAGACAGTTCAAAAACATTATGACTCAACAACAACCAACGACAAGTTTTTGTTGAAAAATACACAAGATAACATTCCATCCTAAAACTGAAAGTAGAAAAAGCATAAATAAAGATAGATACGAAGAATGAGTTTACCATGCCTAGATATCGTGACTCTGACTACTCTCACCAACCTCTTCATCGTACTCGTCTTCCTCCTCCCCCATGGTCCATTTAAACATGTCTGAAGCATGTGGTTTCTCTCTTGTAGGTAGAGAGGATGAAGTAGATGAAGCACAAGACACCTTGTTACAAAAAAATTTCATGAACCCTTCGAGTTTATCCAGCTTAGTATCAATGCTAGTTACCGTGCTTTCAATTCGAGATAGATGACGGTCAAGTTTGCTTTGGTTATGAGAGAGGATGGCATAAGATTTCCTAGCACTTATTTCCATTGCAATCTCTTGTATTTCATCGTCGCTAACTTCAGCTTGTTGTGCATGAGATGAAGAGGCTGGTATTGGTTCGGTGGGTTGAGGGTTCCCGGTATCCCTATTCAATTTCCATTGTTCAAGGGAGATGATGTTGTGGTTCTTAACTCTTTATGGAAGTCTCATGAGGCTTAAGGTTTTGGAGTCGAGTGAACCAACGATAGTAAACATTACATCATTGTCAAGTAAACTCAATGGAAGATGCTGCTCTACAGTTCACCTTTTCTATGTATCTTTTCATTCAGTAGAACAACATAATCTTTGTTCGGTGGTATTTTATTACTTGAATCATTCTCTATATGCCTACTTTGATTTTGAACCTAGTTGCTACTTCACTTATTAACCTAGTTGCCACCATAAAGGTTTTAGATGCCTGTGTAACTATAGTTGTTGATGCATGGTAAACTATTGTATTTGGTTTCAAAAAAAGCGTTTATACTGTTTTTTCAATTTTGCATTTATTTTAACAACGGGCAAAAACAAAAACAGTTGTAGTAGAGTTTACCACAACGGGCAAAATACTTGTTAAAAAGTCTTTTACAACAACCAAAAGCAGTTGTAAAAAAATTCTTTTACTACAATCAAAAGCAGTTGTAAAAAAGTATTTTACAACTGCTCCTGCAACCAACGTAGACCGTAGTAAAAAAATCCCACTCTATTACAACTTTACATATAACGACTAGCGGGCTTCCATTGTAATAAACCTATTACAACTGTTTTTGACAGTTGTAAAAGGGTATTTTTGTTGTAGTGCAACTGTCCAATTAAAAATGATTCCTTTTCAATTAATGAAATTGACACATTACTAAACAAACCCCGTATGCGTAGCACGGGTTCGCCCTAGTAGATGGTGATTCAGAGGATGAGAACTTCGAAAGGTAGAGAGACGAGGTGCAAGAAAGGCAAGACACTTCAATTCCAAATAGACGTGGCAGCTCTTGGATGTTTTCTATGGAAAAAATTGGTAGAGGGCTAGAGAGATATATAAAGCTGGAGAAAGAATGTTTTAGTTAACCAAGTTTCCATTCTCCAAAACCCTAATATCATTTTTACAACTGAAAAGAGGTACTTGTATGTACAAGTAATGAAGTCGCATGATATATTCTCCATAAAGAATTGTTTTTACTTGACATTGATGTAATGTTTCAAATTCTTCCATTATTACTTTAGCCCAATTTACATTACGATGTCGGTACAAAGCGTAAAGTGCTTGAAAGTTATGTTTATAAACCATTTCATAACTACCGATACTTAGTTGTACCCTATGCAAAATTCAACCTTTAGGATGTAGGAATTTGGCTTTTCAGACTCTATGTTGTCGGCTAGAAAAAGGACTAATTTCATCACGATCATTCATGTTAACTTCAATATCATCCAGGTCTTCTCCGTCTGAAGGACAGTTTAAAATGGAACCTAATCTATCTATAGGAAGATAGATTTTGACTCCACACACAAGAGTCCATATAAAATTTTCTTTATGATGTGGTTCTATGAATCTAAATTCAAATTTGCATAAAATAATTTTACCAATAAGGGGTAAATCTTGATATTATTGGCATCAAAGTTGATGAGAGAGTGAATGTGGTTAGCCTTTGCAAATTCTCGGATCGCGTAGCTCCCAAAATCTCTAAACTCGATGAATAAGCCTTCAAAAATTCACATGCTCTTCATATTGTTGAATCATTGAATCGCGACATCATTATATACCCAATCTCTTATTTGAGCCTCTAATGGTCCAGCGGTGGTTGATGAAGTCTCTTTAACGTTTCCTTGGTGCCATTGCAAAAAGTTGGGATTTCTGAGAGAAAGGGTTTATAGAAATTTTGGTTTTGTTTTTCTTTTTGGAGAAGAAGATGAATGAGTGAGGTATGGTCAAGTCAGCACATATAGGGTTTGAATAGGTGTAAATAGTGTAAATGGGTGGATATCTCAAAAGATGTGTACGATTGACCGGTCCACTAATTTTTAAAAATAGGAAAATACGCGACCAGTCAACTGAATGATAAAATTCAGTCGACTGAATTCATGTAAAAAAATGTATTTTCCTTACGACCAGTCGATTGAACCATTGGTCAGGCGACTGAATCTTGGAAATTTTATTTTTGAATGATTGCTACTAGTCGACTGAGTTGGGGGGTTTAGTCCACTGAATTCTATGTTGTTTGGGAATTTATAAAATTACTTATGGTTAGTCGACTAATTTCTTTAGTTCAATCGACTAAACCTATACCTTTTGTTTTGAAGGATTTTTAAGACTAGTTTTGTTCATGAATCAGTTTATTTGTTCAAGGTTAAAAAAACAAATATTTTATTTATAAATATATAAATTAATTCATTATATAATACGAAGAGATTATATTTATTTATTTCTCTTCGTCGGGGTTGGATTACACACACACATGTATATAAATCAATATGAAATATAATATGTTAGTGACAATTTATTTATTTATTTTTAGATGGATCCCAATCTTCGTTCGATGGCCATGGTTCCCAAGAGTTACTTAGTTTTGAGTTGTGATCTTTGTCTGGAGTTTCCATTGGATGAGGAGAGCTTCTACGAATACTATTCTTTATTGGTAATCGTCCACACAATGTCAACATGGATCTTTCAATGAAGATGGGGTCCTTGTCTTCGTTGTTTCCAGTACATTTTTTTTAAAGACCCATTATTTCTTGTTGATAATAATATAACTCATCGATGCACTGGTCATTATGTGGCGATGGTACAATGTTGAAGTTAGTTGATTGTTTGACATTCTTTCCTTTCGAAGATAAACCAGTGTGATATGTAGGTGAAGGAATTATTTTCAGTGAGGACTAACTTGAGAATGGAGCTGTTTTTTAGGATGCTGAACTTGTATATTTAGAGGATGCGGAGCTATAATCTATTGAGGAGTAAGATGAATCGTTCCCAGATGCTATTTGTGATTTTGTTGAAATTTCTTTAGGAAGTTTTATAGGTAAATTTTTTCTTGTGATTTGAAATATGGTTTTACCATTTTTTATGATAGCATGAGATATATAAATAGCATAGATTCTATGGTTTTTATTTATCGACCATTAAATTTTTAAGGCAACTATTTATACTAATGAATTTTATATATAATACTAAAAATAGAACAAGTTTGTTAAGAACAATTTTTTAAATTCAAAAGTAAACATTGGTTAGTTTATAGTATGTCCTGTAGAGACACAATACCCAGTTTATGTCTGAGCTTGATAAACGTATTTTCATTTAGTGGTTTGGTAAAAATATATGCAATTTGATTTTCAAAAGATACGAACTCGAGTGAAATTACTTTCTTTTAATGTTATCTCTAAGAAATGATATTCTATATTTATGTATTTCGCTAGTGAATGATTTATTGGATTTTTTTGATAAGTTTATAACACTTGTGCTATCGCAATAAATTGGTGACTTTTGTAAATGTAATCCAAAATCCATAAGTGTTTGTTGCAAGTATATGACTTGTGCACATGCCAAAGCGGCAGAGATGTATTCTGCCTCACACGTCGATAGTGAAACAGAATTCTGTTTCTTGCTAAACCATAATACTAGAGACTGCCCAATAAAGTGACAAGTACCGCTCGTACTCTTTCTGTCCGTTTAACATCCTTCAAAGTTAGCATCACTATAAGATACTAGCTTGAAAGGACATTCTTTCGGATAAAAGAGTCCATAGTTTTTAGTATTGTTTAGGTAGTGCAAAATTCATTTCACGACATGCAAATGTGATTCTTTGGAATTTGCCTAAAATCGTGCACACAAATAAACACTCATCATAATGTCGTGGCGACTAGCGGTTAAATATAATAAAGAGCCGATCATACTTCTAAAGTGTTTTTAATCCATACTCTTTCCTTTTTCATCTTTGGCAAGGTGAAACATAATGCTCATAAGTGTCGGTTTACTTGATGTATTTTCTATTCCAAATCATTTTTTTAAGTTATTGTGATATTTTTCTTGATTAATAAAAGTTCCATTACTTAATTGTTTTATTTGTAACCCGAGAAAAAATGAGAGTTCTCTCAGATGAGACATCTCGAATTCACTTTTCATTATATTTGAAAATTTAGTACATAAATTTTCATTTGTAGATCCGAATATGATGTCTTCTGCATAAATTGGTGTAATTAATATTGCTGGAACAGGGCCAGCCCGCAGCGGAAGTTTTGGTTGAATTTCATTTTTTTACCATATTGGATCTTTATTGGGCCTATGAAGTCTAATTTATTTAGAATATTTCTAAATTTTGTTTAAATAAAATCGTGTATTTTATTTAAATTTATATATTTTGTAATATAAAGTTAATTTCTTTTGATTAATTTATATACATGTATCATATACATATATATGTGCCTGTAACATAATAATACTTGGAGGGTACAACATGGCCGTATATAGATGCTGAGATTTTTATCGCAACAGACACATTAGCTCATTTTGTATGTATTGTATGTTGTCTAAATATGTGCATGTATACATATATACATATATTATAAATTTCTAATAATTATACATATATATATATATATATATACACGGGCATATAAATATACGTGTATTATAAATATGTTTCATTATTAAAATATTACAAAATATATTTATATATATACATATGTTTACATACTATATATATATATTTATATCTATAATTATATAATATTATAATTAATAACTTAAATCATTTATGTATATATATGTAGATGAATAAATGCATATATTTATATATATTTAACATATGCGAAATATAAACTAACTATTTAATTATATATATATATATATTAAATATATAATTAAACATAAATAATTTCATGGTTTATTATATATACATAAATATAATATATATATATAATAATTTTAAAATTTCTTCTAGTTCGAAACTAACTTAGATTTGCAAATACTATAATTTTAGTATTTTAGTATATATTTTCTATGAATTAATTAGTAGTTTCGACCATAATTAATTGATATAAAACAATTCTATAGAAAAAATGCAAATTTTAAAATTTTATAAAATCTAAGATCACATTATAAGAGTTGTGAAAATAATTGAGATTTTTCTAAATTAAAATATTATTTTTAATAAAATTGTTTGCGCAAAAAATGGGCAAACACCTCCAAGTCGTATGATTTAGTCGATTTTATGTTGTTCTTAATGATTTGGGTGGTGTATGCAAATATATAAAAAACAGAGACTAAACTGTAAAAGGCACACAGATTTATAGTGGTTCGGCCAGAATGTGCCTACATCCACTTTATATGTTATTCTCCTTTACTGTTCAGATTACAAGTACAAAGCTTTGATACAAGTATATGAAAGTTGTTTGAAAGTTCTATTCGTGCTTGAGCTCTCAAACTTGTCCCCCCTTGTTGTACCCCTACCCCTCTATTTATAGAGTGAGGCTGGGAGTAGGGGTTTTGGATGTATATAGCTGCTGGTGGGCCTGGGCTGATGCAATCTGGCCTGGAAACGTTGGTTCGGCAACGCCTTGGTTCGGTAGTGCTTTGGTCCGGTGGTAGATGGTTGGAGCTGAGACCTTGGTCCGGTGGCACTTTGGTCCGGTAGGTTCGGGGGGACTTTGGTCCGGTAGCACCTGGGAGATGGGTTGGTTCGGTGGCAGGTGGAGCGGCTTCCGGCTCGGTGGCAAGTGGAGTGGCTTCTGGTTCGGTAGTGATGCTTTCTTCTTTCTGGCTCGGTGGTGGTGGAAATGCACCCAACATTTGCCCCTTAAAGTGGGGCATATGCCAGCATATGTTGTGCTTTGTTTTAGGCCTTTCGACATGGACACTCTCATTCGGTCCCGAGCGCCGAACCAGTTGGTCCGGTCGTTTCTATTTGCCTATAAGTATGCGACATACTCTTTCGTTATTCCTTACTAACTGAAATAGCCGAACCAGATTCTTTCCCGCCGAATCACGTTTGACCACCGGTCCAGGTAATTTCCGAATGACTTTTATGTTTTGAACTACCGAATAAATCCGTGGAGTATGAGTGCCGAATGAACTCGAAGACTCGAATTACCGAACGACACTTAGGGAGTACGAGTGCCGAATGAACTTGAAGACTCGAACTACCGAACGATACTTAGGAAGTATGAGTGCCGAATGAACTCGAAGACTCGAATTACCGAACGACACTTAGGAAGTATGAGTACCGAATGAACTCGAAGACTTGAACTACTGAACGACACTTAGTGAGTATGAGTGCCGAATGAACTCCAAGACTTGAACTACCGAGTGAAGCTTTTATGTTTTGAATTACGAGTGAAATTCCAGACTGCATACACTTGCTTGTTTATATCTCCACACCCCTTGTTCTAACAATGTGTTTTCTCATGTTGCAGATAATGTCTCATAAAGTAGAAACTCGTTCTGACAAAAAGAAGTCCAAGGACCGAGGAGAGTCCTCCATAGTGCCCCGAGTTCAGGCAGCACCAGAACGACAGGGACCAACCCCGAGATCGCTAGTAGACGGGTACGGTCCTCAAGAGCTCCTGAACTCACCGCCTGATTGCTTTCCCAGCTCCCTCAAAGATGAGCAGCTTGATGTTATTTCTCGCTCTTTTGGGATCGACAGAGCGCATATCTTGTTGCCGGGGGAAGGAGTGATGCCGTATAACCCCCCTGAAGGATATTTTGCTTATAGTAGGTATCACTGCATGTGTGGTGCCATCCCACCTATCAATGCTTGGATAATCAGCTTCATTACATACCTGAAGATGGCTCCTTTCCAGCTTCAGCCCAACTCCTATGCGATCTTGGTGAGTCTGTTCATTATCTTCCAGAGGAGATACGGGCGTCCTCCTTCCAACCGGAAAATCCGATATCTATACAACTTGAGAGGCTACAAGAAGGGGTCTCCGTACATTAGCTTAGAGTCGGCCGTGTCCTTCAAGCCAGTCCTGGATTTATATTCAAAATTCAGCATGTTCAAGAAGGAATGGTTCTTTGTCAAAGACGACTCCGTTTCTTTCCACCGTTTCACCTCTAGCTGTAAGTTGAATCTCATTTATCATTTCCGTTCCGACTGCGATGCTTCTCTTACGTGCTTTATTTCTTGCTAGCGATAGGTGGTTTTGCGGTTGTAGATAACGATCGTCTGGTTCAGATGGCTGCGGAAATAGAAGCCATCCCGGAAAGGGAGAGGGCGGCTTCTTATTTGATCAGGAACGCTACTCTTCTGGGGCTCAACCTGATTCTTCCACGCCAGTCTGTGGTCAAGCAGAGAGACACAGCTGAGGAGAGGGCCGCCAAAGCTAAAGGAGGGGCTACAGCGAAGAGCAGTAAAAGGAAACACTTCTCGAAGCGTCCAATTGCCGGGGGGAAGAAACTTAAGAAGTCCGATGGACCTTCCCCTAGCACATGTCCCGATGTTCCAGAGGAGGAAGATGTGGAGGAGGAGAGAGGTGAGGGTGAAGGAGGTGAGGCGGAGACGGGAAGTGGTGGAGAAGGTGATGGTTATAGCGATGATGGTGGTGACGGACAGAGCGGTGGTGGAACTTGGGCTTTGTCTTCTGAGCAGGCGGGTGTGATCCAAGAGTGGACAGATGACGCTTTCCGCCTCGCTTTTGAAGGGTCGGAGGAAGGATCGGCTTTAGTGGAGAAGTCTAAGAAGGCTGACAAGGCCGAGATCAGTGCTGATTCATCTTCTAAGAGCGCTTCAGCTATGGCAACTCCTGTGAATCAAGGTGAATTTTTGACTCCCGCCGACTCCATTTATGATAAGGATTTAGAAATATTTTACGGCCCGCTCCCGTCCTGGAATGAGATTCAGGACTTATTGCAATATCCTACTCCTCCCCAGGGTCTGTATAACAAATGCGTCCTTTTACTCTTCGTAACTCGATGTATTTCTTGAATTATAGCTCAATGTATGCTTGTAACACTTGGCTTTTATTTCAAGAGCGGGTAAGGTGGCCAAGACGTCAGATGTTCGGCCTCGTCTTGAACAGTACAAACTCCTCAAGGCTTTTACTAAACCAAAGCCTCCGGCTAACCGTCCTGAAGATGTAGTCGGCTACCGTCCTCTTCTTGGAGTTATCGAAGAGGATATCCAAAGGAAGAAGAGGAGTCGCTCTTTGTTTGAATCTTCACCCGGTCCTCAGCCCCCGACTCAGCCTCTTCAAGATACCATGGAGGAGAATACTGAGCTTATTCCTTCCCCGCACCCGTCTGAAAATCCTACTGTTACCCCGATAGATCATCCTGGCTTGGCTCGTAATCCGTTTGCGGATCATCCGGATCTGGATCCTGGTTCTCATGATATTATCTTTGATGAAGCTACCGGTGAGCACCTTCTCCCTCGTAATCCTATGGTAAGAGTACTGGATGAAGCTAAGTCCCTGGACCTTGATTTGCTTACCACTCGGGTCGTAACCTTGGGGGATAAAGCTAAGGCAAACATTGACTGGGTTGCTGAGGAAACCAGGAAGCTGATGGGGCATCACGCTCGGCTGGTCAAGGCTGGAGAAGAAATTGGCAGTGCTAACATTCGACTACGGTTAGTGGTTTCCGACCAAGCCAAAAAACTTGCTGATCAGGCCATCCAGATCTCTCAGTATGAGGCCGCCTCCAGGCGATTAAAGACAGCCATGGAAGAGTCCAGCAGAGCAGAGCTACGAAAAATGGAGGCTGCCTGTAAGGAACGGATTGACATGGCTATCGCAACGGTGGATGAGGTTCGGAAAGAGGATCTCGAGCGAATACAGGAGTTGTCCGGGAAACTTGAAGCCGCAGAGCTTGCTCAAACCAAGCTGAAGGAGGAGATGGAGGCGATGAGGAGATCCTTCCAAGCCGATCGCTCGCGGTATCAATCAGAGAGGGATGCTGCACTGCACAGCTGTTGGCTTCTGAGGGCCGAATAAGGGAGTTTGAAGAGAATGGGGGGATAATGGATGAGATGCTTCAGGATATGTACTTTCGCACTTGGAGACAAGGCAACTTATCTTGGATGGATGATTATCCCCGAGTCATGGCTAGGATTTATCTTAGGGCCCTGGAGGAGGCTAAGGCCGAAGCAGATAAGGAGGGCGGCGTGGCCTTCAGAATGGATGTGGTTACGGCTCAATTTACCAAGGAGGAGAAGGTGGCGGTGAAAGAAGGAATGCGGCTGCTTGCTGCTGAGGAGGTTGGTGTGCAGTTGGAGGATGATGATCAAGGAGCAGATGCTGGTAAGTCTCCCCTTTTAGCTTCTCGTAACTTGGTTGCTTATTATTAATGAATTCTTTCCTTGACCGGACAGGTGAGACCTCTGGAGCACTAAATATCTCTGGTCAACATGTTGAAAGTTCCCACTCCGCGGTAAAGGAGATTTCGGAGGGCCAGTAGGACAAGGGTGAAGCTCCGATGCAGCCGACTTCTTAACTTGATCTGGATATCTTTTTGTTCACTTGACATTGCTGTCTACGTTAGTCTCAGAGCAGTAACGTAACTTTTAGGCTGTAATTATGTTACTTGTAATAAACGACTTTATTCTTGGTATGTAATTTTTTAACTTAAGCTGATTCTGTCGTATTTGAATGCTTTCGTCATTTTGATGTGTTGCATAAGAAGTATAGCTGTGCATATGCCTGTGATTCGATCGTGTTTGATGTCAAGTTCTTGTTTAAGATATCATTTCATACCTTGCAATGTTTAATGTGATGTGCGAAAAAATTATAGCTAAGCATTTATACACAAAAGAAGAAAGTACCGCCCTTCATGTTTTAGTTGTAAACGGTTGCTTTGAATGTCTTATACGACTGAGTATGGAATGCAGTTGATTGACTTGTCATCCAATTGCGAGTTCTTAGTGAGCGTCTCCTATCTTGTGCCCTGTACTTTAGGGATTGTTATAGAGGATAGGAGGAAAGTTTTTAAATAAAATAGAAATATAAGAAATAGTAAAACTTCCAATCATGGAAGGCCTTCGATGTGCTTAAGTTCGTGGCAAACGAGTTTTGTAGTCACTTTCCCTAGCTGTGGGTCTTGGAGACATTTGTCACCCATCTTACGCCTCTGCGGGGAGTTTATCTTTTTTACCACAGCCGTACTTAAGACACATCGGAGCTGAGATCCCGCACAGTAACTACCCGGGCCATTATGGCCCGTAGTCGTGGGTATTATTCGATTTACCGTGGCCGGCTAGCGTGGGTGCCGATCGTCAACCCTGAACTACCCCTGGCTGGCCACACCTTATGTTGGGGCTTAAAGTAGGTTTACGGTTGCCGGCGAGCCGAACGCCGTAATGAGCTGCCTCGGCTATAGTCGGCCTTCTCGGTGGCTTATAATCGGCTCATTACAGTTGGCTTTAAGGGCCGATCGCGAGCAATGAGTTAACTCGCAGCAGAGGGATGCTGGAGCAAAAGTGTCTCATTGGAGAGGGCATAGATTCGCATAGTACCTGTTAGATCTTGTCCCGGTGAAGTCGTGCCGCGATGTGTTTTGAATGGAAATGCCATTACACAGGATTTTGTTCAACAGAAAAGGATAGAGTTAACAAGCAGCCAAGATATAAAGGAACAAGTTAAAAAGAGACAAGTTTTTTAAAGTGGTTCGGCACGAAAATGCCTACATCCATTGATTCTCTTTGTTAATTCACTTCATATGGGCAGTACAAGTTAAGAAAAGTATCGACGAAGGTGTTGGATGTTCCATGCCCTCTGGAACACCTCCTCGTCCACTGTTGACAAAATTTAAGCTCCATTGTGGAGATCTTTATGGATTACATACGGCCCGTCCCAGATTGGATCTAGCGCTCCGGGGTGCGGGAAGATTCGCTTGAGGACAAGATCTCCTTCTTGTAAGTTACGATGCTTGACTTTGGAGTTGTATTGTGCTGCCAATTTTTGCTTGTGAGCTGCTGCTTTGAGGGCTGCATCATTTCTTCTTTCCTCAATTAGGTCCAAAGACATGTGAAGGAGTTCCTCGTTCTCTTCTGGGTTATAGTGGATCCTACCGTGGGAAGGCACTATAGTTTCAACTAGGAGCATAGCCTCCGATCCGTATGCCAAAGAGAAAGGAGTGTGCCCCGTTGATGTTCTGAAAGATGTGCGATAGGCCCAAAGTGCCATCAGAAGTTCATCCACCCAAGCGCCTTTTGACTTTTCAAGTTTCTTTTTTATTAGAGTTTTGAGAACTTTGTTGACAGCTTCGACTTGTCCGTTTGCCTGAGGATAAGCTACAGATGAGAAGCTTTTGTGAACTCCGTGCTCTTGGCACCAGTTGGCGAACTCCTCGCTGTCGAACTGAAGTCCGTTGTCCGATATGATTTTAAGTGGGACCCCGTACCTGCATAGAACATTTTTGATCAAGAAGTTAATAACTTTTGCTGAAGATACTTTATTTAGGGGTTCTGCTTCCACCCATTTGGTGAAATAGTCGACTGCCACTATAGCATATTTGGCTCCGCCTCGGCCCATTGGCTGCTCGCCAATCAGGTCAATTCCCCATACTGCAAAGGGCCAAGGGCTGGTCATTTGGGTAATCTCAGTTGTGGGTAGCCGCGGAATCTTCGCAAATTTATGACATCTGTCACATTTTTTGACAAAATCTAAGGCGTCTTTGTTTAAGGTGGGCCAGAAGTATCCATATCGGAGTATTTTCTTTGCCAGAGTCTGCCCTCCAGTGTGATCTCCGCAGCTTCCTTGATGGATGCTGGATAAGATTTCCTTTGCTTCCCTTTCAGCGACACACCTTAATAAGGGGTTAGAGAAGCCGCGCCGATAAAGGGTGCCTTCTTGTATTGTGTAGCGGGAAGCTCTCCTCAAGATTTTCTTGACTTCGTTACGCTTGTCGGGCAGTGTGCCGTCTTGTAAGTATTTTTGGATGGGAGTCATCCAAGTTTCCTCTTTGACTGTAGCTATCAGATTCACCTGCTCGAAACTTGGGGTCAGTTGCTTTGAGATGGCCACTGCTCCGGAAATAGTGTCGTCTCTCATGCTAGCTTGCTTCGCCAATTCGTCGGCCTCTTGGTTCTCTTCCCAAGGGATGTGTTTGATTAAATAGCGATCCAATTGATCGAGAAGCAACTTGGTCTTCTTTAGATATGCTATGAGTCGTTCTTCTCGAGCTTGAAATTCTCCTAGTATTTGATTTACAATAAGTTGAGAATCACTATGAAGACACAAAGAATTGGCTCCGATTTCTAAGGCAAGTTCTAATCCAGCTATCACTGCTTCATACTCTGCATCGTTGTTGGTGGCAGCGAATTCCAACCTTAGAGCATAGTGTAGCTTATTTCCCCTGGGAGTGATTATTACCACACCTGCCCCCGAGCCTTGTTCGTTTGACGCACCATCCACAAAGAGATTCCACTTGATATCTTCTGCTATTTTCGATTGCTCCTTACCTTCGTTGGTGGTGAATTCGGCAATGAAATCGGCCATGGCTTGTCCCTTGATGGCGGTGCGAGGATGGTAGGTGATATCATATTGACTTAGTTCAATGCACCATTTAAGTAGTCGCCTAGAAGTGTCGGGACGATGGAGTACCTGCCTTAGTGGTTGATCGGTCAGAACTCTGATGGAATGAGATTGGAAATAGTGACGCAGTTTCCGTGACGTGATTAGTAAATAGTACGCTAGTTTCTCAAGTTTAGGATATCTGGCTTCCGCCCCTGTAAACCTCTTGCTCACAAAGTATACTGGCCACTGCGTGCGTTTGTCTTCTCTCACCAAGGCGGCGCTTAGAGCATGAGATGACACAGCAAGGTATAGGTATAGCTCTTCGCCTTTGTTCGGAGTTGAGAGTACTGGTGGTCTCTGGAGGTGTTCGATTAAGTTAAGGAAAGCTGTTAAGCATTCGTTAGTCCATTCTAACTTCCCCTTGTCTTTCTTTAGAGCTTCGAAGAAGGGGATGCATTTGTCAGTTGCTTTAGAGATGAATCTGCTCAGGGCGGCCACCTTCCCATTTAGGCTTTGCATTTCTTTTCGGGTAGAAGGTATCCTGATATCTTTCAGAGCTCGGACTTGTTCAGGGTTTGCTTCAATTCCTCTGGCATGGACGATGAATCCCAAGAACTTTCCTGATGATACTCCGAAGGAGCACTTTAGAGGATTCAGCTTCATTCCATATTGGCGAAGTACTTGAAACATCTCGCCCAGGTGGCTTACGTGATCGTCGGCTTTCCTTGACTTTACCAGCATGTCATCCACATAAACTTCCATAGTTTGTCCTATTAGCCCTGCAAACATCTTGTTGACGAGGCGCTGATAGGTGGCTCTTGCGTTTTTAAGTCCAAAAGGCATTACTTTGTAGCAGTACAATCCCCGATCAGTGATGAAACTGGTGTGGTCTTGATCGGGAGCATGCATAGGAATTTGGTTATATCCTGAGTATGCGTCCATAAAAGATAAGAGTTCGTGCCTAGCCGTGCTGTCCACGAGCTGGTCGATTCGGGGAATTGGGAAGCAATCCTTCGGGCAGGCGTCATTTAAGTTGGAGAAGTCAATGCATGTTCGCCACTTCCCATTAGCCTTCTTTACTAGTATCAGATTGGTGATCCACTCTGGGTAGATGGCTTCTCGTATGAAGTCATTGGCAAGTAGGTTTTTTACTTCTTCATCGAGGGCTGCTGATCGTTCTGCCCCCATACTTCTCTTTTTCTGTTTTACTAGTGCCTTGGTAGGATCGATGTTTAGTACGTGGCATGCTATGTCTGGGGAGATTCCAGTCATGTCAGCGTGTGACCATGCAAATACATCCAAGTTGTGGCGGAGAAAATCAATGAGTTGTTCCTTCAATTCTGCTTTTAGTTGGGACCCGACTTTCAATAGTCTACTCGAGTCGTGTTTGTCCATAGATACAAATTCCATAGCCTCTGCAGGCTCGGCGGTGGCCTCCTCCTCTTTGTCCCTGAGGTCTAATTCATTAAAAGGGTCACTAGTATATCGAAGAGGAGGGGCTTTCTTTAGCTTCTATGCTTCCAAACTTTTCGTGCAGAGGGCAGTCTCTACACTCTTCCCTATATCCTTCCTGCGGTTATTGCGAAGTTCAATTACATAGCAATCTCGAGCGAGGTCCTGGTCTCCCTCTGCTTCCCCTATTCCATTGTCCGTTGGAAATTTCATCTTCAGGCACCATGGGGCCAGGACAATTTGGAAGTCAGACAAGGATGGTCTTCCTAAGAAGGCGTTATAGGCCGAGTGGTTTTCTATCAACACAAATGTTTGTTTCCGCACGACGGAGCGGGGATGACTTCCAATTTCAACAAAGAGGTCGAGTCGCCCGAGGGGCATCTTTGCATTTCCAGTGAAGCCATGTAGTGGTTTATTGCAGGGAGAAACATCCTTTATTGACAGCTTCATTTTGTCGAAGGCATGCTTGAATAGGATATTCACTGAGCTTCCAGTGTCTACTAGAATTCGGAAAACTTCGGCTGGACCGAGCCGGGCAGAGATAACCATGGGATCTGCGTGAGGGTACTGCCTTCCCTCCAGGTCACGCCAACTGAATGTGATGTCATCATTCTCTATCCGCTTCGGGTGGCGTTCTTCTATAATAGAGTTAATGAATTCTTCATCGTTCCTAAGTGACTTTCCGTACCTTTCCATCTCTGCCCAGCTTCCATCGGCGATGTGTGGCCCTCCCGAGATGGTATGGACCACTATCTTCTCTTGACTGGAACCGCTGGTGTTGCGATTTCCTCTGCCTATTTCTGGGGAGGGTAACCTTGGGTTCTCATTAGCAGGAGCTGGAGTCCTGTTTTGACCTTTTACATAGCGTTCTAGTCTCCTTCTTCTGATGTGTTCTTCAATCAAGTCCAGGAGATGATGGCATTCATTAGTATCATGCCCATGGGACTCGTGGAAGCGGCAGAATTTTCCAGACTTAATTGCGTTATCTGATTCCTTCTTATGCGGGGGCGTTTGTATTTAACTTCGTCTTGAGTGGCCAGGAAGATGTTTTCGATCGTTTCATTCAAAGGGGTGTAAGCGTCAAATCTCGGTCATGGCCGATATAGACGCTTTTCTCCCTTCTTGCCCCCAGCATTGTCTCTAGAGTCATTTCTTCGAACGTCCTTTGCTACAGCGGGCGTGTTGCCGTGAGCTGCCTTATTTTGTTGCCCTGACTGCCCCTCAGTGGCAGCATCTTCAAGTCTCATATATTTCCCAGCTTCATGGAAGAAATCGGGTAACGTAGCTGGTTTTTCTTTTGTCAATCTTCTAGCAAATTTAGTATCCGGATGCACCCCACTACAGAGGGCCATTAAGATAAGCTTCTCATCGGCATCTTGGACTGCGGCCGCTGCGGCATTGAATCGGGTTAGATATTGCTGCACTTTCTCTCCAGGCTTCTGTTTGATACTGGATAAGGAATAAGCGTCCTTGGGCTGCTCCACATGAATGTGGAATTGGCTGATGAACTTTTCTTTCAACATATCCCATGAGCTGATGGATCCTTAGGGTAGATGGCAGAACTAGGAGGTAGCTAGATCTGCTAAAAATAGTGGGAAGCATTTGCACAGCACTCCCTATGTTGCCCCGCTCATGAGCATATGCTGTGTGTATCTATGTAAGTGTACAACTGGGTCAGAGGTTCCCTTGTAAGGTTCCATTGTTGGCATTTTCCATTCTCGGGGGGTGATGGCAATTTCGATATTGCGGGCGAAATGGCTGGTTACCCTAGCGCCTATTCCTCGATCTCTTTGATCCCGTTGGACGCACTCTCTGAACAAGCGTGCCATCCTTTCATCAGAATTTGGAGCAGATAGGAATAAGTTCGGTTCTGCTCTGTGGGATTGATTCCGTCCAGATGACCTGTAGGGATGGTATCGTCTATCATTCCTAATATTTTCCAATGGCTGTCCTTGGTCTTCTGGGAGCATGCTAGGGTCAGCTACAGTTAGCCCTTGCCTTGATCTTCCCCTGCTGGGTTCTGATCTAAGCACTTCCTCGGGTCTAACTTCGGGCTGGACTCTAGCTCGGCCCCGTTCATCGGCGTTTCTATGGTTAGGCAGCATGATAGGCTCGGCTACAGTTGACCTCCGCCTGGTACCACCCCCGTTGGGTTCGGTTCCAAGTGTTTCCTCAGGTCCAACTTCGGGCTGAGCTCGGTCTCGGCTCCTACCATGGCCGCTTCTGTCGTTGGCTTCTTCGAAGAAGGAAGATCTTTGTCGCCTCTGAGATCCTCTAGACTGGGACTCACCCCATGATTCAGTGTTGCGGTTGGACTCTTCAGCATCCCTTAAGCGTGACATGAGTTGGTTCACCAAGGCTTCCTGTTGGGATGTGAAGTGGTTAGTCACTTCAGCCACAACCCTGTTTAGATCTGCCCTAGTAATTGCTGCCGGCTGTTCCGTGGGAGGGGTTGTCGAATTTGCCTGACCTTCATTTGGTACTGCTGTTGGAATGGGATGGTTTACTTGATCTATGACCACGTGATCTGGAATACTGCTAGTTGCGATGTTCTTTCCTTTGTTAACGTCTTTTCTTTGCTTGGGAGGCATGTTTTCCAAGCAATGAACGACGCTGTTAGGAAGAAGGTTAAGTGGGAGAAGCTGAAACTTCGAGTTCCCGTCTTCTCAGTGAAAGCACCAAAAATGTTTGCGCAAAAAATGGGCAAAGACCTCCAAGTCGTATGATTTAGTTGATTTTATGTTGTTCTTAATGATTTGGGTGGTGTATGCAAATATATAAAAAGCAGGGACTAAACTGTAAAAGACACAAAGATTTATAGTGGTTCGGCCAGAATGTGCCTACATCCACTTTATATGTTATTCTCCTTTACTGTTCAGATTACAATTACAAAGCTTTGATACAAGTATATGAAAGTTGTTTGAAAGTTCTATTCGTGCTTGAGCTCTCAAACTTGTCCCCCCTTGTTGTACCCCTACCCCTCTATTTATAGAGTGAGGCTGGGAGCAGGGGTTCTGGATGTATATAGCTGCTGGTGAGCCTAGGCTGATGCAATCTGGCCTGGCAATGTTGGTTCGGCAACGCCTTGGTTCGGTAGTGCTTTGGTCCGGTGGTAGATGGTTGGAGCTGAGACCTTGGTCCGGTAGGTTCGGTGGGACTTTGGTCCGGTAGGTTCGGGGGGACTTTGGTCCGGTAGCACCTGGGAGATGGGTTGGTTCGGTGGCAGGTGAAGCGGCTTCCGGCTCGGTGGCAGGTGGAGTGGCATCTGGTTCGGTAGTGATGCTTTCTTCTTTCTGGCTCGGTGGTGGTGGAAACGCGCCCAACAAAAATAATCATTATTCGATCGAAATTTATATTACTCATTATAAATATAAAATAACGTTAAAAAATTCTAGAAAATTTACAAGAGCTTTTGAAATGACAAAGTAATTTAAAAAAAAATATGAAATCGAATTTTAGAATCATTAATTATTTTTCATAAAATAATCAATCCATATAATCATTAAATATTGGTAATAAAATATATAATATAATATAAAATTAATTTTCGCTGTTTATAATTCATAATAAACATAAAAATTATAAGAAAAAATTTGAATCAATATTATATAGTATATAATCATATATGCTTTTATATGAATAATGTATATTTATTTATATACAAATATATATATATATATATATATATATATATTAACATAATATTAAAATAAACTTTATATAACAAATAATGTCTGATTATACTTGAATTATGAACATAAACATCACAAATCATGCACATAACCAATCTGATTGTGACAACTACATTTGCATACAAATTCTCACCTGACTAATTATATAACAACAATATATACATACGGTTTCAGGTGTCCATAATTAATAGATTATAAAACATGATATTATATCTATAATATGATGGAATATTACCTATTACAGATGCCTTTTGAGTTGACGTTGAAATAATGAATTCCCTTCTCTGAATATCTCCCGATCTGTCAGATTGCTAGTCTAGAATCGCCGACCTTTCAGTATCGTATAGCTTTGGATTTAACTTGAATTTGATTTGATATTTTAGGAGTTGATTTGGGGATTTGTTTAGGCTTGCAAACAAGATGATAATGGCAGCCAAAAAAGGTGTATAGATTAGGGCTTAGAGATCCATATATATATGATTGCATAAGAGAGAAAATAGGTTAATCTTATTACTTATTCTCTCTTAATCATAACCATCTATCTCCAAGCCCATCCCTGTGTTTTAACTGCCTCCTATATCTATCCAAACTAGCTAATTTTTCCCTTATAATATCATGGGTGATTAGCCCATTTGGCCTAAATTATATATATAGATTTATATTTAATTTAATCTGTTATCGATATCTCATATCGATCGATATATTTATAACTATTATAAATATACATAACATTATTTATTTCTCAAATCATATTCAAAATTTATAATTAATATTTCATAAATATTAATTAATTTAATTAATTTATTACAACTATAAACTAATTAAATCGTTTGGTCTTAAGAGAATTCATCATTTCGGTTGTGTAACTTTTGGGTGTAGATTCAATCAGCAACTATCATCGAACTATTTGAATGTTAACGTTCCCACATCACTTAGTAGGTGGTGTGACATTATGGCGAAATTTATCTCTTACTCGATTTCAGTAAAATCTCATTTTAATTTAATAAGCGTTACCTGTTAGTGACATTTATATACATCAATTCTCTTCGTCAAAACTATATCACTTTGGACTTATGAAATTTGGTGATGGTCAAAATTCTAATATTATCTTTTTCAACTCTATGGTCCAACAAAGTTCTTGGTTCAATAATAACATTATTATTAACCAAAATGCTCTGGCTAGAGACTTTGACTTTGAGTTGACTTGAGTTGACCGTGACACTAACCCCATATAACTGAGAAGACGAATCCTCTCTTGAATAGTGCTTCACTTCCAATACTTCTGCTCGACCCAACTATAATCACTCAATGGACGTCATGCCGTAATTTGGCTGTAATCAAAGCGGAGCTTTGATATTGAAGATCCACGGTATCCTCAAGTAGAGAGAATTATGTAAACTAGTCACACCAATATTTTCTGTTTGACCTTAGTTATACTAACCAACATAACATTATCGAGTGAGTTGTTCTATAGTTAACCAATAACTATCAGTATGTAATCCCTAGGTGCCCCCAGCAGTCATGAGTAATACAATGCCTAACATTTGGAGAGCATTACGTACTCTATTCTCAATGGATACATTGATATCCAATCTCGATGCATCTTGACTATGAACATTTAAAATGCTATATTTATATTCACTGTGATAAATTACTCACGGTTACTACACTTTGTACTACTATCACAAAATATACCATTTATGGATTTCTATTAAATATACTTTTAATTAAATTAATTAATTAATATAACATATTATATCAAGTATATTATAGAAAAAATACCTTTCATTTTGAACAGATTAGTTAATGAGTTAGATATATGTAACAAATTACATAATTACCCCTCGAGCATACCCCTAACTCTATCAAATATATCTTTCTTATCATTTAATAAATAAATTTTGATCAACTTTTCCAACCTCAAATCCCAAAACTAGAAGATAGCTTCTTAATCGTTCATACCAAGCACGGGGTGCTTGTTCCAAAGCATAAAGAGCTTTCTTAAGTTTGTAGACGCGATCAGGAAGTTTTTCATGTTTAAAAAGAGGCAGTTGTTTACAAAAACATTTTCTTCAATAAAACCATTTAGAAATACAGCTCACCATCCATTTGATATGGTTTAAAGTTATGATAATAGAAGAAGGCTAGTAAGATATGTATCGCTTCTAATCTTACAATAGGAGCAAAAGTTTCTTCATAGTCTATTCCTTCTTCTTGATTATATCCTTGTGCAACTAATCTAGCCTTATTTCAAGTTATACTAGTGAGTACCCTGTGCTTCGCACACGGGCATTGTTATAATACGTGAATTATAATCTCAGTAGCAGAAACGCTAAGGTAGTACGGAATAGTGATCATGTATTTCATATACATGTTAATGGACAGTGGAAATCGAATTCAGATGTCAGCACAAACATGACGTGAAATTACAGTGGTAATGTAAGGAACAATGATAATCATAAATAGTAGTTTAAAGCCGGAGCAGATATTTATATAAAAAGCACATGTATACTCCATACGAAAGCAAACGAATTCAATGTCATACATGCTGACGTATGGAGAAAAAAATAGTGCAAAATGAGGTACCGGAAGAAAAAAAAGAGTCGATGACTACATTGAACGGAACAGTAGTAGGTACAGACAGAAAAACGTGAATACACCACAAATATGAAATGGTACAAATTAATTTTTTTGCTTTTTCTCTCAAATCTTGATTCCAGTAGATGCTGCAGTTAGCTGATCTGTATCAACATCCTACAGATAAGGAAAAAAACAGTGTTTAAGTTTGGGAGTACAAAACACGTTGAGGTGGTAGAAGGTGACGATATGAAGTGAATGTACATTGTCACAGTATTGGTTTGAAAGTTGAAACAGTTCTAAACGGGAGTATCCATACGTAGAGCAGCCCAGTAGTGTTTGATATGGACAAATAGGTGTAATTTCCACTAATGTAAGAACTAACATTAGATAATTTAATTACAGTCACCATTAACACAAATATATTCATAATAGTAAGGATAATGTTCGTTCACAGTGATCTTACAACAGGAATATCATCTTTAAGGTCATCGATGCCTATAGAGTTTCGATGCCTATAGAGTTTAGATAACATCACACCTTGGATATTGTTGTATTCGACAGGCAAAACATATGTGACCCTGCTCACTACGTTCTTTACCTGAATCATAATCACTGTATCCACTTCCAGATACTTTGCTTTGGATAGTTGGCAGTCTAAAGTTGGTTCTCCATTTTTTGTCATTGCTTTTTGCCTTTCCTGGAAGATAAATTGAAATTATGATTTAGGATTTCCACCTCTATAATATCCCGGATGTAGTAGAATGATTGAAATATAAAAGAGAATTGATGTGTGGTTACAAAGTAAGGGATGGAAAATTTATCTTGCAATACAACAATGTAGTACTCATAATTGTGTACCATATATGGTACCGATGATATTATAAACAATTATTGTTTTTACAACCATTATGTAAAAGTAAATGGTATATGTTGAAGTCTCTGTGTTGCGCACTTCAGTAAATTATAAATAGTAATATTGTAAATAGGACAGTTAAATTACCGTTATGCATAAACAAAGCCCACAGTCCAACATCCATCTTGAAACCTGCATATAAAATATGTAAGAAGAAAAAACAACTTGGTTAGGTTTCTTTTTACTATTGTACAACAATTGTGTAATTTGCAGATCAAATTTACAAAGGCAGCCTACTCATATGTACTTGATGTTACTGTGGAGATGCATCTGGTTGTGGGATCTGCCCGTAATTCTCAAGTGCAGAAGAATGGGTACACTGTGAAACAGCCTGGGTAGGTGTACTGTTCCCCTATCAGGCTGCGTCAGCTGCTGTTGGGAATGATTCGTTGGGACATTCCATCAACTCGTGGTTTTCTGCAGTAACAACTAACATCGCTAAGCACGTAGAAAATATGTTATTAGCTTTAACAACCATAATGTACAACATACATACATGTATTTGTCAATGGCTTACAACAGAAGAAAAATAATATCAGTCATATCTACAGCTGTCTTCCACATTTTTTTATGTCTCAGTTTTCAATGTTTGGAATGACGATTTATCTAGAAAACTATACACGGAAAACAACATATGAGAAATGGATAGGTTAAAACAATACGAAAAAAAAAATTAATGGTTGTTTCTAGTTAAAACCACAAGGCTGAGGAAGGAAAAATAACACGCATTACAGATTGAACAAAAAAGAATAGAATGCACAGACAATCGTTTTGTAAAGTAATCCTCAAATCACGATGAACTGAAATCAAACTGCATCATGAACATAGTATATTCATTTTTTGAGAAAGGCATACTGTTTTGTAATGTTACAAAAAATGAATATTCCCTAACCATAACAATGACCAAACTGTCAGTGTATTTGTATGAATCACCAAAATGCAACCACGGTAACGATTAGTATTGATATGCATGTCATCTAAGCCGGTGAACTATATTGTAAAATAAAAAATAACACTGTATCTTTGGGTCAGTACCCTTGCATATATTGACTGTGAATATGAAGGGAAAAAAATTAAAAAAGAAGGAAACATATGCAGTACTAATGTACTGTAAACGTAAAACTTATGTATATTTAAAACTACAGTAACTGCGGTCAAATAACGACAGTAGGAGCAGCAACACGGTCAGATTTATGGGATGTTATTAAATATGTGCATGAAATATAATTATAGTTTACCGTTGCACTATTTATCTCCATAAAAAATGTAGATCAGAAGCCGCAGGGATTTGTGCACACGAGGTCAGATCACAGTTCATTCAGTTTCATAATAATGCTTTTTTCTCAAAACAAAACTTGCTGCATAACAAATGCTAGCAGAATGATAGCTCAAAAAAATAATACCATACACATTAGGCCCACGTCCTTAAAGGTTCAACCAAACAAATGCAAAACTAATGCATTGTATGAAGCACAACAAAAGCACAAGTGCTGAAAAAGAATAACTAGTGCAGGCTGAACTTGAAAAAAGTCACTTCAAAAAATGAACATATAATGTTTGAGGTTACTTGAACCAATCCTTGAAGCAAGTCAGTTGAAAAATTGTACATATAATGTTCCACCGGTTTATCACTACTATAAAAAAAACTCTACCACATACTGTTCTGCTTAGTATACAAGAATTTATAGTGTATTTAATCTACACCAACAAATACCACAAATTCCATATGCTATGATGACTGCCTTTGAATAATGGCTTGCGAAGGTTGAGGTGTCGTAATGTGCACAACTGTCACATATTTGGCTAGACTTGCATGGACTGAAATAGCCAGTGTATCACTAAAATTGGAGTTGCGTATGCAAACAGTAGTTAAAACTACAGGCATCTCTTAAATTGAAATGAGTTGCAGAGAGTAGGAATCCGTGTTAAGAGCAAAGACAGCATAGCTGAGAGGCCTATGAAAGACCATTGTATGATTTCAAAGCTTCAACTTTTGCAATTTATGTTTCGATACTGCTACATATTTAAACCATTCTAAGCATTCATTGAGTTATTAGGATATATATATACATATATATATACATATATATATATATATACATTCTTTTTTGGTGAGAAAATAGAACAGGAATTGGCTTCACAGTTAGTTGTACGCTTTCCAACTTTAGAAATTTTGTAGGCGATCTGCTTTGAAATTGATAATGAGTAAGATGTTATGATTACTGGGTGCGTATGACTGAAGGTAACAGGGATACATGGAAGAAGTATCAAAGGGTTAAGACTTAAAACACTTTGATACAAATGGTTACCTGCAGAGCCATTGCTATAAATAGTTAAATATCAGGTGAACAGTAAGAGGTACAATCTTTCTGAAAATAAATTCATTTTTTCTTTCTAAATTTTTCAATAGTATGTATGTTATAGGCTAGCTTAAAATTTGAAATTAATTTGTTACTTCTAACCCTTCTTTCATCCTCCTTATGCCCTGTAAATGGTTGACATAGATGCCCAGAAAAAATCCGACTCACCAATTATGATGATATATATGAACAAGGTTTCTTACCTATTGCTACAATGTAATATGCTTTTAATTTCATGGCTCAGGAGATTTTGGATGTCAACACCAAACTTATTTTATGCTGCTATAAACTAAAATTTGTATTTAATTCTAAGCACATTTTTTTATATCTTCGTTTAAGAAAGAGCAGTAACACAATTGTAACCCTATAATTCACCCTTTATGTTTTTTTCGCTATGAATAGTATATACCTTTGTATCCCTTTAGATGGCATATGTAGCTATTTTTTTAATGTCATGCCACTTTTATTTTTGTCCCAAACTTCTGAAATTCATGTTTAACCCGTTATCGATTGGTGGAGCCGTTGTTTTTAACCTAATATTTGGAATCCTACTGAACAAATGGATTGGACTGGAAATTCTATTTTACGAAGGTCTTGCTTTTCTTTCATAACAAAAACCTTGCAAGCTAAATATTCTTTCAAAGTATAGTTGCTAATAATAAATATAACAATCAGTACATAATCCATGCACAAAAAAATCTCTACACCGATTAAAGCAAACTTGACTGTGATTGACATGTGATCATAACAATTTTCTACGGTTACTTAGACAAGGACTTTCTCCTTATGTTATAGCTTAGCAATACATAAATTTGAGCAATAATTCAAGCCTTTTCCTATCAGGATTTAGGACAGAAAGATATATCATTGTTCTTAATTGGTTACCTTTTACTGTTATCAGGTACTGAAAGTTGTACTATAATTTTTTGAGTTAATGCTCTTTAATAAAGCGTGTTTTAGTCAGGAATAAAAAAAATTGATCCTAAAACAAATTTTGAATGGTCACCCTGGTGGAACTAAGAGATTATATCAGAATTTTTTTGAATTTAGCTACTATTTACTGTTAAATTGATAGATGTATGCTAAATTTATATGGTATTTGGTCAACTTATGGTAAACCCATTTATTGTTTAATTCATGTAGTAATATTTGTAGTTCTTAAAATTTTTTTGATGATGATTAAGATTTACTTGATGGTTTAAGGATCCAATAAACTGTATAACAGCCCAGATGTAGAGGAAGTTGTAATTTGTGTTGAATTATACAACTTGCCCCCTCTGGTATGTTGCTTCAGTTCATGGTTGGGGAGCGGGTTTCTCATTGGTTTGCCCATCTGATACAAACAAGTAGCCTATAAGGTTGATTTTCATATGGTTATTAGTGTACTATATATCTATATCTGTATGTTGCATTGGTATACTATAATCGTACACAAATTTTTGTTCCACTTTCAAAGGAAAGAAAATATGTCCTGTTTTGTAGACCATACATATTTTTGGATATGCAATTTTGGAGCTTACCTTGGAATGTGGTAGCATTCGCTAAAAAGTGGCTTCATGTTCATTTGATGTGCACTTTTTTTATATTTTAACCTGTAATAATATAGTGAGCTATAAATTCTCTGACTCTACCATTAAACTGGAGTGAGCTTTGTTCAGATTAACTTTCACTAACTGAACAAAACATGGCGTAGGCCTATTATGGTTTCACTGCCTAAGGATCTCGACGACAGTTGACGCAGGCATCAAAGTATGGGTCAAACGTGTGCTGCATTTCATGGCTACTACACCTAGCATGATGACCAAAGTTTGCATGTATATGCTGGTATATCGAAACTGGATGCAAAATGGAAGATGTACATCAACGGGATAAAAAAGCAGGTAGGTTCAACTTAATGAGCTGTTCAGTATCTTTACAATACAGTACATGGGCATGATTGGAAACTGCATCCACATATTGGGTTGAGTTTTGAGCAAACATTGGGTGAGAACACAGGTTTCAGAAGCATGAACACATTAATGTGTGCCTGGCAGGTTACATGATATGTAGGTCTCCTGTAGTAAGAATTATATTTTTTACTGTTTGACATATCCAATGTATCAACTGTAAATTATGCATGAGTAACCATGTTTATCAGATTGATCTAGAGGTATATGAATATTTGGTAAAAACTTATTATCTTTCATTATGCTATATTCTTAAATGCTTTTATTAAATTTGCTAAGGAGGGAATAATTGTCAACATGTTTTGCCTAGAAAATGATGCTGCACTACAACGCTCATCCAACTTTAACATCTTTCAAGGTAGTTGTTTCATGTATTTTTTGTAGTTGCAAATTCAAATAGTATTCACGCTTTCAATAATGAAGAAGTTATGTGCACGCAATGCAACATTGTTTTCTGTTTAATTTAAGACATTCGGTGTGGATATATTACACCATATGCGATCTGCTAACTCTAAATGTGTATTATGTATGTGTGATCAAATATTGTGAGCAATTTGGGCACGGTTCCAACATCCGGGACATAACATTTTATGGACGCAGTACAAGTTACTGCAGATGTGAGCATGATTGTTCTCTTCCGATTTCATGTACTACCTAATAATTGACTTTACTAAGTCTACATAAGTTTCAATACAAAGAAAAAAGTACGCAGTTCACAAACACTAGGCATTCATGAATTCATCAAATATATGGTACTCAATATACACTCTCTGTCAATAAAGTATGATTACCAATACACGCACTGTTCATAACTTTAACTTGCACAACTGCAACATCTACTGCAAGATGTTGATACAGATCAGCATACTACAGCATCTACTAGAATCAAGATTCGAGAGAAGAAGCAAAGAAATTAATTTGTACCATTTCATGATTTCATATTTGTGGTGCATTCACGTTTTTATGTCTGTACCTACTACTTTTCTGTTTGCTGTAGCCATCAACTCTTTTTTTTTCTTTTTCCCAGTACCTCATTTTCCACTTTTTTTAACTGTATGTCAGGATGTATGACATTGAATTCGTTTGCTTTTGTATGCATTATATGTGCTTTTTTTATAAAACTCAGCTCCGGCCTTAAACTACCATTTATGACTGTTATTGTTACTTACATTACCACTGTAACTACACACCACGTTCGTGCTGACATATGAATTCGATTTACACTGCCCATTAACATGTATATGAAATATATGATCACTGTTCTGTTATAACATCGCCTTTCTGCTATTGAGATTATAATTTACGAATTATAACAATGCCCGTGTGCGAAGCACGGGCTACTCACATAATTCACGATTAATACGTGAATCATAGTAACAGCAGCGGATATGTAATAGTACATCGGAGTAGTTAGTATATATTGCAAATGCAGGTTAACGTCCAATGCAAATTGAATTCACGTGTAAGGGCAAACTTGGTGCGTACTTGCAATGGTAGTCTATGCAGCAACGGTAATCATACATAGTAATTTAGAGTTAGAGCAGCGTGATATAAAAAATACACAGAAATAACGCATATGAAAGCAAACCAAGTTAATGTCATACATCACGATGTACAGAGGGAAAATAGGTATCTAAAAAAAGAGAAAAAAGAGTTGATGACTACATGGAAAGGAGAAGCAGCAGGTATAGACTAGTAAAATGTGAATGCACTACAGTGGTTAAACCATGAAATGGTACAAACTAATTCCGCTACTTCTTCTCTCGAACCTTGGTTGCAGCAGACACTGCATTCTGATCTTCTGTATCAACATCCTGTACATACGGGAAAAAAAACATGGCTTAAGTGTAGAAGCAAGAAAATATATATACGCAGCAGATGGTGACGTTGTTATCCGAATATGAAGTGGCGTAGTAATGTTGTGAAAGGTGAAACAGTTACAGGAATGAGTGTTCATATATACGTTACTCAAGCAGCGCTCGATATTGGCAAATACGTGCGATGGAACCGATCGAAGAACGCATCATAGTAGGATCAGTTAAGCGTTGTGTGTGAGATACAGTAATTGTCGGTAATTGTACTACTTTGCAGAAGGAAATAACAAATTAGTAGAACTAAGCACTGTTAACATGAAGTGGTGGAGAAAAAGGTTAAAAATTTGCACTCGAATTACAATTCCCCTTCGCATTGTCTTTCTGGTGACTGGTGGAGTAGAAGCATGCATGACTGGATGAATGATACCATCGTCGTCCTAGCAAAAAAAATGAACGTCCTTTCTGAGATAGCAATTGGACAGACAAATAATTTTAATTAATGTATATCAAACCTGATCAATACGTTTCTTCCCTTTGATATCTGCGTCCGGTGGTGTCTCATGCTTATCCGTTAGCGAAGAAGAAACTAAGTTAGAACTTTGATCGCTAGGTGGAGTGAGCTGTAATTTTCAAGTGTTCCAAAACAGACGAAATCGTCAATAAGCAAGCAATTAAGTATGTAAATTATAGGTTAATGTATAAGCATGGTTGAGAGCAAACCGTCTCGGTCGCAGATAAGTTTTTGGTGATTTTCTGACAGTGAGGTAAGCATCTGGATTGTTGATCTCATAGTTGTTTGGTCTGAATTCAAACATCGCTTCGGTACCGAAGTGGTTGCGGAAAATCTTATCAATTTTTTCAACCCCATTCTCCTACATAATAAAACAGTGATTTAA
The DNA here is from genome assembly GCA_030737815.1 of Allium fistulosum. NCBI lineage: Eukaryota > Viridiplantae > Streptophyta > Magnoliopsida > Asparagales > Amaryllidaceae > Allium > Allium fistulosum. The sequence continues at coordinate 1,074,542,803 of CM060901.1, read as the reverse complement.
TCCACAATGGCTGTAGCACGCCATTAGTAACGTAAAGTCGGCAAGGTTCAAAGCATAGCAGTGTAAATGCGTTTGATTTTATAATATAGCTGGTATAAAAAAAGAAGAAGAGCAACCTACTGCAAGTGTGGATGACGTCATGCCTACGTGGGAAGGTAGGAGTAGGGCAGAAAAAACGCTATAGATGAGGCAGTGCAGTTTGAGTTGGAAAGAGCGCAGAGGTGTAAAATTTGTTTAAACAGTTAATACTCACATAGTTTTGAGTGCAGAACTTGTACTTGGTACGATGTAGATGGGGTGTCCACCAAATAGACGATCCAAGATGAGCAGACTACTATGGGTGAGCAGTGGTATATTGTAAAGCGTTGGGAAGCAACAGATCACAATGGCCAGAACCTGTAGTCCATAATAGTAGCATACGTTGGGTAGCAATTTTTGATTGTATGGTTGAGCATTTGCGTGGGTAGTAATGGTCACATATTTGAAATAAATTGGAGTACGTACATGTTAAAGAACAGGTTGAATCCCATACTCATATAACAGTACGGCTGTTGTGTAACTGGGTAATATTACTTCCAACCCGCATAGTGTGCGTAGGCAGTTTTGTAGTTCACCGTGTAAAAAGAGCATGACCAAAGATGAATGCTCCAACGTAAGCAGTGAGAGTGTAATATGATAAACGTACATCCACATACATTCACTTTTGATTACAACGTGCATAGTTATAGAAAGTGCAAAATAAAATGCATAGTTATATTATCGCTTACCGAGTTAAGTACGGCGAGCATGTTGTCAACCTTATTTCCAAGTAGCCATTCCGCCTCCTTGTCAAAAGCGGTGATAGTAGTAGATGTAGTGGAGTCCAGTATGTCAACATTTAAACGGTACCTAACAAACGTGTTGTTAGCAGTCGTACTAATTTTGTTCTTCCTAGGAAAAAAGGAGAACTGCAGAACAAAGAATCCGACAAACGGTACCTGTTTACGGGATGAGCTACCATTCGATGGCATCCGGAGCAGAAATAGTTGGTGCCCTCAAAGTGAGCTGTAGACTTGCAGACCGCGCATGAAAGATAGCTCCACGAAGAGCTTTTCAAATGCACAATGGTTGCTGGCACGACATATATTTTACCCTGAACAGAAGTGTAGTTGACATATATTTAGAGCTACAGTTGCATAACTGTTTGTGTAAGCATGATCAACTGAAATGAAGACGTTTTGCAACCGTGTAATGCACGGTGCTAATTTTGTTGAGCAATAAGTGTAAACTTCTTTAGAACTTGTAAAAATATTATTTAACTTATTTTATCTCAGCAGCAGTGCCTTTTGTTGAGAAAAAAAAGGTGGTGAAGGATATGTCGTTTAATCTAGCAACGATTAAAAATTCGCAGGCACGGTGGAAAATAATAATAATAATAAGCATTGCATAGATGGAAGTTTTATTATTTCCAGCTCACTTTGAAATATGTACACCTATGTGAGTACCTTTTTTCCAATCAGAAGTGTAATATGTAAAAAAAGATTGGTTTAAATATAGTAGTTAACAAACTGGAAGTAGAAATGCTATACGGACAAATACACAAATTAAGGAATGCAGTATATAAAATTATTGCAACGACATCGTTACTGCCGTGCAACAAAACAGTTGCATGTAAAAGATAAGCATCAACATTTGGATGGAAACAGATTTTATGTGCAGTGAGGAGAACTGGTGCATGCCGAGGACTAAAACAGAACATGATTGGCAGGGATAACAGAACTATGTGCAATCACTGAAATGGTATAGACGGTGTTGATCAAATTTGTAACAACCCTAGATTTTTGTATATTATTTAAATTTGACTTTATTTTATTTTAAAATATTTTAGACTTATTTTATTTCAAACAATTCATTTTTAAATATAAATGTTGATTATTAAGTGATTTATAGTTCAAACTAGTATAATTTGAATATTTTACTGTAAAGTGAATTTCTGGTCAAACTGTTCAAACTTTGACTTTTAAACTTCAAATTCAAATATTTAAAATCTTAAATTTTATCTTTTATTATGAAAATAGATTAAATAACTTGAACACTGCTTTTTGTTTTGTTGAAAACGGAGTTAAACTGCAAAAGATATGTACATTTCAATTTTGAGTATAAATTGTTTATTTTGCAATTTTGTTATTTTAAATTGTATAAATTATATTTTCTTTGTCATATTTTATTTTAATATGTTTAATATGTTATATTATGTATATTTTGACTTTTAAATATTTTTAAATTGATAATAGAATTTTTCCAATGTTTACTGTGTTGATTGCCTATTTTTAAAGGCTGTTTTCTTATTTTCTACTATTTTCTTCATTAAAATTATATTTAAATTACATTTTATATATTTATTTTGTGAATGTATTTTTATTTTATGTTATTATTTATGTTTAAAAATATATTACAAGCTCATATGAATTTTCTAAAGTTTATACCATTTATTTTCAAATTTTCTAGCCTAGTTGACAATTTTTGCTATTTTCTTGATTTAATTATTTATAATTAATATTTAATTATTTATATTTTTTTTGTTACATTTTCGAATTTTAACTGAAATTATATGTATTTTCAGATATTTAAACTTATTAAAAAGAAATAGAGGAAATTTGAAAAGTTTTAAACTCTTGAAACTCCTAAGGCTTTCCATCTCCCGACCTTTCATTTTCCCAACTCTTCTCTTAATTGTTTTGGGCGTGTAATCTACTCATTTCAGCTGCATTTTTTTTCACTTTCACGAAATTCATTTCTCCTCCTCTCACAAAAAAAATCACGGCTATTCTCCTTGTGAAGCTTAGGTAAAAAAATTCTATCTTCTTCTTGTCTTTTTATGATTTTCTACTTGAATTTGCACATGCTCTCCACCTTCATAGCTGTATTCCCCTTCCTCCAAGCTGTGGCTGACCACCACCACCACTTTTCTCTGACCATCACACAGCCTAACACCTCTCCTCCTCAGGCCAAGCCAATCCATGATGAAGATCATCACAAAAATCCATCTAAACTAGCACTATCCATCACCTATGCACTCAAGCTGACCTAGTTTTGGTACCATCACCTTCCAACACCCATGGCCGCCACCACCTCCACCACCTCCAGCACCACCTGGACCCTCTGCCACGTCATCACCTTGGACTCCACTCCTCTGGCCGTGCCCCATGATCCTTGGCCGAGCCTTGAATTGCCTTGAATCCATGTTAAAGTGACATTGTTTTGCCTTGTTGTGTTGTTTCTTGCATACTCACCTTTTGCTATCCTCTAAACATGTTTGGCCGACCCTTAGGCAACCAAAACCTGATCCAAATCTAGCCTTAGACCTGTAGTACACCATATGGCTGAACCTGAAGGTTGTTGGAAGCAAGTGCAAAGCAATTCTACTTTGATTCGTGCAGTTGATTCTATATTATTCTATCGTATTGTGCATTTGAAAACTTATATTGTTTGTATTGTTTTGTCTTATGTATTCGAGGAATTTAACCTTGTCTCTCCCACACTCATCATCATCATGGCTGAGAAAATGAACCCCTTGTTCAAGCTTTTGAATGGTTAAAGCACAGTCAAGTAATCTATTCCGTTGTTGCTTCTTATCTTCATTGTTTCAACATTGTTTGCGTTGAATATTTATATGTATATTGTCTTGTTTGGCTATTGTTTACAAGATAAATATCAAGGCTCTCCATTCATTCAAATCAAAAGTCATGCTATATCGTGCTTGTTGTGCTTTCTGGAATCTATTCTTTGTGTTTTGATCGCTAATCTCCAGCTTTAACAGGTGAGTTATTCTCACCAGACAATATGTACCTATATAACTAGTAAATTGACACCCTATGAATCTGTAGAAATATATTATCATGTTATACTTGACTATGTTATGATCATATGATGTTTATACACCTGTTATATCATCCGTTACTGTTATATAATGTATTCTGTTCATTTTTATCTGTTTATCACTGCAAGTTCCCTGTAGACTAGAATCACTATAGGTTGAAATGATACATACCCGAACAGACTTTAGAATAGGGAAAAATCATTATGGGCTGAAATGATAGGTCTGAATGGTTTTTATTTAACTTATTTTAACTTGGGATTGCGGGTTTGAAATGATAGAACCCGGTTTTTCTTTGTAAATTGCGGATTGAAATGATATAGATCTGTATCACTTGACCTAGGTTAGAAAACTATATACAGGCCCGTGGTTATTTTATAAAGTGTTTTTGGATAGTTTTAAGTATTTTAAATATATAAATTTATGAAATTTGATTTAAATAGATTTTGAAATGTTTTGAAAAAAGAAATTATGATTTTTCTAGGAGTTGAAAATGTAATTAATGAATAAAAATGAAAATTCAATTATATTTGGAAAATGGTAAATATGATAATTTGATTAAATTTGAATTTAAGCGATTTATTAAAGTATTATTGATTTTTCTATGAGTTTAAGTGGTTAAATAAATGAATGTTTAAAAGTGATCTTTTAAAATATAACTTGACTTGGAAATGTGAAATTTGGTTTTAATTAAAGGTTTAAGTTAATTAAATAAAATTGGAAATTTAGTTAAATTTGTGAAATGGTAATTTAAATTTGAAGTGTTAAGTTATTTGTTGAAATGTGAAGAATTGGAAACTTTTACACTTAAATTTATTAAGTAAATTGTTGCAAAATTGGATTTAATTATAAGAAATTTATTGTGAAAAAGATATATGTTAAATGATATGTAAATGAACATTTTAAATGTTAAAAATATGATTTTTAAAATGTTTATGTGTTTTAAATTGAAGTTATTTAGTTGCTGGAAATACACTAAAATCTGGAATTAACTTTTAATAGCATTCAGAAATGCTATAGTTTCTGAATTGAACTAAAATTGTGTAAAAAGCGCTATTACAGCATTTCTGAAATGCTGTAGTTGCTGTAATTGAACTTATAGGCTAATATTGAACTCAGGTCTATTATAGCATTCTCTGGAAATGCTATAGTGGTCTGCAGTCTTTGCTGAAATCAAATAAAACCTTTGTTTTGAAATCTGAGTTACTGCAGCACTTCTGAAATGCTGTCTTTTCTGTTTTGAACTATAATTTAACTAAAAAACTGAGTTTTAACAGCAGTTTTAAATGCTGTCTTTGCTGAATAAAAATGTTTTCAAGTATAACTTATAACAGCTTTTTCTAAATGCTGCGAAAGGCTGAAATTTTAATAATTATGGTTTTTGACTTAGTAAACGAACTCAGAATGGTTTGAAACTTTGGAAATTGAATACTTGATTTGAAAATATAATAATTACACTTTTAAAAGGTTTAAATGAATTATTTTGATTGGAATATAAACTATTTAAAGGTGATTTGAAATGATAGTAAATGAACGATATCTTTGAATTTAAAAGGTATTTAAAGTTGAATATTTGGATTTGAACGGATATGATATTTTATTATATTAAAATGATTTGAAATGAAGTTTTGTAAGGATATGATGTTTTATTATATTAAAATGATTTGAAATGAAGTTTTGTAAGGATTGATATTTGATATATTAAAATGATTTGAAATGAAGTTTTGGAAGTATATGATATTTTGAGATATTGAAATGATTTAGAAATGATAAATCTTTATTTTGATAAATATATGGTTTTGAAATGATATTTATTTTGAAGTAAAGTATCGTTTTAAAAGTTATAACCACGGGTTATAATGACGATTGGTTGTTAAAGAGACCGGGATCGGATATGGACATACTCTCTGTCGATACCGAAAACCACTTTAACAACTGTGTACGCGGTGGAGTTTCCAGAATGAAGTAGGATGGTGGCGACGATCCTAAGGTATATACGTGGACCCAACTCCCGTGAGTTGGCATAAGGTGGCTAAAACAGGAGCGATTGACGGACCAATGAGGTAGCACATCTGATCGGACACACTTCTTCGATACCATTCTATTACTTGTGATTGATTTGGTGGCCACCCTTGATTTGGGAGTGTTGTTCGAGGTGGGCGGTAGTGGCTGCTATGCGTCACCACTAGTCCGGATGCGTAATTGGTATATCTACCCTGGCATTGCCTAGTTGTGCTGTGTCACCTACCATATCGAGCTTTACTACGATTTTGATTTAAAGATCCGACCGCGTTAAGGTTCTCCATCCCCTTAACCCTATTTTCTATATGATTATACTTTACTAATTAGACACTACTGTATATAGCGTATATTACTACATAGTAAATAGTTTAACGGATCCTTAAAGAATGGGCGATCCCAAGCATTCTTTAAGTTACTTGTACCTTATTACAGTTCACTTGAGTTGGTTTACATTATATAAGTATATATTGTCCTGACTCGAGTGTTTGTATTTTTATTTACGCTCGGGTCAGCCTGAGTATTCACAGATTTGGATTCCACTTTCTGGAGATTGGAATCGCTGGAGATTATCTACTTATCTAGTTTTATCTATCTCAGTTCTGTTGTTCTATTCAGCTTGTACTTGGTTATCATATTGAGACTTCTGTTGTACTTTATTTCTTCTGATGTATCTTATTTAACTCTGATATATTTACATAGTAGCTTCATGAACTACTATTTCTTTTACTTCCGCTGCATTATTTTACTCTGTGTCTGTGATCTGTGATTATATTTATTTACTGTATATTCTGAGATTTGCCAAATTTTATTTACAACGCGGTATTTTGAGCAATTCAATTCCGGCATGAGTGTGTACCTATACACTTATAATGGATGCGAATGGTTGAAAATATCGGGTCGTTACAAAATTTTATGAGTATGCGTGCGTTACGGGCAGGAGCAACGTACCCTACAGGCAGCAGTCCTGACGTCAGTCAACAGCTGGGCGAGTGTGCTGTTTGTTCTTTCCAGTAAAGTAGAACGGCCACAGGAGGAGTAGTCTATGCACTCGATTTTTTTTTCCAGCATGTTGGTTCGATCTGTGCAGGTCAAGTAATAGAGACATATGAAATGAAACGGTCTAAAAAATGCAGAGCATGTTAAAAATGAGTACCTGGTCTTAATGACATCCAGTTCAGGCAAATCAATGTCCAAATAAATTTTTGTTGCTTTAGTAGAGCTGTAGGTAAAGGCACCTGAAAATGAGGAATCTTAGTTAGAGGGCAATTATTTTGTGGCGGGGATAGGCAAGTACGTAGATCATAAGCCTACGGCCGTAGGTAGCGACTGTCAGGGAGGTGACAACAACGGTAGGCGAATTATTAAACTTGTCTACCATAGATTGGTCAAGTAAATCTCGTTGGCTCGCCCAAAGCGATACGACACTTGTATTCCCGCTGTGTGTTAAATAAGATTAGTATAGTGTTTGGTAGAATTCGGTTAAGCAAAAAAAATAAAATGGAATGGCGTCACCTGTTGCTTTCCACGTGCAACTCTTGTTTTAGCGTTTGTGTACCATTTTTAGAAGTTATAGGAAATATAGTAGTCACAGCCCGTAACAGACCACCCAAATCTGTAATAAGCCACAAATCAGCAGCACGAGTGTGAATAGATTGAATAACGGGTACAGTTGATATTTAACGGGGGGAGAAAGAGTACCTGTAAGATTGTCTATACGACACAGTCGGGTTATAAGCGTGCCTTCATCAGCAAAGGCAAACTTGTACCGTGGTATTCTATTCACTGCATCTTCCACCTTCACTGCTCGGGTATCTGTTTGTAGAACTATTATCCATTCGTCGTGTACGGTCCGATACGTTGCTTCGGCGTTTTGAACGTTGAACCTGTCACATCGTACACCGAAGGTTCTTCAAACACGCCTTCGAACTGACGAAGTATATGCTTTCGAACCGTGGCAACCTTCTCATTTCCCTGTCACATTCGACATCAAACATGAGAAATGTGACCAAACAGCTTGCGAAATAATTTTTTTGCACGTATGTATTAGCAGTGCAGTACAAACGGTCAAAGTGGAAAATGCAAGTGCAGGGGAGAAATGGATGTACGTGAAAGAATATGAACTACTTCCGGTGCATAAGTGTGGAGTAGGCGAAGCGGTACTGCGGACCAACGTGAAGTATAATCAAAGTTATAACCACTCACAGTGCGTGGGATGCCTAAAACGCATTCACTGAAGCTGACAAATATTAGCCTAAGTAGGGGAGGAGTACCGAAAAGGAAGCGCACTAAGTGACTGAGTAATAACAGTAGACAGTAACATACCTCGCTGTCTATAAGCTGCATGTTTAACGCGTAAACTTCGTTCGTTCCCTGATTGATCAACTTCCATAGCCTAGCCACCCGGACACGTACGGTATTCCAGTTTGTACCAAACACCACTTCTGATAGCAACAGGTTGTTTGCGGACATTGTAGAAAACCAGTTGAGAAGAAAGGGAGAATTTTTTTTACGGAATTTTACGTCAGGCAGAAAGAAGACTTCAGACCATCTGATTAAGAAACCATGCTCCAATGGAACGTGGGTAAACCGCTAGTACAATGTTCACGTCGTTCCAGTTTATGCGGCAACTACTATTTAGTTTGTTCTACTTTCCTACTGATATTGGGTATCGTCCACACGTTCAAAGTAAATAAAAAACAGTTTTTTGTGCTGTCATCTCAAACGTTGAAATACATATGCTTACAGAATATTGGTTCCAATCAGCACAAACGTACAGCTAATCAGTACAAATGTGGGCTTAGTTAATTTAATTCGGTATATAAATATTGGATTTAAATCCATGGTCTGTGCTACGTCATGCAACAGTTGTGTTGGAAAAGGATTACTTAAGAAGTGAGGTTTAAAAAGAATAATCAGTTAATGTTGTACACCACGTAAAGTTTAATCGCAACACGTGAAAGACGATGTTAGGGCAGAAGAGTGACCATATCGTTCGTATGCATATTCATGCAGAATGTACAACGGATACATATGTCAGCACGGACATGGTATGCAGTTAAAGCATTAGTGCAACTGAGCATGACAAACAGAAATGGTAGTTCAAAGCTGGAATTGCGATTTAAAAAAATTGCACATACGTAATGTAAGCGAAAGCAAACTAATTCAATCAGCATACGTCCTGATGTACAATCTTGCAAAAAAAGTGCAAAATGAGGTAGTAGGAAAAAAGGGAAGACATGAAAAACGTACACAAAATTAGTAGCTACATACAAAAAAATGTAAATGTACCACAAACATGAAATCATAAAATGCTAGAAATTAATTTCTTTGCTTCTTCTCCCAAATCTTAATCTCAGAAGCTGCTGCAGCCTGCTGATCTGTATCATCATCCTACGGATAAGGGAAATAAGATACGGTTTAAGTCCGTTAACATGAAACATGTTGAAGTAACAGTTGTTTTTAATATCAAGTTAAGACACATAGTTACAGGATATGTTTGAAAGGTATAACAATTCAAAGTATAAGTATCCATAAGTATAACAATCAGGTAGGATGTGGTAGGGACAAAGTCAGGTACTATTATTCGATGGTGGTTCTGACCATTTAATCTGAAAACATATGGACCACGACCATTGTTTATGGATTTATCAACATTCCCACCCATTGACGTAAAAGCAAAAATAGAATTATAAGCTCGTATATGTTGCCGAAATTCCTTTGAAACAGAACCTCCATTGTAGTCAAGAAGCTCCAACAAATAATTGGGGGCTGGTCGATAGGACAGCAGCTGAACCTTTCCCTTCTAACAGCATATTGAAAATCTCAGATTTGCATTCGTACTCCCCCTTTTTACTCTTTCTTCAAAACAAAGCACTGCTCCACAACACGAACATGTACATGTAGAGGACCAAAATTGTGTGCTAAAAACATTTTACCTGCAGATTTAGCAAAAAAATTAAGAAAAGGTTTGAACAGCCAATGCATCTTGCAATTACCAAGTTAAACTACGTAACATACGCTGCCCATAATTCCCTAGTGCGGAAGTATGGGTACACTGTGAAACAACACACGTAGGTATGTCGTTCCCCCATTGAGCTGCGTAAGATGATGTAGGAAATGAGTCGATGGGACACCCCGTTAAGTCGTGGTTTTCTGCAATAACAAATAACAGCACTAAGAACATTCAAAATTTGTAATTACCTGTAACAACCATACTATACATCAGACATATATATATATCTGTCAATGTTCTACAGCAGATGGAAAATATTATCGATCATACCTATAGCTGCCTTCCATATATTTTTATGCCTCGGTTTTCGATGTTTGTGATGATGATTTATCTGACAAACTTCACACAGAAAACAACATATCATAAATGGATGTGCATAGTATGCATAATCAGAGGGCTAAAAAAAATGCTGATAGTAAAATGGTTCTAACTCTATTGATGGTAAGATCGCTCGATCGAAAGCAATTTGTTGGCGTCCTACTCATGTTGTCGACAAAGAAAGTCGAAAAAATTATGTAGGGACATGTCTACGAAATCATGACAACAGTTGCTGCACCGCATCCACCTGCTTGTATGATATCTTTTTGTCTGTTTCCACGCCAGCAGGAATCTACATCTCGCTCTTGGGGACTTGCATATATGAAATTTTAAATTATTTCAGCTCAGGACAGTCGCAGCAAATGCAATATGTCACTACAACAAAAATACCTTTTCGCAACTGCCAAAAACAGTTGTAATATGTCTATTACAACTGGCACCCGCCAGTCGTTATATCCGTAGTTGTAATAGATCCGAATTATTTTACAACTGGCCGGAACAGTTGCAGAAGCAGTTGTAGAAACTTATTTTACAACTGCGACATGTTAGTTGTAAATGACTAGTTAGAACTGCTTTTAGCACTTGCAAAAGGTCTTTTACAACTGCCACTGCTAGTTGTAGAAAACTTATTTACACCACGGAAAACCATTTACAACTGCAACATGCAAGTTGTAAATGACTAGTTACAACTGCTTTTAGCACTTGTAAAAGGCTTTTTACAACTACCACTTGCTGTTGTAGAAGGATGAAATACAACTTACAATGACAGTTGCAACATATATTTTTACAACTGCTACAAACAACTATAATAATCTTTTCAAAGCTGCTATAAATTTCTTAACTTCATAACTAAAACCAATATTTCGTTAATATAATACACAATCATGCAAATTACTTGAAACAACACAAACCATTTGCATTCAGGAAAATCGAAAACAATTCAGTTTACACAATTTATGAATTCATAAGTTCAATACAAAACACAACTAAATCCATAACATATTTCAGTAAGAGTACATATACATACTAATTAAAAGAGATAAATTAGACGAGAATAACCCCCTGAAACACCGCTATACATCAGTGCCAATTGCCACTGTATATCCCCCCTGAAACACCGCTATACATCAGTGCCAACTGCCTACCCACTTCAATCACTTTAACTAACCCCTCATTTCACTATTACCATATCCCATGTCACTTACCTTTGAAGAACGAACTTCTGCACTACACTACACAGCCTTCACCATCAGCATACTACATTCCTCCACCAAAAAATACCATCCACCCCACTTGCATATTCACTCAGTCATCAAAACCTACTGCACTACCCATTTGCACCTGAAAACCATTACAGCGCCTTTACCAACAACCTTCACTGCATAACCACCTCCTTCTTTGCCAGTCACAACACATAGACATTCAAACTGCAAATACCCTTATAACCAGACACAGTCACAACTGTCAACTTCAAAACAATAAACCATAGTGTTGCCACTGTATAACTCCCCCTGAAACACCGTTATACATCAGTGCCAACTGCCTTCCCACTTCAATCACTTTAACCAGCCCCTCATTTCACTACTACCATATCCCATGTCACTTACCTTTGAAGAACGGACTTCTGCACTACACTGCTCACAACCTTCACCATCGGCATACTACATTCAGGTGCAATAATTAAAATTAAGGATAATGACCAAGTAATAATTATGCATGATACATATGTGCAAAGGAATATGCTAGCCACTATCCCTTAACGGCGACTTGATCTCACACTCTCCCTTGCTATTGGCTGATACGAAGGGTAGTGGTCCCACATGTTAATTAATGTATGGAAAAATGTTGCAGCAACCAATAACACCACGGCTGCGAGCTAATTCATATATTGTAATGCAATACAAAAATATTGTGTACGTACAGGTGATCAATAGATGTATGTTGTGAACTAATTCTATATATCCATCTTTCCAACAATAAAATGTGTAACATTATGCTCAATTGCATCTTTAAGTGGACAAAGACAGTAAATGAATATATGAATTTGTTTATTATAGTTAATGTTACTTAAATAAATAAGAAAATAAAATTAAATTAAATAAGCCATATTTGAACAAATAACAATGATTACAAGAAAGTGACCCTTAAAGGCCACTTACTGTTGCTTCCCTTTTCTTTCATGTTTGAGCTAAGTTACTTTGCAAGCTCTGTCTTTTAGTTCACAATGGAAGTCTTACTACAGGTTTGAACGCAAAGGGTAGATAAATACCCAAACATAAAAGAGTATAATTCTCTGCCATGAAAAATGAACACGCGAGTAATTGCAATTTTAATATGGTTTGGTACAGAGTTTATGCATGAATAGCATTTCCAAATAATTTAGCAATTTTGGCTGATAACTGGTAGATAAAGCTAGCGTTTAAACTCAGCTTCACATGGTAAAATTCAATTAAGGTTTCATAATATAGAGAAGTGGTAATATTTTTTTTTAACAAATGTTATATTTTCAATCGGGTAATCGATAAACGATTGACTAATAAATTATTGTCGTGTAATTATATAGTGTCCCTTAATTCTACCTGTCAAAATTTGGATCATACATCTTGATGCACACAGTCCAATTGTTGTAGCATGACTCTAATATTAATTCAACGCATCTCAATCAAAATGTTATTCTATAATATTTTAATACTATCAAATGCCCAACATGGATTATATAGTTCTAGATTGTAATAGAGTTTGTAGAATTTAAAGCTTAAAAGACTCTTGACATTATTTCAAAATACATAGCTTGCATAAATAAAAGCAAAATATCACAATGTATAGTACACTGACTAACCAAAAAAAGGGTAAAAATAACCAATATCGGTTAACTTAAAATGACCTCTCACATATCGACATCCCTTCATGGTCTTTAATTTGATTTACATAAAATGCAATAAGTGTTGGTATAATACACTTTTACTGAACAAAAATTAAAAGGATTTTATTTTTTGGGCACATCAAATCATGTGGAGTAAAATAATGTCCAATGTTCTAGTTCACTATACTCTTATATAGTATATGTCACCTTTCTAGCAAAAAAGACTACAGATACAAACCCTAGTTAGCTGATGTGTTATATTTAAAATATGAAAAGATATGTAGCCATATTCAGTCTTAATGTATGGATCGTTAGTATACTTGCACTTTCAAAATTTTCTGGGCCAGGAAAGATGACTAAATTTATTAGTAATCATAGATAACCATTTCAATGAATTAACAAATTAAATAGATTTAGAAATAGTTGGATTTTTTTAAATCATATTTTGATACTTTGATAGACTGTCCTTGTCCATGTGATAAAACATGCCACCATCTTGTTCAGAAAAAGGTGAACCAATCATTTTTGGTGAAGAACTCCAAAGGAATACAAAATTACGGGGATTATAAATTCTGTTTAGAATTTAAAACCTCCATGAAAGTTTACTAATTTATGCATACTTATAGGAAAATAATTCCAGTAAGGTTTAGGAGTTTTTTTTACAGTACATAAATATGCACAGTATATTGATTTTTAATATTTTGTACAACTCTGCATGTAGAAGCAGGACACTTATGTCATCATTCTAGCTTCAAAAATGTATAATGCATTTGTTTGTCATGTTTGTAATAATAAATGATAGCCTATCCTTTATTTTGAACGTCTCTCATTTGCTTTCAATAACAGTACCATGTTTTTGTGTTCAATAGTATGATAAACTAATTCATAATTTCAATGCAAAGAACATTCAAATATTTAGTAGAATAACTACCTTAATTTGCAGACATCCTAGTTCTTATTGCTTGCAAATTCTTTTAAGTTTACTATAACCGTGTAATGAGCCTTCTACTTATTCCTTTTAATTCTTTTTTCGATTTTTTTTCTACACGTTTAATATTGGCAGTTCAATACAAATATCCGAACACGCCATTATTAGATGAAAGATGTTCTACATACTATATTGTAACTGATTCATAAATTTTGAAATCAACATCAGAAACTAAAAACAAAGAGCTTCCAAAGGCTTGCAGTCTATACTTTACAATTTAAGCAATTTTAGCCATCTGCAACCGGAGCTTTAGAAGTTAAACCTTTAACTGTATGCTTATAGTGAAACTGACATGGAGTATTTTTTAAACTATTTACATTCAGCAAGGTTACATATTCATATATTATAAGTAGATATAAGTACATGAACAAACCAAGTTAACATAGTAAAGCAACAGAAGTCATTCAACCATAAGTAATTAAATTCAATATCAGCAGATTAGGAATAAAAAATACACATAAATCATTAAAGAGTCCAGATACTTCTCAAAATCCGTATGAATAAATGAACGCATACTTATAGAAATACCCTGGAACTTAATTTTTTTATCTTCATTAAATTAAGAATTTGAAGTTACTTCTGTGCGCAATTGACAGACGAAGTTGGAGAAGACATCAATCGCTAATCGTTCAATGGTCCATAATTTGACGGTTTGACAGTTTAGCGAACTAACCTTAGTCGATAACCGATAACCGAAGTTGTAGAAGATGGTTGTTCAGGAATTGCGGTGATAGAAGAATTGGGGTTTTCAATTCTGGGAAGACGGGTAAATGAGATACAGATCGAAGGGTAATTTGCGAAGTTCAAAAAGTCACGGTTGAAATTAATGGGATGAATTTACATTATTAATAGTAGAGATGTTTTATATATAATATGATGTTCACCTTATTTGTATGCTAGAATAGATGGACATCACAGAATATATGCATTAATCATTTATACATTGCACTGTTACTGGAACTTCAAAAAATGTTAAGAGGTGTAATTTTCTAAAAGAATTCCGCACAAAATAAAATTGTTACCAGGAGAACATGCTTATCTTATAAAATCTTACCGTGCACTATTATGCTCTTGAATCATTCTCCACTACAATTTGAAATCACAAACCCTAAGTTCCTTCCTCCGTTCTCCTCTCGTTTCAGAAATGAAATTGAAAAATCACAGTCGCCATTCAACCTGAAGATCTTCGTCACTGCCACTAAAATTTTAAACTAATGCCAAAGACGAAAAAAAATCTAATCAAACACCTTTAATTTCAATCAACATATAACTACGAACCAAATAAAATCAAGAAAATCGTAGGATAGCAACATACCACAACTTCGTCGAAGGCGACCAATAACAACGACGAGCAAACGCGGGTAGCAGCGGTGGCGAAGCGAGCGAACGCGTGTAGCAATGGAGATGCGGTCACGGAGGCGAGAAAATGACAGAGAGTAAAGGGTTAGGGTTTGGAAGAGGGTTTCTAGGAAGCGCGATTTACTTCGGTGGATAGCAATGGCAGAGTGGGATAGGGTTAGGGTTTAGATTTATGAAATTTTGCGGCCACTTTTTTAGTTTACACGAAAGCATTGAGCGGGCCGAAGAAAATAAAAGAGGGAAGTTGTAAATTTTCATAGTGCAGGCAGACAACTGTTAAAAACAGTTGTGATAGATAAATATTTACAACTGACACAAATAAACAGTTGTTACAGACATATATTACAACTGTTGAACAAATAAATTTGTTAAAAATAAATTTGTTACAACTGCTACATATAAACAGTTGTTATAAAATACTTATTACAACTGCCAGTTTGTGCCAGTTGTAAAGAAAAGGTTGTAATATGGTTGTTTTGTTGTAGTGTGTTAACATAAAGAACATCAAAAAACATAACGATAGTTGTAAATGTTAGTACACTGTTTATAAAGATGGTGGACAAAATATGTGTACCGACTGCTGACATGTACGTGTGTGATATTCTGCTGTCTGACACAAAATCAACCACCCAGACTAATGAGTTTGGATACGAAGAGTGCACTAAGTCGAGGACAGCTGGTAGGGAAAAAAAGGTTTAAAAAAAAGAAAAAATAACAGTAATGGTTATATATCGTTAGAAGCACAAGGCTGAGGAAGGGAAAATGGAACTCATAACACAGTGATCAAAATAGAACAGCATGCACAAAAAATCATCGTCCTCCCATCAATCCACTCGTTACCAGAGGTCGAGCATAAAGTTTTTGTCATTGGTAAGACTGTTGTTATACATAGAACCAAAAAGTTTGTTGGACAGTTTAGTTAGGTATAGAAATTAAGGCATAACATTTGCCAATTTTGTATTCCTTTGCACTGTGCAGTCAAAAGCATTTTTTGAGTATCATAAATCGCCATATCCAACAACTACTGTAGTAAATTAAATATAGTGATAAACAACTGTAGGTCGGAATAAAATATGGTATACACTCCTTTTTTCAAACCAGAATTCGGTAGCTGCAAATGGCAAGTGTGCAACAAAGATCCAGTTTTTATTTTTCCCCTTGTGATTATATTTTGTCCACATTTAGCACAATAATGGTTAACATCTTATTCTTAAAATTGATTGCTAACCATTTTCTTCTTTGTTTATATCCTAAACCAGTTCATCTTGTCCTCTATAGAAGTCCTTCAGTCTAAACTGAAAACGATGTAATTCAGCTTAAAAAAATTCTTGGATATATTATTCGTAGCTTAGCAAATAAAAGCGGTATTGTTAACCGATAATAAGCTACAGCAGAAAGAGCAGTAAGACCTAAAATATCTCTCAACTGGCATGGGCGGGGACAGGACAGTGGAATGGTTCTAGCTCAGTATCCGTCTCTGCTATTGCAGCAGGATTCAGTTACCAAATGACATAGGTCTTAATGATAATCTTGAACCATATTTTTACTGTAATGGTCAGTAAATCAGTCATTGTTGTTGTAGATATTTGTGTACTTGAGGGGTTTATATGTTCAGATCATGCTGCTAAACAGAATAAATATGGTGCATGATAACTCAAATACTAATTCGAATGTTCTAAACGGTGTACAACTGCCTTTTTATTTCAGAACTCAATGGATGGCTTCACCTATGCTAAAGTTAACACACACGGTTCTTGAACAATGTCAATATTTTATATCTATGCTTACATCAATAACGGCCAATCTGAGAGATCGAAGGCTGCATGTAGACGACAGCCCATGCGGCGCAATGGTAACTTCACAATAAAATTCACATCAAATATACATATTAGTCTAAGTAATAAACTTTTTATTTAGGAATATAACATCGGTTTTACAATTTAGTATCAAAAACAATGATTAGCAAATGAAAATGTTAGTTCACATCAGTTAATATTTTTTCCCATCCATTTTGATGAATTATTTCATATTACATAATTGCCTTACCTTAAGTTATAATCAATTTGAACAAACTACCAAATATAGCTATACACACCTATATGGAAAATATATATGTAATAATATTACTGTCATATATACGCACTATAATGTTTTTTGTTTAATTATATTTTCAGTTAAACACAATATCATTACCAAATATGTATATTCTAATTTAAAGAGCAGTAAGTTATAAGCAACTTAAATTGACTACCATGTCATGTGTGTGTAAATTATGATTTTTTGAGGTCTTTCTTTTCTGTTGCTTATTATCAATTTAAAGAGACTACCATGTCATTTAAACAACGACAGAAAGAGCAGTAAGTTATTATAAATATAAACAGACTACCAAAAAAATTTCTTTTGTTTGATATTTTTCAAAATTCAACAATGGTTTTCCACCGTTTCAAAATACTGCCTCCCTGTTTAGTCATTTGTTTTTTCTTAAAGATACAAACAACTGTTCGTAACCCCACTAACTCACCCAAATTTTATTTCCGCTTTCCTCCAACTGAATATGATTCTACTCTTTTGCGATTACCTTCAACTTCAGATTTCTTACCAAACTGTGGAAGATGCCATGCATCTTTAATCTTCCTCCATGCTACATCGACTACCTCCTCTTACTCTTCCCATTCTGTGCAGCCCTAATTTCACAGCCCTCTCCCCAATCTCAAATAGTTGATTCATCTGGTGGTTAATTATACTTCTACCATCCAAACAGCATCCACGTTTTCCAAATGGCAGGTAAATCTCATTTTGCATTAAATTGTTCAGGTATTTATCTCAACCATTTCCTTGTCATTGCTTTTATCTGAGTGGAGGTTACCAGAAGTCTTAACGTACAAATGGAATTAGATGTAATTTTTACTGCATAAAGCGTTAGTTTTTCTTGCGGATGTTTACAAAATCTATTATCATATCCTGATAATTGTTTTTCTTGGTAACAAATAACTTCTTGGTAACAAATAACTTCTTGGTTACCCCCCTTAGAATTATTGGTAACAAATAACAAAAACATCTTGGTAATAACTTCTTGGTAATAACATCTTGGTAACAAATAACTTCTTGGTATTAACAAAAGTTTTTCTTGGTAACAAATAACTTATTGGTAACAAATAATTTGTCGTCATGTTAGTTTTTGAAATTGCAGTGTTTCCCTTTACTGTTTTCTCTATTTAATAAGCAACTTTTTAATTCACTACAATCTAACAGTACTTTCTCTTCATTCTTTATATTCTACCGTAGGTTACAGATTCTTTCGATATATGAATGTCCAGGACTTTTTTTTAATTATCCTCTCTACCAACTTACATGATGAACAGAGGAAAAAAAATCTACAGTGCACATGTTGTGCATGCTAACTTTTCGGTTTGTACATATATTTGCGTGTGTACTTACTCATAAAAGAGTTTGTTGTTTTGTACATATGTGCTACTTATAATGTATTTGTTTGCACAGAATTGTTTAACGATGTGCTAAATTTCATCACATAATAAAATATATATTGCCAAGATTAGTGTGTTAATATTAAATTCTATTTCATTTATATATGTAAAATGTTCATTGGATTTGAATGTTCTTTGAGGAACCATATTGACCTCTGTTTCTTCACTTATAAATAACTCTAATCCCTTTTACCATCGGACCTCACCTATTTATACCAGTCTACGTTATATGCAAGTAATTCTGATTGTACCTTCCTATTCTATTCTCCCATCTTCCATAGGATAAGCTGTTGAATGTTGTTCTTCTATGCATAAATCCAAGAGCTGTTTGGATGGACGTTTAAAATAAATTTTTGTTTACAAAAAGAAAGTAAATTTAGGTTTGGATGTGAAATCTGAACGATCGTTTTACCTTTTTGAAAGTTTTTTTTGGTTTTTACATAGTTCAGCAAATTTATTTTTTAGTTTTACAACGTTTCTAACCAACTGACTTATTTTACGAAATATTTTTTTTTGACTTCTTAAAAGCAAAATACATTTTTGGTAAAAGCAAAGACATTTCTACTTTGATTGCCAAAGGACCTAAGTGAACATATGTTGAAGAAGAATACATGGCAACTCATTGTAAGACCACTACAAGCTTAAAGTGCAAAACAATTTTTACAGTTAAGTTGGAGAAGTATATATAATGTTATCACTACTACACATTGTGCACACACAGCCGCCCAAAAAATGAAACAGAAAAACTGCGTATGTGCTAACTTTTAACGCTGACTTATCCTAGCTTAAGTATTTTCATGATTTCTTACCCTGTCTCGATAATATTTAATATATTCTTGCTAAGTGTGTTTATTCTGTATCGTAATTGGTATTTCTGTTTATCAATAATTGTAATTATTATTTTAAATATGCATCTTTGATATTCATTGAGTAATGAAGCTTCTCTAATCAGTAACTTTCATCTAAGTCGAGAAAATGTAATCACAACTATTTATGTATGTATTTTATACATTTGACAAAATAATATATACGATTGTGCTGTAGTATGATGAACAAATAACTTTTTTCTATATTTATATTATTGCCTTTGTTCCAGCTAGATATTAAAAATAGAATACTATGTGTACAATAGACATTACTTACGAAAATATTTGCTTTCATTTTTTTTTCACTGCATTTTTTCCACCTGAACTAAAAAGTATTATTATGATCCGACATTTCATTCTTGATGTGGTTATCCAAACTGTTGACCATAATGTTTATGCCCAACCAAAATCTTACCAAAGCTTATTTGCAAGGCTCTATATTATAGAACTACTGCTGACTATATTATCGGCTATTGTATGCAATACTGATTTTTTAATAATATTTCAGCAACCATCGCTTCTTTTGAGGAGGCGGATAACTTATTGGCAAGGATGAAGTTTCTTAGGATTTCCAAAATGGTTAATCCGTCAGTTTTCAATAATATATTTTACATTCAGACATCTTTTACCCTCTGCACACACAATTCACAAATTTATACATGATGCTTCTCCTTTGCATAGCAACGGTCGTGGAAAAGTGCACTGCCTTGCTAAATAATAACTAGCTATCCTTAAGCATTCATACGACAACAATATAGATTTTCTGCTTTACTGATATTTACTATAGGTATTATGTAATTATGAAAGGCTATTTTACTAAATAAAGTTAAACTGATGCGAACATAACATGTAGTATAGTTAACATCCTGTGCTTCCATGTCTGTGGATTCCTATACTATTCTCAATTGAGAACTGACTATGTGGTACGCTTAATTGAATTTATTTTAGTTACTTCTTTTCTTAGTACCGTTTCAACTGATAAGACCTTTTGGAAGATGATAGATTATGTTTGAACACTAATACAAATAACATTACTCGTCACTTTTTGAAAATTGATTATTTTATGTTTTTCAGTATATTTTGTTTACTGGGAAATTTTGCTGAGATGATGCCTAAGCTAGAAGAAGAGGCTTGATGGCTGTAACCAATGGATAAAGCACCTCCGTCTCATTCCAACAATTTTGAAACTTATTTACATATCAACAAGGTACTATCATGTCATGGTTACGATGTTCATATTCGGTTTGCATGCTGCATACTTTTGTTCTTTTCCTCTGCTTACCATCCATTTGATATGGTTTAAAGTTATGATAATAGAAGAAGGCTAGTATGATATGTATCGCTTCTAATCTTACAATAGGAGCAAAAGTTTCTTCATAGTCTATTCCTTCTTCTTGATTATATCCTTGTGCAACTAATCTAGCCTTATTTCAAGTTATATTTTCATCAACTTTATTTTCATATACCCATTTCATACCAATGAATGTTTGGTCATTTGGTCTTGGAACTAATTCCCAAACACCATTTCATTCAAATTGATTTAGCTCTTCTTGCATAGCTAAAATCCTATAGTCATCAGTTGAAGCTTCCTTAGAATTTTTAAGTTCTATATTGGAAATAAACGCGATATGACCCATTTGATTTAATTGATGTCTAGTTTCGACATTTATACTTACTTCACCAATTATATTTTCTATTGGATGATTTTTTAGTATACGTGGAGGTAATTTTAATTCATTTCCCAAAGGGGCATTATTTTCAGCTTGGTTTCTATAGAATTATTTTCTAGTGTATGTTGATTTGTATCTATTATTTTCCCTTCATCATCATTATTATTTTTGAAATTTTCATCAAATGAAACGTGTAGTGTTTCTTCTACTATTTTTGTACGTTTATTGTATATTCTATATGTGCTTTATTTTGAATATCTAATAAATATTCCTTCATCGGATTTCAGATTGAATTTTCTTAATTGATGTTTTGTATTAAATATAAAAAAATTTGATCCAAAAATTCTTAAATATGATATATTAGGTTTTCTGCCGTTAAAAAGTTCGTTTGGTGTATGTTTAGTTAAGAGCCGAATAGTGACATGATTTAAGACGTAGCATGCAGTGGACACATCTTCTGCCAAGAAATGTTTTGGCATTTGGTTACTAGTAAGTAGAGTCCTGGTATATTCCTATAACGTCCAATTCTTTCTTTCTACAACTCTATTTTGTTGTGGAGTTCTAGGGAATGAGAAGTTTTGACCAATACTCTTTTTGTTACAAAAGTTGTCGAATAGTTCATTTACAAATTCGTCACCCTGATCACTTCTAATATTTTTAATTTTTAAAATTGTTAAATTTTGAATTCTTTTAGAAATTTTTTTAAATGCTTTAAAGTATCACTTGTTTTTTTTCAAAAATAATGTCCATGTATATTTAGAGAAATCATCTACGATTACAAAAATGTATTTGTTATGATTTATAGATTGAACTTGAGTGGGACCGAATAGATCCAAATGTAGTAGTTCAAGAGTTTGTGACGTAGAAACGATTTTCTTAGATTTAAAATATGATTTAGTTAATTTTCCTAGTTAGCATGCATTACGAATATTTTTTAACTTTATAATTCATCTTTGGTAGACCTTTTATCAAATTGTCTTTAGATAGTTTACTAATAGCTTTAAAATTTATGTGACAAATCTTTTGTGCCATAGTTAAGGGCCTTTATCTTTAACTATTAAACACATATCTATATTGTGATTAATTTTCATATTTAAAACATAAATATTCTTTCTCTAATTCCTTTGAAAATTAGATTTTTATTTTGATTGAAAATGTATTATTTATCTTTTAAGAAAGATATACTAAAATATTTATCGCATAATTGACTAATACTTATTAAATTATGTTTTCAATTTTTAACTAATAAAACATTAGTAATAAGAGGTGAATTAGATATACCGTTGTTGCTCACGTCTCCTTTTCTAATGACATATCCTTTAGAGTTATTTCCAAAAGTAACAGATCCTCCATTTGAGTAGATAATATCTGTTAGCATATCTTTATTGCTCGTCATATGCTTGGAGCAACCACTATCGAGTATCTATTTTTCTCCTTTTTATTTGGTACCTGCAAAAAATGTTAAATTGTATTGGTACCCAGTTCCTCCGTTAAGGTCCCAAGGGTTAGGTCTTAGGAAGCCATACTCAAGATGGCTTGGTGTTCCCTTTGAAAATATAATTAATTTTTTTGTGAATAGTAGACATAAGTGTATCTATATTTTTTTTCAACTGATTATTAGTCTTTGCAACCTAAATATTAATAGATTTTATTAGTTTCTTTTGAATACCATCCTTCTTTTTGAAATTCGTATATAGCGAGCTATATCTTTTAGGACAAGTCTTTACTTCTTTATTTGTTTTATGATAACCTAGACCTTTTTTATATTAAAAGATGATTGTGAGTTGTCAACAATTTTAGAAAGGTTTTCTCTACCTTTATTAAAATTCAAAACATTTTTGGTAATGTTTTCTAACTTGGTTTTAAGTCCTACTACTTCTAATTCTAATATTTTAACACTAGAATTTAAATTATGTTTCTCTTTTGTTAATATATCATTCTTATTTTTCTGAGTTTCTATTTCATTATTTAGCATAGTAAGTTGAGATGTTATATCAACACACGATCATATGATTTTACTAATTCCTCTTCTAGAATTTTCTTTTCATCTTTAGCATATCGACATCTAGTTCACTTCTATTCAACTTTCCTAATGCATCTTTATATTTTCTTTTCAAATATAGTTTATCTAATAACTCAGAATTTATTTCTACTAGATCATGGAATGAGAGTTCACTTACAACCTCATTAGTAGCCATGAAACATACATTTGCTTGTTTGGAGTCGCTATCACTATCTGACGAAGAAGATGAGTCTGAGTTTTCCCAAGTTACTGCAACGGCTTATTTCTTCTTTTTATGAAATTTCTCATTCTAATTCTTGAAGTTATTCTTCTCCTTCTTAAGGTCTAGAAAATCTTTCTTTCTGTGACTTATCTTGTCACATTTATAGAATTTGAGTGAGAAAGTTGATGGATTGTTGTTGCTATTTCTATTGTTGTGAAACCTTTTTTTGAACTTCAGAAATTTTCTGAAATTCTTAGCTAAAATTGCAATGTTATCATCATCTTCGTCAGATTCTTCATTCTTTGGATGAAAGGCAATTATTTTCCTGTCTTGGGCTTGTACCCATTTTTCCTGCAAATTCACTTCATATGACATGAGATTTCCTATTAACTCTTCTTGGTTTAATGGTTGAAATGTCATTGGCTTCTTCAATAGCTAAAACCTTTCATTCCCACTCCCCCGTTAAAGATTTTTTTGGATTTTTGAAATAATATCAAAATTAGTGTATTTTCTCCTAGTGCTAGAAGTGAGTGATATACGTCTTGAAATCTAGATTATATGTCATTTATAGTTTCTTCTTGCTTTATTCTAAAGTTTTAAAATTGATTTTTAAGTATGGAAATCTTGCTTTGTTTGACCTTGTTTGTACCTTCATGAGTTAATTTAAGAGTACGCCAAATTTCATATGCAGATGTGCACATACTTACTCTATTAAACTCGTTTTTGTCAAGACAAATTAACATATTCATTGCCTTGGCATTACTAGTAGGATCAATTTTCTGAGTGTTTGACCATTGTGCGTAGATAGTGGTAGGTACAATGTATTCTTGTTGAGTGACATTCTAAGCATCATAACCATTAACTTGCATATATATCCTCATCCTAGTTGCCCAATAATTATAATTTTGTCCGTTAAATAGTGGTGGTCGTGCAGTAGATTGACATTTTACAAAATTTGATGTAGTACTATCCATACTACTTGAAATATCAAAAAACTTTGTTACGGTTATTTGATGGTCATGCTTTAATACCAAATGAAAGAAACTAAGGATCTAGTAATATGAATATTTATCTAAGTTGTAACTTGTGCGGAATAAAAAAACTGAATAGTAAAGTGCACCATATACTTTTATACTAGTTTGAACTTTCCATTCTATGTTCAATCTTAGACTTCTTCTGCATTTAAAACAATACCCTCACTTATCCTGGAGGAATAAGTATTACAGCTGCCTAAGCTGTCGAACATGACTTCATGCCTGAACATCCCAAAAGTACTTCGACTACAAAAGAGTAGATTAGTTTGTGACTTCGTGTGCTCTAGTATAGCACAGATGATTCAATAAGTACAACTTTCCTATAATCTTCTCCTAGGTGGCACGAAGTGTGTTCGTGAGGAATTGGAAGTGAATTGATCATAAGGGAAGTATAGTTAAATGTGCAAGTGTTAAAATTGAAAGCAATATTAGTCTCTTGAAAGTGCTGAGAATTCAAGACAAGATATAGAAATGAAAGGGAGTATAATTGTTAATTGTGTTCAAGAATGAGATTGCTTTATATAGAAATCAAATGGTTGCAACTATTTGTCAAGTGAGATGACTAATCGAAGAGTTGCAACCATTACTGAAGAGAAGTGTCCCTTCATGGAGAAGAGAATCTCTTTAGAAATTTGAATTAAAAAATAGCTGTTACGTCGATGAGTCGATTGAATTGGTTCAACCAGCCAACTGAATTTTGTTCAAATTTGACAAAAATTTCCAGTTAAGAAATAGTGTAAAAAACACCACTTTCAGTCAAACTGAATGCTTGAGTCAATTGATTGAATTCAAGGTTAGTTGACCGAATTATTTTAATTTTATAAAGTGTGCCCGTATTTCAGTCGACTGAATTCTGCTGATTTTGTTTTGAAACTTGCAAATGCATTGCGATCAATCGTGTGTGCGTGTTGTAACGAGTCGAATTTTGTCCGCTCGAAAATCGACATCCATACTTTACATCGTACTCGAATGCCATAGATTCTACCGTTCAAATCCGAGTCGCCGGAGCTTATAACACAGTTAAGTAAATAACACAGCGGAAGAAAAAGAATAATACATTGATATACAATATCTGATACAACAGAATGATATAATGAATATCAATATACATCAGAGATGTGATACAAGAAATAGCAGCGGAAAGAAAATAGATAACACCAGCAGCGGATAATCTTCATCTCCAAAGCGCCAATCCAGAAATAGCTTGAACTCTCAATAACGATGCACCAAGATAAGCAAGTGCAGTCCATATCCAAAGACTGAACTAGCTCCAGATAATCTACCGAATCTGAATATCTGAAAAACCCCAACTCTAGACTGCTCGTGTAGAAAATTTTGGGCACCCAGAGTTTAGGAAAGAAACAATAAACTCCGGATCAGTCATGGGACTGGTGTGAGCAACAAAAACAGTTTATCTTTAAAAACGAACAACAAAAGAATTTAAAGTCAATTCGCAATGTTTTTAGAAAATGAAACTACCATAAGACCTCCCGCCACACACACAATGCAAACGCAGAATTGGAGGAGATTTCTTCTTATGATAGTCAAAGATGCTTACTACGCAAAATCAAATCATTGGATATTATTATTAGTGCATAGTGTAGAAAATATTTCAAAAGTAGAATATAAATCTTAGCCAGCATAGGTACCATTATAGTATGCCTACTATAGCTACCATATTAAATGGCAGGTTCTACAACTAAAACCGTACAAGTCTCGTATTGTTTTGTTTGGATTTCCAACAAATGGTCAGGCTAAGGAACTTCCTATGCCACGAAAGAACGCCTCTGGCTGGACGCTCCGAGAGACAAACTGCTCTCTGCCAAACAAGGCCGGCTACCCCCTTCCCGGGGAATATACAAAACCTCAGATATGCCACTCCCGGTCCTTTGGGACCTTTATCCGAGTGCTCGGTAACAACATCACACATAATAAATAAAGTGTGTCCACATGAGTAAGTATCTGGGCTCCATACCATGATACTACCCTTTTCCAGAAGGAATGGTCATACCCTAGGGAAGCTACCCCTGAAACCTTGCCGCATCTTTCCAGTTTCGACCATTTCGGGGTTGTGAGGCTCTGACGAAGTCTCGTCCACAAAGCTACGCTTTGTCACAAAGCCATGCTTTGGGTCAACAGATGATCAAAGTAATGATCACAAAGATAAATGATCAAACAAATGACCATATCACAAATGATCAAACAATGATCATCACACAGCAACACTCAGCATGTCACATTACTAAATTGGGAATATATCGCTGATAAATTTCAACTACATAACCTCTGAGCTCGTATGTCTCAGAGAAGGGTGTTAAGCTAAGAGAATAAATTCTCCGCCACCAAACAGAAATGTATTTGAAAGAAATCGGCTTTATATCTCAAAGTGTAATGTCAGACATGTAACCATACAAGTCTGTTCCGGGTTCGAACAGAACCGAAGGAACTTCTTACGAAGCCCTTGCAATCCGGGTATTCACAATCCCGACCGGACTTCCCAACACTTAGGGAGTCTCTATACCGTTGCAACTCAGTGCAGAGACAATCGATAGGTCATCTTATCGTTCTTGCAAATACCCGGTCTTCAACACCGGTATTCAACACCGGTCTTCAAATGCCATCCATATACGACGTATCACTATTCGGAATGGGTTATATGACTCAAAGGTCTTTTCCCGGCTAACCCGAATAGTGATGGCAATATTTAAAAATATATGGATATTGGGATTCCAATTAAGTCACAACTTATTACCCAAAATCTTTCTTCAAATGGTTTAACCAATTACCATTTTCAAATCTTTAAACAAAAAGATTCATTTTAAACAACCTTTAACGGTTTAAACAATTTCCACATTTTAATCTTTTAAACAAAAGATTCATTCACAGATTTTCCAAATCAATTTCCATTTCAATTTGATTAACTCGTTAAATCTTTAAATCTTTAAATCAAAGATTTAACTCATAGTTTTCAAAACAATTTCATTTCGAATGGTTTAAACAAATCATCATTTTAAATCTGTTAAAAATAAACAGATTCAATTCATAGCTTTCAAAAAGAATTCATTCATGACTTGGAAAACTATTTTTCAATTCAATCTTGAAATTCCTTTAATTAAACTGGAATTTCATTTCTTATCTGAAAGCTTTTATTCTTTTAAAAAAAACAGTTTTATTCTGGAAAACTGATTCATTAATACAGGTTAAAGTCTTTGGGTTAAATCCAAATTCTCAAAATTTTACTTTTAAATGGTTTAACTTCATATAATCACATTTATAACATTCTTAACCAAAATTTCCAAAGATGGAATTCAATTCCAAAATATTTGAATTCAACTTCAAATTGAATTATTTAAATTGAAACTTTACCAAGTTATTCAAAAATAGCTTTTATCATTGAAATTCCATTTCAAAAGTTTTTCACTTTAAACCCAAATTTCAAATTTAAAAAACAATTGGAATTAAAATTTCAATTTCAAAAACATTGAATTTAAATCATCTGTGACTTAACCGATTTCCACGTGAAATCCATATTTGTGTGTGTAAAGGTGTAGTCCAGGGGTTTCACACACAATAGTGCAACATCATACAATCATCACAGATCAGAATACAGAAATATAGTTGATAAGCGGTATTAACTATCACGCTTATCGTTCATTTACAGATCATAGATATATATCACAGGTAAGTAAACTACAGATCACAACATAAATCAGGATGTATCACAAAGCATCATATATCAGGGATATCAAACAATTCAAATCATCCAATATAATCCAAGCATCCATAAGTAAGATCAATAAATTATCTGATTAATTTAAATCAGATAAATTTCTTATGAATTACTAATCCTGGTTAATTAACATTAATAAATTACAGATATTTTGATTAATTATTCTTTAATCATTTATTAATTAACCATCAATAATTAATTAACCTTTAATTATAATTCATCAACCTTTAATTATTTAAAGAATTTATCTTTAATTATTTAATTCACTATTTAATTAATTATCTTCAATTAATAAGTTAACCTTTAATTAATTAATTACCCTTTTTAAACAATTAATTAATAATAATTCATCTTAATTAACATTTTCAAATCTTCTTTAATAACTTTGAAATCAAATTATTACCAACCTTAAAAACTTCAATGTTAATTAACATTTTTAAAACATTTGATTTATTCCTAAACACTTTATCAAGTTATTCAAAAATAACCTGCTAAAAATATAAGTTTACAACATTCTTAAAACTTGATTGTTTTAAAGATCATTTATTTCAAAACCTTCAATTTAAACCTTCTAATCTTAACAATAAAATTTTAAACGAACAATAAAATTATCGTTTATAAAAAGAAATAATTTTAGAAATTTATTTAACTAAATTTGTTAAAGTTCAAATCTGGAAAACATAAAACCCGAGACTCCCTCGAGTTACACCCGATCAAAATGCCACCCTACTTCGAGTTTCACCACAAATCAACCCGTGCTCCAATTCTTTTTGAAACTTGTTACGTTTTAAAAACTTTAAACTTGATATAAATCACACTCGAATGACTCGACAACAAACCCGAGCCAAAACCACAAGGTCACGAGCTCCACTTTGAGTTGCCACAAACAACACCCACTGACACCCAAAATCGCCGCCGTGCACGTGCACGCCTCCATTCGCCACTTCCGATCACCAGCCATACTTCGAGCGAGTCGAAGGTCATCCCCAGCTCCGATCTCAACCACCGGTCCCCCTCCATTCGTCTCGAACTCGAATTTCGAGAAAAACAAAACCTGGAAACCAAAAAGAATAAGTGCTCCTCAAACCTGTCAACGCCTTGTTCTCGACGCCTCGGCCACCAGCGTTCATGAAATTCCGGCTACGACTTCCACTACCACCCCGCAACCATTTCCCAAGAGCGCGTTGAACTCGGTCGATCACCGATAATGAAATCATCGAATTCACAGACTACACAATACTCGAACCCAAAACCCTATATTCGATTCGACCCGCTAATCCTTGCATTTGAAATTTTGTCTAACATTTTTCTCGTAATCAACGAGTATCAAGCGAGCACCAAAATGAATTACGACATCCAAGATTTGTTAAACCAACAGAAATCGATAAAAATGCAATTTTAGTTCATATAGGAACTGCACCATGCATACCGATTTAAATATCATCATTATTGCCTTAAAAATCCTATTTTTAAGTAAGTATCCAAATTATATAATTGAATTTGTAAATCATTATACTCGAATTTGATCATCATTTGGATTTTCTCTGCAAAAACAAATTTATTCATACTGTATATTCTTTTATTTCCTTGAAACTATTTTTAAATTATAGTTCACACTTAAATACATATGTTTTGTTTAGGAATCAAAGTCTAACAATGATCAAGTGATTTAATATTTGGAATTTTTTGATCGAGTATGATGTTCTGAAACCAGAAACAGAGATGGTTTAACATATACAGGCATTCACAAAAAAAAATGTTATGCACAGAGGAAACTTCTTGTATATATATACACTTATATACCAAAAAACTTCAAAACCCAGACTTTATAATCATCAGATGAATATACATTCAATTGGACTTAAATTTGTTTACTCACAGTTTTGAGAAGATGACAGAGCAGAGCATTCCCATTTGAAAACTGCAGTTGTTTTCCTTCTTTAATCCCCTGGTTTGATTTGTATTGTTGAATTTTGTTTAAGATGATGTTTTTATTTCACATTTTTTTTCTCAGTTTTAATGGAGGATGCTTTGCTTCATTTTCTCAGCTGAGAAGGGTCGAACTGGAATGGATAGTTTGATATATAAAATAGAAGTGTACAGAGAGGATGTTACTTGTACAGGTGATAAAATATAGTTTATACAAGATGATGTTTATTTTGTACCACAAGTCATGGCTGAGATGATCTTGCATTAAATGCTTTGTCTTGCATTCTACTACATATACATACCTACTTGTTGACTATGCAGTTTATTTGGGTGGCTGTAGATCACTTGTTTCCATGGTTGATGAGATATGTTTTGTGTGCTAACATTTATTTACTTTGATTATGTATCTTTTTGTTTTCGGCTGAGGTGATTTTGGTATGTTATTTTATATATTTATATTTGTGTTCATCCTTATCCTATTTGTTTGAATACTTTATTTGCATTGCCTAGCTTGCTTTCTTATTCCTTTATGTACATGTATATTTAGTTTTGTTTGTTTGTACATTGCTTAATTACTTAGGGATATAAATGAGGTTCTATAGTTAATATGTTGTTATAATTATATTTCTAACTTAAGTATTTAAATTGCCTTACATGTAAATTTTCTTGTATATTTATTTATTTTTGTAGTATATTTATTATCTTGCATTTTTACATATATATATTTTATTATTTATTTCGCAAGTACATTTTGTATATATATTAAATTCTAATTTGACTTAAACATTTAAAACCAGAATTTTATATTAATTACTAATTATCTCACAATTTTTATTTAAAAATTCATTAATTATAAATTTAAATTAAATCAAAATCTAGGGTCGTTACACGTGTAGACCACTTTGAAGAGATTTTAACATATATAAACTCTAAACTACAGACTCTGTGAGTAATATAATATTTTGTGTCATCATTGTCTTCATCATGTAGATTTCTTTGTTTAGTTGATATCTTTTCCTATAATATTAGTAGACACAGTATATTCCTATATAGTTGTCACTATCAAAACATCAAAGTATGAGGTTCCAACATATTTGAATTGTCAAAAACTTGAATTTAAAATTTAAATTTCAACATATTATTCACCGGTAAATCTAAAGATTGAGAATTATGCATAGTTTAGTAACGAATGCATTTTATCCCAAAATGAAGTGTCCTTTGTTCACGCTAATTAAGTGTCCTTTATCCCAAAATTGGAGTACTGGTAAATTCCCTTTTTATTCTCCTTTTCTCTTTTCTTAGCGACGCAGCTAATAATTTAATATAAAATGAAGAAAAAACTGCGCTTCACAACATTAGTTTACTAACTACTATAACAGATGAACGTCTACTGTATCAACTGCTCATTTACCAAAAAAGTCGTAAAGTAAAACCTAGCAAGAATTTATGCTAAAAAGCCTAACAAATGCTTGGTCCACTTCTCATAAAATACATATAGTCCACTATGGGAATAAGTTGAATCCAAGCAAACAGTGATAATGATGAGTTCATCCCTTATCTAGTCCGATTGCATGCACATATTAGGAATGTTTCAACTGCATAATGAAAACAAAAATGCAAAATATAAGGATAAAGAATAATTTTCATTAATTAAAACGACAATTATTGCACATATTGATCAAAATGTGGGCTTTAATATGCTGCCACATACATATTGCTATTGAATCAAAAGCTATTGGATCTGCAAGTTATACCGTGTTTAATAACTAAAAAGTTATAATACCTTAGATTCAGATCAGACAACGCCTTGCGATTCAGATGATTTTTATGATACTCAATATTATGATGGTTCGGATAAAAAAAAATACAATACTCGAGATTATGAATCGTAAGCCTTATGATTTTGATGATATCTTAGATTCAGAAGATGCCTACAGTACTTGGGACACAAATAAGAATATTATACTTAAAGATTCAAATAAGAAAATGCCATAGCTCAAAAGATTAAAGGATTCAACTAAAAAATTACCAAATCGAAAATCGAAAGAGGCGGAATAGGAAAAAACAATAAATGTAGTAACAAGAATGAATATGCTTGTTAGCATTGTAATCCATGAAGTTAGAAATAAGAAGTAAAGTACAAAACTACCCTCCATAGTTGACATTATTTACATGCATATATGTTCCAATTTTACTCACGGTTATAATTGTTAGAAAGGTTTACCATGGAAATAACTGTTACTAGTTTGCAACGGTAATAACTATTACAAAATGACTGATTTGGTGTAGTGGAGAAAGACAAATGCAGTTGGAATATAGTAAACTACATTGATAAGAATAATACCTTCAATTTTTATTGTTGTAATTAACGTAACGGATTCACCATTTAATATGCTCAAGTTGGTTCAAATTTTACTTACAAAATTATCGCATGGTATGACTTTGTGTTTTGGTATATATGTGTTGAAACAGAAAATTCTAAATAATAATTTAGAGTAAACCATTTACACATAATAATCAAAGTGTCTCGAAGTTAGTGGGAACAATATTGAGTTTGTGAGTCTCGGATACTATCCGAGAATGGATACGAAAGTATCATCCAAAAAAGCATCAAGATTAAATAAGTGTTATGATAAAAATATCAAATAATCTGATTATCAATCAAAATGCAGATGAAGTATGTGTTTATAAGAAAGAACGTTAAAAGGTACACAGATATTTCTAAAACATAAGTAAACAACACGCTAGTGATTGTTAACGATGTACTTGTGTTAAAATCAGCTTTAGTTGTTTAAATACTCGATGTTGGATTTGTAAATGATGTCTTTTACAATAAGTATAAAAGATAATGTCCCAAATGATATGCAAGAACACCTTATTAAAATGTTCAATACGAAACATGTAAGCTGGATTCCTTATGCATTGACAATAGGAATTATCATGCATGTTAATGTTGTCTACAATATCTTGATGTGTTTATGTATTTGATACATGAAGTAGATATCAAATCCGAATTGATATCACTTAATGATTGTTTGAAGTATTCTTGTGTTTTATGAAATACTAAAGAATTGTTTGAAGTATTCTTGTGTATTTATGAAATACTAAATAATTGTTTGTAGAAACACCAAACTCCTTACGAAGGAGAATTCAGACTCAAACTTTCTTAAGTGATATTGAGTATAATATGGCAATAATAAGTTAAGAATCTTTAAATTGGAAATTTTCCAAATGAAAGACTATGGCCGAATTAATGAAAAAGGCTAAGTACATTGCTTTGAATAGCTTCACAATAAAAGCAATGTATATAAAGATAAATGCACAAATTTATAACTAAGCCGAGAGTAATTCCAAATGTTGCAATATAGTTCGTAACAGAACTTAGAGCTCACCAGAAGTCCAGAGACATCCTCCAAATTGTTCCGCATGATAAAATAGTTTATCAATGTTGGGGGGAGTTGATTGACAAAATAGATAATTATAGCACGATATCATACCCGTTCACCGAGGGACTGATCCAATTAGTTTTTAAGGAAATCGATTAGAGAAGTTGGAATAAGATTCTATAATTGACCCCAAGTGCAAATGAGAGATTGGTAGAATTAGGGGTATGCCAGAGAGGCAATTACAAAATTTGTTGTATATATCTAACTCGATAACCAATCTTATTCAAAATAAAGGTGTTTTCTTTCTATTATATACTTAATATAATGTGTTATATTAATTAATTAATTTAATTAAAAGTATATTTAATAGAAAATCCATAAATGTTATGTTTTGTTATAGTAGTTACAAAGTATTATAACCGTGAGTAATTTATCATAATGAAAATAAATATAAAATTTTAAATATTCCTAATCAAGATATATCGAGACTCGATATCGATACATCCATTGAGACTAGAGTACGCAGTGCTATCCAAATGTTGGACAATACGTTACTCATGACTACTGGGGACACCAAGGGGTCACATACAGATTGTTATTGGATAACTGTGAAATGACTCACTTGATAGTTTTCTGTTAGTTAATATAACTAAAGTCAAATAGAAAATATCGAAATGAAAAAATTATAGAGTTCTCTTGACTTGAGAATACTATTGACCTTCAACGTGGAAGCGCCGCTTTGATTATGACTAAATTGACTATAGTTGAGTCGAGTGGAATCATTGGAAGTGAAACACTATTCAAGGGAGGATTCGTCTCCTCAGTTATATGAGGTTAGTATCATGATCAACTGAAATCAACTCAAAGTCAAAGTATATTGCCAGAACATTTCAGTTAAAATAATTGTTATTATTGAATCAAGGACTTTCATTTGAATCAACCATAGTATTTCATTAATCAGCCATAGTATTTCCTTTGGAACATTTCCAACTTAAAGATTCTTAACATAGATTTATTATTGCCATATTATACTCAATATCATTTATGAAAGTTTGAGTCCGAACACTCCTTCATAAGGATTTTGTCATTTCTATAATAATTATCTAGTATTTCATAAATACACGAGAACACCTCAAACAACCATTTAGTGATATCAATTTGGTACTTTCTTTTTGTATCAAATACATAAATAAATCACGATATTGTAGACAATATAACATGTATGATAATTCCTATTCCCAATGCATAAGGAATCCATCTTATATGTTCCGTATTAAACATTTTTAAGTGTCCTTGCATATCGTTGAGGACATTATCAGTATCTTTTATACTTACTATAAAAGACATCATTTACGAACCCAACGTCGAGTATTAAAACAACTAAAGCTGATTTTAATACAAGTACATCGTTAACAATCGGTAATGTATTACTTACTTATGGTTTAGAAATATCTATGTACCTTTTAACGTTCTTTCTTGTGAACATATGTACATTTTGTCTAATAATCAAACTATCTGATATTTCTATCAAAATATTTATTCAATTCTGATGCTTATAAAATGATACTTTCTATCATTTCTTGGATCATATCCAAAAACCTACAAATTCAATATCGCTTCGGCTAACTTCGAGACACTTTGATTGTTATATGCTAACAGTCCATTTCAACACGTACATACCAAACGCAAAGTCATACTAAGCAATACTTTTGTGATTAAATCCGAAACAACTTGAGCACATCGAATATTGATTCTGTTACATTAATTTCAACAATTGAAATTTACCGTATTATTCTTGTCAATGTGGCTCACTATATTCCAAGTGCAATTTTCTTTCTCTTAAAGATACATTTGCGGTCAATGGATCATATCCTTTCGGATACAACTATAGATATCATATTTTGATAATGTACTTGGAATCTATTTCGGATTTGTGCATCGTATCATATCATAGAGCCAATACTCTTAATGGCTTTATTACACAACGAGCGATTATTTATTTTGACATTGACATGAAACCCACAGTTTCTCTTTAATGTACAAGAATACTTATTATACATTCTAGTGTGTTATGCTTTTTTAGGTTTGATTAATTTCATTTCATCCTGTGCAATTAGTATTATCCTGGGATCATATCCAAATCCATTTTATACCAATAATTTCTCAAAAATTACTTCGCTACGAAGTTAGTATTTCTTGAAACAACAGTTGTTTCTCAGTGCAACAGAATGGGCATTCATAAAAATTTTATGAATTGCCTTATATAAGTCCGATTTTGTAATAATTCACAATATATTTATGTTCATAACATAAATTAGTCATATAATGACTATTTTCCTAAAATTCTCTTAGGACTATCCATATAAGATCCCTCACATGCAATTACTACATGTAGTCTTTCGACTTGCACAACCTTCCAACTCATTAGCCTGGGATATACAGGGGTTTCTTATAAACCCTTATTTTATATGGTTTTGTAAACTATTCTTTGGATAATATTAATTTTAACATTGTTTTTATCCAGGTTTTTAACCCAGCAGGATCCAACAAGAAACAGAACAAACTCGTAACATCAGAATGGTTCAGAACTTATCCAAAAGGGCTAAGGCAAGGAATTAATGAGAGCCAAGCTATATTGCTAAGGCAACGATTGAGATTGACTAAACAAAGAGACCAGCATTCTTTCAACCCAATTAGCAGTTGAGTGCAAACAGCCAGTAAATTTTCATCAAAACGGAACAATGTGCAATGAGACTACGCAAAGCAACGACGATACAAGACCATGGAAACATCCCAAACTCCAAACTCCAAAAAATATCCTAAGTGCTTGGATCGCTAGCGATCCATGCAAAATGGAAGGTCGCTGTGATGCAAGGAATAAGAGAAGCAAGGAAGAAGGATGCTGAAAAAATGCCAAGTATATGGATCGCTAGCGATCCATGCTTGCCCATGGATTTTTAGCGAGCTAACTAAGGAGGCATTGGGGAAAAAGAGCCAAGCCATTAGCTTGCGTACGAGCCAAGTTTATAGGTCGCTAGCGATCCATAGACCATGGATCGCTAGCGACCCATGGTTTTGATTCAGTTCGCGAGCTAAACCCCCTAGGTCGTTCTATACCTACATGCGAGCAGCTGATGAAGTGGCCTGGCCCAGAAGCTCTCTGATCCCTATCAATACCATCCTACTTGCAACATAAACATGATCCTCTCCGGACTGGTTGCTGAAGCTCTGCTGGAAACATTCTTCACTCTCTACCTCCCTCACAACAATCTCCAAAGGGATTCACTGTGATTCTCTAGTGGATTCCAACTCTGGGGATTCAATCTACTTAAAGATAATCAAAGTCTTATAATCAAATGCACATTGTAACAACAATCGGTCTATAATAAAACTATAAAGTGGACGTAGGCTTCATTAATAGCCGAACGACTATAAATATTCTCTGTCTTCTTTCTTTTACTATTCTTTTTCTATATCTATGATCTGTGATATTGCTCTTTCAGAAGAGGGCTGGTGCTTTCGAACTCAAACCAGGGTGTTGATCCAATTTTTGGGTTAACATTTTGGTGCTTTCACTGAGAAACCCAACTCAGGATCTAGATCTAGCTATCTACTTTGGATCCCATAGGTCCAAGAGTTAGATCCACAACCTTTGCTTGAAAAATCTACTGTTTGGAAACAATGGCCCCTGGAAGGAGAAGAACTGCCTCTAGAAGATCCATAGGGGCAGTAGTAGGTGGAGAGGATGTTAATCCCCAACAAACTGAAGTAAATGGTGCTAACTTAGGAAATTAGGTGCTAGCATCCTCCAGTCGGCACGAAGTTGTCACCAGAGATAAGTTGAATAAAATGGTTGATGAGATCAACCAAAAAATGGAAGATAGCCAAAAGGCTCTAATGGATAAACTTAACACTCTCCTAACCCTACAGACAAACCTTGCTCCAAGGACTATGTGTGAACCCACGGCTACTGTAGAACAAGAGAATTCCTCCATTTCTGGTCTACACAGTAGAAATGGAAAATAGCCACAAAAAAAGGGTGACAACAGGACTTAACGTGAACGGAAATGCAAGTACTCCGCTCGCCGCAAGGCAACCTATTCTAAACTTGAATCAAGTGGCGAAGACCCCATTGGAAGATATAGCTATGAATCTCTCCGACTCAAAGGACGGAGAGAAAGACGACAAATTGGAAGAGAATCCCAGTGCACTCAATAATGCATGGAATACTCAAACTGCTCCAATTAAGCAAACTGTAAGCCAACGGGACCCTGCAGGATTGGCTCTCCCGAAGACAAGAGAGCCTAGGTTTCAGCCCACTCACCAAGACCATTTGCAAAGCCAAACACTTGGTGTAGTGACTGATTACCATCCTTAGGACTACTGGACATCTGAGGCATACATAGCGGATATGGTTAAACGATTAATGGAGGAGAGTAAAAATAGAAGAGATGATGAATGGGGATCTGCACCAAGTGGGAATCCTTTCACCAATGAAATCTTGAATGAGAGATATCCAGAAAAATTCACAATGCCAACTATTCCGTCCTATAATGGGACAAAAGACCCAAAACCCCACCTGTATAAATACAGTTGGTATATGGACAAAGCTAATGCCTCCGAAGCTGTTCGATGCAGATGCTTTCTTATCTTTCTCGAAGGAGTTGCGTCAATGTGGTTCACTAGGCTTTTGCCAAGATCTATCTCTACTTTTGACCAACTGGCGACAAGGTTCCTTGATCAGTTCAGACTCCTTACTACGCAGCTGAAAGACATCATGTCCCTATCCGGATTGTTCTAAAGGCGTAACGAATCACTGAAATCTTTCATGAATAGGTTTAACACTGCAGTGACGGAAGTAAGCAACCCCAACGAAGACATAGTTTTTATGGCATTAGTCTGTGCCATTCACCCGGAAACTGAATTCGAGAAGTGAATTAAGATAAAGCAAACTACCACCAGGAAAGATTTCAATCGTAAAGCAAGTCAGTACCTAAGGTTAAAGGAAGCGCAAGAAGTGGAAAGGAAGTCTACTAGTGTGCAACTAATGAAAGTCGGGCAAAGTGATGTAGCAATGAATCAAAATGCACATGATTCTGGAACTGCTCAAGGAGCCGCGGGAAAAGATGGAAATAAAAATAGGAGAAATCAAAACTCTAATAGAAGAAATAACAATGGAAGCAACAAAAGATTTAAGGAGTTCAGACATGAAGAGTACACCCCTCTAATTGACACTTCGGAAAACATCTTTCTCTCAACTCAAGGGATTGAGGAATTCAAAATGCCCCTCCAAAAAGGAAGCAACTGAGCAGCAAAAGCGCTCGGGGAAATTCTGTCACTTCCACGAGACACATTACCACAATACAAACGACTGTCGCCACCTAAAGGACCTCATTAAAGGGTTGATCCGAGATAATAAGCTTCAGTAGTATGTGAAAAAGCCACAGAAACCCAATCAACCTGCGGCTCCCAGCCTCCTATAGAACGAAGGAATCAAGCTGGAATTAGTGAATAAGGGTCGAAACGAACTTACCAAAGGCTTATTATTGGAACAATATCTGGGGGACCACACCCCGCACAAAGAAGTTGAGGGGAAATGGAGCGATATGCAAGTTCATTGAAGCACGCTCCGAAGGAATCATGTTTAGCTTTAGAAGATGAGACTCCAGCCAAGCTACAAAGGATTTTGAATGACAATATAGTATTATGAAATCGGGACATCGAGGGGATCGAAGCTCCAACTCTCGATCCAATGGTGGTGACGATAGGAATTAGACCTGCTGTAGTTCGACGGGTGTTGGTTGATAGTGGCGTCTCCGTTAACATACTCTTCAAGCATACTTTTGATCAGATGAAGATTGGCATGAAAAGAGTATCCACGTGCCAAACAAAGATTCAGGGGTTTACCGGTGAGCCCAAACAATCGGTGTGAACAATTGACCTTCCTGTGGAGCTCAGAAAGGGCGATCGAAGAGTCACCCTCATTCAAACTTTTGTGATCGTGGATGAAATGTTAGCATACAACGCCTTCTTGGGACGGCCCGCACTAGCCGACTTCAGAATAGCATTAGCCCAGTATTGCCTTACAATGAAGTTCCCTACATAGCACGGAGTCAGAATAGTGAAGGGAGACAAGTGCGCTGCCTGGGAATGCTATATCGCAGAACTACATGAGTCAAGAAGAAAGGAAAAAGGAAAGGATTGTTAGTTCTTGAGATGATGGTTTTGATGACAAAAACCTTATGACTTGTTATAAAATATAAATACTAATATTCCTTCCTAGATATATATGTATGTGCAGGATATATATGCGGGTACTGAGAATGAAGACTGTACAATATAAAGATTCAAGACCGACGAATTCAAAATTGAAGAAATCAAGACTGAAGACTCATGAGTATCAAGAGTTCAAGATATTTAGATAAGTAATAGTGTAGATTTATGTTAAAACTTCATAATAGCACTAAAATCTTTATTCGGATTTTAATTGTGGAATGGAATCCACCTTCTCGCTTTAATAGTGGGATGGAACCCACGACCACTTTTGTGGGATGGAATCTACGACCTTCTCTAGTGGAATGGGATCCACGAAATTTTCAAAATGATTTATTTTAAATATTTTTCCAAAAACTTTTTAAAAGTCATCTCTCACAGTTTAAATATTTTAGCCTTAACCTATTTTTATTATCTTTTATATTTTGATTTCAAAAATCATCTCCTGTTTTAAAACTATCTTCTGGTTTTAATATTATAAGCTTTAAATCACAAAAATATATTCTATACTTAGTTTTTAATATTACTTTTATATAATAGATTATATATTTTTAAGATTACTTTTTAAATCTCTTTTATAAGTTTAAACTATATTCAAAATGGTTTATAAACTTCAGAAATTGTTTTGACAAGTTTTAGAAAGAAAATCTCTTTTATAAACAAAAATCAATTTTCAAAATTTACTAGGGCATGTCGACATACCCCATCCCCCTATGTTGAAATGGTGACCATAGAATTTAAATTTCAAATTTTCGAAAGAAGTGTCTATTCGTCATAACCTTTCGCGAATGGACATGACTGTTTTTCTTCTATAAATACCAGTTGTTTTTAACGAATTTTAAGTTACTTCTTCATTTCTTCACCCCTTCTTCTCTACTCAAATATTCTCTTATATTTTAACAAAACTCGGCCAAAATCCTAAGTGAATCAAACTTGATCATCTCTAGTTTGATTCTCTGCCACTCTCTCTCAAAGATCTTAGTGCTATTCGGAGTTATAGGATCATTTGTAATCAAAGAAGTGTATCGAGTCTCTCTATCTATCAAACTGATATTGGAAATGGTGTGATTGTGGCCCGTAAGTCAATTGGGTGTGTTTGTAGTCCGTAAATCAATTAGGTGATCTTGTAGCCTGGTTAAATCAAGAGAGTTCGCCCTAGACTCGAAGACATGAGGGTGTATCTCGTGGCCTTGAAACTGAGGTTGTAATATCGACATTATATTTGAAAAGAAATCTGCACAAGAAATTATGTGGGACTGGATGTAGGGTAACTCCGAACCAGTATAAAA
Source organism: Allium fistulosum (assembly GCA_030737815.1). Lineage (NCBI taxonomy): Eukaryota > Viridiplantae > Streptophyta > Magnoliopsida > Asparagales > Amaryllidaceae > Allium > Allium fistulosum. Next base: position 1,074,501,498 of record CM060901.1, on the reverse strand, counting down.
TTCTGATGCGTTCTTTCCTTTACTGCTTTTTATTTACAATTTGCAACTGTGTCTGATTCTGTGATTGTCTCTGTGTTTGTAAATTGCATTTGTCTATGTTTAATTTCAAAAGATTTCAAAAATTCCATAAAATCCATTAAACATTATTCACCCCTCTCTAGTGTTAATCCACCCTTAAGATCCGTAATCTGTATTTCCAACATTTGGTATCAAAGCATTGGTTTTCAAAGTTTTCATAATTTGATTTTTGAAAAGTTTTCAAATGGCTGTCAACACTGGTAATGTCAACACTATCACTAGTTCATTTGTAGAAGGTCAGTCTACTGCCAGACCACCACTTTCTAATGGCAGTAACTATGCATATTGGGCATGTAGGATGAAAATCTATTTATAATCAATAGGATTACACACTTAGAATATCCCACAATCTGAGTACATGGAACCCACAACAAATTTTGCACAGTGGACCGCTGAGCAAAAGAATGTTGCACAAAACAATTCCAAAGCCATGAATATTCTATTATGTTCACTTGATAGGAATGAGTTTAATAGAGTGTCTGTCTGTAAGTCTGCATATGAGATTTGGAAAACTTTGCAAGTTACTCATGAAGGAACAAGCAAAGTTAAACAGACCAAAATATCCATCTTGACCAATTCAGTTTCAATTATTCAAGATGAATCCAAATGAGTCCATTTCATACATGTACAGTAGGTTTCAAGACATTGTGCACTCATTAATTGCATTAGGAAAGAACTTTTCTGAAGAAGATCAAGTTAGAAAAATTCTGAATTCACTCACTCCGAAATGGGATCAGAAAACTCTAGCAATGGAAGAGTCTAATCATATCAATACGCTGAAAATTGAAGAATTAATTGGGAATTTGATGCCGTTTGAAGTACAAATGCAAGAGAGAGGAGAAAGCAAGGCCTCAGAAAAGAAGTCAATAGCGTTCAATGCAATAACAGATGATTCAGACTCAAACAGTGACGACGATGAAGAAATAGCCTTGATGGCAAGAAATTTTATAAAGTTTCTGAAATAAAGAAAGATGAACAACTACAAGAGAAATGATCACAAGAATTCTAGAGATAATAATGAGACTCTCAACAACGTCAGGTGCTACAATTGTGATGAGCCAGGCGACTTAAAAAGAGATTGTCCGCATCAGGATAAGCAAAAATTTCCTCCAAGTAATGATTCGTCAAAGAAAAGGAAGAGAGCATATACTGCTACACTAGACGATTCAGACTCATCCTCTAGTGATGAAGATCAAGAGACAGAAAATTCAAATATGTGCTTTACAGCTATTCACGAATCTGATGATCTCGGGAATATGGATCAAAAAATAGGTATGCATTTAAATTATATTGGTTGAAATTGTTTGTTTGAATGGTTGCATGTTTGATTGTTTGCATGTTTTGAAATTACTTGCCATTTGAATTTAAAATTTTGATTTTCAAAATAATATTATTTTAATAATATTTTTAATATTAAAATATTAATATTAAAGTGTTATTATATTTATTTTATTTCAGATAAAATATAAATTAGATTATAAGATATATATATATATATATATATATATTAAAAAAAATAAAAAAGAATTAGTCACATGTGTTATAGGACCCATGTCGATATGGCCCTACCCTCTATGTCGACATCCCTACCGGAATTTGAAATTCATATTTGAATTCAAAACTTTGAATTTCCCTCCACCTTTTCACCAACTTCAAGGCTCTGAAAAGGTGTCTCTTGACCAGAGAACATGACTATTGAATATCTATTTATCTCCTTAAATTATCCTATCTTTTCACTTTCATTTCAAAATTCAAACTCTCTTTCAAACTCTCAAGCTCTCTACTCTCTTCAAAAATGGCTTCCTCAAGCACCTCATCCACCATTAGGCTGTCCATAGCCATCAAAAATTCCTCTACAATGACTCGGAAGCTATCAAAGCTTACATAAGCTATGTAAACTTTGGAAATGTCCATACGGGAAAATTTGCAATCTTTAATGATTTTCTTTCTTATGAACTCAACATTATTTTCGAAGAGAACCAAATTCTCAGTTTGATTGATGATTCTTAAAATGATTTTGTTTGTTATCCAAATCTTGTTAAAACGTTTTATGCAACTTTGAATCGTGGTTTTTATGATGGTAATGAAGGGGGAGTTTGGAGTAGTGTTAAGGAACACGAATTTTTTTGAATAGTGAGATTTTGGGAAATATTTTGGGTTGTAAGTATACGGGAATGAATCTTTCGAATTTTCAAATTGATGAACATGATCGTGAGACATTTCATCACATTTTTGAAGGAGATGATAACTTTGAATTTATAAATTGAAATTTCCGTCCTAAACCAAGAATTGTTAACCTTCTTTCGCAACATACCATAACTCCAAGATCAGAAAATTTCAATCACCCTACCTTAACAGTTTGTAAGGCTCCTTTTGCTATTTATGGGCACTATGACATTAATTGGGCGCAAGTAATTTTGGATGAACTTCATCCCAAAAATTTTACTTTAGGAGAAAACACTTTGTATCATAGGATTTATCTTACTCGGATTTTTAAATATTTTGGTGTTGATTATAAGAGAGAGGAATTAGTTTCTCAAAAAGTGTTTAACCATGCAAATATCTTTGTTATGAAAATCCCACTTGTGTTTCAACCATATGAAACACTTATCGAAAAAGATGAAAGGTTGGCTCATGAAGAAATTAAAGAAGAAGAAGAAGAGGAGGAGGAAGAAGGGGAGGAGATGAAGATTGATGAAGAAGGAAAGGAGGAGGAAGAGACATCATTGGAAAGTATTGAATATCCTATCACTCCCAACAATCCATCCAACAAAACACTTCTCAAGAATCAAAAGATTATCGTGGAAAATGAACGGATTCTCAAAAGATCCGTTAGTAAAAAGTTGGACAAAATTTCCACCAAAATGAACAAGCACTTTGGGAAAGTGGGTCGAAAACTTGGATTATCATCATCTTCATCATCCTCTATCGAATTCTAGTTTTCATTTCAAGTTGTATTAGTTTGTATCTTTTGATTAGTTAATGTTATTGTTTATGTAATGTTAACTAAAATTTATCAATGAAAATCGTTTATTTCTGTTCATTAGCTCTAAAATATCTCTCGAATGCTTGTTATTATATTATATAAGTTTATATATATTGACTTGTACATAATATAAAGAAATAAAGCATATTGCCAAAATCAACAGGGGCATGTCGACATCCCCCTACCCCCCATGTCGACATGTAACAGCCAAAAAGTGGTTTTTTTTGAAACTGAAATTGACATAACTACCTTGTGTCTATTCATTTCAAACGACTTTCTAACCTTATAAATACCTGTTTCTTCCAGAAAATGCATACTTTCAAACTCTCCTTATTTTCAATCAAATTTCTTCATATTTTATCAAATAATGGCCTCTCCTATTCATAATCTAAGTAAGAATCTTGAAGAAACTCTCAAATCTTTCAAGAACATACTTGCTTTTATTCTTTGCAATCAACGACACTTAGAATTAAGCCAAATGCAGATGATAAAGGAACAAGAAAGGAACTTCAATGCCATTCGATGGATGATTTCAGCCCTCAATAAAGAAGAACTCGAAGCAAATCCAGAAGGAACTCTGAACAAGGATAATGAGGAATGGGATGCTATAAAGGTAGACCCTATCTTCGGTGAATAAGGATGGGTTGAAGTTCCAAGAAATGTTTGATTTGACTTGTATGGTTTGATTTACTTTGATTTGATTTGCATTGTTTGATTTGGTTTGAATTGTTTGTTTTTGTTTGATTTGATTTGAACTGTTTGGATTGATTTTAATATGGCGTGTAATTGAACGTGGTGTGGTTTAATAAGAACTATAATGTATATATTGATTGATGATGTTTGAAATTTTTATATCTCTCACATTTACTTTAATTACTATCTGTCTCATTTATATTCTACTACTGTATTACTATCCTGTACAGTGCTATAGTATAAGATTTAGGGAGAGTTATGTAGTTTAGGATTATTTTTTGTTGATGAAAAAGGGGGATAATTATAAAATAGGTTAGATAGGCTTAGATTAAGGGGGAGTTAGTAGTTTAAATGGGAGTTGTTGGAGTAAGGGGGAGTTAGAGTAGAATCAGAGTTTTTTGGAGTAGATTTTATAAACAAAGGTTATCATCATCAAAAAGGGGGAGATTGTTAGTTCCTAAGATGATGGTTTTGATGACAACAACCTTAGGACTTGTTATAAAATATAAATACTAATATTCTTGTCTAGATATATATGTATATGCAGGATATATATGCAGGTACTGAGAATGAAGACTGTACAGTATAAAGATTCAAGACTGACGAATTCAAGATTGAAGAAATCAAAACTGAAGACTCATGAGTATCAAGAGTTGAAGATATCAAGGTAAGTAATAGTGTCTAGATTTATGTTAAAAATTCACAATAGCACTAAAATCTTTATTTGGATTTTAATTGTGGAATGGAATCCACCTTCTTGCTTTAATAGTGGGATGGAACCCACGACCCTCTCTAATGGAATGGAATCCACGAAATTTTCAAAATGATTTATTTTAAATATTTTTCCAAAAACTTCTTAAAAGTCATCTCTCTCAGTTTAAATATTTTAGCCTTTAACTATTTTTATTATCTTTTATATTTTGATTTCAAAAATCATCTCTTGTTTTTAAACTATTTCTGGTTTTAATATTATAAGCTTTAAATCTCAAAAATATATTTTATACTTAGTTTTTAATACTACTTTTATATTATAGATTATATTTTTAAGATTACTTTTTAAATCTCTTTTATAAGTTTAAACTATATTCAAAATGGTTTATAAACTTCAGAAATTGTTTTGACAAGTTTTAGAAAGAAAATCTCTTTTAAAAACAAAAATCAATTTTCAAAATTTACTAGGGCATGTCGACATACCCCATCCCCCCATGTCGACATGGTGACCGTAGAATTCAAATTTCAAATTTTCAAAAGAAGTGTCTATTCGTCATAACCTTTTGCGAATGGACATGACTATTTTTCTTCTATAAATACCAGTTGTTTTCAACGAATTTTAAGTTAGTTTTTCTTCATTTCTTGACTCCTTCTTCTCCACTCAATTATTCTCTTATATTTTAACAAAATTCTGCCAAAATCCTAAGTGAATCAAACTTGATCATCTCTAGTTTGATTCTCTGCCACTCTCTCTCAAAGATCTCAGCGCTATTCAGAGTTATAGGATCATTTGTAATCAAAGAAGTGTATTGAGTCTCTCTGTCTATCAAAGTGATATTGGAAATGGTGTGATTGTGGCCCATAAATCAATTGGGTGTGATTGTAGCTCGTAAATCAATTAGGTGATCTTGTAGCCTGGTTAAATCAAGAGAGTTTGCCCTGGACTCAAAGACAGGAGGGTTTATCTCATGGCCTTGACATCGAGGTTGTAATATCGACATTATATTTGGAAAGAAATCTGCACAAGAAATTGTGTGAGACTGGATGTAGAGTAACTCCGAACCAGTATAAAATTCCAGTGTGTTCTTTCCTTTACTGCTTTTTATTTAATATTTGCATCTGTGTCTGATTTTGTGATTGTCTTTGTGTTTAATTTCAAAATATTTCAAAAATTCCATAAAATCCATTAAACACTATTCAACCACTCTCTAGTGTTAATCGAGCCTTAAGATCCAGAATTCGCATTTCCAACAAGGATGTGGGGAAAACTCTCCACATTCGTGATCCCACCGAATAGCAATTACAGAGCCACCCCTTGTTCGGGGACCATAGTCGATTCGACAAGGCTTTGGACCCTAGGAAGAAGAGTTTAGAGAAGGATCGGGAAGCACCAGAAGAATTGACGGTGTCTGTCCCAATCTGTATGGACGACCCAACTTCGGTCTTGAAAACTGGATCGCACCTCGAAAACAGGATGCAGTCAGAACTAACCAAATTCCTCTGAGCCTATTTGGACGTATTTGCTTGGACACACTCCGATATGTGTGGGGTATCATCTGAAATTGCCTACCGCGTGCTCAACATTGACCCAAATTTACACCAGTAAAGCAAAAAAGGCGCAGCTTGGGCCCTGAACGGTCCAAGGCAGTGAGAGAGGAGGTAGATAAACTGATAGCTAACGGCTTCATCCGAGATGCAACTTACCCCGAATGGGTATCAAACCCAGTCTTAGTCAAGAAGTCTAACGGAAAATGGCGAACTTGTATTGATTTCTCGGATTTGAACAAAGCTTGTCCGAAGATAGCTTCCCACTCCCCAGAATCGATCAACTTGTAGATTGAACGATAGGACATGAATTGCTATCATTTATGGATGCACACTCGGGCTACAACCAGATCCTGATGCATGAGCCTGATAAAGAGAACACCAACTTCATCACCGATTTGGGACTGTACTGCTACAGAGTAATGCCATTCGGTTTAAAGAATGCTAGGGCAACGTACCAAAGGTTAGTGAATGCTATGTTCAAACGCCAGATCAGAAAGACTATAGAAGTTTACGTGGACGACATGTTGGTCAAATCACGAGTGGCTGCTAATCATCTAGAAAATCTCACAGAAATGTTCGAAATACTCCGGAAGTATGGAATGAAGCTCAACCCACTCAAATGCCACTTCGAGGTAGCCTTTGGGAAATTCTTAGGATTCATAGTAACTACCCGAGGCATCGAAGCGAATCTAGAACACATAATGGTGCTTCGAGAGGTCCAAGCCCTAAAAACAAGAAGGAACTTCAAAGCTTGAATGGAAAAGTCGCAGCACTAAGCTGATTTATCTAAAAAGCTACAGACAAGTGCATACCATTCTTCGACGCACTAAAGAAGGGAAAGAAGAACTTAGAATGGAGTGAAGCTTGTCAAACAGCATTCGAAGAATTGCTGCGACACATGGAGGCTCCACCAATCCTATCAAAACCCGTGGATGGAGAAGACTTGTTCATTTACTTAACAGTCTCACCCCACGCATTGAGCACCGCTCTGGTGCGTGAAGAAGCAAAAATCCAACGACCCATTTATTACAGCAAGCGGTTTACTGGAGCAGAGAAAAACTATCCCAAACTGAAAAAGCTAGTGTATTGCCTCCTGATCGCATCTAGGAAGTTACGGCCGTACTTTCAGGCCCATCCAATTAAAGTGTTGACTGACCAGCCCCTAAAGTAGGTGCTATACCGACCAGAAACTTCCGGACGGCTACTCAAGTGGAATACAGAGTTGAGTCAATATGATATCACATACCACCCAAGGAAAGCCATTGATGGGCAAGCGTTAGTAGAATTCATCATCGAGTTTACCATACGGGACGACGAGGAAGAAACACCGCCCGAGGGGGAGATTCGATGGAAGCTCTTTTTCGATGGCGCGTCTAATAACCTCTGTTTGCGGGCACGAGTAGTGCTCGAAACCCTCGAAGGGCGAACCATTAGCTATGCTTTGCGCTTGGAATTCCCTGTAATAAATAACGAAGCAGAGTATGAAGCACTGATCGCAGGACTGAAAGTTGTAAGAGAACTCAAGATAAAATTTATTCACATATACATCGACTCCCAGCTGGTTGTCTGTCAAGTAAAGGGAGATTACTAGGCTCAGGGGGAGAATCTGGCCCTGTACCTGTCCAAAGTACAAGAACTGCACATCGACATCGAATACTACACTATAACTCACATTCCGCTGGTGCAAAACACCAAGGCATATTATTTAGCTAAACTGGAAAGTTCCGGAGAAGCTCAGTCATTGGGACTCGTCCCAGTTGAAACTCTAACCAACCCAAGCATCGACAAAATGGATGTTGATTGGATTCTTGAAATCACCGTCGGACCAGATACGTGGATGACACCGATAAAGAACTATCTACTCGCAGGAACCCTTCCGACTGACCGGAATCAATGGAAGCAGCTCCTCCGAATGGCGCCACGGTTCTTGATACACGATGGAATACTTTATCGAAGGGGATTCTCAACCCCCTCCTTAGGTGTGTGACCAATGACAAAGAACGACAGATCTTAAAAAAGGTTCATAAAGGTGAATGTGGAGACCACATTGGGGGGCAGACCCTTACGAAGAAAGTCCTTCGATACGGGTACTTCTGGCCAACCATAAATCGCGACGCCGTAGATCACGCCAGAGGATGCGATCATTGACAAAGATTCAACAAAATTAAGAGAACTACTTCAATGGAGCTAACATAGATGGTCAGCCCATGGCCATTTGCAATATGGGGGGTTGACCTGATTGGCGTCCTGCCAATAGCAAAAGTAGGAGCCAAATATGCTATAGTTGCCGTAGATTATTTCACAAAAATGGGCCGAAGCAGAACCGTTGGCCATCGTAACCACAAAGAAAGCTATTAACTTTGTTACTAAAAACATCATTTGCATGTTTGGTGTGTCACAAAAAATCATCACTAACAATGGAACCCAATTCGAAAGTGCCGAGTTCAAAGACTTCTGCAAGCGCTTTCGGATTGAAAAGAGCTTTTGTGCAGTAGCTCATCCGCAAGCAAACGGGCAGGTGGAAGGGATAAACAAGATCATCAAGTCCACTATCAAAAAGCGACTAGCAAAAGCCAAAGGAAACTAGGTTGATGAACTTCCACTCGCACTATGGGCTTACAGAACTACCCACAAAGAAGCAATCGGCCACACTCCGTTCGCCTTAGCATATGGTTCAGAAGCAATGATTCCTGTTGAATTAGAAGTCCCCTCGCACCGAAGGCAAAATTTCAGTCAACAAGCAGATCCTACTCGAATCGCTAGATATGGTTGGTGAAAAAAGAGAAGAAGCAGAGCTGAGAAGTGTTGCCCACTAAAAAAGGGTCGCATACTTCCACTCGAAAGTACACAACCAAACCTTCGAGGTGGGAGATCTTGTGCTCAAGCGCGTTTACCCCGTTCTAGGGATCTTCGGACCAAACTGGGAGGGACCGTACATCATAAATCAAAAGCTCAGAGATGAGACTATCAAGCTAACAACCGTCGATGAAATTCAGATTCCCAAAGCCTGGAATAGCGAATCACTCCGCCATTACTTCATTTGAAAGCTACTTTATGTATTCTCTATTTTTTAGCAAATAAGCCATCCCGGAAATGCCAAGGGCATTGTAAATAGGCAAAGAATCGCCCTGCTTTCCTTAATAAAATTTGATTCGCTCTTTTAAACCAAAAAGATTATGTCCATAATAAATACCCGCCGGGTCAACGGAAGCAAATCGACTCAAACCATTGGATCAGCGGAACCCGATCCCTGCCTTCTAAAAACCGGTGTTGTCCTGGCAACATCAGGAAGGCAAAGAACTAACTCCTCACGTTGCTCGGAGATAGGAAACGCCGAGGAACACCAAAAAACTAACTCCTCGTGTTGCCCGGAATAGGAAACGCCGCGGAGCACCAAAAAACTAACTCCTCGCGTTGCTTGGAGATAAGCAACGCCGAGGAGCACCAAAAAAACTAACTTCTCATGTTGCCCGGAGATAGGCAACACCGAGGAGCACCAAGAACTAACTCCTCACATTGTTTGAAGATAGGAGCACCAAAAACTAACTCCTTGCGTTGCCCGAAGATAGGCAACGCCGAGGAGCGGCAAAAAACTAACTCCTTACGTTGCCTAGAGATATGCAATGCCGAAGAGCACCACAATACTAACTCCTCACGTTGTTCGAAGATAGGCAACACTAAGGCGTACGAAAAGCCGTGCATTTCGTAAGCCACGCACTAACTTCCAAAACATACGCTCCTCGCGTTGACCGAAGATAGGCAACACCGAGGAGCATGAAAAGCCGCGCATTAAATTCCAAAACACTAGCTCCTCACGTTGCCCGAAGATAGGCAACTCCAAGGAGCATGAAAAATCGCGCACTGATTCTTAAGACTTAAACTACTCACCCTGCCCGAAGATAGGCAGCATCGAGGAGCACTAAAACATACGCTCCTCACATTGCCCGAAGATAGTCAATGCCGAGGAGAACCGAAAACCGCGCATCCCATAACCAGCGCCAACTCCAACAAAATTGGAATGCTACAAACCAACTGAAAAGTTTCAACTAAGGACACTTAACAATCAAAACTGCCCTCAGTTAACCCATGTAATGTGCATCTCTCAAACACGCATATTGCACACTTGCTGGAATATTACAAGAAACTTGGATAACATGCTAAAGTTTCAAAACTTCCAAAGAAAGGAAAATCGAGCTATGACTTAGCCAAATTTCATATGAAAATCATATAAACCCTAAGTTACCGGTCATTTGAAAATTGTTTGAAGTAAACAGCCTTATGAACTGGGGGCATACACCGGTACCTGAACAAAAACATGTGAAAACAAAAAGTTCACACGTTCTGTAACTCCAAACAAAGAATTTTTAAACAAAGAATTCTTAAATAGTTCTGTTAATTTTTAAGTTCCGTTACTTCAAACGAAGGATTTTGGCAGTAATCACAGGACTAGATAAGTATAAAATAAAACAAGCACAAGTGCACATAACATATATGAGCAGACAAATAAGAATACAATCAAAGTATCAATATATTGCTTATAATTTTCTTTACACAAGGTCAAAAAGCGGGGGCCGTACCCACACAACATCGACCAACAAAAAGAAAATACAGACTCCATAACGGAAACACTAAGTGTAGACTCCGCACTTGAACAAAATGACTCAAAAGGTACCAAAAATCAAATCAGTTTCCACAGAAGCCTCTCAACGCTTCTTTCCACTACTCCCCTTTCCGCCCTTTGTTGGCAGCTTCCGCCTCGCCTCAGGAGTGTTATCACTACCGGTAATGTTAACGAACACTTCAGTGGCAAAGTCCTCTTCTTCCTCTGCAGCCTTCTCAGAAGAGTCTCCCTTCCCTTTGTGTTTCCATGATTTGCGGGAGCTCTTTGAGGCTTTGATTGCTTCAACCTTTTCCTTCTTGATAGAAACCAGTTCGTGCTGTGTCTTGCGAGGCTGCTCGGTCTGAACTTCCTGCTCCTTAGTTTCTGCTGCTGTCATGTCACCTTCTAAAAACACAGAAGGATCATCCAGGCCATGAAGCACGGCTATTTTCTCAGACTCCGGCCTTGGCTGCGAGCCAGACACGGATGTAGGAATAGGAATAGAGACGACCACGTAGGCTATAGAGATAGCAGCGGGCTCGGGAGTTGAAGAAGCTGGCACATCAACAAGAAAGGTAGATGGACGTATAAGATAAAAAATGAAAGCATTAAATTCTTCCTGCTCTTGCGGCGTAAGTTGAAAGCTCCCGAACTCGGAGGAAGCGGGAACATTACCTACACTAAAGGAATGCTCGAGAATGTCTACTTCATACTCACCACCTTCGCCCTCTTTTGATGGCTCCACAAACTAAGGGAGAGTTTCAAGTCCCAAACTTGCCGGCAGATCGTGGAGCTGCTCTGATGATTCACCCACGCCAGAAATAAAAGGCTTGGTGAGAGCTTTGGCGATGGTCGTCAAGGAAGCATTGGTGGCCTCCTGCTCTCTTTCAACTCGAAGAATTTCCCTGCCTTCGAGTAATGCCTTCTTTTATTCGTCGTTGAGATAGGCGTCCTGCAACTCCTGCTCGGAATAGACGTCGCTGCTAACGGTAAAATGAGACAAGATTTCCTCCCAAACCAAAGCGAGAGTGTGCGGAAACTTCGGACCCAGATAGCTGAGACTTCCTTGATGCAACAGAGAGTTAACGTAAAAATTCAGAATGGTCATGTTTAGCTTCTCCATTTTTCTTTCGAAGGCATTTTGGAGTTCTAAGTAATGCACTCTCACAACAGCTTTCTTAACTTCAGCAGCAGACTTATCGGCATTGAGCTGCGCGACCTAAGCCTGTAGCTTGGTAATGGTCTTGGCTTGGTCAGAAATAGTTTTGTTGTGCCCGTTAATGATGAGGTCGTGATCGGTAATAGTTTTCCGTTGAGTCTCAATCGTTGCGCTGCAGACAATCACTTCTTGTTTTAGTTTCTCCTCCTCTTCATGTGCCTTTTTTTATCTCGTCTCTATAGATGATTTCTATTCGGGCTTGCACCTCTTTCACCTCTTTTAGCAAGTCGGCATTTCTCTTGCTCTCTTGAAGCGCCACCGCTTTTTCTTCCTTTAGCAGTTTAATTCTGGCGTCACGTTCAGATAGCGCTTTCTCAAAATCATCCTTCTCTAATTCGAAAGAAAGGATTTCTTGGTAATTGTTGCGATTGGTGTTCGCCAACTGCTTACACAACCTTTCCCATCCTTCAGCTTGTTCTAAATCATGTTGAATAGCTTTAAGGTGAGGCATATATGAGTCTTTGTAGACTGGATGCAGATCGTGATCAAACTTAACCCCCTTCAGGAACCATATGGGGAGCGCTGCCTCGAGCTTAGGGGGGCCCAAAGGAAGAAGATAGGCAAGTCTCCAATGGAGGCGAGAAGCACTGGGGGCAGTAACAATAGAAGAAGATGGGATATGAGTTGAAGGCGGAATCGGAGCAGCAGTAGCGGGAATTTCTTGTCCCTTTGAAGAATGTGTTGGAGTGAACTCTGAAGAATGAGTGCGATGGTCAAACTTTGACCTTTTCGATGGTTCATCCCTTTCTTCAAAAGATCTCCTCTTCTCATACCCGCCTTTATACGATCAACCTCAATCTCTTTCTTCTTGGCGGTGGGTTTCGGCTTCAAGCTCTTTCCTCCTTCTATATTCCTCCTCTATTTCTCCAGATTGATGACGACCGGAGGTGCGTTTGGAATACCGTTGCGAGTCAGTAAATTCTTCGAAGTCATTATGGAAACCTTGCCATCTCGTCATACCTGGCATGAAGCATAAATAAAGAATTTTAGAAACAAAAATAGGCATGGAAAGAGTATAAGAAAGTGAGTATAATCCAAGCGAGACATGTATGTGTTTCTAAGTTAGGCCTAAAACGTCATCACAAACCAGATCGGACGGTCGTCGTAGGTGGAATCGGACTAACTTCGGCTATCGTTGGCGGTGCCGGGCTAACTTCTGGTGTAGTTCCGCTCGAGCGGTGGGGCACCTCATCGAATTTGAAGTGTTCTCTCATAAGCGTGTCAAAGTCAACATAAATGTCGCTCATATCTGCAAACTCTGCTCCGATGCCTTTACTTGGAGAATCTTGATGCCCTCCGGTCTCTGGAGCTTTGTCTATACCATTTATATCACGGAGAGGCGAGCTTGGAAGAATCAGGCTTATACCTGGAGTTTCGTCACACGATTCCGAGTCCTCGTTATCAGATTCTGCAAAGTGATCATCACTTGCAGTAAGACTCATCGCTACTACTCTCAAACTCCCCCTCTTCCTTTTTTGAGTCCAATACGGCCTTGCCTTCTCTTTGCTTAAACTCTTCTTCTCTTTCCTCTGGGATTGAAGGCATTCTAACCAGGCCGCTTAACCCAGTCGCAGTAGCGTCTCTAGCCTCGCGGGCCTCATCGGTTGATCCCCCGAAGAGGCTCTCTCTCTTGAGAAGCGCCTTCATCGGAACCGTGGAAAGAAGAAGCAGATCTTGTGCGAACACTGGATCGGGCAGGAGAGGGAATTTCAACTTGAATAGCAGATATACTTGGAGCCAGTAATCCATATCGATGCAAGTTCTCATCGGTTAGTAACACTTTAATGCATCTCTCCTTAGCATCAATAGCCTTTAGAGTCTGACAAACTTCATCGAGAGCCACGTCTCTATTTAGCCTTAGAATAACTGCAAGAGACATACGGCTAGTTAGAAACTCCATTGCAACACATCAGAGCTCGATAAATGAAACAAAAAGAAACTTACCCCCTATCGTCCACCAACGATTGAATCCCTCGGGGCTCTAACAAAGAAATATTGCATCTTGAATTGCAACAAGTTGCTCTGCAAGCGTAGGACGATTTTCTTGTTTGGTTGGGCTTTGATTATGATCAAGGAGGGGCAGTCATCTCTCCTCTTGAACAACTGAAAGTACCACAACTCATCAAAGCTTGGAGCACGGTTGAACGTCCGCATGAAAAGAACATGTAGGCAGGTTAAGATGGCGTATCCGTTAGGATGAAGCTGAAATGGGGCAATACCCAAGTTCGAATGAGTCTCGCGTAGAAAGTCATTAAAGGGAGGCACGGCTCCATTCAAACACATATACCGATGGCAAGCAGTGTACCCCAGGGAAGGCATATAAGCGAATTAATCCTTCTCTGGCAGACGCACATCCTCTTTTGGAATTCCATGCTGCGCACAGATGTTATGAAGAACTTTAATAGGAACCATCGAAGAAGCTCTCTTGGGCGGACTAAGTAGAACTCTAAAGTTGGGAGGCGTTCGATCCACGATAGGACAACTGGGACCAGCTGGCTATACTGAGCTTGAGAAGTGGTAGAAGAAAGAGAGGTGGATGATGACTCGACTTCTGAGAGTGCCGAACTTCCCTCGCTTGACTTACGATGCATGGATGGCTGCTTCATTATAAATAATAGAACTCGCGTCCAAAACAGTCAGGTAAATCTATCCTAAACTAAAAGTTTCCCTACCACACTTGAATTCCAAAGGGACATAAATTCATGACCGGCACATCGGATTTCAAGTGTGAACTGGGGCGAGTGTAGTGTGCTATATATATGGGGTAAACTCGGTGCTCGAAACATTACAAACGCTCTATCTCGTGTAGATAGTTCGCTCATAATGGAAGAAGAAAAGAACTTCCTACATCACTTTATTTTTGTTTTTGTTTCTACTTCCTGTACACTTACCCGTTATCGATCAATGATCGATAATGGATCTGTTGTCTGAAGCGACACGGAAAACTCTTCTCACTATAGGGGCACCGAGCGTGCAACAAGCGAGCAAGATAAGTCTGAATTCTTTGGAGGAATCAGGATCGGTTAGTGGTGTGATGTGCAGTAAAAGCTACGAAACTGGGCACAAGTCAATTATGGTCAGATGGACGAAGATAGCAAAACGTGTCAAGCATTGGGCCAAAGCCCGAACGTCGTTCCGAGAGATAACTCAAGACTCGATTTACTATCTTCCTCCTTTAAACCGCAATAACCTCGAACTTCTCACGACCAACATTGCAAATGCAAACTCGCCATCAAATCGTTATACGAACACTGTAATTAGAAAATTAATTAGCAGACCCACCTTGGATTAAGCTTTGAGCGTGAAATTGGTCGAAAAACTTGGATCAGCAGTCCCAAAGGCAAGCCAGTAACCAAGCAATCAGGTCGGCGGCGAGCTAATGGTGGGTCGGCGGTGGGCTAATGGTGGGTCGGGATGATTCAAAGGCGAGCTAGGGTTTTGAACCAGGAGATAGATCGGCTAGGGTTTTGGTGAGCAAGAGGATCAGATCGCTGGTAGAAATAAGAATTGGATCGCACAAGGGCTTGAATCGCATGAAGAGGTTGAGGAGGATCGACTTGAGTTGGTAGTCAGGTTGGTTCGAATGAGTGGAAGGATCGGCCCAAGTCGCATATATAGGCAAACAAAAGAGCGAAAAAAAGAATTTTGCTAAGTAGTTGGGTCGCACGCGATTCATCATGGATCGCTAGCGACCCATCTTTATAAAGTTCAAATTTCTCCAAGCAGTCAGGTTGCTAGTGATGCATCCTACATGGATCGATAGAGACCCATGAATTGAAGGCGAATTTTTCTCGAACTTGAACTCCGACATCTACCAATCATTTCGAAGCATATCGAGAAGCTATGGAGAGAAATTCGATCCGTTACGACAAGCAACAACATTCAGGACCAAAGCTAGGTGATTAACGACATGACCTTCCATGTATCCGTAAAACTCTAATGCGATTATTTGGAATTTGACGAACATATATTGAAAGCGATAAACTTCTAGAGAACGCCTTGTTTACAACGAATACGTACTCTGGGGGAAAATGTTATCCGAGTTTTTAACCCAACAGGATCCAACAAGAAACAGAACAAATTCGTAACATCAGAATGGTTCAGAACTTATCAAGAAAAGCTATATTGCTAAGGCAACGACTAAGATTGACTAAACAAAGAGACCAGCATTCTTTCAGCCCAATCAGAAGTTGAGTGCAAACAGCTAGTAAATTGTCATCAAAAAGGAACAATGTGCAATGAGTCTATGCAAGCAACGATGATACAAGACCATGGAAACATCCCAAACTCCAAACTCCAAAAAATATCCTAAGTGCTTGGATCGCCAGCGACCCATACCCTATGGATCGCTAGCGATCCATGCAAAATGGAAGGACGCTGTGATGCAGGGAAGAAGAGAAGGAAGGAAGAAGGATGCTGAAAAAATGCCAAGTGTATGGATCACTAGCGATCCATGCTTGCCCATGAATCTTTAGCGAGCTAACTAAGGAGGCATTGGGGAAAAAGGGCCAAGTCATTAGCTTGCGAGCGAGCCAAGTTTATGGGTCGCTAGCGATCGATAGACCATGGGTCGCAAGCGACCCATGGTTTTGACTCGGTTTGCGAGCTAAACCCCCTAGGTCGTTCTTTACCTACCTGCGAGCAGTTGATGAAGCGGCGTGGCCCAGAAGCTCTCCGATCCCAATAAATACCATCCTACCTGCAACATAAACATGATCTTCTCTGGACTGGTTGCTGAAGCTCTGCTGGAAACATTCTTCACTCTCTACCTCCCTCACAACAATCTTCAAAGAGATTTACTGTGATTCTCCAGTGGATTCCAACTCTGGGGATTCAATCTACTTAAAGATAATCAAAGTCTTGTAACCAAACGCTCCTTGTAACAACAATCAATATATAATAAAACTATAAAGTGGACGTAGGCTTCATTAACAACCAAACCACTATAAAAATTCTATGTCTTCTTTCTTTTAATGTTCTTTTTCTATATCTGTGATCTGTGATATTGATCTTTCAGAACAAGGCTGGTGCTTTCAAACTCAAACCAGGGTGTTGATCTATTTTTTGGGTTAACATTTTGGTGCTTTCACTAAGAAACCCCACTTAGGATCCAGATCTAGCTATCTACTTTGGATCCCATAGGTCCAGGAGTTAGATCCACAATCTTTGCTTGAAAAATCCACTGTTTGGAATCAATGGTCCCTGGAAGGAGAAGAACTGCCTCTGGAAGATCCATAGGGGCAGTAGTAGCTGGAGAGGATGTTAGTCCCCAACAAACTGAAGTAAATAGTGCTAACTTAGGAAATCAGGCGCCATCATCCTCCAGTCGACACGAAGTTGTCACCAGAGATGAGTTGAATAAAATGGTTGATGAGATCAACCGAAAAATGGAAGATAGCCAACAGGCTCTAATGGATAAACTTAACGCTCTCCCAACCCTACAGACAAACCCTGCTCCAAGGACTATGCCTAAACCCGCAGCTGCTGTAGAACAAGAGAATTCCTCCGTTTCTGGTCTACACAGAAGAAATGAAAAACAACCACAAAAAAGGGTGACAACAGGGTGTTGATCCATTTTTTGGGTTAATACTTGTGTACCGCTCTTAAGTACACACCTTATAGAAAGAATTTTAACTCAACTTCACTCATCACTGATCGTGATTTGTCCAACAAAGTTAGATTACTT
Organism: Allium fistulosum; assembly: GCA_030737815.1. Lineage (NCBI taxonomy): Eukaryota > Viridiplantae > Streptophyta > Magnoliopsida > Asparagales > Amaryllidaceae > Allium > Allium fistulosum. Next base: position 1,074,483,977 of record CM060901.1, on the reverse strand, counting down.
CTTATCAGTACATCGTCATGTATTATAGGAATGAGCAATCTTTGAGATCGAATCTTTATTCATATTAGGTATATACGGAACATTTTCCAATGTACTCACCCATTCGATCAAATCGAATCATTTCTGTCGCATGTTATATTATTTACTTCCATTTTATATTCTATGAGCTTATCATACACTTATATATGCATATCAAATATATATGTCCATGTCTATGATGACTCATCGGTGAATATGACGAAGTACGTGGAAACATTTTGGTATCAATAGATTTATGATTTCATACATCTATATGTATCAATCTACAGAGTTCATTAACTCCTATGACACTCCCAATAAATGGGTACATTGCCCTTAATTGTTTGAGATATAATTAACCGATATCATATGATTCATAATCATATAATAACAATTATTTTTCAACACTACGATATCATATGTTTTAAATACTCCTATATTTTCCAATGCATCAAATACCTCTATTGCAGTTTTACTTTACAATGAATATTCATAATATTCTCATTGAAATAAAACTATGTCTATTCTTTAGTCATCACCAATGAATGGATATTATTTCATAAATAATGTGCGGTACATTTTATGATTTTTTTTCATAATTTGATGCAATCAATAAGTGTTACATGGCATGCTCCCTCAATCACTTCCATTAATATAATAGCATACCAAACATGGAGATCCATCATCCACTTAATATAATCTATTTATTTCATATACTACAAGTAGTTTACAGTGGAGAGTTCTTTGATCAAATATCTTGAACTCAAAGAAATAAATCTCATAGAAAACATTTTTGTACATGAAAATACATTTCGGAATAGAAATCATATTTCTTATTCCAATATTAAGTATCAATCATTATTATTACAATTCTCATTTCCAATGTTTCTTTATGAAGAAAAAATGACCATTCACTCTCTTCATTCCAACTGTACATTTAATCATATCTATTACTTAAAACTTAAAGCAGGAACTTCTCCATGTTGATGTGGCCATCTACCGTCTTCTCAATTCAAAATGCTGCTCCCTCAGCCACTTCTCTTTTTTTATAACTTACAGCACGCTGGCGGATCACGTGCATTCCACCCCCTTTCTACCTCTTTTCAACTGCTCCCTTTCCATCTCCATATCTGTCCTCTTTCAAAACTGCCCAAAATTCCATCTCCTTTCCCCTGATTTTTTCACGTGCTTCCCACCACCTTTTACTTCCCTCTCTACCTCCCCACGCCTACTCTCCCTCAATCTCTATCTCTCTGCTCTCTCGAAACCGCCCAAGCTTCTAACCATTCCACCCAATTACTTATTTCAATCGGCAATCCAGGCCTCTCCCCTGCAACTACTTACCATCGCCCTTATATTCGCAATCGCTAACCAACTTTAGCACTCGCGTTTGGTGATTGATGCCGTTTAGATCACTATAGTGTTTGCCGACCGGAGCTCCGCCCGGGCAATAGGACGATGTGTTTGCGGTAACCAACAACTTCCACCTCTTGTATTTACGCATTTGTTATCTTCTAATTGAATGTGAATTTGGTATTTCTGCTCCGTTGAATTATTCGAGTTGTGGAATTTAGTTCTCTTTATCGTATGTTCGCAATATCTGCTTCGGCAATATTTCAAAGTATAGTTAATAATTTTGTTGGGTGTTTTTGGTATGGATGATGTTATATTGCTGCTATTTGTGTTTAAAATAATCTGTTGCATTCTATTTCAAGCAATATTCAGCTGTTACGTTGTTTTCCCAACTGCAGATGACTGTATATATATTGAGAATTGGGCATTATAATCCTCCAACAATATTGATGTTGTCATTCAGACTTTCTTCAATATTACCATCTATCTTGGGCGCTGTACCGGGTGGTGATATTGTGGATTCATGTGGTACAAAAAATTATATTTTTCCATCTATTTTCAAGTTAATGTCCTGTGACAAATGATTCATTCCTTACCCTCACTGTTTTTGTCCTACTTTTGTCTTCATCTCTGTATGAACATGGGTTAGATATGATATTTTCCATGACACAGGGTTGTATATAGGCATAACATTTAAAACCGTTAACACTGCTATTAACCTACCATCTCAATGACTTCACTTAGCACTCCCACACGCTGTCGATGTTGATGTATGTTCTTTCTGTTGATGTTAGCGGTAGTGATCTTGAGTACACCGTTATAAATTAAAATTTATGTCTCAATTTGGTCGAGGTCATTGTGGATTTATGCTCTACCCGTTTTTACTGCTCCTGCATTATCTATTGATTACTGATGCCAATAATACTGTTGATTGCTTATTTTTTTGCACCACCAATCTGCATTATTTTCAGGATTTTCTTCCTGCTGCAGATATAGTATCTATTAGTTTAAGTTGTTCGATTGCCTACTTTACTGGAACTTTTTTCTGGATCCCATGCCCGAGGTTAGATTACTTCTTTCTGGTTTAAATAAAAAATAGTACAGTGCCTTTAATCCACCATGGTGTATATTTTTTATGTAAAGATAATGTTTGTGGAATTTATAGTGTCACAAAGGCATGCCCTTAAATCTGTATTGAGTTGAAATTTTATATTTCTGTGACCGTACAAGTTGTAAAGCATAAGAAATGCAAGACTTGAATATTGGAGTATATTCGAACTGATAGAACAACAATGAAACAAGAAGACGTGCATGAATAATAATTATTTCTTACATCCAAAACTAGGGATTAAAATTTTTAGTCCTATCATTGCCTGTTTATACATCTGAAACTTATTTACCCTTTACTGTGTTTATGGTTTAAGTATGTTGTAACATCTTCCATTTTTCATCTCTAACTTTATTTTGTTTTCTCATCTATGCTTCTTATAGTAGTGTACTCTGGAAAGGGGAGGTATCAATCAATTTCCACTCAAATTCGATGAATCCAAGTGAAACAAAGGAATTTTCACACGTATTTCAATCCTTGTGACAGTATTTCAGCATTTTTCTGTTAAGGTACACACAAATATATATATATATATATATATATATATATATATATAGTTTTCCTTCTTTAATAATGATTTCAAATATTCCTGGCATGTGTATGTACGTACGTTAATATGTAATTGAATGAATGCTGCGTGGAGTTTGAAAGCATAATCGACATAGTCAAAGGGAATGAATAGATTATCAACAAGTTTTAATGCAACCAGTACCCAACTACTTGCAAATATATGATAAAAATAAAAATCCATGATAATAATACATTAATGGATCACTTGAGAAAATAAAACGGCTTAATGACCTTAAAGTATATGCAAAGGTGATGCAACATAACCATATATGAAGTTTATAGCAGTCATAAAAACAAACAGTTGTGTCAGCAAACCTGATATTGAAACTTGGGGGATGATATATCAAAGATGAAGTCATATATAATAACAAGTATAAGATATACAATAAACATCTACTAACACTACTGGATGATGTTGGGTTTAAATTCGAAATAGTTTTATTTTATCTTATTTTTGTTTTTATTTTTATTTCTATAGACGCATAGAAATATAGACTATAATTTAATTTTGCTTTTAACCATCAGGTTAATGCTCTTTTTACATACAAAAGAAGAAATATTAAAAGGCACTGATATACTTGAACCATTCAAAATAACCAAAATAATGCTTCAGTATAGCAAAGCAACCAACCCATGTAGAGATATAACTAATTTTCCATTCTTCTTCATGCTCATTTTTAATCAAATCAAGCTTAAGATTGATATATTAGTGAATTTTCGTTATATGTGTCAAAATTAATGTAAGTAGGTTTGTTGATGTCCAAGAGTGGAGTTACTGATCCAGTAAAAGCAATATGGAGTGTTGTATTAATAATGATTATCAGTGATATTATTGGTATATTAATTAATATTAGCGAGTGTACGTTAATTTATGTTACTTGCATTGTGGATTGTATTTATGTTATATTAATGAAACCACTATTTATTAATTTCCAATTCCTTTTTAACACTTCTCATTATTTACATTGATGCTCATATCTGTTATACTGGCCATGGGCTTAGTCGATTTTTTTTATGGAAGAGTGATCCTCAAATCAAGGAGATCACTTGAAAATATTAATTAATATAATGTAAAAACTACCAACAAGCCTGGTAGCTGGCAATACCCATTCAAATATATGCTAGAGAGCAATCATGCTTAATAATGAAGCAAAAAAACGATCGTCTGATCGATGATCAACTGTTAAAATCATTCAAACTACCGAAGAGAAGAGAATAGAACTAACAATAAATTATGTCAATAGACTTATTAAATATAGCAAAAGATCAACTATTGTAGCTGCAAGTTGATTTAATTTAATGTTCAATCTGCTAATTCAATGATTAAAAGGTGGACTGAAACATACTGTGTTGAACAGGCTTTCGTGACTAGAAATGTATATGCAGGTTGTTGCATGGCTTAAAAGTGTGAGAGAAACACAATAGGAGTGTGGCTGAGGAGAGTTAAGATAAAATGCTATGGCAAGTGCAGACTAAAAAATTGAAATCCAAAAGTAATATGCTGGAAAACTGGCCAGGACTGAGCAATGTAAATTAGGCAGGAGCGAGTGCAGGTTGCAACAAAAGCTTTGCTCGACTCAAACATTGAAATGCAGACTATAGAGATGAAGAAACTGGTAAGTACTGGATTGGAAAAAAACAGGGATAAGCTTAATTATAGGCACTGAACTACTACTAGACTAGAGCGAAGTAGACTAAACTGCCTGAAGCACTTAGGCACACAATATTCCAACTACAGCGAAGTAGACTGAAAAAAAGTTGACTGAAGTGAGTTTAATGATGGACTGAACTATGCACTGCTAAACATTGAAGATGAAGTTTGGAATGTAGTATGATGCCCATTGCTGACATGGGTTTGCATACATTCAGAGAGCGAGTTGAAATAGCAATCGTCAAACTGAATTTTTACTACGTGAATGCTTGGTGAGATGCATTGGTAGCTTAAATGTAGAGAATGCGGACATGTTTCCTAACGCACTAAAATGGAAGGTACCGATTGAAGCAGGTACGAGCTTCTGACCCATCACTACCCGAAAGTAAGAATTTTTAAACTATTTTATTCCGCATTTAATTTTGTTGGTGATTATTTCAAAGCATGTACAAACTACCTGTGCATTATTTATATCTACAAATATATATTATATGTCACGTACAAGTCAGCACTGTACATCCCATGCTACGTTGTTTGTATTAAATAACTATACAGTACTTCTTCATTACCGACTCCTAACTAATTGTTGTATTTATGGATACTCATACTTTGAACTGTTACACCTTCCAAACCCATATTTTATTTACTTATCTTAAATTAAAAACATTGACTGATATTACTCTTACCTGTTTTATGCTTACAAAATCAAACTGCATCTTATTTTCCTTGTACATAGGATGGTGATATAGAACAACAGGCCACATCAGCACCTGAAATCAAGATTCGGGAGAAGAGGCAAAGAAATTAATTTCTGGAAGCTTATGATCTCATGTTTCCGCTATAATTCCGTTTTAGCTAACAATTTTCTGTATGTTGTCTATGTAACCTTTTTTTCAATCGTTAACTCTTTTTCATTTTTTTTAAATTGTACTTCACGATGTATGATGACTGTATCAGTTTTCTTTAACCTACAGTACGTATGTGCATGTTTTTAATTGCAACTCCAACGTTCTATTACACTACTTAATTATGTTTGTTCTGCTCATATGTACTAATGCTTTAACTATATACCATGGCTATGCTGACATATGTATTAGCTGTACATTATGCATGAGTACGTATATGAAAGATATGGTCACTCTTCCATACTCAAATCGCCTTTTAGGTATGACAATTGAAAGTTATGGGGAATAACACTGCCCATATGCGTAGCACGGGCCACTCACTAGTTTACTCTTATACATTCATTTTCTTTTCTAAATGGTCAGACCATTCAAAAGAAAACCCTCACTATAATATCATAATGAACTCTTTACAAAATTGTATTTGATTATTCTTAACATTTAAGGACATCAAATATGTTACATGTAACGACCCAGATTTGACCACTTTAAAATATACCATTTAAAGTGATTTTAAATATGAATTAAGTAAGGTTATATGATTCAAACAAAATTAGATAGGGTTTGGGAAGGGAAGTATGCACAAAATAGTAACATTTGCCTATATCAAAGTGACAAAATGCTGATTTTAGAAAAGTAAGTTTCAATGGTTAAATAAATTATTTTAATTAATTTATGAGTGTTTATATTTTTAAATAACATTATACAAATTTATTTTCAAATTTGGTTTACATAAATAAATGGTTTAATCGAAACGTCAAAATGTGCGTAAAACATTTTGTCGAAAATCAACGTTTTGTCGATTAAAAGTTGTCGCAACGTCGTCTCACCTTTATTTTGTTATATTGGAACATATATTCAAATAGTGTAAGTATTAATTAATTCACTAATCAAGTTTACTTTTACTAAACATACTTAGAAAATTCTAGAATATAACTAACAAAAAGTAAGCATAAAAAGACAAAAAAGGTACAAAAGTCAAAAAGTAAAACATCAAATCAAAGAAACATAATTATTACTTTTTTTACTTAATATCTAAGTGAAAATGACATAAAGTAATGATTTGAAATTTGATGTTAAGTGTTGACAAAAATAAGATTACTTTATAAGTAAGTAAGGGTATTTTGATCTTTTTACAAAATATTATTTTAATCCAAAACTTTTCTATAAATAAGACCACCATTCTTCCACTTTGTTTTACACATTTCTACATTTTCTTCTTCTTCCTTTCTCAAGCTTTCT